>BSBM01001229.1:36402500-37889166 GCA_027924585.1 Larix kaempferi | reverse complement strand
AGGCATACAATGCTGAAATGAAATATATATACTGAATAACATATAAACTGGAAACAAAATAAAGGTAGACATTCTTTAGAAGCTTCTTCTCTAAAGACAGTTCCTGAACTAGGTTGAGCTCCATCAAGCTACCTAGTTACCCTTGTAAAGGTGTAGCTCCTGAATTGGATTCTCAAGTTCCCGGTTTCCACCTCCCCAAACTCCGAAATCACGAATTTCTCAAACTCGGTTACTTGACAACAATCTACATGCATGTCGCGTAACCTCACTAGTAGATTGCAATCCACATACATGTCTCAACGAGGGATCATTCCCTAGATTCACAACTACTGAACAAATTAGGCAACCATCCATATTGAGATATTAACTGATCCCTTCATGTTTGCAAAGAACTGACTTTCCTAAAATGCATAAAAGCCCTTTTCTTCAACAATTTCTTCACCATTGTCAGCATCAGGTGGTTCCTCAATAATAGTTGCACTAGCTATATGTTGTCTGTCTTTGACCTTTCCCTCTAGAACGTCATTGGCTGGCTGTCTACAATTTCGAAGTTGTATGACTCAACTTCTTGCAATAGTGGCATTCTATTTCTTCTTTGTCTTTTCCTGATCTATAGTGATTGTTTCTTGCATAGAATGCAAGTTTTCATGAAGTATCTCCTTCTGTTTCTCCTGAAGTAGTTCTCTTTTCTTCTACTAGCAATGCTACAATCATTTCGTCCAGGCTTTGTAAAGGTAGTTGACTCGGGGTAAAATTAGCACTATTGTACGTAGGCAGCAAATTGTTTAGGATAATAGCTTTGGCATCCTCTGCATCAACTACTGCCTTGACTTTTGTAAGCTGTCTAATAATAGATCTTAGATTGTTGACATGGCTTGACATGGTGGCTTCCTTTGGCATCTTAAAGTTGAACAACTGTAATTTTAGGAAAAAATTTGCTTTCACTGCTTGTGCCCCAAACAATTTATTCAGTTTTTGATATATCCTTGGAAGAGTTATCCAGGTCTACATGATGTAGCTGTGAATCTGAGAGGGTAAGGCCAATAATGGATTTATCCTTATCATCTCGTCTCTGCCATTCTGTGAAATTGTTTGGATCCTTAGGTCCTGGTTTCGTTCCTTTGACAATACCCCATAGATTCTTATTGATTAACAACATTTAGATCTTCACTTTCCAAGTGTGGAATTGAAACCAGAGTATTTCTCTAATGGCATCTCCATTTCTGATCAGATATGATCTCTTCAGCTTCTTCTGCTAAAAATAATTATTGCTGGAAAATAAAGATTCAGAAAATAAAACAAAAAAAAAATTGCTGAAATGTTACCACTGCAGATGCTGTATTGTACGACAGAGTACGGGTTGTATGAGGTCGGATGAATCGTACGGACTGTGTAATGTTTGAGAGAAAAAACAAATCGACGACTAGTGTAATTAAATCGGTAACTCCTCTTTGGTAGTTGTGCATGCATTCGTTCTAACAAATAAATCGCGACTCTCTTTGATGGTTGGGCATATTTTAACTAAATTCAGAATGGCAACTCAAATTTGAAAAGGCTCAATTCCTATCTTCAATGGTGGATCTTTTATCAGCAATGGTGGCTCAATTAAAAAATGGCGGATGGCTACATAAATGGCGGCTGCTCCATTCAAATCGACTGCTTTCTTTAGTGGCTAAGGTAGCTTCGATAATAGATGGTGGACCTAGCAGCAACAAAGGCTTTGAAAATAAGCTTTTGTTGGTGGCTACAACAAATAGCTGATTAAAAAAAATCGGTAGCTTAACAAAAGGACAGTTGAGTGGTTGCTTGTTGAAATTGCGGTTCCATTTCATTTTCCTCTCAGCAAATGCATGCATTGGAGGCATCAGCATGAAAATGCTTGCGTCTGCTTTATTCCATGGCATCCCAGACTCAGATGTTGATCTTAGCAAACATATTAGGATTCTCACTCTGATAGCATATTCCGAGAATTGAAGAAGCCTAGAAACCCTAGATAGTGTTACGTTATTGAAGACATGAGAGCTCAATAACACACAATGAATGATATTATTATGAGACGGTACAACATTACATTGAGGGTCCTCACTCTTATAAAGAGTCTTAGAGACCAAAACCCTAACTGATTAAAACCCTAATATGTAAACCCTAAAATTTAGCCTTAGTCACTGAAATGACTTTTTTACATATGTAGCCCTATACCTTTACAAGTATTATCATTAAATTGCATGTTGTAGCTGACTAAGACATGGGGTTAGAACTGACACCTGTTTCTTAGTGTTATTTGAGGAACATCAAGAGATTGCTTGACCTGCTGGTTAATAGGTATAGTTTAAACAGCTGGCAAACATAAAATATTCCAGCTGTAACTTGCTCTCGCAATCTTGGATAATAATATCAGTTTGAAATGGTTGTGGACCCATATGTGAGGTCTAATATCTGGGCTTGACCTGGGTGAAATAATTTTAACCTACCTGTACTTGCGATCTTCTCAGAATGCAAGACAGCTAGCACCAAATTAGAAAGTAAGAGGGGCCAATCTGTTGGGGGCTATTCTGGAGCTGACCTGTTTTGCTAATGATATTGGGGCTGGCATGCACATATCCATTGCAATTAATCATATTTATACAGTGTAGGGCACTGCCATAATTCTCAGTCATTACACTAATATGGTGCTGTTTCCTGAAGCAGCCTAAGTTGACCAATGAACAGTGCATATTGTTATTGGATGGGTAGACAAGAGAGCAGCTCGTATGGCAGTCTTAGAGAAGGTGAATGATGAAGAAGGAGAACTGTTTGATGATTTAAAAACAGCGAAAAGCCTTCTGAAAATGGGAGTTTACTTTCTTGCTAGAAGGGAGTCAGTCAAAACAGCAACAAAGCTACTAAACAGTATTAGGCAGCCAGCTAATCGACTTGTTCATTGTTGACAATTTGCTGTCCCATTGAGGGGTAGACTTATTCAAAATGTATGGAATTGGAAACATCTTGAAAATGAAAGAAAAGCAACACTTTTTGTGATGAATGGAAAGTACAAAAGGTCTCCTAAAACAGCAAAAATTCTCACACTCGGTTTGCATGCATGTCTTTTTTCATTTTGGAGCTTTTTTTCCTCCTTTCTCAGCAGACCACTCGACTTGATCTAAGGAAGAAGGATTTCTATATATTCAGATTTGAGAAAGAGCAGATGCTAGACAGTTCTATTGGAAGCACTTATTGTAGCAGAGGAACAGCTCTTCACCTTCATCCACCTCACCCAGACCACTACCACCATTTGCTTGCGAGGAGATCATTGGCTGCAACAGAAAATCTAGGACACGAAATCCATATTGAATAAAAAGATATATTATTGAATTGATAAGATGCTTAACGTTTTACAAGAGCTTGCCTTTTATAAGGTTTGAGCATTCTTAAGAAGGGTTACGTTCCTTCAATTAAACTAATTAATAATTTACTGATTAATTTAATACAATATTTAACATTCATAGCATTGCCACTCCCTTTTAAAGAGCTTTGTCCTCAAAGCAATGGTAATGAGGGATGTAACTGTCGAAATTGTTCTGATTCCCATGTTGCATCTTCTTCGGGAAGATTTTTCCATTTTATGAGGCATTCTTTAATGACTCGTGTTCTTAATCTCTTCTCTCTAGTATCAATGATAGATTCTGGCTCGAATATGATTCTTCCTTCTTCATCTAACAAGGGAAGTATTGTTTGTGCCTTCTGGTGTTGACCTATCATCTTTTTCAAACATGAAACATGAAAGACATTGTGGATGCGACTTGTAGTTGGCAATTCTAACGCATATGCCACCTGACTAATCTTCTTATTGATTTGATATGGGCCATAAAAACGTGGAGCCAATTTATTTTTTCCACCTTGTTTAAGTGATAATTGTTTATAGGGTTGTAGTCTTACATATACCCAATCTCCAATTTCAAGTTCTCGTTCTGTTCGGTGTCGATCTTCTTGTTGTCTTATTCTATTCCTGGCAGTATTCAAATTCTCTTTAAGTACTTGGACAACCTTTTGGTTTTCTTCTAAATGGTCATTTACTGATGCAACCCTTGCTTGGTTGGTGATGAAATCCTTCCATTTTGGGGGTTCATATCCATATAGGGCTTGAAATGGTGTCATTCTTGCAGATGTATGATAAGTAGAATTATACCACCATTCCGCAAGATGTAGCCATTGGAACCATTTATTTTGCTTATCAGTTACAAAACAACGGAGGTAGGTTTCTAAGCATTTATTGACAACTTCTGTCTGTCCATCTGTTTGGGGATGATAAGCTGAGCTCATGTTAAGAGACGTTCCAATTTGCTTGCAAAACTCTCTCCAAAAGTTCCCTTTAAACTTGGCATCCCTATCACTTACTATAATCTTCGGAAAACCATGTAATTTGTAGACATTTTTACAAAAAGCTTCGGCTGTTTCTTTTGCCGAATCAGTTTTCTTCACTCCAACAAAATGTGCATATTTGGTTAGCCTGTCTACCACAACTAGTATTTTGTCTTTTCCATCTGATATGGGTAGACCTTCAATGAAATCCATTGAAATTTCCTCCCATTTCTTATTTGGAATATGTAACGGATGGAGTAACCCCGGACTTGAGATATTCCGCTGACAAATGTCACAATCTGCAACATACTTGTGAATGCCGGCATACATACCCTTCCAAAAGAATGATTGCCTTGCATTATAGTAGGTTTTAAAAATTCCTACATGACCAGCGGTTGGGCAGTCATGTGACTCTTTAAGCGCCTTGGTCTTAAAAACTGGAATTGGAACTTAAGTAAATACGTCCTTTGTACCATAAGAGATCATTCTTCCATTCAAACTTCGGATACTGATTTATGTTGTTAATTATGGAGCAAACCTCTGAATTCTTGGCATATTCCTTACGAATTTCGTCCAAAAATTCTGGGATCACCATGGATACGGCGTAGACTTGTATCTCTTCATCTTTCCTTGATAAAGCATCAGCTACTACATTGTCCTTCCCCCTTTTATGTAGGATCTCCATATCGAAGGTAGAGATTTTCTCTATCTACTTTTGTTGTTCGGTTGTTAATGTCTTCTGCTGTAACAAGTGTTGTAGACTATTATGATCTGTTCGGATTAGGAATTTACTTCCCAAAAGGTATTGTCGCCATTTAGTTAATGCATGCATGATGGCAAGCATTTCCTTGTTGTATGTAGACTGTAGGTATTCTCTTTTGTTCAACTTCCTGCTTTCAAAAGCGATTGGATGACCTTCTTGCATTAGCACAGCTCCTATCCCAAACCCTGAAGCATCACATTCGATTACGAATGGTTTTGCAAAATCAGGTGTTGCCAAAATGGGAGTTGAAGACATAATTTGTTTCAACGTTTCAAAGCATCTTCTTGCTTCATCATCCCATTGAAAAGAATTTCTTTTTAGGAGATTTGTTAGTGGGGCAGTGACATGTGCATAGTTCCTGATGAACCTTCGATAGTAACCTGTTAATCCCAAAAATCCTCGCAATTTTGAAACATTCTTTGGTTCGGGCCACTCCTTCATCGCCTGGATCTTCTTTGGGTCCACCTTAACTCCTTCCTTTGAGATTATATGACCGAGATACTCCACTTCTTGCTTCCCAAATGTGCATTTTGACTTTTTGCATAGAACTGGTTTTCCTTCAGAAGAGATAGAACCTCTTCTAGATGCGTCAAATGTTCTTTCCATGTCTTGCTATATATAAGGATGTCATTGAAGAATACTAACACAAATTTCCTTAGGTATGGCTGAAATAGTTCATTCATAGTTGCCTGGAATGTGGCAGGGGCATTGGTTAACCCAAAAGGCATTACTTTGAATTCATAATGTCCTTCATGAGTTTGGAAAGCAGTCTTTGCGATATCCTCTAATCTGACCTTGATTTGATAGTACCCTGACCTTAAATCGAGTTTTGAAAAATATTTTGCGTCATGAAGTTCATCCAGCATGTCATCGATGAAAGGGATTGGAAACTTGTTCTTAATTGTTATTTTGTTTAATCCTCTATAATCTATACATAATCTAAACGATCCATCCTTCTTCCGTACTATTACGACTGGAGCTGCATAAGGGCTTCTACTCTTGGTGATGACACCACAATTCAGTAGATCTTGAACCAACCTTTCTATTTCTGTTTTGTGGTGGTGGGGATACCTATATGGTTTAACCTTGACAGGATTTGACCCCGGTTTAATCTCGATTATGTGTTCTATACTCCTTTCTGGTGGTAGCTGCATGGGTAAGTCTTGAAATATGTGTTCATGTTTTTGGAGTAATTTTTGGATTTCCTTCTTGAACTCATTTGGTTCCTCCTCCTTTCCTTCTAGTTGATGACATTGTATTACGTATGCTGATGCCCCTTTTCGAATGAGTTTTTCCATATGCTGAGATGAAACTACCTGTGTGTTTGGTGGATGAAGGCCATATAGCTTAAAATTTTGCCCTTGCCACTTAAACTTGATGAAATGTTTTTGATGATTGGCAGAATATGTTCCCAATGTTTGTAACCATTAGACTCCCAAAACGATGTCTACTCCTCCCAACGGTAAGGTGTAGAGTTCTGATTCCAGTTCGAAGTCTTGTATTTGAAGTCTCACCTTGTGACACTTTCCAACTTTTTCGATCTTCTTGCCATCTGCAACCATCACCTTCATGTCTGGAACTGGATGTACGAACAACTTGAGTTTTCGTGCCACTCTTATATCAAGAAAGTTGTGAGTGCTTCTAGTGTCTACTAGCACTGTAACATTCTCATTTTTTATATGCCCTTTTAACTTGAGAGTCTGTGGTTGACTAATGCCTGTCATGGCTGCTAGGGAGATTTTGGGGGTCTCGTCGTTCCCGGCTGCCATATTTGTGGTTTCCTCCTCTTCATCTTCTGGCTCTTCTTCTTCTGATTCACTATTCTCCTCTGCTTCACAAGTATATAATTTCTTTGAGCTGTCCTCGGGGCGACACCTATGTTTAGGATTCCATTTGTCTCCACATCGTCGACATTTTCCTTCCCTCATACGTTGATTCTCGAGGCTCTTCCTATCGTCCCTTCTAGGCGGAGGGATGTATTTGTTTGTATCATCCTTTGGAGTCGACTGGATGTTTCTTTGTGAGTATGACTTCCCTTTATTTGATTGGAAACTGTCAAATTTGGCCTCGACTGCTTTTGCTTTTCGTCTTGCTGCCTCGACATTCGTTATGTCATGCATTTTTAACTCTTTTTGTATGTATGGTTTTAGTCCTCTCAAGTAGGTTTCCAACCGTTGTTTGTCGGATAGCCCAAATACTCTGGTAGCGAGGGATTCCCATTGATGCGTGAATTCTTCGACGCTTCCCCTTTGTTGTAATCTGGTAAGTTTTGAGAAGAATTCATCTTCTGTGATTCTTTGAAATCTTTTTAAGAAATCATTCTTGAATAAGTTCCAAGTGTATGCGAAGTTGTCTCCCTTCCACCACATATACCAGTTGTAGGCATATCCTTCAAGGTGCATTGAAGCATACTTGACCTTTTCTTCGTCCATTGTAATGTTATATATGTCGAAATACTCTTCTGCTTTATTCAACCAAGCGATGCATTGGTCTTCTCCTCCGTTATATTTCTTTATTTCTATTTTTGCTCTCGGCGGGTACATTACGAATGGTTGGTATTGAGTACCTTTCGTCCTGTTGCGTTCTGGTGACTCAGAATTGGAAGATGGGGTAACCGACATATCCGAGCCATGTTGTTTATGATTTTTTTCCTTATCATCCATTTTTTGTAATATCGCCTGGATACCTTTCTGGCTCTCAGTCACTTTTTGATCTAACATTTTTTGTTCCTTGCTCATAATGTCGAACTTGTCGTCTATTTTCTGCTCCATTACCTGAATGACTTCATCCTTAATTTCTTTCTTAAGCGCTTCTTGGCTCTTGGTGATCATTTCCTTGAAAGTTTGGAAATCCTTCTCTATTTTCACAATTTGAGCTTTTAACTCCGTCGTCATGCTTCTTAAGTGTGGTGGTGAATAATTGGACCCAATTTTGGCTTATGGGATTAAGGACAAATAAAAATAAAAATAATTATCTTTAAAAATAATTTTTATTTTTATTAAAAAAAAATATAATAATAATATTGTTATATTATATTATTATAATGGAATAATATTATTATATTATTACAATAATATTATATTGGAGTGAATAAGGAGCGTTATGGCTTTATGAAACGGGGGTGAGATGGGCAATGTGATGGTGCTGGGCGGAGCTGGGGATGAGAAGCATGAGTGCAGAAAGGAATGGCAGCAGGTGGATCGGGGAGCACGCAGTGGGGAGTAGGAGTGGAGGCGCAGTAGCAGTCGCAGGTGGATGGGGGAGCACGTAGACGGAGAGGGGAATGGTGGGAAGGTGGATGGGGAGCATGCAGTGGGAGGGACGACGCAGGAGTGGGAGGGACGGAGATTGCAGGTGATGGGCGAGCTATAGGCGGAATGGTGGTGCAGCAGTGGGAGGGACAAGAGAACACGGGGTGAAGGGTGAAACGAGGGGGGTGGGACGAGGGGAGAAGAAGCACGGTGGATATGGAAGCGAATTGGAGGGAGAGAGATGAGTCGGAATGGTGGGTGCAGCGAACGGAAGAGAGGTAGACGTGGAGTAGGGCGGAAGAGTGGAATATGGAGGAGATACGAGAGATGAATGGAGTGGAGGATGCTGGACAGATCCTTGCACGAGAAACTTCACGCAGTGAACACTGGAGCGAAGACTTGCCGAGAGCTGAACGAGCTCTGATACCAAATGCAACAGAAAATCTAGGACACGAAATCCATATTGAATAAAAAGATATATTATTGAATTGATAAGATGCTTAACGTTTTACAAGAGCTCGCCTTTTATAAGGTTTGAGCATTCTTAAGAAGGGTTACGTCCCTTCAATTAAACTAATTAATAATTTACTGATTAATTTAATACAATATTTAATATTCATAGCATTGGCAACTTGTTATCTGTCAGCAACTATGTTGCAAACAGTCTCTTGGTAACATGTGATTGAATCGGTCTCTGTTTGTTGGATGTTAATGATTAAATTGCTGGCAAATGCTTGGTAGTTTTTTGTTCTTGTTTTGATCTTTTAATCATTTAATTCAATTTCCTGTTATAATCACTCTGTTCTCAACTGTTAAAATTCATCATTTGGGAAATACCTCATTCTTTTTTTTAGTAGTCAAAGGAGGAGTTTGGATACGCTGTTTTCTATGTTATCGATTCAGATTTTCAGATTAGTTAGCAGTGTGTGACTTTAGGGACACCCCCGGGACTGAAAAAGCACCAATTACTCATGCATATTTCAGATTTCTTCAACACAATTACTCATGAAATTTAGGTACTGGTGCTTTTTCAGATTCTCCAACACAATTACTCCAGCATTTAGCTACTATGAGTTCTTCCTCTCCTCACCCATGGGCATGAGTTTGAATTTATAGGGAAAAAGGGATAGAGAGGAAATGTGAGATAAGAGGAGAAGGATAGGGTGAGATCCCAACAAGTAAGGGGTTCGGCTGAGATCCCTAATAGGATGGGATATCCATCCATGAGGGCTTCTTTCTAGAAGCTCCTCGAACCTTCATTTTTTCCATTCCAACGAATAGTGTCGCACCCTGCTCAAAAGCAACTTGCAACATTTGGGGGTGTCGCAGTTTGCATGAAAGCAGCGTGTGAAAGTGTCTCAAGTTGTTAGAAAGCAACCTCCGACAGTGAAGAGTGTCGCAGGTTGTCACACAGCAAGCTGTGACAATATTGCCAAAAAGGTTGTTTGGAGGGAAAAACTTATGGTTATCATGTTCCAAATAAGTTTTATCAAAGGTACTCCAGGGATTGTGGCAAGATTGAAGGTACATGGTTCATTATCATGACGATGACGGAATTTCCGTGTAACATTGAAATTAATTTCACTTTAGAGACTTGAAGTGACTTTTTGATGTATTTAATGAGTAGTTGAGAGAAATTAATTTTTGAAGAGAAAAAGTGCATTTAATCTCGTCCAGTGATCTTAGATTACTAAATCCAATGTGGGCCCTTGGATTTGGTGGCCTTTCAGCTACCCTCATGAGGCAACCAAAAGGGCAAGGAAACCAAGAGGCATAATTCATTTATTCCATGAGTTTTGGGAGAGAAGTGGACTTTCTTGAGAAGACGACGAGCTGAGAGAGAGAGAAAACCAGTAGCATGATTTCCAAGGAGATTCAAGCAGCAAGACACAGAGAGATTCTAGCATGCATTTCTAGGACTGTACAGCAGCAGTAAGTGGAACGAAAATCAAGGAGGGTGCACTTAGTTCGAGCAGGGAACTCAGGCACATTTTTCCAGGCAGAGGCACAATTTTTGAGGGACTATTTCAGTCCATTAATTCAGCCCGTACAGCAGGTTGTCCATACATACTGATTCCATACAGGCTAGGCGTGAATTTTGAGGCATAGCAGGCACAGAGTTCGAGGCAGTTAATTAGCTGAGTTTGCAGGCACGAAAACCAGGGTAACCAGGCCGTACAGGCCAGCACGCATTTTGAGAAGGTTCTTCACAGAAAACGAGGGTGTAATAGCACTGTTTTCGAGGCTCGAAATTTGTCATCTGGTTGAGATAAGTTGTGCTTGTAATTATGATTTTATTACTGCTCTACAATTTCGAGAAGAAATAAAATTGCTCTTTCTCACATGTTTTCGAGAAGAAATAAAATTGCTCTTTCTCACATGTTTTCCCCCTCAGGTGTTTCTCTTGGGGCATTGGCCCAGAATCCAAGAGTCCGAAATTTTTTATGTGTAATTTTATTTTTTGCTCAGTAGATTTCTCAAGTATTTCAAGTTCAGAAATGTTTATGAGTAAACTTCATATGCAGCAGTGAAGAAATGAATGGGTTTGGGCATTAAACTATATGTTTCAAGACAAACTTGAAACCGGTTTGGGAAAAATCAGATTTTTTACATGGTATCAGAGCGAGCTTGGTGAAGAAGAGTAGATTTTAAACAGAGCAGTGAATTTTCAGACTTGAGAGGAAGCCCTTTATTTTGTTCACCAGGCAGATTTGGACTTTGCATTTTCAGTGAGATGGCCACTGGGTTGAGGATAGAGGACAGGTTGGATGGGGTAGCTAATTTCAGTCATTGGAAAGCAAGGATTGTGTTGATTTTGTAGGAGAATGAGTTGTGGGATGAAGTTGTGAACAATGCTACTGCACATCCAGTGATAGTGCCCGCAACAGCAGATGTAGCAGCTTTGGCAGCCTTTAACAATAAGGACGTCAAGGCTAAGAGAATTATCCTTGATGCAATGAAAGACCATGTGATCCCGTGCGTGACTGGTAAGGACTATGCTTATCAAATGTGGGATGCCTTAACCCGCATGTACCAGAGTTCTAATGAAAATAGAAACATAGTACTGAGAGAGAAGTTGAAGGGCATCAACATGGATAAATTTGAAAAATGTGTCCTCTTACCTTACTTGGATCACACAGGTGAAAGATAAGCTTGCAGCAGTTGGGGAGGTGGTGCAAGGCATTGAACTTGTGAGGACAGCCTCGAATGGAGTGAAAAAATAGTGGGCAATCTTCTGTGGTTGTTGTCAGTAGAATACCCTTCTTGTTAAGGGGGAGTGTTGAAATAATGTAAAAGTCATGAGGTAAGTCTTCCATTGTAAGTCGGGTCAATAGTACCCAAAAGCGTTTAATTTAATTATTATTTTGAGTCTCCCTAGAGAGGTTGGCCCAGTCAAGTTAGTGAGGCCGACCCAGTTAGGATAAAGGTCAAGTGAAAAGTAAAGTATAAATAGAGAGTGTCACTCTCTCATTTGAACCATTCACTCACTCAAGCATTGTGCAAGAGAGGAAGAGGAAGGCTAGTGAAGGCAGAGGAGGATTGTTCTTGGTTCTTGTGTTTGGGTTTTGTCTTTCTTTCTTATGAGACTTATTTCTTTGGGCATTGTACTTCGGTAATCTATATTGAGGAAGTTTTGTTGGGTTTTCTTCCCCTTGAGGGTTTCCCAAGATAAATTGTTGTGTACCTTGTGATTGTGTATCTTTCAGTGATCCTCTTTATGCTGCTATTGTGAAAAATGTATTAAATGCTCTTGAAGTTAGAATTTAGTCTTTAGTAGCATATAATCTTAACATGGTATCAGATTTACACTGAAAAGAGCAGCTTTCACTAGGGTAAATCTCTCTCTTTCTCCGAGCATAAAAAATAGGGTTTCCTACTGAAGAAGAATTTTGGAGTGCAAGTGACACAGGGAAGTGCACCCCTCCTAGGCGCATCTTTTGGCACCTAGATCGAAGTTTTTCAGTGGTTAGATCTTCCAGAAAGTCAAACCCTAGTTTGACTTGGAACCATAAAAACCAAAATACCAGAAAATTGCAGTCTAGAATCTCGCAAATCCAGGTTCAAGGGTTAAATCTTGGATTCTTCATAAATTGATTGTACCAGCATACTTGCCTCAGTCAAGCACATCTTTTGGTGAGTTCAGTTTTCATTTCTGAGAAATTTCAATTTTTGGTCATTTTCTGTTCTCTAGGATAAGATGGATCCAAGCACTAAGCTTGATGACAAGTTGGAAGGCATAGAAAATTTTCGTGCTTGGAAATATAGAATTGGACTCATTCTAGAAGAGAATGATCTTGTGAAGTTTGTTAAGGAAGCTGTTCCAGAACCCATTGAAGCTGAAGCAAAGGAAAAGCACAAGAAGGACATGATTAGAGCCAAGAGGTTCATAGCAGATTCCATCAAGGATCACTTGATTCCTCAAGTGTCCTCCAAGAAAACACGCAAGGAAATGTTTGATGCCCTATCAAGGATGTACGAAGGAAAGAACATTAATCGGAAGATGAATTTGAGAACCCAACTCAAAAGTACAAAGATGAGTCAAGGTGAATCTATCCAAGAATATTTTACAAGGGTTTCTCAATTCAAAGAACAACTAGAAGCAATTGGAGACAATCTTGATGAAGATAAATTAGTGATCACCGCTCTCAATGGTCTTACGAGACCTTAGGATTCTTTTATCCAGACAATGTGTGCAAGAAAGGAAAGTCTACAGTTTGAAATTGTATGCGAAGAATGTGTTCAAGAGGAAGCTAGAGTGGCAAATCGAGAAGCATTACTCAGAGATGATGATCAAGCTCTAGCTACCCATACTAGAAGAGGAAAAGGAAAATCTCATTACCAAAAGGAAACCCATAAGGAGTTTCATCCTCCTAAGAAGTTTCAAAAGTACAAGAAGGGAAACTACAAGCATACAGATTTCTTTTTTTATCAATGTTATCATTGTGATAAGATGGGACATATTGCTAAATATTGTCGAGTAAGAAGAGAAGAATACAAGAAGAAGAAAAGCAAAAGACATCATGCTCATTTAGCCGAAGAAGAAGAAGAAGAACCTCCCAAGAAGTTACCAAAGGAAGAAGTAGAAGAATATGTTTTATAAGATGAAGGATGTACTATATATACCAGGCCTGAAGAAGAACCTACTTCATATCTCAGCTTTAGATAAGGAAGAGTTTAGAATTGCTTTTATAGATGGTAAAGTTTTTATAGAAGATGTTGTTGTTATTGGGACAAAAGAAGGTGGCTCATATAAGATCACTTAGAAGCAACTTTGAGTTATGATACTACAAGTCTATGTGATCTATGGTGTAGAAGACTTGATCAGCATAAGAAAGAAAGCCACAAGTCTTCAGGACCAAATAATGGAGTAGAGCTCACCATCAGACATTCCAGTAATCCTTGCAACGAGACAAGGATCAAAAGAGATTCTACCAAACAAACTAAGGTAAGTATTTGAATTGTCATTTTATCAAATTGTTTAAATGATATTGTTCAATTGTGTACATATTTATATTCCTAGATTTAGGAAGTGTAGTATGCATGTTAGAGTAGTTGCATTAATGAACAATATGCATGTGATGGGTAAGTGGCCTATGGTGCTATACAACATTCCATTGCTACTTATCTGGAGTGAAACCTCTTTGTTGACATATTTGGAGTAGTGCATGTTCTAAATAATGTTCTGGTAGAGATGGAAGGCATTTAGAAAGGTACCATATGAATGCGAGATATGGATGAATGTTGTGTTGAAGCATTGGCTAAGATAGTTGCATGACTGTGAGACCTATATCTTTATACATAAGAATTGGTTTTTATGAAATGTTTCTAATCATGAAACTAAATTTGACTTGTAGAAAAGATCGTGTATACTTACCTACAAGAGAATAATGATGAGACTTGTTCAGCTATAACATTCAAGAAGATTTATGAAATCAAGCAAGAGGGAGTCGATTATGACAAGACGTTGTTTTAGTGGCAAATGATGTATATTACACTAGACAAATGGTGTAATTGAAGTAGAAGCATATATCGAGTAACCTCCAGAGATCAGAACTCTCTATAGAAAACCACATGTGCCAGCTTGAAGAAGTATATGAAGAAGATGTAGCTCTCAGAGTTGCAGAACCGATGAAAGAAGTTGCAAAGCTAGATTTGTGGCTCAAGGATTCTTTCAATAGAAAAGAATCGATTATGAAGAGACATTTGCTCCCGTAGCAAGGTACACTTCCATTAGAACTATCATGGCACTTGCCAACCACGATGAAGTGGAAGTTACACCAGATGGATGTGAAAACAACTTTCCTGAATGGTGTCATTGAAGAAGAAGTGTACATAGAACAACCACAAGGATTTCAAGTTGAAGACAGAAAGACACATGTTTGCAAATTGAAGAAGGGTCTGTATGGGTTGAAGCAAGCTCCAAGAGCTTGGTATGGAAGAATTGATAGTTTTCTTAAAAGCTTGGGCTTTACCAAAAGTAAAACTGATCCTAACCTTTACTTCAAGGTTATGAATGATTAACCTATCATGTTATTGCTATATGTGGATGACTTATTCCTGACAGGTAATGAGAAGCAAATCTCAGAGTGTAAGAAGAAGCTTGCTACAAAATTTGAGATGAAAGACCTTGGCGTGATGCATTATTTTCTAGGTCTTAAAGTATGGCAAAGCCCAGAAGGAATCTTCCTTAACCAAGGGAAGTATGCAGTAGAAATCTTGAAAAGATTTGATATGTTGGCTTGACCACACCCATGGATACAAATTTGAAGTTGTTGTCTGATGCTTCGTCAGAGTTAGTGGATGAGACACTATATCGGCAGATTATTGGGTCATTGATGTATTTGGCGAATACTAGGCCAAATATTTGCTTTGCCGTGAACACCTTGAGTCAGTATTTGGTTGAGCCCAGACGTGTTCACCTTGTAGCTGTAAAGCATGTGATGAGGTACCTAAAAGGTACAGTAGACTATGGTCTCAATTATACTAGAGATCATGACTTCCGACTGTATGGTTATACAGATTCAGATTAGGCAGGAATTGTCTCAGACAGAAAGAGCACTTTAGGTGGATATTTCATTTTGGGGTCAGCCATGGTCTCATGGCTAAGCAGGAAGCAGTGTAGTGTTGCTCTCAGCACTACAGAAGCAGAATATATTGCAACTTGTTCCACCAGTTGTGAAGCCATATGGCTTCTAAAGTTGTTATCAGGTCTACTCGATATGGAGTTGGATACTACAATGATTCTATGTGATAACCAAAGCTGCATAAAGAAGACAGAGAACCCCGTGTTCCATGATAAGTCAAAGCACATAGAAATCAGGTATTTCTACATTTGTGATATGATGCAGAAGGGAGCTGTGAAGCTCCAATATGTGAGCACAAATGACCAAGTTGCAGATGTGTTGACTAAGCCTCTGTCTCGTGTGAAGTTTGATCACTTCCGTGACAAGCTTGATGTAGTTCGTAAGGACTTCCCTCGAAAGGGGGTGTAGTGCTAATGATACTATGATAGCTCACTTGAGATTGATCATTCTTAGACTTGATCCCATAATTCCTAAAGGATGAATAGTCTTAAATGCTGATCCTTAGACTGAATCCCGTAATTTCGAAAGGGAGGATTGTCTAAGATGTGGGTGGTGGACAATGATCTGGTAATTTTGAAAGGAAGGATCGTCCAGTGTGCTATAATCAGTAGTGGTAGCTCTGTAAAGACTGGGTCCCGTAATTCCGAAAGGAAGGATTGTCTGAGCACCACAGATGTTGTTGGATTGAATCCCGTAATTTCGAAAGGAAGGATTGTCCATCATCCCGTAATTCCGAAAGGAAGGATCACCCGTGTTGAGCTTGATCTTGAAATTCTGAAAGGAAGGATCATATTGGTTGTTAATGCACCTTTTTCCAGAGATGATGTTGCTCCAGCCTTGAGTGGTTGGTGATGATGATATTATTCCAACTTTGTGTTGATGAGCCAGCCACATGCTGTCGTTGTTGTTGATCTATCAGTTCTTATACTGATGTGCTGTTGATGATGATACTTCAACTCTATACTGAAGATGATGATGATGTTCCAGCTTCGTGCTATTGATGATGATACTCCAGCTCTGTATTGAAGATGATGATGATGTTCCAGCTTCATGATGCAGATGATGATACTTCAGCTCTATATTGAAGATGATGATGATGATGTTCCAACTTCGTGCTATAGATGTTGATGATGTTACAGCAAGCTGTTCCAGTTGTTGATATTGATGTTGTTGAAAAACTTCCAATGATTTACAGATGTACCAGCCAATGTTCCAGATGATGTTGTTGATGATGCCTCCTCCTCCCTCCTTTCGATGATGTTGTGTAGAGCCACACATGTTGTTGTTGTTGTCAGTAGAATACCCTTCTTGTCAAGGGGGAGTGTTGAAATAATGTAACTTTGAAGAATATTCTACTTGTACTTTATATTATTATTATTCCTCCTTCGGGAGATGTCATTAATGTAAGGTCATGTAAAAGTCACGAGGTAAATCCTCCATTGTAAGTCAGGTCAATAGTACCCAAAAGAGTTTAATGTAATTATTATTTTGAGACTCCCTAGAGAAGTCGACCCAGTCAAGTTAGTGAGGACGATCCAGTTAGGTTAAAGGTCAAGTGAAAAGTAAAGTATAAATAGAGAGTGTCACTCTCTCATTTGAACCATTCACTCACTCAAGCATTGCGCAAGAGAGGAAGAGGAAGGTTAGCTAAGGAGGATTGTTCTTGGCTCTTATGTTTGGGTTTTGTCTCTCTTTCTTATGAGACTTATTTCTTTGGGCATTGTACTTCGGTAATCTATATTGAGGAAGTTTTGTTGGGTTTTCTTCCCCTTGAGGGTTTCCCAAGATAAATTGTTGTGTACCTTGTGATTGTGTATCTTTTAGTGATCCTCTTTATGCTGCTATTGTGAAAAATGTATTAAATGCTCATGAAGTTAGAATTTAGTCTTTAATAGCATATAATCTTAACATCTTCGTGGAAGGAGTTGTGGCTAGAGAGAATGCACCTTCCTGGGATTGTCTTTGGGATGACTTTGTGTAGGAAGAGACTTGGAAAGGATAGGTGCAGGGTACTTCGTCTCACAATAAGGAAGATGAGAAGAATGTTGCTTTGACAGCAAAGGGGAAGAAGAAGAAGTCCAAGAAGAGCCCTAAGGGTGGGGCTAAGCAGCAGGGTGGTGAACAGAAGAAGGACATGAGCAAAGTCAAGTGCTTTGTTTGCCAAAAGTTTGGACACTATTTTGGACAATGTCCAAACAAGAAGAAGAAGAAGCAACAGACTACAGCTTCAGTGGAGGTAGAAGTGTATGCGGCAAAGTTGGAAAAGGATTTCTCCTTGTTCATAGGCCATTCATTGAGTGCATCCACCACTGCATGCACTTGGTACATTGATAGTGGAGCTTCAACTCATATGATAGGTATGTGGGAGATATTTTCAGAGTTCACTGAGACTAGGATTGAGTTGGAGGTGGTCTTAGGAGATGACACATTAGTCAAGGCGTTTGGACGAGGGACTGTCACCTTTCATGGAGAGTTGAGGGAGTCCATGATGGTGAGGGATGTCTTGTTTGTCCCTGGGCTGAAGAAGAACATGATTTCAGTTTCCACGATTGAGGATAGGGGATTGGCAGTGCATTTCCTTGATGGGCATGTGTTGGTGCACCCCAAGGGAGATCGGGACACCGTTGTAGTGATTGGTGTCTGTTGTGGGAAATTGCACAAGCCTAGTTTTCAACCTATTCATGCCTTGG
Source organism: Larix kaempferi (assembly GCA_027924585.1). Lineage (NCBI taxonomy): Eukaryota > Viridiplantae > Streptophyta > Pinopsida > Pinales > Pinaceae > Larix > Larix kaempferi. The sequence goes on along the minus strand of BSBM01001229.1, from coordinate 37,871,039 downwards.
CGCATAGTGACAGGAGCAGTAGCAATGATTTGTGCAAGTTATGGAACTGAGGATTGCTCACTTGCATCATCTTGCTTTGAGGATGTTGAGGGATATGGTGGCTGGATTGCCACAGTTTAGCACAGAGCACGGTGATGTTTGCAGGGGTTGTGCTTTGGGAAAGTACACCAAGATTTCTTTTCCAAGAAATGACAGTCGATCGATAGGGGTGCTTGATTTGATTCACTCTGATCTATGTGGTCCTATGCCTTATGTTTCGTTGACTGGTTTTGAATACTACTTTACATTGATTGATGACTTCTCTAGGAAGACCTGGATATACTTTCTGAAGAGCAAGAAGTCAGAAGAAGGCTTGCAAAGGTTCCAAGAGTTCAAAGCTCTTGTGGAGAACCAAATAGGGAAGAGGATTTGGGTGCTGAGATCAGACAATGGGGGTGAGTATACCTCTAATGCATTTGATGAGTTTTGTAGATAGGAGGGCATCAGGAGGTAGTTGACTGTTCTCTACACCCCTGAGCCATAGTGGGTGTAGCGAGAGCGATGTTACATGATTAGAGTTTTCCTTTCTTTCTTTGTGTTGATGCATGTAGTACTTTTGTGTACATTCAGAACAGGAGTCCCCACCAACCGTTGGGGTGCAAGAATCTTGAGGCGACGTTCATAGAGAAGAAGCTTAATGTAGGCCATTTTTGTATATTTGGTTGTCTGACGTACACTCATGTCCCTTTAGAGAAGAGGACAAATTTTTAGCCCACAATAGAAAAGGGCATTTTTATGGGGTGTGATGAGACTTCAAAGGCCTTCCACATATAGCTTCCTTCATAGAGGAGAGTTGTTGTGAGGAGGGAGGTGAGATATGAGGAGGAGCGGGCCTTTCGAAAGTCTCGTGAGTCAGAGCAGGGGGAGCAACAGGCTTCCAAACCTCACGTGAGCAGTTCATAGGGTCTAGCGATGCAGAGTGTAGGGTCACAGGTTTCTAGGGTGATTGGTCCGCAGGTGCTTTAGGTACATGGACATAGTCCATAGGTTCACCGAGCACAAGTTTTGGTTCTTGGGTTACAGGTTCAGCAGTTCCCGATTCATTTGATTCACTAACTACTGGGTCACCAATTGCTAGTTCACCGAGTTCTAGTTCACCGGCCACAGATTCACCAACCACTGGGGCTACATCTTCAGGACGGTCAGTAGATGGGGTTGAGTAAGAGGAGTCCCCCCTACATGAGCCCACTCCAGGGAAGAGGAAGCCCAAGTGGCTTCCAGACACCTTGAGGGAAGCCCAAGAGTCAGTGGGGAATCCCAAGAGACAGGTCAGGGAGAATAGAGTTCCAAAGAGATTTTGCAGTTATATGGTTATGGTGACTAGTCTTCGTGAGTCAGAGCCTTCCACTTTTGAGGAGACATCCCAGCATCAGGTGTGGAGAGATGCCATGATGGAAGAATATCATTCCATCATGAAGAATGAGGTTTGGGAGATTGTACTGAGATCAGAGGTGAAGTTAGTTGTGACTTCTTGGTGGCTTTACAAGATTAAACATGTTGTGGATGGCTATGTGGAGAAGTAAAAAAGCTCGGTTTGTGGCGTGGGGGTTCTCATAGATAGTGGGAGTTGATTATGACGAGACCTTTGCACCGGTTGCTTGTTACTCTTCGATCAGAGCAGGGATCTCCATTGCAGCAGAGATGGGTTGGAAGATCCACCAGATGGATGTGAAGACCGCATTTCTCAATGGGCTTATATAGGAGGAAGTGTATGTTGAGCAGCCGCAAGGCTTTGAGATTGATGGGATAGTCTCATATTTGCAGGCTGAAGAAAGCCTTGTATGGTCTGAAGCAAGCTCCTAGTGCTTGATACTCCATGATAGATTCTTACTTGTTGCAGATGGGATTCCAGAAGAGTGATGTAGATCAGAACCTTTACTACATTGTCGTTGATGACAATCTGCTCATTCTTCTGCTATATGTGGATGACTTGTTCATTATAGGTGGGGAGACTCTCATTGCAGAGTGCAAGTGAGATCTTACTTTAGAGCATGAGATGAAAGACGTTGGGTTGATGCATTGTTTTCTTGGGTTGGAGGTTTGGCAGGAGCTTGGACATATTTTCCTGGGGCAAGGAAAGTATGTGGTTGATATTCAGAGGAGATTTTAGATGGCGGATTGCAGGCCCTATGGCTACTTCGATGATCACCAACTGGAAGAAGCTGAATGCTTCTGAGAGTGAGTTGGTGGATCTGACTTTATATCATCATTTCATTGTCTTGTTGATGTATTTGGTCACCACCAGGCCAGACTTGTGTTTTGTAGTGAACACTTTTAGTCAGTACATGGCTGAGGCTAGGAGAGTGCAATGGTAGCTACAAAACATGTCCTCACATATCTAGCAGGTACGGTGGATTATGGTTTGGACTATAGGAGGACAAATAGTGTCAGGTTGGTTGACTTCATGGACTCAAATTGGGCAAGATGTGTGATGGACCGGAAGAGCACTTCCGGGTGTTGTTTCAATTTGGGCTCGACAGTAGTGTCATGGTTTAGTCGGAAGCAAAAGTCAGTTGCATTGAGTTTTGCAGAGGTAGAGTACATGGAAGCTAGTCAGGATTGTTGTGAGGCCTTGTGGTTTTGCAAATTGTTGGTGGGGTTGTTTGGTCAGGCGCTGAGGCCTACGGTTATCTACTATGACAATCAGAGTTGTATCAAACTCTTTGAGAATCCAATATTCCATGACAGGTCAAAGCACATTGAGATCAGGTACCACTTCATTTGTGACTATGTCCAAAGAGGAGCTATAGAGTTGCAGTACATTTCTACTGATGAGCAAGTTGCAGATCTTTTGACGAAATCTTTGTGGAGGGGCAAGTTTGAATTCTTCTGAGAACACCTTCCTTGGTAAGAGGGAGTGTTGATTTTGTACCTAGGAAAATGTTCCCCTAGTGATTTTGTGCCTAAGTCACTAAAAGGGGAAAAGTGACATGACCCTTGCATTAATTTCCAGTGAGTTGGAATTAATTTCACTTTAGAGACTTAAAGTGACTTTTTGATGTATTTAATGAGTAGTTGAGAGAAATTAATTTTTGGAGAGAAAAAGTGCATTTAATCTTGTCCATTGATCTTAGATCACTAAATCTAGTGTGGGCCCTTGTATTTGGTTACCTTTCAGCTACCCTCATGAGGCAACCAAAAGAGACACAATACATTCATTCCATGAGTTTTGGGAGAGAAGTCGACTTTCTTGAGAAGAGAAGGATGTGAGAGAGAGAGAGAGAACCAGCAGCACGATTTCCAAGGAGATTCGAGCAGCAGGAGGCAGAGAGATTCTGGCATGCATTTCTAGGACTGTAGAACAGTAGTAAGTGGCATGAAAATTGAGGAGGGTGCACTTAGTTCGAGCAGGGAACTCAGGCACACTTTTCCAGGCAGGGGCATGATTTTCGAGGGACTGTTTCAGTCCATTAATTCGGTCTGTACAGCAGGCTGTCCATACAGAGTGATTCCATATAGACTGGGAGTGAATTTCGAGGCATAGAAGGCACGTAGTTTGAGGCAGTTAATTAGCTGAGTTTGCAGGCACAAAAACCAAGTTAACCAGGACGTACAGTCAGCACAAAGTTCGAGGAGGAAACTGTACTTTTCAGGCAGTCCGTACAGTATGGTTTCCAGTACGCTTTCTGAGATAGTTCTGCACAGAAAACGAGGGTGTAACAGCACTGTTTTCGAGGCTGGAAATTTGTCATCTGGTTGAGATAAGTTGTTCTTGTAATTCTGATTTTATTACTGCTGTACAATTTCTAGAAGAAATAAAATTACTCTCTCACAGGTTTTCTCCCTTGGGCATTGGCCCAAAATCCAAGAGTGAAATTTTTTGTGTGTGTAATTTTTATTTTTTGTTCAGTAGATTTCTCAAGTGTTTCATGTTCAGAAATGTTTGAGTAAACTTCATTTGCAGCAGTGAAGAAATGAATGGGGTTGGGCATTAAACTATATGTTCAGAGACAAACTTGAAACCGGGTTGGGAAAAGTCAGAATTTTTACAGTAATAGAGAAGAGTTTGAGCTAGAGGCTAAGGTCTAGTGAGTGCCAATAAAATCCAGAACACAATTTTCCAAGAAGCTGTAACCCACTTCGGAAACCTTCACAGAAGTCTGAAGAGCAGAAAATGAATGATGAAACTAAGAGCACATATTGAATACCATTCAATAAATGGTCGAAAACTATATTGAATAATGAACTAGAAAAGTGTTGATAGAAGAAGTGAAGAAAATTATAGAAATATAGAAATGCAAGAAACACCTAGATAGGAAGGCTTGCTAATGGAGCTTAGTAGTCAGTTACAATCCATTGCAGAAAATTTAGTTAGGATGCTAGAGATATCTAAAGCAAATGCCGTTGAGGGAATAAACCTTACATAAGATTTGGTACTTTGCAATGTTTCCTATTTATTGTTATATGTCTTGTTTGATATTGTTTTTTTCTGCTCAGAAAATGATTTATATTAGTGAAGCTAATTGGCAGAAGTTTACATCCCCAGGCCCATAGGCCAGAATTCTGCAAGAAACTCCTTACAACAGCATAAACACAGATTTGAACCCCCCATTTATAAACCCACTAATGCAATTTAAAACAGTCATAAGTGACATAACACAGAATATGGCGACATAACATATCAAAATAAGACCTGAGAAAGACATAAGTCCTTCCCTGAAAAATCGCTATTAGTTTGATCATAGGAGTAGTTGCTGTACTAATCCTATGATTAAACCAATGAATACAATTTAAACTATACTTGTGAAATTTATTCATATCTTCTTCACTATTCAATATCCTTTAGGAGCCTTCAATGCACATAGTCACTGAGCTAGCACGATTACTTCTAAATCCTGCTTCAACTGCCTGTTTTCTTTCAACTTTTCTGAGTATACCTCTCTCTGATCCCCTCCAGTTTGTTGTCAATTGCTCAGTTGCCACGATAATCCACAATCCTATTCCATTTCTGTATACATGCAGAATCCTTATGTTCTCCATCCTTAGTTGGGCATTACAAAGGAAAACCCTGTATGCTTGCCACTCCCAATGTTATCCTGTCCCTAGTTTACATAGCACCTTTGTTATAAGTTTATAACTCTTGAATTGTCTTCCAGTATTTTCTTCATGCATCCTAACCATAAAACTGCCTGCAGTTCTTGATTATTGGTGGGATTACCAAAGTAAAATTGAAATGAGTGCACCAAATTTTCTAAATTGTTCCCTTTCTGTTCCCCAGCTCTCACCCCCCGAGAGTTACCTCTTGGTTGTTCCCTTCGGTGGTCGTTGCCAAGTCACTGATTGTCTATGGTTCTCCTCTTCCTCGTGAATGAGGCTGACTTTGTCTGCAGGGTTTTGAACTGACATTTCATGTAATGGCGCTCGTGCAATGAACTATCATGCAATATATTTCTTTGTGCCACGGAAAAAATGACTAATCCATTTTATTTTATTTGCGCATGGATTTTATTCTATACATCTGCAAGGAATGGCAAGTGCAGTACTTTGAGTGAAAGACTTTTTCCTCTTATTGATTGTTGTTGACAATAATATTTGATGAGGTCTGTTCATGTTGGTGCCATCTTTGAATGCCATAGTACATAGGAATTTGCTAAGATTGATGTCATCTGTAATATTTTTCAATAATGTGGATAACCTGTGCAAATAATTTTTACAGATTGCAAACTTTGTGGCGAATTATTTGCCAAGAAACTGGCCGCAGGAATTATACGAGAAGGTTGCTCAGATGCTATGATGACCTTAGCAAGGGCAAGTTGTATTTTATAAATACACCTAGATTTTGCATTTAGTTTCAATTTGGTGAGCTGTAGTGAAAATAATTCCATGCAACAGTTCAAATTCGATTTCAGAAAGTGGTATATATTGCTACGTTCTTAGTTTATCTCAGTGATGGCATTACACAAGATGATGATGTTCAACAACTTCTATATTTTCTGCCTGCAATGGAGTTCAAGCCCTTGGGCATCCCTGCTGAGTTATGCTCCTATGCTGTTGTAAACAGGCATGGACATTTCTGTTGCAATACTGCTATTGCTGATGATTTTTAGGCAAAACATCTTACCAGTTTTGTAGGACCGCTTCTTAAAGATGAAGGAAAACCCAAATGTTTGGCCACAATGCCCTTTATCTCAGCAATTCCATGACCTACGATGTGATTTTGTTCTTGAAGTTGTTCATATTCAAAAGAACATGGTTAAATTTCACGGAAAGAATAATTTTGTGGATAAGTTATAGAGCAGATAAGTGGCGTTCCTGGTCATGAAGATTTGAGGCTTCTCTGAGTGTAAGAAAGTTGAGCCATATAAAATTAAGAGAATTAGGCAGATGAAACACAGTTTCGTTACTACTTGTGTTTTGCTTTTAGTTTTACTTATAATTTGTTAAATATTTTAATCCTAATTATATATTTAGCTTGTAATGGTACGAGCACAAAGATTTTGCTGAGTCTTGACATATGTCACTCTATCAAAAAATAATTAAATGGGACAAAGATAAATTCTTGTGATCGTGGGCACTCGTTCCGTGTTCTTCATCGAACAAAACAAATATTTTATATTCCGACCTTAACCTGCACAAAGTTTGTTGGAAATTTTGTATTAGGTGTGCTAAAAATAAATTATTGGGATATTGGATACTCTTTTTCATGCTCCTCGTCAACAAACAAATATTTTATATTCCAACTTTAGCCGAGCACACTTGAGCAATTTTTGTATTTTTTTAATGCAGTCATAAAGATATCTGTATTCTTAGTGTCATTTGATATTTTTATCGAACTTTGATAAACTACAATTATCATTTTATGGCTTTTGGTTCAACGATAGCTTGGCTACTCCAGTGCTTTTCAAGATCAGTTGGGTTAACAAACAATTTTATGGATTGAATGAATTCCAACCACACGCCTCCAATTTTTAAATACAAAACTTAGTATGTTAAGATTTTTTATATTGTTATTCAATGGAACCAAAATATTTATTTAAAACAGTGGCAAGGGTTTGAAAAGTCAAGATTAGAAAAAAATAATAAAAATTTGCTTAGTATAGTCAAAGAAATCAGGAAGAAATCAAATATCCCTGAAAATAACAGCAATATATCAGCTTACATGTAAGAAAAGTTCCAAGTAAACTAACAAGAGGTTTAGTTTTTGTCGATTAGTCAATTGTTGAATGTGTCACTGATTACTTGTTGACTCTTAGTTTAGTTAATTTCTTCACTTGCACAAGAGAGCCACTTCTAATACTCGGCCCTATTTGGCGAACACTTGAACAACTGAAATTCTATATTTTTGACAAACTTTTACATATAGCTCTATGATCAAATTTAAGATGGACAATTGTTTGAAACCTCTCCAAAATGCCAAGTTAAGCTTCGTGTAGAAGGAACTGACTTGCAAATCTCGGACATGGACATCGTTCCCTAAATTTCTACATTTATATGATTGTTAGTTGAAGCTAACAACACCAATAATCGTGGAAGTTACCTGACCACTTCATTAGTGCCAAGCGAAGTTTTGAATTCTAGGCATTGCTTGTGAGGTTTTGTCTTGACTCAAAACAAATGTCAAAGTTGCTTGGGTCAATGTTTTGCTAGAAACTTAGATAAGGAAGTGTGTTCTTTATTAAAGACAACATGGAAGATCGATAGATCATCTCTAAGGCTTTGAATCCTCACTTTGTCAAAAATGTAATGGAAAATATTTTCTCTCCCCTGGGAAAGTTAGACTTCAAGGTTGAGGTTTCTAGGCATTGCTTGTGAGGTTTTGTTTTGACTCGAAAATAATTTCGTAGTTGCTTGGATCAATGTTTTGCTGGAAACTTAGATAAGGAAGTGTGCTCTTTATTAAAGACCACATGGAAGATCGATAGACCCTCTCTAAGGCTTTGGATCCTCACTCTGTAAAAAATGTAGTGGAAAATATATTTTCTCTCCCTTGGGAAAGTTAGGCTTCATGGTTGAGGTTGTTCATGGTGGAAAAAGCGAAGGCAACTCCATTTTACAAATTTGTTTGTAGGAGACCAATGTTGTCATCAATAACCATGAAAGGTGGTGTTAAGATATGGATTCAATGGTTTTTGGCCATTATCTACATAATTCATGCAAAGGATTGACTCCAACTAGATTCCAAAATATAGTTATTTCTTCCATAGGCTTCTTAATTGTTTATTTCACAAACCTGGAATATTGTATAAAGTTTATAGTGGAGAGACCATTATTTTTGGGTAGAGAGAGCTCTTTTGGTTTCCCAAACTTTGTTGGTGCATAATTATGTGCACAATATTAATTAATATTCAATTGATTATATACACATACAAATAAATTATGTATACACAATAAATAATATCTCCAATAGGTGTGGGTTATCTTACCAGGTTTTCCCATGATGTTTTGGTAGAAACAGGTACTGGAAGCGATTGGAGGGAAGCTAGGTCGTTTTATAGCTTTGGAAGATAATTGGGAGTTCAAGGTTGATAGACGATGTGCCAAAATCTTGGTAGAGATGGACCTTTGTGACCAATTGTATGAGGAAATCAAACTTGAATTAAATGGGAGCATCTGGAGCCAACGTCTTGATTATTGGAAAATGTCGTTCCATTGTTTCGGTTGTAGAGAGGTGGGGCATTTGGTCCAGGACTATCCATCACCCTCGCTCATGGAGATACTCAAGAAAGTCTAGGTCAAAAAACAGTCTAAGGAATTAGCCAGCAAGGAGAAGTTGACAGGTGAGTCAACAGCTCATAAAGTCGAAAAGCGAGGCTGGCAATCAGCATTTGGAGAACATGCACAAGGAGGAGACTTGCAAATTTATGGCAGATTCGACATCATGTTCTGGTAAGCAAGTCATTTATGAGGTCCCCTTTGTTATTCCTCTTCCTAATTTTACAGTTGTAGGTGACATGCCCAGTCCCTCTCAAGCCCCTAGTTCTTCCCCTCAATTGGTTCGATCAGAGGAAGGATTGGTTATCCCTTCTCCCCATCAAGTACTTAAGAAGAATTCCTCTATAGATTCTCTTCCTAGGGTTTATAACATGAGGGCTAGAGTAGCTTCTATGGAAAATAATGAAGGTGTGGTTATTAGAGGGTTGAGTCTAGACCTTATGCCAAAAACAACCCTGGGAAGAAAGTCTCAGTTATCAAAAGCTAAGAAGCAAGCAATTTTAGATATTAAGGCTGGAAGACAATCTACAATTAATGGGGCCCTTAGAGCATGAAATACCCTTCACAAGGCTACTTGATGTTGTGTTTGTCCTTTAATGCTAGGGGGTTAGGGGGCACCCCTAAATAAAATGCCCTCAAAAGGATGATAAAAACCTTGAATCCTTTTGTTATTCTAGTTCAAGAGACCATGTCTGAAGGTGTGAAGGCGTAGGAGTTGTTTGGGCAGTTGTTAAAAGACTTGTCCTTTGCACATTTGGATGCAGACGATCACTCAGGGGGTTTATTATCAACATGGAGCCTTGACTTGGGAATAGAAACAAGCAAGTTAAATTAGGTTCTGAAGACTAAGTTGGAAGATAAATCCATGGGAGAGATCTTTGTTATTTTGAATCTTTATGGGCCTTTTTCAAATCAAAGAACCTTCTGGGAAAGCCTATTTAATGAAGGGTTTTGGGAGGCTCAAAATATGATTCTGGGAGGCGATTTTAATCCCACTACTTGAGAGAGAGAAGTCTGGGGGAAGTTGGCAAGACCAAACTCGCTCAACAAATTTTTTAGTGCCCTTTTTTAATCCAAAGGTTTGGTGGATGTTCTTCCTTGGAAGCTTGATCCCACTTGGAGGAACAGAAGGAGTGGTGAGACAACGATTTCGAAAAGGCTGGATAGATTTCTGGTATCAGAGAACCTTCTTTCTGAACATTTTTAAGTAACCTCTTGGGTGGAGGAAGGAGGCTTATCTGATCATCGTCCAATCATGCTAGCCCTAAACCAACAGGAGCAGAAGTCGATCGCCCTTTTCAAATTTAACCCTGTATAGTTAAAGGAAGAAGATTATCATAAGTTGGTAAAGGACTTATGGTCACATTTGAGGCTAGACTCTCAGGATTCTTTTATGAAACAAATGGTAGACAACTTGGTTAGGGTAAAGAAGGCTTCAAAAGAATGGTTGAAAGTTTTTCAAGCAAGACAACAGTCTCTGTAATGCCCCTATCTTGACCCCATTACATTTGAATGTAAATGATGTAATATTGTTGTAAAATCATGGTGAGGAGCTCAAGGCCAAGGCCCTGCCATCGGTTTATTGATGCATATGGTTCGCGTGCTAGCTAGGCACGGTGGAATTGTGAATATCATGTAAATATGCATTTTAATTAAATAGCCACAACTAGCTATGCAATGCAACAAGAGATGGGGGCATGATTTTACAAGAAATTGGGAGAGAAAACATTCAAACCCTTGGAGCCAATCAAGTCAAGCCAAGTGTCAATGAGAGAACCAATCAAACCCTCAACTACCCATATTGACTTTTGTACCCAATCATTGATTTCATTAAAGGAAATTTGAGGTCTAAAATGGGTCTCCTAAGAAAAATAATAAAAAAAGCCACATCACACTACAAATATGCCATGTCACACTAAGTTAAAGGTGTTATCTAGTGAAGGTCAACCTATCATATCTCATTAATGGTAGTTGACAACTATGTTGGGTTTGTGTAGAGTTAAGAGATGATGGTTGAAAATAATAATGAAAGGGTTAGATTCTTGTGCATATGCAATAAATGATATAGTGGTAAAATTTTTAATAAATGTACCGCTACTTCTTTTTATATATTTAATAAAATTTAAAAACTAAAAAGAAAAAAAAAATTATAATGAAAAAATATAATTACAATAATACTAAAAATAAACAATCACTATTTTTATTTTATATGATCACTACTGTGAAGTCTTTTAAATGCTAGTGGGGTAATTTTGAAATAATAAAAACATTTATATAACTCATCTCTTAAAAATAAAAATAAATAAATTAAAAAGTGTTATAAATAAAAGAAAAATAGGAGAGAGATAAAATAATATTTCACTATTTTTGTGATAACTCTCTCCTCCGAACTCGGAATTCGACGTTTTTGGTACCATTGGAAAGGTCTTGACGAGACCTTTCCAACGGTACCAAAAACGTCAAATTCCGAGTTCGGAGGAGAGAGTTATCGCAAAAATAACTTTCTAAAATAATATTTCACTAGTTTTACGATAACTCTCCTATTTCGGAGGAGAAAGTTATTTTTGTGATAACTCTATCCTCCGAACTTGGAATTTGACGTTTTTGGTATCGTCGAGACCTTTCCAACGGTACCAAAAACATCAAATTCTGAGTTTGGAGGAGAAAGTTTTCGCAAAAATAGTGAAATATTATTTTACCTCTCTTCTATTTTTCTTTTAATTATGACATTTTTTAAATTTATTTATTTTTATTTTTAAGAGATTAGTTATATAAATGTTTTTATTATTTCAATATTATTCCACTATCATATTAATTAATATGAGATTTATATTTTAAAGAATTTAGAAGTAGTGATAATATAAAATACTCTATATTTATTATTTCAAAATTGTTCCACTATCTTTTTAACTAATGTGAGATTTATATTTTAAAGAAATTAGTAGTGATAATATAAAATACTTTATATTTATTATTTCAAGTATATTTGTCATATTTCGAGATGAACTTTTCAAAATCTTAACCAATGTGAGTTTTATATGTAGTTAGTTATTGTCCAACTCAACCATGACGGTTGACCAAAATACTAAAATTCTATTGGTTTAAAATATCTTACTCATCCCATGCTCATCCATGACACGTTTTCTTATAAGGCCCATTTTAGACCCCAAATTTCCTCTAATGCTCTCAAGAGTTGGTTGAGGTAGTTAATGCCTTGGGGAATGGGAGGTATGGCTGTCCAAATTCAGGTATGGGCAAGCCACCCTTCATGGAAAATCGCGTTTTGCTTCTTGGGCAAGAATAGAGCCATGAATTGCTCCCTAAGCCCTTATCCATCAACCAGTTTGACTCTCTCACAAGTTGGAAGCTGGCTGGGCGTTTTTGTCCATGTAATTTCTGTGTTTTCCTTCATCCTCAACTGGGAAAAGGGCGTTTTTGGGTTGTATACCAGTGGGGAAGATGGAGAATCGAATGGGATCTCCATAGAGACCGTTCTGGCTGCTGAATCCTTAGATAGTTGGGGGAGAAATCGTTTTCCTCCCTATGAATGTTTTCCCCTTCCCACAATTCGTTTTTGGGTTGGAAACAATTTGGGGAAAGCCCATGGCCATCCTGTTTGTAAATCCCATTGTTAAACATGTGTATCCATGCCCAATGACTATGCTTGTTGTGTGTAGATAGAGTATGTTGGGTATGGGTTATGGGAATCCATTGTTTTGGCTTGAGCTTGAGTGCAAGCATCCAGGGTTCAAATGTATCCTGATAAACCCAGCTGTGGACTGGCTTGGCTTAGATGAAATGATTAATTGGACTATGCATGAGCTTGAATGTTCCATTTTCCTTGTAAGAGTCATGCCCAGCTCGGGGGTGGCAGTTGTGTTGAGAGAATTGATGAACACAACTAGTCTATGGTTAGGTGGAACGTTGCAGCAACATAGCTAGTTGCTTGGGACAACATTACAATGAAGATAAGTAATCTCTATGTGTATTTACTTCTGAAATGTTATAATTGATGATTGTTTTGATATGTTGTATGCATATGAAATGTGTGTGGATGATGTAGTTTTATTTCCGTCGTGCATGTTTGTTGAATTGCATCTACACACATTTATTTTATTGCTGTGAATATAATGAATTTGGCTAAGTTGTTCTAAAAGCCCAGATTTTAATGCCATGTTCCCTTCCTTGCAATGGATAGATGGGTGGGTACATTATAGTCTCTATTAAAAGAAGTGGAAGCAGGTATTTCAGAGGTTTATAGATGGAACTCGGTTGGGGTTGTTTCTGAAGAGGAGTTGGTAAGGCTAAAATCTTATGAAGTTAAACATGTTGAATCGCTTGCTAAAAAAGAACAACTATGGAGACTCAACAGTAGAGCAGTATGGATAGCAGAAGGGGATAATAACACCAAATTCTTTTATCGTTATGTTGCTCACAGAAGGAATGTAAATACAATTGTTGAAATTCAGAATGAGCTAGGTGATAAGAAAATCTCTTTCAAGGACAAGGCCGAGGCATGGGTGTCTTATTTTACTTCTTTATTCAGAGAGCAGAAAGGCTTCCCTATACAAGAAAAGTTGCAAGTCCTAAAACTCTTTCCTAGGTCTATCACTGATGAAATGAATGAGTCTCTGATGAAGGAAGTTGGAGGAAGAGCTTAGTTGGATAGTTCAGTCCTTTAAAAAATGAAAGAGTCCTGGGCCAGATGGTTTCTCCATATAATTTTTTCAAGGTTTTTATGAGCTTTTAAAGGATGATTTGTTGAAGGTGGTTTGAGAATCGCAACATTCAAGAAAGATCTTGGGATCTTTGAACTCAACATTTCTAGCTTTAATCCCCAAAAAATAGAATCCCTTGACCTTTGGTGATTTTAGACCAATATCCTCTTGCAATGTGGTATACAAGATAATAGCCAAGGTAATTGCTCAAAGATTGAAGCCTATACTGAATAAAATCATTTCTGAAAAACAATTTGGTTTCTTGTTCAATCGACAAATTCATGATGAAGTCGCCCTAGCTTAGGAGGCAATTCATTCAATCAGCAAGAATAAGGTTAGTGTTTTTGTTTTGAAGCTAGACTCGTCCAAGGCCTATGATAGGATAAATTGGACTTTTCTTCGTCTCTTACTTATCCAAGTAGGTTTCTCTATAGATATGGTGAACTGGATAATGGGGTGTGTCAATTCCGCTGATGTTGTTGTCCTTATTAATGGGTCACCGTTGTTAGCACTAGTTTTGGGTTGATAAGGCGGGAAGGGTTAGCGCCTTGCAAACAATGAATAAAATCCCAAATTCTTAAGTCAATATGATTTAGAAGGCATGCTAAGAAGGTTTCTGAAGTATTTTAGAAGTGTTTTCCTAGGTCTGAAATGGAGAAAATTGAAATTTCTAAGTAGCTTTGCAAATGGGATTATAATGTGAAAATCCGCTCGAAGTAATGCGTCGACAGGAATGGACGGAGAAAATCTATGGTAGCGAGATCAACGACTACAAGCAAGTTCGCGAGGGTAAGATGCATAGTAGAATATGGGCAGAGATTTGTTAACCTGCAAGCAAATCAACAGTCAGATCGACGAATGGAAAGGGATCTACGGTCATCCATTGGTTCACCAACCAAACATGCGCGGAGAAAAGAACTTTTCAAATTGGCGAAAAGTTGGTAGGCTCCATATCTTTCAATGACGAGATCTGGCGGAGATGAGCATTAACAACAGGCATTTTGTTCGCAGATTCAACATGCACGAACAACCAACACTTTCGGATTTGCGAGGCTTGGTAGAGACCGCGCCTTTGGACAGTCTGGATACGGACAATGCTCAGATCTGCAGTCAGCATTGGCTCCGCAGGATAGAGGTGCGAGGAGGGCCACAGTTGAAAGGTTGAAGACTGTGAAGGAGTGAGGAGTTAAACAGGGAAAGAGATCGACGGTGCAGGATCGATCCTGTAGGGAGATGGCTCAAAGAATCTCCTTGTCACAAGAGGTGCAAGACTGATAAGAAAAGATAAATAATATAAAAATACTTCTGCACGGGGATCTGGATAATGTTTGTCTGGTTGCATTGGAAAGCGAAAGACGACGAACGTGCTACATGTAGACAACTTAGCCAGGATCTCATACCAAGTGTCAGTAACCAGGTAGGCCTCTTTGTCTTTTTACAAAATATTTAAATGGCTGAGCTTGGAGAAGTAGAGCCCCCAGGTTTTGAACACCAAAAGATAGAAGAACTGTTAGAAGATAAAGATGTTGAGGTCTATGACACTATATTGACCAGTGGACCCATTGAAGTAGTAAATGATAGATTGGAAGTGATTAGGAGCCAGGTCATAGATGTGCATAAGGTATACAAGTCGTTTCTTCAGTTTTTCACGGTCGGACAAACCCTAAGATGCCATGAATTCGTCGACTGGTGCGCTAGTAATTATTGCCCCTCTGAGAGGGTAATTATGGATGCGTCTGGTTCAAAGTCCTGTCAACCCTGTTGTTATAAGAAAGGCCCTGTCAATCCCTGACGAATTTAGCCTAAAGTCCAAAGAGTACAAGGAAGAAGCCCTAATTCAGTATTTTAGACAGTCCACAGTCGAGTTTAAGCAAAGTTTCTACAGGGTTTGCCTAAAACCTAATGTCCCATTGCAAGACCATGCTTTCCCAGTCGAAGTCCATCTCTTTACTGAAGAATCCAAGTGTGTTATAACCTTGCTAAGCCAATTTTCAGGACTAGACACAAACATGTATGTCACTGAGCCGCTGATGAGCCTATTATTTGTCCTTAGCACTTGCCCATTAGAGTCTAAAGAGTCTGACCAGTCAGTCCAGTGTGCTTGCCTTAAATTTGACGAGTCCCTAGCTGAGAATATCCATTCTTAGCTAGTGGACTTCCACAAGACCAAGAGTTTCAGGTTTCAAGCATATTTGCGGAGGATGTTCCTATCATTTAATGAATAAAACTTGCAGCTTCCTGAGATGAAGCTCACAAAGGAAATGGACACAGATTACAACATATTCATGAACAACCTTATGTCAGAGGTCTACAATGTCTTTTATCAGAAAAGATTGCCCAGGGTGTTAACATAGATGAAGGAGATGTTGCAACCTTCTCCTGAAAAGAGAATAGGTGACTGGTTTCTCTTGGAACACCACACAATAATCATAGTGTATGGGTTTGCTCATCCACCCTATGCTCTGCCAACATTTTTAACTCCTAGAGTGTTTGCTCTAGAATTTATTAGGCAAAAGTTAAGGGTAGAAACTAAGCATCTTTTATAGATCATAAGAAAGCTTGAGACATTACTTTTCCATGGGGTGTAGGTCCATTCAGCCATTGAGTGTGTGATAAGGGAAATGGGGTTTCAAACAAAGGTGGCCATCAACTATGATCCACATCACATCATCTCCAACAGAAGGAAAGAAAGTAACATAAAGGGTTTTGTGCACTTTGAGCTTGCAAGTATGGCAGAGATTGCTAACTGGTTGGAGTATCCCAACAAAAGTCAGATGGATGTAGATATATGAGATGATTCCACCTCCCTTGTACATAAAGCCACATCACCACAACCTGGCACCTCTAGCTTGGTCCCAACAGCTGGAGCAATTATACCCCTTGCTAGTTGTTCTGGAAAATCCAACACAGTGGAAGTCATTGATGCCATGGATGTAGAAGATGAGGGCACAGAAAGGGCCCCAAAGAGACTAAAGGTGGAAAAGGCAGAGCAACAAATTGTACAGGTGAAGACTGATCGAGGTAAGAAGAAGCAGGTGAAGCCCCAAGTACCTGCCTTCGAAATCAAGGAATATATATTTGATAAGGAAGCTACTGAGTCCGCTACATAAAGCAAGAGTAGAGTAGAATTATTGGATGAGTATAAAGAAAGCAAAGAAGAAAATTCAGGAGAATCAAATTTATATGCAAAAGTCAAACAGATCTCTAGCAAGGATGTGTCCTTGGTTACTGTCAGGCGCCGTGCTCAAAACACCTTGAATCTGGCTATAGCTACCAAGAGTAAGGCCACTGAATTGAAGAGGAACTTAGAAGATATTCCCATACCTGACATGATCCATCTTCACAAGGAAATTGGGGACATAATTCATGCCAAGTTGTTAAAGGCTACACCAGAGCTATCCAAACTGCAAACCAGTAAGAATAAGTTTGGAAATCAGCTTAAACAAGAAAGAGTGGAGAACAAAGCCCACAAGGCACAAATCAAGAAGTTGCAGGCTGAAATATTGGCTGGTGAAGGCCAGGCAGACAAGAGGGATAGTATACAAAATCTGCTAACTGAGAAAGACAATACTATTCAGGCATTGAAAAAGAAATTGAAGATTCCTTCCACCCAGCCTATGAGTTGACAGAGCTGGAGGAGAAAAGAGAAGAGCTGAAAAATTAACTAATAGACTATAAGGCCAGGTTACTAAAGTTTGAAGAGAAAGAAAAACAATGGCAGAAGGATATGGCTCTTATGGTGGAGAGCGAAAAGAAGTGGAAATCTAAGTCTGAGGATTTGGAAGGAAAATTGTAGGAGAAGGGCAAATAGTTGGAGAACATGGTCACCTCCTCCATTGAATCCGGTGATTTCTCCCTTGTTCAAGCAATGGTGCAGGCAAGTCTAAGGGATTTAGAACTAGAAAAGTTGCAGAAGTAGAACACAGATCTGGAAAGCAGAGTTTCAAAAGAAGAGCAGGAGATGAAGACTCGGGAGGCTAAGTACCTAGACTTGTAGGCTAAATATGATGAATTAATGAAGCAGGCTACATGTCAGACTTCACTACAGGATGCAAAGCAAGTAATATGGGATGATGTTATAGCTGAGGCAGACAAATTAAGGTCCTACCTTGACTTTGTTTTAGACAAAGAGAATGTAATTAAGTTGGTCAAGCAAAGTGCAACAACAACGAAGGAAAAAATGAATAAGAAGCCTATCGAATGTGCTGAAAATGCCATTGAGTTCTTGAATGGCCTAACTGAGGGTGAAGTGAAAGCAGCAAGCATAAAGGACATGTCATCCACCATCATTTGGGCCAGGAAGGTGATAAACAAACATCAACAGTTAGCTACAGTCCAAGCCAGAATAGATATTATGGCCCATCAATTGAAACTCTTCAAAGATATGTTTGATCCACTATTTAAGAAAGGGATTCCACTCTTTTGGGAAGAAGATGGCACCATGTTGACATAGAAAGAGTATCAAGATAGGCTGATGGGATGCAGGTTGGATTATACAAACTTTGCTAGCATGAACCAATCACTGTCTGACAAAACAATGGTGGATGAGTTGACGAGAGAGTTTGAATTGGTCTTGGTTTTCAAAGAGGCTTGTGCACACCTTCAGAGCTATTCATATAGAGATCATACATAATTATAGGTATTGCTAAAGGGGGTGGCCACATCAGATTTGCCAGCTTCCAACCAGTGGAAGCTTGTGGAAAAGTATGGAAAGGCCAAGCTAATGCTACATGCATGAAGATTGTCAAAGATCGTGGGAATTTGCAACCTGAAGAATTAGTTACTTAGGCTTTTTGCTTATGTACTAGGGTCTGTTACCAACTAGTGAATGTCTATTGACACTTGTAAAAGGTAGTTAAGCCCATTTTGTCAGCACTTGTATTTTTGTTGTAACTAATTCTTGAGGATGATAGACCTGTCTGTATAGGTGTCATCTCTCTTGTAACAACTTTCTGTTTTGGAGATTAGGTCAGAATATTTCGAGCTGGAGGGCTGATGTATCATCTCCTATATATTCATATGTAACAGAAAGAAGAAAGGGTTGAAATCCGTGAGACTTGAGCTTATTTTTGAGATCTATCCTTAATAAATTACAGAGCCGAGGTTGTTATTTTGCAGAGATTCTTGTGTTATTTGCTTTGCAGTCTGTATCTTCTTTCCTTATGTGAATGTGTACCTTGTTATCTATTCCATTTTGTTATCTTGTTCATGTCTGAAATAAGTGTGTGATAGTACAAAATTCATACATATATGCTTTGTCTATTGATTTCAGATATTCACAAAATCTTTCTACTAAAGTTAGCATTAGATTCATCCTTGTTAGATGCCCACGTTAATGGACTGTTCTTCGTTTCTTCTTTATCACCAGACAACAACATTTTGACTGTAAATGAGTAGCTACCTTTCCTTTGTTATAAAATTCCATGCCACAGCACTGTTAATTGACATATGTGTTATATTTTGACTCCATTGCCCAATGAAAACTTCCCTCGTTTCAACCAAACAATAATCTGATTTTAATTCTTATTCATGTATCTGGCCTTGTTAAACAATCAGTGAGAGATTCCTCTCTAGAAAGAAAGAAGCCAACTCTCTTTCCTAAAGCTTGGTTTTGTGTGTTGCCTCTTAGAGACCCTTACAACAACTCGACGGTCAATTTGAGTGCTAACATAATTGGCGCCATTGTCGGGGAGCGAAAGTTGTATTATCCCTGGGAGAAATGACTAAGAGTTCCAGATTTCAAGGAGGAAAGGATTTCTGTGGGAAAACAAAGACTCTAAAAAATCCAGACGGTTGTACATTTGCCTTGGTGACTCCACGTTGATTTCCAAAGGAGGTTTTAGAAGGCATCCTGGCCTCTAGAAGGATCCACACAAGAGGTAATCCTAATTCTGAAATTTTACAAAGTGTAGAGAACCCAGAAAGTTTGCTTAGACATCGAAGTGGGAAAGAAAAAGCTAACACTTCTAATACTGAAAAGTTCTTGTCTCAAGAAGACTTTTATGGTTTTCAAGATTTAGATTTTGAAATAAGTGTTGGAAAGTGTTTATTAAGATCAAAATCATAGTCAGACCTAAAGTAAACTAAAATCAATCCAAGTAGGTTTGAGTCATACTTGCTAGATCCCTTGTGGTATAACTTGCAAAACATTGTAAAAGTTGAAGAAAGTAACCCTCATTTTCAAGCCTATCAGCCTCATGCTACAAACCTTGCTCATAATCCTCCTCAAAAGCCTCCTCAGAACCCTCCTGTAGCACAGAATCCACCTAGACCAATGGTAGCTAGGTTTGCACCCTTAGCTTTGCTAGTTGTTTTGCATGATCTCCCCCAAGAATTACTCACATAGAATTTCTTTATATGATGGAGATGGAAATTTTACAGCAAGACAACATATGGATAGATTTGAAGATTTCATTGATCTGGAAGAAGTAGATCATGATGATGTGAAAATGAGGTTGTTTGCTCAGAGTTTGTCAGGAGAGGCAAAGAGATGGTTTAAAGATTTACCAGCAGCATCTATCCTTACCTTTGAAGCTTTTCAAACACTGTTTTTGGATAGATGGGAGGCAAAGAAGAGCCCTATACAAATATTATCTCAATATAATGGTTTAAAGAAAGGGAACTTTGAATCAGTTCAAAAATTTTCTAGCAGATTTATGAAGGTTTACAATTCAATTCCTGCTGATATCAAACCATTAGTAGGGGCTGCTAAACTACATTATGCATATGCTTTTGATGGAGATTTTTCTAGTATGTTGAGAGAGAGAAAGTCTGCCAATTTTCCTGCTATGTTTAAAGATGCTTTAGAAGTGGAAGCAAATTTAATGGCTTCAGGAAAAATGAAAAATAGAGTAGAAACAGATAGGAGAAGACAAGAAAATCAACCATCAACCTCTGCCCCTCCTTGAAATGATGCCAAATTTGAAATGATGATGAAAACCATGGAGAGATTGATGGACAGGTTGGCTTTAGTAATAGACCACCTAACAAAGAGCAACCTGAAAATCAAGTAAGAAATCCAAATTTTAGAATACCCCCTTTCCCTCAAAGAAACCAAAGAAACCCTGAAGACCAGCAAATAAGACCACCATTCCCAGAAAATTTGGTTGATGAGGAAGGGCAAGAAGATTCAATGAATAACCTGATTCACCACTTTGATGATATTGATTCTGAAATACATTTAACTGAGGAAGAGCATAATTTTTTCACTCAAGAGGATGACATTCATATTTCAGAGCTAGATTCAGAACAATATCAAAGAGGATATCAGAATGCCATTGATGATTTTCAAAGAAAGTTGAAACTGAGAAATCATGATGTAATAACAAATAAAGGAAAGCCCAGTCCAAACCAACTTTCCAACACCCAACATAATTCAGAAAAACAAAAAGAAAAGTAGAGGGATGCTATTATACAGAAAAATCCAGAAAATAAAGAGCACTAGTCAAAGGAAACTAAACAGTCAGTGCCAATTGATGTAGATAGACCTATTTCATCCTTCAATTTGAAGTCAGAGTTGTCCAAGGTCAAAATTTCTATCCCCTTTAATGAGTTGTTGAGGAACAATGAATACATAGAAGAAATTACTAAAATGGTCAGAATCAAGGTGATCATCAACCAGATATTTTAGAAGTAACAAATGACTCTCCTACTATTGTCTTTGGACCTAAAATTGAAGATACAAATGATGAAGAAGTTCCTCCATTTTATCTAAGTCTGAATATCCATGATATGATTTTGCACAATGCCATTCTAGATTCTGGTGCATCTCATAATCTAATGCCAAAAACAGTAGTGGAAAGTCTAGGATTGGAGGTTAGTAGGCCCTATAAAGACCTGTATTCTTTTGATTCTAGAAAGGTCAGGTGTCTGGAATTGATAAAAGATATGGTGGTAACTCTTACACAACTTCCAGGTAAAAGCATTGTGATGGATGTTGTAGTAGTCGATATCCCTACAAAGTTTGGTATGTTGTTATCAAGATCTTGGCAGTCAAAATTAAAGGGAGCTATGCAAATGGATTTGTCATATGCCACTATACCTTTATTCAGAGGCAACAAGAGATTATATAGAGAGAAAAGGTTAGCCTATGTGGTCAACAGTCAAGATAAGCCTGAAAATCATCCCATCTATGCCATTGATACTGATTTGTTGTCTTCTATATTTTTCAATGATGGGCCACACACTGATCCTGAAGTTCCTGTACAGATTGAATTTAAGGATGATGAGGAATTTTCAAAAAGACAAGAAGACTTGGAGAAGAAACATAAGGAAGAAGGGTTGTGGACTATGTACTTTGATGAGTCTCTAAGTAAAAATAAGGCCGGGGCAGGTGTTTGGATTATATCTCCAGTCAAAGAGTTCAAAGCTTTATCTTATAAACTGACTTTTGAATGTACCAATAATGTGGCTGAGTATGAAGCTTTGTTGTTGGGTTTGCAGGATTTGAAAGATATGGGGGCAAAAAGAATAGAAGTATTTGGGGACTCATAACTTGTGGTAAATAAGGTGAATGATAGTTACCAGACCAAACATCCTAGAATGAGAGCATACAGGAATGAAGTTTGGGACATGTTTGGCAATTATTTCACAGAGCATAAAATCAAAGTGGTCCCAAGAATTGAAAATCAGGTAGCAGATTCTTTGGCTACAACTGCTGGTGGTTTCAAGGCTCCTATTTATTCCCAGAAAAAGTATGAAGTTGAAATTGTAAATAGACCCTCGATACCAGAAAACTCCAAATATTAGCAAGTTTTCGATGATGATCTGCAAATTAAGAGATTTTTGGAAATGTCTGATGAATTTGTGAATGCTCAAATTGATACATAAAACGAAAATTTAGGGAGCTTCCAAGATGGTGAATCGGTTGAGGATGAAGGAGCTGAAAGCAAATAATGGCAGAATATGTTAGGAGGAAAAGACATAATACAGTTGAAAATCAATTTTATTCCAAGAGCCCTAATTCCCCTAGAGAAGTTGTTTGATCAGAATGATGTTGCTAAGAATCCAAAGGTTAAACTTGTTGATGACGCGGTTGAAGACGAAAACTTGGGTACTGAAGAAGCACCACGAATCATAAAGCTGTACAAGAAATTACCTGCAAAAGAAAAGGAAGAATATGTCAATTTGATGAAGAAATACACATGTATTTTCCTTGAGCTATGAAGCCCTGAAAGAGTATGATACCTCTTTCATACAACATACAATTCCAATAAAGCCTGGAGAAAGGCCTTTCAGACAAAAGTTGAGAAGTGTAAACCCCAAGTTGTTTCCTGTGATAGAAAAAGAGATAAAAAAAACTATTCAATGCTAAGATTATTGTAACTTTGAGGTTTTCAAAATGGGTGGCTAACTTGGTGCCTATTAGAAAGAAAAATGGTGAGATCAGACTTTGTATTGATTTCAGAAACCTCAACAAAGTTTCTATGAAGGACAACTACCCATTACCAAAGATGGAGCACGTTCTGCAGAAGATGGTAGTGTCTGAAAGGATTTCAACTATGGATGGTTTCTCAGGCTATAACCAAATTAAAGCATTCCCTGAGGACCAAGAGAAGACTGCTTTTACTACACCATGGGGTACATTCATGTATGCTGAAATGCCCTTTGGGATGATGACTGTAGGAGCTACATTTCAGCATGCTATGGACATCGCTTTTGCAGAAGAAAAGGATAAATTTGTAGTTGTTTACATGGATGATATCACTGTTTATTCCAGGTCTAACAGGGAACATATCAAACACTTGGAGAAAGTCTTTATGAAGTGTAGAAAATATGGTATTTCACTAGATCCCAAAAAATCTAATTTTACACTGTCCAATAAGCTAAATTGCTTGGGCATATTATTTTGAAGGATGGTATTAAGATTTATTCAGAGAGGGTCAGTGCAATTTTGAAGGTTGAGGAACCTAGGAGCAAGAAAAAAGTGCAGTCATTTATTGGACAGGTAGGTTTCTTGAGGAGATTCATTCCCAGTTTTGCTGAAATATTGAGGAATATTACTAACATGCTGAAGAAGGAGAGTCAAATAAAATGGACAGAGGATGCTAGAGAATCTTTCAAAGGTATTAAAAGGGCCATCATTGAAGCTCCAGTTTTGGCAAGTCCAGATTTTACTAGAGATTTCTGTTAATTTTTCGATAATTTCATTCAAACATTATCTAGGATCCTACTAAGAGAATAACATGCACATCATAACAATCATAAACAAAAGAGACAGATTTTCCTCGGGGAAAACCAAGAAGGTGAAAAACCCCGCAACTTCCTCGGAGATAGAATAAACCCCAATACAAAGATCACAAAGATCAATCCCCAAAAGATAGATGACTCCAACAACTACTCCTCCTCCACTTGTGTGCACTCCTCTTTCAACTAATGCGAGTTGGATGAGTGAGTGAATGAATAAAATGAGACACACTCACTCTCTATTTATACACAACTTAACCTGCCTTTAATTCTAACAGGGTCGACTTCCTAAGGAAGCCTAATAACCCAACCACATGACTCATACAGGGCCGACCCCACACTGGTGGTCTAATAACCCATCAAATATAAGTTGCAACACTTACAATAATACTTGACACACTTGCGCACTTACAAATATAAATGACGACACTTCTGATTGGAGGAATAATACATCTCCATCAGGAATATAATAAAGTACAAGTGTAATACATAGAAGAATATCTTCCGAAGTTACAAATACATCAACACTCCCTCTTAACAAGGAAGGTATTCTCTAGACACAGGTCATCAATACATATCGCCACAAGTCTTCAATTATGGAGCTGGATCATCGTCACTGGATCACGGAGCATCATCGTCACTGTTGCTGTACTCGTCATCTCAATCACTGGGCTATCTCTCAATTCTTCTCGTCATAGGAAGTTCTACAGAGCCAACCTTTTTTCATGTTGGTTGTAGGCCTAGCCTCCTGTAGGCCTTCATCATCTCTGCGAGTTGGCCATCCCTTGGAATCCTCAGGACTAATTACGTGCGTCAACAAAACCTCGAAAGAGCATCCCAGTACTGATTACGAGCTTACTTCTCAACCTATTGGATCTCCCAGGGAGCTATTACATGTTACCACCACAAAACCTTAAAAGAGTGTCCGAGGAACGTTTATGTGCATAGCACGACCAGCAAGAACTCTAAAGATCATCCCAGAACTTTTAAGTGCTTAGCACAACCTATCGGATCTCCAGGACTTAATACATGTGGTCTGGAAAAACTTCGAAAGAGCATCCCAGGACTGATTACGAGCTTACTGCTCAACCTATCGGATCTCCCAGGGAAATATTATATGCCACAGGACAAAACCTCGAAAGAGCATTTTCCAGATCTCCCAGGGAGCTATTATATGCCATAGGAAAAACCTTGCAAGAGTATCTGCAAATCTCCCAGGGAAAGATTATATGTCCTCCCAAGCAAAACCTCGAAAGAGCATTTTCCAGATCTCCCAAGGAGCTATTATATGCCATACGAAAAACCTCGCAAGAGTATCTGCAAATCTCCCAGGGAAAGATTATATGCTTATTGCACAACCTGTCCACGGCCACGGAGTATCATCCTGATACTCATGATCCACCTGATCATCCTCGCACGGAGCATCATACTGATCATCATCATACAGTACATCATCCTGATGTACATCATCATCACATGATCATCTTCATAGCATCATCCTGATGCATATCATCATCGCATGATCATCGTCACAGCATCGTCCTGATGCATATCATCATCGCATGCTCATCCTGATCATCATCATGTAGAACATCATCCGGAGCAACATCCTAATGCTCATCTCACAGCGCTTACATCCACAGCCATGGGAAGGATCCTCCTACCACCATGCTTGGAATGGATCCTACAAATGTGTCCCATCACTTCTACCTCGAAGTATCTTCTATCTGAAGAACACCAAGCCTCTCTTTGAAGTACTCAAACTTCAGTCTGGCTAGTGGTTTGGTCAACACATCTGCAATCTGCTCATCTATCACAACATACTAGAGCTTCACTGCTCCTCTTTGCACCATATCCATGATATAGTGATATTTGATCTCGATGTGCTTCGACCTGCCATGGAACATCGGGTTCTCTGAAAACTTCACACAACTCTGGTTGTCACAATAGATACAAATAGCATCCAACTAGATATCAAATAAATTGGACAGTAGCTTCCTTAGCCATACTATCTCACAACTAGCCAAACAAGCTGCGGCATACTCTGCTTCGGCTGTACTCAGTGCTACACAGGATTACTTCCTGCTAAACCAAGAGATCACACCTGATCCCATACTGAAGCATCACCCCGAAGTGCTCTTCCTATCTGCAACACTACCTGCCCAATCTGAATCAACATAACCCTCCAGGTTAAACTTTTGATTCGCATCATACTTGAGCCCATAATCAATTGTACCCTTCAAGTACCTCAAAATATGCTTTACAGCAATCAGGTGAACATGTCTAGGATCTGTCAGAAACTGGCTCAAGGTGTTCACCGCAAAGAAAATAGCCGGTCTCGTGTTCGTTAGGTACATCAAGGACCCAATCATCTGACGATACTTCGTGGCATCAACCGACTCTGATGAAGCATCACTCAATAGATTCAGGTTCGATGCCATAGGTGTGGCCATGGCCTTGCAGTCCATCATCCCGAACCGCTTTAGGATCTCTACTGCATACTTCCCTTGTCCAAGGAATATTCCATATGCACTCTGCCACACCTCCATACCTAGAAGGTAATGCATCATACCCAAGTCCTTCATCTCGAACTTGGCAGCAAGCTTCCTCTTCGTATCGGCAATCAACCTATCATCTCTTGTCAAAAACAGGTCATCCACATACAATAGGAGTATCACTGGATTGCCTTCCTCAACCTTGTAGTAAAGGTTGGAATCCGCTTTACTCTTGGTAAAGCCCAAACTGGACAGGAAGCTGTCTATCCTGCCGTACCATGTCCTAGGTGCTTGCTTCAAACCATACAAGGCTTTCTTCAATTTGCACACATGTGACTCCCTGTCATGTGTCTCAAAACCAAATGGCTGCTCCACATACACTTCCTCTTCGACTACACCATTCAAGAAATTTGTCTTGACATCCATCTGGTGTATCTTCCATTTCATCACTGCAGCCAGAGCAAGAATTGTTCTGATGGAAGTGTATCTGGATACAGGAGCAAAAGTCTCTTCATAATCTATCCCCTCTTTCTGGGAGAAGCCACGAGCTACAAATCTTGCCTTGTGTTTCTCTATGCTACCATCTGCAGCATGCTTGATCTTATAGATCAACATGGAAGTCACAACAGACTTCCCTTCTGGTCTTGGGACCACATCCCAAACATCATTCTTCATGATCGACTGGTATTCCTCGACCATGGAATCCTTCCATTCTTTCTTTTCCACCGCTTCTTCATAGCTGGAAGGTTCTTTGTTCATAATGTCACAGAGTAAGGAAACATAGCTGGTGTGTGATCTTGTCATTTTTCTTTCTCTGTGTTCCTCCTCTGGAATACCATACCTTTCTGCATCTTGGATGAGCTCTCTAGCCCATGTAGGTTTCCTCTTGTGAGAGTTCTTCTCACGGGGTGTATCTACAAGTTCTTGTGGATCTTCTATTTCACGATCCACTTCTGGTATTGCTTCATTCATGGTGGTGTCTTGTGTTCTGGGTATCCTTGGTTCTTCATAGTCTTCAACAGGTGTCTTCCTTGATTTGATGTATGCTGAGTTTTCATCAAAAGTCACATCCATGTTGATGTCAATCTTCTTGAACCCTGGAAAGTAGATTATGTATGCCTTCGTGCTTTCATTGTACCCCACAAATATGCCCTTCTTTCCTAAAGGATCTAACTTTGTTCTCTTTTCTTTTGGAACATGTGTATATACTAGACAACCAAATATTTTGAGATGGTTAACTTTTGGTCTCTTACCAGAGAAAACTTCTTCTAGTGTCTTGTTGTCAAGTATCTTGTGTGGTGTTTTGTTTTGTACATATACAGCTGTCCTTCCTGCTTCTTCCCATAGGTGCATGGGTAGATCTTGGTCATGCAGCATTGCTCGTGCTGCTTCCATGATTGTTCTATTCTTCCATTCTGCAACCCCATTCTGTTGTGGATTGTAGGGAGTGGTCAACTCCCTCTTAATCCCTGAATCACCGCATAACTTCTTGAAGTCCCCTGAAGTGAATTCTCCGCCATTGTCAGATCTAAATGTCTTGATCTTCTTATCAGTTTGATTTTCTATCAAGGCTTTGAATTCCTTGAACTTATCAAACACTTCATATTTGTTCTTCAAGAAATAAACCCAAGTCTTCCCAGAGAAATCATCAATGAAAGAAACATAATATACATACCCACTCAAAGAACTGGATGACATTGGTCCGCATACATCGGAGTGGACAATCTCCAAGATTCCTTTTGCTTTGCTTTCACTGCTTGGAAATGCCTTCTTTGTGTTCTTTCCTTTTGCACATCCTTTGCAAACACCTTCATGCTTTGACTAGATTTCAGGAAGACCTTCTACTGCTTTGCTTGCAATTGGTAGTGCCCTATAGTGCACATGAGCAAGCCTTCTAGATCCAACAAAGTTCACTTGGTTCCATTGATTCATGTACCATAGCATGTTCAGGTTGTCCCTTCAATTTGTACAATCCTCCCTCCTGCTCTCCAATCACTATTGCATCATCTATGGTCTTACCTTTTGGCCACATAAGTACTTGTCCATCCACAAATGCAAATCTCATCCCTTTTGCATCCAAAGATGATATGGAGAGAATATTCTTCTCGAGTCCAGGTACATATAGAACATCTTGCATCTTTAAAGACTTCCCAGAGTCTAATTTGTAGGAGGCTTCACCACTTCCTTTTATAGGGTATTGATAGTCATCCCCAAGTTTCACCTTATGAGGTGACTCATGTTCACATATGTCCATAAGAGATTCTTTGAATCCCGTCATATGTTTAGAATCCCCACTATCAATAAGCCAATCATTACACCCATGTGTAACAATACTTGTGAGAGCAAAGATTAGAACATATTCATCGTCACTTGAAGAGTCTTCACTTTCTACCTTAGTCTTCTTCCTGGGAGGTTCATCATCCTCAGCAGCATGAGCATGATATCTCTTCTTGTTGCTCTAGTTGTTGTTGTTGTTGTTGGAGTTCCTTTTTTTCTTAGGACATTCTGAGGCAAAGTGTCCCTTCTCATTATAAGTGAAGCATCTCAAATCTTTCTTATCTCTTTGATTGTGGTGGTGTGAAGATCTCTTGTAAAAATATTGCTCCCTCTTGGGCTTACCTTTCTTGGTGTGTGTTGTGAGAGCTTGATCTTCATTTCCTATCTTTTCTTCTTGGGCCACAAGCCTAGCTTCTTCTTGTGAACATTCCTTCCATAGTCTATGGTAACATCCCTATTTTGACCCCATTATATTCAAAGGTAAATGATGTAATATTGTTATAAAATCATGGTGAGGAGCTCAAGGCCAAGGCCCTGCCATCGATTTAGTGATGCATATGGTTTACGTGCTAGCCAGGCACATTGGAATTTCAAACATCATGTAAATATGCATTTTAATAAAATACCCACAACTAGCTATGCAATGCAACAAGAGATGGGGGCATGATTTTACAAGGAATTGGGAGGGAAAACATTCAAACCCTTGAGCCAATCAAGTCAAGCCAAATGTTAATGAGAGAACCCATGAACCCTCAACTACCCATGTTGACTTTTGTACCCAATCATTCATTTCTCCCAAGAGTTGGTTGAGGTAGTTAATGCCTTGGGGAATGGGAGGTATGGATGTCCAAATTCGGGTATGGGCAAGCCACCCTTCATGAAAAAATCGTGTTTTGCTTCTTGGGCAAGAAAAGAGCCATGAATTGCTCCCCAAGCCATTATCCATCAACCAGTTTCTCTCCCTCACGGAGCTACCTGGGCGTTTTCTAGCCACATTTTTCTGGTTTTTCTTTGTTTCTCAGCTGGGAGAAGGGCGTTTTTGTGTTATATACCAGTGGGGAAGAAGAGGAATGGAATTGGGGTTCCATTGAGACTGTTTTGGCTGTTGAATGCTTATATACCTATGGGAGAAATCGTTTTCTTCCCTGGGGTCGAATTTCCCTCTCCCAATCCATTGTTTTGGCTTGAGCTTGAGTGCAAGCACCTAGGGTTCTAATTTAGCTTGATAAACCCAACTGTGGACTAGCTTGGCTTAGATGCATTGACTACTTGGATGTGTATGAGCTGGAATGTCCCCTTTTCCTTGTAAGAATCATGCCCAGCTCGGGGGTGGCAGTTGTGTTGAGAAGATTGATGAACACAACTGACCTATGGTTGGGTGGAACGTTGCAGCAACATAGCTAGTTGCTTGGGATCATTTCACCATAAAGATAAGTGTTTTTCTATCTATGTGATTTTCCTCTGAAATGTTATAATTGATGGTTGTTTTAATACACTGAATGCATATGAAATGTGTGTCGATGATGTTGTTTATTTCCGCTGTGCATGTTTGTTGAATTGCATCTGCACACATTGGTTTTTAATTCAAATGAATCTAATGAATTGGGATGAGATTATGTAAAAGCCCTAAAGATTGGCATCATGTTCCCTTCCTCGAAATATTGGATCCGTAGGAGGGTACGTTACAGTCTACTGAAGGAGATCAAATTCTTTCTTGCACATATACCTTGGATGAAGGAGTGCCATGACCTAGGTAGGCCATTCAATGTGGTCATGACAATTTCTCCATTCTCCACTACTTCATCCACAACTTCAAGTTGTTCTTTGATTTGAGAGACCTTAATAAAGTAGGATTGGATGGTCTCTCCAGTATGAAACTTTACCCCTTTCAATTGATTCCACAGAGTTATCTTCTGATTTATATTCTTTCCTTCAAACAACTTGGTCAAGGAATCAAACATCTCCCTAGGTGTCTTTAGAGAAGACACATGAGGTATGAGATGGTCTTTATAGAATCAACAATGATTCTCTTGGCTTTGACCAAGTTCTTCTTGTGTAAGGCCTTAGTCTCATCTCCCTCTGGAACTAGAACCTCTTCTTTTATGTAGGTGTCCAAATCATTCTCTTCTAGGATTAACCTAATCCACTTGATTTGTTGAAAATTGGATCTGGAGATGGATTAGGGTTTGTCAAAGAAACCCTAAAAATTCAAACTTCTGAATGGATGGAAAGATGTACCTTGCTAAGCTGATCAAGCTGGTATACTTCAATTTTGAAATATGCAAAATTCGACCCCTCAAAATTGTTTTTGAAACTTTTGGATCTGCAATTTCTGGTTTTCTGATTAAAATCCCGAACTAGGGTTTGATAATGCCCAAGGTTCTTCCCAGCCAAAAAGTTTGATCTTGTGCTCTAAATTTGATTTTTTTGAGGAGCATCCAGCCGTGGTCTCAGATTCCAAAAATTTCAACTTTTGCAGAAACCCTAATTTTCCACCTTTCCAATCAAAATCCCGAACTAGGGTTTGATGATTCCCGGGGTTCTTCCCAACCAAAAAGTTTGATCTTGGTCTCTAAACTTTGATTTTCTTGAGGAGCATCCAGTCGTGGTCTCGGATTCCAAAAATTCCAACTTTATCCGAAACCCTAATTTCGCGCAGCAGTGACGGGCCAAAAACTGAAAGTGCTCAGAATTGAATTCTGTCTTGACAGAAAGATGCACCCTTGCAAGGAGAGTCAGTCTAGCCTCCTGCCTTTGACGATCTGAGGAGAGAAACCCAAATATTAAGAATCCCTAGCTTCCCCAGCTGCATAGTGTCTTCTTCTTAACGCCGCTCTGATTCCATGTTAATTTTTTGATAATTTCATTCAAACATTATCTAGGATCCTACTAAGAGAATAATATGCACATCATAACAATCATAAACACAAGAGACATAGATTTTCCTTGGGGAAAACCAAGAAGGTGAAAAACCCCACAACTTCCTCAAAGATAGAATAAGCCCCAATACAAAGATCACAAAGATCAATTCCCAAAATATAGATGACTCCAGCAGCTACTCCTCCTCCACTTGTGCGCACTCCTCTCTCAACTAATGTGAGTTGGATGAGTGAGCGAATGAATAGAATGAGACTCACTCACTCTCTATTTATACACAACTTAACTTGCCTTTAATTCTAATAGGGTCGACTTCCTAAGGAATCCTAATAACCCAGCCACATGACTCATACAGGGCCGACCCCACACTGGTGGTCTAATAACCCAGCAAATATAAGTTGTGACACTTACAATAATACTTGCGACACTTACAAATACAAATGACGACACTTCTTATTGGAGGAATAATGCATCTCCATCAGGAATATAATAAAGTACAAGTGTAATACATAGAAGAATATCTTCCGAAGTTACAAATACATCAACAATTTCCTAGTATTCTCCTATGCATCTAAGCATACTATTGTTGGAATCCTATGGCAGAAGAACGGTCAAAATGTTGAGTAGCCTATAACATTTTTCAGTAAGGTATTGAGAGATGGAAAGTTGAAATATGATATCATGGAAAAACAGGCCTATGCCTTGGTGAAATCTTTGAAAGATTTTAGAGTGTACATTCTGCATTCACACATTATAGTCTATGTTCCAACTAATGCAGTGAAGAGCATTCTTACCCAACTAGATCCAGAAGGGAAGAGAGCAAGGTGGATTGTTGTATTATTGGAGTATGATCTTGAAATCAAGCCTGGCAAGTTGATTAAAAGACAAGGACTTGCCAAGATGATGACAGAGGCGAATTGTGAATCTTTACACCTCAACTTCCTGACCAATCATTCAAACCAGCTTGACACAGGGGTGCAGGTAATGCCATATTTTTCTTCATCTCCATGGTACACTGATTTTTCTTCATCTCTGTCATACTCCTCTTGACTCATTCTCTTGATGCTTCTTTATTTGGCATCTTTCCTTTGAACCTCTGCAATGACTTGCAATAGGCATTGTCTCTATCTCCTCTTCCTTTGTGAACTTCATCTTATTCACTTGTGGACTTCTCCCAAGCCTTCCCTCAGCAAGTATTCATACCTGCTATACCTCAACAAGCTATATCTCCTTGAGCTTGTCCTTTTGGTATCCTTGGTTCCTTCTCCTCTAGAACCTCTTGAGAAAATTCCTTTGCTCTTCTTGGGATTCTGCATATCCACTTCCTCTAAGAACATGCAACTTGTCCCCTTATTTTCCAACCTCTGTTGGATCCTTAGGTTCTGCCACTGCTTCTTCCTTTTTCTAAGAGTTCACAAACTCTTCTCATCAAGAACGCACATGTTCCCTTTCATAGCTTTCAAGATGTCTGCTACTATCAACCTTGTCATAGGCTTCAATCTGCAATAATCTCAAACCAAAGTTAATATAAACACATCAATCAATCTCTTATAAGATCTGTACCAAGATCTTATCATTCTCCCTTTTGATCCATCTCCTTTGGAACAATATCTACCTTGAATTCTTCTTTTAAGAGCACACCAACTCCGACTATTCTCTGTAATAACTCGAACTTACAACTGAAACTGTCATTTTCTTTTAACATAAATCCTTGATTTGATTCAACTCTGAATACTTCCACTTGACCAACCTTCTCAATCTCAATCTTCACTTTTCCCCTTCAATCCTGCAATACATAATTAATCTTTTTCCAAGGAGCGGGAAAATATTTGCTCTGCTCCACACAGTTGTCAGTCTTCAACTTCAACATAAATTGAAAATCAAAATTTGATTTACCTCGGTTTCCTTCGTGGCAGCTTCAATTCCCTTTCTGCTCAGATTCTTCTTCAACCTGGTTGCAATTGTTGCTCTGATCTCCTTTCAGTGCACACATAATTTTTTCCTGCTCTGATACCACTTAATGCAGGAAGGATCAGCTAAACCAGTCCAACCCACTTTCCCAGGATTATTTTGGTTCCAAATCTAGTAGAACCTCCAAGATTAGCATAATCAACTAAGTATTTATCTAAACAATCGTTGAAGGGAGGATTTCAAACTGGCGATGAGCTAGAATTCATAAAGATTACAGGTCTCACCTGAAGGCTAGGCGTCGAGCAAGTGTGCCTTCCGCAATTTCCTTCGACCATCGGATCTAGATCAACAATGGACTCCAAATCTTATGTGCAATTCCATAAAGGAGTTTCACGTTCGTTCTAGACATTAACCCCCAAACTCTTTCTCCTACAGAATGTCGTACGAGTCATTGATCATTTAGCGGCTTCCCTCATCCATTGCTCTGTGATCAATGCGGGACGTTCACTTTGGAATTTTGGAGCTCTATCTCCTGCACACATTCACCTCGCAAAATTCTTTCCCCGTCGTTGATGTGTCTTCTCTCAATCTGGATCGTCCAAACTCTGTGTAATGAACCGAATGCAATCTTTGTGACTGTGCGTTGATTGATCAGAGAATCGATCAATCAATATCCTTGACACCATACTTGATCTCCTTTTCTAAACTTGCACATCACCTCTTAGACAGAGTAGAACTTCAATTTGACTTCACAAGCTCATTCCAGTCTAACCCTGAGCTTCACCTGCAACTTCGTATACGAAGGAGCATCGATTCTTTTTGTGATCGATGACACAGGGTTTACACTGCAAATTACAACATTTACTCAAGCACTCGCACACAAAGATCAGTCAAACATTCTATGCAACATTCAATTATCTAAAACCCCAATCTCAGGCTACTACATACACATAGAGTAATCAAGCATTTAACAAGTATTCTGACTCTCGGCATCTCATAAGTCACACACAGGCAATTGCTTCCCTGTCACAGTTCAAGCATACAGAGAATTATTCTCTTATAATAATTCAGACATGAATTCATCCATTGATACAGAGACATGCATAACTATCTTTCCTCCATTCAATCATAAGAAACCAGATACAATCATGATCACCTCTCTTGGCCTGATTTACATTATTTGGCCACACCTCTAGCCTGATTTACATTGTTTGGCCACACTTTATGCCTCATAGGCTTACATAATATATATACAGCGGGATTTTGAAACCAATTACGGTTCAGATCCAATAAACTCTCAACACACCCCTATAATCCTGCTAACTAATTCTAAATATAATACTTCTAATTTATTCATTCTCATGACTCACCAAAACAGCCATTGAATGCTCCCACTATTCGAGTACTTGGTTTCATTACTCATACTTTGACTCAATGACCCATCATTCACCTAATGACTCATCATCTATCTAGAACTCTAAGGAATTCAACATATTTACAATGAATTTTATCAAAGACCTTTGCTTAGGCAAATGTCAAGACCCTAAGGTCTTACCAAACATTGGACTTGGATGGAGAGCAGAATGCTCCTGCATCATGGAATCACAAACAAATGAATCATGATGCATATCTAGGGGTAACACACCCCTTAAAAAATATTTTCCCTCAACGCATTAAGGTTGAGGGTGTTGCAGCATGAAGTGTTCATCGTCCTGTCATCGTGTGCATCTTCTTTTGGAGTCATATTCCACTTGACGAGGTAATTGGTTATTGGTTTGTTGCTGAAATGAAAATTGTGGTTGTCAAGAATTGCTTCATGTTCTAGAATTAGTTTTCCCTCGTCATTTGATTCTGAAAGCTCAATCTATATTGTAATGTTATGATTCACCTATTGCTTCTTCTTTTTTTAAGCCATCTAAATATTTTATTTAAGTACTTTTTGTGTTTCTTGAGTCAGCTGAAGATGAGAGTCAATTGCTTCGACCTTAGAATTGTCTTGTAAGTAAGATGTGATGTTGGAAGGGGTGTTCCATGGTATAAGCTCTGTGGCATGCTTATGATATTGTATCTAAGGCCGTTCCTTGGGAATCTCTTGAAAGAATTTGTCATGATTATCCAATATTTGTTGTATGTTTGAAAGAATGCTTATTGCTTCATGTTGAACTTTCGTGGAATAAATCTTAGCACGTAGTCCATTAACGCCTTTCTTGAGAAACTTCTATATTCTATGTGGTCACATAATAAACTTTGCATATGGATAACAAATGGGTCTCGTTGCTTGCTTCTCTCATGTTTTTGGAGTTAACAAAATTACTAAGGTCCAAGAATTAATTAGTTTTGCCAACGTCTATTTTGAATGAATTGTTTGGTATAAAATTGATTTGCATTGATATCGGTGAATTTTCTGGAATGGACAACTCTATCAATAAGTGGCTATTTTTATTTTTTTTCATTTTGTTTGGTCATCTAGGAGTCCAAGCGAAGTCCTTTTGATTTCATTTATATAGAGTTTGCGGCTAAAATTAAATACAATTTGTAGCGAGTTCTTATTGGCACAAGCAAGCAGGCTTTTGTATACTGATTTATGTATTCTTTTCTAATGACATCCAACTTTCGAGGATGTCTTTCCCACTGAACTGGAAAGTGTGGAGGAATATCTTAAGCAGGAAAATATTGTTGTTTCCATAAAATACGTAACATACATGAGGGAGAATGTTAAAGAAACGAACCAAATGGTAGCTTGCTAGAGTTGACTTATGATCTTTTAATTTTTCCACTCTAATTATGATGCAATATGAGTTGGGCATATTGGCTTTAGTCTATGCTTCTTGACAACATGATTCATGTTTTTGTTGTTTGTTGTATTGTGACAAAATGCTAAATGAATAGGGTTACAAAACAAAGCAAGATATCCTTTTTTTTATCACCATCCATAAAATATATTGTTAGCATGTACTCATATTTGAAGAATGGGAATGGACTTATCAAACACCTTTTAAGAAATCATGAATAAATCTATTTGTATTGAAATTAGAGAGGGAGCTTGTCATATCCATTATAGGGTTGTAGCTATGTTCTCCATTGTTTGTTTAGAATATCTACAATGGATTTTTTTGGCATATCTAACTCATCATGTTTGATTTGGAGCACTTTAATGATGTAGTTGACATTGAACATTACAAAATTCTTAGTTCTTTTGTAGTTGAGAGAACATGTTATTTTGGGCATCTCTTAGGGCAAACTATGAGATCTCTCTAGTGAAGGGTAGAGGGTGGCTTGTTAGTGTCTTATCAACATATGAAAATTTCTAGCTTCATAAAGAGGCTGATGAATCCATAGGTGAATTTGGCATAGATAATTGAATTACTTTAATGCAATGTTACATGAATGTGTACTTGGGGGTTGGTACCAAGAAAAGGGAACGTCCTCATCTAATGGATGCTTTAGTGTTGATGACACATTCCAAGGGATGTTTGGGACATAGCAAATCTTACCATTTGGGTTGGGTGATGTGTTCAATAAGAGAGGTGAAGATACATCGTTGAACCCATCCTCTCCTCTTCCCCTGGAAATAACAAATAAAGATAGAAATGAATCCCTCCCCACCAAAGCTTAATACTCTTAACACAAATTTAAAACATGGTGAAACATAAATTTTTCACTTTCTATATTTTTTTGTATATTAGTCATGACATGGACACCAATTTGCAAGCATGGACAAATATTTCTTCAGAAAGTTTATCTTTTGGAAATTCCCATGCTTATGTAACAATTGTTTGGTATAATGTTTGAACAAACCAATTGCATTGTGTTTACTAATATCATCGATGTAATGTTTAATATTTTTGAAATCAAGATTTTGATGATGAATAGCCTACCTACCATCTTTTGTTTCACCCCACTACAATGTCAAATCGAGAAAAGGATCCAAAAAGAGTGCAACTCAAAGAGGAAGCATACCAAGAATGGTTGAATCAACCACATATTCAATTCCCACTACATCTAGATTCACCATATAGGAATGTTTATAGTAATAGTAGTTCTTCACAAGTTGGTAATGGATGCAATGAAATTAGAGGTTGGTATGGATGATTTCTTATGGGATATGGGTGCCATGGAGGTAATGTTGTTAGATGTAGTCTAGGACGATGAGCTAGGGAATGATGTTCATATCACTAATACCTTCTTTGAAAGCCTTAAATCTGCTTTCACTGCCCGTCTCTTTGGACCTTTCCGGTCAAAGTCTACCTAGCTAGGGACAACAATGTTACTATACAACTTGAAAGCAATGTATGGCATGTCAAATTCATGTTTCTCGACACATTTGAGGTAACTGACCATCAAGTCCCTTATATTTTGAGGAATCTTGTCACACAATCAACAATATTGAAAATGGTTGAATTTATGAACGTTAGATAACATTATAC
Organism: Larix kaempferi; assembly: GCA_027924585.1. Taxonomy (NCBI): domain Eukaryota; kingdom Viridiplantae; phylum Streptophyta; class Pinopsida; order Pinales; family Pinaceae; genus Larix; species Larix kaempferi. The sequence goes on along the minus strand of BSBM01001229.1, from coordinate 37,833,458 downwards.
ATTTCTATTTCCAAATAAGTGCAGGTTATTCAAAGATAAGATACTTTTGAGTGATAATGTCTTGCCTGAATGCTGCGAAGAGGTAAAACAAATGTTGAAAATGTTGGTAAAGCACATGGTATTCCTAATATATTGAGTTAAATGCGAAGAGGTAAAACACATGGTCCTCCTCATAAAATATTGAGGCACATGCCTATAATCCCAAGGATTCAAAGGCTCTTTTTTTGTAAAGAATTAGCTATGTTGCAAGGATGGCATGCCTCGCACAAAAGTGAGTCAGGAGTTATGTGAATCCCAATTTATTAAATAGCCATGGAGCATATAGAGGATACATGGCTTGATAAATTCAAGGATTAAGTACGAATCCTTCAACTGAGCATAGCCATGGATGGAATCAACCCATATTCCCTCCAAAACACCAACTAGTATGTTTGGCCTTTAGTAGTGATGAATAACAATTACCCCCCATTATTGTCCATGAAGAATGAACATCTTATGTTCTCTCTTATGGTCCCTGCTAGAAGACAAGTTGAGAATATGAATGTTTACCTATAACCATTGATCGATTAACGATGTATCAAAACCCATCCCAATAGAGACGAGTTTTACATTGTATGGCATGTGTGTACACCACACATGATTATCCAGGATTAGGAGTTTTCTTTTGTAAACTTGTTTATTGATTATTTTATATTCCTTCCAATATTTTTTGGCATATTTAATTTGGTACAACTATCTTGATATTTAAAGATGATGTGCTCTATATACAATAACTCTACAGGTCTTGTAACAAAAGGGTATCATGGTTGTAAATTTTGTGGACCTTCTTTGAAGGATAGATGGTCCAGCCACCTATGAAAGTTGGTGTAACACTGCTCCATGGTATTCCTCCCAGAAGAACACCTTACAGAAGAACAACAACTGCTTTCATTTGTAAACCAGAGAGAACCCAAAGGCCTGCAATAATGACACCGGTAGACCAGATTAGGGCATATGATAGAGAGAAGAAGAAGGAAATTACAAAAATGTTTGATTCAAATGGGGAGCCTATGTTTGATGATCCTGAATTCTTTGACACCTATGTTGATAAAATTCCCATTGGGATGAAAAGGAAAACCATCTTTTTTGAGCTCTGATATTGGAAGCATAATAAGATTTCCCACTTACTAGATCCCATGCATATATTTAAAAATGTTTCATCTTCTTTATGGAGGCATATATCATCGAAACAAAGGTACACACTGGTTGTTAGGAGAGATATTATTTCTTCAAATACTAAAAATAAACATTGGCCAAGACAAGAAAGTAAAGGAGAGGCAAGTCCCTCTTGGTCTTTTAAAGAAGGTGATGTCCCATGGATTTTGAAGAAAGATGATCTTACTTTGGAAGGGAAGTTATATTGGGTGTGAAGGTGCCTTCTTTATATGTGTCTACTCTACGTGCTGCTTCACTGTAGAAGAACATTTATCAGGATTGAAATCACATGACCATATGAACTTTCTAAGAGTATGTATGTCAAAAACATGTTTTTAATTTTACCCCATAGGTTAAAACACAATTAATTTTGTGTGTTTACTTTGTTGTGTCATTATCCTATGCTCGTGCATGGGTGTTTGAACCATGAATTCCCCCAAGACCTACGGCATGAAATATTTATAATTATCTACATCAATAAGTCTCATGGACTTGTAGGTTCATATTCTAATTCACCTATTTGATGAGGTTGAATTAGTTGGGGTGGTCCCCTGTCGTTGATGTTCTTCTTAGAGAGGTGCATGAAAAAATTGAAAGGATTTGTTCCATAAAGGGATAAACCCAAAGTGTCTATGGTGGATGGGTACATGGTATATGAGTCGTTTTATTATGCCAATGAGTACATTAGGCGGATTGATGACACACTAGGTGCGTTGATTTGAGATGGCCAAATAGATGAGGACAAAAGGGAATGGGAGCTACTCCAAACAAACATAAAAAGGTGCATGATAAAGAGTGACTTATCATTTATTATATTTATACTGAGTAACTATTCACACTGATCTTCATAATGTATATATTTTGGTATCATACGTATTATATGCCGGTTTGATTTCATCAATACATCAACAAATTCATAAATTGATGCCATCAATAGATTCGTTCTTTACAATGCAGAGGCAACACAGTCATGGATCACATTGTATGAGCAGAAGAGGGAGAAATGGGATAGTGACGGGAAAGAATTCGTACGGTTGAATGGTAGAAGCATGCCTTATATTGATCATTTAAAATAAATTATGCCAATGATCTGTCCCAACATTTGGGTTGTTGACCAAGTCAGAGAGAAATACGGTGCATATAGTCGTTACCCGCGTGTTGAAGGGGATACACTAAACATAGGGATCGGGTGCAAAAACTTGGTAATAATCTATGATTACATTTTTAACTTCATAATGCACCTTTGAATTATAACATCTATATTTATGTATTAATGGTTGGTTTATTAGACATTTGACACTGTGATTTGTTCACTTTTATACAAGTGCATTTGCTCCCATCTATGTGGGCATATGGGCATCATTTTCACGCCAAGGATGTCGATGATGGACATGTCACACAAGACTATGCAGTGGAAGACGAGTTCGACCAATCTAGTCATGCTATCCATCGTGATCAAAACATAATAGGGGGGAGTTAAGTATAATACCTCATTTTGACCCTTAGGATATATTAGCTTTTAATGTAAATATTGTATACATGTGATGTATGTTTTCCTAGCGTGGAGCTCAAGGCCAAGGCCCTGCTAGTGGAAGCTCGAATTTTTGTTAAAAGGCAAGTATTAGCCATTATGTCACCCATGTGCTATTTAGCCATGGAACATTGTAAAAATGATGTAAATAAACATCATGCAATAAAATACCAAAACTGGATATGGAGGCAACGAATGAGAAAGGGGCCATGTGTATCCACTAGGGAGTGGTGAGGGGGTTGTGGGATTGAACCATAGGTTTCCAAATGTCATCTTGAGAACCCTTTTGACTTTCTTTACTGGCATTTAATTCTGTGTAAGAAGGTTGTTGAAGAAATCAGTGCATGGCTTCAATGGAGCATGGACAACCCAGAAATTCGTATGGCAGAGTATGGGCTCTATTTTCTTGTACCCCAAGTACTCTACCTCATGAGAGTTGCTTCTTCCTCATTCCCATTCCATTGTTGAAGAACCCAACATCAATTTTCATCCAAAAATGAATTCTCAGCAGTGAGAAAAACCAAAAATCGCAACTGTGAAAGAACCCACGTTTTGAAGAACCATAAACTCCTAGATTTGAGCATTAACAGTAAAATCCAATGGGGGATCCATAGGTATGAACCTTGGGGCAAATTTGAGAGTATTAGATACCCCGAAATCCATAGAGAAACCCAGTTTTTATAGCCCGGAAGTCCAATGACGGGATTGAGTTATTTGATGACCGAATTGGGAGAAATCCAAGAGTGAATGTTGAACAGAGGATTGGATTGCTTGAATTTAGTTTGAAATGTCAGTAGCTCTATGGTTGAGCTCACTGGCTTAGCATCCTCCTCCTTTTCCTTTTGTATGCTTGATAAACCCAACTGTGTGTTGGCTTAGCATGATCGTTTCAGTGAATCCATGGCTGTGAGTGAGCCTGTCTAGTTCCTCTTTAGTGGATACACATCCCAGCTCGGAGGTATCTCAGCTGAAAGAATATAGGCTGGACAGAGATCTATGGTTGGGTGGAACGTTGCTCTCACGTAGCCATTTGTTTGGACATTTGCATTTCAAGATAAGTATTCTTTGTGAATTAATTTGTATGCATTATGTGTTCTGCAATGTGTTAATTTTGAATGTTAATTGTTCGTGTTAATGAGATGAAATGAATATCTTAATATGGTTGATATGAAGCTTGTGCATAGCATAAGAATGAGATTGATTCGTTGCCTCTTGATTCATCATCTGCTTGGGATAGATATGCTGATGCATTCCAGTCTCTGTGTGTGTTATTATGTTTAATTCCGCTGTGTTTATATTGAGTATGAATTGCACACTGAAGTTTTTAATTATCCATGCATTTCTCAAAGTTTGGATGGGACTGAGATTGTCAATAAGCCCGGTATGTTGGTCATGTTTCCTTCTTAGCATCAGATAGATGGAAGGGGATGTGACATTAAGCTATGTCGAAAAGATACAAGAGATCATTCAAGTGGATGTCTCTTCTTTCCAATGTGTTATTTTTAGTTGCAAGTGGTGGGACACCTTCGACCGGAGTAATGTAAGGAATATTGTGATAGTGTCCTAATATGTATGAACTCTAGAAAGATGTGGAATGAAACTAAGGAACCTTATGTTTTCCCAAAACACTACATCCAAGTATTTTTTTACCCATATGTGTTGTATAGGGATTGGTGGTTCGTATTAAGACACGACCCCATATTAAAACATATTTTGGAGAAGTGATATCATGCCAAGCGAGGAAGATAATCAGGTTGATGACAACGAAGAGTGATATGTACATGTTTTATTTCATCATTTATAGTGTTGTTGTATCTTTTTGTTATCTTTATTTCGCTAAAAAAAATATTGTATTCATCTTATGACAGTGGAAATGGAAAGTTAATTATAACCAAATTTTGAACAATTTTAGTTGTTTAACAATCTATTTGATGTGTAACGTGTTTGTCTATCAAATAATTTGTGATTGTATGGAAGGATTGATTGAAAAATAATTTTATTTTATTTATATATCATTGGATATTTAATATAAAATTTTAAGAATTATTTTCATGATAAAGTCACGATTTATGTCAAGATTAGATAATTATGACATCTTGTGCTTCAATGATCACTTTAAAAGGTGTTGTATTGACTCTAGGGGTGCAAAACAAATTTCATGTCAAATTAGCATATTTTGACATTGCCTTTTTTGTATTAACAAAACATAGCATTGTAGTTGCATCGATGTTGCATCTTATGTGTGTTTCTTGCATCAGGGAATGTCTATTTTATGTGTGACATTATTTCCCTATAATTAAGTGTTATTTTTACATTATTATGGCATCATATGTGTGTCGATATTGGAACAATGTAAGTCAGGGTGTATTATGTTTATCATTGTTTTAGTCGACCTTACATCATTTGTTTTCAGTTTTCCTTCTAATAGCGTTTTGTTTTTTCAGTTTATTGTTATAGAAGTGACGTTATTATTAATAATGTTTTAATTAAAACATGTTTCAAGGGTGTAATAATAACAATCCGTTTTTCACGTGACATTATTTTCCTATCATTAAGTGTCGTATCTACATTATTATGAAATCATATGTGTGTCGATATTGGAAAAATGTAAGTCAGTGTTTATCATGTTTATCATTGTTTTAGTTGACCTTACATCATTTGTTTTCATTTTTCATTTTAGTATCATTTTGTTGTGTCGTTTTATTGTTATAGTATAAGTGACGTTATTATTAATAATGATTTAATTATAAAATGTGTCAAGGTTGTAATAATAACAATCCATTTTTTATGTATGGTTAAGCATCGTATCTACATTATTATGGCATCATATGTGTGCCACTATTGAAAAAATGTAAGTTAGTGTGTATCATGTTTATCATTGTTTTAGTCGACCTTACATCATGTTTTTTCATTTTGAATTCTAATAGCATTTTGTTGTGTCAATTTATTGTTATAGAAGTGACGTTATTATTAATAATGATTTAATTAAAACAAGGGTATAATAATAGCAATCCATTTTTCATGTGACATTCTTTCCCTATCATTAAGTGTCGTATCTAAATTATCATGGCATCATATGTGTGTCGATATTGGAAAAATGTAAGTCGGTGTGTATCGTTTTTATTATTGTTTTAATCAACCTTAAATCATTTGTTTTCATTTTGAATTATAATAGCATTTTGTTGTGTCGTTTTATGATGCAAGGGCATTTAATCGGGCCAACAATGTGGTCGTTTTGTTACATGTTATGGCTCGATGCTGAACTGAGGGAACCTGAAAATCAAAAGAGAAACTTACTTGAATATTTTATTGAATGAGAAATTATGTAGGTAATAGTATGTTATCAGTTCTACAGTATTAGTAAGAAATAATTGGCTAATTTTAGCTCCCTATGAGGAGACTAAGCCACCTAGATAGGCTGTTACAAGATTTAGGAACTAGTCACCTGGAATTAGAAAGAAACTCTTAAGTTTGGGCAAGTGGAATATTGCTAATGGCAATTCGAGGAAAAATTTGTAACTCCCGGTTAGGGAGGAAATGGAAGAGTTTTTTGCTGTCAAAAAGAACCAAAAATAGGAAAAAAAAACAACCTGTAACTCACTAGAGAGAAAATCAGCAATAGCCTGTCAATGAATAAGGGAATGAACTCGAAAATTGGGAGAGATCAGGTATTTGTGTGAATAATTTGAGAATGGCTGAATAATTTCTTTATTTTCTTCCTTCATTACCTGAATTCGTGGTATCCATATCCCTAGTATGCATGGATGTGTTTTAATGATCTTCCATCGAGGTGTCCTACGAGTTACAGTTACACAGGGTTTCATTTAAGCAGAAATAGACTCAGGCCTAGCCATTATACATTCGAATGCTTGAGAAACTCCAGTAGGCAATAGTGAACCCGAAATTCACTCATAATATAGCTCTGTGATTGAAATGAGGAAGAAACTGTTGTTTTCTTAGTGACAGGGGCATGGAAGCTCTCATAGGAACCAATAATCGAGCTAGGGCTTCAAACGCAGAAAGAGACTCAAGATGTGAGTGGGATGGGTCTATTGTGACAAACGTTGAAAGATTCAAAGAGTTAATCTACCCTTGCAATCGAGGTTGAGGGATACCCACCGAAAACTAAAAGGAAATGCATTGCCATTCACTACAAGGCGTATTGCATCAACATTCTGCACATTGAATTAATGTCTTGATAAACCGAGGAGTTTCATATCTAGGAAGGGGTTCTTGAGCTGTGATACCTTATTGAATGTCGCCAACCCTAGAAAAATAGAACCTGTACAGTGAGGCATGATCACTCATTGTGTTTATGGGCACATGGGCATGGTTATTTGATAGGTAGCATTGGTTTAACCTAGGCACCAGAACAATGGTAGTGAAACTTCAGATACAAATCTTGAGGTCTTATGTGGAGTTGCCAATCTTGATGAGAGGCTGAGAAAACCCACTTAACTCGTGTAGTGACAATATTCCCTAGGTTCCTACCATTTCCAGGCATCAATTTTGGTATCAGAGCAAGGATTTTTTACCCAGTGTAATAGAGAAAATACATGGCTGTTCATGTTGGCAGAGCTCAGGGTCGTGGCAGAGGACGACCAGCAACAAATGCATAGGTTATGGAGGAGTTGAGAGAGCTAAGAGCACGTATGGCAACTATGGATCTATGGTAGAGACACCTGAAATGAGATATCTTCGATCCATTTTAGGAACCACATCCATACCAAAGCCTGAGTTGCCTACCTATGAGGGAAGCCTTACTACTGAACACCTCATTGACTGGATCAGTGAGTTGGACAAATATTTTGAGTATGATGAGATTGAGGAGAACAGGAAGGTCAGATTGGTAGTGACACGATTGAAGGGGCATGCATCCCTCTGGTGGGATAGCATGCAAGCAGAAAGGAGAAGGAAGAATAAGCCACAAATCAAGAGCTAGGATAGGATGGTGGCCAAGATGAGGGCCAAATTCTTGCCCAAGGATTACCAGCTGACTCTGTATAGGCAAATGCAGAATTTGAGGCAAAGATTGCTGACCGTGAGAGAGTACACTGAGGAGTTTTACAAAGTAAATTAGAGAGCTGGTTATGTGGAGGAATCAGGTGAGAAGGCTTCCATATATGTAAATGGCTTGAGGATGGAGATCCAGGATGAAATCAGCATGATATGACCTAGGACAATGGAAGAGGCCTACCAATGTGCCTTGAGAGCAGAAGAGAAGTTATTGAGGAAACAAAACTTCAATAGAGGAAGAGGTTCAACCAAAGGAAGAGGATAACCAACTGGAAGGGAAAAGTTTGAATCCCAAAATGGAGAGTCTAGCAATTCAAATCAGCAAGAGCAACAAGACAAAAACAGTGACCCCAGAGGAAGAAGACCCTAACAGGGAGGTAGAGGTAGATGGAGAGGCAGAGAAACTGTCTTTCAATGCTACAAGTGTAACAAACTAGGCCACAGGTCTTTCGAATGCCCAGAGAAGGAAACCATAGGATAGAGAGGGGACTATGTAGCTTAGAAGGAGCATCAACAAGAGAAATTGCCAGTGGCTGAAAATCTACCTGATATTGGAGAGGCTTTGATGATAAACAAAGTCTTGTTGAAGCCTGAGAAGGAAAGTGCAGAACCTGCTCAGAGGAAAGCCTTGTTCAGAACTATGTGCAAGGTCAAAGGAAAGTGTTGCAAGATGGTGATTGACAGTGGGAGTACTAACAATATGGTTTCCACAGAGATGGTGGAGAAGTTGAGCTTGAAGAAGAACAAACATCCAGTTCCCTACAAGGTATCCTGGTTGCATAAAGAACATCAAATCCTAGTAAGTGAACAATGTGAGTTTGATTTAAAAGTAGGTACATATAAAGATAAAATAATATGTGATGTTATGCCCATGGATGTCTGTCATGTTCTTTTGGGAAGACCTTGGCAGTTTGACAGGAAAGTAGTGCACGATGGTAGGAGGAACTGCTATAGTTTTGATAAGGATGGAATGAGACATGTCTTACTTCCTTTGCAAGAAGGTAGTACAGTAGAGCAGCAAGCAGTAAAAGTCTTGATGTTGACCGAAAAAAAAATATTTGCAGCAGTTTGAGGAGGAGGAAGTGAACTATGATGTGATGTGCAAGCCCAAGGTAGTAATGATGAAGACTACTATTTCAGATCTTCCTGAAGAGATTCAGAGAATGTTGGCTGAATTTGGTGACATAGTGGTGGATGATTTACCCAATGAGTTTCCACCAAGGAGAGATATCATCCATCACATTGACTTCATTCTGGGAGCTAGCTTACCCAACAAGGCAGCCTATAGGTTGACACCCCAAGAGAATGAAGAAAACAAAAAGCAAGTGCAAGGATTGTTGGATAAGGGGTTGATTAAAAAGAGTCTAAGCCCGTGTGCAGTGCCTACAATGTTGAGCCCAAAGAAGGGTGGTGAATGGAGGATGTGCACGGACTCACGAGCAATTAATAAAATAACCATCAAGTATAGGTTCCCATTGCCCAGGATGGATGACATAATGGACAGTCTAAGTGGAGCAGCATATTTTACTAAGATAGATCTGAAAAGTGGATATCATCAGATCAGAATTAGAGAAGGGGATGAATGGAAGACATCATTCAAAACAAATGAAGGACTGTATGAATTGTTGGTTATGCCATTCGGATTATCAAATGCTCCAAGCACATTCATGAGGTTAATGAACGAAGTCCTGAGGGATTTCATAGGTAAATTTGTGATAGTCTACTTGGATGATATACTAATTTTCAGTCAGTCAAAGGAGGAGCATATGAGGCATCTGAGATATGTCTTGGAAAAGTTGCAATCAGAGAAATTGTTGGTGAATATCAAGAAGTCCTCATTCATGAAATATGAATTGGTGTATTTGGGATTTGTGGTTTCAAAGGATGGTTTGAAGATGGATCCAGAGAAGGTACAAGCAATTTTGGATTGGACTTCCCCCCAAATCATATTTGAGGTAAGAAGCTTCCATGGATTAGCAAGCTTTTATAGGAAATTCATAAAGAAATTTAGTGGCATTTGTTCTCCAATTGTTGAGACTATTAGAAAGGACAAGCAGCCATTCCAATGGACAGCAGGAGCTGAAAATAACTTTTAGCTGTTAAAGAAAAAGATTACTGAGCAGCCCGTGTTGGGGTTACCAGACTTTAGAAAACCATTCCAAGTTACGTGCGATGCTAGTGGGATAGCCATTGGGGCTGTGCTCAGTCAAGAAGGTAAACCAGTGGCCTATTTTAGTGAAAAATTAAATGATGCAAAACATAAATATTCCTCATATGATAAGGAATTCTATGCTATAGTCCAAGCCCTGAAACATTGGAGGCATTATTTGATGCCTCAGGAGTTTGTATTGTATTCTGACAATCATGCTTTACAGTACATAATGCAGCAGCCTAAATTGAATCAGAAACATTTTAAATGGGTAGAGTTCCTGCAGAGTTTCACTTTTGTGTTGAAGCATATTAGTGGACAATCAAATCGTGTAGTTGATGCATTGAGCAGGAGAGTCTTAATCGTACAAGAAACTCAGGTACAAGTTTTAGAATTTGAATATCTTAGAGATTTATATGAAACTGACAATGATTTTCAATGTGCATATAGAGCATGCAAGAACCCTGTGGAAGTGGACAAAGAATTGTGGACTGAATATATGTTGTAGGATGGATTACTCTTTAAGAACAGTAAGCTATGTATCCCAAATTGCTCAATGAGGGAAAATCTAATTCAAGAGAAGCACAATGGTGGAATGGTTGGTCACTTTGGAAGTGATAAGACTTATGGACAGCTAAGTCATTTTTACTTCTGGCCCAAGATGATGTCTGATATTGAGAAGTTTGTGAGCAGATGTAGAATCTATCAGCATGCCAAAGGGAGAAGCCAAAACATAGGCTTATATACCCCATTGCATGTTCCTACCAGGCCTTGGGATTCTGTGAGTATGGACTTTATTCTAGGATTTCCAAAGACTCGGAAAGGAAATGATTCCATCTTTGTAGTAGTTTATAGATTTACGAAAATGGCACATTTCATTCCCTGTTTTAAGACAAGTGATGCCACTCATATAGCAAACTTGTTCTTTAATGAAGTGGTGAAGCTGCATGGTTTGCCTAGAAGTATTGTCTCCGATAGAGATACGAGATTCACAGGTCACTTCTAGAGGACGTTGTGGAAGAAGCTGGGTACTAAGCTGAATTTCAATTCATCTTATCATCCACATTCTGATGGTCAGACTGAGGTAGTCAACAAGAGTCTGGGTAACATGCTGAGGAGCTTGGTTGGAGAAAATCCAAAACAATGGGATAGAGTGTTGGCACAAGCTGAGTTTGCCTATAATGACTCACCAAACAGAAGCACAGGTATGAGCCCATTTCAGGTCTTATATGGTATGCATCCTAGAGGAGTATATGAACTAAGGGATTTGGGACATTTTTAGAAGAGGAGTGCAGATGGGGAAGACTTTGCAGCTAGAATCAGTGAACTACAGGAAGAAGTTAAGGAGAGGCTACAGAGAAAAAGAGAGGGTTGATTCTAAAAGAAGAGAAAAGAATTATGAGGTAGGAGACCTAGTGTTATCCCATCTGAGAAAGGAAATTTTCCTAAGAGAGAGTACAACAAACTGAAAATGAAGAAGATTGAGCCATGTAAAATCCTCAGAAAGTTTTCTGCTAATGCTTATGAGCTGGAAATGCTAGCAGGAGTTGGCATATCTCCTATTTTCAATGTTGTTGATATATATCCCTTTACAGCAGGAGATGCAGGTCAGGTTGCAGGAGACAAAGGTGCTGATAATGATTTGCAGTGGATCAAGCAGATGCCCGTGGCACAGAAATTGGAAGTAGAGGAGATCTTGGACACTAAAGTTGCAAAAATCACTAGGCGGAAGGACTACTTGGAGTACTTGGTAAAGTGGAAAGCACAGCCTGTGGAGGATGCTACTTGGATGAGTGCAACAGAACTAGCAGCCAAGGGTTTTGTTGTTGCTGACCTTTTGAACAAAGGTTCAAATCTTTCCACCCTGGGAGTCTGATGCAGGGGCATTTAGTCAGGCCAGCAATGTGGTCGTTTTGTTACATGTTATGGCTCGAAGCTGAACTGAGGGAACCTAAAAATCAAAAGAGAAAATTACTTGAATATTCTATTCAATGAGAAATTATGTAGGTAATAGTATGTTATCATTTATAGAGTATTAGTAAGAAATAATTGGCTAATTTTAGCTACCTGCAAGGAGACTAAGTCACCTAGATAGGCTATTACAAGATTTAGGAACTAGTCACCTGGAATTAGAAAGAAAATCTTAAGTTTGGGCAAGTGGAATATTGCTAATGGCAGTTCTAGGAAAAATTTGTAACTCCCGGTTAGGGAGGAAATGGAAGAGTTTTTTGCTGTCAAAAAGAACCAAAAATAGGAAAAAAAAACAACCTGTAACTCACTAGAGAGAAAATCGGCAATAGCCTGTCAATGAATAAGGGAATGAACTCGAAAATTGGGAGAGATCAGGTATTTGTGTGAATAATTTGAGAATGGCTGAACAATTTCTTTATTTTCTTCCTTCATTACCTGAATTCGTGGTATCCATATCCCTAGTATGCATGGAGGTGTTTTAATGATCTTCCATCGAGGTGTCCTACGAGTTACAGTTACACAGGGTTTCATTTAAGCAGAAATAGACTCAAGCCTAACCATTATACATTCAATGCTCAAGAAAATCTAGTAGGAAATAGTGAACCCGAAATTCACTCATAATATAGCTCTGTGATCAAAATGAGGAAGAAACTGTCGTTTTCTTAGTGACAGGCACAGGGAAGCTCTCATAGGAACCAATAATCGATCTAGCGCTTCAAACGCAAAAAGAGACTCAAGATGCGAGTGGGATGGGTCTATTGTGACAAACGTTGAAAGATTCAAAGAGTTAATCTACCCTTGAAATCGAGGTTGAGGGATTACCCACTGAAAACTGAAAGGGAATGCGTTGCCATTCAATACAGGGCGTATTGCATCAAAATTCTGCACATTGAATTAATGTCTTGATAAATCGAGGAGTTTCATAGCTAGGAAGGGGTTCCTGAGCCATGATACCTTATTGAATGTCGCCAACCCCAGAAGAATATAACCTGTACAGTGAGGCATGATCACTCATTGCATTTATGGGCACATGGGCATGGTTATTTGAGAGGTAGCGCTGGTTTAACCTAGGCACCAAAACCACGGTAGTGAAACTTCAGATACAAAGCCTCAGGTCTTATGTGGAGTTGCCAATCTTGATGAGAGGCTGAGAAAACCCACTTAACTCGTGTAGTGACAATCTTCCCTAGGTTCCTACCATTTCCAGGCATCATTTTATTGTTATAAAAGTGACATTATTAATAATTATTTAATTAAAACATGTGTCAAGGTTGTAATAATAATAATGCATTTTTTAAGTGGCATTCTTTTTGTATATTTAAGTGTTGTATCTACATTATTATGGCATCATGTGTGTTGATATTGAAAAAATGTAAGTCAATGTGTATCATGTTTATCATTGTTTTAGTCGACCTTACATCATTTGTTTTCATTTTGCATTCTAATATCATTTTGTTGTGTCATTTCATTGTTATAGAAGTGACATTATTATTAATAATGATTTAATTAAAACATGTTTCAAGGGTGTAATAATAACAATCCATTTTTCATGTGACATTCTTTCCCTATCATTAAGTGTCGTATCTACATTATTATGGCATCATGTGTGTGTCGATATTGGAAAAAAGTAAGTCAGTGTGTATCATGTTTTTCATTGTTTTAGTTGACTTTACATCACTTGTTTTCATTTTGCATTTTAATATCATTTTTGTTGTGTCGTTTTATTGTTATAGAAGTGACGTTATCATTAATAATGATTTGATTAAAACATGTGTCAAGGTTATAATAATCATAGTCCATTTTTCATGTGGAATTCCTTCTGTATAATTAAGCGTTGTATCTACATTATTATGGCATCATATGTGTGTCGATATTAAAAAAATATAAGTCAGTGTGCATCATGTTTATCATTGTTTTAGTTGGCATTACATCATTTTCATTCATTTTGCATTCTAATAGCGTTTTGTTGTGTCGTTTTATTGTTATAGAAGTGACGTTATTGTTAATGATTTATTTAAAACATATTTCAAGGGTGTAATAATAACAATCCATTTTTCATGTGACATTCTTTCCCTATCATTAAGTATCGTATCTGCATTATTATGTCATCATATTTTTGTTGATATTGGAAAAAATGTAACTCAGTGTGTATCATGTTTATCATTGTTTTAGTTGACCTTACATCATTTGTCTTCATTTTTCATTTTAATAGCATTTTGTTGTGTCGTTTTATTGTTATAGAAGTGATGTTATTATAATAATTTTTAATTAAAACATGTGTCAAGGTTGTAATAATAACAATCCATTTTTCATGTGGCATTATTTCTGCATAATTAAGTGTTGTATCTACATTATTATGGCATCATATGTGGGTCAATATTGAAAAAATGTAAGTTGGTGTGTATTACGTTATCATTGTTTTAGTTGGCCTTACATCATTTGTTTTCATTTTGCATTCTAGTAGCATTTTCTTGTGTCGTTTTATTGTTATAGAAGTGACATTATTATTAATAATGATTAAATTAAAACATGTTTCAAAGGTGTAATAATAACACTCCATTTTTCATGTGACATTCTTTCTCTATCATTAAGTGTCGTATCTACATTAGTATGGCATCATATGTGTGTCGATATTGTAAAAATGTAAGTCGGTGCGTATCATGTTTATCATTGTTTTGGTTGACCTTACATCATTTGTTTTCATTTTGCATTTAATAGCATTTTGTTGTGTGGTTTTATTGTTATAGAAGTGACATTATTATTAATAATGATTTAATTAAAACATCTGTCAAGGTTGTAATAATAACAATTCATTTTTCATGCGACATTCTTTCTGTATAATTAAGTGTCGTATATACATTATTATGGCATCATATGTTTGTCAATATTGAAAAAATGTACGTCAATGTGTATCATGGTTATCATTGTTTTAGTCAATATTAAATCATTTGTTTTCATTAAATGCATTCTAATAGCATTTTGTTGTGTCATTTGATTGATATAGAAGTGGTTTTAAATTAATAGTGATTTAATTAAAACATGTTTCAAGGGTGTAATAATAAAAATTCATTTATGAGGTTTAACTATGACTTTCTCTTAATTACATGTAAAATTTAGATGCAACTGTAAAGTAGAAGTTGATTATTAAAATAAATTTAAATATAATTAAGATATTAGATGTTAAATATTTCTCTATTTTATTTTATAATATAAGTTAATGGAATTGTTTACATTAATTGTAACGATATGATAGTAATTGCATTGTAGGGAAGAAGTTATTGTTGATGTTTTTAATTAAACACCTTTTACAATTTTTCAAAATAAATATGCATGACATTTATTCATGATTTAATATGCATGATGTCTATGCACAATATAAAATTGTAGTAATGGTTATTGTATACACATCTAATAAGCACATCTAACAAACACAAACATTCACATCTATTATCACCTAACATCATCTAACGTACCATCATCATCACCACCACCGTGCCACCACCTAACAAACATAAACATCATCTAAAATACACATCTATCATCCATTATCAAACATAAGCACCATATAACATACACATAAAAAATAGCTAACATAATCTAACATAAAGTACATCAATCACAATTAACATACACAACAACAACAAAAAGCACAAGCATTATCTAACAACATCATGTAGCATACACATCAAACATCATCTAACATACATTTCTAAACATCACTTAGCATCATATAACATATACATCTCACAGATACAAACATCATGTAACACACAAATCTAATAATCACATCTAGCAAACATATCTAACATGACCTAACAATATACACATCGATATCACATATAAATCAACATCAACATCAACATGAAAAATGTAGAATATATATATATATGAACAATAATATCAAAGCTCATGATACATGTCAAATATACATATCGAGTCAAATAATTGCTATAACATATCTAGTCCACCTCCATAACCAGAGGTATCAATACCACCGCCAACAGATCCAAAGGCATTTGTACCTCCACTGACAGAGCCAGAGGCATTGGTACCCCTACCATGAAACAATGTAGACTGAAGTGGAGAAAAAATATGTCCATGAGGATCGAGCTCACCCAATGCAACAATTGTATCTAGAATTGTCGAGGTTCATGAAGTATGAGTTGGTGGATTTTCGGATGGCCAAGGTGGAGAGGGTGGTCAGTCGATATGTAGTAGATATAGAGATGGTGGTGGGCCAACTGCAGATGGAAGAGAGGGTGGTTGACCAACCAGTTGAGGAGGAGGAGGAATAGGTGGAGGAGATGATGGTCGGTTGGTTTAATGAGGAGAAGGATGAGGTGGAGGATATGATGGGCGTTCATATCAATGAGAAAAATTCATTAGAGGAAATTTGGCTAAAAAATGGGCCTCTTAAGGAAAATAATAAGAAAATAATAAAATAATAGTAGAGAGAGAGTAAAAAACTACTTTTTTGGATCGTATTTTCAACTTATCTCCTTGTAGGTTTACTGAAATTTCAAGCGGGAGGACTCGTTGGATGCATAATTAAATTAGGATTCCAATGAGTACCCATGTTGCATACTTTTAACATCCACACCATGAAAAATTGAAAATACATTAAAAAACATGTTTCTAGTGAGAGAAAACACGTTTTTTAATGTATTTTCAATTTTTCATGGTGTGGATGTTGTTAAAAGTATGCAACATGGGTACTCGTTGGATGCATAATTTAATGATGCATCCAACGAGTTCTCCCGCTTGAAATTTGAGTAAACCTACAAGGAGATAAGTTGAAAATACGATCCAAAAAAGTAGTTTTTATTTTTTCCCTCCAATTTTTTTAGGTGCTCCCTTGTTGAATTTTAAAGCATTTTGATTGGCTAATACATGATGACATGGAATTTGTATTATTTTTGGAAGGCCCATTTTAAATTGAAATTTCCTCTAATGAGGAGGTGGAGGAGGATTTGGAGAAGGTGGTAGTTGTTCATGTTGGTTAGGAGAAGCAAGAGGTGGAGGACAAGTTGAGGAGATGGTGGTTGTTCATCTCAGTGAGGTGGAGGATGAGAATCTCCACACTCATCAGCATCATCGGCATCCCTTCTCTCTGCTAGAAGGAAGGATGCATCGACGATATGATGCATAAGAAGCATCATATAATGAGGAAGAATCCTCCAAATCTCTACAAGCATGGGGTCTCATATGATTTACTGAAATCATATAGGGAGGACTCTCTGTCGAGCCAATAGTGTTGATAACTGGTCAAAAAACGCCTGCCTAAACCTAGCATCAGGACTACGTCATATGTCGGGTCTGGGAAGCTAAAGCACCTAATCATCTAGCTCACCCATCTCCTCATCAACAACTTGGGGAGGCCCCCCCCCCAACCACGAGGGCTTTACTCAATAAACCGTTATCATAGCACGTTCGTTCGTGGCATATGAAACAATACCCCTAATTTCACTAAATATTGGAAAATACCTTCCAAAATCGTGTTTTTTAACCCCCTCCCAATATGCCTTCCCAATTTAAAAAAACCCCTATTTTCACTAACATTTTTTATACCCCTTTATATTTCTACCTAGTATATTGATATGATACCCCTCTTATGACCCCACATGCATTTTACAATGCACCTTGCTTCTTTCGATGTATATTGTGGATGCACATTACTTCACCCATAATGCAATTAATCAACCACATATCATTATGATTTGCAACATCTAATGGTATAAAGAAGAGATAGGAGATCACTTCTTATATGTCACTAGAGCCAATGCATATAGTACAACATTTAGATTGCATGTTACAGTTCCCCAATTGCTGACTAAGCCTGTTGTGGGCTAGGTATCCAAGCCCCCGGGGCCTGTAACAAGCTCTAGGAGGCTGACTAAACCTCCCAAGGCCTGTAATAGGCACGAGTGGTTGGGTATTCAAGCCCCCAAGACCTATTGAGGGCCTATAATAGGCCCTGGAGGCTTAGAGCCTCCCAAGGCTATTGGTAACAACTGGCTGAGTGCTATTGGTAACAATTGGTTGTCAATTACCATTGTCTCTCAACTATGATCAACTGGAAACCCACTTTACCATGAAACCCCCTGGCCTCAAGCATGCCTCAAGATGCGATTTCCCTGCGTACTGGTAAGCCCGAGCCTTTCCTCAACCCGATTTCTCATCCGGTCATGATCCCGCCATATCCATTTAGCGGATATTTGTCAGCCCGCCCATATAAAAAATACCCCAAAGTATTTTTGTATTGTTACATTAAATAAAATAAAAAGCATTTTCCCCTTAATATATAAGCAATATATTTTTTAGGTTTTCATGAATATTTAATACCGCAATATGAATGAACGTGGTATTATATTGGCTTCTAGTGAAGCCCCCGTGTCCCCAACATAAGTGCCAATGTATACAAAATATATAGTACACAACAATAATTAGAAAATTTTGTTAATTTCATTAAACAAATTAATAGAAAACAACTTAAAGAATATGTAATAATTTGTATTCCCGTTAATTAAGAAAATAAAATGCAGCTAGATTAAATTAAACATAACGTTAATATTAACTCTAGCATATGGTGGCTCATTCTGGATGAAGAGGATGTTTGTACATCCTTGCCAATCCATCCCCATGTAAGGACATGGCACAATATATAAACTATGATCATCCTCACTGGCTAGTAGCTCCAATATCTCTGCAGTGATCCTCGGTGGGAACTCCAGTTGGCCCTTCTTGGGTAGCATCTGTCCCCAAATATGCATTTGTGCCTCATTCATCTTCCTAGGAGGGAGGTGGTCAAATGAAATCCTTGTGACCGGAAACCTCTTAGAAATAAACAAAACAACTCTAAAGAAAAATGGAATTTGACCCTTTCATCGAATAGTGCACAACATCTATCAAGATAAAACTGCAATAAAAAAATGGCAGACCACCTAATGCATTTAGGTCTCTACACTAAAGAATTTACTTAAAATAAAAGAGGGAAACTAATGTGTTTCCCATCAATGGTGAAGTGCACCATGGTTTTCACCAACAACGAGAGGAACATAACCTCCTCTGCATCAAAAGAATAAATCCTTATATGTATGTCGAAAACCTAAAAATCAGTCGGATCAGTGACATGCTTACTGATATATCTATGAGAGTAAGCGAGTTGACTCTCTATTGCAACACTAGTTGGGACATCAAGGAACTAGGGAAAATCCTCCCCTCTCTTTGATAGCCCAGTGATGAAGTAGGTTTGCTCCTCAGTGGGATGGAACCATTGATTGAGATCAATACAAAAGGATTGTATGTGGTGATCCTAGTGAAGGATCAATTAGATCAACAAGGCTAAGTTCCCCTTCGGGGATGTATCCTCCTCATAGAACTTGAGGAGGCCTAGAAATATCAAGAGGGCTCGAGTTTGTGTAGAAATGGGGAAAGGGTACAAATCCCTCTCCCTTTCTCTAGCCTCCCTCTCTCATACTACATTGTACATGTCCACTCTTGCCTGTTGTTGTTATTGTTTCTCTCTTCGCCGACAAATTTGATTCACATATAAATTCCATCAGTATGATACATAGACAAATACATATATATATATATATATATATACCATTAAAAAATCATTAAATGATCATTTTATTTATTAATATGAAAAATAATTTTTTTCTCAGAAAACATGAATTTACATAACGGTGCACCTCAAAAACAGTCAAGCACCTCCTATGGTGCTTTTTTATATACATCGCACCCGGGATAACGGTGCACTACTATATAACGAATGCACTGAAGACATAAAAAAAATATTTTTAAAGATAACTATACATGGTAGCTTTATAAACTCAATGCACCGGTGCGTTGGTAATAATACAAGCACTATGACAATGAATATATGATTCTAATCGCATTGTTTTTATAAATCTTATAACGGTGCTTCCTGAAGTAGGGAGAATCTATGCTTTATACTGATTTGTTCGCACTGATAACAATGTGCATGCTAGTTTGTAACACATCAGGATCAATCCATGTGTGAAAATAGGAAGGTATACAATGACGAAAGATAATTTATAAGCTGGGTTGATGCATATTATAATATTGAATGCACCATCATGATGGTATAGTCAACAATAGTCCTAGTGTGCTTTTTTAAATTCTAAATCACAGCAGATCTAAGAGTTGATTATACCTCACAGAGAAAGAATGAGTAGAAAAGATGAATTAGATTGAAAACTGCAGTAAAAATGAGCAAACAATTAATCATGCATAAGAACTCAGATAGGAACAAAATAATGTCACATGATCCAATAATTAGTATAATGAACAATGATGTTACAATGGAGAGAATTCGAGTCTCGATTGGTATAGCATAGGAATTGTCACCACTGGAGTGCTCTAGAAGACCAAAACTCAACTGCAGTAATACTAAACTCAGTTAACTAAATATACAATCAGTTAATTGACCAAGGAGGGTGCATCAGTGAGTTTGTCATGCAAATCACTTAGAAAATTGCGCATGAGGCCACAGTCAGTGGCATTCAGATCTCAAACCCCCCACAAGAGTCAACTAACTCAAGTGAACTAAACTAGAACACTGAGTTGGCTCCTAAAAAATAAGGAACTGACTTAAGTGGTCCTAAAATGATGCATGTAGGACGCAGAAGGTGGTTGATGGATCCTGGATGACATCTGCACACCACTAGGGAGTAAATGACATTATCAACTACTAGGAAAATGAAATAATGCTAGGTAGGACAAGGATGGAGTATTAAAATATCCTAACACCCCCCCTTAATCCATACTTTTTCATCCAGAGCCCTAGTTACTAAGACCAAAGGTCACCCATACAATCAAATAAATGAGAAAAAATAAAAGAATTGTCCATGAACCAAGGAAATGGGGAAAACATCATGGGAAAAATACCCCCCCAAAAAATAATAGCAGTAGGGAACTCAAAGAACCTTCATACTAAGCAGAGATGGAAAAAACTTTCATGAGTGAAAGCCTTTGCAAAAATATTGGCAATCTGCTCCTATGTAGGATAGCAATGCAGGTGCTAGATCTAGATCTAGATCTGGATCTAGATCTACTCCTATGTAGGATAGCAATGCAGGTGCTAGATCTGGATCTGGATCTGCTCCTTTGATGTACCTCCCACTATGTAGAAGTTGTATTTTCCAAAACAAGTCTTTCAGGAACCCTTCTTGCTACTAGAGACAATAGCTCATTGTGGTCCAAATCATGAACCTTTGAGTACCCTTTTTCAACCAACCAAGATTTGTACTTGGTTGTAGATCCCCCATGGCAAGTCTCTTCAAGGGATTGTGGATCAAACCCCACCATCATGTAGCACCTCTCTGAGAGAAGTGGATCTGCATGACATAGTGCAAGGTTTGCATGATACTCAGATCTGGTGGTTCTATGGTCAGATGGATCCCTAACTATGTTCCCAGTAGCTACCAGGACTTTGTGATCCCATATTGGCCTTGGCCATGGATTGGGAGCAAGTGTTGGATCTGGATATGGATTTTCTTGAAATTTATTCTCAACATCAAGATATTGATCCTCATCTTCAATAGAATAGCTATCACTCTAATCTTCATCAGATGCCGATGGAGTAGGAAAACAGTATGGAAAAGAATGAGAGAATTCATATGCCTTGGAGGCATGGTTTGCAAACCCTTTCACTATAATCTTCCCAGAAAAGCTCTTTGCAATCTCAACTGTGTCAGGACCAAAGACCACTTTCTTTGGTGAACCTGTGTGAGTCATTTGATATACAGACAACAAATTTGTTGACAAAGAAAGCAAAAATAGAACATTTTTTAACTTTCCATGCTCCAAATGTACTGTGACCTTCCCTTCAACGGAGATCTGAGAGTTATCTCCCATGTGAATAATTGTACCATCTATGAGATCTAGAGACGAAAATGATTCTCTGAGGCAACCATGTGGTTGGAGGCTCCTGAATCTATTAGGAAGGCTTGTTATTTTGAAAATCCAACCTTCAATGCATGGCATCTCTTATGACCATCAGACTCCCTTCCAGAATCAGTCTCTCTTGCACCTTCTGGGAGAGCAATGTTATGTTGTTCAAGGATTTTGGTCATCTGATCTATCTTCTTCTGCATGCAAGATCTATCTGGGTGGTTTCCTTTCTTACAATAGGAACACTTGGATTTCTCAAATCCTTTTTGCTTTTCCTTCTTGGAGCTGGAGGCTCCTTCCGATGGACTAGACTTGGAATTCTGCTTGGGTTCATATTGCCTCTTCTCCTTTCCCTTGTGATTCCACTTTTCATTCGCACTTTTTGCTTCTCCAACCACAAGAGATTGATTTTTGGAGGCCTTCAAGGCACCCATCTAGATCAATTTGTCTTGTTCTTGGATGAGAGATTTAGTGTTAGGAACCCGTGTCAACCCTTCTCTTTACTTTGTTAGTATATTGTTGTTGGACACATATGCTTTGTAAGTCATCCCGTAGTATTTGTTGATCCATAGTTTGTATTAGCCCATGGTATTGACCCATAGTATTGGACGCATATGCTTTGTAAGTCATTTCGTAGTATTATATGTCCCATGGTATTGACCCATAGTATTGGGAATAGACTTAGTATATAAGTGTGTGTTGAGGCCAATGAAGGCACTGTGAAGTTATTTGTATTGAGCTTGCTCAAAGGAGGTTGCCCCCTCGAAGTGGCCTGCGATCAATAAAGCGATTATGGGTTCTGTTATTTCTGCTATCTCGTATATTTTCATTAATTAATTGTTGCAGGTTCTTCACATTTAGTGAAAACATATAAGGATGGAATTTTCCAACCAGGGATTGACAATATCCCTAAATGGAAGATAGAAACAAAGGTGGAGAACTCAGGACCTAGCTTGCTCAGAATGGATAGCACCAGCTGCTCATCCTTCTTCTCAATGCCACACTACTTGCATTGTATGACCAAAGATTTGAATTTGGAAAAGAATTGTTGGATGGTCTCGAAACTGTTGAGGCCAATGAAGGCACCGTGAAGTTATTTGTATTGAGCTTGCTCAAAGGAGGTTGCCCCCTCGAAATGGCCTACGATCAATAAAGTGATTCTGAGTTCTGTTATTTCTGTTATCTTGTGTATTTTCATTAATTAATTGTTGCAGGTTCTTCACATCTGGTATCAGAGCACTTTCTTGGGCAAGTTGGGTGAAATTTCTACCAAAAACAAAAATTCGCATCTATTGCAGGTTCGGATCTGGGAATAATCCCTATTTGCTTAATTGTGGGAAGTACTTGGGAATAAGCCCTAAAACTCATTGTGAGGAGTACCACAGGAACCCCAAAGTAGTTGGCCCATTGAGAGGACCTGCCAGTGAAAAGGGAAACGACCCCTACTTGATTGACTGGTTCCCACCCGTGAGGTAAACCAAGAGTTGTCGTTTGTGGCAAAGCGGTTATCAGTTTTACCTGAGCTGTGGAGTGAGGGGTACTGCCCCAATACTCAAGTCGTCAAACAGCATTGGTGACCGATTGAATCCCTTGAACTATTAGGAAGCCGAGCATACAGGGTCCATATCTATTTTCAGCTGATAAATCGTAGATTTTCTCTGTCCATAACTGTTGTCGGTCACATCCGTGTCATTTTAGATCTATCTGTTTTCAATCCCTTCCGCATCGTTTCAGATCCATCTGTTGCCGATCCCTTCCGCGTCATTGCAGATCCATTTGTTCTAATCCCTTTCGCGCTGTTGCAGATCCATTTCTGGAAAAAAATAAATAAAAATAAAAATAAAGTATAAAATTCCATTTTTTCGCCATATCTCCCTTGTTTTAACTATGTTTCCCTTGAAACTTCCCTGACACCCATGCAATCCCATTCTTCATATTTCATTCTTGAGGACCCTATCCCAAATTCCACTTCCCAAAGCCAAAAATTCCACATTTGTCTATTTTTCGAGTTTGCCATGACTTCTTCAATTTTCACCCATTCGCCTTCAAAGTTTACCACAGTGTTCATTTCCTATTTCTGCTTCTTTGTCCCTGTTTGCCAAATTTTCTCATTCTTTCACGCCGCTTTTGAAATCCCCATTTTTTGCTTCCCTGTCCATAAGAAACTATCCAAAACCTAGTCAAACCCAAATTACCCATCCTAGTTTTTCCCATATCCAAATTTTCCTTTACTAAAATAGTTTTTGTTTTTTCTTTTCTACCCATTCAAAAAAAAAAAAAAAACTCCTGGTTATTGTTGTCACCCGTGCAAGAGCACAAATCATGGAGGAAGAACTTACAGCCCTCAAAACCAAACTCCAAGATCTGGATGAAAATTTTCTCAGCCTCCATCTTCAACATTCAACCATGAACAATAACCAACAGCCAAAATCTTCTGCAACCACTGGGTTCTCTTCTTCCAACAATTTTCATGGGCCGAAGCTTGAATTTCCTTGATTCAATGGTACTGATCCAACTGCATGGATATACTGGGCAGACCAATATTTCAGTCTGCATAATACTTTTGATGTCCACAAAGTTCCACTTGTATCCTTTCATTTGGAACAGGAAGCCCTTCAATGGTATCCTTGGTACATCAGAGCTCATCACGAGCCAAACTGGACAGATCTTTGCCAACTCCTTTTGCAACGATTTGGTCCTAGCACTTTTGATGACTTCGCAGCAGCACTCACTAAACTTCGCCAAATTGGCTCTGTGAGAGAGTATCAAACAGAACTTGAGAAACTGGCCAATCACATAGAAGGATTGTCTGATGAATTCTACAGGAATTGTTTTATTAGTGGTCTCAAGGATGAAATCCGCTCAGAGGTTAAAATGTTATGTCCCAACACAATGATGGAATTCCTAGGGTTGGATAAGTTGGCAAAGGACAAGATCGCATCCCAACAACGCTCCAAACCCTCCTTTGTTCCCTTCATAAATATGGGTTCCCAACGACCTCCCATCACGCAAGCTCCTCGCCCAACTCCTATCAAGCATTTTTCTGAAGCAGAGACGTGGGCACGCTGAGAAAAAGAGCTTTGTTATAATTGTGATGAGAAACTCACTTGGGGGCATAGATGTGTTGAGTAAAAGCTCTATCTCTTGGATGTGGCTTCTCCGACTACCTCTAAACTTGGTGAAGACACTCCAAATACAATAGATGATCAAGTCAACATTCAGTAGCCGCCTGTTGACCCCCCATCTCAGGACGCCCAACCCAAGATATCTCTCCATGCTTTATCCAGTGTCACCACCCCCCAAATAATGTGGGTCAGGGATTACTTCAAGAAGATCCCTCTTACAATACTCATTGATTCTGGTAGCACTCATAATTTCATTGACCATCGGATCGCCAAACAGGCTGATTGTTTTGTCCATCCTTGCTCCAACTTTGAAGTCACAATCTCCAATAGGGGAACCTTACCTTACAAAAGGAAATGTCACAATGTGCGTATATCTCTAGAATATTATAACCTGCACTTTGACATGTTTGCCTTTTCCTTAGGCGAATGTGATGTGGTTTTGGGCATTCAATGGTTATCACTCTTGGCCCCATCTTATGGGATTTTGCTGAACTTTGGATGCAGTTTTCAATCAATGGGAAACAACACAAATTTACGGGATTACAACTAGGGTCTCTCCACATCATCAATTCACATCGCCTGGAAAAGATCCTTAAGAAGAATTCACATGGTGTCATCACTCAGCTCCACTCCATTCAGATGCACCAATCAACGGTCTCCACTACTTCCTTAGATAGATATGCAGGTGTCTTTGTTGAACCAGTGGGCTTATCGCCTTCAAGAGACCTTTCCAATAAGAATTTAGCTGCATCTACATCTCAGAAGGAAATGATGGCTATTTTGCATGCAGTACAGAAGTGGCATCCATACCTATTAGGGAATTATTTATGCATCAAGACTGATCTCTAGAGTCTGGAAAATTTCCTGGAACAACGGGTCTCCTCCCCAGCACACCTGAAATGGGTTATCCGACTCCTGGGTTATGCCTATGTGATCACTTACAAGCAGGGTAAGGACAATATGGTGTTCGATGCTCCTTCTCGCACATTTCATGACCCAATTTCTCTTACATCTATTTCTATGCTTGTTCCAAATTGGTTGCAATCTGTTCAACAGGGCTATATCTTCTATGAACTCCATACTTCTCCATCGGCAGGGCACTCTGGGTTCCTCAAAATGTATGACCGCGAACAATGTAACTTATTATGGCAGGGACTGAAAATGACAATTCAACAGATGGTGGCTGACTGTCATACTTTCCAGGTCAACAAGGATCAAACGACACCTCTTTCGGGACTGCTTGAACCCTTGCCTATCCCTACACAGATTTGGACAGGTATTTCTATGAATTTACTTGAAGCGCTCTGGTGGTACAATACCACATCTAAAATGACACCATATGAAGAAGCCTATGGATAGGAACCGCCAGTTATTCTTCCATACGCCCTCAGTAGTTCCCCAGTTCAGGAAATTGACTCGGCTCTTTGAAACCGCGATTAGATTCTTCTCATTCTGCAAGACAATCTTCACATGGCACAAATTCGACTGAAACAACAAGCCAATCAGCACCATTCTGAGCGCACTTTTCACGTAGCTTATATGGTTCTTATTCATCTACAACCTTCCACGCAATCCTCCCTAAAACTCAGAAGGAGTCAGCTTCTCTCTCAATCTATCACAGAGGTATTCATTCAGTGGCACGGAATGCAACCCGAGGATGCTCCAGGGGAACCACTCCTTCAGATTCCGCATCAATTTCCACATCTAAAGCTTTGAGGACAAAGCTTTCTCTAAGGGAGAGGGGATGTTAGGAACTCGTGTCAACCCTTCTCTTTACTTTGTTAGTATATTGTTGTTGGACACATATGCTTTGTAAGTCGTCCCATAGTATTTTTTGATCCATAGTTTGCATTAGCCCATGGTATTGACCCATAGTATTGGATGCATATGCTTTGTAAGTCATCCTGTAGTATTATATGTCCCATGGTATTGACCCACAGTATTGGGCATAGACTTAGTATATAACTGTGTGTTGAGGCCAATGAAGGCATTGTGAAGTTATTTGTATTGAGCTTTCTCAAAGGAGGTTTCCCCCTTGAAGTGGCCTGCGATCAATAAAGTGATTATGAGTTATGTTATTTCTGCTATCTCGTGTATTTTCATTAATTAATTGTTTCAGGTTCTTCACATTTAGTGAAAACATATAAGGATGGAATTTTCCAACCAAGGATTGACAATATCCCTGAATGGAAGATAGAAACAAAGGTGGAGAACTCAGGACCTAGCTTGCCCAGAATGGATAGCACCAGCTGCTCATCCTTCTTCTCAATGCCACACTGCTTGCATTGTATGACCAAAGATTTGAATTTGGAAAAGAATTGTTGGATGGTCTCGAAACTGTTGGTTTGAGGAGAAATCAACTCATTCTACAGAATATGGCCCCTTAGCTCATCTTGTTTTTCAAAGAGGGTCTCCAACTTCAACCAAAACTCATTTGGAGTCTCCAATCCATCGAGGTCAAAGATTAGATATCTGGAAATATGAATACACATGAAACCAAATGCTTCATCCATTCTATTTAGATACTTTGCCTTATCAAAAACTGCTTGAGGTTTGACCTCCTTTCCCATTTTTACCCTATATAGTGACTTGTTGCACAAGACCATCTGCATATCATCCCTTCAATCAAGGTAATTGAAGGGTGTCATGATCCTGGGAGAGAGAGGAGCATTCGAATTCTCCATTAGAACTGCTAGAGTGAATACAAGGTGGTATTGTTGTTACTGCTGCAACTGCTGTACTTTCAATAACCTACAAAAAACTCTCAATTTTGGAGATAGACTACTATTGAGAACTTCTTTAGGACAATAGGCACATTTTTTTCGAATCCTTCACACCTAGCTAGACCTCAAAGGATTTCTCCAATGAATTCAATGCAATGGCACCAGGATTTGCTGTGGAAATCTAGAGGCTTTTGGTGCACTACGGAAAGCAGATTCTCAACCTACACTCAATGGCTCTGATACCATGTGAAATTCTAAATCACAGCAGATCGAAGAGCTGAGTATACCTCACAAAGAAAGAATGAGCAAAAAATATCATGAATTAGAATGAAAACTGCAGTAAAAATGAGCAGACAATTAATCATGCATGAGAACTCATATGGGAACATAATAATGTCACATGATCCAATAATTTGTATAATGAATAATGTTGTTACAATGGAGATAATTCGAACCACATAGGATAATTCGAGTCTCAGTTGATCTAGCATAGGAATTGTCACCACTGGAATGCTCTGGAAGACCAAAACTCAACTAAACTGATCCTAAACTAGTTAATTGAAGACACAATCAGTTAACTAACCAAGGAGGGCACATCAGTAAGTTTGTCATGCAAATCACTCAGAAAAGGGCGCATGAGGCCACAATTAGTGGCAGGTGAACTGAACTGGAACACTGAGTTTGCTCCTAAAAAATAGGGAACTGACTTAAGTGGTCCTAAAATGATACATGCAGGGTGCAGAAGGTGGTAGATAGATATTGGATGACATATGCACACCACTAGGTAGAAAATGACATCATCAGATACTAGGAAAATGAAATAATGCTAGGTAGGACAAGGATGAAGTATTAAAATATCCTAACATGCTTAACTAAATGCAACACCATTTATAGTGCGGATGTATAAATAAAACGCACCAGTGTATGTTGTAATGTAAAATATAACATTTTTTTTAGTTTGTGATTATAATGGTGTGTTTACAAGATTATAATGCATAGGTGCATTTATAAATATGGAAAGCACCAGACAAATGGTGCTTTATTTGTCTATTGGCAATGGTGCACCAGTTTATAGCGATGCACCGAATCATTGTTGTGAAATTTAATTTAGTTTATGTTGTGCATTATTAAAAATATAATGCATCGTAATAACAGTGTGTTATAGTTTACAAGCATCGATTTCCCTACGCTTGGTGCACCCTGTATATTTTTAGGGTGCATCGTTATTGCAGTGCAAGCCAAACAGGTTGAACGCACTGGATAGAATTTTTTTTAAAGTGTGCAAATTTAAGGTGAATTATAAATTTTAATATGCTAAAAGTTTAAATTAGAAGGTAACAAATACATTACCTGTACATTTGTGTTTTTAGGAGGCATGGTTTCCATGTAGACCAAAAAATCAAATTTTCCCACTGTTTGGAAAATTTCCAAGGCCACATAGTGAACAACGGATAGGAGAAATTAAAGCACAGGAAGCATCGATGGCAGGGGACTTCAAGGAGGCAAGCGTAGCACTGGTGCTTAGGAGGTCTACAACACTAGAAGATGGTAAAAATGATTTTATGTCTAGTATTGTTTTTACCATGTTCCGGTGCACTTGAAAATAGGATGCATCGATTCCTTTTGAAGTCCTAAGTGCACCATTATTCATTATAAAACATAAAAAAAATTATGACCTGCAATTTTTTAATTTAACCCTAAAACGATGCTCTCTATTATAAAATGCACTAGTGCATTTTAGTTAACTAAATGCACCATCCGCTAATATTAAATTATTTAAAAAAAATCCGTTAACTTTTTTAATTTTAACCTAGGGTAATGCTCCCATTATAAGATTCATCGATGCTTTTTTAAGACATAATGCACTGTTGTCGAATATAAAAATATAAAAAAAAATTTATGTCTATCAATTATTTTAATTTCACCCTTCCTTGGTGCACTTAATTACAGGATGCACCGGTGTTGTTATAACACCTGAACACAATGGTGAGGGACCTAGGAATATAAAAGTCATTTTATGTCGGTGTTCTAACATAATAAACGCATCAATGCTTTAGGATATATAGAACACATTGTATTTGGTGTTATTTTTGTTTTTTTAAAACATATTTTTTCAAACAGAGGGTTTTCTTGGCTAATCCCGGTGCATTTAGTGTAGTTACAAATTGGTGCATATATATGTATTCAATGCATCGATCTCTGTTGGAGGTTGAAATATAAAAGAAATATTTTTCTCAGCGTTTAATGGGGATTTTTGGCATCAATGCATTGTTTTTAATGACACACTAGGGAATATATACTTAAGTTGCACCTGTGCAGTTTGTATGTATAAAAATACCATACAAAAACATTCACTAAAACCTTTGTTCGCTCACCTTCGCTAGCGATCTCCGCTATAAATGGATATTTGGATTCTTTTTATATGAGCTTCCACAAAAATATCCACTAGAGGGTCTTTTTCTTGTAGTGCTTGAGATTTTAGATTCTTCTGCAATGGTGGAATTTGATGTCATGTATTTGGTGGTTTTGGTTTACCACCAACCAATTTCAATGGATGTGGTGGTTTTGGTTAACCACTAACCTTTTCACTTAATCTTGTTTCTCCAATCATTTTTGTACTCCCCCCCCCCCTTAAGGTACAAGTGAGTACTAATTCAGAATGTGCCATGTTCATGCCCAAAATTATCAACTGGAATAGATGATTGAAATTTGTTTTCTTTTGTATTTCACCATTAAAATGTGTCTTTACCCATGTTTTAACTAGACCATATGACTTATGCAACTTCTTGAATTCTTGGTTCAATTGTCAAAAACTTATCCATCCATAATGCATTGTTTGTTTATGAACCTTCTTGCTTTTTTGGCATTTATTTGAGTGATTATTTGTCTTCCCACAATGAAGACATTGATGGAGATCAAAACATTATGTCTCCAAATAGCCAACTCTTTGACAATGTTGCATTCATTATGACTTTCCTCCCTTTGTTTTTCATCAACTGCTTGAATAACTTCTCCATTAGTTTATAAAGCCTTTAAATTTTCATCAAGAAATCCTACACTCACAAACTAAACTGGTTTGGAGTAATCGGGAATATGAAATATGTTGTCTTTGTCATGTCCTAATCCATATCGATTTCTGTCTAATTGCAATTCTTCCCAAGGTTTGATGATCATCTTGGTACTATCATTTTTTATTCTTAATGTTGTTCATAAAAAAAAAAATATGAAACTTCAAATTCATGTTCACTGTTGTTGCTATCATTGCGTGCTTCCTCTTGTGATTCATCTTCAAAACTTCTACTCATCAATTCATTGTTTATCATTGATTCATTTCCATGACTAGTTAAGGAATCTTCAATCATATCATGTTTTGCATTTGCATCATCCAGTTGTACTAAGTCATTTGTGTCACATGTCGCATCAAATTTTGGCATTAGATCATGTGTATCAAAATTTGTATCAATATTTTGAATTGTTGAAATTCCATGCTCCTTTTTATGTAACTATAGCTGAAGTGATTCAATCAATTTATCTTTTACATCGATTTGCTTGTGAATATCAATTATCCAATGCATGTAAGGAGTCCTATAATTCTTTTATTTCTTTATTTGTGTTTTGCAAATGTTTTTCACCTTTACCTATTTTAGATTTTGAATTTTTATCACACTCGCTTGAACTTACTCACTTGCAGTTAGATGTTATTCTCACTTTCTTTTATTGTTTCCGTGCTCGCTTGCTCTCATGTAAATTCGCACTCACTTGCACTTATGTCATTCTAGCTTGATTTTATGTAAGCTTTAAGGTGTCGGGCACTACTGAGAATGCACCCCAAAGTTTTGATTACAATGATTTTTTACTTTTATTTTGATGACTACTTAACCGCCTTATTCAACTTTCGAGTAGGTCAATTTTACAATATATTGCCAATTTATCCACTAAATGAATCAACCTTATGCTTCAATTTAAAACAATCAACAAACAATAATTTCAAGCCATACATAATTGATTATGTGATGATCTTAAAACCCTCTGCCATATTACATTTTGAACTTTCAAGTCTTTTATGCATGTATACTTTATGTTTGTGGTGTTTAAATGACATATTACAATTGTGTTTTAAAGGTCAAAACTAGACACAAAACACCATTATGCATCAAATATAAAAATCATCCACTATAACACACAAATACAAAAGAGTGTTGTAAAGGCCTAGCATTGACCCTCGTATAACCTCGTGGAAAAGTTGTTGACAAAGTATTTCACTTCACTCTTATCAACACTTTGATATCTAGGTACAAATTTGCTCCAAGTTTGTCAAACTTTGAAAATTTAATGCAATGATCACAATATAAAATGGATGTGGCTCCCTTTTAAGTGAAAAAAAATGTTCTATAATTTAATAATTAAGAAAATCTTAATTACAAAAGGGTAACGGTCTAGGCCGCCGAACATGAAAAAAAGTTCATACTTATATAAAAATAAAGATTATACCCTTATAGCTCCCAAATACTTGACATAAATATTTATAAATCAAAATAAAATTTAATTTCACCTTTATAACAATAATCCAATTATAATTAATACATCGCCCATATGACTCACAATGGCATAAAACATTTATATTTTAAACACAAGGTTTATCGCTTTTGTTTTATTACTTTTGTTTATGCCGGAAGTAATAAAGTTATATGCCTTAAAATGCAGCTCCCTTAATGAACTGTTGGAATCTTAATCCTCGGATTATAGCTCCACATATTTTGTAAATATGTAAATAAATAATAATGAATTTGAATAGTCGTAGGAAGACAAACTAACGGGTTGGTAGATGAAGCTCACTTGTCATTCTGAGTTGTATAAATTGATACATTTGGTGAATGGAAAGACAATCCAGAGCCAGACCTGCTCTCCTGTAACTCCTGCTGCAAGTTGGCCCTCTGTACTCCTCTGCCACTCTTAGGCGGCTGCGTGACTGCCTCCTGCAGTCGACCGTTTCTCTTCTAGCGTGTCACGAATCCTATGAGCTGCGTGGAGTGCGTGGAGGTGAAAGCAAGAGATCCAAGTCGTGGAGCTAACTCTGCGTGTTGATCCACGTTTTTCATGTTACTGAGATTGCAAAGAAAACTTCGAGCTGGAGTATTGGACGCATATGCTTTGTAAGTCATTTCGTAGTATTATATGTCCCATGGTATTGACCCATAGTATTGGGAATAGACTTAGTATATAAGTGTGTGTTGAGGCCAATGAAGGCACTGTGAAGTTATTTGTATTGAGCTTGCTCAAAGGAGGTTTCCCCCTCGAAGTGGCCTGCGATCAATAAAGCGATTATGGGTTCTGTTATTTCTGCTATCTCGTATATTTTCATTAATTAATTGTTGCGGGTTCTTCACATTTAGTGAAAACATATAAGGATGGAATTTTCCAACCAGGGATTGACAATATCCCTAAATGGAAGATAGAAACAAAGGTGGAGAACTCAGGACCTAGCTTGCTCAGAATGGATAGCACCAGCTGCTCATCCTTCTTCTCAATGCCACACTACTTGCATTGTATGACCAAAGATTTGAATTTGGAAAAGAATTGTTGGATGGTCTCGAAACTGTTGAGGCCAATGAAGGCACCGTGAAGTTATTTGTATTGAGCTTGCTCAAAGGAGGTTGCCCCCTCGAAATGGCCTACGATCAATAAAGTGATTCTGAGTTCTGTTATTTCTGTTATCTTGTGTATTTTCATTAATTAATTGTTGCAGGTTCTTCACATCTGGTATCAGAGCACTTTCTTGGGCAAGTTGGGTGAAATTTCTACCAAAAACAAAAATTCGCATCTATTGCAGGTTCGGATCTGGGAATAATCCCTATTTGCTTAATTGTGGGAAGTACTTGGGAATAAGCCCTAAAACTCATTGTGAGGAGTACCACAGGAACCCCAAAGTAGTTGGCCCATTGAGAGGACCTGCCAGTGAAAAGGGAAACGACCCCTACTTGATTGACTGGTTCCCACCCGTGAGGTAAACCAAGAGTTGTCGTTTGTGGCAAAGCGGTTATCAGTTTTACCTGAGCTGTGGAGTGAGGGGTACTGCCCCAATACTCAAGTCGTCAAACAACATTGGTGACCGATTGAATCCCTTGAACTGTTAGGAAGCCGAGCATACAGGGTCCATATCTATTTTCAGCTGATAAATCGTAGATTTTCTCTGTCCATAACTGTTGTCGGTCACATCCGTGTCATTTTAGATCTATCTGTTTTCAATCCCTTCCGCATCGTTTCAGATCCATCTGTTGCCGATCCCTTCCGCGTCATTGCAGATCCATTTGTTCTAATCCCTTTCGCGCTGTTGCAGATCCATTTCTGGAAAAAAATAAATAAAAATAAAAATAAAGTATAAAATTCCATTTTTTCGCCATATCTCCCTTGTTTTAACTATGTTTCCCTTGAAACTTCCCTGACACCCATGCAATCCCATTCTTCATATTTCATTCTTGAGGACCCTATCCCAAATTCCACTTCCCAAAGCCAAAAATTCCACATTTGTCTATTTTTCGAGTTTGCCATGACTTCTTCAATTTTCACCCACTCGCCTTCAAAGTTTACCACAGTGTTCATTTCCTATTTCTGCTTCTTTGTCCCTGTTTGCCAAATTTTCTCATTCTTTCACGCCGCTTTTGAAATCCCCATTTTTTGCTTCCCTGTCCATAAGAAACTATCCAAAACCTAGTCAAACCCAAATTACCCATCCTAGTTTTTCCCATATCCAAATTTTCCTTTACTAAAATAGTTTTTGTTTTTTCTTTTCTACCCATTCAAAAAAAAAAAAAAAACTCCTGGTTATTGTTGTCACCCGTGCAAGAGCACAAATCATGGAGGAAGAACTTACAGCCCTCAAAACCAAACTCCAAGATCTGGATGAAAATTTTCTCAGCCTCCATCTTCAACATTCAACCATGAACAATAACCAACAGCCAAAATCTTCTGCAACCACTGGGTTCTCTTCTTCCAACAATTTTCATGGGCCGAAGCTTGAATTTCCTTGATTCAATGGTACTGATCCAACTGCATGGATATACTGGGCAGACCAATATTCCAGTCTGCATAATACTTTTGATGTCCACAAAGTTCCACTTGTATCCTTTCATTTGGAATAGGAAGCCCTTCAATGGTATCCTTGGTACATCAGAGCTCATCACGAGCCAAACTGGACAGATCTTTGCCAACTCCTTTTGCAACGATTTGGTCCTAGCACTTTTGATGACTTCGCAGCAGCACTCACTAAACTTCGCCAAATTGGCTCTGTGAGAGAGTATCAAACAGAACTTGAGAAACTGGCCAATCACATAGAAGGATTGTCTGATGAATTCTACAGGAATTGTTTTATTAGTGGTCTCAAGGATGAAATCCGCTCAGAGGTTAAAATGTTATGTCCCAACACAATGATGGAATTCCTAGGGTTGGATAAGTTGGCAAAGGACAAGATCGCATCCCAACAACGCTCCAAACCCTCCTTTGTTCCCTTCATAAATATGGGTTCCCAACGACCTCCCATCACGCAAGCTCCTCGCCCAACTCCTATCAAGCATTTTTCTGAAGCAGAGACGTGGGCACGCTGAGAAAAAGAGCTTTGTTATAATTGTGATGAGAAACTCACTTGGGGGCATAGATGTGTTGAGTAAAAGCTCTATCTCTTGGATGTGGCTTCTCCGACTACCTCTAAACTTGGTGAAGACACTCCAAATACAATAGATGATCAAGTCAACATTCAGTAGCCGCCTGTTGACCCCCCATCTCAGGACGCCCAACCCAAGATATCTCTCCATGCTTTATCCAGTGTCACCACCCCCCAAATAATGTGGGTCAGGGATTACTTCAAGAAGATCCCTCTTACAATACTCATTGATTCTGGTAGCACTCATAATTTCATTGACCATCGGATCGCCAAACAGGCTGATTGTTTTGTCCATCCTTGCTCCAACTTTGAAGTCACAATCTCCAATAGGGGAACCTTACCTTACAAAAGGAAATGTCACAATGTGCGTATATCTCTAGAATATTATAACCTGCACTTTGACATGTTTGCCTTTTCCTTAGGCGAATGTGATGTGGTTTTGGGCATTCAATGGTTATCACTCTTGGCCCCATCTTATGGGATTTTGCTGAACTTTGGATGCAGTTTTCAATCAATGGGAAACAACACAAATTTACGGGATTACAACTAGGGTCTCTCCACATCATCAATTCACATCGCCTGGAAAAGATCCTTAAGAAGAATTCACATGGTGTCATCACTCAGCTCCACTCCATTCAGATGCACCAATCAACGGTCTCCACTACTTCCTTAGATAGATATGCAGGTGTCTTTGTTGAACCAGTGGGCTTATCGCCTTCAAGAGACCTTTCCAATAAGAATTTAGCTGCATCTACATCTCAGAAGGAAATGATGGCTATTTTGCATGCAGTACAGAAGTGGCATCCATACCTATTAGGGAATTATTTATGCATCAAGACTGATCTCTAGAGTCTGGAAAATTTCCTGGAACAACGGGTCTCCTCCCCAGCACACCTGAAATGGGTTATCTGACTCCTGGGTTATGCCTATGTGATCACTTACAAGCAGGGTAAGGACAATATGGTGTTCGATGCTCCTTCTCGCACATTTCATGACCCAATTTCTCTTACATCTATTTCTATGCTTGTTCCAAATTGGTTGCAATCTGTTCAACAGGGCTATATCTTCTATGAACTCCATACTTCTCCATCGGCAGGGCACTCTGGGTTCCTCAAAATGTATGACCGCGAACAATGTAACTTATTATGGCAGGGACTGAAAATGACAATTCAACAGATGGTGGCTGACTGTCATACTTTCCAGGTCAACAAGGATCAAACGACACCTCTTTCGGGACTGCTTGAACCCTTGCCTATCCCTACACAGATTTGGACAGGTATTTCTATGAATTTACTTGAAGCGCTCTGGTGGTACAATACCACATCTAAAATGACACCATATGAAGAAGCCTATGGACAGGAACCGCCAGTTATTCTTCCATACGCCCTCAGTAGTTCCCCAGTTCAGGAAATTGACTCGGCTCTTTGAAACCGCGATTATATTCTTCTCATTCTGCAAGACAATCTTCACATGGCACAAATTCGACTGAAACAACAAGCCAATCAGCACCATTCTGAGCGCACTTTTCACGTAGCTTATATGGTTCTTATTCATCTACAACCTTCCACGCAATCCTCCCTAAAACTTAGAAGGAGTCAGCTTCTCTCTCAATCTATCACAGAGGTATTCATTCAGTGGCACGGAATGCAACCCGAGGATGCTCCAGGGGAACCACTCCTTCAGATTCCGCATCAATTTCCACATCTAAAGCTTTGAGGACAAAGCTTTCTCTAAGGGAGAGGGGATGTTAGGAACTCGTGTCAACCCTTCTCTTTACTTTGTTAGTATATTGTTGTTGGACACATATGCTTTGTAAGTCGTCCCATAGTATTTTTTGATCCATAGTTTGCATTAGCCCATGGTATTGACCCATAGTATTGGATGCATATGCTTTGTAAGTCATCCTGTAGTATTATATGTCCCATGGTATTGACCCACAGTATTGGGCATAGACTTAGTATATAACTGTGTGTTGAGGCCAATGAAGGCATTGTGAAGTTATTTGTATTGAGCTTTCTCAAAGGAGGTTTCCCCCTTGAAGTGGCCTGCGATCAATAAAGTGATTATGAGTTATGTTATTTCTGCTATCTCGTGAATTTTCATTAATTAATTGTTTCAGGTTCTTCACATTTAGTGAAAACATATAAGGATGGAATTTTCCAACCAAGGATTGACAATATCCCTGAATGGAAGATAGAAACAAAGGTGGAGAACTCAGGACCTAGCTTGCCCAGAATGGATAGCACCAGCTGCTCATCCTTCTTCTCAATGCCACACTGCTTGCATTGTATGACCAAAGATTTGAATTTGGAAAAGAATTGTTGGATGGTCTCGAAACTGTTGGTTTGAGGAGAAATCAACTCATTCTACAGAATATGGCCCCTTAGCTCATCTTGTTTTTCAAAGAGGGTCTCCAACTTCAACCAAAACTCATTTGGAGTCTCCAATCCATCGAGGTCAAAGATTAGATATCTGGAAATATGAATACACATGAAACCAAATGCTTCATCCATTCTATTTAGATACTTGGCCTTATCAAAAACTGCTTGAGGTTCGACCTCCTTTCCCATTTTTACCCTATATAGTGACTTGTTGCACAAGACCATCTGCATATCATCCCTTCAATCAAGGTAATTGAAGGGTGTCATGATCCTGGGAGAGAGAGGAGCATTCGAATTCTCCATTAGAACTGCTAGAGTGAATACAAGGTGGTATTGTTGTTACTGCTGCAACTGCTGTACTTTCAATAACCTACAAAAAACTCTCAATTTTGGAGATAGACTACTATTGAGAACTTCTTTAGGACAATAGGCACATTTTTTTCGAATCCTTCACACCTAGCTAGACCTCAAAGGATTTCTCCAATGAATTCAATGCAATGGCACCAGGATTTGCTGTGGAAATCTAGAGGCTTTTGGTGCACTACGGAAAGCAGATTCTCAACCTACACTCAATGGCTCTGATACCATGTGAAATTCTAAATCACAGCAGATCGAAGAGCTGAGTATACCTCACAAAGAAAGAATGAGCAAAAAATATCATGAATTAGAGTGAAAACTGCAGTAAAAATGAGCAGACAATTAATCATGCATGAGAACTCATATGGGAACATAATAATGTCACATGATCCAATAATTTGTATAATGAACAATGTTGTTACAATGGAGATAATTCGAACCACATAGGATAATTCGAGTCTCAGTTGATCTAGCATAGGAATTGTCACCACTGGAATGCTCTGGAAGACCAAAACTCAACTAAACTGATCCTAAACTAGTTAATTGAAGACACAATCAGTTAACTAACCAAGGAGGGCACATCAGTAAGTTTGTCATGCAAATCACTCAGAAAAGGGCGCATGAGGCCACAATTAGTGGCAGGTGAACTGAACTGGAACACTGAGTTTGCTCCTAAAAAATAGGGAACTGACTTAAGTGGTCCTAAAATGATACATGCAGGGTGCAGAAGGTGGTAGATAGATATTGGATGACATATGCACACCACTAGGTAGAAAATGACATCATCAGATACTAGGAAAATGAAATAATGCTAGGTAGGACAAGGATGAAGTATTAAAATATCCTAACATGCTTAACTAAATGCAACACCATTTATAGTGCGGATGTATTAATAAAACGCACCAGTGTATGTTGTAATGTAAAATATAACATTTTTTTTAGTTTGTGATTATAATGGTGTGTTTACAAGATTATAATGCATAGGTGCATTTATAAATATGGAAAGCACCAGACAAATGGTGCTTTATTTGTCTATTGGCAATGGTGCACCAGTTTATAGCGATGCACCGAATCATTGTTGTGAAATTTAATTTAGTTTATGTTGTGCATTATTAAAAATATAATGCATCGTAATAACAGTGTGTTATAGTTTACAAGCATCGATTTCCCTACGCTTGGTGCACCCTGTATATTTTTAGGGTGCATCGTTATTGCAGTGCAAGCCAAACAGGTTGAACGCACTGGATAGAATTTTTTTTAAAGTGTGCAAATTTAAGGTGAATTATAAATTTTAATATGCTAAAAGTTTAAATTAGAAGGTAACAAATACATTACCTGTACATTTGTGTTTTTAGGAGGCATGGTTTCCATGTAGACCAAAAAATCAAATTTTCCCACTGTTTGGAAAATTTCCAAGGCCACATAGTGAACAACGGATAGGAGAAATTAAAGCACAGGAAGCATCGATGGCAGGGGACTTCAAGGAGGCAAGCGTAGCACTGGTGCTTAGGAGGTCTACAACACTAGAAGATGGTAAAAATGATTTTATGTCTAGTATTGTTTTTACCATGTTCCGGTGCACTTGAAAATAGGATGCATCGATTCCTTTTGAAGTCCTAAGTGCACCATTATTCATTATAAAACATAAAAAAAATTATGACCTGCAATTTTTTAATTTAACCCTAAAACGATGCTCTCTACTATAAAATGCACTAGTGCATTTTAGTTAACTAAATGCACCATCCGCTAATATTAAATTATTTTAAAAAAATCCGTTAACTTTTTTAATTTTAACCTAGGGTAATGCTCCCATTATAAGATTCATCGATGCTTTTTTAAGACATAATGCACTGCTGTCGAATATAAAAATATAAAAAAAAAAAATTATGTCTATCAATTATTTTAATTTCACCCTTCCTTGGTGCACTTAATTACAGGATGCACCGGTGTTGTTATAACACCTGAACACAATGGTGAGGGACCTAGGAATATAAAAGTCATTTTATGTCGGTGTTCTAACATAATAAACGCATCAATGCTTTAGGATATATAGAACACATTGTATTTGGTGTTATTTTTGTTTTTTTAAAACATATTTTTTCAAGCAGAGGGTTTTCTTGGCTAATCCCGGTGCATTTAGTGTAGTTACAAATTGGTGCATATATATGTATTCAATGCATCGATCTCTGTTGGAGGTTGAAATATAAAAGAAATATTTTTCTCAGCGTTTAATGGGGATTTTTGGCATCAATGCATTGTTTTTAATGACACACTAGGGAATATATACTTAAGTTGCACCTGTGCAGTTTGTATGTATAAAAATACCATACAAAAACATTCACTAAAACCTTTGTTCGCTCACCTTCGCTAGCGATCTCCGCTATAAATGGATATTTGGATTCTTTTTATATGAGCTTCCACAAAAATATCCACTAGAGGGTCTTTTTCTTGTAGTGCTTGAGATTTTAGATTCTTCTGCAATGGTGGAATTTGATGTCATGTATTTGGTGGTTTTGGTTTACCACCAACCAATTTCAATGGATGTGGTGGTTTTGGTTAACCACTAACCTTTTCACTTAATCTTGTTTCTCCAATCATTTTTGTACTCCCCCCCCCCTTAAGGTACAAGTGAGTACTAATTCAGAATGTGCCATGTTCATGCCCAAAATTATCAACTGGAATAGATGATTGAAATTTGTTTTCTTTTGTATTTCACCATTAAAATGTGTCTTTACCCATGTTTTAACTAGACCATATGACTTATGCAACTTCTTGAATTCTTGGTTCAATTGTCAAAAACTTATCCATCCATAATGCATTGTTTGTTTATGAACCTTCTTGCTTTTTTGGCATTTATTTGAGTGATTATTTGTCTTCCCACAATGAAGACATTGATGGAGATCAAAACATTATGTCTCCAAATAGCCAACTCTTTGACAATGTTGCATTCATTATGACTTTCCTCCCTTTGTTTTTCATCAACTGCTTGAATAACTTCTCCATTAGTTTATAAAGCCTTTAAATTTTCATCAAGAAATCCTACACTCACAAACTAAACTGGTTTGGAGTAATCGGGAATATGAAATATGTTGTCTTTGTCATGTCCTAATCCATATCGATTTCTGTCTAATTGCAATTCTTCCCAAGGTTTGATGATCATCTTGGTACTATCATTTTTTATTCTTAATGTTGTTCATAAAAAAAAAATATGAAACTTCAAATTCATGTTCACTGTTGTTGCTATCATTGCGTGCTTCCTCTTGTGATTCATCTTCAAAACTTCTACTCATCAATTCATTGTTTATCATTGATTCATTTCCATGACTAGTTAAGGAATCTTCAATCATATCATGTTTTGCATTTGCATCATCCAGTTGTACTAAGTCATTTGTGTCACATGTAGCATCAAATTTTGGCATTAGATCATGTGTATCAAAATTTGTATCAATATTTTGAATTGCTGAAATTCCATGCTCCTTTTTATGTAACTATAGCTGAAGTGATTCAATCAATTTATCTTTTACATCGATTTGCTTGTGAATATCAATTATCCAATGCATGTAAGGAGTCCTATAATTCTTTTATTTCTTTATTTGTGTTTTGCAAATGTTTTTCACCTTTACCTATTTTAGATTTTGAATTTTTATCACACTCGCTTGAACTTACTCACTTGCAGTTAGATGTTATGCTCACTTTCTTTTATTGTTTCCGTGCTCGCTTGCTCTCATGTAAATTCGCACTCACTTGCACTTATGTCATTCTAGCTTGATTTTATGTAAGCTTTAAGGTGTCGGGCACTACTGAGAATGCACCCCAAAGTTTTGATTACAATGATTTTTTACTTTTATTTTGATGACTACTTAACTGCCTTATTCAACTTTCGAGTAGGTCAATTTTACAATATATTGCCAATTTATCCACTAAATGAATCAACCTTATGCTTCAATTTAAAACAATCAACAAACAATAATTTCAAGCCATACATAATTGATTATGTGATGATCTTAAAACCCTCTGCCATATTACATTTTGAACTTTCAAGTCTTTTATGCATGTATACTTTATGTTTGTGGTGTTTAAATGACATATTACAATTGTGTTTTAAAGGTCAAAACTAGACACAAAACACCATTATGCATCAAATATAAAAATCATCCACTATAACACACAAATACAAAAGAGTGTTGTAAAGGCCTAGCATTGACCCTCGTATAACCTCGTGGAAAAGTTGTTGACAAAGTATTTCACTTCACTCTTATCAACACTTTGATATCTAGGTACAAATTTGCTCCAAGTTTGTCAAACTTTGAAAATTTAATGCAATGATCACAATATAAAATGGATGTGGCTCCCTTTTAAGTGAAAAAAAATGTTCTATAATTTAATAATTAAGAAAATCTTAATTACAAAAGGGTAACGGTCTAGGCCGCCGAACATGAAAAAAACTTCATACTTATATAAAAATAAAGATTATACCCTTATAGCTCCCAAATACTTGACATAAATATTTATAAATCAAAATAAAATTTAATTTCACCTTTATAACAATAATCCAATTATAATTAATACATCGCCCATATGACTCACAATGGCATAAAACATTTATATTTTAAACACAAGGTTTATCGCTTTTGTTTTATTACTTTTGTTTATGCCGGAAGTAATAAAGTTATATGCCTTAAAATGCAGCTCCCTTAATGAACTGTTGGAATCTTAATCCTCGGATTATAGCTCCACATATTTTGTAAATATGTAAATAAATAATAATGAATTTGAATAGTCGTAGGAAGACAAACTAACGGGTTGGTAGATGAAGCTCACTTGTCATTCTGAGTTGTATAAATTGATACATTTGGTGAATGGAAAGACAATCCAGAGCCAGACCTGCTCTCCTGTAACTCCTGCTGCAAGTTGGCCCTCCCTCTGTACTCCTCTGCCACTCTTAGGCGGCTGCGTGACTGCCTCCTGCAGTCGACCGTTTCTCTTCTAGCGTGTCACGAATCCTATGAGCTGCGTGGAGTGCGTGGAGGTGAAAGCAAGAGATCCAAGTCGTGGAGCTAACTCTGCGTGTTGATCCACGTTTTTCATGTTACTGAGATTGCAAAGAAAACTTCGAGCTGGAGAAGAAATGCGATCTGCTAGAGTTGCGATTTATTGAGACTGCATGTCATTCCTTTTTGGAGACTGCGTGCCATTTATTTTTGGAGACTGCGTGCCATTGTATGGAATTGTTTCCAAAGCCAATTATATATGTCATGATCACTGAGTTTTGAGTGATACATCTGCATGTGAGGTATGTTTATTGATGCGTGGAGCTTGCTAAGTGTGTGAAAGATAGAAATACATGAAACCTCCATATCGTTGAAGGCTGCGACCTTGTTGTATTGTTTTCCAACTCGTGAATTTGCAAGCTGAGTTGAAGGTGTTGCTCAACGTTCAGAGCTGCAACCTGATTGTGACCTCCTGCGTGCTAAATAAAGACCGTGAAGATAAGTTTCGACTTGCGACTACCTTGCTTGACCTGTGACCTGAACGTTGAGTCTCAAGAGATGCACGTTGAAGGCTAAGCCTTGAAGAGTTGCATGTTACAAGTTCGTGAAGATTTTCCTATTTCTACGTAGGATCTATAC
The DNA here is from genome assembly GCA_027924585.1 of Larix kaempferi. Taxonomy (NCBI): domain Eukaryota; kingdom Viridiplantae; phylum Streptophyta; class Pinopsida; order Pinales; family Pinaceae; genus Larix; species Larix kaempferi. The sequence goes on along the minus strand of BSBM01001229.1, from coordinate 37,789,806 downwards.
AGTGTTGAATATTATCACTTGAGTTCATTATGGAAATCCGTTGGGACTGCATATTGAATGTGTTGAAGATCTTGGAGCAAAGTTGAAGTCTGCATCCAAACGTGAAGAGCTCCGACCAAGTGTAATTCAAGTAAAGAAACCCTTTAGCATATACATTTTTTCAATTCTTGTGACGAGGTTGTGACCATGGAAGACTTATTTGTATTTGACATCGTGTCATTGTAATAGTTATTGTGTGAGAGTGAGCACTATTTTGAAACTATTGTAATCTTCATTTATAAAGAGTTGGGAGAAAATTTGTATAGTGTTGTCAGCATTAAATAGAAAGCTATTGCAGAATTAAATATTGTAATGTGTAAGATAGGAGTGGGATCTTAAGCTTGCATCCTATATTTTTCAAGAGTTGTATTAGTTGCAGGTTCAATATGCATTTTATAGCATTTGTTCTTGGTGCTATACTCACCAGAAAAGATACATTTCCATAATGGTGGAGGAAGATAAAGGCTGCATATGTCTACAACGACTTGTGGGACAACATTTGTGAAGGAAAGACAACTCTCAACAACGAAGGCACTGTCATTAATTCGGCTCCAAATCCTCCAACATCAGAGAAAGAGCTTGCTATTTGGTAGTCCAAATACAAGAAAGCATTAGCCATGATTTCTTCCACTATAAGTGAAGAGGTGAGCCAACATACTCTTCCTGCAAATACATGTTATGAAGCTTTAAAAACTCTAAAAGATCTGTATGCTTCACACTCTGAAATGCAAGTCATCCAATTAATGTTAAATCTATTCAGTCTTGAAGTAAAAGATAAAGACCCCATGTTGGTTTCATCTGAGATAAAATCAATCATGCACAAGATTCATGCCTCTGGTATGAAACCACACCTTCCACTTGCAGCATTTGTAAAGTCTCTTTATCCTACTCACTCAAACTACCTTGAATCCTTGCAAGCTAGAGACAAGTTCAAAGACCTCACCTTTGACATCATGGTAGAAAAGATTGCAGACATAGAGAGATTTTGGAAAGAAGATAAGTGAGAGTACTACAAAATCTATTTGCTTTGCTTAGAAAACAAAGAACAAGCTTAAAGACCCTTCAAAGGGATATAGCAGCAAAAGAGGTAGAGGGAGAATAAATTTCAGAGGGAGGGGGGAGGAAGAAACAACTCTAGTAAAAGATCATATTTGAAGTCCACACGTTGCGGAAAGAATGGACATGAAGCAGATCAATGTTGGGAATATTGGAACTCCATCAAAGGTAGACATAATCAGAATAAAGAAGATAAGAATAAAAACCAAGAGGGTGGTAAACCCTTGATTTTTATCATTTTATTGTTGCACATTGTAATCTTGGAATTAATGAAATGACTTCTCTTTCACCTTACAAATATTGTTGGTTGCTTGATACTGGTGCAACATCTCATATGACTTTTAGAAAAGATTTCTTTGAAGAAATGAATGACATTGTGAATGGCATAGTGTACTTTGCGGATAACTCTAGCCTCAAATCTGCAATCGGGCTTAACTTGCATGGATTCCCTGATTTCATATTAAAGACTGTTCTATATCTTCTAGAGTTGCAGAGAAGCTTGTTTTCCTTAGTGAAGATTCGATAGCAAGGCCATTCCATCCACATGTTTGATGGGATTTTTGAAATAAGAAAATCCTCTAACAACAAGTTCGTCGTGACTGGTTATGAATATGGACAGTTGTTGAAGTTGAGAGGATCTTCTGCAAGAATTCAAAACTTTGCCTATCTCTCTTAGCATGAAAAAGGTAATATGTCATCCAGTTTACTATGGCATGCTAGGTTTGTTCATTTGAATTATAACAGTCTTAGATTGTTAAGAAAGAATGGTGTATTTGGTTTTCCCACCATTCCTAAGCAAAAGAACAAATGTGATGCATGCATAGTATGAAAACATAGTAAGCATCCATTTCCAAAGTCAAAATTCAAAGCATGTTTAGAACTGGTTCATTCTAACTTATGTGGCTCCACGCCAATTCCTTCTGCTAATGGTAATGGGTACATTATGACATTTTTTATGACTATAGTGGAATGTATTGGGTATAATTGTTGAAGACAAAATCTAAAGCATGATTCAAACTCTCAAGAAATTTCATGCATTGATAGAAAATCAAGCACAAGCACATATTGGTGCATTAAGATCTGATAATGGTAAAGAATACACATCTAATGCATTTGAAGTCTATCTTTGCAAACATGGAATCACACATCAAACTTCAGTTCCATACAATCCCCAACAAAATGGTGTAGCAGAAAGGACGAATAGAACTTTAACGAATATAGCATAATCAATGATGTTTTTGAAGAATGTGAACCTAATGTTTTGGGGTGATGCAGTCCTATGTGCAGCATATTTGAGAAATAGAATTCCTTCTCATGTTCTTGAAGATAAGACTCCACATGAAATGTGCTTTGGCCACCTTCCTTTGGTTAGGCATCTCGGGGTTTTTAGTTCCACCCGCTATGCCTTAATACCAAAGGAGCAAAGAAACAAGCTTGGTTCTAGAAGCAGAAGATGCATTTTCTTCGGGTACTCAGAAACTTCCAAGGCATATCGTCTTTATGATGAGGTAAACAAGAAGTTTGGTGTTTCCAGAGATGTCATTTTTCTTGAAACTAATAAAAATGACCATTCTATTGAAAGACAACTTGATCGTATGGAGAGGTTTGCTCATCTAAAGACATATTATGAATGTGATAATGAAATTCCACATCTTGAAGTAGGATCCCCATCTTGGATAAATCCATGGAATTTCCATTTGAAATAGCACCAACAACCCCTCATGAAAAGAATGATGAAGAAGAAGTTCATGTCACTTCAACTGAACAAGAGACTCAATTGGATGATGTAATCGAGAGGATTGGAAGATTGAACCTATCAAATAATAATGCACCACCAATTGATCAACCTGGACCATCAAGGAAGATTCTGAGGGCCAAAAAGACACTTGAAAGTGTCCATGCAAATGAGGTAGGAAAGATAAGAAAAAGAAGCTCAACCAAACAGGAATATGGAGGAAATGCAGAGAACTCAGGTGATGAAATGGATGTCTCATTTGATTGTGAATTGAATTTTTCTTCTAACTTAGAACCAACTTCCTTTGAATAGGCTGCTACTCCTAATGAGTGGAAATAAGCCATGCAGAATGAGTTTGATGCACTCATAAAGAATGGAACCTAGAAGCTAGTTGATCCTCCAGTCAGAACCAAACCAATTGGAAGCAAGTGGGTATACAAGAACAAATACAAATCAGATGGCTCACTTGAAAAACAAAAAGCAAGGCTCGTGGAAAAGGCTATGCACATAAAGAAGGAAATGACTATGAAGAAACGTTCTCTCCCACAGCAAAATGGGGCACCATCCATACTATACTTTCCTTGGCTACACAAAATGGTTGGAAAGTTCATCAAATGGATGTAAAGACTGCATTCTTGAATAGAGACTTGAAAGAAAATGTCTTCATCTCTCAACCAGAAGGTTTTGTTGTGAAGGGACAAGAACACAAGCTATGCAAACTTGTCAAGTCCTTATATGGCCTGAAAAAAGCACCTCAAGCATGGTATGAAAAGCTAACCAAGCATCTTCTAAAGTTGAATTTCAAACATTACAATATTGATGATGCAACATTATTTGTAAAGAAAGTTGGAAGATATGTTGTGTTTCTTGTAGTATATGTGGATGATCTTTTGATGACAGGGAACAATGAAATTTATATAGAATCCATAAAGAAATACTTAAAGAAAGGCTTTGAAATGACTAATCTGGGGCATCTTCACTATTATTTAGGAATTGAAGTGACTCAACATCCTAAGTACATATTCATTTCTCAGAAGAAGAAAAAAATATTGGAGAACTGTTGAACAGATTTTGCATGATAGACTGCAACTCGCTTTTTCAAATCCAATGGAACAAAAGCTAAAGCTCACATCAAGTGAGGGAAAATAATTTGAGGATGCAACCAAGTACCAATAGTTTGTAGGAATCCTTATCTACCTTACTACCACCAAACCATATATTTCTTATGTTGTTAGCATTATTTCATGGTTCATGCACAAACCTTGTGAAGGACATTGGTCTGCAACAAAGAGAGTTCTAAGATACTTGAAAGGGACTCAAGACTTTGGACTCAAGTATTCTAAGGTGGATGACTTCAAACTTATTGCGTACTCTGATTCAAACTTCGATGGTGACAAACAAACAGGAGTATCCACATATGGATACACGATGAGTATTGGATTAGCAGTTGTATCGTAGAGATCACGCAAACAATCAGTTCTAGTAGATTTGACAATAGAGGAAGAATATGTAGTTGTTGCAAAAGAAACCAAAGAGATTGTATGGCTTAGGAAGATACCTGAAGACTTGTAGGAGAAACAAGAGAACTCCACTCCACTTTTGAATGACAATACTTATGCAATCAAGTTGGCCAATAATCCTAGATTCCATGACCGAACCAAACATATCAACACAAAGTATCATCTGATTCAACATCATGTAGAGGGAAAGACAGTCCATTTATGTCATTATTCCACAAATGAGCAAATTGCATATATCTTCACCAAAGCACTTGGACGTGAAAAGTTTGAAAGATTTAGAACCATGCTCGGACTTACAAACACCCCTTCGGATTAAGGGGGGGAATGTTGGAAGCTTAATCCTCGGATTATAGCTCCACATATTTTGTAAATATGTAAATAAATAATAATGAAGTTGAATAGTTGTAGGAATACAAAATGAGGGTGTAATGTCCCTTGTTAGGAATTTTATTAAAATGGTAATTTTCCACTTTTTTCCCTAGTTCGACCTTTGACTAGTTTTGATCTCTAGGTCCCAAATTTGCCCCAAATGATCCCAAATCTTCTGAGAAGGTATATTAATGATATTATAACATAAATATGTGTTTCATGGATGCCTTTGGACCTTTAAAATACTTCTACAAATCCTCTTTCAATTCTGATCAATGTAGGTAACTTTACTAGTGATTTTCCTTTGACTAGTATTGGTCTCTAGGTCTCAAATTGACTCCAAATGCCTTCAAATATTCAAGGAAGGTGTATGAATGATATTAGAACTTGAATATTATGTTTATGGATGACATATTCCCACCAAAAGATCTCTGCAAACTCTCTTAATATTCTGGACCAATTATGCAATTTTACTAGTAATTTGGGGTTCAAATCCCCTTGGGGTAAGTACTGAAAATGGCTTCCCAAATGCCTCCAAACCCACTCAAATTTATGAACAAAGGTATGTAATGTGTTAAGTATTTTATTAAAGTCTCATATGAACCATTAATGGATTATTACAACTGTTCTCACCCTCTCCCATTCAACTGCAAAAATCCCCAATTCGACCCTTGGGGAAATGGCACTATTTCACCTCCCAATACAACTAATCTAAGTAAAAATGCTTTGAATGCTCAAGTACAGTACACAAAACTTGTATAAGACATCCATGGCAGTATATTGATCACAAATATATTAGAGAATCATCCATTCATTCGAAATCATCATCAATACATTGGCTCCCAACAAGGTAGTGGGGAAATGGCATTGTTCTTCCATTAAAAATGATATTTATACATTTCTACTTGGAATTTCGACCTGAAACTTTTTGGATATGAAGAAAATAGTATTTAATTCATATTAAAAAACAAATGGGGCATTAAAATCTTCCCCAAAGAGTACAATAGCTCACCAAAAACGCCATCCCTCAAGGATCAAGAATATGCCATCAAAACTGAAAATGGTTGAGAGAATGTGCTGCAATAGAAGAAACCATGAGCTGCCCTGTAGCTTACACCTGCAAATAAAGACTCCATTAAAGCTCCAAATGAAAGGTCTGAATGGCCTTTCCAATTACCAACTTGGATCGGAATCTTTCACCCTCGAAATTGGCTAAGGCAAGAAACTAGTCATCCACTAGCTCTCCCTCTACACAAATGCAATTGCAAATTCTACAAATGATCAAAAGCTGGTTTCATTCTTTGTTATTGACATTTATAAACTTCTAATGTCCTCCATGGGTCGAATTCCTTCCAAGAGACTCATGCCAACTCAACTTGGGAAGAGATTCCAAAGAACACCACTTGTACAACAATTCCTAGTCTCCCCCTTCCACCAAATCACATGTGGAAGCATCTTAGCTGCCCTAACACCCTTGAGCGCTCTCTTGGAGTCTATTTTTAGCCCTGACATGTCATATATTTCATATGTCAGCCTTCAGGTCTGATTTGTGTCATAGGTGTCATAGCATCTTCATCATTATTGTCATAGAGCTAGGGAATCTAGCCCAAGTGTCTCACTAGCTCCAAATTGTCTCTTCCTCTTCCATGTGAGTTACTCTTCCTCTATATTTCGACCTTGGATGATTCATGCAATGAATAATACTTTTGGACTCCCCCAAGTATGTTACCATTCACCTTGAATTCGAATTGGTGAGAGAATGATGCCAAGTGTAGTGGGGAAATCTAGCCATATGTGGGTCCCACTTCCTCCATGTGTCTTCATGATCAAATGCCACTTTGATTTTCACTTGTATATATTTATTTATCTCCTTTATTAAATATTTATGCCATTCTAATGTTCAAACATCATTTATTATCCCCATTATTCCAAATCCCAAAGCTTCCACCCCAAACCTAGGAAACTAGTAATTTTCCTCCTTGGCAATTATTTGACCTTTAGCATCAATTTGACAAACTCTAATGAATAGGGCCAATGTGATTAGTCAATTGTGACCCAATGCCAAATTTGGGACATGACAAATCCTCCCTTCCCAATATTGCTTGTCCTCAAGCAATTTTAAACATGGGTGTTGAAGAACCTGCTTTCTGTATAATTCTTTGAAGTTGCCATTGAATTGCCCAACCTTGAGTCTTTGAGTTTCCATGAAGATTTTAGAGAGGAACCACCATGCTTGCTGCTGCACTACTCTGATAAAAATCACTTTATTAAGTGGGGAAATCCATCTCCCATACTGCTTGTTTCCCCAAAAATTTGAAACCAATGAGATAAAAAATTATTCCAGGGTCTCATTGCTTGTATTGCACCCCAATAATTAAGAGTGCTCTCCAACCCACGCCATTAGTTAAGAGGATTCCTGGATCCCATTTTCTTGTATGCATCCTTCCAAACATCATGAGTACCAAATATATATCATCAAAGTACATAACAACATAATGAAAATGTACATCAAGGATATGCTTCATCAAAGAGTCATGAAAGTGATTATACCTCCAAGCAAGTAGACCACCATTTTCCAACTGCATACAAGCTTCAAGTGACCAATCAAATCTGCTCCAATGACATAGGTGAGGATCCCATGTCCTATAATGCTGCTCCAAAAGGATGTGATATGCATCAAAATATTCAACCATGTATTCTTTCATCCAAGAAGTGAATGAAGAATCTCCACTAAAATCTTAACCAAATAATGAGCAGAAAAAACAAGGAGACTTCAAATGACTCAAAGAAGTCTCACCCGTACATCCCTGAATGTGAGAGTCATAAAGATATAACAAAGTATGTGTCTTGCAACAAAAATGTTTCCCAATCATGAATCTATTCACCCAAGTGTTGGACGAAGTTCCTCCAACATCAAATGAATCAAGTGTTGAGCAAGAAAAACCATGAGTCTTCAAGTGACTCAAATGCATATCATAGGTGCATTCATGTAGATGTGCATCATCATAAAGTAACAAAGGATGCTGCTGCAAATGTGAATAAGAATGTGCTCCCACCATGTCATCATAAAAGTTAAATCTAGGAGTTCCATACTTCTCATGTGGCACCATCAAAAAGAATCCGTTCACCCATACTTCATTGAGACTAATGTTGCAAAACATGGAATTGTAGGATGTAGGAGAATGAACCAAATCACCCAAATGATCAAAAAGTACAGAAGTTTCATCATGGGAAGGATCCATATGGGTAGTATCATGCAGCGCCTTCAAAAGTGTGAAACCTTTGTCATAGATTGGTTCCAATGTAGAGCAATCATGCTCTTCTTTAAAAATTGCATAACCTTCATCAAGAGACAATTCAAGTTCCTCTTCCACCACATCAAGTGTTTGGATCTCTTCAAGTTCATCTTCAAACACATCAAGAACATTCAAATTTCCACATTTCTCATCATCCACCATGTCATGAGAATCCTCCAAACAATCTACCATTTGACAATCTGAAACATAGGAGGAAAAACAAGTATCTTGCAACTTTTCAAGAAGTTGTTCATTTTGAATTGTGAGCTTATGAATATCCTCATTATTCTTCAAGTATGCATCATGTAACAATTCATTAATCTCAAACAAATGGTTTCTATCAAAAATCAAAGACATGAAATTACCTTTGATGTGGCACATTGCTCTTTGAATCTTCTCCATGTCTTCAAGGAAGGATGTTTCCTCCAATGAAGTAGCTCTCCAACAAGAATTTGACAATGCTTGAGTGTCATGGAGAATGTTGAGGGACTCTTGGATCTTATTTTCATTCACATTTAAGGACCCTTCAAGAAAATGAGGCTCTTGCAAATGAACCTCCTCATCTTCTTCAATTTTGCTTGGACCAACTTCATGAAGCTCAAGTGGTGATGGGGAAGTTGATCTTGGTTCTTCTTCAACTGCTACAAGGTCTTCATTATCATGCTTAATAAAACTTTTACTTGTAGAAATACTTTCAAAAGTGATCTCTATGTCACCAACATAGAGGTGTGAGCACCCATCAGTAGGTACTCCTTCATAGTTTAAGCATCCATCAGTAGATGCTCTTTGGTTCATGTCTAAGCTAGAAGGTGTCTCGAAATGATCTTCCATATTTTCAATAGAATCTTCTTCATGCTCTTGTGATGTCTCTTCCTTTTTCTCCTTAAAGCAAGCTAATGCATTTTGCCCCTTGTTTTCCTTAGGATCAATATATTTGGAATCTCTTCTTGAATAAATCTCAAAAGCTCTCCTCAAGGAGGACATCATTTCATGCACACATATAAGATACTCGCTCCAAGAGTTTTTACAAGAAGGGCATAAACCTTTCTTCACTAACTCCACATCTTCATTTTTGGGCCTATTTTCAAAAACATGTTTAGCATAGTACTCAAAAGACATGGAATTTTGTGTATTTTTGCTAACAGCAAGATATTCTTGATATTTTTGATATTGTTGGGGCAAAGTTTTATATTTTGCTCTCCATCTTTGGAACTCACTCATAGAATTATCCTTGGTTGGTGTGACACACTCATATTCATCAGATTTAAAGTCATAATAATAATCTTCATTTCTCTTGAAATTGTAAGAAGTGTTGCATGATGGCACCTCTTCCTCATACCATTCACATTCTGCTTCATATTGCCCATAAGCATCTGCATATTCCTCATAAGAATTGTACTCATAGGATTCATCATAATAGTAAGACATGGCTGCCAATTATTATTGAATGTATGTACCTAATACACAGGTGCAAGGACCATGCTCTGATACCACTGTAATGTCCCTTGTTAGGAATTTTATTAAAATGGTAATTTTCCACTTTTTTTCCTAGTTCGACCTTTGACTAGTTTTGATCTCTAGGTCCCAAATTTGCCCCAAATGATCCCAAATCTTCTGAGAAGGTATATTAATGATATTATAACATAAATATGTGTTTCATGGATGCCTTTGGACCTTTAAAATACTTCTGCAAATCCTCTTTCAATTCTGATCAATGTAGGTAACTTTACTAGTGATTTCCCTTTGACTAGTATTGGTCTCTAGGTCTCAAATTGACTCCAGATGCCTTCAAATCTTCAAGGAAGGTGTATGAATGATATTAGAACTTGAATATGATTTTTATGGATGACATATGTCCACCAAAAGACCTCTGCAAACTCTCTTAATATTCTGGACCAATTATGCAATTTTACTAGTAATTTGGGGTTCAAATCCCCCTGGGGTAAGTACTAAAAATGGCTTCCCAAATGCCTCCAAACCCACTCAAATTTATGAACATAGGTATGTAATGTGTTAATTATTTTATTAAAGTCTCATATGAACCATTAATGGATTATTACAACTGTTCTCACCCTCTCCCATTCAACTGCAAAAATCCCCAATTCGACCCTTGGGGAAATGGCACTATTTCACCTCCCAATACAACTAATCTAAGTAAAAATGCTTCGAATGCTCAAGTACAGTAAATGAAACTTGTAGAAGACATCCATGGCAGTATATTTATCACAAATATATCATAGAATCATCCATTCATTCGAAATCATCATCAATACATTGGCTCCCAACAAGGTAGTGGGGAAATGGCATTGTTCTTCCATTAAAAATGATATTTATATATTTCTACTTGGAATTTCGACCTGAAAATTTTTGGAGATGAAGAAAATAGTATTTAATTCATATTACAAAACAAATGGGGCATTAAAATCTTCCCAAAAGAGTACAATAGTTCACCAAAAACGCCCTCCCTCAAGGATCAAGAATATGCCATCAAAACTGGAAATGGTTGAGAGAATGTGCTGCAATAGAAGAAACCATGAGCTGCCCTGTAGCTTACACCTGCAAATAAAGACTCCATTAAATCTCCAAATGAAAGGTCTGAATGGCATTTCCAATTACCAACTTGGATGGGAATCTTTCACCCTCGAAATTGGCTAAGGCAAGAAACTAGTCATCCACTAGCTCTCCCTCTACACAAATGCAATTGCAAATTATACAAATGATCAAAAGCCGGTTTCATTCTTTTTTATTGAAATTTATAAACTTCTAATGTCCTCCATGGGTCAAATTCCTTCCAAGAGACTCATGCCAACTCAATTTGGGAAGAGATTCCAAAGAACACCACTTGTACAACAATTCCTAGTCTCCCCCTTCCACCAAATCACATGTGGAAGCATCTTAGCTGCCCTAACACCCTTGAGCGCCCTCTTGGAGTCTATTTTTAGCCCTGACATGTTATATATGTCATATGTCAGCCTTCAGGTCTAATTTGTGTCATAGGTGTCATAGCATCTTCATCATTATTGTCATAGAGCTAGGGAATCTAGCCCAAGTGTCTCACTAGCTCCAAATTGTCTCTTCCTCTTCCTCTATATTTCGACCTTGGATGATTCATGCAATGAATAATACTTTTGGACTCCCCCAAGTATGTTACCATTCACCTTGAATTCGAATTGGTGAGAGAATGATGCCAAGTGTCGTGGGGAAATCTAGCCATATGTGGGTCCCACTTCCTCCATGTGTCTTCATGATCAAATGCCACTTTGATTTTCACTTGTATATATTTATTTAGCTCCTTTATTAAATATTTATGCCATTCTAATGTTCAAACATCATTTATTATCCCCATTATTCCAAATCCCAAAGCTTCCACCCCAAACCTAGGAAACTAGTAATTTTCCTCCTTGGCAATTATTTGACCTTTAGCATCAATTTGACAAACTCTAATGAATAGGGCCAATGTGATTAGTCAATTGTGACCCAATGCCAAATTTGGGACATGACAAATCCTCCCTTCCCAATATTGCTTGTCCTCAAGCAATTTTAAACATGGGTGTTGAAGAACCTGCTTTCTGTATAATTCTTTGAAGTTGCCATTGAATTGCCCAACCTTGAGTCTTTGAGTTTCCATGAAGATTTTAGAGAGGAACCACCATGCTTGCTGCTGCACTACTCTGATAAAAATCACTTTATTAAGTGGAAAAATCCATCTCCCATACTGCTTGTTTCCCCAAAAATTTGAAACCAATGAAATAAAAAATTAGTCCAGGGTCTCATTGCTTGTATTGCACCCCAATAATTAAGAGTGCTCTCCAACCCACACCATTAGTTAAGAGGATTCCTGGATCCCATTTTCTTGTATGCATCCTTCCAAACATCATGAGTACCAAATATATATCATCAAAGTACATAACAACATAATGAAAATGTACATCAAGGATATGCTTCATCAAAGAGTCATGAAAGTGCTTATACCTCCAAGCAAGTAGACCACCATTTTCCAACTGCATACAAGCTTCAAGTGACCAATCAAATCTGCTCCAATGACATAGGTGAGGATCCCATGTCCTATAATGCTGCTCCAAAAGGATGTGATATGCATCAAAATATTCAACCATGTCTTCTTTCATCCAAGAAGTGAATGAAGAATCTCCACTAAAATCTTAACCAAATAATGAGCAGAAAAAACAAGGAGACTTCAAATGAATCAAAGAAGTCTCACCCGTACATCCCTGAATGTGAGAGTCATAAAGATATAACAAAGTATGTGTCTTGCAACAAAAATGTTCCCCAATCATAAATCTATTCACCCAAATGTTGGACGAAGTTCCTCCAACATCAAATGAATCAAGTGTTGAGCAAGAAAAACCATGAGTCTTCAAGTGACTCAAATGCATATCATAGGTGCATTCATGTAGATGTGCATCATCATAAAGTAATAAAGGATGCTGCTGCAAATGTGAATAAGAATGTGCTCCCACCATGTCATCATAAAAGTTAAATCTAGGAGTTCCATACTTCTCATGTGGCACCATCAAAAAGAACCCTTTCACCCATACTTCATTGAGACTAATGTTGCAAAACATGGAATTGTAGGATGTAGGAGAATGAACCAAATCACCCAAATGATCAAAAAATACAGAAGTTTCATCATGGGAAGGATCCATATGGGTATTATCATGCAGCGCCTTCAAAAGTGTGAAACCTTTGTCATAGATTGGTTCCAATGTAGAGCAATCATGCTCTTCTTTAAAAATTGCATAACCTTCATCAAGAGACAACTCAAGTTCCTCTTCCACCACATCAAGTGTTTGGATCTCTTCAAGTTCATCTTCAAACACATCAAGAACATTCAAATTTCCACATTTCTCATCATCCACCATGTCATGAGAATCCTCCAAACAATCTACCATTTGACAATCTGAAACATAGGAGGAAAAACAAGTATCTTGCAACTTTTCAAGAAGTTGTTCATTTTGAATTGTGAGCTTATGAATATCCTCATTATTCTTCAAGTATGCATCATGTAACAATTCATTAATCTCAAACAAATGGTTTCTATCAAAAAGCAAAGACATGAAATTACCTTTGATGTGGCACATTGCTCTTTGAATCTTCTCCATGTCTTCAAGGAAGGATGTTTCCTCCAATGAAGTAGCTCTCCAACAAGAATTTGACACCAATGCTTGAATGTCATGGAGAATGCTGAGGGACTCTTGGATCTTATTTTCATTCATCTTTAAGGACCCTTCAAGAAAATGAGGCTCTTGCAAATGAACCTCCTCATCTTCTTCAATTTTGCTTGGACCAACTTCATGAAGCTCAAGTGGTGATGAGGAAGTTGATCTTGGTTCTTCTTCAACTGCTACAAGGTCTTCATTATCATGCTTAATAAAACTTTTACTTGTAGAAATACTTTCAAAAGTGATCTCTATGTCACCAACATAGAGGTGTGATCACCCATCAGTAGGTACTCCTTCATAGTTTAAGCATCCATCAGTAGATGCTCTTTGGTTCATGTCTAAGCTAGAAGGTGGCTCGAAATGATCTTCCATATTTTCAATAGAATATTCTTCATGCTCTTGTGATGTCTCTTCCTTTTTCTCCTTAAAGCAAGCTGATGCATTTTGCCCCTTGTTTTCCTTAGGATCAATATATTTGGAATCTCTTCTTGAATAAATCTCAAAAGCTCTCCTCAAGGAGGACATCATTTCATGCACACATATAAGATACTCGCTCCAAGAGTTTTTACAAGAAGGGCATAAACCTTTCTTCACTAACTCCACATCTTCATTTTTGGGCCTATTTTCAAAAACATGTTCAGCATAGTACTCAAAAGACATGGCATTTTGTGTATTTTTGCTAAAAGCAAGATATTCTTGATATTTTTGATATTGTTGGGGCAAGGTTTTATATTTTGCTCTCCATCTTTGGAACTCACTCATAGAATTATCCTTGGTTGGTGTGACACACTCATATTCATCAGATTTAAAGTCATAAGAATAATCTTCATTTCTCTTGAAATTGTAAAAAGTGTTGCATGATGGCACCTCTTCCTCATACCATTCACATTCTGCGTCATATTGCCCATAAGCATCTGCATATTCCTCATAAGAATTGTACTCATAGGATTCATCATAATAGTAAGACATGGCTGCCAATTATTCTTGAATGTATGTACCTAATACACAGGTGCAAGGACCATGTTCTGATACCACTGTAATGTCCCTTGTTAGGAATTTTATTAAAATGGTAATTTTCCACATTTTTCCCTAATTCGACCTTTGACTAGTTTTGATCTCTAGGTCCCAAATTTGCCCCAAATGATCCCAAATCTTCTGAGAAGGTATATTAATGATATTATAACATAAATATGTGTTTCATGGATTCCTTTGGACCTTTAAAATACTTCTACAAATCCTCTTTCAATTCTAATCAATGTAGGTAACTTTACTAGTGATTTTCCTTTTACTAGTATTGGTCTCTAGGTCTTAAATTGACTCCAAATGCCTTCAAATATTCAAGGAAGATGTATGAATGATATTAGAACTTGAATATGATTTTTATGGATTACATCTTTCCACCAAAATACCTCTGCAAACTCTCTTAATATTCTGGACCAATTATACAATTTTACTAGTAATTTGGGGTTCAAATCCCCCTGGGGTAAGTACTGAAAATGCATTCCCAAATGCCTCCAAACCCACTCAAATTTATGAACATAGGTATGCAATGTGTTAAGTATTTTATTAAAGTCTCATATAAACCATTAATGGATTATTACAACTGTTCTCACCCTCTCCCATTCAACTGCAAAAATCCCCAATTCGACCCTTGGGGAAATGGCACTATTTCACCTCCCAATACAACTAATCTGAGTAAAAATGCTTCGAATGCTCAATTACAGTACATGAAACTTGTATAAGACATCCATGGAAATATATTTATCACAAATATATTAGAGAATCATCCATTCATTCGAAATCATCATCAATACATTGGCTCCCAACAAGGTAGTGGGGAAATGGCATTGTTCTTCCATTAAAAATGATATTTATACATTTCTACTTGGAATTTCGATCTGAAACTTTTTGGAGATGAAGAAAATAGTATTTAATTCATATTACAAAACAAATGGGGCATTAAAGTCTTCCCCAAAGAGTACAATAGCTCACCAAAAACGTCATCCCTCAAGGATCAAGAATATGCCATCAAAACTGGAAATGGTTGAGAGAATGTGCTGCAATAGAAGAAACCATGAGCTGCCCTGTAGCTTACACCTGCAAATAAAGACTCCATTAAAGCTCCAAATGAAAGGTCTGAATGGCCTTTCCAATTACCAACTTGGATGGGAATCTTTCACCCTCGAAATTGGCTAAGGCAAGAAACTAGTCATCCACTAGCTCTCCCTCTACACAAATGCAATTGCAAATTCTACAAATGATAAAAAGTCGGTTTCATTCTTTGTTATTGACATTTATAAACTTCTAATATCCTCCATGGGTCGAATTCCTTCCAAGAGACTCATGCCAACTCAAGTTGGGAAGAGATTCCAAATAACACCCCTTGTACAACAATTCTTAGTCTCCCCCTTCCATCAAATCACATGTGGAAGCATCTTAGCTGCCCTAACACCCTTGAGCGCCCTCTTGGAGTCCATTTTTATCCCTGACATGTCATATATGTCATATGTCATCCTTCAGGTCTGATTTGTGTCATAGGTGTCATAGCATCTTCATCATTATTGTCATAGAGCTAGGGAATCTAGCCCAAGTGTCTCACTAGCTCCAAATTGTCTCTTCCTCTTCCATGGGAGTTACTCTTCCTCTATATTTCGACCTTGGATGAGTCATGCAATGAATAATACTTTTGGACTCCCCCAAGTATGTTACCATTCACCTTGAATTCGAATTGGTGAGAGAATGATGCCAAGTGTAGTGGGGAAATCTAGCCATTTGTGGGTCCCACTTCCTCCATGTGTCTTCATGATCAAATGCCACTTTGATTTTCACTTGTATATATTTATTTAGATCCTTTATTAAATATTTATGCCATTCTAATGTTCAAACATCATTTATTATCCCCATTATTCCAAATCCCAAAGCTTCCACCCCAAACCTAAGAAACTAGTAATTTTCCTCCTTGGCAATTATTTGACCTTTAGCATCAATTTGACAAACTCTAATGAATAGGGCCAATGTGATTAGTCAATTGTGACCCAATGCCAAATTTGGGACATGACAGAGGGGTTTGTAGATGAATCTCAATTGTCATTCTAAGTTGTATAAATTGATACATTTGGTTAATGGAAAGACAATCTGGGAGTTATTTACCATCATGAACAAATCATTACACCTTCACACCACTTAATAAGGTTAAGAAAAAGGTGTCCTACATGAAATATAAAGGTTCGACCCCTCTCTATTTTGAGTGTAAGTTTTTTGTATGCAATTAGTTTGGATTGCGACGTCATTTTGAGAGCATACCAGTATGCCATTCATGAACAGGGGGAGGAGGATCTGCTCATCATAGGATTGGGGTTAGAGAGAGAGAAGGATTTCGTAGGAAAATCATTTAGGCCATAAGGGGGAGAACATAATATCCATTTATTTATTAATTTTATGCTCCTATAAACATAATCATTTCATGTGGATTTGCTATTCACAAACCAGATCTACCGTGGAGCAAGTGTCAAACTCTTAAAACTATAAATACTTTGAGACCTTCTTTAATGCAATGAATTATTTTAGGCATTCACTATAGGATTTAAATTTCATGGACCACTACCACGAAGAGTTATCAAAACCTTAAGACTAAAGAGGCTTTGATGCCATGTTGAACTATTGAACAAGCAAGAAAGAGACACAAAATGGTGTAAAATTCTTTAGTCATTCTCAACATTGATCTTCATACCAATGATGGTATTATATAGTAGTGGATTATAGTCACCTCAATATCTAGATCTCACTGACAACTCATCAATGGATATGCATGAAAACTCATAAGGTGATAAGAATAACAACTCATATGAGAGGTGATCTAAGACTTTGTGATTGATTAAGGACTTAGAATCTAATAGAGTCGTCCTTGAAGAACAGAAATAAAGACATAATTCTGGTCACAATTTGAAAAGTAGGAACCTCTTTCCCATTGAAAAGGGAATAATTTCATGCAATCTAAACCGCACAAAGAATAAGGAAAAGTAGGAGTCCGATGCTTTTCATCTTCGATATTGTAAACCAAGACTTTAATCATTGGTTAATATTTGTACCATACCATAAATTATGCATATTAATCCCTTTCTCTACATCCTGCCATACTTGAGAAATATATGAACAATTTTAAAATAAGAAAGACATGTCTTCTTCTGTAACTCGACATAAACATCAAATACTCGGCATATGAAAATTGGCACTTCCAAAAAACCCCACTTTATAACCTTATGCATGAGAACTAGACACATAAAAAATCAACATTTGTGAAGTGCCTTCGCCTTCCATAGTTTGGACCACCACTAATGGCTTATTGTATGTGTTTCCAACATTTGGATTTTATACCCTAACCTTACAATGTATCAACCACCCACTTTATTTCCATTCCACGCCAGTTTTTCCAACTAAGGTTGAAGTTGAATATGATCCCATCGTAAGGAGAGTATATATGTATCTCATTCTTAAGCTAGATCATTTTTCAATCCCAAATTGCGCGATAAGGCCCAACCCTGATGCCAAATTGAAGTTGTTGACATCATCAACAATTTGTGATAAATAAAAAATATCATGATCCATAATATAATAGAAGAGTTTTGGTGATAGGGTGACTTCCCTCCCACATCCCATAATGGCATTTGATCCTATCCATGTATGGGTTTCATCATCTACCTTCCATTCTAATAAAAACCCATTGATTGGGAAAGAAGTCGTGAAATCCTTCCACTAACTCGAAACTCCTTTGTAACATTTTGAGCCTTGTCTCACCATGAATCCAACCCAATAATTTAACAAGATCCCAATACTTGTGAGTAATGATTTGCTGCCATGGGTCGTCCTTAGTAATCAAATTCCAAACCGATTTTTCCACCAAGGCTCTATTGAATACGAAAAATGTCTTTTAATGATCCATATTTATGTGCGAATGAAATGAAAGAGAATATATAGAACCATATACACAGATATATTGTAAGGAACACGATGATACAATAAACTTAGATTCTTTAAATGAATGAAACATAATGATACTATAAAATAAAAGCAGCTAGAATGTGGTAGCTTTATCTCTGAGAAGAGATGTGATGGATACACTCATTCATCACAAGATGGTTACAAAAGGAGTTCAAAGGGCCTTTTTATCCTGAGCATGAAGGAAAAAATACTAAACATCCAAAAACCTAACCCTTGGAGATGAATTGTAAACAAATTTGTGGGCCCCAAGGTGGTTAGTTGAGGTGTCAACTTCCTCAGAGCATAACTTTTGCATATGATCTTCATTTAGGGTGCTCGACAGCACACTGAAAAGGTCTAGTTGAGAAGTACACATTTTTCATGTACGTACTTGTTTTCAACTACATACAAACCACGCGATCCCCAAAAAATGTCATTTAGGGCCTCAAAATATCCCTTGAAGTTTTGGGCATGAAAAAACGTAACAAAACTGTCAAGTTGGAAAATTTGTTTTGAGTCAGTGGAATAGGTGGGTAGCCATCGATATTCATATGGGTTGATTCTCCCTCATTAGGAAGCAATGGTATCCATTGTTTTAAGTTCCCACATTATATGGGGAAAGTTCTATTGAATTTGGCTCTTGGTGAGCCACTTTCCTTGGTGAAGAAACTGCCCTGCTTTGAAAACCCAATAGAGTTGAACACGTTGTTGGAGAGTGCCCTTCATCTATGTATGCATGATCCTATCTACTATATCCTGATCCAAACAGACAAGGTTGAGTTCTTACGGTTCCAAATTCCATTCTACCTCTGAGGTGTCCAACAACAGTGGAAAATATGGGCGAAGGAGCTCCACATTAAATAGCGAGTGAAGGCCAAGAAAGGGAAGAATGCTTAATTCGAAGGCATTATCACCAACTTCCTTGGTGATGGTGTATGGAACATACCTAAGTGGATGAATCTTGCGATGGAGTCCTGTGAGCCGATCTTTCTACAAATGCAACCAAACTTTATCACCCACCTGAAATTTGTGCGGAACTTGATGTTGGTCATGCCACTGCTTCCATGGGCATATTCCTCTTGTGTTGAGGAAATGGAAAGAGCTACATCACTTGGGGCTAATGGTTGGAATCCCAAGCAAAACTGGAAAGGGTTGTTTCCAATAGAGTTAGGGATGGATCTGTTGTAGCTATCCCATGTGCAGACTCTCATCCCATGTGCAGGGATGTTTAGAATTGTGCATCCTCAGAATATGCACAATCTGTTGAAGACTCTCATCCCATGTGCAGGGATGTTTAGAATTGTGCATCCTCAGAATATGCACAATCATCCTATGGACCACCTATGTCTTTCCATCAGTTTCGAGGTGGAAGGTAGTCGATTGGGTGAGTTTGGTGTCCATTAGTAACCATACGTTAGACCAAAATGTGCTCAAGAATATGTTTTCTCAATCTGAAATGATAGTTTGTGGTATCCCGAAATGAACCCAAACACATTCAGATTTATTTTTACACTGAAGAAGTGGCAGTCCAATAAAGAATAAATGTAGCCTTCATTGCCAGATGTAAATCATTATCTTTTGGAAGAGTGGATTGATGATCATTTGTCTTTATCTGGTTCTTTGGGTTCTTTTTTTTTCAGAAGTGAACTCAATGTCATTAGATATGTTTTCATTATCATGTACTTCTGTTTAGATGGCCATTTTTGGTGTTTTGTATAAGCAATTGGGATGTATATCTTCAGTTTTTTTATAGCAGTTAAAAAACCTAAAACTAATTTGTATAATTGATGGAAGAGTCACATGGATCTCTATATGCTATGTACTTTTTGATTTCATGGAAATAACAAAAATAAGGTTTTTTTTCTCTGAAAAAAAAATCACTATCTTATCCAAACAAAAAATAGTAGATATTAATAATTTGGTTCATCTGATTATGAAGAGCTAATCTTATTTCGATTGATATCATTGATAACGTGGAAAAAGCATGCAACGTCGATATGTTCATAGACAGGGTTTGTTGATGACAATGCAGTCCATGAAACAAGAGGAAGATTATGCCAGATTACAGATATCACCAAATCCCACAATATTGCTGCACAAATTATCGCTCCAACGAATCACACCAATTAGTCACCAGAACAAGGAGAAGATGGCACCAATTAACCTAAAACGATTTCAGTAAAACGTGTTTATTCTCCAAGTCAAAATCTAAGGAAGTGTCCACAGTGCCATGTTCTGTCAAGAGCAAAGTGTATCAAATGGGTCAAACATTATCATGAGAATCTCGAAAGTATCTGTGAATACTGCAAAGAGATCCGAGTTTGATTTGATCCATCAGATTACATTAATCTTAGAATTTGGGATGGACTAACATCTATGCTTTTTGCTAGATTGAGCGACGATGAAATCTTCGTTATATACCTTGATGCAAATATATGTACTGCACCGACATGGATATCTAAATGAGACTATTGCAGATTTCTTTCACGCAAAAGACAGTTACTATATCGTTTGGTTTTAATTGTTTTGTTTTAATTAACTAGATCGTATTTTTAGTTTTTGATTAAGTCCTTAGATTTAGTTTTTCATTTGTATTTCTGAATATAGTTCGGTTTTTTTATTAAGTTCTTAGATTTAGTTCGTTTGGTTTTAATTGTTTTGTTTTAATTAACTAGATCGTATTTTTAGTTTTTGATTAAGTTCTTAGATTTAGTTTTTCATTTGTATTTCTGAATATAGTTCGGTTTTTTCTGAATTGCATAAGTTTTGGAAGGCGAAAACAACTAGCGCATATTCAATAGAATAGGATTGAAATTTGAAATACCGTAAACAAAGATTTTGAGCATATCCCGGATCTTAAGGAAAGAGATTGGATGGAATCAATTCACCTGATGAAACCAGTACAGAAAAAGGAAAGGTCATATTAGGCTTAACAAGCTAAAAGCAATGGAAATCGAAGCAGATATAAGAGATCATATTGTTGAAAAGAATCATCACGAGCAAAAAGTGGATCGTGACTGCCAGCGAAGAGATTGAATTTGATTTCAATCTCATTTCATTGCCTATATAAGGAGCATAATTCAACGGTCATGTGGGGGGGTCTTCACAGAGTTAAAGGAATTTACGATTCCTTAGCACTATAGTTTCCTTTTATCATCATATTTTGATAAAAGGTATGAGGAGATTTTACCAAGTGGTTTTTTTCTCTTGGAACTCCATGTAATTATGTCATTTTCTTAAGAAGAAGGAATCACAACCTAATATCACTGCTAGTGCGATCATTTAGTTGTTCAATTGTTTATTGTAAGATGATTCTTTTCTTTTACAGTTGAATTGGATAGTAATGTTTTAATCTTTCTAATGTTTAGATATTTCTATATGATTGATTAAATGATTGCAAAATTGATGCATAGATATTATCTTTAATGCTAATTGATGTGCTTTAATGACTGTTGCTTTATCCCACTGGAGTTGGGGACCTGAATGCCAGTGAAGTTGTTGGATAGAGAACTCCACTATACCATATGTCCTCCTACAATGGATCATAAATGTGAACACTGCTACCATCGGAACATACAACTCCCCCTGATGTGATAGACTTGTTGACGTTGTGCATAGGGGATACCACTAAGTTAGGGAGCATTGATTACTCTCTCTACTTAGTTCGAGGTGATCTCTTATATTGATGGGAAGGGACCCTAAGGTACAACTACAACTATTGCAACTCTTAGAATATGATGATCTGACGTCAATAGAAGTGAAGCATATGATAAGACAAGGGTATTATCTTAAGAACCAATATCATTTTATAACTAACTAAAACACTAACAGACATGACACAAGATTGGCCGATAGGTGTGGGGCTCAAGACTTCCCTTGATCAATGTGAATTGGATGAGTGGTTTATGGTAGCATTCTTCAATGGATGATGTAGGGTGTACCGGAGGGAAACAAAATGTAGATGGAGGGCTTTATCAGAGACACGATATTGATATGGTAAGGTGAATGAAAAAACTGATAATGTTGGGTTTTGATGGATTCAGTTACATCAGTCAAGGGAGACCAAGGGTTCCTGCCAAAAGAATAATCTGATAGTGTTCCCACAGTTTTATGTGGATCGGGAAACCATTTTTTCATAAAGAATGATTGATGTGGTTCTCAAGGTTCGGAGTGGGTTGGGAAACCAATTTATACGGGAGGGATTCCCTTGGTTTTGAGTAAGTCGAGGAATCATTTTGATGGTAATGTAATGGTTTTTTGCAAATGAGAATACGAGTGCCCCTTGAATCAATGCCATGCAGAATGTTCCTGTGGGAATAATTGAGTGGAATTGGTGTCTTTGAAGGGTGGGGGCCCCATTGGTGTCTTCGCGAGGGGTGATCATATGAAAAGGAATGCAGATGGTATATTGCTCATGGGGGTGTGAGAGGTTATTCGTGAATCATAATCATAGAATGCTCTAGGGAATCTGAGAGAGGAGATGAGCAAAATGCAAAGTGATGATATGTGGTTTCAACATGACAAACTTGGCGAGTTCTCAGATTCCTCGGACTTGCGATGGTTCGACATCATGGATGCCAAAATATGAATGGGGTTGTAATGATGCAGACACCCATTGGAGAACATGCTCTTCTCGGGAACGTCATGATCTAGAATTAGGACCTTATGGTTATCAACGGGAGTACCGAGTAAATGCAATGTAAACAGAAGGAATATGTTGCATATATTCTAGGTCAAGGTGATATACCTAAGGTTGGAATCCATGCACCATTGTTGGAAGGATTTTTTCTTAGTGATAATCCTGCACACATGACGCAAGTACCCACGCGTAATATTGATTATGATGAGAGTATTGACAATGCAGAAAAATTAACAAGAAACATAGCACACCTAGGACTACAGTCGTAAAAAGTAGGTGTCATGTGAATATGTTACATTGTATTTAATGAAAGGCCGAACAATATAAGAGGTGAATGGTGGTGTCACCTACTTGATCTTAGAGATATCTGGTGTTGGAAATCAATGCAACTTATCTAAATGATCGAATGTGTATGCATATGTGCAGCATCCCAAGTCAGTTGACTTGCGACGAAGAGTTTTTCATGTCCCAAAGATACCCAACACTGAACAAAGTTCTCTTGTTGTATAAGGATTGTTTGATGGATCATGATTATCCTTCAAAGTAGAGGATGATCTTGGCGGTGGGTTTTGGTCTTCCTCTGATGCGGATGACGTTGTGTCGCCACTGGTGAGTAGACTAGATAATGATGACATATTGATGATGCCAACGTGATCGATGGTATCCGGCTATGTGGGGAGAACCTCCTCCATGGGTAACCCTAGTGTGTATGCTCTAAGGGAGGGAGGGTTATCTTTGCGCTACATTTATTCTAGGAAGACAGCTCAATCTGCACGCAGGATGGGGTGCTGAAACGAGTAATTATTTAATTATCTGCATGATCAACATGGACGAGTGGCCTAGGAAAAATGAATTTCATAAACTGTGCTTAAAGGTCGAATGGCTCGATCAGGTATGATTGTGCTAGAAATACCTGGGATCAAATGGGTGTGATTCCCACATGATGTACACTCGTGGGGTTACGTTGCGAGCATTATAACTTCAGTTTGCGGGACTTCAGGTATTGGTACCTATAGTGTGGACACCAGCAAATTTTGCATCGATGTAATGAAAACATTTATAAAATTCATATCCTCATGATTGGATCAAGATATTTCGACCACAAGGTGCATAAGGGATGGTCTCCAATGTGTCTTGGAATCAAGGGAGTTCAAGACAGTGATGTGTATAATGCCCAAACTGAGAACATATCATGGACGCATGATTGGTGCGCAATGTCTTGGGTATTAGTCTTAGTATTGGGTGCAGCCGATGTAGTAGGCGTGTGTTACACCTCAATATCGTCATCATGAGTCCCTTGTTAACTCAGTGCCTCAATCCCTGAAGTTCCCATTTTCAAGCAAGTCATGTAGAGAAAGTTGATGCCCTTTGTCCACAACCTCTAGTTGGGCCAGCGCATGTTCTCTTTGAGCTAGGAGCGCCCAACTAGGGCTAGCGCCGAGTATATTCTATCAGATTGCGCCGGCGGTGCAGATTGTCTTGGTTAGTCCTGTGTTTCCCTTCTTAGGCGCTAGTTGTCTTCATGCAACTCACGCCGGAGTTGCTTAATTGGGATAAAGGTGGCTTTCGAGCGATTTCTAGAAGTTGGATGAGGTGGATCCCTATCCCTAACTCCTAGGTGAGTTGTCCTACGGTTCCCTAACCTCAAGGAAGGATCCCTTAGCCCTCTCCCCATGATCCTCAACCTACTCTATCCACTTGGTCCTATAAATACAAGGTCCCTCTCCATTTCAAGGTTAGGAAGTTTATAGCACTTACATGCTGGTGGAATTAGCCTAGGTGATCCCTATCCATCTCTTGGGAGGATTACATTTCCTTTGGAGGCATTGGATTGGCTTGTTGGAGGAGGATTGCAGTGTTAAGGCTTAAGTTGTAATCATCTCTCTACTTTGTATTTCTCTCTTTTATACCGTAATATAAACTCTTTCCACAAATGTTATTGTGTTGATAATGTTTGTAGTTTACTTCCTTAACTTTTTACTTAGATCAGTTATTGTTTAGACATGTTTTATTGCTTGTATTGTTTCCACATGTTTTGATAGGTCTTGCAGCTATAGATCTGACGACTGCGGAACTTGGAGCAACAACAAGGAAAAATATCTACAATCTAGAAGGTAAGACGTCTAATGACTCGATCCCTAACTAGATCTAGGAAAGTAGCTTTATATTATGTCTTTATTTGTTCTAGATTCGCATTGAACTAGGGATATCTGGCTCGCGTCCGCTCAAGTAGATTGTCCAATAACAAATTTGGCGACCATACTGGGGAATAAAATTTGTTTTGATTTCAAGTTTGAATGTGTTATTCTTGATTTTCTTAATGAGCCATTGCTTTGCCTCTTGAGCCTTTTTTCACCATCAGTTTCTTTTCTTTAAGAATTTGTTGACTTTCTCTGCGTCTGTTGAACCATTTTCAAATCATTTACTTAGTCATTGCTTGGAGTTTTTTTATCATTTGCATTGAGTTATTTGCCCAACACGCCTGGGTTGTGCACCTTGTGCGCCTGTTTATCCAGAGCGCTTTTTTCCTTTGAGGATACTGCGCCATCGGCGCTTTTGCCTATCTAGCAGTCTGCGCCGCCGACGCTTTTCCTCTACATGCAACTTGCGTCGGGCGTTGTATGCCTAACCACAGCCTGTGCCAAGTTTTCAAGCTTAGGGCTTGGACTCTTTCTCTCCAACTTTTGATTTTTTGGGTTGATCAACATACATCTCTGCATTATATCTTCTAGGTAGAGGTCCTTTTACCCAGCATTGTTTGGTTTGGTTTGTTTGTATTGTTTTTTGGGTCTTTTTTATGAAGTGAGTTTGATTGAAGTGGCGGGCAATTTTAATCCCCCATGGTCATCCACTCCATCTTGTTCTCCCTGATCACCTCACTGGATCTATCTAGCATGCTAGATCCGCTTCCAAACCCTTGTTGAGCTTAGTTATCTTTTGTTGGCTTGCATTTGATTGTTTTTGAGTGATTTTTTGTGTTGTTAGGTCATTGGAGTGCTTGTCATTTCTTTGAGAATTTCTGAGCGATTAGAGTGCTACAAGTAGTTTCTTCTTTTCATCCATTTACATTTAAAAGCATTATTGTTATCAAGTTTTTCTTGGTAGATCATTGAGAAAATTAAAAGTGCTTAATTTTTACCATTTTCAAGTTCATTTGAAAATTGTTGTAAAAATTGTTTCATGCATTGGAATTAGTCATTTATTAACCTTTTGGAACGTTTGAAACGGAAATTAATTATTTGTTTTTTTCTCAAATTATGAGTCATTCATTTTCTTGGAAGATCCAAGTGAAGTCAATTTTTTTCAAAAGTGATTCCATGTTTGAAGAAGTTATATGCATTTTTGGTTTTCATGCTTTTGGGTTATCATAGTGAAAATTGAAGAGTTGGCGTGCTCCAAGTAGAGATTCTCCTTTTTCATCAATTAGTTCCATTCTAATTGAAAAAGACAAAAAAGAAAACGCTTTGAGTCCGGAGCGAATATGTTTCCTCCTGATTGACCAAACTCTAACCCGTCAAGCGCTAAAGAGGTAGAACCTTCTACTTCACGAGACACATCCTTCCACCGCGTGATGACAGGAGAGCTTGGATCATTAGAATGGTTAAATCCATCCCATGACAACCTTGTATCCGCAGCATTTGGTCCATCTGCATCCTTTCGGGACACCTCTCTCAAGAAACAATGGGCCCACTTGGCTGTCGATCCAAGCACTGAAACTTCCCCTCTCTGGGCTCCTCATGCCCAGCGTATGGCTCCAGTCTATGAACTCATGGACCAACTACATCGTGACGAACTTTGTCGCCTGAGCCTATCACGGAGAAGAAACATCCCAGAGACACCCATGTTTCAATACACTCCCATTCGCTCATTATCTCTTACTTCACCAGAAACACCCACACACAACGCGACCACTTACGAACCTAGTCAACCTTCATTCCTGCGAGTACACCTCTCAGTCAGGGGACCAGTTCTGCACCTCAAATGACTTAGAATGTTGAAGGACAACAGTCCAACACCCCTCATTAGGGAAATTTTGAGGTCAAGAAAGGGCCTCAAAACAAAAAATGTACTATCAAAATCAACTTTAAAAGAACCAATCACATTCTAGAGGATGACATCATCTATAATGGTTGAGGTGGCATTGGTTGAGTTAAATATATCTATTTGTCAAATTCTAAATAGTAAATGAAAACCCATGGTTAAACATATAAATGTTGTAAATAAAATACTCATAATGAAAATAGTACTCATTGATTACTTTTGAATATAATATAAATGTACTAAAGTACTCTTAAAGTACTTGAAAAAAGTACTCTTTACATTTCAATATAAAATAAATTGCAAATACAAAAAGGTTAATACTTTATTCAAACTAAAAATATATAAAATGACTTTTCAATATATAAAACATATTTTTAAATAATAAATTATAAAATATTAAAAAAATAAACAACTTTATTAATTTCAAAATCACATAAAAAAATTACAATATTATTTATATTTTACAATATTTATATAAACTTTTAAATCTTTATGCATTTTTAAATCTTTATGCATGATATACTTATTATTCAAATTTGCAAAACAAAATAAATTAAATCTCAAAATCATAGTGATACTTTTCAATATAATATATATTTTTAAATTTTTATATACATTTTTAAATCCTTAAGCAATACATACTATTCAAAAGTGAGTCCGTGAATTGAATATAAACTTTTAAATTTTAAATTTTTATATAAACTTTTAAATTTTAAATTTTTACATAAACTTTTAAATTATGCAATATGTACTATTCAAAAGTGAATGCAATACGTACCATTCAAAAGTGAGTCAGTGAATTGAATATAAACTTTTAAATTTTTATATAAACATTTAAATCCTTATACTCTTGAATGGTCATGACGGTTACTGTATAGTGAGTCATGATAACCGTAATGAAGGTAGAACCATATCACAGATGGGCGCGCCTACTTAAATAATCAATAATGGGCGAGTCTGGATTGAATATTGCAAAATAAATACGTGGTATAATAATACATATTATTTCAAAACAATGTGTTCTATGTCATAAGTGTTATGATAATTGAAAATAGTCAAATATACTAATTATGCCGTAGGCGTTCACCAACTAGAAGCGTAATCATCTACGTTGGTTAGATTCCTCGCTCATAGAGCTAATGGAATACTGCCACATGGATGGTGCAATCATTGAATTAATCGTCAAACTTCTCCATACCTCGTTTCATGGAGACCTGTTCCTTCTCAAGATCGTTCAATCCCATTCACATCCACACGATTTCGAGCTTCAACTCTCTGTTCTCGTGCCTCAACGATGCATTGTTATCGCGTGGAGACATGGCTGCACTGGGCGCGCAGCTGCTTATTTTATGAACCTGCCTATCGCCTACTAGCGTTTGCCTTCAATCTTGTCGAATGGCTTGATCGAGGAAAAGCATTCAGTGGAGCGATTCAGAATAATGTCAAACCGCTGCAACTAAAAGATGTTTATTCACTTTCCAATGATCACAAAGAGGATGTAAGTAACTTTGAATTTCGGTTAAAGATTTAAGAGGAGCTGTTAAAAATTTATGAGATCATATATTGCCACAGCCGACCACAACTACCATAGTTGCCCAGAAATGTCCAAGATAAATGACACGGTCACGAAGAATCATGGTGTTGGTTGTCAATGATGGTGTGCATGAACCTGGAAGAATATGTGACGAATACATGGAGATGTTCGTTGAAAAAAATCCTGCAAGAAGAAATACAGCCAAAGTGACCAGCGTGCGCCAAAATTGTTCGACCGAATCTGTCTTGATCACCATATGTTGCATATGGGGTCTAGGGACGCCGATATGTTGCACTTAATGGTGAGGACAATGCGCAATGAATGGAGACATGCAGACCAAGGAATGAAATTCTAATGGAGACTGCCGACTAAAGCCAACGACCAACCATTGACAAGCAAATGTTGTCGAAGCTCTATTAGTCTTTCAACTAAAGTAAATTTTATGTCGGTCAATATACTCGTCGAAGTTTCGTAGAAAAAGATTATCGTTAAGTAATATCAAAATTCTCTGCTCTCTCAATGTTGAAACATGCGTTGATGCATGCCTAGTTGAAGACGCCACGTATGGGTTGATACATGTTGGTCGACCATCACTCAAAGGGAAGTTTATCCTTTTGATAGAACTACTCGACCGATGCAATCAACTATTATTGACCTCCAGCACAACGAAAGCTCATAAACATGTCGGTTCTTCAACTATTGTCGGAGGAATCACCCGACCACTTATGTCATCTTGCATATCGTGTTCACCATCCAACTACTCTTGTCATCCACCGCCATAAACAACTTTGTTAGGTCGTGAATCATTTAGTTCAAACTCTCATTTCGACCATCCACGAGAACTGACCAACTAAGCGACTGGAACTAGTCGAGGTGGAAGGAGTCGGTCGAAGGTGTTTTAGTCGAGGCAGACATGTTTTAACCATCATTCGTCGACTGTTGCTCAACGATGTGAATGGCCTGGAACCAGCACAAGCAGAAACACAGCCAAAGTGACCAGCGTGCGCCAAAACTGTTCGACTGAATCTGTCTTGATCACCATATGCTGCATATGGGGTTTGGGGACGCCAACGTGTTGCACTTAATGGTGAGGACAATGCGCGATGATGTATGGTCGGTCTCCCCACATAATCGGAGTTTCCCACGTCGACGACCGAATTTATAACTCTATGGCGACAACTCAATCATAATACATGCAAATGGACTCTCCATAATTATTTGTACAGTTGACGGATAGTCTTTGACATAGGTTCGCAATATGTCCTCTTTCTAGATTATTAAATTTTGTGTTGGTTCCAGGCCATTCACATCATCGAGCAGCAGCCGACGAATGATGATTAAAACATGTCTGCCTCGACTAAAACACCTTCGACCAACTCCTTCCACGTTGACTACTTGGTAAAGTGATAATTCATTTTAAATTGACAATTGGTATCTCCAAAGATACCAATGTTTCCATACTTTGGCTAGATCGCAGGCTCCACGAATAACCCTGGATCTCATGTCGGGGACCGACCACTCCAGTCGACATGCATCCGACCATATAGAAGGTCACTCAAAATAATGAAGTTTTCTCGACTGCCTCCATAAGCAGTAGCTATATTCATCTGCGCTCCCCATCGGCATTACTACTTCGTCGAAGTTGGAAGGCATCCAGTCGTCACTTGCAACAGCCTTGGAAGAGCGGTCATTAATTGTCAACCTGGCCGACTCTTATTTTCCTTCTTATAGAACACGGTGTGAGCAACCTTGCAGCCATTTCTTGAGAAGGATACTACAAATATGTTGTGACGACATCGACATGGGAGTTGTCACGACCAAAGACTATCCGTCGACTGTACAAATAATTATGGAGAATCCATTTGCATGTATTATGATTGAGTCGTCGCCACAAAGTTATAAATTCGGTTGTCGACGTGGGAAACTCCGACTATGTGGGGAGACCGACCAAACATTCAACCGGCCAAATTGCAATATGGAAGAAGTTGTATAACACAATCAGTCTTGTTGAACTGGAACAACACACCGATTTGAGAGGTTTGACCATTGAAGACCAGTTCATTTGTTTCAGCCGACCAACATCATCATATTGTATAGTTCAACTTGGTGCATCGACCAGTACAATTCATTGATTAAAAATTTGTTGATTTGCATGTAGAAGATTTTAATTCCTACAATCTTCAAACATTGGTCAACTTTAAAAAAAAAAAAAAATCGACGTCCTTTGACAAGAGAGAAGTCTATTCCTTTAGTTATTGCATATCATTTATTTATTTTATATGCTCGAAGTTGAGTCGATATGCTTTTTGATCGAAGCATTATTAGTTGAAAAGTTATATTATGGTCGATTCTTCGTATGGTCAAAAAATTTTAAAATGGTCGGTTGATGTTTTTAGTCGAAGTTCGACATGTACAAGTTGTAATAGTTTTTAGTCGAAGTTCGCCATATACAAGTTGTCATGCTTTTTTTATCAAAGTTGATATGTATGATCGGGTATGTAAAAAAGTGGTCGATATGCCAGATCTTGGTCGGTCCCTTATAATATTCAGTCATGTCTTTATTACTTTTTGGTCGACATATTGCATACGTTGGTCGAGGTTGTCCAAATAGAGTTAAATGGTCGAGTCTTCATAAGTGGTCATTTTGTTGTAAAAAGTGTCAGGTCTTTGAAAACTAGTCGAAGTTTTGTATAAATGATTGTTCAAGATTATTAGCAAAGATACCATCACCACCATCCACGATAACAATGGGAAGCTGAGGATTTCAGAGCTTGCCCCTAGAGAAGCATCCCTCTTGTGAATGGCCATTTTGAACTGCTTGGAACATTGATAAATCAAATTAGCATCTAGATTATACAATTAAAGAAATTCACTTCTTCCGAAAGATACTCAACTGACTTTTTTTTTATTATTCTGATGAGGAAGTAGCATTATGCATTTCCTGTTACAAGCATGTATAATACACCCGTGTCTTTTTTGAAAGCACACGAGAGGTTGAGAGTCTTTTTAATGGAGGAGATTCCTCTACAGGAGGGACGTGCATGCAGCCCGTGTGGCATGCATGCAGCCCGGGTTCACGTGGGCTCCCTGTGGGAAGTTAGGTGGCGGGCTTCCAAGGAGAACGAAGAGTGGGGGAGTCGGGAGGTGGAGAAGAAGTGGGGCCTCGATGTGGAGGAAGGAGGAGAGTTGGGGAGAGTAGGGAGCAAGCAAGATGATGCTGAGAGTGGTGGAGTGATAGGAACCTGTCGGGATTGTTCGAGTCAAGACTTGAGATCGATCTTGGTGTGCCGAACTTGAAACCTGTTGAGACTTGTCGAACCGGAACCTGTCGGGGTTGGTCGAGTTGAAACTTGTCGAACCGGAACCTGTCGGGATTGTTTGAGTCAAGACTTGTCGAAGATTGTCGAAGTCAGAGCGTTGTGGGACCAAATACGGTTTCAAAAAATGCCCTCAATTTTTTCTGAGAAGAGCTCTACTATTTCCTTGTAGTGGACCATATGGATTTATTACTTAGATCTGAAGCCGATCAAATGTAAATAAATTCTTTCCTCTATATCAGCTTCTGTTACTATTGATAACAAGCTTCAGCATGAGGAATGTTTTCTAGGAAACACTCTGCACAAGGAAGAGAAATGACTTTCGACTTTCAAGACATATTATTGCATCATTGGTCCAGTAATTTGTTTACTAAACTTGAAGCATCTTGCAAGGTTTAGCTTGTATTTTATCACACATCCACCTCAGTATTCTTTCTTTAGATGTACTCTACTGCTGTAACTCTGGAACCCACAAATCTCCTGATGTACTCTACTGCTGCAATTCTAGAACCAACAAATATCCTTATGTACTCTGCAATCTTGAAATTTGTATTACACTATAAATAATTCTAGGTGGATGGTATTGCAAACTGGAAAAGGATTTTCCATTGTTCCAAAGAGACTTCTCAGAATGTAAGAGTGAATATTGGGAGGTACCTAATGAGGATGAAATGATGGCAGGGATGTGAAAGAAGGCGAGCATTTCGAGCCCTTAGAGGCCTTATAAGACTTCAAGCCCTTGTGTCTGTGACCACATGGTTAGGAGACAGGCTGTAGGAAGTTTACACTATTTACAAGCATTTATCAGGTTGCAATCTTTAGTTCGTGGTCACCAAGTTAGAATGTCGGAACAAGGATTGGTTGTACAGGAGAGACTTGAACATACGCATAGACAAAATCCATCAAGAGTGAATGATTGGTGAGATTTTTCCTCATTTTGAATTATGGTATCTTTAAATTTTGAACTTGTTTCATATTGACATTTATGTAAATTTTAAATTGGTTAGCAAACTTATCAAGCTTGTTGTTGGATTTTGCATAAATTATTTGTAATGCTCCAGGAAAGAAAAAGCTCCTCGATCTTTGTGGTCAATCGTACTTCCCGATCTGAGAATATGTTAGCAAATGCATTTGCTCGTCATAAAGGCATATGGAGTTTGTGCAGATTTTGGATTAATTAATCATAAAGGAATATTTATTACGAAGTTGCAATCTTGACCTTGTCAATTATTGTGTTGCCCCAAGTAATGGGTCAGAAAAAAATTTGATGCAACATGTACTTTTGTGTACAATAATAATATTGGAAATCAAAATTTGAGATATCCTATTACAAAATTCTTTGACTTCTCAGTGATAGATAGATATTTGATTGTTAAAAAAGGCCTATTGAATCCTTTGTAATTGAATAAAATGATACCCTTAATTATAATTATCCGGCATCTATGTCATCTACAGGCCTGGAGCATTTGCTTGCCAGGGTTTTCAACCTGATTGCATCCTATGTATTCACTGTTGAGAACATGAACCTGAACCTGTTTTCACTTCAAACTATCATGGGTCCACTAGTCCTATGATACCTTGGCACTTGAACTCTTCTGTATCTGCCTTTACCACATAGATTACTCACTTGGATAGTGATCAAAAGATAAACAAGGTAAGCTCATTTTGGACCCTATTTTCCAATATTGTGACTTTTTATGCTGTGTCTCCATAACATTTTTAGCATGGTCCAATTGTTATCTTCCGTTCATATTTTTGCTATGGATTCTACACGAGGAATATTTTTACTTAGTTTTTTACTTACAATAACACCATCCGACCATGTAAAAATATGGTGATACAGTGTTCTTATTCAAATGATTCTTCAATGTAGGACAGGTCAAGTGGAGTAACTTCACTACAAGGACAACACAGTTTACCAAAATGGTTCACACAACTTCTTAAATATGTTCATCCAAATGAAAAAAAAAAAAAGAACTAGAAGTTATACTACTCTAAAGCAGGGTAGGGTTTTTGTGGTCTTTCCTTTTCTTGATGTATTTTCCCCTTCCTACTTCCCACTGTGTCATGTTGTTCATATGAGAAACTAATTTTATTTTGAAATTATTTTACAGTTAGAGACAGTCTGTAACCTCGGGAACCATGAAGTCCATCCGTTGTCTCACATTTCAAAGGATTTGAAATAAGAGATAAGTGTTTTTAATGGTTTTGAATTTAAAAACTTCAACTTTAGCATTCAGGGATTAACAATGAAGAGCCGAGAAGTTAACATAAAGAGCACATAAATTTTTCCATATGTAAATATCTATCTTATGATACACGTAAACATTTTGTAGAATCTTTGCTCCTCCTCGTATGTTTGGAGAAGTTTTGGAGGAGTTATGGACAAACGAATGTGTGAAACTGAAGAGCATACGGGGGATGGCACAGGGACAAAGTGTTAATGGGTCTTCTGAGTTAGAAGAGCTTCCAAATATAGAAACATTGACATATTTGGAGGAGTTGGGAGCATAGGGGTGTCTCAAGTTGAATAGCATACGTGGGTTGGAGCACGCGACAAACGTGGGTTTCCCGAGTTAAAAGAGCTTCCAAGTATGGAAACATTGGCATATTTGGAGGTGGTGGAGGCAGCTGGATGTGTGAAGGTGAACAGCATATAGGGGTTGGAGCTCACAACAAAAACTTACAATCCTAGGTTTTCATTGGTTGTATGCGTTAGAAGAGTGGCCAAGTATGTAAACATTGACATATTTGGAGGGGTTGGGGGCAAGGGGTGTGTGAAGCTGAATAGCATACGGGGGTTGGAGCACACAAAAAATCTCTAGAGGAATTGTGAGAAAGCGAACGTGTGAAGCTGAAGAGCATACATGGGTTGGTGAAAGGGACAAAGCTTCGAGACCTAAGTGTTAGTGGTTGTCCATAGGAGATATTGTGGGAAGAAAGATGTGAGAAGCTAAAGAGCATCCCACAATTGGACCAATGGACAAAGCTTAAACAACTAAGAGATTTTGAGTGGTCTGAGGTAGAAAAGCTGCCAAAGTATGGAAACATTGGTGTCTTGGAGGTGTTGTGGGCAGAGGGATGCATGAAGCTAAAGGGAAGACGGTGTTCAGTGCACTTGACAAAACCTTCAGACGCTAATTGTTGGTTGATGATTTGAGTTAGAGGGTGTTGAACATGCAAGTATGTAGTTGAAAAAACTTGATGTTTCTAGATGTCCCAGATTACAATGTCCAATGTCCAGTGTGGGAGTTGTGGACCAGCAGTGCAGATGATCAATGAATGTGAATATGTCCTCATAGGGCATATCTTATGAATATTCTAGGACCTCCTTCAACCTTCAATAAGATTAGATCTCTATAAAATTTAGAATATCGGGTTTGGAAAAAACATGGACAATTTGAATGGATCTAATGGTTAAGAATATATATTTTCTCCTAATAAATCCTTAACAATCTATAATCCATTATCAAGAACAAGGATAATTTTAATATCATCAAACAATAGTTAGAAGTGCTCATATATAAATTATTTTCTAGTTTGATCGATTGATTACAAGGCTGAACATTTGATTGCTATTTTTTTATTTTTCATTGTCATTTTCAATTATTCTTTCACTCTCTTATGCGTAAGTATTTAAAGAGGAGAGGGGCATCATCTAAGTTTTTTATACAAGAACTTCAATCACAATGAAATCATGATAGCAACTTGTATTATGAGTATTGTTGCTAAATTTTTATTTTTTTATCTATTTGTTAGAGAAACATTAACTTCATTATCTAAATGGTTGATTATTCTTTTTAAATTGTTTAAAAGAAAATGAAATAATAATATTTTATGACTAAAAATTTAATTTACTAACAATTTTAGTTTTTTAAATATTTAATAAAATAGGAAGAAGGAAATTGTTTTTGTTATTTCTTAATCAAAATGAAAATAGTATTAAAATAATATTAACCATTTGTAAAAAGAAAATAATATATTATTTGTATTTTACTAATTATAAATTTGTAGATTTTGGCAATTTTGATAATTTAAAACATTTATTTTAAAATTGAAAAATTAAATAACTATTTAAATATTTAATAGAATATGAAGAAAGAAATTAATTTTTTGGATTTTTTAATAAAATAGAAAGAATATTAAATTAATGTTGACTATTTGTAAAAAACAGTAATATATAATCTTTGTATTTTACTAATTATAAATTTATAGATTTTCGCAATCATATAATGTTAATTTTCATCATTTAAATATTACTATTCTAAAATAAATATAGATATCAATTTAACATAGCTAGGGTAAAGACTAATAGATCCTGAAGTCAGCTGAAGAGGATGAGAGGGATGAACCCTAGGTACTGGAGGGCTGTCGGCGGTCTACCACTGTCAGGCGGGGGAGTTTGTAGCCTGACGCACAAAGCAGCAATGTGGCGTCCACCACAGTTTTGATCACGATGCACTCATTACCGGGTTTTTTTTCTGTGTTTGGTGTATGCTTTGTTTAACCCTAGGTTTGTTTTTAGTTACTGCAATTGTTTACTCCTTTACTGTGGTCTTGATTTTACCTGCTATGGCTACCTATGATGACAAGGTGGATTATACCTTCGACCCATCAGACGATTTGCCCATCTGGACGTAGCCAACGGGTGCCGGGTGGCAAGATGGGGCTTACTCTGTTGGGTGTGGTGTGGAGGGTTTACCTACTCTCGAGAACAGAACAAATTTAGGGTTTTCACCATCCGACTTGCTTGCCCTTTCTCCTTGCTCCAGGGCGTTGAATGTTCCATTAACCCGTATCCCATCGCATTCTCCATTGAAGGAAGTTGGGATGTCCCTTTGATCTTCGGAACAGGTCATAAAAGATTTTGAGGGTTTGGTGGGCGGAAAGAAAGGGCCTATTCCTGCAAACGATGGATATCAGGGTATTGAAAGTGTTGGCTTTCCATCATCGGACTCTTTTCTTGTTTTGAACGTTGTTGAAGCGCCGGAAGGTTCGAGGCTGGGGTTATTGGAACTACATGAACAACGTGGGTTTGCTAGTCCATGTGTGGGCTCTGGTACCAACTCTGAAGAATGGGGAGGTCCTTCCTCGGATGATACTGCACATAAGGTGAAACGCAACAGAAAACGATGGCTGAAACTGAGCAGGACCAAATATAACTATGCACTTGGGGAAGATATTGAGTGGCATCAATTGGTCAAGATGACCAATATCACCTTGGTTGGTAAGGCATTGGGCAGATCCTTTTCTCTGCGCACCATTGAGGCTTGGGTTGGAGAAAACTGGGCTACAGAATTAGGCTATCTCCCGGAGGTTGTGGAATTAACCCGCAACTGGTTTGCATTCAATTTCCAAAGTGCGGAACATACTAAATGGGTCCTAAATTCAAACTGGAGCTGGGATCACTGCCCAGTCATGATTAAGCCATGGCATCCGATGTTTGATGCTAGCCGGGAACAACTGGATTTAGTCCTACTGTGGGTTCGGCTCCCCGATTTACCTCTCCATTACTGGTCAGAGCGGCATTTCAAAGGGATTGGAAATATGATTGGTACCTATTTAGATGGTGAGTATAGTTTTTTACAAACCCGTCAGACGAAGATTGCTCGTATATTGGTAAATTTGAACTTCAAGGATGGGTTAGCACCGGATGTTACCCTCAGCTGGGGACCCTATGTATATGTGCAAAAACTGGACTATGAAAATGGTCCCTTTAGATGTCGTCGCTGCCATGCTTATGGTCATCCGGTTGCTTAATGTAAACTTCCTTTACGGAGGAAAAATGGAGGCACTCAAAAACCTACAATTGCTGTGGAGTCTACTCCTCCGACTGATATCCCATTAACAGGTCCTCCCCATAATGTGGTTTTGGATGCTGATAAGGAACATGGAATTCGTCGGGACTTGGTAGATCCGCACACTACTGGGCCTGCTCTATCAGAACCCGGTGCTTCTGTGGAAGGGGCTGATGGCATTCATCAGGAGCCGGTTAGGGATGCGCCACTTATGGGAAAGTCGGTACCTGGAACATCTATTGAGCCTTCTCAACCAGCTTCTGCCTCGGGACCAGGGACAACGTCTGCGGGTATTCCTCTCTCCATAAACCCCCTCTCCTTTCATTTTGTTTTAAAAAACTTTACTTTCGATAATCCGGACTGGTTAGAGGCTTTAAAAAATCTGAATATCTCCTCGGATATGGAGTTGGTGGAACCTACTTGTCTTGCTCCTGACCTCCCTTCATCTTCACATACTCTGCCAAATCACGAGGTGATGCTACTTGATTTACCCCCTGAGGCTGATCCTGGCCCTATTGAACCCCCTTCTTCCTCCTCCCCTACCACATCATCGGACTCTGGTTATTTTCTACAATCCCTAACAAAAGTTTCTCCGGGAGGGTTGGGTGCTGGGGGGAGTAAAAATGGTAAATGCCGGGGTAGGAAATATCATCTATATAAAGCACAATCCAAGGCCAAGATGGACCTGCTAGAAGGCAAACAGGTGACTATTGATCAGGTGCTTAGAGCGGTGCATTCCCAGAAGAGGGGTCGTTAATGAAAGTTATGTCCTTAAACTACAGGGGTCTTGTTGGTCCCCATAAAAGATCAGCACTTCGTAGAGTGGTATCTCTTGAACACCCGGATATCATTCTACTTCAAGAAACTTTGGGTGTTGGTGAGGCTATTAAAACATTACTTGAAAGTTGGTTTGGTGGCTGGACTTTTGCTACCTTGGATGCTCATGGCCGGTCTGGAGGTCAGGCTATTGGTTGGAATTCTCATACGGTGCAGTGCGATAACCTCTGGGGAGTGGAAGCGGCTTTGGGAATGACCTGTTCATCCCTTGATTTTGGTGAACTTTTTACGGTGGTAAATGTTTATGGACCATATTTGAACCGGGTTCCTTTCTGGGATGCTCTTCTCTCTCAGCCTATGCTACAGGAAGGAAACGTTATTCTTGGAGGGGATTTGAATTTTTCTCTAGGTCCGGCAGAAGTATGGGGTAGCAGAGCTCGGCCAGACCCTTTGGCTGACTATTTCACTCACAAGTTGGTTACAAATAATTTGTTGGATATTGAGCCAACTCTTCTAAAACCTACTTGGAGGAATAACAGAACTGGAGAGAACAGAGTTGAGAAACGTTTGGACTGTTTTTTGGTGTCTGCTCTTTTTGTGGATAGAAACTATCTTCTGAGGTAGTGGGTAGGCTCGGGGCGTTCTTCTGATCACTTCCCTATATTTCTGGAGATTCGTGATGGACCTTCTAAACCAGTTGGGCCACTTAAGTTTAATAAGATCTGGTTAAAAGATGAGACCTTTTTTGACCTTGTTGGATCCCTTTGGGTACCCTACAACCCCAGGGAGGGCACTTCAGCCTCTCATTAGTTCTCTGCCAATATCAAAAGAATCAAAAGGCCAGTGAAGGCTTGGGCTTATGAAAAGAAAAATAGAGATGATAGAGATTTGAAGTCGATTGAACTGGAGCTGCAGTCCATTTATGATTCTTGCTCCGAGGGCCTTGGAACAGCGAAAGAGAAAGCACATTTGGTATCACTGGAAGGTAGGAGAAATTTTCTATTATTGGAAAAAGAGGAAACATGGCGCCTGAAAAGCAGGGCCTTATGGCTAACGGCTGGTGATGAGAACACAAAATTTTTCCATGCATATGCAAAAGGAAGAAAAGCGACTAATACCATTTGGAGCCTGGAAGACTCATTGGGGGATACCCAGACTTCTTTTGATAGTATGGCTGGGGTTGGGGTAAATCACTTCCAATCACTCTTTAAAGCCCCTGCACAGGCTAACATTTTGGAAATAGTCAGAATGGCACAATTTTTTCCTCAGTTTGTGGAAGAGGAAGACAATCACTCCTTGATGGCAAGTGTCACTGAAGAAGAGTTGAAGGGAGTTCTACAGAGTTTCCAAAAAGACAAAAGTCCGGGACCTAATGGCTGGACTCTGGAATTCCTCTTGGCACTTTTTGAACATATTGGGAATGATATTTTGCAGATGGTTGAAGACACTAGAATATATGGGTGGATCCCAGCTGCCCTAAACTCCACTTTTATTGCCCTAATACCTAAAACTGACAATTATTCCTCTTTAAGTGATTTCAGACCCATCTCTTTGTGCAGCTGTGTATATAAGGTGGTGTCAAAAATTATCGCCAGGCGGCTAAAAATTATTCTGTCCAAACATATCTCTTAGGAACAATTTGGTTTTCTGGAAGGGCAACAAATCCATGAGGCGATTGGAGTAGCACAAGAGGGCATCCATAGCATGAAAGCAAGGAAAATCAAAGGAGCTATAATCAAGATTGATCTGTCAAAAGCATATGACAAGGTGAGTTGGCTGTATATTCATTTACTCCTTACACATCTGGGTTTTGCTGTGGAATTTATCAGGTGGATAATGAGCTGTATTTCTATGGTATCTTTTGCGGTTCTCATCAATGGTGCATCCTCTCCCTTCTTTCGGTCTGAAAGAGGTCTGCGATAGGGTTTCTCGCTATCACCTTTACTTTTCTTGTTGGTTGTTGAAGGGCTAAGTAAAGCTTTGAAAAAAGCTTGTAGGGAGGGCACTCTCCAGGGTATACAAGTGGCTCCAGATTTATTTATAACACATCTGCTTTTCGTGGATGATATACTCATTTCTACTCTGGATCGGCTAGGGATATTGAAACCCTCCAGAACATCTTCCAACTATTTTCTCTAGCTATGGGTATGGAGATCAATGACAGGAAATCCACTTTAACGACTCACTTACTTAGGGAATGTGAGATTACGGCTATTCGAAGGATCTTTCCCTATTCTTTTTTACGTCTTGAAGATAGTTTCTGCTACCTTGGGTATCACTTAAAACCAAATGCATATACAAAACAGGATTGGCACTGGCTTATTGAAAAAATTCACAAGCAGTTGAAGGTTTGGAGTCACAGGTGGCTATCGAGAGCAAGAAGGTTGGTCCTGGTGAAATCTTTTTTAGAGGCCATCCCGGTGTACTGGATGTCCCTCTCATGGATCCCCAAAGGGACGTTGGAAAAAGCTCAAAAATTATGCTTTCGTTTTCTTTGGAGCGATAAAGGAGATTATGTTTCACCATGGGTCCGATGGCAGAAAATCGCTATCCCTAAAGCCTTAGGGGGCTGGGGTCTAAAAAACATTCATCTTTTCTCAAAAGCACTGGCAGCAAAAGGGGTTTGGAGACTGCTAAAATCTGAAAGCCTTTGGACAAGAGTTGTCATCCAGAAATATATTGCTCCTGTATCTGTTATGGACTGGGTTCGGTCTACGAATAAGTCACATAATGGTAGTTCTGTTATCTAGAAAGCTGTTATCAAATCTTTCTCTATGGTTGGAGACCTTCTAGCTTGGAATATTGGGAAT
The DNA here is from genome assembly GCA_027924585.1 of Larix kaempferi. Taxonomy (NCBI): domain Eukaryota; kingdom Viridiplantae; phylum Streptophyta; class Pinopsida; order Pinales; family Pinaceae; genus Larix; species Larix kaempferi. The sequence goes on along the minus strand of BSBM01001229.1, from coordinate 37,748,718 downwards.
GGTCAGGCGCTTCGTGTTGGGGAAGATCCCTGGTTTGGGAGTGCAGGTAGACACATTTTATCAGGTGATTTGATTACATCTCTTAGGGATATTGGCATAACTTACTTATCCCAACTTGCAATTCATGATAGGATCCACCCATGGAATCAGTCGTGGATAGATGCAGACACATTGGAACTATTTGTGGACGAACAGGTGGAACTAAGAACCTATTGTCGAGCACTCATATGCTCACATATTCACATCCATGACAGGGAGGACTGTTTGGTTTGGGAAGGGGCTCCAAATGGAGTGTTCACACCAAAGAATGGATACATCAGTTTGAGTCACTTCATTAATCCACGTGAGTTGGTGTGGTGGTGGAAATCCATCTGGAAGATAAACTGCCCATTGAAACATCGTATCTTCATGTGGAATGTCCTCGAAAATACCATCCCTACCTGGGATTTTTTACAGAGAAAGAACAGGGCCGGGCCGGGGTGGTGCATTTTGTGCAAAGCAAGCGAGGAAACTTGTCTTCACTTATTCCTCCAATGCCCATACGCGGTGCAGGTATGGGCGGAATGCTCCAGAATCTCAAATACCCTGTTTAATTGGGTATGGGATACGATACTGTCGGCTTGGTCACAGTGGGTTATGGACCCAATTGGCATATCCTACAGAAATCTTCCATTACTGGTGGCATGGGGCATTTGGTTGGCACGGAATGGCATGATCTTCAAAGAAAAAACTAGTACACCGGTGGTCACAGCTGTACAGGTCTGTGGATTCATATAGGCCTACCCACATCATATCAAAGTCACGAAACAAAGAGATGTCCTTGCTCTTGAAATCGATGACTCTATGCCTTGGGGTCTCTACGATGGTTCTGCTTTGGAAAACAACTGTGGGAATGGGGCTGTACTACATCTATCTTTAACCCACTCATACCACCTTTTCTGGGGACTGGGGGAGGGTGGGAACAATTATGCTGAACTCATGAGCCTAAAGCTTCTTCTCATTTTTGCAAGGGATATTGATTGTAAACAGATAAACGTGTATGGAGATTCAATGAATGTCACAAACTGGACTATTGGCACCCAACAATGCAGGGACCTTAGACTCGCAAACATACTTCAGGACATCCGGGAACTAAAACTTTCATTTTTACATTTTTCTTGCAGACATATTTTCAGGGAGAACAACAAGGAGGCGGACAAGGCTTCTAATATTGGCAGGGACTTGGCAATGGGGATGTGGAAAGTAAAGAAATACTGAAATGGGACAGTCTATGAATACTATCATAGACCTTTCGTTGATGAACTGGCATTATAGGAACAGGAACTGGATCAGTAGTGAGGATACTACTAGCTATGGAGCAGTTATTACTTTTTGGTTGTGACGACGGGTCGAGGACCTATTGTTATCTTTTAAGTTTTCTTTTGTTGGAGAAATCAGGGGGCTCGGGGAGCCACCAGACATATTTATGTTTTTTCTTAAAATGTTTTTTGTATGCTATACTGATATGGCCATATACATGGTGATGATGAACATACTAGACTGATGTACTGAAGACCCTTTATGTACTGTTTCTGTCCTTCAATGGATAACCACATGCTTTATGCATATACAGAATGTAATTTTTTCACCTCTGCTGAAATAAAATTACGCTTTTTTTTCTAGGAAAAAAAATATAGATATCAATAGAAATGGAAAAAAAATTAATATGGCTAAAAAAAAAGACATCTCATGATATAGAAACATGTATTTTTCAAATTCTATAAAATTAAAAATATACATGAATTCCTCAAATTTTGAAACTAACATTGATTTTACAATCGTAAAGCAATTTGAAATTCACAATATATAACAATGTGAAGCTATATGAGTACTTTAATGTTTAATGCAAATGAAACAACATGAATATGAATAAATTTTAAATAATAAGTTCAAAGTCCATGCTTATCTGTAGTTTCAAAAAAAAGTATAGTAGTGGGAAGCATTGATTAATCAAACTTAATTCAAAATATTAAGAAGGGGCAAACAACCTTTATTTTTACTAACTTTAGTTAATGTAATTTCTACAAATTGGATCAACCCAATCCCAAATGAAATCAACTATAAATATGCAAATGATGGCTACATGATGAGATCGACTAGTAAATATGTAAATGATGGATGTTAGGGATAAAACATGTTTTTCTTAGAGACAAGAGAGGAGAGGTAGAACCCTAAGCAATGTTCAACTAATACATATATAAATGATGGATGCTAGGGATAAAAGATGTTTTTCTTAGAGACAAGAGAGCAGAGGTAGAACCCTAAGCAATTTTTAACATGATACAACATTGGGCATAATTTATTCGATGACTGAGACAAGAGACATAGGTGTACATCAAGTACTATGCCTGGTTAGCCATACACAATCTACATATGCAACAAAATTGTTAATGTGAAAGGGCATTATTATGTGACAACTACTAATACTAGCAAATGATATATAAGATTATGAGTTCACGAGGTGGAAAAACACCTTCCACGTATATTTGCAAAATCCAAATAATCATGGATAGTCTTTGTCTCTTGCTAAACTAGGGTTGCTCAATTGCTTAATCCAAAATCCCTTAGTACAAAACAAATTAGAGATGACTCCATAGTTTTAGAAGAAATATGAACATCCAAATCACCAAATAAAAATAGATAATGATTATTAATTTGGCACAAAGACTCCATGAACAACAGAAAGTTTTATATACAAATCCAAATCCAATATCATATCAAATTGTGTAATGTACCCAAATTCCTACATGCTATTTTGGAAATTTGGGTATATATGACACAAAATATTTGTCTCCCACCAAAGAACTATCCATGACTTACAGAAAAAGAACACAGAAGGTAGACCATTAGCTCCCATCCGAGAACCAATCCATGATTATACATTATAGAACAAAAGGAATGTTGACTTCCACCGAGGAACCAAGACAAGAATAGTTCACTACCCATATTTATATATGTAAATATGTAAAGGTTGGCTTTCTCGTGGAGAAGCCAAGCAACCAAACTTACGTAGTAAAAAAAAAAAACAAAGGTGATAGAGTTTACATTCTAAACGAGAGGGATTTGATCTACTTTTAACACAATATGTATATATAACAAAGTAACAATGGCTTCCACCGAGGACAAGGCCAATGAATTGAAGACTCAAGTAGATAAGTTGTTGAGAGATAAGGAATCACTCATGGAATCGTTCTGGGCACAAGCATGCAAGCTTCAAGAGCAAGTCTCAAACTGTCAAAAAACACTCTTTCAACAAATCTACAATATCAATTCATGGCAAGGATGCAGGAAATTGCTGCAAGCTCATAGCAATGCATCAACATTTGATTACTACTGGGAACAAGCTTAACAAACAGTTAACTTGGAGAGAAAATAACCCAACATTTCCTCCTTGCCTCCTTCAAATAACACTAGCGACCCAGAAGTTGGATATTGCACTCCTTGAATTTTATAAGAAAGCCACTAATCGACTAAATGCCGAGATTGATAAAACTCTTGAAAAGTGCACAAACATCTATGAGGAAATCCATTAGTTTCACCGTAAATGTCAGCTCCCTATGGCAGCCAATATCGATGAGCTCCCCCCCAAGGACCAGCAGATGGCAGAACTCCAGCAAGTGTTGCAATCAAACCTGGACTACATCAAGAAAATTGATGCTCTAACAGAAGAAGACATTGACTTCTATGTGAGGCAAACATCTACACATCTCATTTTCCTTGAGGATACTTGCAAGGCTGCACCAACAGAAGTTGAAAATATAGAAACAGAATTGTCTTATCATGAAGTGTCTCTAAAACTATTAAAGCCTAACGAATATAATATCATAACTGAAAAAGATACTGCATGGGAAGACTATATTTCCAATTTAGAAGCATCCAGCAAATTTTAATTGTAAATATCATTTGTATCTTCTCATATGTACAGCACTCAAATGAAAACTTTGCCTACTATTCTCATTTTTGCAATTTCACCAAATAACAAACTCTTCCAAGGATATATAGTGGTGAACCAACCCTTTTTGTTGTTCATCTATTCTTCTTTGTCAATGAAAACAAATTTCCCTTCCTGAGAAACTATTGCAGAAATGTTTATATGTAATGTGTACTTTTCAATGGATATTATTGGGATTCCTTTTCTCTAAAAAACCTAAATGCGTGTTCATATTTTTGTAACAGTGCTATATTTTACTACTTTTTTAGTTCAATGCTCTTCAGTTTCCTTGTTGGCAATGGCTTTCCAAGCTAAGCTAATAATGGATTATCCAAAGCAGTAATGATATAAATATTAATCTTAGCTTATTTGTAAACTGTGTGCTCTCTTTTACATTCATAAAAACAAAGTAGCCAAGCAAAGTGACCTCTCCTCATCTGCCTCCACATTGAATAAATACAACCTTTATATTGAGAGCTATGACCACTGCTATTCTGTTGGAAGTCTACATTTTATTGTGCTTTGCTATGAACTATCTATATTGTTAGAAGACATGTGAATCCTTGATGCAGTGATAGTCATTGATAACCAGTTACTTTCCTTAGTTTATTAGTGATTATCATAAGATTAATTCATATAGTGACAGGTCTGCTCACCTTTACATGGTTGAGAAGCATGTAAAAATTTTATTGTGGAATTGAAATCCTCAATGAGAAGAAAGAAACATATCTGGGTTTCCCACTATATCTTCCATTCTTGAAGCAAGCATAACGAAGATTCACCACTCTTATTGTGTTGTAAGTCTGCATTTTTATTGTGCTTTGTTGTGAACTATATATATTGTCAAAAGACATGTGAATCCTTGATGCAGTGAGATTCATTGATAACCAGTTACTTTCCTTGGTTTATTAGTAATTTTCAGAAGATTAGTTCATGTAGTGACAGTTCTGTTTGCCTTTACATGGTTGAGAAGGATGTAAAGTTTTTAATGTGGACTTGAAATCCTCAATGATAAGAAAGAAACATATTTGGGTTTCCCACTGTATCTTCCATTCTTGAATCAAGCATAACAAACATTCATTTACAACTTAGATTGTGGCAATATCAAGAGCTGGTCCATGAAAGAGTTCTATACCTATACTTGTATATGGAGATTCCTAAATTTATTGCTACAGCACATGGCATGAAAGCGAACTTTTGTTCACAAATAGTTTGTGCAATTTAGGAGCTATTATAATCATTGTTTTCATTGATATTGTTGCAGAAATATTTTTTCAAATTGCTTATATATTCCAGATATAGTAGTAATCTATAGTGTTGAAATTACTATTACAAAGATTGTGAGAAAATCAATTGTAGTTGGCTCACTGTGTTGATGAACTTAACATTATTTTTTGTTATGGGTTGAGTGCCTATGTCTTTGTAATATGAGATTGTTACAAACTTTGCTCTTTTCCTACCAGTATCCTTGGATGCCTGTGCCTATGTTTTTGTTCCTTCTAACTTTCCTCTTCTCCTATCAGTGTTCACTTTTTCCCCTTAAGGGGAAAATGCTAGTATAGTTTCAAAACAACACGCACTATGATAATGGATGGATATATATGATGGTGTCTTTTTGTATTAATTTGAATTTTTGCATTAATTTGAATAGATTTTTAATAGGTTTATATTTTAAATTTAAATGGTTCACAATTATATGGCATTTATATAAATAATTTATTTTACAAATATATTTAAATAATATAAATATTTATATAAATAGATGATTGGATTTTAATTTTAATTAATATAAATTAAATTTATATAATAGTTAAGCAACATATTTCATAAATATTGAAATATAAGTTCATTCTATATGAATATATAATTGTTTTTTATGTTTAATGAATATAAGTTAAATTTATATAATGAATATATATTTTAAAAGAAATTTCAATTTCTTCATACAGATTTAATTTATGTTTAAAATTCAAAATTATAAATACAAAGTTTTATAAACATATATAGAATAAATTATATTCAAATATTTCAAACCAATATACTTTATTTTATTTTATGAGTACAATACTTTAAAAGTACGTTCGTCATATTATATTCAAAAGCAATTTATGTATTTAAAAGTACTCTTACTTTTAGTCACATCAAGGTTTTTTATTGATTTTATTTTTAAACATCTTTTCAATTTAACTTAACCATAGTTACATTGGTTGTAGTGTAAAAGGTGAGTTGTTCCCCCACAAAATGTCTAACTCATAATATTTTATTATATCTCTTAGGAGGCTCATTTTAGACCTCGAAATTCCCCTAATGCCTACTACTACTGGAACATTACCCACCCCTCCCCTATCCCAAAATTCACGGGGAGGATACTCTTTAACCCCTAATTTTATTACGAGTAATGTTCCACCACCGGTAAGTCAAAATCAACCCATCGCGAGTCAACCATCCACTAGTGGTCAACACGTCACTGGGGGCAACCCTTGTTTTCTATCCACAATCTGAGTGGAGGACTGCCAATTGGTCATTCCCTTGGCAACTCTTTACTTGTCGTGGGATCCACCATGGGATTAACTCATAGTGGGGGGCCGTCCAACCCAACTCAACCACCATGGAGTCAAGCGTATCCAGGTTATCTTAACCCTGTGCTGGGACAACTTAATCTCGGAAACATACCCTACAAGATACCTTATCCTGGAAACTCATACACTCCATGGGGACATTTCAATGTTGCACCAATTGGACCCCCACCAACTCTTCCTCATGCCCTACCACACCCACCACCATTTGATACACCTCCTTCCGGAGGGGGCGGACCTCCACCTTCTAGTGGAGGTGGAGGCCCACCCCATTCTGGTGGTGGAGGGACACCTCATTTTGGTGGAGGCGGAGGACCACCACCCTCTGGTAGTGGCGGGCCCCCACCTTATGGAGGAGGCCCACCTCATTCTGGAGGTGGTGGCCCCCCTTATTCCGGTGGTGGTGGAGGACCACCACCTTCTGGTAGTGGCATACCCCCACCTTATGGAGGAGGCCCGCCTTATTCCGGAGGCAGTGGCCCACCCTATCCCGGCAGTGGAGGCGGTGGCCCACCCTATTCTAGAGGAGGAAGCGGCGGACCCCCTTATTCTGGTGGCAGAGGACTCCCACCTAGAGTTCCACCTTATTCCAGTGGTGGACCACCTTATTATGGAAGCGGACCTACATATGATCCACCAACCAACCCCAGAGGCCCACCCCCTTATGGCCAATTTCTGATCGGAACACCTTATAATCAGACAATTCAAGGTCCCACTAGTCCATATATGCCATATCAATACTATCACTATCCGCAACCCAACCAATAGCTGCCATTTTGGCTACTTTGGACCTACCCAACTTGTCTTGTCTAACCAACGATCCTATCTTCCACGGTTATAATTAGCCACCCATTCCAGTCAAGGTACCCTCTGATATTCCCAAATTTGATTGCAAACCCAGTGAGGACCCAAAAAACCATGTCATGACCTACCATCTTTGGTGCTCATATAATTCCTTGATGGACGACTCGATCCATTTAAGGTTGTTTCAAAGGACCCTCACCGGCCCAGCCGACAAGTGGTATATTGAATTACCACCGCACTCATTTCTCGATTTCCGCTCTCTTGTTATGTCTTTTTTGACTCATTTCCAGTTACCCATACGCTACAAAACTGGTACGGACCTTCTGACTTCGCTTCGTCAAACCAACGCCACTCATATCTCTGATCACATCCATGAGTGGCGGAGGAAAGGATGTCTCCATTCCATACCAACTCTTAACTGACTGGTTCACGAAGTCTCTTTTACCTGTCGGAGCTCGAGATGTGGCCATGGGAGAGGCCGTCACCGAGGAATGGGCTATTTTCCATGCCCATTACTTAGACCTGGTCTATGTTCAATCCGACACATTATATGATATTGTTCCTGACGCACCTCATCCTACATATGATCCTGCAAAACCACCTAAGGGACCTTATGCCAATGACATTATCGATTCCCTTAACTCCTAGCCTTCTACTCAAACTAGTGGATCGTCGAACCCCAGGGTTTCTTCCCCATCCCCACCATAGGTTGGCAACAGCACCACCAAGTCACCCACTCCTGCTTCCACCGAGGAGGTGAATTCTGTTCAATCAACTTTGCCTCGGAAGTATAGTGGCAAGAAGAAAAACAAAGGGAAACCCAAGAAATATTCCAATCAGTGGGAGCCCAAGACAACCCTTGAAGACACCAAACAAAAGAGGAAGTTAAAGTATCCTTGTTTACTGTGTGGTGGCGACCATTTCTCCAAGGAATGTCCCCATTGAGACGAAGTGCATAAGTTTCTCAAGGGAAACCCCACTCCCGCAGTTCTCAACGATCCCTTCCCCTCTCAGAATCAGCAAAGGATCGCTCAACCCTCTCCTTCACATGAAGACACATCCTCCACCGCGCATGTTCTCATGATGCGTAGTGAGACGATTAACCTGAACACACGCTCACGCTCGTACGACTCAGTCCCTCCAAAGGAATCCATTGGAAGTAATACTGAAAAAGCTTCCACTTCTATTCCTGATGTTACCGTATCCTGGGATCCTCTCACCATCGAGAAGCCTTCATTAGAGTCAATGTTGTGTCTGCCTAAGAGCACGATTCGAAAAGAAGTTTTCAATCCTAATGCTCGGGAAGCTCAGAACTACAACATTATAGAGGACTTGGCGCAAGCCCCTTGTGCCATGTCAACTCTAGAGGTCTTGCATAATTGTCTCAACCAACGCAATACTCTTCTCACTGCCATTGGTGCGGTAGATCCGGATTCCTAAAATACTATCATGTTTCAACTTGAGTACTTTAAACCGAGGTTTTCCCACCAGCTGGAATTTCAAATTTCCACGAATATTGTTGGGAAGATGATCCACCATACTATACTCGACGAAGGCGCATCTACCTCGGTCACGTCGATATCATGTTGGAGATCCATTGGTTCTCCCGAGTTAAACCGTTCTCCCACTACCCTGAAATCATTCGACGGTCGTGGCTTTCAACCCCATGGGTTATTACAGGCCTTAGCAGTAGAGTTGGGGGGTAAGACTACAACCATTAACGTGGAAGTGGTCGCAGCCCCTTTGGATTATAACCTTTTACTTGGTCGTAATTGGTTTTATCACATGACTGCGGTCGCGTCATCTATCTTCCACATTGTGTAATTCCCCCACCAAGGACGAATTGTCACTGTCGATCAACTGGACTTCTATACACCAGACACTGCTACTCATCCTGGCGATAATGTCATGTTACTCGGGAAATCTTCGCAGCCATATGAGAGTGTAGGGGTCGGCCTAATAAAACATTCATCTCTTATGGGTGTCTTTCCAACCCCGGATCCCCCTAACCATGTTTCCACGGTGAACATGATCTCCTCTATGATTCCCAACCCTACCGATCAATGGCTCGTACCCAATGAAGCCACCATGCACTTGATCGGATATGTTATGCCTCTTTCACCTGCTGAAACCACTTATGAGTCTATCCAGTCAACACCCGAGGAACACTTAGCTGTGGCCTCTACATCTTGTTCTCTATAGCGGACGTCATCTTTACCAGATCCTCTGCTCCGGACTTTTCATTCTGACGAGTCCATTATGGATATAATGAGTGTGGATGACCCTCCGTGGGAATACCTCCACCATCGATCATCTTTCCTACCCCCATTGGATTCTATGGAGAACAGAATCACCACCATTTTCACACTGGATGCCTATCCTTGCCCCCAGTCACCAATACTTACGTGTCATACGGTCACTGAGGGTAACTTGGAAAACATCGAGCCCACCATTCCGATAGATATCTCGGCTACTCCTAATGTCGTGGAACACATTCGTTTAGACCAGAACTGTTCTCCTGAAGAGATCACCATTTTTACAGCCTTATTCAAGCAATTTCGCGACGTGTTTTCTTGGACCTACGAGGAGATTCCTGGGATAGATCCTGCTATCATTTCGCATGAGATCAAAACCTATCCCGACACTAAACTAGTCCGTCAAAAGTTACAACCAGTACACCCTCGAAAAACTACGGCGATTAAAGAAAAAATTGAATATCTCTTGAAGGTCGGCTTCATCTACCCTGTTCCATTAACAGAATGGGTCTCAAATGTCGTCCTTGTGGCCAAGAAGTAGGGCACCATCTGGGTCTGTGTCAATTATCGGGATCTGAACAAGGATTGTCCTAAGGACAACTACCCCACTCCCTTCATCGATCAGATCATAGAAAATTGTGTTGGAAGTGTCATCTTCTCATTCATGGATGGCTTTTCCGATTACAACCAAATTGAGATCCACCCGGCCGACCAACATAAGACCGCTTTCATCTGCCCTTAGGGCACATTGTCTTATTGCAAAATCCCTTTTGGTCTTAAAAATGTTGGCGCCACATTCCAGCGAGCCATGTCGTACGCTTTTCATAATGTGAAGGACTTTGTGGAACCCTATCTTGACGATATACCTACCCATTCGTAGCAGCGCGAGTTCCACATCGATCATCTGATGACTGTAGTCCTCAGATGCAAGCGGTATAACATCCGTTTGAACCCTCACAAGTGTATTTTCTACATCGATTCTGGATGCCTCCTAGGTTTTATTGTTTCAAAAGACGGGATCCGCATTGATCCCTTGAAGGTGGAATCCAATGTTGCTCTCCCACCTCCTACTGACATTACGGAACTCCAAAGTCTACAAGGGAAGGCAACTTACCTACGGTGTTTTGTCTGTAATTTAGATCAAAAGACACAGGGATACATGCAATTACTAAAGAAGGACATCCCATTCCTATGGGTCGATCAAGCGTAACAATACTTTGACAACCTGAAACATGCCATTACCCATGCCCCTGTACTCCAACCGCCCAATTACTACAAGGATTACATCATTTATCTTGCTGCTTCTTCCACCACGATCGCCATGGTCCTAGTCCAGGAAGACAACAACGCCTAAGAACATGTTATTTATTACCTCAATAAGGGTCTTATTGACTCTGAAACTCGTTACTCACATGTCGAGAAGCTCGCTCTCGCGGCAGTCATTTTCATCCAAAAGTTATGTCATTACATACTGCTCTGCACCACCACCATTATCGCCCACTCAAACCCCATGTACCACATTTTGACATGACAAGTACTTGGGGGCAAGTATTCACGTTGGATCGTGAAACTTCAGGAATTCGACCTCCTCTTCGAGAAGGCCAAGTCTAAGAAGTATTTGGTGTTCGCAGAACTCATTTGTGATCTTCTCCATGTTGATTTAAGATCTGAACCCAACTATTCTCTTCCAGATGAATCATTGTTCCTCATCAGCACGTCAAGCCCATGGTATGGAGATATTACCTTATATCTTCAAACCCAACGTTTCAACCCCCAATTGTCTCGTGACGATCATCGCCGTATCCGCCACCACGCCAAGTATTACTTGATCATTAGCGATACCTTGTATCTTCGTGGTGTTGATTATATTCTTCGACGTTGTCTGACACATGAGGAGGCTAAACACATATTGAATGACTGTCACGCTGGGGCTTGTGGCGGTCATATCTCTGGGATGGCAACGTCCCAGAAGATACTACACGTCGTATATTACTGGACATCCATCTTCAAAGATTGCATTGAGGTCGTTATTAAATGTCCCCCATGCCATCATTTTCAAACAAAAAAGTGCTCCCACCCAACCCCTTTACACCCGATTATTGCCGCTGTCCCCTTTGCAAAATGGGGCATAGATTTCATGCATTGTAATCCTACCTCGGTCGGGGGGCATGGTTACGTCATAGTAGCCATGGATTATTTTACTAAATGGGCCGAGGCTATGCCTACGTACAACAAAGATGGAAAAACCGTCACACTCTACATGTTCAATCATGTTATTGCACGGTTCAGAGTTCCACAAGCCATAGTCACCGACCATGGATCTCACTTCCAAAACCATATGGTAGATGAATTGAGCACCAGAATAGGTTTTCATCATGAAAACTCAACCCCTTACTACCCACAATCCAATGGACAAGTAGAGGGCATCAATAAGGTCTTGAAAACCATGATCCAACGCATGGTGGGTACACATAATTCAAACTGGCAAAACATGCTCTTTTCCACACTATGGGCATACCGGACCTCCGTCAAGACTACCACTGGATTTACACTGTTCCAATTAGTTTATGGATTGGAGGCAGTCCTACCAATAAAGTGTGAGATTCCATCTCTCAAACTCGCAGTTGAACTTCTTCCAAACACCGTTGTCGAGGAAGAACGCTTCCTTTACCTAGAAAAACTCAACAAGACTCGCCGTGATGTTGCTCTTGCCAAAGAGGCACATAAGAAATGCATCAAATCACAGTATGATAGGTCGGTTAAAACTCACATCTTCAACGAGGGTGATTTGGTCCTCACATATGACCAAAAACACGATAAGTTGGGGGCAAGTAAGTTTGAGTCCATGTGGCATGGACCGTACGTTGTAAAACGTGTTCTAGAGAAGATAGCCTACGAACTAGAGGATTATGATGGGATATATTTGGGCGAGCGCCACCATGGGCTCTACCTGAAGAGGTACTATTCCTGAGTCTTTCATGCATAGGTATCTTGTATATACTGTACATGGCGCGTGTTTTGTGTGGTGTGATGCTTTGTTTTAGTGTTTCTAGATCTTGTTTCGCTACTTATACCATGTTATGTCTGCATGTGTAGATGGAAACCTGCTACGGATTCACATACAGCGCCAGCCGGCATACTCGTAACCTTGCTTCGATAGCCTGGGTACTTTATTCTCCCACCGGCAAGCTTATCATCTTAGGAGGAAGTTGTCTAGGCTACGCAACCAATAACTCCGCAGAATACCAGGCGGTGATTGGAACACTAACTGACGCTCTTTCCTTGGGTATGAGCCACATTGTCATCCACCTGGATTAACATTTAGTGGTTTCTCATCTTAACCGGATCTACACTATCCGTGACCCCACTTTACTCTGTCTCTTCCGACGAGTTTGTCTCCTGGAAAGGTCCTTTGAATCCATTCAATACCTGCACATTCCACGAGATATGAATACAGTTGTTGACTCGATGTCTAACTTCATTTTAGATTGGTACATTGCACACACATAACATATTCATAAAATATAAAAGCAGACATAACATGTAAATCATCCATTGTATAAGAAAAAACATGTAAACAAGATACCATTAATCACCAATAGAACACAAGATGTATAAAAACCGCCAATAGTATCTGTATATATATAAATCAGTACAAGATACAAAAATGGTAGTGTTGATAAAAAAGTCTGAAGCATGCTAGCTTTTAGTAAGAGTCAAAATCTGAAGCTCATAAGCTTTCAGTATACATATAACACATGTGCCTAATCCCTAGGATGCGCATGGAAGAAGACTACATCCCTCACTACTTTCCGGAGCAGCGTGCCGAAACGTAAGGATACCCCGACCGTCAGCTTCTAGTAGCGACGGGGTAAGTCATGGACACCTGGATCTAGAATGTCCAAATTCATCTTGTGGAGTTTCTCCTCGAACTCCTCCAACTCCTCAAGAGCAGCTCGAACTGTGGGCCCCATATTGGGTGCCACCCCTCTCCGCGTAATACAAGAGACTCCAAGCGGTCACATCGAACCCACATCTACAGCAAACATGTAAAAGTCATCAGCACTACTCCAAAAAAATCATAAATGCATAAAAATGAAAAAAACACAAGCAGTTGTTCTTACTGATATCGTCCCACTGCGCTCCCTCGGGAAGCACCAAGTCTAGGTCCCCTCTAAAATTTGTACCGTGGTATGGGTAGTCTTCCACCATGAGGATCTGTCCCTGCAACCACGTGAAGAAACCTGTCCCAAAACTAATGATGGGACCCCCCTCCACCATGGCGAGCCATCACCTCTTCCCACCTGGTCATGTGGGGATTGCGTGCATCCTGGTCCTCAAGGTCCCACTGTGGGTGCAAGTGTGGCACCTGCTCCAACATGAAAGACACCACTACCGAACCATAACCAAACTGCTTCAACATCCCACGCTGGAATTTGGTCAATTGATCACAAAGACTGGTGAGGATCCCCTCACACCAATTGAACATAATGGGATCCATGCACTCCTTGGCATACATCATCTACGATTTTCTCTCCAGATGAGCAAATCAGCTGCCAGCTACCCGCACAATGGTAAAGAGTGCGGTACGAAGGGCCTGGTCCTAGACCTCCTTGATGGGAATCTTCCCACTAGTCATCGGCGTAGCTGGAGTACACCACTGCTCGATCATGTCCTCGACGGTACGATCACCACCTCGTGCTCCAGTCAAGGACACAGGGTTTCAGCGCTGGGACAACCCTGTCCAAAAATAGATTTCCTCAACATCTATGGTCAGCGTGCGCTCACCAATATAGAAATGTTGTTGTATTGGGTCCCAACATTGGACTAGGTGTGTCAACAAAGGTACTTGGGACCTCATCCCCGGCACTCGAAAATACTTGAGAAACCAAAAGTTTCTCAATGCGACAATACATTACGGATCATTTTCCTCTTGTGCATCATCGAGCTCATGCTCGCGTTCTCTCCACTCAAGAACCATTGTGCTCACTCCGAACCTGTCATAAAGGGCATTTAACATTGTTAGAACTTTTCCCAACCATTAAGAAAGTTTCTCTTTGGGTAGGTTTTGAGTTTGAGTTGGCAGTTTGCGTCAGCGCAGACCATCCTTTCGGACATTGTGCCGTCGGTGTAGACCATCCTTTCGGACAGTGTGTCGTCGGCGCAGAACACCCTTTCGGGTTCTGTGTCGGCGTAGATCCTGAAACGGGAACCTGCGTCGGCCCGTGAGCACAAATCTCCCAACTTGACAAGCTCAAAACTTACCTAAATGAAAGTAAAAGCAAATTCTAATCCACTGAAAAGTTAAAGGGTCTAGTTTAGGGTTACCTGTCGCTGACGGCGTCTGAAATGATTGATCACGACTCCCGGAATTAGCAAAAGAAAAACGGCTTCAAATGGCACTTTTCACCTCTCCAACTTGGTAAAAAATAAATAGTAATTATTTTTACTATTTACCCCTATTTATATTGAAAGTGTTGGTTGTGGAGCCAGATCTTCTAGTCTCATAGATGATGTTGTATCATTCGTGTTTGTACCCCAGTTTTATATGATATGTAGGTGGACTGTACAGTCACCCCAATGGGGGGGTGTGGGGGACCATCCCTCCTGGTTGGGGGGTCCAAGGGCCAGCGGTCCCTTGGCAGGGGTTCAGGGGCAACGCCCCCGAAGAAAATTTTTGGGGCTAGGTATGAGGATGTATTAGGTTTTATGCATTGTAAAGATCTCTGAGATCAGGAGAGAGACTGTGAAACAGAGAAGAGGAAGTGCAGCGGTTGTGCTGCAGGTTGTATCCCTTCACCTTGCTGGACGGTAATAATAATAAGGACTAGCAAATTCAATGTGGACGTAGCCCAAGTTGGGTGAACCACGATATATCTGTGTATCTCTTGTAATGTGTATGTGTGATTATATCTGCATTTATGTTTATTGTTATTGCTCTGCGATCCTGTTTTTCTAACAGAAAGAGCATATTCCTTTTTTAATTTATTCCATTATGGGTTATTTTGCTATAGTTGAGATTATTTATCCTCAGTTAATCCATTTGACCTGGTTTCGAAGCTTGCAGGTGAAGTTAGGTACCACATTGATCCTGTTTTTCACGGTTGTGGTCTTTTCACACGTATCTTAGGTATGAACAACTTGTAGAGCGTCTTTTTGTCATTATTTCGCTCATAAAATTCAATTATTAATGACACCGAGCTAACTCTTTGTTCTTTATCGTGCTCGTAAAACGATGAGAATAAGTCACTGAGTTATGGTTTATCACTTTTTTGGGCTCATTAAACTCCCATGAAAAAGGAACCCCCCCCCCTCGGAGTCTTTTCTTTAAGCTCTTTTCAGGCTCTCTAAATTCGAAAAGATCACCAATTGAACTTGATTCATTCACGCTTGTAAAAGCATTTGAATGATGGTATCCCTGGTGGTAGTTTACCCCTTTTTTAGACCAGGGGTCACTATTTATGAAAAAGGAATACTCCAACCAATCATGAATCTTTGACGGACAATCTACCGAGAGCTCACTCAAGGCCTAATCTCCCTAGCTTAATGTAAGTCTAGAACAAATAGGATAGAACACAAAATACTTTCCTAGATCAAATAGAAGTGCAAATGGAAAGATAGATCGTTTACCTTGGATTTGCAAATCCCTTTCTCCTTCGTTGATCCAATGCTCCAACGCTGCCAAATCTTAAATGGCTATACCATGTTGAACATATAATAGACCAAGAATAGTGAAAGCATACATTTCATATGATAGATCTAAGTTAACAGTTAAGGAGGAAAACTCTAAACATCATCAACACGACAACATTTATGGAAAGCAATTGTATTAACTGTATTGAAAAGTGGAGAGTACAATAGAAAAGAGGATTACAACCATTTCCTTAACGTTGCAAGCTCCTTCCGACAAGCCATGCCAAAGCTCCTAGAAAGAAGTGGATGTCTCCCAAGCTAGAGTGCTAAATCTATTAAGCCAAATTTCACCAACATAAGAGTACCATAGGCTTCCTCTCTTCAGAGAGGGGTAGAGCCTCACTTATATATGGCTAAGTGGATAGGATATGGATAGGGTAGGTTGAGATATGATAGGAGAGAGATAGGGGATCCTCCCATGAGGTTAGGAACCGAATGCCATCTCCCCCAACAGGTCAAGGATAAGGATCTAAGTCAGCAACCTTCGAGAATGAGCTCAAAGAAGCTATTTTTTCCCATTAACTGACTTCATCGCACCCTGTAATGGAGCAAGGTACGACGTCGCAGGTTTCATTAGTGCAGCCTGCGACGACATCTCAAAACCTAGCATAAGCACAATGATGTCCCTTCCAGGTAAATGACTTATCCAATGGAACTCCAGGGGTGTATACACTGAATCACATGATGGTAGGATTTTAGGTGTAACAGAATGCCCCCCAAAGCATGAAGCTGTTGAAATATAGGATAGGTGAAATGCTTTGACAGAAGAATGGAAAATAGACTTGTAGGATGGAGGACACTGCTGCAGTACAACTGACTCTGAACTGACAATCACATATGATGTACAACATGGCTGTCGACCAATACAATGCAGATCCATGGTAGTAATGACCGATTGAACACAATCATGGCTACTAGACACAAGCGTAGATCCATGATGAGATGGTAACACAACCACGACCAATACAAATGTGGATTCGTGTGATATGACTCAAATAAAAACTCCATCGCAACTTGGGTAGAATATGACTCCCCAGGGTCTTCAAGCTGAACCCGCAATGATACGAATCTAACCATGTGATTGCAAATGTCTTGACGTCGAACATGGTAGAAACCACTTGATTACCGGTCATTGATGTATATCGTTAACAAGTGCGAGGGAAATCATCATTGATGTCAATGATTCCCAAGGTATCACAGTACATTTCATCAAGCAAGAATAAATGAGTTGAAGTCGAACGCGAGATGAAATATTTCAATCAAGAGTCAATGATGTAAACTCATGTTGAAAGCGAGGTAACCTGCCATTAAGGCATGCAAGGCCAAGGTACTTGATTCGTTTCTAGATTCAATCCTCGGATGATGAGCTGAAGTCGACAAGGTTGAATCCGTCGAAGGAGGTGTCGTGCTAAATATATAACATGTAAATCAACATTTAATTGTCAACCCGGGAAGGTAGACTTAGAGGAACCAGCACAGGAAATGCAGGGTTGAAGAGGGAAGTGAAAGAATGTCAACTAATATCTGAACTGCTAAAAGAAACTTGCTGGAAGAAGCTATGGTACTCTACTCTGTTCTGCACTACTCTGTACCAATTTCATAAAACTGTTCTGCACTAATTAAAAATGATCATATGCATGTAAATCAATGGCTGAAAACAATGCTTACATTTCTGCTACTTATCACTCCACACAACTCAGCAACTTCTATTTTGTAATGTAATGAAACCCTCTATTTCAATCAAATGAAACTAGTTCCGAACTATTACTTCTGCACTATGAAATCAATAAACTGAGAACTGAAATCGATGGCTGAAAGATAACATTTAAACTTGATGCTAAATCCTCTGTTATAATCGAATGAAACTGCTACTTACAACTCCTCAATCATTTGGAAATCTATTTTATAATGAAATAACTCTACTGCAATCGAATGAAACCTTCTGAATTCAAATCTTCTACTTTTGCACTATTAAATCAATGAGCAAATTGAAAATGTAAACTGAAATTGAAATCTTGCTGAAAGATAACGTTCAAGTCTGAAGATGGAATCTACTGTAAATGCAATTCATACGGCTCTGTATCAATCGAAGGGGGCCCTGCCTTCTCTTTCAACAGACCATGGCTCATCGACGCATATTAAAACATTCTTACAGCAAACTCATCATAACAGAAATTAAATGAACGAACAGCTCTAATCACTTTATTGAAAATAAGAAGAACAATATGAGCACTAGAATATCTATATATATTCCATTCTTCTATATAATCTATGCTCCATCTATCTCCATCTCAAACTTATTTATACATGAACAGATGGACAAGATCCATCCCAAAATCCAGAAATTCGAGCAACTACCCAGAAAATGGCCAACACCAAATCTGGCAAAACCACGTCTGTTCCGGAAGGGATTTCTCCACATTCGTTCAGAAATTCTGAAAACTGCCCTCAATTAGGGGTAAATGGGGCCATTTTTGAAGTGGGTTTCGAACCGTTTTGAACAATTCCCAACCGTTTGTTCAGAAATTGAGCCCGAAATCAGGTTCCTGATCGAGGACGGAAATGCCATTTTGAGCAAATGACATCCTCAGAACAGCATTGGATAATCTTCATAAGTATTTGGAAGGTGATGTGAATCCAAGAGAAACATCTCCACTGTGGACTGAATCCCCCAAATCGCCGGTTCAACATATCTTCTGAGCGCCAATACCACTACATGGAAGAAACAAAGACTCATTAGTTGACCACATATTTAAAAGGAAACTTAAAGGTTGCATATAAAAACAAAGCAAAGTAATGAATAAGCAATTAAAAAGTCACTTACCAAAACCTAGCAATGTTGATCTTCAAAAGGCATAATCATGTACAAAACAACACTAAATAAGGCTGACTAGCACTTAATCTCATGTGACTTGAAACTAGAAATATGATGCTGAATAGTCAAAATAGGAAGCCAACATCTCCCCCAGACTGAATATCTTGCATGACCCTATGCAAGAAAGTTTCAAACAAACAAAATTTGAAACTCATAATAGATGATCAAGCCTTGGATCAAACCCCAGAAACTGAGGCCGAAGTATTAAACAGAACTTGAACCTGAGGAGGAGATGGAGCAGTGTGTTGTTGTACACTAATCAACTTCTTAAACTGTTTATCCTTTTTCTTCAACTATTTTCTAAGACTGCGATTAGACCCTATGATATCATCAACTAAAGTCTATAAAGAGGCTACCTTAGCCTTCAAAATGGCATTTTCCTGCTTAATATAGTGGTCCAATCTCACATATTCATTAGAGAGATTTTGAGGTCAAAAAATGGCCTCCTAAGAGATGTACTACAAAAATATGAGATATATTAAAATATTATGAATTGGGGGTTTTATGGGGTAGGTATGTATGACAAGTCACCTCCCACACAATTTTCTATGCACAATATAACTAACCATGGTTGAGTTGCTTTTCAAAATTCACTAGAAATAAAATTAATAAAATAAGTCTACATTGATGTGACTAAGATTCATTGTAAATTCCCAAAAAATTATTGTCCTTTAGCATTTATTTGTCTTGAACTTGCAAATGAAATTAAATAATAATAAATATTTTTAAGAGCTATTTTTTTAATTTTATGTTGACTTTTTATATTTAGTACTTTTCTCATGAATTTAATTGAGAATTTATTTACATGTAAAATGTTAATAATATTATTATAATCCACATTGCATTATTATTATTATTTATTAAATCTATTATTATTTTTTATTAGTTTGACATTATGTTATTAAATAGAATGGAGTGAATATATAATTTAAAATTAAAAACATAAAAATGATAATATATTATTTTATAAAAAAATGTGAAAGGACTTTCTTTATGAATTAAGAGTACTTCACTTGAAAATGACAATAATGTTATTTTATGAGAAAGTGTGAAAATACATTCATTATGAGTACTTTACTTGAAAATGACAATAATATTATTTTATGAAAAGACTATCATTATGAGTACTTTACTTTATGACTTAAAAGTACTTACACCACTACCTTGGTTAACTATGTGTTTTCATCCACCATAGAAAATTTGACAAATAAACATTCTTAACTCATGCAATGCCACCTCACCAAGGGGGATGATGTCATCTACTAGAATATGATTGGTTGTTTTTTTTTAGTACATTTTCTTTGTTTTGAGGCCATTTTTTGACCTCAAAATTTCTCTAATGTCTTGCAATTTCTTTGTCAGCTTAAAATTCTTCTGCCTAAAATAATCAATTCCTTGAGCTGAAGTATCAGATCTATGAGATTTAGCAAACTTTGGACCTGACTTGGAAGGTGATGCTTTAGCAGATTTTAAACTAGATTTTGAAGGCGATGCTGCCAGCAAAGGTTCACTGACAGGACTAGGCATTGAAGAATGATGATGAGAGCTATGAGAATCAGAGTTATCATGGGCATAAGAAGAAGTGGATGAGGACAATTCACATTGGACAGGCTCTTACCTTTGGATTCCCTTTTTTTTTCTTTAACAGTCATGCTGCGGGCAAATCTTCGATTGGGTGAAGCAAACAAATTTTCACGACCCTTTTCTCCCCCAGACTGAGAGCTGACACGCTGCCCCTTAGATACTGGAGACTTCTTAGTATGGGATGGGCCAACCTTCTTACAACTCTTAACAGCTGGTTCCTGAGGATGGCTGACTTGATGTTCAGAAATATTTACAAAGGAGGCTTTATCCACTAAATCAGGAATACAAGGCTCACATGGTTCATTCCCCAGGGATGATTTAAGATGAGAATTGGACAGCTCATATACAAATTGCTCCCATACCCAATCCTTTTTCTTTAACTCAACTAGAATAAGCATCGTGAAAAACAGGAAAAGAAATGACAACAAACTAACAAAGATCAGACAGTCAATTCGAAGACAAGGGAGAACTGCATCAATCTTTCTCTCGCTGGCACATGCTATAGCACATGCTGCCCACGTTGCAATGAATTATGCCCATTTTATCACACGTTTAATTCACCTTCACCGCATGGCGAGTTACGAACCCAAATTGAAATATATCAATGGCATAAGTTTTATTAAAAATGTCAAATTAATAATAAGGAAATAAAATATTACCAAATGCCATAAAATAATTTATGAAGAAATGGTGGAATCTCAACTAAATAAACGCCAAGGTTATATGGCAACCCATAGCTCATCGATCCTTGTATTAAAGGAAAAAGCAATTGGTAATAATAATAATCCTTAATATATAACAATTAGGACTTACCCAATCATGCAACTTTCATTACGTTCATTACCCTTACCATTGAACATGCCAATTTTCAATTTTTATTCCGACACCCCATCCGGCACTCAATCCGGCACTTCAACAATTTAAAATACAGAGGTACTTCCAGGCTGATACGGACAAACAATAATTACCAGCATATGTTGAAGGAGTGATAATCACCAGCATAGCAGTAATATTATCAGTAAGGACAAATAACTGTCTTTCCAACTTTCGTGAGTTGAAAAGACAATTAAAACTGCCTAAAAAAAATCAAATAACTACTTGGAAAATTAAATAACAGCCTGAAAATTTTGTTTTATCAGCAGGCTCCTTGCACAGTTACCATTATTCAGTGGTTGCGTCCTTAGCTTTAAAGTGTTTGAATCGTGAGTCAAACAACAGAGCCTATCACGTTCTTCAAAAGTTTTCTTCTTCAACAATTTGTCATGGCATTTAGTCCTCTGATTCTGTATTAAATCAGTTCATGGACAGCATCTTGTTTAATTTCATCAAGCCCATTAATTGCATCAACCTCTGCTCCTGAGCTTCATCTAAATTCAGGCTCAATTGTGCAGCAGTATGAAAGGTCTTCACCTGAAATTCTATAGGGAGCAATCCATTGCCATCATCATAGTGATATTAAAGCAAATAAATGTCTTTGAAAATATACCACTTGTGTGAGTTGCAAAAGGAAGTAAAACTAGTTGAAAATTTGTTTTACCCCAACAAGCTTGTGGCACAATTACCTCAGTTCAAGGTTGCTGCTTCACTTGATCACACAGGAAACTGAGCTGAGTTATGAAACCAATTTTTATTAACAATACAAAAAAAACAAAAGTAACTACAATTCACAAACAATCAACCTTACTCCTATATTCCACACCTCAATCATGAACACAGACTTCATTCTCGTCATTCATATAGAACTTTTTCCACCCGGACATGTGCCTTACAACACAAGACAAAAAGAGTACTACAAGAATCCAATGGGGTACTGGCCCACTTGACTCAGCTTCACATAGGACAGGTTGAGTAGTGAAAAGAAAAACCAGTACTGAAATTCACAGCTATGTTCATGGGCTCAGAAAATATCAGGAATAAACTTTTTTTCGCAAGGATCAGGTAACCAGAATTCAGAACAGCTGAAGATGATTACCAACTGGCTATCAGCTGAATTTTACAAATAGTCTCCTTAAATTTTATTTAACCACACATATGACCTCTCTTTTACCCTTACATAGGTTCATTGTTCATATAGACAAGTATAGATGAGGCTTTTAAAAAGAGATATTAGAGTCAGAACCCACTGGCAGCGAGCCTGTTCAGTACTCCGGTGGGGTAACTGTAACATCTAAGAAGCTTCTTCCCCAAGCAGATGCCCCATTGCCAACAGGCCCATTCAGTACCCTGATGGGTTTGCCTGTTTATACCACAGGTCGGTACCCGCTGCCAGCGGACCTGTTCAGTATCCCGGCGGGTTAACCTCTTACACCCGTTTTCTATCAGAGGCCCTTGTCCCAAGTTAATCTTAAAGATAAATTTTATGATTTGCTCAAGCATAGATGAGTGGGGGAGCAGCTCTGAGAACCATCTAGGAGTGGGATGGTATCAGAATTGGAAGAGTATTCTTTGTACATGCCTGTAAAAATTTGCCCAAATGAACAACTAACCTTTGCAACTGTATAAAGTGAAAGTCATAAAATGGCTGCACAAAAATATATATATATATGTATTTAATATTATAGAAGCCAATAGATAATAACCAACAGACTGCTCAGTCCTGGAGACCTTTTCCACAATGGTGCTTGACTTAAAGATAACTTAATGCCCATAACTGTTCCTAAAAAAAATTCCCTCGCTCCATCTAGTGTGAAACCAAGTCAAATGGTCCTAGCAACCCATAAGTTCATAAGTTAAAACCACTTTGGAAGCTTAAATCACTGATGGAGGGCAATGCCAGGTGAAGAAGTACTCAGATGAATAGAGAGGACAAGTCTGAAAAACCTAACAGCACACATTTATTTACTTGATACAGGCATTCCAATTAGCCAGTGAAACTCAGAAATTTAATCCAGATTAACAGTCCTTAAAAATGCTTTGTAAAAATAATCAAAGGCTGAAATAGGGGTAGTAACATAAAGACTTCCCTTATTCCTTCAAAACATCCTGAGCCTTATTGCAGAAAATATCTACATCCTTCAAAAGAAACCTATTGGTAATATCTGCATCCTCATGTCCTCATGCAAACGAATTCACCTCTTTAACACTGGCATGGTAATAGAATGTTAACAGTCCCGATAACTGTCCAACTTGATTGATAGGAAACTGCTGAGAAGATCCCCTGTACTCTGTCAACTCATTCATTCATCACTTAGATAGAAAATCTTCAATCCTTCTTATTCCAGTTGATGCTCTTTTTATTTGCAGAATAAAAGTAAACTATTTAAAGGTACTAACATTTATTCATTATCCTACCTACCTACTTAAAGAAATGAAACATTTCTTTAAGTATAGGCAAATAACCAATGTAGCCACCGTCATAGCAGAATCAGTAATGCATTCATGCCTTTTGATAGAAGATATAGATGTATAATTACCAAGGCATGCTGAGCAAGAAACACCAGTTGCTTGATGTCCAAGAATTGCTGAAGAAGAAGATTATCTGAAGGCTATAAAACAGATTGAAACCAATGGTCAATATGATTATGCATACCATGTTCTTTCTCAGCTGGATTGTCTAACTGTTCATTGTTCTCTGCAGGTTGGCAAATTTGTTCCATCAGAACCACTGAATCAACTGATTCCTCCTCCATCTCTTGAGCTGCAGAGATCTCTTCAAGTTCCTGCAAGATGCATGAAACTTCATGCAACAATCTCTTCTTTCATTCATTCATTCTTGGATCCATTAGTCAATTTTTTTTGTGCGATTTTTTCTTTTCTTGTAGGGGGTTTTCTAAAAACTTTGAAAGTCACACCAACTGATAATAATTCGGAAACCCACACTAGCTTGAAATAACATGAAATGCACTCTTGCTGAAAAGAAAATTGCTTCTACTGAATCAAATACACACCCTCTCATACTAATGAAATCGACTGTTGAATCAAATCCAACACTGTTGAAAGGAAGACTCTGCTGCTGTTGAATAAAACCTACTGAAATAGAAATTTCTTTGCTGCTGAATATAATCTAATACTTCTGAAATAAACCACTTGCACACTAATAAAATCAAATTTGATCTGGCTAAAAATGAAAGCACACCTACATCCACTCTCCAATCCTTTTTAGTACCTCCCTGGCAACAGCGCCAAAATGTCGTGCTAAATATATAACATGTAAATCAACATTTAATTGTCAACCCGGGAAGGTAGACTTAGAGGAACCAGCACAGGAAATGCAGGTTTGAAGAGGGAAGTGAAAGAATGTCAACTAATATCTGAACTGCTAAAAGAAACTTGCTGGAAGAAGCTACTGTACTCTACTCTGTTCTGCACTACTCTGTACCAATTTCATAAAACTGTTCTGCACTAATTAAAAATGATCATATGCATGTAAATCAATGGCTGAAAACAATGCTTACATTTCTGCTACTTATCACTCTACACAACTCAGCAACTTCTATTTTGTAATGTAATGAAACCCTCTATTTCAATCAAATGAAACTAGTTCCGAACTATTACTTCTGCACTATGAAATCAATAAACTGAGAATTGAAATCGATGGCTGAAAGATAACATTTAAACTTGATGCTAAATCCTCTGTTATAATCGAATGAAACTGCTACTTATAACTCCTCAATCATTTGGAAATCTATTTTATAATGAAATAATTCTACTGCAATCGAATGAAACCTTCTGAATTCAAATTTGCTACTTTTGCACTATTAAATCAATGAGCAAATTGAAAATGTAAACTGAAATTGAAATCTTGCTGAAAGATAACATTCAAGACTGAAGATGGAATCTACTGTAAATGCAATTCATACGGCTCTGTATCAATCGAAGGGGGCCCTGCCTTCTCTTTCAACAGACCATGGCTCATCAACGCATATTAAAACATTCTTACAGCAAACTCATCATAACAGAAATTAAATGAACGAACAGCTCTAATCACTTTATTGAAAATAAGAAGAACAATATGAGCACTAGAAATTCTATCTATATTCCATTCTTCTATCTAATCTATGCTCCATCTATCTCCATCTCAAGCTTATTTATACATGAACAGATGGACAAGATCCATCCCAAAATCCAGAAATTCGAGCAACTACCCAGAAAACAGCCAACACCAAATCTGGCAAAACCACGTCTGTTCCGGAAGGGATTTCTCCCCATTCGTTCAGAAATTCTAAAAACTGCCTGTGATTAGGGGTAAATGGGGCCATTTGTGAAGTGGGTTTCGAACCGTTTTGAACAATTCCCAACCGTTTGTTCAGAAATTGAGCCCGAAATCAGGTTCCTGATCAAGGACGGAAATGCCATTTTGAGCAAATGACATCCTCAGAACAGCATTGGATAATCTTCATAAGTATCTGGAAGGTGATGTGAATCCAAGAGAAACATCTCCACTGTGGACCGAATCCCCCAAATCGCTGGTTCAACATATCTTCTGAGCGCCAATACCACTACATGGAAGAAACAAAGACTCATTAGTTGACCACATATTTAAAAGGAAACTTAAAGGTTGCATATAAAAACAAAACAAAGTAATGAATAAGAAATTAAAAAGTCACTTACCAAAACCTAGCAATGTTGATCTTCAAAAGGCATAATCATGTACAAAACAACACTAAATAAGGCTGACTAGCACTTAATCTCATGTGACTTGAAACTAGAAATATGATGTTGAATAGTCAAAATAGGAAGCCAACAGGAGGGCCATGATGAATCCCCCATCATCAACACGAAACATGACAAAGGATGTGTAGAGTGGATCGGATGGTACAATAACATGCGTGATGGATTCAAAGTAAACCGACATGATGGAAGGTGTACTGACTGCAGATAATGAATGGTGAAAGTATTCTTGAACATGGGCATGGCATGACTTGGCAGTATTGACATGACGAGTATGACACTAACTCCTAATGCAACTGGTGATGGAAGCTTTCTTTGAATGACTGAAAGGAGTAACAAGACTCAGGAAGTAAGTGGAACTCTAGGACAAACAGATGATCTAAGTACTGTATGCAAATGCAGATGAGTGCCATGTTCAAGAATGACTAAGTACTGCCACAAATAAAGGTGTAACACAAAAAATTTCCCTTTTCCCATCATGAATGATGAGTGCCTCATGTGTTTTTTACGATCTTGATGAGGGTAACCAGATGCTCGATATAGCTCATCTCATAGATGAATCCAATCCAAAATATTTTTTGAACCTGGGATAGGAGGGTTTCGTCCCATGGCGGGCCCTTCAATGTAAAAACTTAATGAGTCCATAGAAGGTAAACTCGGTCGTCATTTCATGTTTAGAGAGTCTGAAAAGAACTAAAGAAGACTCCAACGGTCCTTTTTCGTAAAGTTAGCCTCATCGCCTGAAAAAGGGTAAAACAACGCGGGAGAGGACTCTTCCAGTCGTGATTGGCTGGAGTATACATTTTTCATAAGTAGTGCCCCCTGGTCCAAAAAAGGGGTAAACTATCACCATGAAGACGACCATTCAGATCCTTTTCCAAGCGTGAATGCGACAAGTTTGCTTGGCAATCTTTTCGTATTTCGAGAGCCTGAAAAGAACTTAAAGATAAACTCCGGGGGGGGTTCCTTTTCCGTAGGAGTTTAACGAGCCCAGAAAAGTGATAAATCGTAACTCGGTAACGTATTCTCATAGTTTCAAAAGCACGATAAAGAACAAAGAGTAAGCTCATAATCATTAAATAATTACAATCTAATGAATGAAAAGATAAATGACAAAAATTCACAAGGGGTGTTCATACCTAAGATGACCGTTTCAATATAAAAATGGCATAAGAAGGCACTTAACAACTCCTGCACATTCGAAAACTAGGTCAAATAGTCAACCAAACATTCAAATATGATAAAATCAATCCAAACTATAGAAAATGGTATAAAGGCATCAAATATTTGAAAAAATAATATTCCATTTTGTTTATAAATAGAAATAAAAACCAAATATAGTCACCATTGTTCTATTTGCCAAATTTGGGAGTAGTGCCATTTGGAGCCAAAACTTTACTTGTCGATTTCGGGAACTACAAGCAGCCATTTCACCCGCCGTACGAAGCAGGTAACCCTAAACTTCATCCAACATAATTGTAGTAGTTTACATTTTTGAATTCCATTCAGTTTTTGGGTTTTTGGCTTGGTTTGGGAAGGGCCATTGCGCCCTCGGCTCGTCGCAGGCTGCCCTTTCGGGAACTGCGACGAGACCGATTCGTCGTAAGGGTCGCATAGTTGGACTGCGACGACATCGCACTATTTGCAAAAACGGGGTGCGAGGGAGGAAACGTCCATCCCCAAACTCAAGCCAAGCTAAAAAAAAGAACTTTTGGTGGTTGAAGCAAGTTCTAACAATGTTAAAACTCTCCTTTTGGCAGGTTCCAAGCATCCAAAATGGTTTTGGAGTAGCGTGAACGGGAGCATGAGTTAGATGATTAGCAAGCTGCAAACGATCCATGTTGTGTGGAAGAATTTAGGAACTGTGGGCTCCTCAAGTTCTTCGAGATTCAGGGGATGAGGTCCCAAATCCCACTACTGACCCATATGCTCCGATGCTAGGATGCAGCCTAGCAATACTTCATGATTGGTGAGCACGTGCTTACCATAGATGTCGAGGACATCTATTTCTTGACTGGGTTCTCCCGAAGAGGGGACAATGTGCTTTTGACTGGATCACATGGGAGTGATCGGACTATGGATGACATGATCCTACAGCATTGTACTCCTAACACTGTTGCTTATAGTGGGAAGATTCCCATAAAACATGTGCAGGAACGTCCGTTGCACGCCATACTCTTTACCATTATGAGGATGGCATGAAGCCAAGCTCCCCACTTAGCCACCAGATTACAGATGCTATACGCCGAGGACTGTATGTCTCCAAAGATCTTTAACTGGTGCAAGGGACTCCTTGCAAACATGCGAGCTCAGCTAACCAAGTGTCAGCGGGGAGAGCTCAAGCAGTTCGGCTATGGTTCGATAGTGATCTCATTCTTACTGGAACGGGTTCCCCTCTTGCATCCTCAGGTACTACTAGATGACAGGGATCCACACATGGCCAGATGGATAGCGATGATGTCCCATCATGGTGGGGGTCCCATCCTCTCATATGGCACCGATTTCTTCACTTGTCTGGAGGGCTAGTTACTGATGGTGGAGGACTTTCCATACAGTGGTACGGACTTTAGAGATGATCCAGACTTGCCGCTTCCAGAAGGAGTAGCATGGGGAGACCTTGGTAAGAACAGATAACCCTTATACTTTTTAAGTTTTATGCATTTATGATTTTTTTGATGTAGTGCTAACAAGTAAACAACATGTGTGTGCAAATGTGGGACCTGTACGACCGGTGGGAATCTCTCTTCTTGCTAGGAGAGAGAGAGGAGAGGGAGCAGTCGTGGGACATGTAGTGCATGCTGCGATTGCAGAGATGGATGGAGTCTATGCCAACCTGAGTGGGTTGACATTAGATGTTCTCGAGTCGATGGTAGATAAGGTGTTGTGGCCCATGCAGGTATACAAGGTTGGAGCGACTGTACGCTTCAACGCGCTGCTTCGCAGGGTTGCGAGAGCAGTTGACTGTTTCCACGCTCAGCAGGTCAGAGCTGTTAGACCACCTAGGGTTTTACGGGCCAGGTGCTAGGCCTTATGTTGTTACTATGTATGTACTAAGAGCTTAAAGGCCTCAGATTTTGCACCACTGAAAGCTACGAGGCTTCAGATTTTGTACCAGTACTACTTTTTGAGATATATATATATACAAACATTCCGGCGATTTATACATTATGTGTTTCAAAATGAATGAATGGTGTGGTCTTGTTATGTGTTTGCTTATATATAAAATGAGTTATTTACATGTTATGTCTACTTTTAACAATTCATAAATATGCTTATGTGTGTGCAATGTACCAATCTAAGATGAAGTTGGCCATAGAGTCGGCAATTGTGTTAATGCCTCGTGGAATGTGCAGGTACTGAATGGATTCGAAAGACCTTTCCAGAAGATGGACTCGTCGATAGAGATGGGGTAAGGTAGGATGGTGAATGACATAGACTCGGTTAATATGAGAGACCACTAGTTGAGAATCCAGGTGGATAACAACATGGTCCATACCCAAAGAAATGATGTCGGTTAGGGTTCCAATGACTTCTTGATATTCTGCAGCATTGTTGGTTGCGAAACCTAGACACATTCCCCCTGAGCTGATGAGCTCGCTGGTAGGTGAATAAAGTACCCAGGCTACCGAAGCAAGGTTACGGGTATGCCGACTGGCGGCATCCACGAATCCATAACACGTTGCCATCTGCACACGCAGATAGAACATGGTATAAGAAACGAAACAAGACCTAAACACCCAATAAATCAAAACGTCACACCACACAGAAAACACACACGCACGCCATGTATAGTATATACAAAATTACTCATGCATGAAAGACTCAAGCATAGTACCTCTTTAGGTAAATCCCATTGCGGGGTTCACCCAAAGATATCCCGTCATAGTCTTCAAGCTCATAAGCTCCCTCCTCTAAGACGCGTTTCACTACGTAAGGTCCATGCCACATGGACTCAAACTTTCCTGCCCCCAGCTTATCATGTTTTTGGTCATATATGAGGACCAAATATCCCTCGCTGTAGGTTCGAGGTTCTATCGACTTGTCGTACTGCACTTTGATGTGTTTCTTATGAGCCATGTTGGCGAGAGCGGCATCTCGGCGAGTATCGTCGAGCTTAGCTAGGTAGAGAAAGCCTTCTTCCTCGGCAGTAGTGTTTGGGAGAAGTTTGATGGCGAGCTTGAGAGATAGAATCTCGCACTCAATGGGAAGGACCTCCTCCAATCCATACACTAGTTGGAAAGGATTAAATCCGGTGGCGGTTTTGACAGAGGTTCTATAAGACCAAAGCGCGGAGAAGAGCATATTATGCCAATTGGCCTTGTGCGTACCCACCATCCGTTGGACCATATTTTTCAAGACCTTGTTGATGGCCTCGACCTGTCCATTCGACTGGGGGTAGTACGGTGTTGAGTTTTCATAGCGAAAACCCAATCTATCGCTCAACTTGTCAACCATGTGGTTCATAAAGTGTTAACCATGGTCAATAACTATCGCTTGAGGGACTCCAAACCATGCTATTACATGATTAAACATGAAGAGTGTGGCGGTCTTGCTGTCGTTCGTGTATGTAGGAATTGCCTCGGCCCACTTTGTAAAGTATTCCACAGCTACAATGACGTAACTATGCCCCCCAGTCGAGGTAGTCTTACAATGCATGAAATCGATTCCCCACTTAGCGAAGGGGCCAACGGCAATAACCGGGTGTAACGGAGTGGGATGGGTGTGCTTTTTGGTATGAAAATGTTGACATGGAGGACATTTTTTCATGGCCTCGATGCAATCTTTGAAGATTGATGACCAATAATATCCTACGCGCAAAATATTCTGGGTTGTAGCCATCCCAGAGAGGTGACCGCCACATGCCCCAGCGTGACAGTCGTTCAGAACGCGTTCAGCCTCATCATGAGTTAGACAACGTCGAAGGATAGATTCGATACCACGACGGTACAAAGTATCATTGATAATCAAATAATACTTTGCATGGTGGCGTATTCGATGATGGTCGTTGCGAGACAATTCAGGGTTGAAGCGTTGGGTTTGAAGATACAATGTGATATCTCCATACCATGGATCAGACGTACTGATAAGAAACAATGACTCATCTGGGAACAAGGCATTGGGCTCAGATCCGGTATTAGTACGGGGGAGGTCGCAGATGAGCTCAGCGAACACCAAAGACTTTTTCGACTTGTCTTTTTCGAAAAGAAGATTGAATTCTTACAGTATCATGATCCAGCGTGAATACTTGCTTCCAAGCACCTAACGAGTCAGAACATGGTACATGGGGTTTGAATCAGGGATGATAATGGTGGTGCAGAGCAAAATGTAATGACGAAACTTCTGCATGGCAATGACTACCACGAGAGCGAGCTTCCCGACATGTGAATAGCGAGTTTCATTGTCAATGAGACCTTTGCTGGCATAGTATATCACATGTTCTTGGGCGTTCTGGTCTTTCTACACCAAAACCATGGTGATAGTGGTGTCAGAAGCTGCAAGATATAAAATCTAATCTCGATAGTAATTCGGTGGTTGGATCACGGGGGCATGCGTGATGGCATGTTTCAAACTTTCGAAAGATTGTTGAGCTTGATTATCCCAGATGAACGGGATGTCTTTTTTCATCAATCTCATATAACCCTGCGTCCTTTGTGCGAAATTACAAACAAAACACCTTAAATAAGTCGCACGTCCTTGCAGACTCTGAAGTTCTGTAATGTTGGTCGGAGGTGGAAGAGCGATGATAGCTTCCACCTTCGAGGGATCAATGCTGATCCCGTCTTTTGAGACGATGAACCCTAAGAGGTGTCCAGACTCGACACAAAAAGTACTCTTGTGAGGATTCAGATGGATATTGTACCGCCTGCATCTGAGGAAAACGGTCGTCAGATGATCAAAGTGGAACTCACGCTGCTTTGAGTGGGCTGGGAGGTCATCCAAGTAAGGTTCCACGAAGTCCTTCACATCATGGAAAGCGTACGACATGGCCCACTGGAATGTGGCACCAACGGTTTTAAGACCAAACGGAATTTTACGATATGCAAACGTTCTCCAAGGGCAGATGAATGTGATCTTGTGCTGGTCAGCGGGGTGGATCTCAATTTGGTTGTAGCTGGAAAAGCCATCCATGAATGAAAAAATGACACTTCCAGCACAATTGTCGATAATCTGGTCGATAAAAGGAGTCGGGTAGTTGTCCTTGGGACAAGCTTTGTTGAGATCTCGATAATCGACACAGACGTGGATGGTGCCCTGTTTTTTATTAATAGGGACGACGTTTGAGACCCACTCTGTCAATGGGACAGGGTAAATGAAGCCGGCCTTCAAGAGTTTCTCAATCTCTACCTTGATTGTCGTAGTCTTCCGAGGGTGTACCGATCGGAGCTTTTGGTGGACGGGTTTGATGTCAGGATAGGTTTTAATCTCATGTAAAACAATGGAGGAGTCTATCCCAGGCATCTCCTCGTAGGTCCAAGAGAAAACGTCTCGAAATCGCTTGAATAAGGTCATGGCGGTGATGAATTCTTCAGGGGAACACTTATGGCCTAAGTGAATGTGTTCCACTACACCAGGAGTAACCGAAATGTCTATTAAAGTGGTGGGCTTGATGTTGGAAAAGTTGCCTTCAGAGTTCATTTGACACGCGTGTATCAAAGACTAAGAGCCAGAGTAGACATTCGGTGTAAAGATGGTGTGAATGTTGTTCTCCACAGTGTACAACAAGGGAAGGAAAGACGAACGATGGTGGAGGTCTTCCCACGGCGGATCCTCTGCACTCATGATTTCCATAATGGACTCGTCAGAATGAAACATCTATAGCAGAGGATCGGATGATGCTCGTTGTAGAGAACAGGAGGTGGAGGCTACAGCTAAGTGGTCCTCTGGTGCTGACTGGATAGCCCCATACATGATTTCAGCGGGTGACAGAGGCATAGTGTCTCCAATCGGGTGTGTGGTGGCTTCATCAGGTACAAGCCATGAATCAGTGGAATTGGGGATAGATGAGATCTGCAAGGAGATCATGTTCACCGTGGCAACATGATTTGGGGGATCCAAAGTGGGAAAGACACCCATAAGGGATGAATCCTTAAGGAGGCCAACCCCTACACTCTCATACTTCTGTGAAGATTGTCCAATTGAAGGAAATTTATTGTCGGCCTTCAAGAGTTTCTCAATATCTACCTTGATTTTCGTAGTCTTCTGAGGGTGTACCAGTCGGAGCTTTTGGCAGACGGGTTTGATGTCAGGATAGGCTTTAATCTCATGTAAAACAATGGAGGGGTCTATACCAGGCATCTCCTCGTAGGTACAAGTGAAAACATCTCGAAATCGCTTGAATAAGGTCGTGGCGGCGATGACTTCTTCAGGGGAACACTTCTGGCCTAACTAAATGTGTTCCACTACACCAAGAGTAACTGAAATGTCTATTAAAGTGGTGGGATCGATGTTGGAAAATTTGCCTTCAGAGTTCGTTTGACATGCATGTATCAAATACTGAGAGCCAGAGTAGACATTCGGTGTAAAGATGGTGTGAATGATGTTCTCCACAGTTTCCAACAAGGGAAGGAAAGACGAACGATGGTGGAGGTCTTCCCACGGCAGATCCTCTGCACTCATGATTTCCATAATGGACTCATCAGAATGAAACGTCTGTAGCAGATGATAGGATGATACTCATTGTAGAGAACAGGAGGTGGAGGCTACAGCTAAGTGGTCCTCTAGCACTGACTGGATAGCCTCATACATGATTTCAGTGGGTGATAGAGGCATAGTGTCTCCAATCAAGTGTGTGGTGGCTTCATCAAGTACAAGCCATGAATCAGTGGATTTAGGGATAGATGAGATCTGCGAGGAGATCATGTTCACCATGGCAACATGATTTGGGGGATCCGAAGTAGGAAAAAGGCCCATAAGGGATGAATCCTTAAGGAGGCCAACCCCCACACTCTCATACTTCTACAAAGATTGTCCAATCGAAGGAACGTTATCGCTCGGGTGAGAAGTGGTGTCAGGTGTGCAGAAATCTAGTTGGTCGACTATAACAATTCAGCCTTTATGAGGGGATTGTACTATGCGAAAGATAGATGATGCGACCGCAGTCATGGCATAAAACCAATTACAACCAAACAGAATGTTATAATCCAACAGGGCAGCGACTACCTCCATGTTAATGGTTGTGGTCTTTCCCCCCAGCTCGACTGGTAAAGCTTGTAATAGCCCATGAGGTTGAAAACCATGTCCTTCGAAGGCTCTCAAATTGGTAGGAGAATGATTCAACTCGGGAGAACCAATGGCTCTCCAACAGGCGATCGACATGACTGACGTAGAGGCTTCGTCGTCCAAAATGGTACGATGGATTATCTTCCCAGCAATGTTTGTAGCAACTTGAAATGCTAATTGGTGGGAGAGACTTGGTTTGAAATACTCCAGCCGGAACATAATGGTGTTCGATGAATCTGGGTCAACTGCACCGATGGTAGTGAGGAGAGTCTTGCACTGATTTGGACAGTTTTGCAAGACCTTGAGCGTCGACATAGCACAAGGAGCTTGTGCTAGGTCCTCTACAATGTTGTAGTTTTGAGCAGCCCAAGCATTAGGATTGAAAACCGATTTTCTAATCGTTCTCTTGGGTGGACACAACATTGACTCGAGAGAGGGCTTCTCTATGGTGAGAGGCACAGCTAGTGCGGTGACATTGGGCATTGAAGTGGAAGCTTTTTCAGTATTAGTTCCAACAGGTTCCTTAGCTGGAACGGAGTTATACGAATGAGAACGAGTGTTCAAGTTGATGGTCTCGTTACACACCATGAGAACATGTGTGGTGGTGGATGCTTCTCCTTGGGACGAAGAAGTGTGAGCGATCAACTGCTGATTTTGAGCAGGGAAGGGATCATTGAGAACTGCGGGTGTGGGTTTACCCTTAAGAAACTTTTGAACTTCGTCTTTGCGGGTGTGGGTTTACCCTTAAGAAACTTTTGAACTTCGTCTCTATGGGGGCACTCTTTAGAAAAGTGATCATCACCACACAATAGGAAAGGATACTTCAACTTCCTTTTCTATTTGGTATCATCAGGAGTGCTCTTTTGTTCCGGTTGGGTGGAATATTTCTTAGGTTTCCCCTTGTTTTTCTTCTTACCACCAGACTTTTGAGGTGAAACTGATGAAATAGAATTCACTTCTTCGGTGATAATAGAAGTGGATGATTTGGTGGTTCAGTGACCATCCTGAGTTGGTGATGGGGAAGAACCCGAGGGGTTCGACGAACCAATAGTTTGTGAAGAAGGCTGGGTGGTAAGGGATCCGATGATGCCATCATTTTTGGATCCCTTGGGTGGTTTCACGGGGTCGTAAGTGTTGTGGGGTGCGTCAGGAAGGATGTCAAACAATGTGCTAGACTGAGCATAGACCAAGTCTAGTAAGTGGGCACGTGTGATGGCTTGTTCTTCAGTGACAGCACCTCCCATGGCAACATCTCGTGCTGTGGTCGGGATGAGA
Source organism: Larix kaempferi (assembly GCA_027924585.1). Lineage (NCBI taxonomy): Eukaryota > Viridiplantae > Streptophyta > Pinopsida > Pinales > Pinaceae > Larix > Larix kaempferi. The sequence continues at coordinate 37,712,856 of BSBM01001229.1, read as the reverse complement.
GACTTCATGAACCAGTCTACTAGGAGCTGATCTGGAATAGGAGCCTTAATGAGACGTCGTCTCCTCCGCCACTCATGTATATGATCTGATATATGAGTAGAGGTATTTTGGCGAAGCGAGGTTAAAATCTCTGTAACATTTTCATACTGTATAGGTAGGTGGAAATGAGTCAAGAAGTTCATAAGAAGAGAACCAAACTCAGGAAAAGAATGGGGTGGTAGTTCAATGTACCACTTCGCAGCCGAACCAGTGAGATTTCGTTGGAATAACCGAAGACGGATCGAGTTGTCTATCAGAGAGTTGGATGAACACCATAAGTGGTATGTCATCACGTGGTTTTTAGGATCCTCACCCGGCTTACCATCAAATTTTGGGATATCTAACAGAAGTTTCACCGGAATGGGTGGCCAATTAGTTCTGTGGTAAATTGTTAGGAACCCATGTCTTTACTTTGTTAGTATATTGTTGTTGGACGCATATGCTTTGTAAGTCGTCCTGTAGTATTTGTTGATCCATAGTTTTTGTTATTGTTGTTGGCGCATATGCTTTGTAAGTCTCCCATAGTTATGTTGATCCATAGTTTGTATTGGCCCATGGTTTTGACCCTTAATAATTGCTTATCTATATTTTGTATTGGCCCATGGTTTGTATTGACACATGGTATTGACCCATGGTATTTGCACCTAGACTTAGTATATAAGTGTGTGTTGAGGCCTATGAAGGCACCGTGAAGTTAATTGTATTGAGCTTGCTCAAAGGAGGTTTCCCCCTCGAAGTGGCCCGTGATCAATATAAAAGTGATTCTGAGTTCTGTTATTTCTGATATCTCATGTATTTGCATTAATTAATGATTGCAGGTTCTTCACATCTGGTATCAGAGCCTCCACCCAGGTTCAAGTCACAAAGCGGGTGGCAACTTCGGCATTGCAGTGTTCGCCTGGGGCTCATACGGCGCAAAGGGGACACCACCGTACAGGTGCACATCTAGCCAAGAGTCTGGACTGCGGAGCGTGGTGGGATGTTAAGATCCTAGTGGATGACCTTCACTAATACCTCGGGGTTTTGGTGTAACGGTTCGCATCTGTTGCAGGTTCGGATTTGGGAATAATCCCTATCCGCTTAACTGTGGGAAGTACTTGGGTATAAGCCCTAAAACTCATTGTGAGGAGTACCACAGGAACCCCGAAGTAGCTGGCCCATTAAGAGGACCTTCCAGCGAAAAGGGCAACGACCCCTACCTGATTGACTAGTTCCCACCCGTGAGGTAAACCAAGAGCTGTCGTTTGTGGCAAAGCAGTTATCAGTTTTACCTGAGCCGTGGAGTGAGGGGTACTGCCCCAATACGCAATTCGTCAGACAGCATTGGTGGCCGAGTGAAACCCTTGAACTATTAGGAAGCCGCACATACCTGGGGTCCATATCTATTTTCAGCTGAACTGTTGTCAATCACTGCTGCATCGTTTCAGATCCAGCTGTTCAGATCCATTCTGAAAGTCGTTCCAGATCCAGTTGTTTTCAATCCATTCGGTGCCATTTCAGATCCCTCTGTTTTCGCTCACTTCCGGGCCGTTGCATCTTTATCTGTTTCAGATCCCTTCCGAGCCATAGCCGCTCCAGTCTGGAAAAAAAAAAGGTATAAAATTCAGTTTTTTCTCCATATCTCCCTTGTTTCACTCTGTTTCCCTTGAAATTTTCGGGGAACCCCTATCATCCCATTCTGCATATTTCATTCCTTAAGACCATATCCCCAATTCCACTTCCCAAAGCCCGAAATCCCACATTTGTCTATTTTTATGGTTTGCCATAACTTCCTCGGATTTCACCCAATCACCTTCAAATTTTACCACAGAGTTCCCTTCCGAATTCTGCTTCTTTGTCCCCCTCTGCCAAATTTTTCCATTCTTTCACCCCGCTTCTGAAATCCTCCTTTTTTGCTTCCTTGTCTATTCGACAGTGTCCAAAACCTAGTCAAACCCCAATTACCCTTTAGATTTTTTCGCAAATCCAGATTTTCCCTTACTAAAGCAGTTTCTGTTTTTGTTTTTCTACCCAGTCAACCAAAAAAAAAAAAATTCCTGGTTATGGTTGTCACTCGCACAGGAGCAAAAACCATGGAGGAAGCACTTGCAGCCATCCAAACCAAACTCCAAGATCTGGATGAAAAATTTCTCAGCCTCCATTTTCAGCATTCAGCCATGAACAATAACCGACAACCAGAATCTTCTGCAGCCACTGGGTTCTCTTCTTCCAACAATTTTCGTGGGCCGAAGCTTGATTTTCCTCACTTCAATGGTACTGATCCGACTGGATGGATATACCGAGCAGAACAATATTTCAGTTTGCATAATACTTTTAATGTCCAGAAAGTTCCACTTGCATCCTTTCATTTCGAACAGGAAGCCCTTCAATGGTACCATTGGTACATCAAAGCTCATCCCGAGCCAAACTGGATAGATTTTTGCCAACTCCTTTTGCCACGATTTGGTCCTAGTGCTTTTGATGACTTCACAGGAGCACTCACTAAACTTCATCAAATTGGCACAGTGAGAGAGTATCAGACAGAATTTGAGAAACTGGCCAACCACACAGAAGGATTGTCTGATGAATTCTACAGGAGTTGTTTTATCAGTGGTCTCAAGGATAAAATCCGCTCAGAAGTCAAAATGTTCTGTCCCAACACAATGATGGAAGTCCTAGGGTTGGCTAAGTTGGCAGAGGACAAGATCGCAGCTCAACAACGCTCCAAACCCACCTTTGTTCCCTTCAGAAATATTGGTTCCCAACAACCTCCCATCATGCCTGCTCCTCGAACAACTCCTATCAAGCATTTGTCTGAAACAGAGATGCAGACACGCCGAGAAAAAGGGATTTGTTATAATTGTGATGATAATTTCACTCGGGACATAGATGTGTTCAACAAAAGCTCTATCTCTTGGATGTGGATTCTCCGCCTACCTCAGAACTTGGTGAAGAAGCTCCAGATACAGTAGATGTTCAGGTCGACATTCAGCACCCGCCTGTTGACACCCCATCTCAAGATGAACCACCTGAGATCTCTCTCCATGCTGTAACTGGCATCACCACCCCACAAACAATGCAGGTCAGGGGATACTTCAAGAAGCTCCCTCTTACCATACTCATTGATTATGGTAGCACTCATAACTTCATTGACCCTCGGATTGCCAAACAGGCTGATTGTTTTGTCCATCCTTGTTCCAACTTTGAAGTCATGGTTGCCAATGGGGGCACCTTACCTTGCAAGGGGAAGTTTCATAATGTGCGTATCTCTATGGAAGATTATAACTTGCACCCTGACATGTTTGCCTTGTCCTTAGGTGGATGTGATGTAGTTTTGGGCATTCAATGGTTACACACTTGGCCCCATCTTATGGGATTTTGATGAACTTTGGATGCAGTTTTCTGTCAATGGGACACAACACAAATTTATGGGCTTACAACCAGGATCTCTCTGCATCATCAGTTCACATCGCTTGGAAAATATCCTTAAGAATAATTCACATGGTGTCATTATTCAACTCCATTCCCTTCAGATGCACCCACCAACGGTCTCCACTACTTCCTTAAATAGATATGCAGGTGTCTTTGTTGCACCAGTGGGCTTGCCGCCTTCACAAGACCTTTCCGGTAAGCATTTTTCTGCATCTATATCTCAGCAGGACATGATGGCTATTTTGCATGCAGTACATAAGTGGCATCCATCCCTATTGGGGAATTATTTCTGCATCAAGACTGATCTCCAGAGTCTGGAAACTTTCTTGGAACAAAGGGTCTCCTCCCCAGCATACCTGAAATGGGTTCTCCAACTCATGGGTTATGACTATGCGACCACTTACCAGAAGGGTAAGGACAATATGGTGGCAGATGATCCTTCTTGCACATTTGATGACCCAGTTTCTCTTACAGGTATTTCTCTGCTTGTTCCAAATTGGTTGCAAGCTGTTCAATGGGGCTATCTCTTCTATGAACTCCATGCTTCTTCATCAGCAGGGCACTCTGGGTTCCTCAAAACGTATGACCAAGAACAATGTAACCTCTTTTGGCAGGGATTGAAAATGACAATTTAACGGATGGTGGTTGACTGTGATACTTTCCAGGTCAACAAGGGTGAAATGACCCTCCTTTTGGGACTTCTCAAACCCTTGCCCATCCCTACACAGATTTACACAACTATTTCTATGGATTTCCTGGAAGCGCTCCAGTGGTATAGTACCACATCTAAAAGGACACCATATGAAGAAATATCTGGACAGGAACTGCCAGTTCTTCTTCCATACACCTTCAGCAACTCCCCAGTTCAGGCAATTACTCAATTCTTCGAAACCGCAATCAGCTTCTTCTCATTCTGCAGGACAATCTTCACATGGAAAGAATTCGACTGAAACAACAAGTCGATTAGCACTGTTCTGTGTGCACTTTTCACGTCGCTGATATGGTTCTTCTTCGTCTACAACCTTCCATGCAATCCTCCCTGAAACTCAAAAGGCGCCAGTGGCCCGGAATGCAACCCGAGGATGCTACAGGGGACCCACTCCTTCAGATTCTGCACCAATTTCCACATCTAAAGCTTTGAGGACAAAGTTATTTCTAAGGGAGAGGGGATGTTAGGAACCCATGTCTTTACTTTGTTAGTATATTGTTGTTGGACGCATATGCTTTGTAAGTCGTCCCGTAGTATTTGTTGATCCATAGTTTGTGTTATTGTTGTTGGTGCATATGCTTTGTAAGTTGCCCATAGTTTTGTTGATCCATAGTTTGTATTGGCCCATGGTTTTGACCCGTAATAATTGTTGATCTATATTTTGTATTGACACATGGTATTGACCCATCGTATTGGCACCTAGACTTAGTATATAAGTGTGTGTTGAGGCCTATGAAGGCACCGTGAAGTTAATTGTATTGAGCTTGCTCAAAGGAGGTTGCCCCTCGAAGTGGCCCGTGATCAATATAAAAGTGATTCTGAGTTCTGTTATTTCTGATATCTCATGCATTTGCATTAATTAATGATTGCAGGTTCTTCACATAAATGGGGTCATTAGTTAAACAAGACAGGTCAGGTAGATCCAAAGTAGCCAAAAAGGGCAGCTGCGGATTAGGCTGCAAGTACTGATAGTACGGATAAGGCGTGTAAGGACCTGTAAGACCTTGTATCGACTGACCATAGGGTGTTCCAGGAGGAAAATGGCCATAGGGGTATTGGCCGCCCGGACCAAATGTAGGTCCGCCGCCATAGTAAGGAGGTCCGTAACCATAATAAGGTGGCCCGTTACCATAAGGTGGGGGCTCGCCTCCGTCGCTGGGAGGGGGTGGGTGGCCTCCAAATGGTGGGGGTCCGCCACCACCGCCAAGGCAGGATGGGCCACCACCGCCTCTACCGGGAGGAGGTGGTGGTCTGCTACCACCACCGGAATAGGACGAGCCTCCACCGCCTCCACCAAGAGGGGGTGGTGGGCCACCACCACCGCCGGAAGGGTAAGAGCCTCCTCTGCCACCTCCACCATAGTAGGGTGGGGGTCCACCACCACCACCACCAGGATTAGAAGGTCCTCCACCACCACCACCGGGAGGGAGTGGTGCTCCTCCACCACCACCGGGATGAGATGGTCCTCCCCCACCTCCATCAGGAGGGGGGGGTGGTCCTCCACTACTGCCGCCAGGGGTGGTGGTCCATGATGACCAAAGTGGGGCGGTCCTCCACCAGAAGTTAAAGATCTGCCTCCTCCAAAGTTATTTGGGGGCCCGTCGCCTCCAATGGGAGGTGGGGGTGGACCAAACGAGGGTGGAGGGACTTGCGGTACTGTAAGTGGGGGTCCATGTTGTAAAACATTTTGCTGGCCCCATAGAGTGTAAGGATTACCAAGGTAAGGTACCCTGTAGAGTGTGTTTCTGGGATTAAGTTGACCCGGTACAGGGTTAAGATGACCTGGATACGCTTGACTCGATGGAGGTTGAATTACATTGGACGGTCCCCCAACATGGGATAGTCCCGGATTGGAAGGTTCAGGAGGTAAGGAATTTCTAATGGAAGGCTCGATGGGAACCCTTGTTACAGGATTGTGGTTAAGATACGGGGGTTTCCCCCAGCAACAACTTGCTTATCTCTAGGTAAAGGTTGACCCAACACTGGTCGTTGATTATTCACCGTAAGGTTACCACTACCCGTAAAGAAGATAGGGGGTAAAGAGTATCCTCCCCATGAAATTTAGGATGGGGGAGGAACAGGTGACGTAATTACGGTAGTCACGAGTGTGTTGGACTGTTGTCCTTCAACAAGTTGGGTTATGGGGGGTACTGAACTAGTCTCCTGTCTAGGAGACGCATGTGCAGGAATGGATGGTTGACCAGTTTCAACAATGGTCACGTGTTGCGTGGATGATTCTGGTGACTCGAAGGATAAAGAGCGACCTGGGATTGGTCTGTCGTCGAATCTTATTTGAAAGTTTTGATTTCGAAACTCCTCACCCATAGCACGTAAATGAGCCAATTTTCCACGATACAGTGCTAAGCGGTCATCGAGGCTAGCCCAACTGGGTGGGGAGGCAATGGAGAAATGGGCAACTGGGTGACTGGTAGAAGATGTCCAATAAGTTGCTGGTGGACCAGCAATGGGTAGGGTCGTCCTGGGGTTGATTTATCCATTCCAACGATCCAGGCTCTCCCGGTGCAACGGGAGGTGAATCTTGTGAAATGGGGATTTGTACTTCTTCACCCCGCGGGGGATGAGAGGCAGGTGAATCTGGAGGAGTATGCAGAAACAAGAGTCCTCCAACATTCAAAGTGGGGTTTTCCACTTCATGTGACCCGACCCTGGAATGTGGATCCATTCTTACCCTTGAAATTACCTCCTGGTTAAGGGGATATTCAGGTGGCAAACTCTGAATCCTACGAGACCTTCTCCAAGGAAAGTCAGCCAGAGTGACTGAAACGAAAAGTTTCTCCTAAGTGCAAACTAAAAGAAAGTAGACCAGACAAAACCCTACACAAACTAAGGCCACAAGCAAACTTATGTTATAAGAGTGGATTCAATGGTCTGGAACCTCACAGGATTGTCAAGGCTTCGCAACTCGCGATATACCGTAGGGTCCAACAATATGACGCGACAAGGAGGATTGGGACCGTACCCTTGCCTGCATACCCGATTACCTGGATGGTACATGCGTAGTAGCTCCCCGAGTGCTATTCTCGGTGTATTGCTCCGCCAAGACGGACAAAAAGTTAACTCCGTTGGTTTCAGGAATGCTAAGGGTGTCTCCCGATATACGCAAGGTACGTGGGAGCTCAAATCCGTAGTGGTGCTGTCTAATGCACAACTGTTCAGCAAGAGACCTTCTGATATACTACCGAGTACGTGATACACCCTTCGATATACACCAAGTACTTGTTGGGCCTGGCCCAACTGGTCCAATTTTGGTAACATTTTTGAAGGCAGAAGAACCCAAGCTGAGCGCAGCTCTGAAACAGATTGAATTTTGGCTAAGTACCGGGGATGCTGCGAAGATGCGCGCAGTAACCATGTTTTGATCGATGCTGCGAAGCTCAGTACTACGCAGAAGCAGTGTTGCGGAGATAGGAGGCCACGTGGAGTCAACAAAGCGGAATGTTGGATGAAGGACAGGTCCAGGTACTGGTCAGACCGGTAGCAGCCTATTTTTGGGAAAGTTGCTCCAGGAGTGCCGAGCGGCGGGCAGGAGAAAATCAGGAAGGTGGCCAATGCACGAGTTTGTTAAGGAAAGAACAGCTCAGAGAAAGCGATGGATTGGCACGCCTGATGGGTGAGACCGTTAGAGATGAACGGTTCAACGAAGTGACCTGTTGGCACGCGTGCGACAGGAAGGCTGATAGCAACGTAATGAAGACGTGGAGAACCACCACGATGAATCAGATGCTGCTAGGAGCCAGCATGTTGGTTTAGGGAAACCAGCACAGTTTTATAAACCCTAAGGGTTTTGGTTTTAGGTCTTTAGCATTGTAAATACATGACCTTAGGAGCATGATCTATTTAAGAAGAAAATTTTGTATGGGATGGGGTTACATTTTGGGGTTACGCTTTACTTTTGGTTGTTACAATTTTGGGTGTTGTATTTGTAAAATCTCTTGAGTCGAGAAGATTGTAAAAGGCTCTGCAGTTGTGTGCGTAGAGACCTACCTGAGAGGAAGGAAAGTCTGCAGCTGAGTGCGCAGACTAAGAATGGTTTCCCCCATCTCTTTTAAAGATATATATTACCAACCGTTCTTGTGGACGTAGCTTTCCATCCGGGGAAGTGAACCACGTTAAACCTCATGTTGCGTGATTGTGATTTATGAATGAATGCTTATCTGTATTTTCTGTAGATGAATGTCTAGATGTTTCCTTGCATACTGTTATGGGAGAGCTTTTATATGCATTTTCCATTAGAGAAGTATGGAGATGATATGTTTAAGTTCTGTATGAACAGATGAATGATGAACATTTAGCGTTGTGTTTGAAGACGGTGAATCAGTCATTTGGTTAAACACTTTCTTATACGCAGTAAGGGAATGCATAACCGTTGGTTTGTATCAGTCATATATGTTCAGATCGCAACGTCCTGAGTTAACGAATGAAAGTTAGAAGAATAGTCAGTTAAGTGCCTAAATGAATGGAGTGATATTCGTCTCAGTGCCTTAAGTGTTTTCAAGATAATCCAAGTATAGAATAAAGTTGTATTGTTCGTAGCTTAAGCAGAAGTCCCATGGTAGAAGAACATAGTGGTGCGGACCGCAGTGTTTCCCATCGTTGCGAAGTCTCACTTCGCAACACATACCCTCCGTTGTGATGCGCAGTACGTTCGTCCAAGAAACTTATCACTTATTGTGGAAATCTGATTCCGCAGTACCCCATAGATACACCTCGGGTGAGACCTCAACCTGCTCGCAGGTTGTTGCCGAAAGGGCCAATGCGAAGGGGTTTTGTTGATCAAAAGGAAACCACGAAGAACCTGGGTCTTATAGAAAGCCTCTGGGTCAGTTATAGCCAACAGTACTCAAGGTGACTTGGTGGGTACGTGAAGGATCTCGATATACCGATAAGTACGTGGAAGACTGCAATACCCCCAGGATACAGTGCGGGAAAATAACGACAACTGCCATGCTTAACAACGTCAGAACATGTCTCTAACTTACACACAAGTTTCTAAATATTTTACCCTAGTTCTACTGTTAATTTTATCTGGACGGTTAGGAGAATGCATGAGGTGAGTACATAATCGTGAACATAATGCAAACCCTAACTACATGCAAAAATACACTTTCTTTCAATGAACTCTATGTATGGGAAGGAGAAATTTTTATTTTTTCTTTCCAACAACTTAACCAAAGCAATGCAATGCAAGAAAATCCCAAATCTACCAAAAAATGACTTTGAAGTATTCTTTTTCCTTTTCAACGAAACGCAAAAATTTTCACAACACTACTAAGCCAAATCAAAGCATGTTTTTTTCTTTTTCTTTTGTCTTTTCAAAATGAAAATGATGTTAAGTAATGAAAAGAGAGAATTTATAAGTAAGGTATGCAAACTTTTCACTTTCACTATGATAGCCTAAAAGCACAAAATCCAAAAGATACAATGCAATTTCCAAAGCACGGAATTACTTTTGCAAAACTTGATATATATTCGAATTCTTCAAGAAGATGAGCAACTCATAATTCATGAAAAATACAAATAATGCAACTTTCTTTCAACTTCTCCAAAAGATCTATGAATGAGATATTCCAATGCTTATGCAATTCTTCAAATGATCTTGAAAAATAACGGAAATAAAGTACTTTTGATCTTTCAATGAGTGCATCAAAATGACAATTTGATAACAACTGTTCTTTTAAACATAAATGCTTGAACTGAAAAGATAACTCGCAACACTCTAATAATTCAAAAATCTCAAGAAGAGATGAGCACACAATGGACTAAAAATGCATACAAACACTCAAAATCAATCAGCAACAAGCAAGACTAGAAGCAAGCAAAACTCACGAAATGAATGCAAGTGAGGTCTGGAAACTGATCCAACAGAACGGTCAGATCTGGAAAGGAGAGGAGGGAATGCAAGGGTGAGTGGATGCAGGTGGGGGGGACAAGAGTATCCTCCACTACCAAGCCTCAGACTCATCCAAGATGGAACCCAAAACAACTCCAACCAAAAACCAAACAACTCAATCACACAAAGCAAAAAGGATCTCTGACTGGATCATACAGTACAGAGGGAGTCTGTACACAAACTAAACTCACAACAGGACTGGAGAGGGCATGCTTGTATGGCAAAAATGGCAGATTGACGCACTATGTGCTTCTACACAGTGTGACGTCACAATTCACCAATGCAGGGAGTGCGACGGTGTCGCAATATACCAATGGAAGGACTGCGACAACAGACTAACAGGAAAAGAACAGATATCAAAAAACATACAGTGTCACTCTAGGTACACTGACCAGGTGCGACAGGCGAGATCTAAGTTCAAAAATGACCAATTCTCCAATCATTGAGAAATAAACAGGTCTGCAAATGAGATGCACAAACTCAAAGGAAGCTAACCAGACTCTTCAAAGTGAATATCTGATGGTGAAATCCACTTCAAGAAGGAAATGACAAAATAGTATGGCTTGGAAAGAAATCAACTAGAAAAAAACACATTCAAATTGACAACTATAAAGCAATGTTCTCCCTAGTACGGTCACTAGATTTGTTTGACGGACAATCTACCGAGAGCGCACTCAAGGCCTGATCTCCCTAACTTAACATAAGTCTAGAACACAAAATACTTTCCTAGATCAAATAGAAGTGCAAATGAAAAGATAGATCGTTTACCTTGGATTTGTAGATCCCTTTCTCCTTCGTTGATCCAATGCTCCAGCACTGCCAGATCTTAAATGGTTATACCCTGTTGAACATATAATAGACCAAGAATAGTGAAAGCATACATTTCATATGATAGATCTAAGTTAACAGTTAAGGAGGAAAACTCTAAACATCATCAACGCGACAACATTTATGGAAAGCAATTGTATTAACTGTATTGAAAAGGGGAGAGTACAATAGAAAAGAGGATTACAACCATTTCCTTAACATTGCAAGCTCCCTTCGACAAGCCATGCCAAAGCTCCTAGAGAGAAGTGGATGTCTCCCAAGCTAGAGTTCTAAATATATTAATCCTAATTTCACCAACATAAGAGTACCACAGGATTCCTCTCTTTGGAGAGGGGTAGAGCCTCACTTATATAGGGCTAAGTGGATAGGATATGGATAGGGTACGTTGAGATATGATAGGAAAGAGATAGGGGATCCTCCCATGAGGTTAGGAACCGAAGGCCAACTCCCCCAATAGGTCAGGGACAAGGATCTAAGTCGGCAACCTTCAAGAATGAGCTCGAAGAAGCTATTTTTGCCCATTAACTGACTTCGTCGCACCCTATAATGGAGCAAGGTGCGACGTCGCAGGTTTCATTAGTGCAGCCTACGACGACATCTCAAAACTTATCATAAGCACAATGATGTCCCTTCCAGGTAAATGACTTAGCCAATGGAACTCCAGGGGTGTATACACTGAATCACGTGATGGTAGGATTTTAGGTGTAACAATGACTGGAAGAGTCCTCTCTCACGTTGTTTTACCCTTTTTCGGACAAAGAGGCTAACTTTACAAAAAAAGACCTTTGGAGTCTTCTTTAGTTCTTTTCAGACTCTCTAAACATGAAATGACACCGAGTTTACCTTCTATGGACACATTAAAATTCAACATTGAAGGGCCCGTCATGGAACGAACCCCTCCTATCCCAGGTTCATAAAACATTTGGGATTAGACTCATCCATGGGATGAGCTATACCGAGCATCTGTTTACCCTCCTCAATCTCGTTAAAAAACACATGAGGCGCTCATCATTCATTATGGGGAAAAAGGAAAGGTTTTCTATTACACTTTATTTTCGGAAGTACATCATCGCTCTTGAACATGGCACTCATTTTCATTTGCATTCAGTACTTGGATAATCCGTTTGTCCTCGAGTCATAGTAATTTCATGAATCGTGTTACTCCTTTGGGTCATCCGAAGAATGCTTCCACTATCAGTCACATTGGGGGTTAGCATTATTCTCTCCATGTCAATACTGCCAAGTCATTCCATTCCCATGTTCAAGAGATGTCCATTAATCATCATCTGCAGTCAGTACATCTTCCATCATGTCTATCTACCTTGAGTCAGTCTTGCACATTACTCTACCATCTGATCTACTCCAAACATCTGTTATCGAGTTTCGTGTCAATGATGGGGGATTCATCATGGCCCTCCTTCGACGATTTCGTCCTTGTCGACTTCAACACATCATCCAAGGATTGAATCTAGAAATCAATCGAGTACCTTGGGCATGCATGCCTCAATGGCAGGTTACCTCGCTTTCAACATGAGTTTACATCATTGACTCTTGATTGAAAGATTGCATAGAGCGTTCGACCTCAACTCATTTATTCACGCTTGGTGATATGTACTATGATACCTTGGGGATCATCGACATTAATGATGATTTCTCTCACGCTTGTTAATGGTATACATTAATGACCGATAATCAAGTGGTTTCTACCATATTCAACTCCAAAACATTGTAATCACATGGATAGATTCGTATCATTGCGGGTTCGGCTTGAAGACCTTGGGGAAGTCATATTCTACCCAGGTTACGATGGAGATTGTTTGAGTCATATTACACGGATCCAATTTTGTATTGGTTGTGGCTGTGTTATCATCTCATCATGGATCTACAATTGTGTCTAGTAGACATGATTGTATTCAGTCGGTATTTACTACCATGGATATGCAATGTATTGGTCGGCAGCCATGTTGTGATGTGAGACTTGAATCTCAGAGTCAGTTGTACTACAGCAACATCCTCCATCCAGCAAGTCCTTGTTGTTTATCTTTCAAAGCACTTCACCTATCTTTTTTTTCCAGCTTCATGCTTTGGGGGGCATTCTGTTACACCTAAATCTCGTCATCATGAGTCCCTTGTTAAATCAGTGCCTCAATCCCTGAAGTTCCCATGATCAAGCAAGTCATGTAGATCAAGTTGATTCCCTTTGTCCACAACCTCTAGTTGGGCCGGCGCATGTTGTATTTGATCTAGGAGCGCCCAACTAGGGCCGGCACAGAGTATATTCTGTCAGACTGCCCCGGCGGTGCAGATTGTCTTGGTTAGTCCTGCGTTTCCCTTCTCAGGAACTGGTTTTCTTCATGCAACTTGCGTCGGAGTTGGTTAATTGGGATAAAGGGTGGATTTTGAGCGATTTCTAGAAGTTGGATGAGGTGGATCCCTATCCCTAACTCCTAGGTGAGCTGTCCTATGGTTCCCTAACCTCGAGGGAGGATCCCTTAACCCTCTCCCCATGATCCTCAACCTACTCTATCCACTTGGTCATATAAATACAAGGGCCCTCTCCATTTCAAGGGGAGGAAGTCTATAGCACTTACATGCTGGTGTAATTAGCCTAGGTGATCCCTAGCCATCTCTTGGGAGGCTTACATTTCCTTTGGAGGCATTGGCTTCACTTGTTGGAAGAGGATTGCAGCGTTAAGGCTTGGGTTGTAATCTTCTCTCTACTTTGTATTTCCCTCTTTTATACAGTAATATAAACTCTTTCCACAAATTTTATTGTGTTGATAATGTTTGTAGTTTACTTCCTTAACTGTTTACTTAGATCAGTTATTGTTTAGACATGTTTATTGCTTGCATTGTTTCCACATGTTTTGAAAAGTCTTGCAGCTATAGATCTGACAACCGCGGAACTTGGAGCAACAACAAGGAAAAAGATCTACAATCTAGAAGGTAAGATGTCTAATGACTTGATCCCTAACTAGATCTAGGAAAGCAGCTTTATATTCTATCTTTATTTGTTCTAGATTCGCATTGAACTAGGGAGATCAGGCTCACGTCTGCTCGAGTAGATTGTCCAATAACAGCGTGCCCCTTGCTAAAGTTTCCACTACTTGCATTGCACTAACAAGGGTATTTAATAGATTCCTGAGCTCTAGCAAGGTAGGGAATAGGTTCGTAGGATGTCCTTGTTGTCGGTACAAAGTGCATGTTGGGTTGACACTAGGTGCAGGCATAGTACTTGGAACTACTGGGGATTTCAAATTGGGTTGTTTTGTGCCCCTGGCATTAATTTTAGTGACCACTAGTGGTGGTTGGGCTATGGGTGGTATTGTTTTGGCATGAGGTCCCAATGGTATTCCTGCAGCTAAGACGGGTACAAAATCATAATGGGAAAATTTCTTTGAAGCCATCTTTGGGTAAGGTGGTGTCAGATACCACACAAGTATTCCCAAAGTGAGCTTAGGTAATGTGAATTGGGACATTATTGGCGGGTTCTTGCACTCCTATGGGGGGATACAAGAAAGGGATGTGAAATATTGGTTATGGTATGCTCGATGCCACGACCAGTAGGAGGTATTGATGTTGATGTGGAGGGGGGCTACATCTTGTATTCAAAGGTGAAGATAGTACACATGAGACCGTCTTTAGATGTGTGTATTTCAAGTGAAGGGCTCAAGTATGCCCTCAATAAAGCGGGATATTTGTAAATACCCAAACCTATATCAACATACGAGGGAGAGTTAGTTGTTTCTACGGTGGGTAGGATGTTGTTTGGGTTTGTGTTGGTATGGGGATCATAGTAGTTGAGTTAGTCAAGGGTGACGATCATCGTATTACAGGGAAACATCATGATGTGGAAGACTCAGGAGGCTACCTCCTTCATGGCGTACATATAACTACAACACAGTAAAATTTTGTAGTCGAGTTGAGTGTCGACCACTTCAATATATATAATTACCATTTCCCCCCTAGCTCAATGAGAACCTTCAGGTACAAACCCAATGGTTTTGATGGTCTCCCATATTAGGCGTGTAGATCGATAGATGAGGGAACCAATTCTTGTGATCCTAATCATTTCCATACATGGAGAGACATCACACAGGTGAACGCTCATTCATCGATGATGCATTGATGAATGATGATGTTCTTGATTGTGACGAAAATATGGAAAGTGACTTATGATGGTAGTCATGGTTCACCTTTGTCGAGATCAAAATTCATGAGGCACAAGTCAGAGGGGTCGATTGTGCACAGTGCATTGAGTAATGCATTCTTCGAGTAGGGAAAGGCTGGATCACCTCTAATATTGACATGGCGGCGAGCGATTGAGCTAAGTCATCCACAATATTGTAGTTGTGGGCAACTTTCATGGGTAGTGCGTTTAAGCGGTGTCTTTGGGACCCTAGGGATCTGTTCACTATTTGGATGAGGTATTTGCAAAGGCCCACTAAAGGTAGTGGCTACATCCTCCCCTTGCAGGGAGTCAAGCGAACCGTAAACTTTGGCGTGAGTTTGAATATTGACTTCGATCTTATTCATATATATATTTCCTTCAAAATCATCAATATCATATCTCTTATTCTTTATACATGATTTATTATTTACTTTTCCATTTATGGAGTATTTTTTCCTATCTACACTGGAAGTTTCTTGTGTGAACGAACTTTGTTCATCTCATTTGGTATCAGAGCCCCTTATTAGGCTTGATTACAACCTTTGGCTTCCTTTTGTATTTTAGTTGATATTCCATGGTTTCCCTGAAATTGTGGTCATTGACCATAAAATTCGTTTCTCTTTCCGTAACACCATCACTCACTCCTCTACCCACACTCCTCCATACGCTCCCCAGTTGCATGCCTTCCTTACTCCATCTCTCTCACCTTGCGCACTCCCCCTTCTCCATGTCACTACACTCCCACGTGGTTTTCTCCTCCCAACTTCTCCACACGATGCCTGCACCATTCCACTTCATGTGCACTCTCCTCTCCACGCATTCTCCCAGTCTGCAACGACCAAAACCCACCGTGCGTACACACTCCCACATTCATTCTACCTGCACTACCCCACACAGGTTACCACTCCATCCTGCCATGCCTAATAACCAAGCACACTACTCCTACGCCTTCTCTCACTACCCATTCCACACCACGACTTCCACAACACCTTCTGCTCCTCTACATTCCCACCTTCCCATGCTCCACACCACCTACATGCTTCCTCACATCTCAACAGTCATGGCCATTTCCTCACTATCTGCACATACCACCGCTCGTCCTCACTCATCACTACTCACTCATCACTACTCCCTCATTGCACTACCTTCACGATGTCGCACTTCTCCCTCTCATGCAACATCCACCTCTCGCAGCCATATTCTTGTGTCAGTCGCTAACCCCACACACTGTTCCACCTCCCTCGCTTCCATACCCTCCACGTGCTTTCCCACGCAAGTCTCTCATCCATATTCCCTACGCCCACCACAAAAGGATAATTAAAATTTATTATATAATAATAATTTTATTAACAATTTTTAAAACCCTAATACAATCCATTTCACAAAAAAAAATTATATATATAGTAATATTATTATTATATTAATAATAACATTTATTATTTTATATTTACAACTCTAATTGCTTCCCCATTCAAAAAATTATTATTATTATTTTTAATAATTATTATTATTATTTTTAATAATTATTATTATTATTTAATAATTATTATCTAATAATTGTCATTACAATTTTTATTTAATACAAAAGGAAAGTAGACCAAGTCAAAGAAGAAGTCAAGTCAAGGAAGAATAAGCTGTCGTCAAGAATTCAAAGATTATTTATCACCTAATAAGTCAAGTCAAAGGAATATTTAAGGACCACGCCGGGTTCCTAGGTGCCCAATTATTGTTAAAGAAGTTTACAAAGGATAGAAGTCGTGAATCATGGCGATTAATAATTCAGTATTGCAGTCGCAATTATAAGCAATATTGAGCGAGTTAGAGCAATATAAAGCAACCAATCATCATCTACAATTTGAGATGAGTAAGCAGCTCATTCTTAATGAGTTGACAAAACAAGAGAATCATAGCCTAAAAGATCAAAATCGAAGGTTGAAAAAAGCTAATGAATATTTCAAGAAAATGTTATCAAATAAGGATGAAAAAATATCACATTTAAAAAGTCACAATCAAAATCTTGAAGACAAAATCAAAAAGTTAAAGAATGATGAAGAATCACCTTTCAGAAGCGATAAGGAGATAAAAGAAGAAATAAAGCATTTAAACAAGCTCATCATGGACAAAGATAATGAATTGGCGCAAATCCAGAGAAAGTTAGAAAGTCAAGAATCAAAGATATGTCGACATCAACAACAGTTGAAAGAAATCCAGCGGAAAAATGACGACACTGAAAAGGCGCACAAGTTGGAAATTATGAAAATCAATATCATGTTATCAAGCAATACTGAAGATATAGTTCGACTAAGAAATCATAACAAGACATTAGTTACAAAAATCAAGAAATTGAAAAATAGTCAGAAGACAGAGCAATCTAATGAAGACTTCGAAGGAAAATTTCTAGAGAAGCAAGAAGAAAATCACCGCCTTCAAAAATATAATGAAGAGCTTAAGGAACAACTTAAGAAATCCAAAGATGAAGAAAAGTCGCAAGGGGAAAGGGTAGAGAAGTTACAGAGTAATAACAATCTGTTAAAGGACAAATTAGAGAATATACAAAAGGAAGCATCTAGACTCTCAAGAAAACAAATTCAATTTGAGGAACAAGAAACAAATATACTCTCAATTGAATTATTATCGATCCGATTAAATCGGCAGGAGCTCAAAAAGATGAAATTCCCCGTAAACACTCCACAAGCGATTCGAATACCTTATCGCCATCCCAATCACAATAGTCGTTATGATCAATTAAAGGACAAGAGGCTAATAAACAATATTATTCTTACAGAGAGAAAAGATAGAATCGACAATTTCGAACAATCAATCAACAACAATTCCAATAAAGCTAGATCTTGGGTGGACCACATCACGAATGACACAACATTTTTACTTAATGTTTAAAAGAACACATCATCTTGTTTTGTCAAGTGTCACAGCTATCAACACAGAAGATCACGAGAAAGTGTTATGAGCAAGAACAAAGGATAAAAGTATTCCATAATTATGCTTTGAGTACAAAGCATCGCTAATGGAATGGCCATTTTATATAAAAAATATAACATAAAAATATATATATAAACATTAACATTAATAATAACACTAATAATATATATTCATAAATAATAAATAATAAATAATTATTTAATTAATCAAAGAGACGTGACCTTATTTGTGAAAAGGCACGACAGTTTCATATAAAGTCTACAAACATTGTAAAATGAAAATCATCAATATCATATCTCTTATTATGTATACTGTTTATTATTTACTTTTCCATTTATGGAGTATTTGCCCTATCTACACTGGAAGTTTCTTGTGTGAGTGCACTTTGTTCATATCAACACAAGACCCTTTGCTTCTCTTATCCAACCTGGATTCAAGAAGTGTGACCTTTGTTGCTCAGAAGTCTGCCCCTATCTAGAGAAGTACACCCTCACTATCTCAATGATGTGCCTCCATCTTTGCTCAACAATCACTAAAGATCTGTTGTGTGATGATCTCTCACACTACTGGAATGAAGCCCCCTCTTTGTCTCAAAAGAAAGTGCCCTTACTGAGCCAGGAATGCGCGATAAAGTGTCATCTCCACAAAAAGATGAGTGACTCTTTATGGGTAGCAGAAATTGGTATACCTTGGCTTTCACGTTCTTGGGAATCTCACCTTCTTATCCAAGTATTTTTTTTACACTTGTTGATAGAAGGATTTAAAGTACCCTAAAAATCAACAAAACTATGTTTCAATAACGTAGAAGATTGGTGGGCATTATTTGGATGCCTAACCCAATTACTCCTAATATAACTAAAATGTTATTTTGTGACCTCCTGTTGAGTATTTTAGTTGGTTTGAAAATTACAAGTGCAATGTTGTTTTTTAAAAAGGTCCAATTTTGATTAAGGTGTATAAGAGAAGTATTTAAAACTTTCATATCATCGTTATCCATCTAGATCACCAAGAGTGCAAGATGGAGAGCATAGTAGATGTGAAAGAGTCTTTAGGTCTCTTAGTGTGTGCTTAGTGGAAAACGCGTGTTTGGAAAGCAAATGAAATTGAAATTGCAACTAACTAAAGAGCATAAAATAAAAACTAGAAATGCTCAAATCAAGTAAATGTGTGCAAAGGGGGTATTTTACACCCTTCACCCTTTTCTGATTTTCCTAGATCACTAGGAGTGCAAGGCCTAATGTCTAGGCAAAGAACATACTTGGGGTAAGGAGAGATATCTAAATCCAATTGGATAGACTAACAATTTCTATGAGATGGCAAGCATAATCATTCGGCCACTAGTGAGTACTAAGAGGCCCATTGACTTCTGGCCTAAATAGATTCAACTAAAGACTCATTTACTTCATATCTTAATCTAAGTAATCTAATTATAAAGAAAATACAACTACTATGAGTTATTATATTTTGGTTCATTAGGAAGTCGTTGAAACTACACATGATTGAGAAAATAGAGATAAAAAGCAAAAAAAATGCAAAAGTTGCACGGGTATTAAACATAGTCGCTCTAATAGTGCAAGTATAGTGAAGCAAAGTTCACATGAATTTACTACGTGATGTACAAATCAATTCAACTACGCGACTAGCGCATCTGTCGAGGTCATTTCCATGCAATATAGCATGGTTGCGATGTAGAGATTTGTGCTACTGATAAAAATGTTAGTTTAGGCTAAAGGCGTCCAAATTTTGGTTGCTGAGAGGATAGACAGTAATCTCCTACACCTGCTACAACACCTAAAATAAGTTATCTAGCAAAAGACAACCTATCTAGCATCCAATGAGCAAAAATAAGAGTGGAGTCACCATAAATATTGTTGTGGGTAAAACAGACACAAGCGTGTGTAGTCCGACCACGATGAGAGATATCCTTGAGGTTGCAGCAAGGACCTAGTATTGTGATTATGAATTAGTATCCCAAACTTCGAATGGCCAAGCAAACTCTTGATTAGAAATAAAACAAAATAAAAATAAATAAAAGGGGTAAGTGCTAAGAAAAATAAAATGGAACAAGAGTGTGCCAAACCAAATGTTTATTGCCCAATAGTCCAAGGAAATACAATTGTGTCATTTAGGAGATGCAATATTCAAGGTAAGCCAACAGTATCCCTTAGGGAAGTCCTTTATGTCCACACAATTGTAAGTTAACTTGGATAGAACAATGGAGAAACACTTAATTCTTAGAGGAAGAGAGCAAGGGAGCTAGTGCATTCCAACTTGAGGTAGGAAGTAAATTGGAAGTGAAGCTCTCAATGTAATTTTGCAACATAAATTTGCTCTGGTTTTCTCTTATAGAATGCATACCCATGGCTTCCTTTTATAGGAGAAATGGAGGCCAAGAAACATCTAGATCCAACTATGAACACTCTTTCCTTTGAACTGGTTTCCCAAGTACATGAGAGGAGCTATTCAATGCTCCCAAGAATGTGAGGAGTCCCAATCAAAATTTTGGAGCCAAGAGAGTCATTTTGAGCCTTCAACGTGCCACGGAGGTAAGTGGTCCTACCATTTTGATAGTCACACACGGGTTTCGAAGGAAATATTGCGCGGGTATGCATGTGTAACTAAACAGGTGAGTCATGTGAATAGCGCATGCATCTAGTGCTTTTAGCCGCATAGTTTCCTGTATTGATTAACTCTGGAATTTTAGGGCTCAATTTATCGTTTGGATTTGATGAAGATGTCTTTGCTGAGCTGGATGGTGTATGTTGATGACACATTTATACAATAGTCGAAAATGTCACATGTACACAAAATTTAAGCATTAACATACAATATTCATACCATTGGAATTGTGGTTCTGCACTCTTCTCGATTATGTGATCCATTTTCCATGATTGAGATATTTTTCTAGGGACATTTTTTGTCCTCCTCATTTTGCAAGCATGCATGTAATTTAGAAATTTTCATGTGTTATATGTTTCTTGTATATTTGGTTTGATTTCTAGACGCACTTTTACGATTGGGTATCGTTTCCATGTGTACAGTTCTAGGTTCCAACGGGATCCTATCATTTTAGCCTACAACCGCTCTGTACAAGTATACCTCTTCAAAATTGGGATATAGGTTATTCTCTTCTACATAACATCATGTGCATTGACCTTATTATTCCCCCTATTCTTGTAGGTCTCCCTCTGTTTAGGTAAGTGGTCCATACCAATCACACTTGCATTCACCTTTACTCGACAGTAGAGCCTCCCTCACATGGGTGCCACCTTCTAGCGCGCCTTGTCGTTCAACACTCTTGTTGTTATTCTTTCTGTCAGATTGAGAGTCCATCTCGTTTGTGATTTTGCACTTAGCTGCATATTACGCTATCATCATTACTCATTGGTCTATCCATGGACTCCCAAACTTATGGCCATTATGACATTTTGATGTTTCATTTTGCACACTCATGAGTCCACTGCTCCATTCATATTACAAAGGTTGTGTTATTTTTCCACCATTCATAATTCCTCAAGGATATTACCATTAGTGTCATACCCACCATCAGTTCCATCTGTTATTATCCATTCATTGATTCATTTAGTCATTCATTGGACACTTGTCTCCTTACCATTCCCCCTTATCTCGCTGACGTGGCCATCCACTTCAGTTGCAATTATATAACAGTATTTTTAAGCACCTCCTTTTTCCTAGGTGTTCACACATCTGGAAAGCCAATAAATTTGACTACTATTTTGTACTCCCTTTTCAGTGCCCATGCATCGGGGAAACCATTCATCAATAGTGCTCATCAGCACTCCTGCAGATCGTGTATAGTCACATTTAGTGACATCCATCCTAATCACCTTTTTTTAGAGCATTCTACAATGATTCACCCATAGGTTCATACTAACTCCATTCTCCCTTTGATTCAACATCAGTCCCCCCCCCCCCCCTATTCTCCCTTCATGAGTCCCCCCTCCTCATTGCAGTTATTTCCCCTAGTAACCCAATTGTGTCTCTCCCCTGGTATCATCACGAGTTCCCCACATGATGTCAGGTCAACCATGAATTCTTACTCTGAACAAAGGAAGTTTGATTCCCCCACTTAATTACCCTCGTACCCCCAAGACAATGTCTCCGTCACTTATCCATCTCTTTATTCCTTGGTCGTATCCTGCATGCTTCCTTTAAGGGAACATCATTTCCTTATTGGTAATGGGTCTCCCTTTGTCGACATCAACACATCCATTCCAAAGGATAAACCTAGAGGCACTTTGTACATTGGCTCCATAACCATCATAGATGAGTTCCCTTGGACCGCTGAGGGGAGACCTCAATGCCCCTTAGCTTGGTTGTTTCTCATGTGCTCGACTTCACCTCATCATCGCACATTGATATTCTTACAGGTTGATGGTTCTCTCATTCGATTAGTTGAAAATCCCCAATATCCTTGACTCTAGTCATTTGGTGAGTCTCTTCGAAATCCATTCAGTCATATGCTTCCTGTGGTATCCAGGTTGCATTGGCAATAGTGTTTGGAATCTATCCAATTACATGCTTCCTATGATATCTGGTCCCAAATGCAGTTCCCTAGACCTGTTTGATTCAAATATTCAGTTGTCTGAGTCACCTATGAAGAGTGAATTTCCTATAACCTTCTAGATCTTGAGCCCCTTTAGTTTCAACAGGGCATCAATTATTGTGGTTCAGCATTCCATTAGGATGCTATTGTTCTGACATATGTTCTTTAGATCAGCAATGGTTTGACCATGATTATGTATCCATTGTATCCCCAGATTGAGCCCCTGCTACAACAATAAATTAGTAAATAAATAGGTTATATACTATTAGTAATAGTAATTAATTATTATAGTTATGAAGAGGAATGTCTCTTCAATAGTGGATGGCCCAGCCATATTTAAGGCGGCCATATCCATTGTATTTCATCATCAAATATATTATTCTTATCTATTATTCAATATGAGAGTCGGATTCGACTATTAACTCGGTGAACGGATACGTTCACTGCATTTGGTATCAGAGCAAAACGCTCCTCCATCTGAGCTTGGACTCGGCTCATCAACTCCTCGGGCGAACTCGGATTCGGATTCGGCTACGTCCACCTTTGAGCTCGGTTTTAGCTCATATCAACATTCTTCCGCTGCTCCACTTCACCCCCTCATCCCCTCACGCATTCCTTCCATGTACCACCAACTCCCACTCCATTACATTCAGCACCTACGCTAATGCCTCTCTCTCCTTCCACCACTACACCTCCCACCTTGACTCTCTCCTCTTTCTCCCACGTCCCTCCAAATATTCCCCACGTCCCATCTGCATCCTCTCTCCACCCTGCAACCCAATCACGCTCCGAGCCACGACCCATCTTTTTCACTCCAACGTGGCTCCCTCCCTACTCGCTGCTCGCCATCCTTCCAACCGCCACCTTATGCCACGTCTTTCCATGCTCCCCTCCTTCCACCCACTCCTTCCTTCTGCGCTCTCCCATCGCTCATCCCCTCTTCTCACACCGGTTCCTTTCACTACTCCGCCTCCACTAGCTCCGCCGCCTCCACTCTCCTCTCTTCTTCCCTCACGCAGTCCTGTGCTCTCTCCTCCCTCTCCTTCACACTACACACTTTCCAATAAACCACACGCTCCAAGTCTCCACTCCACGTAGATTTCACTGCTTACACGGTAATTCTCTGCTGCATTTGCAAGCCACCACTCCACCTCTCGTCCTCCTCTCCACCAAGTGAAACCCTAAATTTAAAAAAAAAATTAAATATTTAAACTTTGTAATAATATTATTACATTAGTTTAATATTTTAAAAAAAAACTATATATTAAACTATATATATAGTTTACATAAGACATTAATAATATTATTATTATTAATTAATAATTATTATTATTTAAAAAAATTATTATTATTGAAATAATTATTATTATTATTTTAAAATAATAATTATTTTTGGAAGAAAAAAAAAGACGAGTTATTTATAAAAAAAAAAATCCCCCTCTACAAGACCTATGGCGTCATTCAATGAAGAATTGATCAAGCTTTTTGAGCAAATTAGTAAAGATATAAATGAAATAAAAAAAATCCATTAACAATTTAACACTTATAGAAAATGAAGATGTATGTGAAAATTCCGTAGAAGAAGCCACTAAAGCTGAGGTTAAAGAAGAAGATTTAGTAGACCATTATGTCAACCATGATGAAAGTAATGGCATTGATCAAGATAATATGCAAGACAAATATACAGCACATCCTATTAATGAAGAAACCAACAACGAAATATTTGACAAGGAGAAAGATGATCTTGACCAAGAATGTGATAAGAGACAAGCCAGTGTTGATAATAATAAAAATAATAAATGCAATGACAAGGAATGGATCCTACAATGTGCAGAAGAAGTCAAGTCTAAGAAAGTAAATATTCCAGATTCAACCTATACCCTAACTATCCTCTCACCTCAAAGGAATCTCAATGGAAGTTATATGGTGATTTCAAATCCAAGAATGTTATATGATGATTGTGAGACCTCATCTTACAAGACAAGTAGAAGGGGAATAACACATGATGACATCCTAAATATGCTTGGACTAATATCAAGGATAGAAGTGACGGAGTCCAGTGTCCACCTAGATGGTAAAATTTTCAAACAAAGCATCAATATAGTTAGGCTTTCAAACCAAATCCCACCTTGTGAGCAAAGTACGGATTTCTTCACAAGGATCAGAATGAAGAACATCATTTGGAACAACTATAATATCTACCAGACACAAGATAAGACCGGTGTTCTTATGCGCATTATAAGCACAAAGAGCCCATTCAAAGGGACTGACACAAAATGTTTTGGGAATAACAACACGGAAATAGTTAAGGTCATAATGTATGTTGAGCATGTTCAATTGACGAAAAACATAGTTAAAAGAAGCAATCACACAAGTAGAAAAAGCGTAAACAAAACTTCACCAAGTTCATACTTAATGCAAATACCAAGACAAAATAACCCAAAGGAGGCAATGGTCGTAATCAAAATCTCATCTCTCAAGTCATCAGTGCGACATAGAGCCAGAATAAAAGACGTCATGAGAAACTTAGCTTTGAGGACAAAGCTTTTCCAAGGGAAAGGCAATGCTACAACAATAAATTAGTAAATAAATAGGTTATATACTATTAGTAATAGTAATTAATTATTATATTTATGAAGAGGAATGTCTCTTCAATAGTGGATGGCCCAGCCATATTTAAGGCGGCCATATCCATTGTATTTCATCATCAAATATATTATTCTTATCTATTATTCAATATGAGAGTCGGATTCAACTATTAACTTGGTGAACAAATACGTTCACTGCAGCCCCTAATTGGCCCTCGTTATGTACTCATTATATCTTTAGCATGGGTCCCTCTTTGACCCTTATGATGTATTGTATCCAATAGTTAACCATGTATTGATCAGTCCCCTCTTGGTCTAGATCCCATTTTCTATTTGGGACATTGATATGAGCATAGGGATGTCCACCTTATCCATGTATTTGAGATTATATGCACCTCATCCATTTGGAGCATTGTGTCTGCATGTATGTGCCTCTTTAGTCCCTAGGAAGGGAAAGTTCCCTCCGATGTGGTCTCTGTAATCTATGTCACCATTACCCCTATCTCCTTAAACTGTGAAATTCCTATGATGTATGTTGGCCATACGATGAGCTCATGACCTCACACATCAAGGGGCAATCTGTTAACAAACAAATTTGCTCATCTATCATGTCATAAGCTTCATCATTCATATACATCATCATTTCACATCATTGGCACCCTTCTTCCACCTCATCCCATCCACATGACCTTGAGGAAGTGGTAAAAAACTAAAAAATGAAAGTCAAACCTTGAATTGACCACCCTAAAAGGAGATTGTAGGATTTCCCTTGAAATCAACGACCCGAGTCGCATTTTTACCCCAATAAGAATGAACTGGTCCCAAAACATGATTTTCTTCAAAAATTGTCATTTCCCACCTTGCTCATAAAAAAAAGACCAAAAGTGGACCCAAACCTTGATGTGTTCTAAGTTAGTTAATAGATCTAAGCCTCAAAAACCTAATTTTTCCACTAAGCTATCAAGGAAATGGAGAATGGTCACATTACCTCTAGATCCATCTCTTGGCCATTCTTGTGCCTATAAAAAATCCCTCAAAGTCCTCCATTCCAAACACAATTTTCATATCTCAATCGTATCAGTATGCTGCCAAAATTCTCCCAGAACTAGGAGCAAGCCACATCTTACCTTCTACTTCACCCAAAGCAGAATGAAGAATGTTCACATTACATCTAGAGCCATCTCTTTCCCATTCTTGTGCCTATAAAAAATACCTCAAAGTCCCCCGTTCCAAACACATAATTTTCATCTCACTCATGTCGTTATGCTACCAAAATTCTCCCATAACTAGGAGCAAGCCACAACTTGACTTCTACTTCACCCAAAGGAGATTATCTTTGCGATGATTGGATGGAAGTTGCGAGATCATAGAGAAACAAACATACCTTCCCTTGGACAACTGCAGGGGCCTCTCTTGCTCTTCACTATACCAAGGTGCACATCTCTGTTATAATACTTCTTTGTGAAAATATAAAACATTCTCCGATTCTTCATGCATTATCTTGGCACTCTTTATGCATGATGTTATTGAATGATGGGTAGATATTGTTTGTTTTGTTGTTTTATTTTCCTTTCATTCAAATCTATAACAAAGTTGCATAACCCTTTGGTATGTGCCCTTTTGCTCATGTGTGTAAAAATTTGCACACAACAGTAATAAAGTCCATAACAATGACAATATGTCACAATTTGGTCAACTTTCCCAAGTGGTGAGTATCACGGACAAAATGCTCATCAAGGATCTTCACAAATTGAGACCAAGATACCTAACGACAATAAAAAATTTGGTGCCATTGCTATCATTGTCGTCTTTCAGAATCTAAATAAAACCCCTAATTTCCAACTTCTAAAGATCATCTTTAATGCCATGGAGAGCAAAAAATGTGCTAGTTGGATCACCCAACTCGAAGGTTTGAAACCATCAAATTTCCACATGTCAATCTCCAAGAAGCAATGCCATGAAGTTATATCCTCAAAGGAGTGAAGTGATGTGTTTCTGGAAAGAATGTGTAAAATCCATAGTCTTCAATGACAACTTTACTAGTTGGAGTATCGAATGTTGTATCAAATCCAACATGTTAGGCAATAATAGCCATCAAATGGTAATGCTTTGTTAAGGTGTTGGTGTTTTCAGTCACTTTGAGATGGAGTTGGTCCAAATTTTGATTCATTGAGTGTTGGAAGGACATTACTAATGACGTTAACGCTTGAAGGTCTTAGAGAAAATTGTGGTTGATAATCTCCATGTGCGCTGGTTGCAGGTGTGTACCAAGGACGCTAAAAAATATCAACACTGAAGGAACAATGGAAAAGTCCACCCAAAAATGGTTGTGAGGGATATATATCAAAATGATCAACACAATGCAAGGATTATTTTGACGTAGATCACAAATAAGAGATTTCGATACCCTCCAAACTTGGGGATTGTAGGTGTTATAGCTCTCTAATATACGTGTAGGGTCCAATTATAGTACTCGACCCAATCTCTCAAGGTCCTAACTATGGAGGCTCAATTAAGCCCTTATAAGCTCGATGCCACTATAGCAACAAGACCATCGATTGCATGTTCCACAACTGCAAGTGACCTAGGATACTTCCAACATACGTAAGGCTACGTGGAAATAAAATTATGTATGCAGGTTCTGTATAATGCCATTAAAGGAAATTTGGGATCTAAAATGGGCCTCCTAAGGAAAATAATAAAATAATATTTATGAATTTTGGAGGAAGAGAAAGAAAAACTACATTTTTTTCATATTTTCAACATATCTCCTTGTGGTTTTTCTCAAATTTAGAGCCAGAGCACTCGTTGGATGTTGGATTAAATTCTGCATCCAGTGTGTACCCACATAAATGGTAACACATTTTTTTATGTATTTATCATTTTTCGTTGGTGGGGTCCATAAAAAATATGCAGTGTGGGTACTCACTGGATGCGAAATTTAAGTCAGCATCCAACGAGTTCTCCCGCTCAAAATTTGAGTAGAACCACAGGGAGAGATGTTGAAAATACGATGAAAAAATGTAGTTTTTTATGACAAATATGCCAATTCAACCATTATGGTTGAATCATTTTCTTGAAATTCTATTGGTTTTTGAATTCCAACTCATCAAGAAATTATGGTTGGTTCTTTTTCTTATAAGGCCCATTTTAGACCCCAAATTTCCTCTAATGGATAATACTCAAAGGGGTACTAACATGAGTTATAGCAGTGTCTAACAATTGTACCAACCGAGGGCACAACGTGACTAAGTAACAATTTTATTTTTCATGTGTATTGTTCCACAACCACAAGTTTACCTACTCAACAAGAAATCTCTGCAATTATTTAAAGACGTTGAAACACATCTCTAGCCTTAAAAGAAATCTATAAAATATTAGATGCGTGTTGGTTGAGGAAAGTGGCTTTGATATTGTTTGTGGTGTTTTTTACCACTGAAACTTAAAACAACACGAAATATACAGAGGTTAAGATGCAATAAACTAAAAAAATTAAAACATAACAAGAATCATTAGACAATAGAAAGATCAATATTGCAATAAATGAGCTTTATATTTTAATTATGTTCACAACCCTCTTGAAGTTGGGAAAACTTTTACTTGAGCAAAGCTTCATTAAAATAGTTCTCAACAAAGCCCTTCATAGCCTTATAGCTCTTTAAATAGACTTCCTAGTTCAAAAACCCTAACTACTTGACTTGGTCAAACAATTATTATGTATCAACTTCCTAATGGGCCTTAATTAATAGAGAGACCCTTATTACATTAATTGTTGACTACTAACTATTTTGTCTTATTCCAAAGTAATGGTTGTATAAAATGCAGGACTAATCCCTAAAGTAAGGTTAGTTAGGGTAGGACCCTAACAAAGATCTATTGTTTCTATAAAATGCATGACTAATCCCTAAAGTAAGGTTAGTTAGGTAGGACCCTAACAAAGATCTATTGTTTCTCAACTCAAGAAAGGTTCCTCCTTTGCAATGGCAAATCAAACATCAATGGGATCCTTCCCACTGCTCAAAGAAAAGGAAATGGTCAACCAACCTCGAGATGTCATGGAGGTG
Source organism: Larix kaempferi (assembly GCA_027924585.1). Lineage (NCBI taxonomy): Eukaryota > Viridiplantae > Streptophyta > Pinopsida > Pinales > Pinaceae > Larix > Larix kaempferi. The sequence goes on along the minus strand of BSBM01001229.1, from coordinate 37,683,628 downwards.
GACAATCAAGAATTAGACCCCTCCCCCAACCAAATTGAAGACGAAACCATACCATCATGTTTTCACTTAAATCTCATCCAGTTAATGCTCTGTAAATGTATTTTCTTGTTAGGAGTTTTCCTCAAAGTTTATACCACCAACAAAACCATCTTATAGAGTGGATGCATTGTAATTAAGTTGCATGAGTTAAAACTCTATCTTTCCATAAGCTAATCTACTTATTAACTACTATAAACTCCTCCCGTTTTATATTATTTAGTTGTTCATCTGTGTTATAGCCCCCTTTTATATGAATTCTTATTTATGTTTAAAATTAAATTTAAAAATAAAAATAATAATAATTAATATTTCACTAAAACTACATTCTATTCATTGTCACAAATCTTCTCTCTTAATGGTGTTTTTTATTTTGTCTTTCTCTTCAAATTCAATACCTTATAACTCTGGAAAATATTGAAAAAAGTGGATTGAAAACTTTTTATTATTTTAAAGATGTGTCAACTTACTTATTTTATATTGAATATTTTTTCATTATTTAATATTAATTTTTTTAATTTATAAAAAAATAAATAAAAATTATTATTTATTGTTATCAATAAATTATATTTTGATTTCATATTTAATCTAAAAAACATGTTCAATGTTATGAATATTTTTTAATGTTATAAATATCATATTATATTTTACATTTGTTAAAATTGCATTATACCAATAAAGTTAAGAAAAATATAATTTATTTATATTTTTACATTAAAAAACAACTTTTAATATTTGTTTTAAGAGACAATGGTATTACTTCACATTCAATTGTTTGACATAAACAACCTTTAATAATTTTCTTATAATTTAAATTGAGCTATATGTGTCATTAGTTACAAGGACAATGATATTTTGCATTCAATCATTTAATGATTAATGATTTATTGATTTTGACATTAACAATTGTTTGACATAAACGAATTTTAATAATTTTCTTATAATATAAATTGAGTCATCTGTGTCATTAGTTACGAGGACAATGATATTGCTTACAATTGTTTGACATAAACGACTCTTAATAATTTTCTTATAATTTAAATTGAGCCATCTGTGTCATTAGTTACGATGACAATGATATTGCTTTGCATTCAAATCTCTAATGATTTATTGATTTTGACATCTACATTGCTTTGATGTTGTGGTTGGATTAGTGGGTGTTACTAAACTTTTATGATTTATTGATTTTGATATCTACATTTGTTTAATGACTATCATTCAACTTAAATAATTAAAATTTATTGATTTTGATATCTAAATTACTATAAGATGTAATTGATTTATTGTATCCCTAAGATGTAATTGATTGATTGTGTATCCCTAATTCTAAATGATCATTTTCAAATAACTTAGGTTCATAGATGCTTTAATAAACATCTCTAAAACTAAATGCAATGATTTTCCCATTCCTTTGATGATGTCATTGATTTTGTGAGTGTCCATGAACCTAAATCCTAATCAATTTAACATTAACCTATATCCTAAACAATTTAACATGGACGTTGTAGCACTTTCAAATCATTTAGGTTTAGATTTATTGATTTTCACATATAAGTCCCTTTGATGATGTTAATGGTTTTGTGAGTATCCATAAATCTAAACCCTAATAATTTTAACATGGATATTGTAGCTACATTGGTAACAATTATGAGTTTTATCCTTACCAGTTTTAATTGATTATTATGTTCTTCTATTGAAATGATTTATTGATTTTGACAACTAAATTTTTTTGATGATGTAGTTGGTTTACAAGTGTCCTTGAACCCAAATCCTAATAATTTTAGTAATGGGAATTTTAGATACATTCGCATCAATTATATGAGCTTATCCTCGTCAATTTTATTTTATTAATTTGTCCTTCTATTGAAATTGAAATTAATGTTAATATAGGAATAAGGAAGGAAAAACTACAATGAAATGAATGAAAATTTTGAAGTTTTATCATAATAAAACTTTCAATGAAAGGAATGAAATTGTAAAATTTTAACATAATAAAACTTTAGAAAATATAACAATAATGGCATGAAGTTTTAGCATATAAAACTTGGATGTAAATATGGGCATTCAAAACTTAAAATCCAAAGAAAATATAAAATGGCTATAAAATATAGCATTCATAATTATGTTTATTTTCAATATAAATTTAATAAATATACAACTCTAATGCCTTAACAATTATAAAGATAATAAATAGTACTAACATTATGCATGAACAAAGGTATTTATGGTATAGACAATTCCAAGACGAACATAAAATCGATTTAAATATGGGCATTCAAAAATCAAAATCCAAGATAAAATGATCATAAAATATAGCATTCATAATTATGTTTATTTTCAATATAAATTTAATAAATATACCACTCTAATGACTTAACAAGCATAAAATCGATTTAAATATAAGCATTCAAAAATCAAAATCCAAGATAAAATGACCATAAATATAGCATTCATAATTATATTTATTTTCAATATAAATTTAATAAATATACCACTCTAATGGCTTAACAATTATAAAAATAATAAGTAGTACTAACATTATGCATGGACAAAGGTATTTATGTAAGACAAACGCGCACAAATTTTAGGTGTATCCAACTTTGTCAATGTTAATAAAATTAATAAAATTATGTAGATAACACAAAAATACCATCAACCTAGCTATGCACATTATCCATTAAAGCAAAATTTCCCACTATCCAACATGGCACTATTGCATGCATGAAAACAAAAACAAACGCATTGAGATGACATGTTTGTGTTGCAAGAAACGTGTAACAGCAACATAGATGTTTCACATTCTACTCTAGTTGACGCCCTATTCTCCATGCATTCATATGACATGTTTGTGAAAGGAAATTTGTATTAACAATATAATCGTTTCACCATGTTGTCTAGTTCGACCTCGCCCTACTCTCCAAAGATTAAGATTAATCTATTTATAAGCATCAATTGTTGTACAATATTATACAAAGTATTCTAAACCCTAATTCAGGTGGCAAAATTCCTAATTCGAATTAGGTCTACATGCTCATCAAAACATATCAGAACCAGATCTATCGTTCGAAACCAGATATATCGTCCCATAGTTTTACAAGATCCACGCAACATGTGTGTAATATATTTAAAAATATATATATAACAAGAACGGTTAATTTAAGCACTGATCAGAAAATGATATTTTAAAAACCAAACACGGAGACATGATCAAAGGCCTATTTCTATTGATAAGATCTAATTAATAGAAACTGGCCAGCGTGGATTAAATAAAAGTAAGTGTTCTTATTGACTTTTCAGCGACCACTAGCCTACATAATCATCCATCCTCAATTTCGAATTGCAGGTTCTTTCATATCATAAAAAGAACTGGCCACTTGATCTTGCATATCATAAGAAGCACTGTACATGAGATTACATGCTATGCATATCATAAGAAGCACTGTACATGAGATTACATGCTAGTAGATGACCAGTAATGACCGTAAATTCTGCAATAACTAGAAGTTTAATGGTCTCCAAATTTGTATATGCTGTGAACGATGGTAAAATTCTAAGGGAATCAACTCAAACTAATGTCATGAGAAAGATCAAGAATACGTAGTAAGAGGTTCATGCCTATTTCATTAAGGATTTTGTAGGTATAACTCTCGAGATGATTTATTCCATTCACCAAGCATTCAATTTATACATAGTTGTTGTGACTTTTGGCATTCAGAATCATTCCAAATGATCCGTTAGAGTCTCCAAGACTCTTTTCCAAATGATCCGTTAGAGTCTCCAAGACTCTTTGGCTTCCCTAATTGAAGTCATAATTATTTATTTACAAACTCTCGTAGGATTCTAACATTCCTCCCTTAATCCGAAGGGGTGTTTGTAAGTTCGAGCATGGTTCTAAATCTTTCAAACTTTTCTCGTCCAAGTGCTTTGGTGAAGATATCTGCGATTTGTTCATTTGTGGAACAATGACATTAATAAACCGTCTTGGCCTCTACATGATGTCGAATCAGATGATACTTTGTGTTGATATGTTTGGTTCGATCATGGAATCTAGGATTCTTGGCGAACTTGATTGCAAAAGTGTTGTCAATCAAGAATTGAGTGGAGTTTTCTTGTTTCTCCTACAAATCTTCAAGTACCTTCCTAAGCCACACAATCTCTTTGGTTGCTTCTGCAGCAGCTACATATTCTTCCTCTGTTGTCGAATCTGCTGGAATTGATTGTTTGTGTGATCTCCATGAGACAATTGTTGATCCAAGACTCGTCATGTATCCAGAAGTGGACACTCATGTTTCTTTATCGCCATTGAAATATGAATCGGAGTACCCATTAAGTTTGAATTCATCCACCTTATAATACTTGAGTCCAAAGTCTTGAGTCCCTTTCAAGTATCTTAGAACTCTCTTTGCTGCAGACCAACGTCCTTCACAAGGTTTGTGCATGAACCGTGAAAGAATGCTAACAACATAAGAAATATCTAGTCTGGTGGTAGTAAGGTAGATAAGGATTCCCACAAGCTGTCAATACTTGGTTGCATCCTCAAATTCTTTCCCTTCACTTGATTTGAGCTATAGCTTTTGTTCCATTGGAGTTGAAAGCGGGTTGCAGTCTCTCATGCCAAATCTGTTCAACAATTCTCCAATATACTTTTTTTCTGAGAAATGAATATGTACTTAGGATGTTGAGTCACTTCAATTCCTAAGTAATAGTGAAGATGTCACAGATCAGTCATTCTAAATCCTCTCTTTAAGTCTTTCTGTATGGAAGTTATATAACTTTCATTATTCTCTGTCATCAAAATATCATCCACATATACTACAAGAAACACAACAAAAATTTCAACTTTCTTTACAAACAATGTTGCGTCATCTAGATTATAATGTTTGAAATTCAGCTTTAGAAGATGTTCGGTTAGCTTTTCATACCATGCTCGACGTGCTTGTTTTAGGCCATACAAGGACTTGATAAGTTTGCATACCTTGTGTTCTTGTCCCTTCACAACAAAACCTTATGGTTGAGACATGAAGATGTTTTCTTTCAAGTCTCAATTCAAGAATGTTGTCTTTACATCCATTTGATGAACTTTCCAACCATTTTTGCAACCATGGAAAGTATAGTACGGATGATACCCAATTTTGTTGTGGGATAGATCGTTTCTTCATAGTCAATTCCTTATTTCTGTGCATAGCATTTGGCCACGAGCCTTGATTTGTGTTTGTCAAGTGAGCCATATGATTTGTATTTGTTCTTGTATACCCACTTGATTCCAATTGGTTTGGTTTTGATTGGAGGGTCAACCAACTTCCAAGTTCCATTCTTTATGAGTGCATCATACTCATTCTGCATGGCTTCTTTCCACTCATCATGAGTAGTAGCCTCTTCAAAGGAAGTTGGTTCAAAGTTAGTAGAAAAATTCAATTCACAATCAAATGAGACATCCATGTCATCACCTGATTTCTCTGCATTTCCTCCATCTTCTTGTTTGGTTGAGCTTCTTGTTCCTGCCTTTCCTACTTCATCCGCATGGACACTTTCAAGTTCCTTTGTGGCCCATTTCGAAATATTCCTTGATGGTCCAGGTTGATCAATTGGTGGTGCATCATTCTCTTCAAGGTTCAAGCTTCCAATCATCTCGATCACATCATCCAATTGAGTCTCTTGTTCAGTTGAAGTGGAAGGAACTTCTTCAGCATTCTCTTCATGAGGGGGTGTTGGTGTTGCTTCAAATGGAAATTACATGGATTGATCCAAGATAGGGACCCCCCCTTCAAGATGTGGAATTTCATTATCACATTCATAATATGTCTTTAGATGAGCAAACCTCTCCAGACGATCAAGTTGTCTTTCAATAGACTGGTCATTTTTATTAGCTTCAAGAAAAATGGTATCTCTGGAAACAAAAAATTTCTTGTTTACCTCATCATAAAGACGATATGCCTTGGAAGTTTCTGAGTACCCCAAGAAAAGGCATAGCAGGTGGAACCAAAAACCCTGAGATTCCTAACCGAAAGCAGGTGGCCAAACCACATTTCATGGGGAGTCTTATCTTCAAGAACATGAGAAGGACTTATATTTCTCAAATATGTTGCGCATAGGACTACATCACCCGAAAACATTAGCTTCACATTCTTGAAAAACATCATTGATCGTGATGTATTCATTAAAGTTCTATTCATCCTTTCTACTACACTGTTTTGTTGGGGATTGTTTGGAACTGAAGTTTGATGTCTAATTCCATGTTTGCAAAGATAGTCTTCAAATGCCTTAGATATATATTCTTTACCATTATCATATCTAAATGTAACAATATGTGCTTGTGCTTGATTTTCTAAGAATGCGTGAAACTTCTTGAAAGTTTGAAATGCTTCATATTTTGTCTTCAACAAGTATACCCAACACATTGTACTATAGTCATCAACGAAAGTCATAATGTACATATTACCATTTGCAGAACGAATTGGCATGGGGCCACATAAGTCAGAATGAACCAGCTCTAACTTTCTGCATGCTCTGAATTTAGACTCCAGAAATGGTTGCTTACTATGTTTGCCTAATATGCATGCATCACATTTGTTCTTTTGCTTAGGAATGATGGGAAAACCAAATACATCATTCTTTCTTAATAATCTAAGACTGTTATAATTCAGATGACCAAATCTAGCATGCCATGGTAAACTCGATGACATATTACCTACTTCATGCTGAGAGAGGTAGGAAAAACTTTGAACTCTTGCAGAAGAGTCTCTCAACTTCAACAATCGTCCATCTTCATAACCAGTCATGATAACCTTGTTGTCATAGGATTTTCTTATCTCTACAATCCCATCGAACATGTGGATAGAATGTGTCAGAACCCGAAATTTCTGAAAAATTTAAAATTTTATTTATAACAATAAATGTTAACTAAATAGTATTTCTGGTCCTGTTTTAATTTCAGTAACTAACGTAATCTGTTTAAAAGACTCTGTCTTACTAAAAATTTGATTTCTGAGATTGTAATTAATGACTGTTTTGTTTCAAACTGCAAGGGAAGAGCTAGTCGTAGCTGACTGGCTTACTTAGCTTCCGAGCTAATGCATAAGTCGTCTTCTGTTTCTCAGGTACGCCGGTGAAGTAAGGATCACTGTATTTTAAACTTGGTAAGCATCAATACTCCCTATACTTAAAAACTTTAAAGAAGATTTATTTACTGTTGCAAGTTGTAGTGCAAGACAGTGAAGTTATTCTCATGAACTTACACTTGAATTAAGATTGATAGTCTGCCTCGACATGATATATCTTATTCGGATAGTATCATCAGGTTTTGCGATGAATTACATTGTTTCCGTTATAATTATTGTTTTATGAATATGGCTCTATGTTACTGCTGTAACTATCACTGGAACAATTGTTTGTATCATAATTATTATCTGCATAAAGCGACTTAGCATCATGTGATATGTTGTCAACTAATACCGGTGATTACTGTTGTGTTCACGTATTATTAACGTGAGTTGAAAAGGTGGCGCCTCTAGCGTTGTTCCATTATATTAATCTAATATCGGGGTCCAATGTCTTCTTAGAGTTTAATTTATGTCCCCTGACTGTGCCTTGTTTTTAAACTACATTCATGGTGTGAACCAGTAGAGGAATTTATATTTCAGTATCTTCATAATAGAGATTATTATTCTAATTGTTTACTGTTTAACAATAGTATTAGTAGAAAATACGATGATAGTATATAATGGCAAATGTGTATCTTGTCATATAGACTTGGCAACATTTCAATGTATTAAGTAACAAGGTGTTTCCAATTGAAAGTTGACTACCTTATTGCTTACATAGGAATGTAATATGCTCATGGCATTAATCTATGGCTTGGTTTCAATATATAAATAATATAATGATTGTGCAACAATCATAATGTTCCCATACGTTGGCAAACTTTATATTCAATATGGTGTTAAGGTTGTATCTATCATACTAGGTTAAGAGAAACTCTATGGTTGAAGTTGACTATATCTCGTTCATATCATTGTAGGGAATATACATACCACGTACCTTGGGATTATTGAAGGTTCGATTTCAAGGCATGCACTATTTGTTGATTGAATGTATTTCATATTGTATTTCCATACGTTTGAGTTTGACTTGTATCTATGCAATGATTTTTGAAATCGATGAATAATGATTTGGATGGCAACTGAACTATATGGTCTCGACCCATATTACGTTGATATATTTCAATGCTACGTGGTTAACTCTCCTCCATGCATTTGGTGATATATAAGCTGTTATCGAAACCCTACCAGGTTATTGTCTTTGCCTCCGGGCTCGGGTCCTAAGGGTGAAACCCTCCATGTCTGGATTTCGTCGTTGGGTATTGTAACAAAATACACAGTGTTGTGGTTCTGGTTTTCATGGTTTCATTCTATGGTAGGATAAGTCCTCGGCTCTGCTGATAGCATTTGCTACAGTTTCATTGTTTCGTGGTCTCGTTGCTCCTTCTTTGTTTAAGTCCCAGCTACTTACAGTCCTTCATTGTGCTGGTGTGGTTATGAGGCAGGGTTTTGCTAATGTCTTTAAGTTATGAGAGGGTTGATGCATTTAGGTTTGGGGGTGTGCTTCTCGACTGGTTCAATCCCAGCTTGAGGGTTTCGTCTGGAATGTTACCTGTCGTGGCTGTCAAGAAATGTTATGAAGGTTTCCCTTGCTCGCCCACCTGATGAAGGTGATGGGGTTTCACTGCTTGTTCAACTTGTGGCTACCGGTTGTCCGCTGTTACATTCCTCCATGGCTCGGTAAGATTTTTTTTTTTTCAGTTTTTATGTTTTGCAATTATTAATTAGATTTACGTTTGTATTACTACCCTCAGCATTCAATAAGGTGACTAAAAATCCCTCGGCATCCGTTAATGTGCAGATCACGCGGCTCTGAAGGTGTACAGGGCTTTTATCACCAACGCTGGCTCCTCCGGGTAAGCCTGGTTATCCACGGATGTCTCTTCCTTTGCTGGTTTTGTGGTTAGGGTTGAGTCTTGGAGGGAAACTCCTGTGTAGTGAGGTCGTTAACGACTTGATGTCATGGGTGCAGTCATCTGTAATAAGTTGTTTTGTTTGAAATGAGAAGGGGTTTGAAACCCTGTTATGTTTATGGAGAGCCATTCACGGCTCAGACTGTATGAGGCCAGGGTTTCTGTTAATGTACTTGTAATTGCTAGGCGTAGGGTTTTATCCACGCTGTTTAAATTAATATTTAATATGATAATAGGCCTGTCATGGCCGTGTTTCATTTTTGTGTTTTGTTAAAATATTAGAATGTTTGAAATGTAGGGATGAATGAGTTCTTCGATACCTGCAATGGATGATAACTCTACTGTATGGAGTTCATGTATCGTTTCTCTGTGTTTTCTAGGATTTTGAATGTTTAATTAAAAGAATGTGGATGTTCTTCGACTATAACTGTAATAGTTAAATAGTATAGGGTTATTCTGGCGAGTTGGGGTTCTGTTTTGTGTTCAACACATATATATGGAATTGTTAACTCAGTGGTGACTGGGAACGAGTTGTACAAATTTATTTTGATTCCTGTATAATTTTTTTAATAAAACTGTGGATAGAAATTATATACTTAGAACTATGTATAAACCTACTGTAGGTTTTGTCTGCCATATAAGGCATTCTTTTCATTTGTTTTCCGTCTGTCAAGTGAAAGTTGTAAGGCTACGGCCGTGTAGGGTTTATGGACTACTCTAAGGGAGAATATTTAAAATGAAATAAATATTATTACTGTGTATAATTATGAAGGTTGGTAACAGCCAATAATAGTTGCATTCGTTGACAGTTTCTCTGTGTGTTAATATGGTTGTCTTGTTTGAAACAACTCTGTCAACTCTGTCATGATAACCTGGCTAACAAATTAACACACTAGGTTGAAGGGGAATAGTACTCTACAGTTTCTATGTGTTTGTATTTGACTACTGTGTTAATGAATAAGATTATATGGAAGCTTGTAACAATGAAATATTGTTACAGTCACACCCTTTAGTTAGTCGATAGCTGTCAATCATATTCTGAATATAAACAATATAATAATATGAGTTTTGTTTATCTGTTAACTCGATACAAGTATGACCTGTAACTAAAGTTGACTTAAATATGAAACAAATATATGTATACAGGTATATTATTCTAATAGGAAATATCTCAAAGAAAAAAAACTAAGATTTATCTATATCTATTCTTATGACTGTTTAATAGCTATAATTCTGGAATATCTACTGTTTAATATTCTGTCTATTATTTAACTATTAACAAGAATTCTAAAAATACATAAACATGGTATTTGTTAACTGTAACAGTAACAAATATGTGCTGCATAGGCTAATTACTCTATTTAAATAAAAGTAGGGAAAATTCTAAAACACCTGAGTTCTGTAATTTATACCAAAAGAAAATACAGAGACTGATTTACTGAAATTGAATACAGTCAAAACATAGTTGAACTAGTCTATTTCATATGAAAATTATTTAAACTAACAGCAGGAAGAGTGACAGAACCTGTAGCTATAGTAGACAATAACAGCAATGGGAGGCTGTTCCTCCCTACCAATTCCTGGAGAGTGCCCAGACAGCACTTCTCAGGACCCCCGAGCTTGCTCTGGTCTAACTGGCTGGAATCTAGGTACGGCCAATAATTCCCTCAGCCCAAGCAGCTATACTGGAACCAAGTTACTGCAACTTCCTGTCTCAAAACACTTCCTTACTGATTTTCCCACTTCCTCAATGGGACTCCTGAATAGCATTCACCTGAATGTATTCTCCCTCTAGAACAATTGCTGAACCCCCAGCTCAGTTCATTGAGTAGTATTTAAAAGATTGCCTAGGTCTTAGTTGGGCTAACTGTCATTAATGAGCCACCTGCTCAGATTCCACTTTCTTGGGGAATCATGACCCCAAAATATAGGGAAGTTGCCACCTGCAACTCAGGAAGTGTTTGAGGATGCTGCCACTTGTCTTTTGTCCTTCCACCTAATTCCATCCACCAGTTAGACCAGTAACCTCTTTTAACAGCTCTCCCATGCTGTTGTCTCCATAATTTATTTATTAATAATAATTATTCAGAATTTACATTCCATTTCTGGAGACTCTGCTGAGTCATCCATTCCTACTTAGCATTAAATTTAACATAATGTTCTCAGGAATATTAAAAATAATTACATTATTTTAATAAAATTGGGGTATGTGACAGAATGGCCTTGCTGTTGAATATGTGTTAGATTGCCAACATAAGATCCAAAGAGATAATGTAACCTCACAGTGAAAGAATTAAGGAATTAAGGAAGAAGAGAGAAGCAATAGAACATAGATACAATAGAGGCAGAATAATTACACACACTACATTAATCAGAATAGTAACCGGGTAAATATACAATGCTGAGTATGAGGATTCGAATTCACTAGGTGTAATTCGAATTATCCTTCATGCACAGATCCATAATCAATGGAGAGTCATCAGTGCCAAACTAGGAGTCTATCTCATCATCAGTGAAGTCATCAATGCACAAGTAGTGATCAACCGGGAGTCAAACTGAGTCTAATTGAGTGTGGTTGGTGTAACTGGCACATGGAAGCACTGATATAGTGAAGGAGACTCAGTGGAGGGCGCTCATGGAGCTAACTGGAGTCAAAACAGTCTATCTAGTCACACTGGAAGTCCAAAAGAGTGATAAGGTCAGTTAGGAGTCAGTTAATCCTTAAATCAAGGAAGAACTGAAGATAATTGAACTAAACTGGACTGGCAGATGAAGAAAGGCACCCTTCTCATGCAATAACTGAAAAGAGGGCACACTAAGCTCTAGGAGAGCTAAGACTGATCCGAGAGAAGCTCCTGGGGCTAGTTTGCTGAGGGCTAGGTGCTGGTGTTGATGACTAGGATGCATGTAAAATGCATGCAAACCCTAATTTTGCATGCAGGACTGAAAATGTAAATGACAGGAATGTTAGAAGGACTAGGATGGAGTATAGGAATATCCTAACACCCCCCCTTAATCCATCCTCGGCCCTGGTAACTAGGACCAAAGGTCACCCATACAATCAATGAAATGATAAAAAAAATACTACCTCAATTTTTCTTTTTCAATTTTTCTTTTTTTGTTTTATATTTTTGAATAACTCAAGGAGCCATCACTCTAAGCAGAAAAGAAGCAAGCTTTCATCAGTGAAAACTTTGCAAAGAGACTTGGTAAGCTGATCCTCTGTAAAGTGCGAATGCAAGTGCTAGAGAATGTGTTGAATGTAGCAAGTCTTTCAGGAACCTTTTCTGTCACTAGAGCGAATGTATCATGATGAGTTTTCCCAAAGAATGGAAGAGTAAACCCCATCATCATGCTGCATCTCTCATGGAGAGGTGGATGGCATAATGCAAGGTTGGCATGGTGTGGAAGTCTGGTAGTGTGATGATCCTCAACAGTATTCTCAGTAGTAGCAAGAGTTGTGTGAGCCCATGTTGACCTTGTATTTGGACTGAGAATAGGTGTTGATTCTGGATTGCAATCTTTTTGAACTATGACTTCTACATCAGAATCTTGCTCTTCTTCTTCATCGGAAGAGAAGTCACTCTGATCTTGATCGGAATCTGAAGAGACACTTGGAGAGAAAGGCATAAAGTGAGAAAATTCATATGCCTTTGAGGCATGATTAGCAATCCCATTCGCTATAACCTTTCCAGTGGATATTTCTGTGATCTCGACAGTGTTTGGACGAAAAGTAACTTGCTTTGGAGATCCTGTATGGGTCATCTGATAAACTGATAATAAATTTGCAGTTAGAGAAGGAACAAACAAGACATTTTTGAACTTACCATGTTCCATATGCACTGTACCCACTCCTTTTGCAGAAACCTGAGTGTTGTCTCCCATGTGAATGGTAGGCCCATCATGGAGATCTAGAGAAGAGAAAGATTCTTTTTGTGCCATCATGTGGTTGGAAGCTCCAGAATCTATGAGGAGAGCTTTTGTATTTGAAAAACCAGCCATCAATGCATGACAATCATCAGATCCACTTCCAGAATCAGACATCTTTGCTTCTTTTGGAACAACAATTTGGTTTTGTTCAAGAAGCTTGGTTAGAAGATCAATCTTCTTATGCATGCAGGAATGCTCAGGATGGTTTCCTCTCTTGCAGTAGGTACAATTAGGTCTCTTTTGTTTGTCATTCTTGGATCTTGAAGGTTTCTTTCCTTTGCCTTTTTGTCCCCCCCTTGCATTCGCTCCACTTGATTCACCAGCTAAAAGAGCTAGATCTCTGGAGATTGTGATGGAACCCATTTGAATCAATTTGTCTTCTTCTTGAATGAGAGCGGTAGTAAATTTTTCCAAGGTAGGAAACTTCCATCCAGGGATTGACATTCGCCCAGAATGGAAAGTAGAGACAAAAACAGAAAATTGAGATCCAAGTTTGCTCAAAATGGAGAGTACTAATTGCTCATCACTTTTGGTGATGCCACAATGCTTGCATTGAGTAACCAAATTCTGAAATTTTGAGATGAATGTTTGAATGCTCTCAAAATTGCTAGGTTGTAGAGAGGCCAATTCGTTTTCAAGAGTGTAGCCTCTCATCCCATCTTGTTTGCCAAAAAGGCTCTCCAATTTGGTCCATAACTCTTTTGGAGACTTCAAACCTTCAGCATGGAACAATGGATCTCTGGACATGTAAAGGCATATGTATCCAAAAGCTTCATTCAATTTGGTTAGATGCTTGACTTTATCTCTAGCTATATTTGGTGTGGCATCTCTTTCATAAACCAATCTTTCAAACCCTTTTGTCATCAAGAAAATCTTCATCTCATCCCTCCATTCGAAGTAATTGAAAGGAGTGAGAAGTATAGGATAAGAAGGAGCATTCGAATTGCTCATCTTGACTGCTTGAATAAGTGCAAATAGAGAGTTTCTGAATCTGCTGCTGCAACTGCTAGAACTTTGAAATACCTGCAAAAAAACTCTCAAGAATGGAGGTAGAATATACTCTCAAATGGCTCTGATACCATGTTAGATTGCCAACATAAGATCCAAAGAGATAATGTAACCTCACAGTGAAAGAATTAAGGAATTAAGGAAGAAGAGAGAAGCAATAGAACATAGATCCAATAGAAGCAGAATAATTACACACACTACATTAATCAGAATAGTAACCGGGTAAATATACAATGCTGAGTATGAGGATTCGAATTCACTAGGTGTAATTCGAATTATCCTTCATGCACAGATCCATAATCAGTGGAGAGTCATCAGTGCCAAACTAGGAGTCTATCTCATCATCAGTGAAGTCATCAATGCACAAGTAGTGATCAACCGGGAGTCAAACTGAGTCTAACTAAGTGTGGTTGGTGTAACTGGCACATGGAAGCACTGATATAGTGAAGGAGACTCAGTGGAGGGCGCTCATGGAGCTAACTGGAGTCAAAACAGTCTATCTAACCACACTGGAAGTCCAAAAGAGTGATAAGGTCAGTTAGGAGTCAGTTAATCCTTAAATCAAGGAAGAACTGAAGATAACTGAACTAAACTGGACTGGCAGATGAAGAAAGGCGCCCTTCTCATGCAATAACTGAAAAGAGGGCGCACTAAGCTCTAGGAGAGCTAAGACTGATCCGAGAGAATCTCCTGGGGCTAGTTTGCTGAGGGCTAGGTGCTGGTGTTGATGACTAGGATGCATGTAAAATGCATGCAAACCCTAATTGCATGCAAACCCTAATTTTGCATGCAGGACTGAAAATGTAAATGACAGGAATGTTAGAAGGACTAGGATGGAGTATAGGAATATCCTAACAATATGCACTAAGGAGAGCAAGCTTTTCTGCAACTCTGGAAGATAGAGAATATTCTTTAATATGAAATCAAGGAATCCAGGCAACTTTAGACTGATTGAGCCAATTGTTAAATTTATGGGTAGGGTTAGGGTTAAATGCAGAATAATAAAGATCAATGGAATAACAGTTGTCACAAACTTAATCAAGCAGATCACAAGTCATAAAAAAAAGATTATATATCAAACCCTCGATGCAAATAAAACAGAACTAACACCAAAAAACAGATCTGAACTTGATCAGCAGGTGGGCAGCCTTCAACCTTAGAAAGAGCAGTTGAGATGCCCTTGATATCAAGCACAGGAAGGAGCAGAGATAAAGTTATGATGTACAAATGCCAAAGAGAAGTCTTCAATAAATAGGATCAAGATCTTCTAGAAGGGTCAAACAAATAAAAACTTTTAATTAAACTTAGGGTTCCATTAAACAAGAAAAGTACCAACAAATTACAAAATAAAAAATATAAAAGGGTCATATAAATAAGTGAGGGTACAATGACCCATCAGAATGGTACCATAAAAAACAAAAGTGGGTACCAAGTATATCAAGGTCAAAAAATAATAAAGTCACATAAATTATATTTAGAATAACATTAGGTGGGTACTAGGACTACACATGGCCCAACATAATATATGAATGGGTACATAACCCATAAACACTAGGACCAAGGGTAAACCACAAAGTGGACAAACAACCATAGTACCCACAGGATCAAAAGACACCAAGATGGTATAAATCAAAAAATAACTCAAGATGGGTAAATGACCCTATTAAACACAAGTCAAAGACAAGGTACCACAAGACCAATAATCAACAGGGTGTAAGGACCAAAAGTAAATCAACCAAGGTGGAGAAGGTACAACCAATCATCTCTCTCTCAAATGTACAAATGTTCCATATAACCTGAAAGTTCATCATCATTGTATAAGGAAGGGCCCACACTGGATGATGTGATCATGTGGTACTCTAGACTGCTCCTTAGGTCAAATGATAATGGCTCCATCAAGGGGTGGTCAGTCCCTTGAGAAGACCATCTAACTCAACCATCTCGAAGACCTAGGAGAAGAGAACATCACACATCATCATCTTCGTAACTGACCAAGAACCCCCATTCTCAAGGAATGGCTCTCATCCCCAAGCTGAGCTTTCCGTCTTATACTCAATGTTAATCGACTACCTGCAGGACCTACTTGGTCCATGAGACCAAGAATCTGCCTGGTCGTAGACCAGGATGTCTCTGTCTCAACCTGCAGGATCTGCTTGGTCCTCGTGACCAAGAAATTGTTTAGTCCCAAACTAGAATACCCTAGAGACAAATAGGGGCCCTAGCCACATGCTAGGGACTTTGCCATGGCATCAACCTGCTTGGTCCCCAACCAAGAACCCCAAGAGACAGCTAGGGGCCCTAGGGTACCTTCTGGGGTCTTACTCTCTACTATGCCTGGTTAACTTGACCAAGAACCCTAGTTAACTGACTAGGATACCATCCTATCTTATAATGGGTCTCGCAGTTGCACTAACTTTAACACCAATTCCCTGTGATTTGAGGTTAGATTTATCTGCAAAGTACACTATGCCATTTGCAATGTCATTCAGTTCTTCAAAACAATATTTTCTAAAAGTCATATTGTTGATGTAATTGTAACTTCGGAAGATATTCAATTTTATTTTATATTGATATTATTATTGTATTTTATTTGTACCTCTGGTCATGTAAAGTCATTGAGGTAAAACCTCCATTGTAAGTCGAGGCGATAGATCCCCTAGAGTCAAATGTATTAGGATTATTGAGTCTTGCTATAGAAGTCGGCCTAGTCAAGTTTAATTGAGGCCGACCTAGTTAGTGAAAAGGTCAAGTGAAAAGTAAAGTATAAATAGAGAGCTAGGCTCTCTCATTTGGACACACTACTCACTCACACAAGTTCGCATAAGCAAGAGAGAAAGGACAAATTCGTTGGTGGAGAAGAGAGAAGCTGCAGAAGACTTATTTTGGGGTTTTCCATTTTTGGCTTGATATAGTATTAGTGACGAAACTATCTTTGAGGAAGTTGCAGGGTTTTCTCCTTTATGGTTTCCCCAAGCAAAACTATTGTGTCTTTTGTGTATTGTTGTGCTTGTTATTCTTTCATTTAAAGATCCTAGATAATATTGAATTAAAGTAGAAAAACTAACACATATGATATGTTGCACCAGTATCAAGCAGCCAAAAATCTTTGTAAGGTGAAAGAAAAGTTATTTCATTAATTCCAAGATTACAATGTGCAACAATACAATGAGCAGAAATAGGGGATTTACCACCCTCTTGGTTTTTATTCTTATCTTCTTTATTATGATTATGTATACCTTTGATGGAGTTCCAATATGCCCAACACCGATCTGCTTCATGTCCAATCTTTCTGCAACGTGTGCACTTCAAATCTAATCTTCTACTAGAGTTGTTTCTTCCTCCTCTTCCTCTGAAATTTCTTCTTCCTCTGCATCTTTTGTTGCTATCTCCCTTGGAAGGGTCTTTAGGCTTGTTCTTTTCTTTTTTAGCAAAGCAAAGAGATTTTGCAGTACTCTCATTTGTCTTCTTTCCAAAAGCTTTCTCTCTGTCTACAAACTTCTCTAGCAAGATGTCATAGGTGAGGTCTTTGAAGTTGTCGTTTGCTTGCAAGGATTCAAGGTAGTTTGAGTGAGTAGGATAAAAAGACTTTAAAAATGATGCAAGTGGGAGGTTTGGTTTCATACCAGAAGCTTGAATCTTGTGCATGTTTGATCTGATCTCAGATGCAACCAACATGGGGTCATTATCTTTTACTTCCAAATTGAATAGCTTTAACATTAATTGGATTACTTCCATTTCAGAGTGTGAGTCATACAAATCTTTTAAAGTTTTTAAAGCTTTATAACATGTCTTTGCAGGCATAATATGTTGGCCCACCTCTTCACCGACAATGGCAGAAATCATGGCTAAAGCCTTCTTGTCTTTGGACTGCCAAATAGAAGGCTCTTTCTTTGATATTGAAGGCTTTGGAGCTGAAGTGATGACAGTTTTTTCTTCGGTGAGAGTGGTCTTTCCTTCGTAAATGTCGTCCCAAAAGTCGTTGTAGATGTATGTAGCGTTGATCTTTCTCCACCATTCTGGAAAGGTGTCTTTGCCGATGAGAGTAGCACCAACTAAAGATGCAATAGAATGCATATTCTTCAATTTGGAATCTTCCCACAAAAAAACTAGGGTTTGTAGCCAGATTTATGATCGTGATCCTTTACTCAACAAATTAGGGTTTATTCACTTGAATTACACTTGGTCGCAGCTCTTCAGGCTTGGACGCAGACTTCGGCTCTGCTCCAAGATCTTCAACGCATCCAATATGCATTCCCAATGGATCTCCAACTTCACACAATATTCGATGACCAATCTCTATGCTCAAGCAATATGCCAAATGCAGTCTCGATCTCTAGGCAATAGGGTTTCTTCACTTGAGTTACACTTGGTCGCAGCTCTTCATGCTTGGACGCAAACTTCAGCTCTGCTCCAAGATCTTCAACGCATCCAAGATGCAGTCCCGATGGATCTCCAACTTCACACAATCTTCGATGACCAATCTATATGCTCAAGCAATATGCCAAATGCAGTCTCGATCTCTGGGAAATAGTATTCAAGTGATAATATCCAACACTACGTAGCAATATGAAACTCCAGAATGGCCTTCAACGCAACTCTATTTTGACATCTCCAGTCTTCGTTGGTTCAATATTGGACAGCATCACACACATGCAGCTTCACGGTCTTGACAGATAATGCTTAGCTGCAATATGCAGCAGCTCCAAAAAAATTGACGCAGCCTTCAAAACAATCAACACATCCCACAAGTCGCACCACTTCTCCACGCAGCTAGATGGACGTTGCAATCTTCAGCTAGATGGTTGAGTATGTTTCTCACACGCAGCTTCAATTAGTGAGGCAGTGTTGCCGCCGGATACACACCTGAGGTTAGCGTGGCAGAAATATTCAAGCCACTAAGTGTGTCCTTGGGGGAAAGTCTCGAGTCAGGGTTGTCACATAATCCTGACTCCTCCGTTTAGGATAACTCCTAACGAATCCAAGGGGGGTAGTCCCTATGAAAGAGTTTCTAAGGTTGATTAAGCTAATTAGTTTTGGTGGATGAGTAATTTTTTTAGGAGTTTTATAAAAATAAAATTGATACAAGACATTTGCAATGTATAAAATTAAAGCATAACAGCATAAATATTAAAAGTGTTCCCCAACCATTCAACATATGATAGAAATTAAACATAGATTATAATGATAAAGCAAAAGACCAGTGTTGATAATTTGTGCGAATGGTCTGTTGATGTATATGTAACTTTGGAATGTATTTCACATATATGTATATTGTACTCCTATAGAGATGGTAGCATTCCTCTATACGGAAGTGTCGTCATTTATATTGTAAGTGTTGTAACTTATACTTGATGGGTTATTGGACCACCTTGTTGGGGTCGGCCCTGTATAAGTCATGTGGGTCGAAGGGTTATTAGACCACCCTATTGGGGGTCGGCCATGTGGGTCAAAGGGTTATTAGACCACCCTATTGGATGTCGGCCCAGTCAGCATTATGTTAAGTGGTTAAGTTGAGGCCGACCTAATTGAGTAAAGGTCAAGTCAAGTTAGTGTATAAATAGAGAGTGTCTCTCTCTCATTTTACACATTCTATTCTCTCACTCACACTTTGGAGAGTGGCGCACTTGTGGAGGAGGAGGCTCTGCTGCTAGGAGAAGACTATCTCTTGTATTCTGGTTGTATCATTGCTCTATCTATCTTTGAGGAAGTTATTGGGGTTTTTCACCTTTATGGTTTTCCCCAAGTAAACTCTGTGCCTCTTGTGTGCTTGCATTATTGTGTCCATGATTGATATGATGTAGATTTGTTGTACATGTTGTTCTCTCAATTAAGATCCTAGATCAGATTGAAGTAAATTCTGAAAATTTAACATGGTCTTGGTCAATTTTAAATTATTGTGGAGATGAGTGGATTATTAGGGAGGGGGATTCTCAATATACCTTGAGGTACTGGAAATTTGTCTGGATTATGACAAAGGTGGCTCTTCACAAGAATGGGTTGGATCGGAGTCTCTGGGAGGTGTTCAACACTACATCAAACGAGGGTGCAGTCTAACGGTATCCCGAGGTCACTAGCCAGTGGTTCTCGCTTCCTTTGAAGAATTTCCCCACGCAATGTCAAGAAACGATCGTGCCGGATTTTCGTAAAGTAATGGGGAAGTTGTTTTTATTAAGGTGAGTTGTTTATTACATGTGGAAAGTTAAAAAGTGCACACTTCCGCTTTAAATTAGGGGAATTTTGAGGTCTAAAATGGGCCTCCTGAGAGATATAATAAAATAATATGAGTTAATCATTTTATGGGGAAGGTATATTTCCAACTCACATCTTACACTACAATCTATGTAACTATTGTTGAGTTAAATTGAAAATACGTATAGAAATAAAATTAATAAAAAATCATCTTTGACATGACTAAAAATATGAGTACTTTTAATACATAAATGTACTAAAATAAAATACTTTTATTTATGTACCTTAATAATATAATATAATAAAGTAAAGTACTTACATAAATCAATTAAAATACTTTAGTTTTGGAATACAATCTTAAGTTAAACTTATATAAAAAGTTTATATACATAATATATATATATATATAATAAATTCTAAATCCTCTGTTATTAAATACTATGAATATTAGTTTTTTATATTAAATAAATTAAATACTATGAATATTAGTTTTATATATATATATATATTAAAATTTAATATAAATTTGCCTTATCACATTATAACAAATTATATCCCAAAAAGTTATTTATTATAACAATATTATATCCTATAATAAATTTAATATAATATAACTTTATGTTTTATGAAAGTATAACAAATTTAATATAACACCAATAAAATATATATGGAAAAGGGAAAAGGTTTGATATAATATAAATAAGATACTTATTATTCACATATTCATTAGGTAACACGTTGATTATATAACAATTTAATTATTGCGTCGAGAGGCGCTTTACAGTCCAGTATGAGGGAGATCTTGTAACATGTGAGTGTTTGTCGAGTTTGTCGAGTAACAAAATAATACAAAGTAAACAAAAAAGAATAAAACAAAATAAAAAGTAATAATAAACAAAAAAGAATAATACAAAGTAAAAAGTAAATATGAGACTTAAACTAGAGACTTTAGAGCTTAGGATTAGGTGGTAAATATTATGTCAACCATAAACAAAAAAGAATAATACAAAGTAAATTTAGTAACTATGAGACTTAAACTAGAGACTTTACTTTTAACTTTTAATACAAAGTAAAAAGTAAATATGAAACTTTAGAGTGTTTGTCGAGTTTGTCCAGTAACAAAATAATACAAAGTAAACAAAAAATAATAATACAAAGTAAAAAGTAATAAATATTATGTCAACCATAAACAAAAAAGAATAATACAAAGTAAAAAGTAAATATGAGACTTAAACTAGAGACTTTAGAGCTTAGGTTTAGGTGGCTCAGGTATTTCACTCAAGGAGTTATTCAAGGAGAGGTTTGCACCTTGGGAAATTTGATCCCTGTCGACGCTTGTTAGAGCCTAGGATTTGGATCTAGGTTGGTGATAAAAGCTCATATTTAATACGTTTAATATATTACGAGTTCTTGTAATATATTATAATAAGTTTAATATAATATCTATCACCTCTCACATATTCATCAAATCGATCAAGTACGTATTTATAAATTCAAATTTCGAATTCGAGTTTTGTTTTTAGTTTTAATATTATACTTTATATTAAAACGTTTATTTAGAAAAGTACATGTACTTAGTAGTATTAAGTATATAGATATTATATTCAAAAATACATTATGACTATTTTTTCTATTAGGAGTATGGTTAATTATGGGTTTGCATCCACCATTTAGAATTTGACAAGTAAGTATATTTAACTCAAGAAACGCCACCTCAACCATAAAGGATGATGTCATTCTATAAAATGTGATTGGTTCTTTTAAAGTTGATTTTGATAGTACATTATTTGTTTTGAGGTCCATTTTAGACCTCAAAATTCCCCTAACAGTGGTTATTGCAAAGATCAGGGTGAACCTGCGATGGGAAAGAGCATACATGGAAGAGAGGATTGTTTATTCCGATTGAGACTAAAATGAAAAAAGGAAAATGTGAGACTAATTACTACGACAAAGAATATATTTTCCCCAATCGAGCAAGCTCTCTTGGGCAGTTCGGTAGAGCAATGTCGGGTTAGTGTTCGTTACTTTACAAAAACTATACAAGAAAATTTAAACTACCAAAATAAGAAAAGGGAGACTAATCTAAAGCAAAAAATAAATAATGATACAGAAAAGCAAACCATCAAGGAGGCGACACGAATCCCCCCCAGGGGGGATGGGGTGCGAGCGCTTGGAAAGCCCACTTGCCCTTCTTATTATTATTATGTTTCAAGTGAAAAAAAGTGGTTGCCTTTGGTCCTTATAGATCTGGACCCAAAGGCTTACAAGTTTTTAGAAATGAAGAAGAAAGAAGAGTGTTGCTCCGAGAAGCCTTGGATGGCTTTAGATCTTCGATTTTCCAACAGCACCTCCTCTTGTTATGGCGATAAATGTACAAAACCAGCCACCTGGAATGCACCAAATGTGCCCAAATGAACATTAAAAACATTAAAAAAAAATTAAGTATTGAAATATAAGAATTATACACAAGTACTTAAAATTTTATTAGATCTACAAATGTAAGCATTTAAAACTTAGATCTAGCAGCGTACTCAAATAAAATCAACATTTAGGTATTCTTTTAAATCAAACTAAATTTACTTAAGCACGCAAGTAACCGTAACCAAAAAAGCTTGAATTTAAAATGAAGGAAATAGAGAGATAGAAAGAATGTTGGAATCCTGGGAAATTTTGAGCTATGGAGCCTATTGGTGGAGAGTTGAGGGATTGTATCATGAAAATACTTGAAGAGCACTAGAGTCAAACTAGATCATCTGCACCTTCAAGCTTAGGCAACTTGCACAACTAAAACTACTTGCACAAAGCGTCAAATCCGGTGCTTCTCGTGCCAGAAATCAGAAGAGTAAGCATACAAACTAGTAATAACATACTACTTCTATACCGCGGACATGAATAAGAAATATATGAAATCAAACTAGAATCATAAATCCTACCAACTAGTAGTAGTCTTTTGAATGCCTTGATCATTCACAAATGCATCAACTAATTAAGTTACGCTACAGTTACCTCATAAACCATTGACATTTGCATCCACACACATAAAGCACCACACCACAGATTTTCCTCCAAAGCCTTTATTATTCCAAAAGATATTACAAAATACAGTACAAAAATTACCAGCCTTTCGGTCATCTTTGACCATGAGCAAAAGAGAGCTGGAGCTCTTGCTTAAATAGAAAAAAGGAGGAAGAGGGGTGCACTTGGTAGTGGAGAGAGGGCGGATCAAGGGAGAGAATCAAGCCCTTGATTCGTGGCTTGATGAGGGGGTTGCTCCTCTTTGTGGGCTGCCCAAATTCATCCCAAAGGCAGCCTAAAAATAAGCTTTACATTCCTTGAAATATGGGCCCCTCCTCATGGGGAAATGCGCCCCCCTTATGGGGAAATGCACCCCCTTTAAGGGGAGTTGATTCCTTGTTTAATGCTGCCATAAATCATGCTAAAATCAACTCTTACATCCCTTACATAATTTCTGACTTTCATCTCTTACAAATCCCACCAAAATAGGAATTGGATTTTTTCATATTTTTCACTTTATGGCATTTTTCCTCACTATTTTGACTTTTTAGAGTAAATGTGAAATAACAGAAAAATAAATCACTTAAACACTTAGAAAGTGGGTCTAAGGGTAAAATGGGTGCTCTGAGTTATAAAATGAGCACCCCCATGTCCAAATTGGCCTGTTAACCACACTTTTATTACATTTTTGGATGTT
Source organism: Larix kaempferi (assembly GCA_027924585.1). Classification (NCBI taxonomy): domain Eukaryota; kingdom Viridiplantae; phylum Streptophyta; class Pinopsida; order Pinales; family Pinaceae; genus Larix; species Larix kaempferi. Next base: position 37,659,743 of record BSBM01001229.1, on the reverse strand, counting down.
TTAATTAAAATATTAAAAAAAGCCTGTTTTACAGGAAAAAATTATTTTCTCGAAATTGACCAAAAATCCTAGGGGACCTAGTGCATGTCCATAATGAGTCAATTTGATTTCTAGCATGCTCATAAACATTGACACATGAGTTTTAATAACCTTCTAAGGCCTAAGCACCAAGACGACATTCTGGCTTTGGAGGAGTGGGTGAAAAACTCGTCGATTATACATCGCTTATTCAGCAATGCATAATTAACAATGGAAAAAACACCATGGAATATTCGCATTTGATTTTTAAGTCCTAGGAAGCCAAACTCTTTACATAGACTGTCATGCTAGCACATTTTTACAAAATCCCCCAAGGGAACATGCAATTATTAAAAAAGGGCCAAAACTTGGCCTGATGGATCTCAGAACACTGATGATGAATAATTGGATTTTTCAAGTCTTCGATGATTCACTCGGAATCCACTAAGTGCAATTTAGTGGATAACAGGCAGTACACACCTTCAATCTTATGTTATCTTAAAAAAACGTAAAGGAACTCCACGCAGCAATGGACAGAAACTCCACACATCAACATCCCACACATTAAAGGAACGCAATCTCCAAAGGGAGTCTTCCACGCAGATCGCAGCACAACGAGCAGCAACACATAGTTATCATCTCGATTGGCACATTTAATCTCCACGCAGACAAAGCTTGAGGGTACAGAATAAGAACACAAGGTACAGGAATGAAAACAAGCTCCAGGCAGAACGAGGCTCACCATGCGCAAGCAGAATTTTCAAGAGAAATTAGGGTTTGTGCGATGAAGGAGGAGTGGAATGGAGTGGAGGCAACACCAAAGAAGCCCGTACGTAGAAACGTTGCGATTTTTGGCAAAACGGTCTAGAAAATGAATAGGACAGTCATCAATGTAGAAAGCAAGATTGATGAGGGCGTAGACGAGGAGAAACGTATGGCAGAGGAATATGGCAGAACGAGGACTGAGCATGCAGAGAACACAGTTAGCAAACCTTCAGGCCTGAGGAAGAATGCAGGGCCAAATATGGGCAATCTGACAATAGAAGAATAGGATTTATGCAGGTCGCTCTAATACCACTATAGGTATAACTCTTAAGATGATTTATTCCATTCACCAAGCATTCAATTTATACATAGTATTTGTGATTTTTGGCATTCGGATTCCAAATGATCCGTTAGAGTATCCAAGACTCTTTGGCTTCCCTAACTGAAGTCATAATTATTTATTTACAAACTCTCGTATGATTCTAACAGATTTAACCCCACTCGAATTCTCACAATTTTACTTGGTGCTTGCATAAAAACTATCATGCCCAAAACTTGCAACCCTACAAAACCCACACTTAGACGGCATGGGAAGAGCATAGGGAATGCACGTCTCCATCTGTGTTTCTCATATTAATCGCTTTTTATGAGCAAGAGTAGATGAGAAACAATATTAAATAGCAAGAGGTTTATCATTACCATGGTATAATTCCAAGTGCTCACAAATTGTCGAGATAAAAGATCAAGGAGAGATGCTTAGTCATGTCAACTCAAGGAGTCAATTGATAACACTCCATGAGCTAAAACTTGGCTACTATAAAGAGATTTGCAACCCTAGTATTGACCTGCGTGCTTCTTAATAGTATGTTAATCTACGAGCTCTAAGATCAATTATATAGATTTGAGAAAAGATTGCCACCATATATTCAAAAAGTACCTTTGACTACCTAGTTAAGTTTGACCATCATATCATAACTCTACCTCAAGTACGACATAACTGAAATAAGAGAAGTTTCATAGATAGTACTATCTATTCAACAACATACTATCAATTTGTTATAGTAATTGTTCAATGTGGTTTTATTAATTTGCCCCAAAGTAATGCATGTTTACAAGTTTCCTGATAGGCATTTGTTTTTGTTGTTGCATATGACAACAGAACTTTGTTAGAATATCTTCAACAGATATCACATGATATTATATTTGCATAAATTCATGTCAATACTATCATCTCTGCATGGTTTAGTTGAGCACATTCACAAGATCATGAAGTAGAAGCAACTTTAAGTGTGATATATGAGAGGTGCATTAGAGAAATTTTGGGGTCTAAAATGGGCCTTATAAGAAAACGAGCCAACCATAATTTCTTGATGAGTTGGAATTCAAGAACCAATAAAATTTCAATCAAATGAGTCAACCATAATGGTTGATTTGAGATATTTGTCATAAAAAAACTACTTTTTTGTTCGTATTTTCAACATATCTCCCTCTATTTTTACTCAAATTTCGAGCGGGAGCACTCGTTAGATGCGGAAATTTAATTCTGCATCCAACGAGTACCCACACTGCTAGGGCAGCGAGGTCTGTCAAATCCGCATCCAACAAGTACCCACACTGCTAGGGCAGCGAGTTCCGTTAAAAGTATGCAGTGTGGGTACTCGTTAGATGCAGAATTATTAAATTCCACATCCATCGAGTGCGCCCGCTCGAAATTTGAGTAAACATAAAGGGAGATATGTTGAAAATACGAACAAAAAAAAATAGTTTTTTTCTTTCTTCCTCCAAAATTAATCAATATTATTTTATTATTTTATTATTTTAACTATTATTTTATTATTTTCCTTAGGAAGCCCATTTTAGACCTCAAATTTCCTCTAATGCATGGCATGTTCGGATTGAAGAAACAATTGAAGTGAGCACTAGAAGTTGCACACTACTATATATACATGCACTTGTAGTCATTATAATCAAAATGTATAAATAGCACACTTGCTCTCATTATAACCAAATTGATTATCATTTTAGGAAACTCATTTTTCGAGTCCATAAATCACAAGCAAACAAAACTATTTCGATATTTTCATAGTAGCACAGAAATTGCTCCCAATCAAAGGAAACCTATACCAAACATTTCCACATTTCCAGGAGCTTTGGAATTGGTATGAGATGTCTCTAAATCAGTGGGAATGGTTTAGGGAACAAACAGATTGTTTTGGTAATTGTAACAAACAAAATATATATAAAATCAAAGTATAAATAAATAAAAATACATAAATCAATAGTTAATATTAGTAGCTAAATCTAATGAAGATATTTCTTTAGAAGGAACTTTGTTCGTCTCAGTAATGTTTTAGCTGCAGATCAACCATGATACACTTTGGTTGTGTTAACTACATTTGGGAACACATGAAGGTTTCCAATCTGTCCAAGAGTGCCCAATTTGACCCTATGGCCTGTGAGATACATCATGGTGGGCTGGCAACATGGAGTGTGCATTGTACATGGGAATCAAATAGTGTTTGAGAGAGGGCTTCAACACAATAAGTTAACAACAAAGAAACAAATGTTCCCTTGCATTTATTGGTGCCGGCAAGGTTGATATTGTTCCCAGTGGCTCGCCAAGATGGTATCTTTCTCAGGGCATTCTCAAGATAGATTTACGCAGGAGGGGACGAAACTCGATGTTTAGGGAGTTGGTGTAGCTCAATACAATGCCATACCACCTATTAATGTTGTGATTGGGCAAAAAAAAGAGTAATGCAAGCATCATTCTCAACCACAAAGAAGGAAATAAAGTCCATTACTATCCATGTAGCTCGCACTAACCAAGTTACTATCTCTGTAAATACCTAATTGTGACTTTCAACAAAGAGAAGTGGCATTGGCTTCATGGTATGTAGGTAGTTTTTTTTTTGACAGAAACGGCTAGTATTTATATTAAAGAGCTGTGGCAGAACCACCAACAGTTTTACAAGCCAAAATTGTAGAAGGTCTATCAGTCATGCTACCATTAATTACAAATGCCTGTAACTGATCAGGACTTTTAAAGCTGAAAACAGAAAGAGAAACAGAGTAAATAGAACCTAGACAGGAATTAACGATAGCGTGCCCCTGCAGACGATTTTGCCATTGAAGGGTTCTTACTTGGACTTGGATTTCCGGCTCCTCGAAGGTTCTCCATAGCTATTTCCAGATTCTGCAGTCTCTGGTCCATGTTCTCGATGGCGGCCGTGACCTTCATCTCCAGGGTCTCCAGGGCTACCGCAAACTCTTCGCGGGTGCTACCGACTTCCTCATCCAATCTATCCAGTCGTCTTCCACCTTGCGCGTCCATGCGATTCATAAGTTCTCCCTGTCTTCTAACTCTTCGACGGAGCACCCGAATCTCCGCTTCCAATTCCAGCAATGGGTCAGGGGAGGAAGCCGCGAAGTCTCCAGTATCGGCCATGATTTTGAGCGGGTACCAGATACTATCCGGGTAGCACAGAGGGGGCTTAACGACGTGCTGCAACCGCTTTCCCCTTCTTGTAGGAACCTCCTTAATAGCAGGGATGGTATTTCTTTTAGAGCCAATGCAAAGGGGATTAACGTTTATGTTGCTGATGTCCACTCCATGAAATAAATTTGGCATAATTGCCCATAAATCATCGCATGCCGCAGAATCCTTCATCCTCTTTCGGGTGGCTCCTTTACCCAGAATCGTACCGCTCCTTAAATAACGATTCGTAATGCTGAGATCGGCAAATTCCTGAGGATCATGCACCAGCATGTTATCATAATTAGACGTGGCTTTGAAGACCCCTGTGACGTTGGCGTGCAGACTGAGCTGGGCTGAGGAAAGCAAACCCCCGTGCTTGGAGACGTCAAGGTGATAGATTAGAGGCGAGAAGATCTTTCTCCGTAGCACATCCTGATCCCTGGTACGAATACTAGTACGATTCTTCATCAGCCTTGACGGAGATGTCATCACCCTTGCAGAAGAGAGGCGTGCGGAGGGGAGGAGGAGATGATGAAAGTTAGTGGGGGGGGAGATGTCCTCGAGGAAGAGCAAATCGCATCCCCAAGTGAAGTCCATCCGGCAGAGGTGGCGCAAGACACATGCCTTAATGTTCATATGCCAAATTCTAATAACATGCATGTTCGGAGATGAGCTCAAGGAACTACGGGATAGAGACCCAATTAATTTCATCGTTGATTTTAAGAAGCCCTTTTCCTAGGTTAATTGCTTCATTTGCTACTTTGTCAGCCTGTTCATTGTTCTTCCGAAGGACGTGGAAGAATTCGATATCCTGGAAGAGAGGGATGAGCAGTGCAATTCTTCGGAGAACCTGGCGTAGTCGCATGGATGCTGGTAAGTTCATAGTGTTGATGCATTGGATAATCATCCTGGAGTCCCCTACTACAGTTGCATGCTGTGCGCCATGGAGAAGAGCTTGGTTTAAGCCTTGCCAAAGGGCCAGGGCTTCCGCCATGTTGTTGGATTCTACTCCTAAATTCCAGGAATAAGTGAAAATCAGTTGTCCATCGGGGCTAAAGAAAACCCCTCCCCCTCCTGCCTCCCCTATATGTAGGTAGTTATGTTAGTCAAGATCAAGCAATAGTGGCAAAAGAAAGAGTTACAAGCAACTTAACATCGTTAAGAGTGGATAAAAGAGGACTTTGGGTCTCTTTAGTGTTTTCTTTTTTATATTTAATTGTGTTTCATGTATTCTTTTTTATTTATATGATATACACTTAAATTATTTATAAACTATATATTACATATACATAATCATCAATATATTTCTTGATGCAGCAAAACATTTGGATTATACACCACACACATTAGCTTGCTATTTTGGGGCACCTCCTACCCCTTTGGAGTTTGGAAGTATTGCAAATCTATTGCAAGGCTACAAGTATAGATTTTAATTTGAGGAAGTCTACTATTTTGTACAATAAGATGAGGCAGGGAGATAAACTCCAACTTATAAATCTGTTTTCAATGAGTGTGAAGGATTTAGATCAAGATGTAAAGTATGTGGGTTTAAACTAAGAAATAATGATTATAAGTGGGAGGATTGGATATGGCTCTATAACAAAATTGAAGCAAGAATCCCACTATGGCTCAACAAATGTTTGTCAAGGGGAGGCAGATTAGTTTTAATAAAGGTTGTGTTGGAAAGCATCCTAATGGATTGGATGGCCATTGCTTGTATTCCTAAAGGTATCTGAACTAAAATTAGGAAAAAATGCCTTAATTACCTTTTCAACGGGAAAGAAGATTAAAAAAAAAGGAATACCTTTAGTGAAATGGTCAAAAATTGCAAATCTGAAAGAAGTTGAGAATGGAATTTGAAAATTATCCATACCTTCAATTCAGCACTTGCAACAATAAGTTTATGGAGACTAATTTACAATAAAGATAGATGGGTTATGGTTATAAAAAAGAAATATATGGAAAGGATGTCAGCGATTGATTGGCTTAAACAAGAAAGAAAAAGTTCTAGCGTGAGTTCAATTGTATGGAGAGAATTGGTGAACGCTTTTTTGTTTAATTGAAAATGGAAAGAGGAACAAATGTGAGAACTGGCGAAGACCCCTAGATTGGTTGTAAAGGAAATTACACGTTGTTTCTGAAGCTGAAAAGGGATCTTCATCTAATAAGATTTATACAATAGCAGATGCAGCCATTGTTGATGGCAAGAAAATATAATCTGAAGGTTGGAAGAAGCTAAATGAATTGGATTTGGTTGGGGTAAAGGTTGAGGATTGGAACTTTTATTTTAGAAGTCTAACTTAGTGTGCATTAAAACTTTCTAAGGAGGATGATATGATTATGTGGTCAAAATATCAAAGGAATGGGGCATATACAACAAAAATGGGTTATATGGCAAAGATGGAAGAAGAAACGAAGGGGTGAAACATCCTAGTGGTGGTCTGTTGTATGAAAATTAAAAAGTCCATTGAAAGCTAAAATATTCCTTTGGTTAGCCCTGGACAACAAAATCCTAACTTGGGATAACAGCCATAAAATAAATATGTAGGGCCCTCGAAGATATATTATGTGCAAAAATAAAGAGGAATTTGTGGACAACCTATTTGTCAATTGTCCTTTTACTAGAAAAGTTTAGAAAATTGATATTGCATATTACAATGGGAAAAACAAATGGGAGCAGAGGTCCTTGATAGACTTTTCATTTGCGGATAGTAGACAAGACTCTTCCTTGTTTTGTAATTTGGGGGGGTGTGGTTATCTCGAAACAAATGGTTTTTCAAGGCTTAGAATTAATCATGCTTGTTAGAATATAAAGATCATTTGGGCAATAAACTTAGGCATATTAATGAAGTCTCTTGGTCACTTTAAGTCACTTATGTTTAATTGTTGTAGTAAAGAAAACACAAATCATTTGACGATTTGTGCAATTAGGGTTTGAGCAGTTAGGGTTTATGTCATCCCATTATTATAAAGAGAACGTTGATCTCTTCATTTCATAATTCAAGAACCATTTCACTCTTTTAGTTCTCTCTATGCTCTTGGTTTATTTGTGTGTTTGGCTTTTGCAATATGGTATCAAGACCGCCAAGGTTGGCAAGTGCGGGGGGAGTGATCCTTGACTCCACGGGGAAACAATTGAAAACTTATGCTTGGGGCATTGGGAAAAAGACGAACAATGGAGGGGAGTGGCTAGCACTCCTAAAAGGGCTAGAGATCGCCAGAGCCGAGGCATTGAGAGCTTGAACGTTATCGAAGACTCACTCATTGTCACTAGAGATGCAAGGAAAATAGTGAAAGAGAAGAAAACCCCCACCTCCAAGATTCATCAACTCCTCTCCAGCATTAGCAAAGAATTTAAAGAGGTCTCTTTTTTTCATGTCCTGAGAAACCTCAATGAACAAGCTAATGTTTTGGCCAACTCTGGAATCAGACTCCCTTATGGGCATCTGGATTGTGACAATGTTATCACTAGTAATGTTTGGATCCCTTAACCCCCCCTTTCTGAGTGGATTGTTGGTCCCTATCCTCATTATTCGACCTCCTAATCCCATGATCCCGATCTTTAGAAACTTAAGCCTCTTGACTCTCGATCATTCCACCACCTTACTTGACAATCAGCACATTCCCCGCGGCAGCCTGAAGCATGCCAAAATTTATGAGGTATGGACGACCATCCAGTTGGCTAGCATGTGAGGACAGTGGTTTGTATTTAGACAGACCAACAGTGATTTACTCTACACCCTCGCCGATTTACCCTCGCTAAGGTTTGTTCTAAGAACTCCATCGTCCCTGCGATCTGAGGGCTACACTAGAACCGTCCCTGTGAATTGCAATATGGAACATAGGCACTCTCAGACTGGGGACAATCTCTACCTACGGTGCTTTAGGTGCAACAAGAATATCAAAGCCCCGAATGTTGTTTGCATTCGGACCAATTTGATGGTTGATGAAGACAATGACAACATGGAGGTGCATAGGAGCTTTGCGCATGTCTCGTGTCGTCGGCCTGATAGGGCGAGAAGCACGTTGAACGCGGAAGAGAGAGGCGGTCTCACAAATTTCGAGCTGGATATGAAGAACTGACTACTAGAACTGGAAGGACATGTTAGGCTGATAAGGAATGAAAACTTGGACCTCAAGAAAGTTCTCATTCGACTCTACTCCCTGACTGAAACCACACATCTTGAGCTGAAGCACCAGAACAGCATGATGGCAGGAAAAGTGGAGTATCTGGAGGAAAAGTTTGACCTTGGATACCCCCACAAAACACACACTGCTGGTATGGACAACAATGACTCGGACAACCTGCGCAGGAAGCTTGAGAAGCTGAAGAAAATTATGGGACATGCTCGGAACTATGTCGACCTCAGCCAGGACAAGAATGGGACCGCAAGCTCCAGTGGTGCAGTCCAGAACATCGATAGCCCCTAATCTCTACTGGTTTGTTCAGTCTTTTTTTATGTTATTTCGCAGTTTTTTTGGCTCAAGAATTTTGGAATGTAAGAACGATGGAAACACTCTGTATTGGGACAGCCTCAGTTTTTTGTAATCTAGCTCTTAGATACCTTCTTAGTCATGTTTTTCTTTTGCCTGAAACTTCTAGGACAATTTGTGAAATGCTATAGCTCTCATGGACCTAGATTGCCCATAAATTAAGTGCTAGTTCTAGAAAATGGATTCCTTCTAAAGAGAAACCAACAAGAAATTTGCAATAGGCCCAAGTACAAGCAACAGAGGGAATTAAAAAAATTGCAAGTGTTTGGGGACTCGAAACGGATAGTGGATTGGGATAATCTGAAATATAGCATCAATAATATACTACTTGAGCCTCTCATGTTGCAATTCATTCAAGTAAGGAAAGATATGAAACTTTTCATTTTTATCATATCTATAGAGAGTTCAATACTTTCGCTAATCAACTTTAAAAGAGGCTTTGATTTTGCAATAAGAAACCCTCAATGAACAAGAATTTGGGAAAGGGATAAAGGTGTTGCTCCTGTCAATATGTTGTTTTATGTTGAATTTTTGCTACTTTCATAAACTGGTAATTATAAATTCAATTTTAAGATTTTTCTTTTGCATAATTACACATAAAAGTATTGACTATGTATGAGCAGTATAACAATAACCAGATGTAATATTAAACAAACATAGAACAGAAAATAAACACATCAAATCACAGTAGACATGAAAGCAAGCAAATCACATCACATCAATCATGCACAGTAGACACCATGATTTATCCTGGGAAAACCTTCTTTCCTTCAAAGGGGAAAAAACCCAACAACTTTTCTTATGATAGATTCAAGAAGAACGAGTATACATCAAATGACCATAAGCATCAAACCCTTAACACATGAGGGTATACATAAACAGAGAGACCAAGCACTTATCTTTATCAAGTAGGACATGTAGTTGTAGCATCAACTCTAGCACTTTCAATAGCACTAGTCACAAGAGAACTATCACCATTACAAGTCATCCTAGCATATTGCCATGCTAGACCTGGATACCTCATCAAGGGCTAATCATCAAGCCCTAGGCTACTTGTAGGTGTTTACACTTCAAACTTTCCTTCACATGGTGTCATTCACTATATACATATAAGTGTGCTTTCATGCTAGGAAAAACCTTCAAACTTTATTGAGGATAAGCCATGGCAACTTGAAGATGATGATGATGACATCCCTAACCAGGATCACTGTTACCAACCAACTAACATAAACCCTATGCCTTCAATACAAATGAGGTTGTCATTAACCAAATAGAGACTCCCTTTGACTGTGATGTTGTTGTTGACTTCTTGACTGTAGGAGACATGTTATTGACAAGATAAGGAGGTTGCTTGTAGATGAACACTGAGTAATCTTAGGTACATGTTGACCAAAGGAGAGATTTTTGAGGCTGTCTTTGACTGTTTGATACTATTGTTGGGCCGGATTGACTAGGTCATTGATTGTATATTGACTTCAAAACTGTGTCATTGATTGTTTAAAGGTTGTTGTTGACTTATTAATGCCCTAACAAGGCTCGGGTGCTTGAAACCGATCCTAAACAGGCCTCGCCTGCCTGGAACATGCCCTAATAGGGTTGTGGGTGCCTGGAACATGCCCTAACAGGGCTGCAGGTCCCTAGAACAAGCCCTAACACGGCTCAACTACCTAGAAAAGGCCCTAACAAGGCTATTGTTGAGTGAGAGAGGCCTTAACAAGCTACAGTTGCCTTTTGAATGCATGGAGTATGTTCTAGAAAGGGTACCGTGAGGTTGGAACAACCCTAGTAGGGTTTCAAAGAGCTGTACAAAACTAAATTGAACCACAAGACCTGCGGTTTCCTTTGAAGACTGAGTTAGACCTCACGAGAGAGAGAGAGAGAGAGAACAATACCAACATTCCCCACAAATTTTTCTTCTAGGATCAGAGATAAAAGATCATGAATGTCAATTGTGCAAATGAGAGCATTCTCCATTTATATTTCATCTTTGAGGATCACTTCCATAGCCTTAGGAATAAACAAATAATAAAATCCACTTGGATAGGGTTTTAATATTTTAATTTTCACTTGTAACCCTTCATAAAAGAACTTGACTTTTAACTTGGACTTTTGGTCTTTTAGAAGTGGGCTCTTGGTCCTTCATTGGGGTTCCATGACCATAACCCCTTATCCAAGTCATCTTGGACCCTTATGTTGGTCTTTATGGCCCATACATACCAACTCAAGGTACATCATTATAAATAAGGGACTTTTATTCTTTCATTCTTCACTTGACTTGAGCGATATGTGTTCATGACCTCTTCTTAGGTGGTTGCTAGGTCTTTATGACCCTTTCTTTATGGGCACAAGATTTACATGACCTTTTATCAAGTTGTTATATCTTCTTGTAATGGATATTGTCCATACAAGTCATAGAAGAGATATAGTGCCCTTCCTTCCTTCATAAGGAACCCTCAAGGTTCTCAAGTGATCCACACGTGACATGAGATGAGCTCTCTTCCAATTGCTTCTGACTTTAGTCTCCTAGACTCAACTTTATAACTTCTCATAAGTACTATACATTCGTCTTCTTCACACTTTCAATGGTCAAACAAGTCTTCTAGAATCTTCATAAGAAATGTTTATTCATGTTGATCAAGTACATCAACATCCTAGTCCCCGACTAGGTCCTCAACAATTGATACCAATTTACTAAAAATTGGCTCTCGATGTTGCCCAAAAATCAACATTTTATTGTTATGTTTTTCTCTTTTTTGGAAATTTGATGTAATGGTCAAAACAGTTGTAGCCCATGGCCTGTATGAATGCCATCACAAAGCCTAGCATGTAAGGAAGTCCTGGGATAGACAAGGAGATATCTGAAAAACAATATATATATATAGTGTTGAACAATGGTGGGCTAGCTCAAGTGGTTGTGTTGTGAGCTGCAAGTAGAAGGTCACGAGGTGTGCTGGCTATATATATGTGAATGTTGAGGGCCTGAATCGATGTCCCTACCAATTAGGTTGCCAAAACTACAACCAAACAGTTTACCCTGCCCGAGTACCATCCTCGAAATGAGAGGAGGTGCTTGGAGGGTTTCTCGTGATGTGTATTCTATCAAAAAATGTATAGATATCGAAAACATATACAATTAAAAATATTACCTTTTATATCAATAATTGTTCTTTTTATTTTTAATATATATTATTGTTGCTCTGAACTGGCTGTTACCTGCAAATTTGGGTGCTTGGAGGTTTTCCCGTGATGTATATTCCATTGGAAAAATATTATAGAGATTGAAAACATATACATTAAAAAATATACTCTTTTAATCATTAATTGTTCTTTTTTATTTTTTTAATATATTATTGCTGCTCCAAACCAATTGTTTCCTGCAAATTTGGGCAAAGCTTTTAGTTGTTCCAAACACCCATACCAATGATCCCAACATCTCACAATCTAGAAACTTGTCCAACATAGAATATTTTGTAATCACATCTAACTAGATTCCTGCATTATCGTTATTCAATTACATTTGCTAACAAGTTATCCATGGCATGTGGTTTAAACTTTAGACATGAAGATGAGCTTTTGCTACTTACAAAAATGTAAAGTCAATTAAGCCATCACTTTTCACGGTTTTCTCAAGAAATCGACTGATAATACTAGAATATGAAAAGATAGCAAACTGTGTCCATGTATAAATGAACAAGTGATTTGTGTTTAAAATAGTAGAGTTACTCATCATATTTATAATACTTGCAGATATTATACCAGTATTTCTTGAAAGTCAAAGAGATCTGAAATGGTCAAATCAACACACTACTCAATAACACTTATCTACACAATCACATACACACATCTAGTGACAACATTTGTAACTTTTAGTGATGATACTGCAACAATCCATCAATACAGAAAATCGTTTCACAGACCACAACACCACTAACATACAGTCCTAAACCCTAGTCACCAAACAAACATTTGCCAAACTTTTTAATGAAGAACATCATGAAACTAACTATATTTTTTCTCCTTCCACATACACCAGAAATCCTCCATGGTGGTCACTCGACTAGTTTTCCATCACTCGAAATGAAAATAAAACTTGCCAAGTTAATTGTAAACAACTACCTCAACAAAGACCCTAGGGCAGGCCAAAGTTAATGTATAGCGAGTACCACACTACAGACCACCTAAGTCACCTGGTTCGAATTCGTGTTCGAGTTCGGCAACTTTGAAGTTCGTAAAAAATTCGGCATTGAAAATTTTAGTGATAAAATTCGGCATTAAATTCGAGAGACTAAAAAATTAAAAAATATATATATAAACATGAAAAAATTTAGTATTTTCCAATAATTTTAATATTAGTAATAGTTCTAGGCTTCTAGCCATGCTAATATTAGTATTAGTTCTAATAATCCTAGTGTTAATATTAGTATTGGTTTTAGTATAATCCTAGTAATAATAATAACATAGTAATAAAATTAACATGAATGATAAGGTCTTTTAATATTAATAATAATAGCATTAGGGATAAAATTATTAATATTATTATAACATTTATGAACTACAAACAATAAAATAAAATAATCTTAAAGTAATAAAATAATTGAATTAAAAAAACCCTATGTGAGCCCGGAAAAACAACAATTCATAAAATAATTAATAAAATAATTGAATTAAAAAAACCCTATGTGAGCCCGGAAAAACAACAATTCATAAAATAATTGAATCTAAAAAAAACCCTATGTCGGCCTGAAAGAACAATTCATACAAATTTCTGGACAAACTTAAACAAAGTAATTCTCCAATTTAAAGAATGACTGTCAAAACCAATTTGCCACAGGCCCACGAACCAGTTTGGCACGAATCGTGGAACAGTTTGGAGGTTTCCAGTTCGACTTTCAATTGCTGAGACTGGAGAGAGCGCGACCGTCGACGAAATCTCTGCTGCAGTGGTATAGGGTGTCGAGTGAAGCACAAACTTGCGCGATTTTTTATTTCTCTCACAGCGTCGGGCACGACAGGTGCAGCTATGAAGTTTCGGGCGGGCTAGCTTTCTGGACTCTGGTGTTAAATGTAAACAATGAAAATCGGTGAATTTAACCCTTTAAATTCGTCCTCCCTTAAAATTTGGCGAAATTCGATTTTCAAGCTTGAAAATCGGCGAATGCGGTGACTTAGCAGACCACAGGACAAGTTATTGATGATGGAGGCAGCTTATTGTCTATTGATGATGGAGGGTATACTGTTGTGACTAATAGAGGGCAGATTCATATGCTTTGGAAATCTACGACAGCACTGGAAGGACATACAGTCTAGCAAGTTACAGCAATAAAAACAACAGAGAGATTATCACTCTGCCTGAGGAAGATCCAATAGTTCATGTTGTTGCCAATAGGTTGAGGTTGAAATACGTGGTCACTGTTGAAGGGCCTGTAGGATACTGTAACCTTGATCTACAGTGTTAATAATGGAGTGAGAATCTAAAGCTCCAACAAAAAGTTTCTAAGATTATGAGGCGATACCTGGAATAGGTCCATTGTTTTGTGGGGCTTGAAATTTTAGTTTTGTAAAAGTCCATACATGAAGGTGCCCATGATTATTTTGTCCCGTTTTGGCTTTCATACAGGTGGATTTTTTTTGCAAAGACCTAAGCTGTTTGAGGTAGATGTTCTTGGTGTTAGGGTTGACAGATACTTCCAAATAGCAAGGTGTTTTTGAGTTGAAGATTTGAGTGTAGATAGGCAGCCTGAATTTACACTGTTTTCCACGCCATTGGATGACATGCTGAAGCTAAATGAGTAGAATATTTTCTACAAAATGTCGGAGATTGAACTTCGTGTTTCCTTTCTAAGGTAAACAAGTGTTGAAGCAATGGATCACTTTGGATATGACAACAGGAGATCTTATGTATTTAAGTTTTTAACAGTAAGCCATAATTCAGCTGTGAACAAAACACTGTTTATTAAGATTATACTTGCTCGTGCTTTGGGAGTGACTGAATTCTAAACATTCAAACTTAGGGCAGTTTTTGGCACATTCTGGCAGCATTTAAGAGATTTCTAAGCAGGAGATGAATAACAATTCACAAATAATAGTGTGCAGTTACCTAGTGTGTAGGTTGATCCCTGATTTGGCAAAGAGGATGCCTTAGATTTTTGCTCAGATATGAGCTAGTGCACTTTTGATGTAGCTTACCACATTTAAAAAAGAGGTTCACAGGGAGTTATATTCATGCAGGAAGCCTAACAGAAGTAACACAAAATGATGATGCGTTATCACCAGTCCTATTTGGGGACTGTTTGATATTTTGGAGATAGGTGCACTTATCTTTACTTATTTCTCCATTTTGAACTCCAAAGGAAAGCACACTGGGTGGTGGTTACCATGAGTTATTCTTCATGCAATGAGGTGTAGCTAAAGTGAATTTGTTATTTTTGGAACAGCAGATCAGTGTGTTAGAGATTGGAAGTAATTCTCTTTTGCTTTTAAGGGGCCCACATCCTAAAAGAGGTTCCTATCCTTGCAGAGATGAACTAAGCCATGCTAGTTCCCGAGACTGAAGGAAAGCTAAATGATGTCATTGGGACACACTAGTATCAATAGGGGACAGTAGAAAGAGGACAGATTAGAGGCTGGAAAATCATGCCACGGATCAAAAATAGAAGCTGCACCATTATTGGCTTGTTTGAGTTGGCTGGTGTATCAGGCATGCAAGTTGGCTAAAACTAGAACAGAGCGACTTGTTGAGTGTATCTTGGGCTGTCTAGTGCAAGTAAAGGTGTACTAATTCAAGTTAAGCTCAGTTTTAAAGTTACACGGTTGAGTTGGATTGATTTATATGTGGGAGAAACTCAGCATGACTATCTGGAACAGCTGGAGAGTGCACCCTTCACTCTTGTTCAGACTTGTGCATGTAGTGGATGAATAGCTGTGGGTAAAGGCATTTCAATGGCAGAGGTTCAAGGTATTTCTATGCAAACATACAGGGTGAACTCACCTAAGGAATTGTAAATCTGTTCCAGCGCTAGCATGTACACCCTAGGGGTTATTTCAGCTTGGTTTGGGGAGAGAGTTTCTATCTTAGAAATCTCAAGTGGACTGTAGTTGACTACTGTTTTGGGTGCATGGAAATTTATCACACTTGAACATTATCAACAGAGATAATTGCATACACAGTGATCAGCAGTGGACTGATGCATGATCATCAGATTATCGTGGGCATATCAGACAGACGGATGGTACAGAAGATTTATATTTCTATGTTCAGAATGGGAACAACATGTAGAGTGCTGCCTTCAAGGAGACGGGGCTATTTAACGAGTAATTTTTTATTCTATGGGGGTAGGATTTGAAGGGATTTCAGCTCATTGAGCCTTGTGGGTTTCTCTCCCCAAGCCTAGTGAAGTTGTTATAAACCCCTACTTGTGGTCTTAACGACGAGGGTTGGTTATTATTATTAATGGAGTGCTCCCCTTGACATCCCATTGTTTGCCCATATGATGAGGTATATGACTATTTTATTACTTGTTGGATGGGGTCGTCCCCTTGCTTCTTGGAGCTAGTGTTTTGACTTGAAGACATGGTACATGGATTGGCACTCACAATAATCGATGACTCATCTTATGGAGCTGCTATCCATTTGCACTTATTTTGAGGGTTGTTACTTCTTGGCTGTTGAGTTGACGAGAGATGTCCTTGCTATGTCAACTATGTTTATCGGTTGACCATGCTTTGAGGACCTTTTACACACATATTGAGGGAGATTTGACAGATCAAATTCCTTGGAGAGGCCACTCATGCCACTTGGAGGGTTTATTGCACATATTTTCAGACTTGGTTAGTAGATCAATACTCTTGGAGAGCTATGAAGGGGGTCGTCGAAGCTTATGAAGAAGAAGCAAGCCAAGGCAAAGAGAATCATTTTTATTCAGTAAAAATATAATTTGATGCCTGTAATAGCTCCTCTAAGGACAGCTAAAGAACGTTTTGATGCCCTAGCAAATCTCTATAAGAAGAAGGCTCCCACTCATAAGAGGGTTTTGATTCAACCTCCTTTCAATGTGAAAGTGGAACTAGGAGATGGTAGTACCTATGCCATAAAAGGAGTTTGGTTCAACCTCCTTTCAGCTTGATTCAGGTACGTTTATTCACATTGAGGAAATTTTTATATGTTCCTGGATTAAAGAAGAATATTCTTTCAGTGGCAATTCTAGAAGACAAGGGGTTCGCAAAAGCCTTCCCAAGAGAAAAGGCCCTTTTGTGGCCTAAGGATGGAAACATGAATTCAGCCATCGTGATTGGGGTTCATGAAGGCAACCTCTATAAGGTTTCAGGACATGTTGTTCAAGTTCTTGAACCTTGCAATCTGTGGCACAAGAGGATGGTCACAGATAATGAAGGAGAGGTTGACTCTCATAAAGTTGATGACCCCTGACAAGATTCAAAAATCAAGAGAGAGCCAACTGTGTTTGCAGAAAAGGAAAATAGGGATGTGATACTTCATGAGGAAGTTATTTCTCATCACTTCAAAGAGCCTCCCAGTGATATAGACATGGAAGTGCAAGAAGCACCAGCTTCATTGAGCCCAATCCATGAATCATCTCTTTCAGATGAGCAGGGGGAGGAGGTCAAGATCTTTCAGTTGATCCCATTAAGGAACCTATTGAGAGGCTTCAAGGGTGCTCTGGTTTGATATCTCAAATGAACCACGTCACTGATTCAAAATCCTCCACTTATGAGGAGGCCGCCAAACATCAGGTTTGGAAAGGTGCTATGATAGAAGATCTCTAGTTAATAATGGAAAATGACGTGTGGAAAGTGGTCCTCAAACCATAAGGGAAATTAGTTGTAACTTCCAAGTGGATCTATAAGATCAAGCTACCTACTGACATCAAGAGTTGTTTGAAGCTCTCAGAAAATCTTGTATTCTATGATGGGTCGAAACACATCAAGATGAAGTATCACTATGTCAGGGACATGGTGCAGAGACTTCAATGTGATATACATATTATCGATGCCTTTGTCCACGAGGAAGCCTGGGTACTTCGAAGACAAGCTTAGTGTTGCTGAGAATACCTCTCTTGTTGAGAGGGAGTGTTAAAGTTAATGCAATTGCAAGAGCCATTCTCTAGGAGGATGGCGCCCTAGTCAGTTAACTAGGGTTCCTGGTCAGTTAACCAGGCAATGTAAGTCGCTAGCAAGTATCTAGGGCCCCCAACAGTCTACTGGGGTTCTTGGTCTAGGACCAAGCAGGTCAGAGCCATGGAAAAGTACCTAGCATGTGGCTAGGGCCCATATCTGTCTCTAGGGAATTATGGTCAGGGACCAGACAGTTTCTTGGTCATGAGGACCAAGCAGATCCTGCAAGTGGAGACAAAGACATCCTGGTCTGTAACCAGGCAGATTCTTGGTCTGGGACCAACCAAGTCCTGCAAGTATATTGCCGGCCAGCTAACCAGGTGGATCTTGGTCAGTTAACCAAGATGATGATGTGTGATGTCCTCCTCTCCTAGGTCCTTGAGATGGTTGAGCTAGGTTGTTTCCTCAAGGGACTGGCCACCCCTTGATGGGGTCACTAGCATTTGACCTTAGGAGCAATTAGGAGGACCAGAGGACCACATATTGTTAGACTGTCATCATACAGTTGCTAACATTGTCGTATGGTTAACTGTGACCTTACCAACTCAGTCTCTATATTCATCATCAAAGAGCCATTGTTGCTTGTCTACAGTTGCTAATGCCCATATACTAAATGGTACATGTTAATGCTTGTCAATGGTGAATGATTTCCCTTGATTGCTAAAATAGTATCAAATGATCTTTGCCATTGTTCTATTGATTTTGCATATCCTTGGAATACATTAACTTGATATATTTGGCATCTACAAGTGCATGGTTAATAGTATGTCTTCTTCATTCATAGGATTACATTGATCTAAAGCACTGGTCATTGACTTGATCTTCTTGGAGACATAGCTTTGTTGTCCTGAGTGTCTTGCAGATCCTCGAAGGGCTCTCCCCTTGGATGTTCAGACTCTCCAAAGCAGTTGGAGGAGTGGCTAAGGTGACAGTGGTCACTCTCTCTATACATTTGTTCATCGAATACTAGCCCTGCTAGTTCATCCAGTAACATTTTTGGCATCGTTGTTGGGGACACTTTTGAACTGTTAGGGTGTGTTGCTTAGGTCAAATTTTCCATCCCCTGTCAAGAACGACATTTGGTAAGAAAATTGACGTAAGTCTGTAACAATAATATAATAAATTAATATTAATATTAATTTATTATTAACTAAAGACTATCTAAAGTCAATAGTCATGCCCTATTACGAAAAGGTGCATGGCGGGTTTATATAAATCCCAAACCTATGTAACTATTAATCATCTATCATACATTATATTTTTACATTACTACTTAGCCATTTATGGCTTTCATACGTTACTTGTACCGGCTATTCTATTAATAAGGAACCTTGTTCCTTCAGTGGTATCAGGGCTCTCCAATTCTCGGACACGTGCTGATTCTGGCCCTTGGCCATATTTTTGGCTTTTAGCCATAATTGCAGAGCTTCTCTGATTTAACAGGATTTTTAATCCATAATCAGGCCCTTGGCCTCTTCCACCCACCATTCTCCATCCGTCCTTCCTCTCCATCTACACTCTTACTATACGCCTCTCGCACTCCAACCTGCCACTCCGTATACCCTCATCCCACCTCCATTCGCCTCCTCTCACACCCACCTACACCCCACCTATACCACCAAACCCCCACACGTTTCTTGCTTCCCGCACTGATCTCTCTCTGCCAACACCCTCCAATGCCGCTGCACACATTCCCTTCCTTTTCGCCCATCCCTACAAGACCGCAGCCACACAGTACTCCTCGCCACGCTACCCCCCTTTCCTCCCTACCGATTCTCCTTCCCTGATCCCTTTCGCCTCCACCCACTCCATCATTCCCGCACCCATACTCCCAGCCACTGCTCCGCGGCCTCCCTGTCCACCTATAGCTCCCTGCTACGCCCCCCACGCCCACGCTTCCCTTCGCTCTTCCCTTCCACCCCTCCTCCCTGCTCACTCCTCCCTCCTTCACACTGCGTCCCTCCTCACCGCCATCCTTCCCGCCGCGTCCCTGCTCGCCTTCCATTCTCCCACGCCCAACACCTCCGCCATGTCCAGATCCAGCCACCACGTCCAGCCCCCAGCTCTCCTGCCTGCTACCTCCTCCCTTTTGAACGTTGGTCCTCCCTCCATTCGCACGCCCCTCCATTGAGCGTTGCTCCTCCAAGCTGCGCTCCCCTCTCACGCTCTTACACTAAGGTTTAAAACCCTAAAGTGCACTGTTTCAAAAAAAAATTATAATAAAATTATTATTATTAAATAATAATATTTATTATATTATATGTTGCAACATATTTTTATTTTTTTTCAAAACATAATAATAATAATATCATTATTATTAAAAAAAATTCAAAAAAATATTATTAATAAATAATATTTAATAATTGTAATATTGCAATTATTATATACAAAGGGACAAATTGGAAGAATAGAGAACAAATCAAATCAGGAAAGAAGACAAGCGAAAATGAAAGAGACAGATTTTAATAAAACAGAGAAAAGATTTCTCAACGTTCCGACGAAAGTGTCGATGGCCATGCTGAAAGTTAATGGGATATTTGATGAAAGTCCAATTGCCATCGCTATTTGTCCATCCAACAAGGGAAATTTTATAAATATTGATGTCGCAAATCAAGTGCAAGTTCAAGAATCAATGAAGAATGAGTCAAACGAAGATCAGATAGAAGTACCATTACAAATCGATGATTATCATTTTGCAGCTCAATCCACCATCGCAGCTATAGACGACCATCTCATCGACATAATGTTGGGTTATAATTGGTTGGAAACACTAGGAACATTCTCCGTCAATGCAAAAAATAAGTGCATCACCTTCTTCCATGAAAAGAAGAAAATAACACTACATGATTTCTCAGTGATAGTTCCCTTATCACAAACTACAGACGAAGAATCAACTGATGGACGATATGAAGAGTTAGAAGAACAAACGAAGCTTTTAAACAAACTCATCATGGACAAAGATAGTGAGTTGGAGCACGTCCAGAGAAAGTTAGAAAATCAGGAAACAGAGTTATGTCATCGTCAACAGCAAAAAGAAAAACTCCAACAGCAGTATGACGATAGTAAGAAGACACATAAGATGGAACTGAAAAAAGTCAACAATGTGTTATCAAGCAATACTGAAGAGATTTTTTGACTATGAAATCACAACAAAACACTGATTACAAAGATTAAAAAATTAAAAAACAGTAGCAAGAGGGAACACTCCGGTGAAGACCTCGAAGGAAGATTACTGGAAAAGCAGGAAGAAAACTAGTGTCTAAAGAATCGTAATCAGGTGAAATCATAACAAAACACTGATTACAAAGATTAAAAAATTAAAAAACAGTAGCAAGAGGGAACACTCCGGTGAAGACCTCGAAGGAAGAATACTGGAAAAGCAGGAAGAAAACTAGTGTCTAAAGAATCGTAATCAGGAACTAGAGAATCAAATCAAGAAGCTAGAAATTGACAAAAAGTCACAAGATGAAAGAATCGAAAAGATTCAGAATCATAAAAATCTACTGGAGAACCAAGAAGATGCATCCAAAAATCAAGTCGAGGAAGTGAAGGCAGTCCTCGCCGCAATTCAAAAGAAAGAAAAACAAACAACACATACGCCTTACAGACATCCCAGGCAAACAATTCGACATACTAAGCAACAATTGAAATGACCCATTCCCCAAAACGATCTCAGAAGTACGATCAAAATAGATTTGGGATGGACCACAGCAAATATGATGCGACAATTCTCCCGAGGAATCCAGAACTCGTATCGTCTTATTTCATCAAGTGTCGCAAAGAATCCAGAGAAGACAGTTCAAAGCAAAATCAAACATTGTTGTCAATGAAGCTTTGAGGACAAAGTTTCCCTTAAGGGGAAGGCAATGTAACAATAAAATAATAAATTAATATTAATATTAATTTATTATTAACTAAAGACTATCTAAAGTCAATAGTCATGCCCTATTACGAAAAGGTTCATGGCGAGCTTATATAAAGCCCAAACCTATGTAACTATTAATCATCTATCATACATTATATTTTTACATTACTACTTAGCCATTTATGGCTTTCTTACGTTACTTGTACTAGCTATTCTATTAATAAGGAACCTTGTTACTTCAAAGTCCGTGATTGGTATTTTGAAAATATTATTATCAAGGACTAATCTTGCAAATCTTACCTGGCAACTCCAATTAAAAAGAATTTCGCTAAGCCCGGCAACACTGGTAACATTTTTGGCATCATTGTCGGGGACCTCAATATCAATTGAGGTGACTTGTCCGTGCAAGAACGACACATTGGTAAATCTTAAGGTACGTCCTCATTATCAATATATTTATATTTTTGTAAGGACTAACTTGACAGGTTTATCTAGCGACTCCACCAAGAATTCAGCCCATCTCAGGTACGTACTTGTTTAGTACTTTCAACGAGATTTGTTTAAGTCTAACTTGGCAGGTCACTCCTGGTGACTCGCACTGAAGAAAATCAAAAAGAAGTGCTCTACAAGAACAAAACTGAGAGGCAGAAGATATGGGGATTCTCAATCCGTTTGACTTCTCAAATATTCCAAGATACCCGAATAGGTTTGATAAACATCGTTGTTCGAAGTCTATCCCAATGTTCCACAAGGGTAAAGATATCGTTACAACCCATGACACGAAGTTCAAAGAAGTTTTGGTGGTATGGGATATCACAGACAATGACACTATTATGCATTTGTTCGTGATGTCCTTCAGACTAGGAGGTGATCGGGATATGGATGCTTGGTATGATGGACTCCCTCCTAAGGGGATATCTTCCTTTCTGCAGTTGGTTGAGGGATTCTGTGATCAGTGGGATCCCAATACTAAGGAAGAAGTCCTGAAGTTTATAAAGGATGATCATACAAGCATTGATGAACATGTTTCAAAAGAGCATGAAGCGGTCCTTGACGAGGAAGTTCGTCACGAATATCAAATCTCGAAAGGTTTGCTTGAAGAAGTCATTGTTCAAGACTTGGTGAATGACGTAATAGCACTTATGAGCAAGGATGAAGGGATTCTTGAGGACGTAGGTGCAATCTTACCACGAAAGGAAGACCAAGAAGCCATGATTGAAGAAACTAAAGAAATGGTGAATTCTCCATACTCTCAGGTTACGGTTTCTTATGATATTTTGTCTCTCTTGGAAGAAGGTAACAAGTTCACAAAAGACGACAATTATTGGAAGTTCCTTGGTCCATCGATGTACGATTCTTCCAAACCTAGCAGCGTCATGGTGGATCCTCTTCCAAGCACATGTTTTGGTGAAGAAGTCTACTATGTTATCAATGAAGAATGGATCATCCCTGTTGTTGATGGCCATATGCAAAAAAAAAATTCATTGTCTTCCAGTCCATGATGTGCCCTAACCAGCAACATTATACAAGAAGTGTCCAGCCCTTTCTATCTAGTATCGATAAGTTTTCAGCGATGTATTTCAATAAAACCAATGCAGGCTCACATCTCCCGGGTATCTATTATCTTTCGTTTTGTTTGAAATGTGAAAGAATGAATTTTGTGGCTGACAATTTCAAAATTTCAAAGATTATTTGGGATACTAACTTGATCGTTGCAAAGATGAACAATATAATTGTGTATCCGAAGACATGTTTAAGAAGGTGTAGGGACAGGTTGCAACTTGCATCTAATAATGGCCTCCCATGTTCAAAATCAACCGACCAATTTTAGGCCAAAAAATTTCTTAATGCAAATGTATGATGGGGATGGTCTATACATAAGTCCAGTAGAAGTGTGGATAAATGAAGCTTGTCAAATCAATCCTTCTCTGTGGCAACAATAAAGAGGATTCCAGGTTCTTGAGTTATCTAGCTCTCATTCCCTGTCCTGATGTAGATTCTGGTAGGTACTCAGTTTATTATAAATACAATCTTCTCATGGATTCTCTCTAAAGACAAAAGTAAAGAATCAAGTATGAATGGCTTACTCAGTTGGCTACATTTGTGGTATGATTTCACTTAACCCTTTCTGATTATCATGTTTAGCTTAGGTAGGGTTAGTTTCATTTGAGTTAGGCATATATTTGTTACCTTCACATTGCATTTGTCATTCCTTCACGTTTTCCTAGGTTAATTGGTTTATTATTCAGTTGGCATTTCATTATACTGAGCAAGGTAGGACGAAAGTGTCTACCTCATGATGTTGTTGATCTCCTTGGATATTTGATGTGTGTATGTCTACATGTACCAGAAGATTCACAGGTTCTCGAGCACTCTCGGGAAGAGCACTCATCACGCTGTTGGAGCTAGTGTTAGTGGTACCAGTACCAACGCACCTTCAGATGTGTCCCCAGGGAGAGAGGGTCATTTTTTCAGACCAGGAGGGTTGTTATCCAGCATTTTCTGATTGGAGGTTTTGGCCAAGCCTTTTGGTCCTTTTCTTAGGAGTATTATGGCTTAGTGGCAATGTTGATTGCCTCATTATATGGATTGTAGCCCTGAGGTTGGTGTCTGGGGCTCCTAGGGGTGGGTCACATGACCCCCCCACTTGTTCCACTACCTCGGTGACAAGTCCATCTGTTGTGAGGCTCTTGCCTCCCTTCTAGGTCACCTCAAGCACTCTCCTGGTCCCTCTGCAGTATAGCACCCTCTCTCTCCTTGGGCCTCTTCCAAGGATGATATCATCATCCTCACCAAGCCGTACTGCTTGTTCTGGGGGGGCGTTGAGGGATTATCATCACTTTTGGGGTTAGATGGGGTGTGACACCCCTCCCTTGCCTACTTCAGCCTTCAGTTTGGAATATTTTGCTCAATTTTAGCTATTTAGACATTTTTGGGTGAACTTTGAGGAAAATGCCCCAAGTTACCTACAGATTTGATTATTTTATATTATTTTATGTTATAATTTTAAATTGACATGTTATAATTTTAAATTGACATTTAAGGCATGTAGGGCTTGGTTATTTTGTAAAAGTGAGTGTGAGAACATATAAATAAAGTCTCCTCACTTCATTTTCAAATCACAACCTATGGGATAAAATTCATTATGCTACTCTTTTACCCTAGAAGGGCCTTATGAAGTGATGCGCACCTCTTGGAGGGATAATTTTTCTTGCTCTTGGATGCTTTTTTTGTCTTGCTAATGCTTTGTGGATACTAGAATGGTTGGAATAACTCATACTCAAGTAAGTCTTTACATTTTTAAGGTTTGCTTGATGAATGGTAGGTAAATTTTGCATCTTGAATTATTGAATAGTAGCCCTAGGGCTACATTCTCTTTGAATAGGGATTTTGGTTGTTGTTCTAACGTCATTGCATACATAGTTAAAACGCTCCCAAGAGGAGGTTTTTACAAAGTTTGGCCTTGGAGCTCCAACGTTGCCCTAGTTTAGGCTCTTGAAACCAACCCTAGAGGTTGTTTCAAGAAGCCATAACCTAGTAGCAAGGAGAATTACCTCCAAGAGGAAGGTTGTCACCTTCCTCTAAGACTAGGGTTTGGGGTAACATCCATTAAAAACCTATGTTGGTTTATCTTTTTCACCTAAAACTCTAGTTTGTATTTTTGTAAATATTAATTTTAGGTTAATTTGCTTGTTTACTTTGTAATTAGGTCTGCAATTTTATGTTAAAAACCCTAGAAAATCAAAAAATTAATTTTTTCGATTTTTTGGCCTTCCCAAAATTCCGACCCTCTCTCCTACAATTTCGCCCTACCTTCTTAGCCCTAAAAACCCTAATTGTACATGTGTAAATTTTATTTTTAGGTTAAATTTTGCATTTTTTTTGTAATTATATTTTTATTTCTGATTTTGTAAATTTGTACATAATTAGAAAAACCCTAAATTCTGAAACCTAACCCTAGTTTCAGTCCTAAACTACCCTAGCGACCTCTTCTATCCTTCTTCCTAGGTTTCGCTCTACCCTTCTTTGAGCTCGCCCTCCTTTCTTTTGTCTCCAAGGACCTTTGCCTTACCTTTTCTCCACTTCGCTCTTCCCCTTTCCATCTCTTCTCTACCTCCTCATCCCCTTCTCCACTTTCTCATTCCCTTCCTCCTTTCCTTTTCTCTCCTTTCTTCTCCCTTCTTTCTTTTTCCTCCTCCCTTTTCCTTTCCTCCTTGACCTCCTTTCTGTTGCTTGCAAGTCTGGTAGGGCAGCAGACTGTCACCATTTTGCAGCCCTTCTTTTAGCTGTTGCAGCCTGTAAAAGTGCAAACTGTCAATCCACTTGACAGTCTTTTTGAACCTGCCAAACACCTACACCAGAGACACAAGCAAAGATAGCTTTAAAGTTGCAAATTTCTTACTGTTTAAAGGCTGCCCTTTGAGGTCTGAAAGTACATTATAGCAGGTCTGAAAATGTTTTGAAGTGGAAGTGGTAGTTGAATGCATGAATAAAAGTGGCTGAAAAGTGAATTGTATTAATTACATCATCTAGATCTTTTGGATTATCCTACTGATGTTATAAGTTGCTACTGTAGTGACTGTTCAAACTGATGTTAATACTCATATATGCAGTCTGAAAACCGCTTATATTTGGCTGTCATAAAGGGTGGTTAAGTGTTACCATTTACAGTGGATGTTTGAAATACATTTTATTACACTCATTTGCACTTAACCTACTGTTCTTGCATACTGTTAGACTGTCATCATACTGTTGCTAAAATTGTCATATGGTTAACTATGACCTTACCAACTCAATCTCTATATTCATCATCAAAGAGCCATTGCAGTTGCTAATGCTCATATACTAAATGGTATTCAATGGTGAATGATTTCTCTTGATTGCTAAAATAGTATTGAATGATCTTTGCCATTGTTCTATTGATTTTGCATATACTTGGAATACATTAACTTGAAATATTTGGCATCTACAAGTGCATGGTTAATAGTATGTCTTCTTCATTAATAGGATTACATTAATCTAAGGCACTGGTCATTGACTTGGTCTTCTTGGAGACATAGCTTTGTTGTCCCAGGTGCCTTGCAGATCCTTGAAGGGCTCTCCCCTTGGAGGTTCCAACTCTCCGAAGCAGTTGGAGGAGTGGCTAAGGTGACAGTGGTCACTCTCTCTATACATTTGTTCATTGGATACTAACCCTGCTAGTTCATTGGATACTAGCCCTGCTAGTTCATCCGGTAACACCTACAAGTCAAGGTGGAGTTCGTGGTTAATGATGATTTTGAGAGGGTACCTCATATGCCATCGTTAAAGGTATCACATATCATGAACATTGTTAAAGGTTCTCATATCTCGTCGAAGGTGATGGACTCAAATCGAAAGGGAAGGAGAAGACTATATCAAGCAATCTATCCCTAAAGTTGGTGATAAGGTGGCCAAGAAGGAGGGAAGTTCCTTTCGTGCTATGGAAGGGGTGATTAAGAGGAAGAAAAATAAGTTGAGGTATGTTAAGTTGAGACTCGAGAGCAAAAGGGATGAAGTTGATCATGTGGCAAGATGTTGTGTTGGAGTAGGTGTAGCTTTAAGAGGCAGTGATGCTAGTGGGAAAATTCCATAGCGGTCTTATCTCAAAAAATTTGAGCATGCAAATTAGGAAGGTGTGGAACAACAATTGGGTTATGCACACAGCTTTCCTTCTAATTTTATCCTTATCCTTACATCTTAGATCTTAGAGATCAAATATCTTTTTCTCTCCTCTTATTTGCTCTATATAGAAGTGGCTTGTGCACTCCCACATTGTACCAATACTAATGTATTTAACTATCACATTGACCTGCTTTTGTGGTCATATGTTGGACATTAATAAAATTATCTTATTGTTATCAATCTCCCTTGTTATGATTCTCCATGAAGTGGTCTTTAAAGTTGAAATCGTCTCAAATGCTACTTTACAATCCAAAGCTTTGAATATCCACAGTGGGATAATTCCTCAATCGGATCCAATGCAGAACCCTCGTTGTGATTCTCCTTGAAGAGGTGTTCAGAGTTAATATCTTCTCGAAAGCTACTTTAAAATCTACAACTTTGAAGATATCTTGTACCTTATGTGGCACAATATCTCAATCAAATCCAATGCAACCTAAGCCTAGGGCTAAGGTCCCTTGGGCTCTTAAATTTCAAAAAGCATAAGTTAGTGCCTCACTTAACTACCCTCATCTAATGTTCTTAATCACATGCATTGGCCTACATCTTGTGTCCCACTAGCTCTAATTCCTCTTTTATGGATGTGTCCCAACTAATTGCAAATATTTTATAGTAATGGAGGAAGGTAATGATCCTAGAGATCACATCATCCCAAGAAGCAATACATCCCTTTCCTCCTTTTGGTCAAGGGATGAGATTCCAAACTCTTCTATTGCAATTTATGCAACTCTAATTCTTGAGATAAGAGAAATTCATTATCGAATGTGCTTGGAAAAGTTTCATCTTATTGTCAAACATGTCTAGCTGTAGTGATTGTGGGATGGAGTATTATCCTCCCCACCCAAGTTCTATTCCCATAAGTGACATGTTGAGCTCATAATGACTATATTGTTGTAACAACTTCAAGCCCTATTGTTGGCCTGGCCTTGTGCCTTCAAGAATCTAGGGTTTACCCTGGGTACCATCCTCGGAATGAGGGGAAATACCCAAGGATTTTCGTTGGGCATAGTAACCTAGAATGATAAAAAATTTAAAAAAAGTTACATCTTATTGGCATCCCTTGAAACAAAAAAGTAGATGGGCAATGATCCAACATGCCAACACTTGCACCAACTGGGAGCCATCACAATTGAAGAAAAAGGTATTCTGCTTTGACAACATGGCTCTATCTAGTTTCTTGAGTACTCTCCCATTGCCCTTCTCTAAAGTAGACTAAGTGAGCCAAAGATTAATCAAGCCAGTCCTTCATTATTTGTTTAGATCGTAAAGGATGAATCTAGCCTTTATACTTTGAACAAGCTGAAAGGACACTAGAGTGACTACACATCCCTTGCCTTCCTCATGGCTAGAAATAAAACATCTAGCCATTAGCCAAAAATCCATTGTGTATTCATTATGTACATTTTCTTGAAACGAAAAATAAATAACCAAACTATAAATTAGACATTACACCAAAATAGGGGATATGATTAGGATAGAACGCTACATATAGCATGGCTACCAGCTTGCATTCTTCATTTAGCCAATGTTCTTTGCAAATTACTCCACATATGCAGTTCATAGTAATTGTATATCCTAAAATCCAAAAGTTGGTAAAATCCTAAGTCACCCATGCATACAACTAATGCCTTATTTGATTCAAATTGCAAAATATGTAATGATTCATATAGTAGACTTGTGTTGTTAATAATGATGTATAACACAATAGTAAATAATCAATGTGTTACAAAAAAAAAAATCTGAAAACTCCCATTAGTACGAATAAAAATGCTTATTTGTAATTTTGTTGTGGCCTCTAGTTTAGTACTATATTAGAGAACTTGTCTGAAATGTGCTTCTCCTAAATTATTCAAGGCCAGGTACATGTGTCTTGGTTGATACTGACAGAAAATATACCATCTTACTACAATCTCTAAAAGCCAAAAGATGGCCCCTCATGACCTGTTTCATCCCCTAAAAAAATAAAATACACGTATCAAATAACCAAAAGACAAATGCCTATATTATTATATTTCTATTACAGGTTATTTTACATTGGGAAGTTTGTTTAAGGTCGCAATGGATGTATCACATTGGAAAATTTGTTTTCAAATTGACATCATAGTCAAGAAGCTACGCAAAAGTTCGAATTCTCTAGAGATCTAGTCTTGTAGTCAAAAGCTTTTAACAAAATAAAGTAATAAGAGCTATGCAACAATAAAGTTTTTAACACAGTAAAGTATCATTGTTTGTAAGCACTCAAATAACAGAAAAGAAGTTTGGAGGATTGTTGTCTAGCAGCAAGTTGGACTACTTGTTGTGAGAATGAGCCAAGGTAAAATCTCAGCAGGTAGGCTTTGACAGAAAACCTTATCCAAGACTTGGTGAATGCCCTGGAAACCTTGACAACATATGAATGTGGCAAATTAAATATAAAAGTAAATATGTCCGCATTGCATTGAATGTTCTTATTTTAAAGAATTAAAAATGTTGCCAAAAAAATTAAAAAGAAAGCGCAAAGCCACGTCCAAAACCTAAGAATACAATCTTCATTCTACAGAGCAAAAACTAATATTCCAATCCCTAGTTTTGATATAGCATTGAAGTGCATATCATGCTCATATTTTCTGTGACGCTAACATTGTATCCCCTTGTTTCAAAAATGCCAGAGTTGAATCTACGGCCATCAAAACAAAATCTAGAAAATTGCAAAACCCCAAACTCCCCCGCCCGCAGTAGTGATATGCCATATACATGAATGTCAGACCGGCAGCAGAACCCTAGCTGTACCCTTCGAATCGACTGTTTAAAACCCTAAACACCATAGAGGTACGTCAATTCGCTGCCATGTCAATTTGTCAAGTTCCGCAGGGCAAAGCTCTAGTTGTCTAAGCCTTGGAATACACTGTTTAAAACCCTAGCATCATAAATGCAGGGTTAATTCGTTGCCATTTCATCAATTTGTAAAGTTCCGCAGGGCAAAACCTATTCTTATAAATTTTAGACCTGCAACCAGACCCTAGCTGCCTAACCCCCCGAATGCACTGTTTTAAACCCTAAACATCATAAATGTACTTCAATCGGTGCCATTTAATCAATTTGCAATGCTCCTCGGGGCAAAAGGTATTCGAATATATAAAAGTTGGACACAAAAATAAATACAGATATTACTAATGGCGCCCGGAAGTATTTTTTAAGGTAATGCATTGAATTTCCTTATGCAAATTAGTTTAGTACACAGAGGGGGATGTAAAGTAATGTGAAGGAAGCTCATCTGTTGCGCTCTTCTGGGAGGGGGCGATTAAACCCTCCTCTTCTGTTCATGTACTGCCTAGGCTGCCGCTTCGTGACGGCCCTGACCCCGCTAACATTAGCACCGGGTACGGCCTTCCCTTTGGTGGAGTCGAACCCCGTCGGAATCCCCAATTTCTTCATCATCTCGGCTTCCTCGCCCCCGTCAAGATCGGCGGCGCTGTCGAACTCTTCTCCACCGCCACCGAGAGTGGAGGCGCGATTTTGTTGTTCCCGTGCGATCCCGTCCACGAACTCCGACACCACGGCGGCCCGCTGGCGCTCTTTGTCGTCGTCGTCGATCCTTCGGCGTTTCTTATCGCGGCGAGATTTGCTGGGAGACCTCGACCTCGACTTCGAATTCGACTTGGACTTGTGGTATTTCTTCCTGCTCATATCATGGGGCGACCTCGACCTGGACCTGGAGCGCCCATGTTTCGGCTTCCTCTCCGCCGATTTCGACCTGGACCGCCTGCTGATTCTCCTTTCTCTGTCCCGGTCGCGGTCTCGGTCTCGATCCCGGTCCCGGTCTCGATCTCGGTCTCTCCGATGATCTCTATCGCGTTCTTTGTCTCTCTCCTTCTCCCTGCGTCGATCCATCCTCTCTATGCAAAGGCTGCAGACTCATGCATCTACAAATACCTTTTCTATATGTATTTCGATCCCGAAGTTTTCAAAATCCAACATTAATTATAAGTAACTAATCCCACACACATTCTCACTGTACACGGATACCATTAAATTTTGAAAAACATGTGACAAAATTTGAGATATTTTTTTTTTAAATTTAAATTTAATAAAGGTAATCTCTTGATTGATAGATCCGGATTTGAGTTTTAAATTTTTATTTTATGAACAAACATCTATTTTTTAATTACTTTTTATAATATTTTATTTTATAAACCAATATGGATTTTTTTTAAATACTTTCCATAATTTTTTATTTTATAAACCGACATGAATTTTTTTAATTATTTTGTTACAACATCTCTCCCATACTGGGCTGTAGAGCACCTAGTTTCACTCGGTGCAACAAACATTACAACATTTCCCCCATGTTGTTGTTTCACTCGGTGCAACAAACATTGCAACATTTCCCCCATGCTAGACTATAGAGCACCTTGTTTCACTCGGTGCAATAATTATATTAATGTCTGATATATAACCACAAAAATATATTAATGGAAATGTGAGATGCCATGATGTTAATAAAGAGGGCTAAGGTGGCTCTTATAAAAAGTAAGAGGTAAATCTATAACCTAAAAACCTAAAAACCAAGAAGAGTTATCTCCAAAGATGGAGAGCCAATATGGAAAAAGTAAGAGGTAAATCTATAACCTAAAAACCAAAAAACCAAGAAGAGTTATCTCCAGAGATGGAGAGCCACTATGGAAGAAAAAGGTTATTTTTTGTATTTATAAATCCTTTTCTGAAAAAATGTGTTCACTTTTTATTGGATGAAGACAATTTTAAATTGATCATATTTATGGTTGAAGGGTTTTAAAAAAATTAAGAAAAAATAAATACAATAAACTTACATTTAACCTTACTTGTTAACTATTTGTCGTCACTTGTCGTGCAAGTAATGAACTCGTGATGTTCTATGTTTCTCATTGCCTTGAATAAGAAATACATGCCATTTTTTCTTGATTTTTGTGAAAATGAGAAGTTGAAGCATCCACAGAGAAGTTGAAACGCTGGTTAATTGTTGCCATCTTCAGTGAAAATTCTTTGTCAAACCCTACATTATTGCTCAAGAGCCTCTTTAGAGGCCACTACACAATATGCAATAGGGGGAAACCCTACAAGATCGATATCATTTTCTTGCTTCCTAGCTCATAGCTAGGCCTTGAGATAATTGAGTGTTTCTTCCCAATTAGAATTTAGTGCATATCCTCGTTGCACATGCCAACATTGAGTTGAACGTAAACATGCCATCCTTGGAAGAAGATGCCTTTGTCTAGGAAAATATCAAGACGAAGGAGGTCAAATGGTGAAAGTAGTGTATTGTCCATTTATTCCACTACTATATGTTTCCCTTCATTCCTTATTGGCCGTCTAGATTTATGCTTCTTGGCTTCCATTCTCAAGTGTGTTCAATTCCTCTTCAAACTACTCAAACGTTTTATGATGTAAGTTTGTTTGTTTGAAAGGCTTTCCTAATCCCTTTCTTTACCTGTTCAATTTGCATTCATTTATGTTAGATTTTTTTTTATTATATTGGTTTTTTACAAGGATTTAAGTGTAGCATGATACTACATTTTGTGTGGGGATTTTGATTTATTGTCGGTAGAAGGATGAGTACAATAGCAACTCTAGAGAGTCTCAGAAGCTTCGTGAGAAGAGATCAATTATTGAAAATATAGAGCGAGGTGGATAAGAGATGGGAATCTTCAAAGCTAAGGATGGTGTTAAGACTCCCACTTGAGGTGAGAATTTTTTTGGAAAATTGTCATACCCATATATAAATGGCTCCCTTCATTTAGTCCATGCATTTTATTTTTCAAAGTTGGAGTTTGCCTCGACCTACTATAAATTAAGGGGTTGCAATATTATTTTCCTCTTTTTTTTTCACTACACTGGAATGCCCATCGAGCCTTCTGATGATAACCTCGATAGGGTGATTCAACAGTTTGGGAATACCATTGTGTTTCCTAATAGCAACGAAGAGGCTGAAGATGAAGAAATCCAAACACCCTCTGAGCACAATGGCAGTGGTGGTCAGACATTTCCTAATCATAATTTTAAGAGCAAGGGGTCCAAAGCCACTGCAAAGAAAGGTGTTGAAAAGTACTATTGGCAAATTATGTAGAGTTTGGGATTAGGAGATTGCAAGATAGCTACATTCCAATATCTTTATCATTGGCTAACATATTTTCCTCTCATTGCAAAAGAGGATCTGGAGATGTTTGGGCTTGGGGTTGATTAGTGGAGATCATTTATCATAGCCAACATGAATCCATTTTATGATTCATTTGTTCAATAGCATATGAGAGCTCTAAATAATATGGGTAAAATTGTGAAAGATATGTGGTATGTGAACTTCAGTGTGTACTTGTGTATATGCATTTTGGTGTGTTGTGTTATGTGTACGTAGTTTGTTATGCTCACTCTTCTCCCTTCTAGTTTGTTTGTTTTCAAGTTTCTAAGATCTTGGATTATTTCTCAAAACAAAAAAGGTAAAACTTTAAAATTTACTCGATAGTTCGTAGTTCATTGTTATCGGGTCAATTAACAAAACATTGTTGATCTCAATCCATAGTATAACCTTGTTTTTTTATGTAATGGGGGGAACGCTATGAGAGACTTTAAAAATAGATACACCGATGCGCTTCATGTCGCAACTCATTGTAAGAAAGTGAGTTTGAATATAGTTGGTATGCAAGCTATCACTAGGAGCACTTCTCCTACCTCGAGAGTGTATGAGGTGTGACCACTTTGTGGCAAAAACTCCTTATTTTAGTTGCATATTCCTATGTGTTAGAGTATTGTTGGTAGAAACAATGATACTAGTAGCCATTTCTAGAGACGTAAATGCCTATATCAACTAAAATCCAATAAATGATATAGTGTAGTAAGTTTATTTTTGGAGCTCTTGGTCTACAAGCAAACAAAGAGTAACATTTATTATTGTTTCTAGAATCTAACATTTATTCAAAGCCATGCTCATCTTTTGGTGCATGGATGTTTTTGTTTGGTTGGATCAAACAATGCAATTAGCAACTATGGAGATGCGGCCCTTGATAATAAGACTTATTTAAAATGATGGTATCCCATTCTCATCTTCTTGTTGACCTTAATTCAACTATTTTATTGTATTTGTCTTTCGCATTTTTCGCCAAAATGAGTAGTTATATGTAAATGCTCAATTGTCTAGTCATATGTTGGTGAGATATTGGTAATAGCTCCCCTATACAGCCAAATAGTAATTGACATCTTAAATTATCATGATCCTATCTCTAACTATAGAGCTTTAATAACCAAAAGCACTTGATCTTCAATAAAAAAATAAAATCAATATATTTTTAAGGGACATAAATAATTAATTAAATATGTTATTAAACAAAGACAATGTTGAGGACCTCTATCATGATTTTACCACAACACTCTCTACTTCCATTAACAAGTTCTTTATCGTGGTGTCATATAAAAAGGAAAATAGAACGACCAACCCTTGGTA
This sequence comes from Larix kaempferi, assembly GCA_027924585.1. Classification (NCBI taxonomy): domain Eukaryota; kingdom Viridiplantae; phylum Streptophyta; class Pinopsida; order Pinales; family Pinaceae; genus Larix; species Larix kaempferi. The sequence goes on along the minus strand of BSBM01001229.1, from coordinate 37,624,844 downwards.
TGATAATAAGTGCAAGCATACTACAAAACCTATTGGGGATGTTTTTAATGAGTCCTTACAATATGATAATATATATATGTACAAATCCCTCATTAAAAGGGAAAAAAAGGTATTATATAAATAGAAATCAAGAGAATCATTTGCACCTCTCTAAGTTAGATCCTAAGAAATTCTAGAGGCAAAATATTAGTCATAAAACTAAAGAAAGCAATTTGATTCCCTTGAGGGACTAGGATTCCTACCTTGAACAATTTTATGAATCTCCTGATGTCGTGGGCAACATTCAAATCCTTTTTACAACGACATAATTTTTCTCTTTAGAAGACATAGAGTTGGGGTTAAGTGGCTCACAAAAGGGAAATCTAAGGACATCAAAGGATACTAAGTAGAAATATTAAAAGTTTGTGGGCATATTCTCATCCCTCACATCCACTAGCTCTTCAATTTAACAATAAAGCAGGGTTTCCCTAAACCCTGGACATAAAACTTCATTGTTCATGTTTTAAAAAGTGGAGATAAAAACAATCTATCTAATTATAGGACTATTATGATCAACCATGTTTTAGCCAAGTTATATGGAATTATTCTAGAAAAGAAGATTAGCATGTGGCTAGAAAGTCATAGAAAACGAGCCAAAGGCCAAGTAGGTTTTAGGAGTTATCATTCAACTATGGGCCACCTTGTTACACGTGGGACCATTGTTGAGGAGTGTTACAATAACAAAATCATTTTTTGTGTTGCTTTGTTGACTTTATAAAATCATTTGACACGGTGTCCATAAATAACCTTTGAAATAGTTTAGAAGAGCTAAAAGTCCCTTTTGAGTTGAGAGCTATTGCGATAAGGTTATATGAGAAGGTTATTTCCAAGTTTAGGAAATCTAAGGGTTTGTCAGATGAAATCATTTATCATATAGGATTAAAACAATGTTGTCCCATGTCCCCTACCCTTTTTGGTATATACATGACAAGCTAGAGGGTTGTTTGGAAGACGTGGGTTGTGTTGGCACAACTTTAGCTAGTATAGTCATCATCCTTCTTCTCTATGCTTATGATATTGTTATTATGGTTGAGAGTCCCTATGATCTCAACAAGCAACTAAAATTTCTCAAGTATTTTTTCTATAGTAGAAGTATGATTGTTAACACTAACAAAACAAAGGTTATGATAATCAAATCCCAAAAGATCACTTATGCTAATTTCATGTATGGCAACAACAACTCAGAGGAAGTGACTTCATCAAATATCTCTGAATCAATCTTCATCACAAGATTAATTGGAACTATAGCATTGAAAAAATGATTAACGGAGGGTGGAAATCTTATCATGAACTCGAAAACAGTTGTATATCAATAGACTTCTGGTTTTGGGATAAGAAGAAACTCCTCTTTGAGACTCTCACTCTTGTTATATTATATGGATGTGAAGTTTGGGGCTACAATATCTCCAAAGAATTGTGGAGAAGGATAGAGCAAATCCAAAAGGGCTTTATAACATATAATCTCAAAATTAAAGGTAATACACTCTATCTTTCCCTACTCATAAAAGCGAGTATCTCCCCAGTTAAGAGCATGGCTATGACAAGGGAGGTAATGTACAATAATAAGATAAACAACCTGGGAGACAATAGGCTTCCTAAGATTGTTCCATGACAAGAGAAATATAAGAAAACCGTGGAAAAATACCATGGTTTCATAAAACCATGGGCAATGTCATGAACATAACTATAAAGAAATAGATAATAATAATAAAGTACATAATAAATATTATATTTAATAAATTAAAGATAGGTAATTATTGAAAGGATAATTAAACATATTATTAAAAGGAGTGACTAATTAAGACATGTCTCTTCATGAAAAGGTGCCATCTCGGTTATAAATACAACACCTTATTTTATAATGTATCTCTTATCATTATATATTTTATCAATATATATATATATATATAATCTTTTACGCTTTCGCTTGTTACATTGGTATCAGAGCCATCGATTTGGCTATACAAAACCAAGCAGTACACATTCACCATGGATTCATTTAATGAAAAAATTACCGCAATTCATAAGCAATCAAGGAGAGAAATGAATGAAATATTCAAACAAATAGAAAAATCTATTGAATTGTTTTGGATAAAGTCGAAAATCCTAAAGCCATTGATATTGAAGATGAATCTTCGGAATCCAAAATCAAGTGTAACAATGAAGTTCTTCATTTGACTTATCCGATTCATATGATGATTCTTTAATGAATGGAGATAACATGATATCAGAAATAGCAAAGCTTGATCTTGTGGAAATTGATGCAATAACCCACAAACTATTCAACGAGGACGAGGAGGAAGGTAAGCCTGCGGTTTGTATTAATAACAGTCATAGAGATTCGAACATAAGATCTAATGAAGATATTGATCGTTCTAATGAGGTGTTGTGTGCAAATAAAGATGAAAATTTTATCTCCCACATTAAAGAGTGTGTGGATTTTGTTGGTGATTCGACAGTTGGAACTATTGGAAAACCAAAGGAAATGGGCGTTTATCAGGCCCACAATATCCGTATCAGAAAATCCGACGATTCTTCATCAATAAATTATGGTAAAGAGATATCCAATTTGAGCTCTTCATCATTTGATGACCCGATCAATGTGATCCCCAATTCGAGTTCTCAAGAGAGAAGAGATCTATTATTAGGGGTTGAAGAAAAGGGTTCTTCTTCATCCTTATTAATGCACGAGAGTTATAATAATGTTTTTCGAGATAGTGGAGGGGTTGAGAATCAGTCGGTCAAAGAATTGGATGGTTATGTCATTTACAAGTCCAAAGAGACACTAAAATGGTCAACGTTATGAATGATATAAATATACCAAATGAAGGTTTTCATCGCAAGAGGTAAAAAAAGAGTGTTGTCATTCCGGAAGAGGAGGGGAAACGTTGAATGAAAATGGAGAAGATGCAAAAGAGGAAAATGAATCTCCAAGTGTTAAAAATCATGAGCATGAGCTTGCTTTACCTTGGCACACTTATGCTACAAGTTTGATAGCTCCAAGAACTCTCTAATGGTGAGGGAAATCCCTCATAAGGGCGGCTACCTTCAAGCTTAGAAAACAAAAAAAAGAAAAAAATATAAGAGTAAATTAAATATAGAAGTGAGTAAATTAAAGGTTTAAATTATGTAATAGCCATTGCTCGAGGACAAGCAATCTTCATGGGGTGGATAATATCTTTATGGGGTGGATTATATATATATATATATATATACATAACAACAAATATAAGAGCCCAGTGGGCTAGCTCATGTGGTTCAGTGTTGTAAGTTGTGAGCAGAAGGTCTCGGGGTCAAATCCCCGGATGGCTATACATTGCTATATAAGGGCCTCACTTGATGTCCCCACCGGGTTAGGCCCCATAATCAGGGTTGATGGTTTACCTTGGGTACCATCCTCAAAATGAGGGGAAGTACCCGAGGGTTTTATTTAATAAATTAAAGATATGTAATTATTAAAATGACAATAAAATGTATTATTAAAAAGAGATGACTAATTAGATTGTGATCTTGAAATTGAGGATCTACAAGGAGTTGATTGAGGAGAAAGATAGGATCGCGCTGCTAACTGATTTAGCTGCCGCCTCCCTCTTACCCTAGGGTTCTGCGCTCGTCCCTCACCAGGTCGTCGCCCTCATGGCCACGCCTGGGGGAGGGATTCCCCCTCCCTTTGCCCCGATCACTGCCAAAGAGGCTTTCAGGAGATTGTTAACGCCAGCTGGGAAGAAGCAACTGGCACCCACCATCCCGAAGTTCATTAAAAAGCTTGAAGCAGTGCCAGAAATCGACCTTTCGATTGATCAGCCCATCAAGATCGCCCTAGCTCTGGCTGAGCAAGGACTAGTCGGCCAGTTCATGGAGCTATGGCCCTCAACAAAGACCACAGACGATTGGATCCAAAGGAATTGGAGGCCACAGATAAAGAACAGTGTCACCTGCTATCCAGTTGGCCGGGGATTCTTCATCTTCGAATTCATTGCCAAGGAGGACCGAGATCTCATATTCAGAAGTGGACCGTACTTCATGGGCAGCCAAGGCCTTTACCTGAACCGCTGGACTCTGGACTTCGATCCTGAAGTTGACGTCCCGAAGGAAGTTCCAGTTTGGGTGAGGTTTCCAAATCTCCTTGTTCATTGCTGGAACATACAAACTCTGGAAAAAGTTGGTAATGCACTGGGGAGATACATAGACAAAGCTGAGAACAAAGGACAGTACACATGCGCTAGAATATGTGTAGAAGTAGACCTAGAAGCAGGACTACCTGAGGCAGTAAAGCTAAAAGTAAGATCGTGGCACCATTACCAAAAGTTGGATTATGAACAACTTCCCTTCAAGTGCCGTCTATGCCACGAGCATGGACACTTCCAGAGGAATTGCCCCAAAAACCAGATTCCAGAAGAGGGAGAAGGATGGCAGAAGGTAAAGAAAGGGAAATCGGCCTCAAAACCCCAAGGAAAAAAGACATCAGGGGACATGCAGAAAAATCAGTCGTCAACCTCAACCAAGACGCCCCAGGAATCCACTAAAGCTAATCCAATTGTCATACAGGCCGTTGAAGACCCTAAGAAAGCAAGCGAACAAGCTGGAAAAGACCCTGTCTCAGTGAGTATTGAAAAGATCCAGACCGAACATCCGCCAAATAGTAAAGAGGTAGAATCCTAGGCTGTAGATCCGTTGGAACCAGGGGAGATCCCCAGCGCAGATCCAGTATAACCTTCGGCAGCAGGTACAGATTCCAAAGAAGCTAACGAGGGACCTTCATTATTAGAAAAGGATCCAGGGGAAGATTCAGATGATGGCGCCTCTTCGAGTAGTCTGCATGCAGCCCCATTCAAAAACCCAAGAGGGAGAAAATCGAAAAAGAAGAAAAGAGATGAAGCCACTTATCTAGCTGTTCTTGAAGGCTCCCAAAAAACGCTGAAGGGCATGATGAAGACCAGATCCAAGAATGGAACGCCCTCGGCCTCTAAAGGGGCCAACCCCACCTCCCATAGTACTTAATGCGATACATCTCCTGGAACTGTAGAGGATTAGGATCTGCTTTAAAAGAAGAAGCACTGAAAGACATGGTCAGAATCTATAAACTTGATATTCTACTAGTCCAGGAGACAAAGCTGGAGGAAGTTGATCTCCTCCAGGCGGGGATTTTTTTTGGAAAAAAGGTACAGGGATCGCCATCAACTCCAGAGGAGCTTCTGGAGGCGTTGCCACCTTTTGGGATTCCACGATCTATGATCTTGAAGCTGAAAAATGCACCACGCACTGGGTCTTCACAAAACTCGTCCATAAACTCACAGGCCACACTGTAAGCCTTTTTAATTTATATGTTCCTGTTTCAATTTCTGAAAAAAAAGATTGCTGGAATATGCTTGAAAGTTATCTCAATTTACAGCAGTTAGAGAACATCATTGTAGCAGGGGATTTGAATATCACCTTGGCCCTCAATGAGAAAAAAGGTGACTCTCCTGTTAGAGACCCCTCGAGGGAATGGGTTGAGGATATTATCCTTGACTGGGATCTAATTGATATCAAGCCGGCCAAAGGTAAATTTACATGGTCCAATAAGAGGATTGGGCCTGGACATATCGCTGCTCGGCTAGACAGGTTTCTCATCCACTCGTCTTTCCTCTCCCTTGGACTGCTTACCTCCTCCAAAATCCTACCTCATTGTACCTCAGATCACAATCCCATTTTGTTGGATCTGACCCTTGACCAAGACCTGGGTCCCATACCTTTCTGGTTCAGCCCTCTTTGGATCCATCAAGAGGATTTTATGCAAGTTGTTTCCAACTCCTGGGGTATCCAAATAAGAGGGTCGCCCTCCTTCATCTGGGAAGAAAAAATTAAAAGGCTAAAACATGTTCTTAAAAGCTGGGCAAAGCTAATCACCTCCCCCATTACAAGAAGGAAAAAAGCACAATTAGACCTGGAGGCCCACCAAATCCTCATGGAAGCCTGCCCAATCTCCAAAATTCTTCTCAGTAAGGAAGGGGTTAGACAGAAAGAATTCTTCTCTGCCTGCAGGTTAGAGGAGGAGTACTGGAGACAAAAGTCCTAAAGCCTTTGGCTCCTAAGCGGGGACAAAAACACCAAGTACTTTCACAAGCAAGCTGAGTCTCGGAAAAACTTTAAAGCGGTCACCGAAATAAACTTTCAAGGAGCTCTTTTGAATGATTTTGAAGTTATTAAACAGGCTGTCGTATCTACTTTCAAAGATCTTTTCACTGCCCCTGTAGAGGCCCAGCTTGACCCCTCCTCTCACCCTTTTGACCTCATTCCGTCCCTCATCACACCCGAAGAAAACCGCCTCCTTGTTGCCCCTGTCACAATGATCAAACTAAAATCTGCCCTAGAGCTAATGAAACCTGATAGTGCCCCTGGGCCGGATGGATTTACTGCTCGCTTCTTCACCTGCTGCTGGTCAATTATCAAGAGAGATCTTCTAAAAATGATTCGGTACTCCCAAGAGACCAACAATTTAGGAGGAAGCACTAACTCCTCGTTCCTTGCCCTAATCCCTAAAGAAAAAGGAGCCTCAACTTTCAATCGCTTCAGGCCGATCTCCTTGTGCAACACTGGGTACAAGCTGATAACCAAAATTATAGCCTCCAGAATTAAAAGAATGCTACCCAGGATAATCCCAGAAAATCAAGGCAGATTCATCAAAGGAAGAAGAATCCTGGATAACATCATTCTTGTCCAAGAAGCAATTCATTCCCGCTGCCTCCGCAAAGAGAAAGGTATGGTCATTAAACTCGATTTAGCTAATGCTTTTGACCGCATTAGGCATGATTTTCTGTTTGCAGTAATGGGAAAGTTTGGCTTCTCAAACTCCTTTATAAGCTGGGTCAAAGGTTGTGTGAGTGGACCATGGATAGCGCCTTTGGTCAATGGCCGCTCAACAAACTTCTTCAAAGCCTCTAGAGGACTAAGACAAGGTTGCCCGCTGTCCCCGCTTCTCTATGCAATTCAAGCTTCAGTGCTTAGCTTTCAGCTCAATTTCTGTCAGGAAATACACACCCTCCCAGGCCTGAGGATGGCGAATAATGTTCGGGACATAAACCATGCACAATTTGCAGACGATACCTTGCTGTTGGGAGGAGAAAGTATCTACTCAGCTGAGCATTTCAGACAAGAGATGGAACTTTATAAGGAGGTTTTCGGAAGCAAAATCAATTTCCAAAAGAGCAGAATCTTCAGCTGGAACTGTTCGGCCAGAGAGCTAGGGGAGATAGCCAGAAAACTGGGAATGGAAGGAGCATTGGATTGGGATGATTTCACTTATCTTGGCATTCCCATATGCAAATCTAAAATCAAATCAGCAAAATGGGGTACCATCCTAGAAAAAATCAAAGGAAAAATCCAAAATTGGAGTGCCAACTGGCTCAACCTCGCTGGGAAAACGATTCTTCTCAAATCTGTTTTGAACAGCATGCCTATTTACCAATCTTCTATCTTGCTAGCCCCTGGAGTGATAATTCGGAAGATTGAAAGCCTGCTTAAAAAATTCATCTGGGAAGGTGGAAAAGGGAATGAAAAGAAGCTGCACCTCATAAGCTGGGAAAAAATCCAAAAGCCGAGGGATGAGGGAGGGCTACAGGTAAGGAGTCTTTCTACCCAAAATCTAGCCCTAGGAGCTAAATTACTATGGCAGCTGATAATTGGGAAAGAAAGCTGGAGCAAAAGAGTTCTTCGTAAAAAATATTTTCTAGGAGCAAGAAAGAGATGTCTGGACACCCATCCGTCGAACAGAGCTGGCTCTCCAATCTTTGAAGTCTGTCTCAAGGCTCTTGACCTCTTCAGAAGGAACCTCTTCTGGATTCCCGGAAGTGGGAAAAAAATCAGAGTCTGGGAGGATTCCATACTGGGAGGAACCCCATTGGGGCAGCTCAGGGAGGTGGATAATATTAAGAGATGGCTGATAGACAAAGGAGTCACCTCCTTATGGGATGTCTCAACGTGGAATGACAACAATTGGGTCGGCTGGGACTTTGGCAACCTCCCTCCAGACTTAGAATCAGAAGCAGAAGTCTTAACCACCTTCCTTCAAGGCAAATCGCCCCTAAAAGAAGACTCCAGAGATAAACGTGGGTGGGGGCACATTTCAGGAAAGTATACAGTCTCAGAAGTATATAAGATCTTCAAAGCAATCCCCACTGCTGCGCCCAATCCAACAATCTGGAAATTTCTATGGACTAAAGCTTTCATACCCAAAATTGATATGTTCTGCTGGATTTTAGCTCATAAAAGCATCCTCTCCGGAGAAAATCTAAATAAAAGAGGCATGGAAGGCCCATCCCGCTGTTCGCTCTGCAAAAATGAAGATGAAACCACAGATCATTTAATAATAGGAAGTCCATACGCCAGAGAAGGCACTTCCTGATTTTAATTTGCCTTGCACTACCCAGGCCCTCTTCACAGATTGGATGCAGATTTCTCCTTTCAGATTATCCAAGAAAGCCCTGCTTCAAACTGTCTGGAGGTGGATGCCCAAAGCCATCTGTTGGAAAATTTGGATAGAGAGGAACAGCTGAATATTCAAGGAAAAAGAACTCCCTCCCTCTAAAATTGCAATGAAAGCCAAAGCAATCTTAATGGAAGCAATTGAACACAGTCCCTCCCTGAAAAATAATACTCAACTCCTTCCTGTAGAGTCACAGTGGTTAGACCAGCTTGAGCCAAACCATAAACATCGAAGCTGGCCGGATCACTCTAAGATTGAAGATTGGGAAATTAGGTTGGACGAGACCGCCTTCATCAACTGGAAAGCATCTTTGAACGAAATCTGCCGCTTCTTCGATGGGGCATCCAAGGGCAATCCGGGTTTGGCTGCAGGGGGAGGAGTATTTGTCTCTCATGCTGGAACAGTTGTAAGTAATTATGCTTGGGGAATTGGCATTGAATCCAACAATACAGCCGAATTCTGTGGGCTAGGGCAAGGACTCCGAATTGGCCATTCCAAAGGATTCACTAAGATGGTGGTTTTAGGTGACTCTAGACTGCTAATTCAAGCGTTGATAAAGAAGAAGCTGCCATCTCAACTCAAATTGGCTTTAATGTACCAAAAAATATAGCTGCTCACACAAAGGTTTGAGTCCATTAAATTTTTCCATGTTTTGCGTGGGTTGAACGCATTGGCAGATGGTGAAGCCAACAAGGCCTGCCTCTTGAGCAGAGGTTCTTTACAAATAGATGGAAATGCATCCAGATGTGACATCCCCTAAAGGTAGCGGCCTCCCGATCTGCTCTTGGCAAGCTAAATCAACTTGCAGTGTACATTTGTACCTTGAGGAATCTCCAACTGACGAGTCTGGGGAAATATCTCTGCACAAATCTCTTGAACTCCATGAATCTCGTGACCCTCAACCGAGATGGATATTCTATTTAACACATGAGTCTTTAGTCTACACATGTATTGCTTTGGAGTTCTTGAAGGTGAGTTGCATTCTGGGGAGTATCCAGTGGCCCGATCATTCTGTCCAACGTTTCAGATCTGTTTCAAAGAAGTTAGTGACCAGGCTAGCTGAGCAATGGCCTCGTCGGGCTCTTCATCAGTATCTGGACCTTCTGTTGAGGAAAGGTTGGACACATTGGAGCATGTTGTGGACAGACTCAAAATACAAGCAGACAATCAAGACCAGCGCCTGCAGGAGACCAAGGTGGCTGGAGAAAAGAACTGGAAGACGCTCAGCGAAGACCTCAAAAAGATTAGAGCAGACCACTCGACCGCGTTGGAGGAAATCAAAGAGGATGTACACGTCAACCTCAAAGATGTTGCCAATGTGCATGGGGACTTTGGAAACCGAATTACTGCGCTGGAACGGGCTGTCACCAAGATCATCGAAAAATTGGACAAGTGATACTCATAGTACTGGACTCCGCGTCTCCTCAAGCCCCATCTCCTACCAATCTTGCAATTCTGCCTCTGTGAAGCTGCGTCTTCTCTTATTTCTTTTCCTCTGTCTAGCTTTAAGCTTGTTCTACAGTAATCAAGCCGTTGGGCATCATAGGATGCTTTCTACCCGAGGGACAGAGCTTCCCATTCAGCAAAGCGGGTCAGAAATTTTGTTAAAGCACTCTGCAGCTGATTTGCAGGCCCCAATATAATCTACCCTAATGTTACGGTAAAAAAAAAAAAAAAAATGACTAATTAAGACATGTCTCTTCATGAAAAGGTGCCATCTAGGTTATATATACGAGACCTTCTTTTGTAATGTATCTCTTATCATTATATATTTTATCAATTTATTCATAAATATTTATATATATTTATTTTTATAAGCTTTTGCGCTGCTACTTGTTACACATACTCTAGTCAAAACCACTTGTGGCTTAAGTGAGGTTGGCATAAAGATGCCAAGTCTTGGCTAAGTCATTAGGGAGTCGAGGAAGAGATCACTCTACATAATAATGATAATATTAAAAGTATTATTTCATCTAAATTTAAGGAGAAGTTATGGTGCAATAAAAAATTATAGGACAAGAGAAAATTAAGATAGTATAAGAAGATTATCAACCCTAAACTAGAAGATCAAAAGTATATATACGTTTAACTAGCGTAAAGAAGAAAATCAAATTTTCTAAAATAAGAACAAACTTTGATGAACTCCTTCATGAAACAAGGTGTTGAACAATTCCTAGAACATCGTTGGATGAAAGAATTTGTCATCTTTGTGAAACAAGAGGGTTGAAGATGAAAATCACTTTCTCATAAAATGTCATGCGTACACCCACATTAAAGCGCAAATTCAAAATATTTGCTACAATATTGACCTTCCTAACCTTTTAAATCATCATAACTATGGTGACCTAAGAATGCTTCTCTTAAGGCTTTTTTAGCACAAAAAAAAAAAAAAAATCTAAAGTAAACTAAGTGATTCCTTCCCTTTTAAGGTTCGAAAGGCCAAAATTGGTCTCAATGAACGTTGAGAACTATCATCATTGTTATGATCAATGTAGTAGTTATGTCTTAATAAATGTTGGCATCTAAGTAAAGAGTGTGGACTTGACACTACTCAAATGTCAACATTGTTAATTTCTCATAATTGGTAGTCTTAGGAAAATGTGGCCTTTGTTAATATAATAGATTGAATAGCTTCCATCATATTTTCACATTCTTTGAGGATATCACACTCTTTGCACTTTTCATTATGAACCTATCCCTAGTAAAATTCTATCTTCCTATGCATGTGGTTGTTGTAAAAAATTGAGCTCAAGAGGCAAGTACCTTGACTTATCCAATATATTAATTGTGTACAAGTTGAAGCATAGTTATTTTAATGATGATTAATTTTCAAGTTGAAAGTATGATTATCCCTAGTAAAATTCTATCTTCCTATGCTTGTGGTTGTTGCAAAAATCTGAGCTCAAGAGGCAAGTTATCCAATATATTAATTATGTACAAGTTGAAGCATAGTTCTCTTAATGATGATTAATTTTCAAGTTGAAAGTATGATTGATTACTATGTCAAATGTTAGCATGGACTAAAATCAGTAAGAAGTTCTTAGTGCATAGCATCATTTTTATTTTATATTATCAAATATAATGAATCAAAATTTATGAAAGATCATAGATGTTGCCTTAGGAAGTTAGGCACTAGAATGTTTTCAAAGCTTTGTAGGACTTGCTCTTCTTTAATGTTCTTTTATCATTATATATTCCCAAGTTTATGGCATGTTTGTTTTAGTGGAAGTATCACAGTATGACTTAGATCCAAACATCCTAAAGTCCAGAGTTTTATGATATCTAGGTGATGAGGCAGTTTACTCTATAATATGCCATCTAAGAAATCCAATTTATTACGGCTTACAAAATACACAATTTATATACAATTTTTTTGTGCTTTATAACACTAGATTTTGGTTCAATTCACAAAAGGGCATATTTCTTAGATATGTAATAGTTAGTTTGGTACTCATTGATATGGCATCTAAGAAAGTCAATTTATTAATGCTTTAAAATGCACAATTTATATATAATTTGTTTTGTGCTTTGTATAATTGGATTTCTTTTTCAATTTACGTAACATCATACATGGCGGTTAGATTTATGTTCCACAAAGCTATGTTTGAATAGTTTGCTTGTCATTCTCCCATATAAGTTAATTTCTAAAGATTATAACAATATTATGTGTTGTTGTGAATTTACATGGTTTCCAAGCCCCAAACTGCAATGCATGTTTAGAAGGTTTCTTTTACTTCTACTATTTATGATGTCATGCAAATATCAAAGGATTATTTATGTGAATTGTGAATATATTGAAGGATTACTTGCATGATTTATGCAACAAATACATTTTCGGTCAAATTATATACACAATTCCTCATCATCAAATCATCAACTAGGGTGTCGTAGACTTTGAGGTACAAGCACAATATGTGCAGGAGTAAAACAACTACTCTACTTAACTTTCCCAACTACATATGAATTGCTAAAAATTAACACCAAAAATTCATACAAACTACAACTAATCTAGGATGAGACACAGTGCATGTAGGACTTGATTCCCCATCCTCTATGACAAGTAGTGCATATAGGATGAGACCAATAAAATCGTGATCCCCAAATCAGCTCACAATCTGTGTGGAAGAGGACAATTATATATATTGTTGATTAGCAATCCAAGCTATAACATACCATCCAAAAGGAAATGTTATGAACACATCACCATATTGACTCCTTGATCTTAAAAATCCATATGGCCAAATCTCAGTTGGCTGTGTAGAACCATGAGATCAACAAATGATGCAACCGGAACTAAACAAAGGAGCAGAAAATGAACAGAGTAGCAGGATCTGAATTATGTAGTAGGAATTGAACTCAAACATCTATCATTGGAAAGATTAGTCCAAAACTCTTCCAAGTCATCGAAAACAAAAGAAATTATATAATTTAACAACATTTTACCTCAAGACACTTGTCATGCATTATAGCATCACAATATGGAACACGTATAGTAACTAGCTGTAGAAAGTAGGATAAATGAGTCAAAATAGATGCCAAATGCCTATGCAAATTATGTCAAAAGGGCATACCAACACCCTCCCACACTGAAGTGTTTGCATGTACTCGTGCAGACAACCTGATAATCCTTCAAAATTTATCAAAATTTCAAAAATTCCATCTATCAATGAGAATGTTAAGGTTACTAGTTGATCTTTGTCTCTCTTCCCCGATTCTCCTTTTTAACACTGTTATAAACAATATGTTTCTTTTCCTTCTTACAAATTTTCATGTTGCAAGCATGGAGCTTCTCATTCATATGTTGAAGTTTATGAATTTGAGCCTTTAATTTGTTGGAAATACTAAGAGGGGGGCGAATAAGTGTTTAGCAATTTTTACCATTTCAAACATTAATTATATCATGTAAACATTAACCATTAACAATTTCATTCATCATCACATAAATTGTAGTGTCCCTTTTTAATAAATTTGGTAAAATTGGAAAAATTGCAAATTTTGGCCAATTCGACCCTTAGACTAGTATTGACCCAAATGCCTCCAAATGGCTCCAAATGCTTCCAAATTGGTTATGAATGTGTATGGAAGGTATTAAGACATAAAATTGTGACTAATGTATTCTTGGAAACTCTCAAAATAATTCTGCAACATTCAATTATAATCAGGGAAAGATAGGGCAATTTACTAGTCAAATCGAGGTTCAAATCCCCCAAGGGTAGTGGTCAAAGATGGATCTCCAAATGCTGTACGAACTTCCCAAATTTCAGAACAAATACATGGTACTATTAAAGGACTTCAATGGGATCCCAAATACATCATCAATCGGTTCCCAAAGGCTTCTTCAACTTCCATAAATCAGATGTTTGTATACTAGCCTCAACATAGGGGGAAATGATAGTAAATCTTCACAAATGGTTATGAAACTTGAGAATATTGCTCCAAATGCTTGTCTAAGGAATATGAAACTTCTTCATGGTATTAATGGCGCTCCATACAACAATAATATATCATATTATGACTGAACCATTCGAATTGGATACCACTTCAAGTGCTTATGACAAGGTATTGGGGAAATGACACCATTTAATCACAGTTTAGCATTTGTACATAAAATATCTTGGAGTTTCGATATGAAAGTCTTATGAGCAGTAAATACAGAGTATATATATCACATTACAAAAATATGTGGCTTCAAGAGCTATCCCAAAGAGATCATCACCTCACCAAGTGCGCCCCTCTTCAAGGAGCAAGAATATGACAAGAAATGGAAGAATATTGGTATAAGCAAGCTGAAGGAGATGTGATCATGAGCTACCATGTAGCTTCAACCTGGAAAAAATGACTCCATTGTAGCTCCAAATGAAAGGTCTGAATGGCCTCTCCAATTTCCAATTAGGATGGGAATCTTTCACCCTCGAAATTGGTACTAAGGCAGGTAGAGTAAACACTCCGCAAGCATGGACAAGCTATGCTCTCCAATATGCAAAATGATAAATGATCAAAATCTACTCTCCTTGTTTGTTCTTTTCTTTTATAAACTTCTAAATTCCTCCATGGGTCGAATTCCTTCCAAAATCCTCATGCCAACTCAAGTTGGGAAGAGATTCCAATGTGTGTCACTTGTCCAACAATTCCTAGTCTCCATCTTCCCTCATTTCGAATGGGTGTCTCTTTGGCTTCCCTAAATCCCTTGTGTGCCTTAATGGAGGCTATTTTTAGCCCTGACATGTCATATATGTCATATGTCAGCATTTAGGTCTGATTTGTGTCATAGGTGTCATAGCATCTTCATCATTGTTGTGATAGAAGATAGGGAATCTATCCCAAGTGTCTCAATATCTCTCAAATGCCTCTTCCTCTTCCATGGGAGTTACTCTTCCACTCCAATTCGACCTTCATTGAGTCATGCCAAGTATATTGACCTTCCAAATCCCCAAGATCATTAGACTCCACCTTGGATTCGAATGGGTGAGAATAGAATGCCATGTGGCATGAGGAATCTAGCTTTGTGTGGGTCCCACACCACCAATGTGTCGCCATGACCAAGTGCCACATTATTTTCCTATCATAAATATTTATTTAACCCCTTTTAATATATTTATGTCAATCTAATGTCCATTTGGGTTTTATTATCTCCCTTATTCAAAATCCCAATGTTTCCACCCCAACCTAGGAAACTAGTATATTGGTGGAATTTTTTGTTTTGAGATTTATTTGAATGGGGACATATAGTCCTCCCCACCCAAGATTGCTTGTCTTCAAGCAATTTCAAATATGGATGTTGAAGAACTTTCTTCCTTTCAAAAACTTTGCTTCCAAAACTTTCTTTCCCATAAATATTTTGGAACCAATGAGACTAAAAATTATTCCAGGGTCCCATTGCTTGTAATACACTCCAACAATTAGGAGTGCTCTCCAACCCATACCATCAGGAAAGAGAATTCTCGGATCCCATTTACTTGTATGCATTCTTCCAATCATCATAAGTTCAAAATATAGATCATCAAAGTACATAGCAACATAATAAAAATGTACATCAAGGAGGTGCATCATCAAAGAGTCATGAAAGTGCTTATACCTCCAAGCAAGTAGACCACCATTTGCCAAGTGCATACAAGCATCAAGTGACCAATCAAATATGCGCCAATGACATAGGTGAGGATCCCATGTCCTATAATGCTTCTCCAGAAAGATGTAGGATGCATCAAAATAATTAGCCCTGTGTTCTTTCATCTAAGAAGTGAATGAATAATCTCCATTAAAATCTAAACCAAGTAGGGAGCAAAGAAACAATGAGCCTTCAAGGGGATCACATAAGTACTATTTATGCATCCATGGATATGTGTATCATCAAGAAATAACAGTGGATGTTGCTGCCAATAAACATTTGCTCCAATCATATATCTCTTCACCCAAGTATTTAATGAAGTTCCTCCAACACCAATTGAACTAAGCAAGGAGCAAGGAAAATCATGAGTCTTCAAGTGACTCAAGTGAACATCATAAGTGCATCCATGAAGATATGTATCATCATAAGGTAAAAAAGGATGATGATGCAAATGTAAATAATGAGGTGATCTAGTCATGTCATCATCAAAAGGAGATGTAGGAGTTTCAAACCCTCATGTGGAACCATTAGAAAAAAACCTTTCACCCAATTTTCATCCCCAATTGATGTGGCTGAAAAAGAAGTAGGGGGTGAGGAATTATGAACCATCCTCAACTATCTGCAACTATTACCCATTGAAATATTTAATTCATCTTCTCCATAATTGGCTGGTCCAACTATTGTGATATCATGTTCATGTGCCTCCTCCAAGGCTTTGCAACTCTCTCCATGAGGAAACTCATAATCCCTCTAAACAAAGACAAGTGCTTGTCTTTCTTCTTGTTTGAGTGTAGAATATTTAAGCACCTGCATATCAACATGTACCTCATATTCCACCATTACATGAGGTTCCTCCTTTGTGACATAAATTCTTTCATCCATTGCCTTCTTTTCCTCGAAAAGAGAACCACTACTCCCTCCTATTGCTAATTTGCTTCCAAATTGACTAGCCAACAATTCGAACCCTTGCATTAGCTGTTTTGTCATGTCTTCAAAGAATGGTTTTAGGAATTTTCTAAACTCCTCATTCTCCTCTAAGGTTCCTTTCTCATCCTTACTCATGGTTACCAAAGAATGCACTTCTTCTCCTACTTCTTCCCTTTCACCAAAGTACTTTCAGTTTCAGTTTCTAAGGGTGGGGGTTGATTTCTTTGACTTCTTGTCCTCATGAATAGTCATCCACGTCAGGTTCAAGGACCATGCTCTGATACCACTTGTAGTGTACCTTTTTAATAAATTTGGTAAAATTGGAAAAATTGCAAATTTTGGCCAATTTGGTCCTTAGACTAGTATTGACCCAAATGCCTCCAAATGCCTCCAAATGCCTCCAAATGCTTCCAAATTGGTTATGAATGTGTTTGGAATGTATTAAGACATAAAATTGTTACTAATGTGTTGTTGTACACTCTCAAAAGATTTCTGCAACATTCAATTATAATCAGGGAAAGATAGGGCAATTTACTAGTCACATCGAGGTTCAAATCCCCCAAGGGTAGTGGTCAAAGATGGATCTCCAAATGTTGTACGACCTTCCCAAATTTTAGAAAAGATACATGGTACTGTTAAAGGACTTCAATGGTCTCCCAAATACATCATAAATCCGTTCCTAAAGGCTTCTTTAACTTCCATAAATCAAATGTTTGTATACCAGCCTCAACATAGGGGGAAACTTCTTCATAATGAATATGAAACTTCTTCATCATATTAATGGTGCTCCATACAACAATAATATATCAGATTATGACTGGACCATTCAAATTTGATACCACTTCAAGTGCTTATAACAAGGTATTGGGGAAATGGCACCATTTAATCATAGTTTAGCATTTGTACATAAAATCTCTTGGAGTTTCAATCTGAAAGTATTCTGAGAAGTAAATACAGAGTATATATATCATATTACAAAAATATGTGGCTTCAATAGCTATCCCAAAGAGATCATCACCTCACCAAGTGCACCCTTCCTCAAGGAGCAAGAATATGACAAGAAATGGAAGAATATTGGTAGAAGCAAGTTGAAGAATATGTGATAACAAGATTCCCTGTAGCTTCAACCTGCAACAAATGACTCCATTGTATATCCAAATGAAAGGTCTGAATGGCCTCTCCAATTTACAATTAGGATGGGAATCTTTCACCCTCGAAATTGGTACTAAGGCAAGTGGAGTAAACACTCCACAAGAATGGACAAGCTATGCTCTCCAATATGAAAAATAAGAAATGATCAAAAGCCACTCTCCTTATTTTTTCTTGTCTTTTATAAAATTCTAAAGTCCTCCATGGGTCAAATTCCTTCCAAAAGCCTCATGCCAACTCAAGCTGGGAAGAGATTCCAATGTGTGCCACTTGTCCAACAATTCCTAGTCTCCATCTTCCCTCATTTCAAATGGGTGTATATTTGGCTGCCCTAACTCCCTTGTGCGACTTCTTGGAGGCTATTTTTAGCCCTGACATTTCATATATGTCAGATGTCATCATTCAGGTCTGATTTGTGTAATAGTTATCATAGCATCTTCATCATTGTTGTCATAGAAGCTAGGGAATCTAGCCCAAGTGTCTCAATATCTCTCAAATGCCTCTTCATCTTCCATGGGAGTTACTCTTCCACTCCAATTCGAACTTCATTGAGTCATGCCAAGTATATTGACCTTCCAAATCCCCAATATCATTAGACTCCACCTTGGATTCGAATAGGTGAGAATAGAATGCCATGTGGCATGAGGAATCTAGCTTTGTGTGGGTCCCACACCACTAATGTGTCTCCATGACCAAGTGCCACATTATTTTCCTATCATAAATATTTATTTAATCCCTTTTAATATATTTATGTCAATCTAATGTCCATTTGGGGTTTATTATCTCCCTTATTCAAAATCCCAATGTTTCCACCCCAACCTAGGAAACTAGTAGATTGGTGGAATTTTCTCTTTTGAGATTTATTTGAATGGGGAAATTACATAAACCATACACAATGCACAAGAGATTTTACATGGAAACCCAAAAGGGAGAAAACCACATAATTCTTCTCTTATATAACAACAAGATTACATTCATAGGAAGCACCAACTTCCCAGATTCTCTAGCACTGACTGGAAGGAGGCACCAACCCCTTGATTTATAGGCACCAACCTGAAGGAAACTCCAACTCCCTGATTTACCAACACCGTCTGGAAGGAGGCTCCAACCCCTTGATTTATAGGCTCCAACCTAAAGAAAGCTCCAACTCCCTGATTCACTAGCACCAACTAGAAGGAAGCTACAACTCCCTATTCTTGCCCCGTCCCGCCACCCTGATATAAATATGAAGATCAATCTGCCACTGTCACAACCTGTACCTGTATCACTGTCTTTGTCAATCTATACTTATATCACTTCCTTGGAAAAACTATACATGTACCACTGTCTCTGTCAATCCGTATCACTACATCACTACCTCTGTCAACCTATCATAATCACTACATCTGTAACAAGGCCCTAATCATTGTCTCTGCAACCTATATCTTTGTCTGTATCATCATGTACCTGTATCTCTGTCTCTGTACTTGTATCACTATCCATGTTCCTGTATCGTTGTTACTGTCTCTATCAATGTATCAAGCTTGTGCATGCCTCAAGTCCAATACTAAATAATGCCTAGAAACAATCAGCCAAAGATTTCATTTCCATATTCAATCTTTTACATCAAATCAAACCATAAATCCTACACATAATACCATGATCTATCCAAAGATAATCGTCAAGATCTATGCCAAGATAACATCAAGATTTATGACAATATATCATCAAGATCTGTGCCAAGATAACCATCATCGTAGCCTACATAACATATCCAATGACTTCACATACCATATCAAGATCAAAGATGAACTCTATCCATGAGAGACATGTGCAATCACAAGAGAAACCCACAAGCATGAACCATACCTTTGCCCATATCACAAGATGAAGAAACAATAGAAAAATCAAAATGAACTCTAGTTCATGTCATCACATAGCCCTTCCAATAATCTTTCCAATGAGCCAAAAATTTCGAGGGTTTGATAAGGTGAATTGAGGTATATAAATGATATATGTAGGTTACAAATGAAATGGTGATGTTTCTAAGTATGCTTACTCAAATGACACATGCAATCAAAATTAGGGTGATAACAAATCGATAGGAAAGTAGATATTATGAATATACTCATATGGATCACATGGTAGGCTTGCCATGGTGAACTCAAACTATCTAAATACTAATGTTGGAATATAATATATACTCATCCAAGGTGGATGTGGATAACATATGAGGGGTTGTGCTTCCACCGGAGGGTAAGAGGAAATGGGCCCTATAGTAAAGTAATCATTTATTGCCAAGTGTCAGCCTTACATGTCATGTGTTTTCTACCATGTGCCTTAAATGAAGTTATCCACCTCCATTGACTTATAAAACCAATCATTGAATGCATGAAAGAGCTTGGTGGGGAAATCTTCCCACATAGTTATGGAAGCATGGGTTGAGTACAATCAACACGTGGAAATGTAAGATGAGTCCTACATTTCTCATGTCAAATGTAATGTAAGTTATCATTTCCCTTTATTCTCTTATAGTCATTCACTCGTCTATTTTAAGCATTCATTTTCCATCATTCACACATTCATGATCTACTTTGCTCATGTCATATTCTATATTGCTAACCATGAACCTATTTGGAAATTGACCAAAAACCAACATTGTGAAGAGGAAATCATAGAACTTGGGTGAAACATAGATGGTTGTAGGTAAACATAGAGACCGAGGAAGTTAGGAATCAATCACCCACTATGCATTTTCTACACTTTGGATGCTTGAGAGTCAAGTATTAATGTTGTAGGCAATTCCTAGAAAGCATACAATAGTTTGGGATCCTTTTGTCCACGCTAAAGAGCACTAGAGGGAATCCTTAAGGATTGTTGACAAGAGAAAGGGTCCACAAATGTAGTTAAGGAATTCATAAGTCGACCACCTCCATAGACATTTTGAGTCTGCACTTGGATGTGAGAAATAATTAAGTAGGATGAAGACTTTCCAAAGATTATTGTTGAATTATAACATTGCCCCTAAATGTTGCAATTGGCATAGACCATAGATTGTTATAAGCATCGACAATCCCATGCATATTAGAATATTGCCAAGAATAAAAGATCCATTCAAGGAGAAGATTCAACAATGGCTGAATATTAAAAGGAAGGTGATTGCAAGATTGCTTTAGAGGATAAAAAATAGAGTACATAAATGATTTTATGGATTTTATGGTCAATGATATGCATGTGCCCAAGTTGTGAATTTTGATCATCTAAATTTTAGGAAGATAATGTTTGAATTAATGGAAGGTAACATTTCATAATTGAGTGTTCAATTTCAAGACAAAATGAAGAAGCCTATAGAAATATGCACGTGTGAATGCAAAAATGGGAAAATACAGTGAAATCTTGTAATCCATCATACTCTAAAATTGATTCCAGCTTCTGAGGAATTTCCATACTCTTGGATGTGTAACTCCTATGTTGGATTAAATCATTAATTACGGGGACTGAACACTTCGAAACAATGTGATTCCTACTCTAACATTATTTCCTACCATTGTTAGATTGCCCACTAGGGAAAATAGGCAAATTGGTTGACACAAAGCCAAATACACAATGAAGCACCATAAATGCAAATGGAATAGCGTGAAAGCACACATATCATTAAGGATGTGCATGTATATATACAATGATATGACTCTTGGGTTCATATTCCCAAGATGTCTCTTGGACTCCTAAGATGATTCCTCATCTCTTGTCGGATCAAGTTCAAACAATTCCCCCCCCTTAATCCAAAGGGGTGTATATGAGTCCAAGCAGAGAGATGAATTATAGAGAAGGACAATTGCAAAAGGATGAAGAGGCTCTCTAATAAAATGTTAGCAGAAGCCAATGTCTTCTACTAAATGGGTGCTTTTAAGCTGACCACAAACTTACAGATCTCAACAATTATAAAGTTGTGGTTTTGGATGACCACAAATCATGAACCATGAAAGTGGTTTAAGGATGGACACAAACTATGGAACTTGGCTCGAAGGCTCAGAGGTTCCTGGAAAATTCCGAAAGGCTAGCATAAGTTGTATGTCTTCTACTGAATCGGTAGTTTTAAGTTGACCACAAAATCTTGAACTTGGCTCGAAGGATCAAAGGTTCTTGGAACATTCCAAAAAGCTAGTAGAATATGATGTATTATACTGAATGAATAGTCATGTTTCTGGCTCTTGATCTGGCTACAACTCTGAGTTTGGAAAGATAAAGGCTCTAGATCTAATATAGGCTCGCTAGTTCTCACTTGCTTGTTTCTAACGGTATGTCATCCCCCCCTATCAGGAACAATGTGAGGAGAAGAGAATGTCTCAATTGCAAGACACGCCAATTCTCACGAATGAACTCTTTGGTATGACATATATATCTTCTTGGTTGTTGACGACCATTGTGTATGAAGACAATATGTTAATGCAAACAAACATTTATCTCTCTAACCTAAATGATTTAGATCTAGAACAAAAGAGTACACAATATAATATCTTTCCTAGTTAGATTAAATTGCAAGGTAGTTCAAAGAATGATTTACCTTATGATCACAATTCCCGTCTCCTCGCTTGATCTACTTCCAGTCCCTCGATCTCCTGCTGCAAAACAAGATGGAGCAAATGAAAACAAACGAACAATATGAAAGCATATGATTATGAATCTAACTAGATAAGCGATAAAAGAAGCCAATCATAGACAATATTACAAGACATAACAAGTTTATAAAAATATGTTTATATTAAACGTAATTTGCAGCAAATACAAAGTAGAGATAGTTACAACCTATGCTTTGACGTTGTGACTCCAAGTCGAATGATCTTACCTCAAAGATCCAAAGCCTCCTAGCTTCCTATGGATGAAGAAGATAGTCCTGACCAAATTCCACCAGCATATGGGTGCATAATCCTTCCTCCCTTAACAATGGATAGGGGGTTTGTATATATAGGGCTAAAGGGATAGAATAGGTTGAGGATTTAGGGGATAGGTCTAAGGGATCATCCCACTAGGTTAGGGGATCGAGAGTCACCTTTCCAAGCATCTATGGATAAGCCTCCACATCACTAAGCTTCGAGAAGTCGCTCGAAACTTCATTTTATCCATTTAAACCAACTCCGACGCACCTTGTATGAAGGAAACATGTGTTGGAGGTAGATCACTGCACCTTGTACATATGCATATTGCACCAGCAATGGGCTCTGCTAAGGTGCATGGTGCGTCACCTTGAGTTCGACGCTCCTTGCTAGAAGGCAAGGCGCGTTGGGGTGACTACAAAAGGTAAAGGGAAAGGAAAACAACCTTCCTTTTGATTTTTTATCCTAGGGAACTTCAAGGATTAAGGCATAGAGATGACACATGACTCATGGTGACAAGATTTTGTTGTAACAGAATGCCGCCCCAAAGCATGAAGTTGGTAAAATAGAACGAGTGAAATGCTTTGCAATATGAAGGATTGAGGCAAGAATCATCAGTTGGAATGGACTCCTGCAACACAACTAACTCTAAGATATATGTATCATATGACTCATAACATGGATGTCGACCAATACATTACAGATCCATGATATTAAAGACCGACTGAACACAATCATGGCTACTAGAGACATTCGTAGATCCAAGATGAGATGATAACACAGCCACGACCAATACAAAGTGGATCCGTTTAATATGACTCAAAACAATCTCCAACGCAACCTGGGTGAGATTTATGGCTTAACCCAAGGTCTTCAAACGAACCCTCAATGATACAAATCTAACCATGTGATTACAATGTCTTGAAGTCGAACATGGTAGAAACCACTTGATTACTAGTCATTGATGTATACCGTTAACAAGCGCGAGGGAGAACACCATTGATGTCAATGATTCCCAAGGTATCACAGTACATACCATCGAATGTGAATCAATGAGTTGAGGTCGAACACTCGATGGAATCTTTCAATCAAGAGCCAATGATGTGAACTCATGTTGAAAGCGAGGTAACCTGCCTTTAAGGCATGCAGGCCCAAGGTACTTGATTGGTTTCTAGATTCAATCCTTGGATGATGTGTTGAAGTCGACAAGGATGAATCCGTCGAAGGAGGGCCATGATGTATCCCCCATCATCGACACGAAACATGATCAAATATGTTTTGGAGTAAATAAGACAATAGAGTAATGTATGAGACTGACTCAGGGAAGACCGACATGATAGAAGGTAGAATGACTGCAGACAGTGAATCGATGAATATACCTCTCTTGAACATGGGCAGGGAATGACTTGGCAGTATTGACATGACGAGAATGACACTAACCCCTAATGCAACTGATGATAGAAGCATTCTTTGGATGACTCAAAGGAGTGGAAAGACTCATGGAATCGATGCGACTCGAGAACAAACAAATTACCCAAGTATTGGATGCATATGCAAACAAGTTCCATGTTCAAGAGTGACTAAGTACTGCCATAATTACTATGAAACATAAACTCTTTCATTTTCCCCATCATGATGGACGAGTACCTATTTTGTTTTTTAACGAGCTTGAGGAAGGTAACAGATGCTTAGTATAGCTCATCCTTTGGACGAGTCCAATCCCAAATGTTTTACGAACCTGAGATAGGAGGGGTTTGTCCCAAAACGGGCCCTTCAATGTCAGATTTTAACGAGTCCAGAGAAGGTAAACTCAACGTCATTTCATGTTTAGAGAGTCTGAAAAGAACTAAAGAAGACTCCAAAGGTTCTTTTTCGTAAAATTTAGTCTCCTCATCTGAAAAAGTATAAAACAAAATGAGAGAGAACTCTTCCCTTCATGATTGACTGAAGTGCTCCTTTTTTGTAAATAGTACCTCCTGGTCCAAAAAAGGGGTAAACTGTCACCAAAAAGATGATCATTCAAATACTTTTACAAGCATGAAGTCATCAAGTTTGCTTGGCAATCTTTTCGTATTTAGGGAGTCTGAAAAGAGCTTAAAGAGCAACTCCAAGGGATTCTTTTTTGGTGGGAGTTTTACAAGCCCGTAAAAGCGATAAAACACAACTCGGTGAGATATTCTCATCGTTTTACGAGCACGAGAAAGGACAAAAGTAATCTCAATGCCATTAATGTTTGATTTTAAGAGCGGGATAATAGCATAAAAAATGGTCAAAGAGTCGTTCACACTTGACAAAAAGTATGAAATGAGCACGATAACCGCTGAAAAGTTAGAACACCACTTTACTTCATCTGCGGACTCCAAAAACTAAGTCAAAACGACAAATCAGGTGTTTAGACATAAAATATTACCAACTATAGTAAAAATGACCCATAAAAGTGAAAATTAAAACAAGAATATTCCATTTCCTTTTATAAAAAGGCCAAATAGTAAAAAATAGTTACCATTGTTTTTTACCAAATTGGGAAGAGTGAAAAAACCATTTGGAGCCAATTTTTTAACGTATACTACGTAGGCCACGGTCCACCATGTTAGCACTCAAGGATTCTTTCCCTGACTGTAAAGGGAATGAGCCTGGTAACTTAAATAGATCAATAATGTATGGGAAATAGAATCAAGTCAGATAACTTAATAGGTTCCCATCCACTCAGAAACACATGAATCTACTCTTAGACTAAAGGATTTCTACTATATTGCTCTGAAGGTTTAAGTAAAGGGCGTGAAAGCATGAAGAACACTTATCATACCAGCATAAACAAACATACAAATGTATAGATTAATGGCCAGCTATAATAGCTGAAATTCTTGCAGCTCTAGCTCATCAATGCAAAGACAAGATGACAACCATCAGGCATTAGATAAACATGAAAAGCGATGTATACAGGTTTAGTATATCAATGAAGAGATGAGATGAAAGTCATCTGTCATTAGATATATATAAACATTGAAAACAGAGAAAATGGAAAACTGAACAAAACATAGTGAAAGAAGCTTATGTGTCAAGATATACTCATAAATGTCTCAATGAAGTATGGCTACAAGTTCCTGAAGTTGAACCGCAGTATCTCGGACTGTCCCCCCTCTTTCTCAATCTGACTAAAAACTTTAGCTTTATAGCTTTTACATCATAAAATCAGATCCTATTAAAAAGGATCGAATAACTAAAGATAGTATGTAACTTTAAACTAACAACAAAATAATAGGAACAAATCTTGTATAAGCAAGTCAAACCATATTCTAATACTAAATCTTTGACAGCTCCTCCTGTGTGCTAGATGATGACTATGCTTTCTAGAATCTTGAATTGACATCTGGAAGCTAATCCTCTCATCCTTCAACCGAATAGGAAACCGATTTTAACTTTAAAACTTTCCTCAAAATCTACAAAAGACATTTATCTTCTGTATTTAGAAGTTGGCATTGGCTTGGAAGTCTCCTTAAGTGATATGGATATAAGAAGATCTGATCTGGGTGAATAACTAGCATTCTGCCCCTATCTACGCTTTCGGTGGTTTGGGAGCAAAATTTCGAATGGTTAAGCCATCAAAAGCTCTGCTTTCGGTGGCTAAGGACAATTCTGAAAAAGCCCGTCTAAACCACCGAAACCTCTGTTTTGAAAATAGCTTTCAAAAATGCAAAAATGCATTTCCTCCCAAGATTCTGATTTTCAACGCTGCTCCTATGGGGCATTTGCAACTTGAAAAGGGTCTGGATTATCAGCAGGGTTAATGACTGCCTCTCTATTTTTCATAATCATATATCCATGGAAAACTGAGTTTCCCATGTTTTTTTAGACACACGCCTGCACGAATCACAACAACATCTTCTGGCTTATTACCTCAGATAATGGAGTTATCATTTTTGTCCCATTTGCACATTGAGGTATTTTTGCTCCCTTAATCAACAGGCTGTAGTCCATTAAGATTGCATCTCGTTCTAATCATCAACAAAGAACACTTGCGCACAAATCTTCTGTCTGCAGATCAGGCGTTTTGTAAATGTCTATTCAAAGAATTTGGCGCTGCACTTGTCTCTATCTTCTTTGATTGCATGCTATAGACAACACCCATCCTTTTTTTTCGTGGCACGTTTTCCTGCGGCCTGATGGTTGCGTTCTATTTGTTGAGTAGAATCCCATATATATCGAGTTTGTAAATAATATGAAATTCATATATGCAATTGCATAAATGACTCATTGATGAAGTGAATAGGAATGACGCTCAGCGTTGGGCTTTGTATGTTGACATATCATAGCTCGACTCGTGATTTGTCGACTTAGCATATGAATGGGACTGTGTGTTATGTGGTATAACCTGTAGCTTGACATGTGGCTTGGGCTATGTGTCGACTTGTAGTTACTCCAAACTTTTGCAACAAAGCCCCAAAACTCGACAGACCTGTAGACTTAACATGAGGATGACTTGTGGCTTGACTTTGTCATATGAAGTTAATATTTAGGATATATACCAAATTTATTTGAAGACCCAAAACATAGACTAAGGCTTAACAATTTATTAGCGTTTTGTATTGCAATTTGGGGGCAAAGCCAAAGGATGCTGGGCAAAAGTGATTAACAAGAGCTTGATGACAAACCTGGAGGTTAAGGTACTGGCCAAAAGACTGAAGAAAGCAATAAAGAGAGATAAAAACACTCTCAAAAAGTCCATTACATTTTGGTTGCCAACATCTGGCTCCAACTTAGGGATGGAATCCTCCCTGTGAGGTTCCAAGAACCTGGTAGTTCCAGTCGCCTTATGTGTTGGGCTATGGAGTCATTTGTCCTGTGAAACCAAACTCTCAAGGCTTGTGCAACTGATATTTGTACACCTTCAAAAACTGCTATTCTCAAGATTTGCCTTTATTCATATAAACTGACTGCTATTTTTGCTGCAAAATGGAAGAAAAGAAATGCTTGGGCAACGAGCTTATTTCCTACCTTACTCTACTCTAACCAGTTATGCAATTGGTTAAGTGAATGTTGACTTCCATAACAGCCATTCAAGCAATTTGAAAATTGAAGAAACCTTATCTCTGTGACTGATCAAAAAGATATGTTTGAAATGTAACAACAGTGATAGGAACTTTTTCCTGAAATCATACTCACCTGAAAACATGGGCGAGCTGAAGAAATCTGAAATTTTCAAGCTCTCTGAAATTAAGATGATCCAGATGGATATCGGTGGCCACCCACCTATTCCACTGGCTCAAAACAGTTTCCCATTTTGCCAATTTTCTAGTAATTTTTCTAAGATTTTTTGGATCCTAAACTTTCGGGGCCGTTTTGAGGCCCTAAACGACCTTTTTTGGCAATTTGGGGGGCCTAATGGTTGCCAACAATATGCACTTGGCCCCATTCGAAAGTTATAAATCTCAGATAGACCTTTCCAATGAGCTACTGAGCACCCCAAACGGAGATCGTATGCAAAAGTTATGACCCCGGGAAGTTGACTGTTCAACTAACCACCTTGGGGCCACAAACTTTATGACGGTTCATCTTCTAGGGTTAGGTTTTTGGATGTTTGGGATTCTTTCCCTCATGCTTATGATAAATAGGCCCTTTCGGCCTCTCTTTGTATTCATCTTGGCACGAATGAGCATAACGGCCACATCTCTTCTCAGAGATAGCTACCACCATTCTAGCTATTGTATTTTACAGTCTGTTCTATTTCCGCTATTTAATAGAATATGTGTATACTGTATCACTGTGTTATTTGCAATATATCTCTGTATATGATTCTGTATATGCTATCTTTTGTTTCGTTCCCACATAAATACGGATCAAAAAAATCCCATAAGGCTGTCACCTGGTCTTTGAAAAAGAGATCAAAAACATACTTATCCTTGGGAAACAACTGTACATTTATGGCAGCCTCTTGCTCAACCATGATTGTTCCTCTACTGAAAGTCCGATCACCATCTTGTTTTCTTATAATCAGATCTTGATGATCAATCATTACAACTTCCTCTTGAGGAAAGTGCTCAGAAGATAATGATAAAACAGTGTTGAAATCATATGAATAAGGATCAGTTAAAAACATATAATTGCCTATGCAATCTTCAGTTATCATAGGCTCATTCTGGTCTACAAACTGATCATAAACTTCACACTCATACCTGTCTATGGAGTACTTTGCAGATATTGAAGAATTATGACCTGAATTTGAAGTGAACTCACATGCTCGCTGCTATTCCTAATCTGCTTCAAACTCGTTACTTTCCTGCTCAAAATTTGAAACACATTGACAGTCTTCCTGCTCCTGTGCAGGTAGATTTTGAAAACCATCTTGATCACAGATCCTCCTGGAAGCACAGATGTTCTCCTCCACTTCCTTGGCATCTTCAAACAACTGTCTTAAGGATGATGACTTACTTTCTAATAGGAGAAGGGAAAGTTCTGAATACAAACCCATAACATAATATATCATGGCAACAGTCTATGTAGGCCGGATCTCCAAAGGCATATCATGATAAGTGTTGTAGAATCTTCGATTGAAGATAGGAAAAGCTTCGTCATCCTCTCTCTTCAAAGCATAGAAATCAGAGAGGTACAAATCAAGTGATTTGTTCTCGCACCAATACTTCAAGAAAGCATTAGAGAACTCGATCCAAGAACCAATAGAATCAGTTCTCAGACCCTTAAACCATACAGTAGCATCTCTGATCAAGGTCTTAGGGAAAAGTCTCATGATCACATCTTCATGAACAATCTCAAACTGATCAATAAAATTCTCAAAAGATTGCAAGTGCCTTTTAGCAAAAGCTTGATTCTCTCCAGAAAACCAAGGGAGATATTCATAACAATCAAGAGGATAAGGATGAAGTAAATAGGGCTACCTTAAAGGCTTGAGCATATTCAGCCTGATTTTAATTTGAAAGGCAATTGGCTGATTATGAGAGCTAGCATGTTGATGACAAGGTTCAACAGTAATGCCAAAAGGTGTTGAGCTCTGGACAGATTTTGAATCAGTTCTGACCTCTCTAAGGTTACATGGCTGATCAGTTTCAAGGGAGATTTAAATACAATGATCATCTTTATGAACGGCCTGAGGTACAGGTACTGAATCAACATCTACAATATAAATAGTATGCAGATCTTCTTCTTCTAAAGACGGATATACATAAGAAGGATGATGATTTTATGAATATACAAAGCAGAAAATGATTCTCTTTACATGCAAGGGAATAGCATGAAAGAGCTGATAAAGAACAACAACAGTTCATGAAGAAGACTAATGAACTGATACCTGGATTTAGAATTTAGTCTCTTCATTTTCTGTCAACCGGATCCTCCCCAGTGGAGTCTTTAATCGTGGAGTCGCCAGGAAGATGATACAGTCAATTCTTTGTCCCCCTTTTGTTTGCTATCAAAAGTCGGATCTATGTCGTTCTCCCAGGGAAATTAGCTTCAATCTCCTCTCCCCGGTAATGACACCAATTTGTTATCACTCTAGGAGTCTTTCCCTGACTGTAAAGGGAATGAGCCTGGTAACTTAAATAGATCAATAATGTATGGGAAATAGGATCAAGTCAGATAACTTAATAGGTTCCCATCCACTCAAAAACACGTGAATCTGCTGGAAGACTAAAGGCTTTCTACTATATTGCTTAGAAGGTTTAAGTAAAAGGTGTGAAAGCATGAAGAACACTCATCATACCAACAGAAACAAACATACGGATGTATAGAATAAATGGCCAGCTATAATAGGTGAAATACTTGCAGCTCTAGCTCATCAATGCGAAGATAGGATGACAACCATCAGGCATTAGATAAACAGGAAAAGCAATGTATACAGGTTTAGTATATCAATGAAGAGATGAGATGACAGTCATCTGTCATTAGATATATATAAACATTGAAAACAAAGAAAATGGAAAACTGAACAAAACATAGTGAAAGAAGCTCCTGTGTCAAGATATACTCATAAATGTCTTAATGAAGTATGGCTACAAGTTCCTGAAGTTGAACCGCAGTCTCTCGGAATGTCCCCCTTCTTTCTCAATCTGACTGAAAACTTTAGCTTTATAGCTTTTACATCAGAAAATCAGATCCTATTAAAAAGGATCGAATAACTAAAGATAGTATGTAACTTTAAACTAACAACAAAATAATAGGAACAAATCTTGTATAAGGAAGTCAAACCATATTCTAATACTAAATCTTTGACAGCTCCTCCTGTGTGTTGGATGATGACTATGCCTTCTAGAATCTTCAATTGACATCTGGAAGCTAATCCTCTCATCCTTTAACCGAATAGGAAACCAATTTTAACTTTAAAAATCTACTCAAAATCTACAAAAGACATTTATCTTCTGTATTTAGAAGTTGGCATTGGCTTGGAAGTCTCCTTAAGTAATCTGGCTGTAAGAAGATCTGATCTGGGTGAATAACTAGCATTCTGCCCCTTTTTGCGCTTTCGGTGGTTTGGGAGCAAAATTTAGAATGGTTAAGCCATCGAAAGCTCTGCTTTGGGTAGCTAAGGACAATTGTGAAAAAGCCCGTCTAAACCACAAAAAGTTCGTTTTTGAAAATAGCTTTCAAAAATGCAAAAATGCATTTCCTCCCAAGCTTCTGATTTTCAACGTTGCTCCTTTGGGGCGTCTGCAACTTGAAAAGGGTTTGGATTATCAACATGATTAACGACTGCCTCTGGACTTTTCATAATCATATATCCATGGAAAACTGAGTTTCCCATGTTTTTCCAGACACACGCCTACACGAATCACAACAACATCTTCTGGGCTTATTACCTCAGATAATGGAGTTATCATTTTGGTCCCATTTTCACATTGAGGTATTGTTGCTCCCTTAATCAACAAGTCGTAGTCCATTAAGATTTCATCTCATTCTAATCATCAACAAAGAACACCTGCGCACAAATCTTCTGTTTGCAGATCAGGCATTTTGCAAATGTCTATTCAAAGAATTTGGCGCTGCACTTATCTCTATCTTCTCTGATTGTACGCTATTGACAACACCCATCCTTTTTTTGTGGCACCTTTGCATGCAGCCTGATGGTTGCATTTTATTTGTTGAGTAGAATCCCATACGTATCGGGTTTGTAAATAATATAAAATTCATATATGCAATTGCATAAATGACTCATTGATGGAGTGAATAGGAATGGCGCTCAGCGCTAGGCTTTGTATGTTGACATATCATAGCTTGACTCGTGATTGGTCGACTTAGCATATGAATGGGACCTGTGTGTTATGTGGTATAACCTATAGCTTGACATATGGCTTTGGCTATGTGTCGACTTGTAGTTCCTCCAAAATTTTGCAACAAAGCCCCAAAACCCGACAAACCTGTAGACTTAACATGAGGATGACTTGTGGCTTGACTTTGGCATATGAAGTTAGTATTTAGGATATATACCAAATTTATTTGAAGACCCAAAACATAGACTAAGGCTTAACAATTTATTAGTGTTTTGTATTGCAAGTTGGGGGAAAAGCCAAAGGATGCTGGGAAAAAGTGATTAACAAGAACTTGATGACAAACCTGGAGGTTAAGGTAATGGCCAAAAGACTGAAGAAAGCAATAAAGAGAGATAAAAATGCTCTCAAAAAGTCCATTACATTTTGGTCGCTAACATCTGGCTCCAACTCGGGGATGGAATCCTCCCTATGAGGTTCCAAGAACCTAGTAGTTCTAGTCGACTTATCTATTGGGCTATGGAGTCATCTGTCCTGTGAAACCAAACTCTCAAGGCCTGTGCAACTGATCTCTGTACACCTTCAAAAACTGCCATTCTCAAGATCTGCCTTTATTCATATAAACTGACTGCTATTTCTGCTGCAAAATGGAAGAAAAGAAATGCTCGGGCAACGAGCTTATTTCCTACCTTACTCTACTCTAACAAGTTATGCAATTGGTTAAGTGAATGCTGACTGCCATAACAACCATTCAAGCAATTTGAAAATTGAAGAAACCTTGTCTCTGTGACTGATCAACAACTGATGTTTGAAATGTAACAACAGTGATAAGAACTTTTTCCTTAAATCATACTCACCCGAAAACATGGGTGAGCTAAAGAAATATGAAACTTTCAAGCTCTCTAAAATGAAGAATTCCATGAAGGCTGTCACCCGATCTTTGAAAAAGAGATCAGGAACATACTTATCCTCAGGAAACAACTGCACATTTATGGCAGCCTCTTGCTCAACCATGATTGTTCCTCTACTGAAAGACCGATCACCATCTTGTTTTCTTATAATCAAATCTTGATGATCAATCATTACAACTTCCTCTTGAGGAAAGTGCTCAAAAGATGATGATAAAACAATGTTGAAATCATATGAATAAGGATCAATTTAAAACATATAATTGCCTATGCAATCTTCAGTTATCATAGGCTCATTCTGGTATACAAACTGATCATAAACTTCACACTCATACCTGTCTCTGGAGTACTCTGCAAATATTGAAGAATTATGACCTGAATTTGAAGTGAACTCACATGCTCACTGTTGTTCCAAATCTACTTCAAACTAGTTACTTTCCTGCTCAAAATTTGAAACATACTGACAGTCTTCCTGCTCCTGTGCAGGCATATTTTCAAAACCATCTTGATCACGGATCCTCCTGGAAGCACGAATGTTCTCCTCCACTTCCTTGGCATCTTCAAACAACTGTCTTAAGGATGATGACTTCCTTTCTAATAGGAGAAGGGAAAGTTCTGAATACAAACCCATAACATAATATATCATGGTAGCAGTCTCTGTAGGCCGGATATCCAAAGGCATATCACGATAAGTGCTGTAGAATCTTTGATCGAATATAGGCAAAGCTTTGTCATCCTCTCTCTTCAAAGCATAGAAATCAGAAAGGTACAACTCAAGTGATTTGTTCTCGCACCAATACTTCAAAAAAGCATTAGAGAACTCGATCCAAGAACCAATAGAATCAGTTCTCAGACCCTTAAACCATACAACAGCATCTCTGATCAAGGTCTTAGAGAAAAGTCTCATGATCACATCTTCATGAACAATCTCGAACTGATCAATAAAATTCTCAAAATATTGCAAGTGCCTTTCAGCTAAAGCTTGATTCTCTCCAGAAAACCAAGGGAGATATTCATAACAATCAAGAGGATAAGGATGAAGGAAATAGGGCAGCCTTAAAGGCTTGAACATCTTCATCTTGATTTTAATTTGAAAGGTAGTTTGCTGATTATGAGAGCTAGCATGTTGATGACAAGGTTCAGCAGTAATGCCAAAAGGTGTTGAGTTCCAGACAGATTTTGAATCAGTTCTAACCTCTGTAAGGTTACATGGCTGATCAGTTTCAAGGGAGATTTGAATACAATGATTATCTTTATGAACGGGCTAAGGTATAGGTACTGAATCAACATCTACAATATAAACAGTATGCATATCTTCTTCTTCTAAAGACGGATATACAAAAGAAGGATGATGATTTTATGAATATACAAAGCAGAAAATTATTCTCTTTACATGCAAAGGGAACAACATGAAAGAGCTGATAAAGAACAACAACAGTTCATGAATAAGACTAATGAACCGATACCTGGATTTAGAATTTAGTCTCTTCATCTTCTATCAATCGGATCCTCCCCAGTGGAGTCTTTAATAGTGGAGTCGCCAGGCAGATGATACAGTCAATTCTTTGTCCCCCTTTTGTCTGCCATGAAAAGTCAGATCTATGTCGTTCTCCTAGGGAAATTAGCTTCAATCTCCTCTCCCCGGAAACATCGCCAATTTGTTATCACTCCAGAAGTCTTTCCCTGACTGTAAAGGGAATGAGCCTGGTAACTTAAATAGATCAATAATGTATGGGAAATAGAATCAAGTCAGATAACTTAATAGGTTCCCATCCACTCAAAAACACATGAATCTACTCGAAGACTAAAGGCTTTCTACTATATTGCTCATAAAGTTTAAGTAAAGGGTGTGAAAGCATGAAGAACACTTATCATACGAGCATAAACAAACATACGATTGTATAGAATAAATGGCCAGCTATAATACGTTAAATACTTGCAGCTCTAGCTCATCAATGCAAAGACAGGATGACAACCATCAGGCATTAGATAAACATGAAAAGCAATGTATACAAGTTTAGTATATTAATGAAGAGATGAGATGACAGTCATCTGTCATTAGATATATATAAACATTGAAAACAAAGAAAATGGAAAACTGAACAAAACATAGTGAAAGAAGCTTCTATGTCAAGATATACTCATAAATGTCTCAATGAAGTATGGCTACAAGTTCCTGAAGTTGAACCACAGTCTCTCAGACTGTCCCCCCTCTTTATCAATCTGATTGAAAACTTTAGCTTTATAGATTTTACATCAGAAAATCAGATCCTATTAAAAAGGATCGAATAACTAAAGATAGTATGTAACTTTAAACTAACAACAAAATAATAGGAACAAATCTTGTATAAGCAAGTCAAACTATATTCTAATACTAAATCTTTGACAGCTCCTCCTGTGTGCTGGATGATGACTATGCCTTCTAGAATCTTCAACTGACATTTGGAAGCTAATCCTCTCATCCTTCAACCGAATAGGAAACCAATTTTAACTTTAAAACTCTCCTCAAAATCTACAGAAGACATTTATCTTTTGTATTTAGAAGTTGGCATTGGTTTGGAAGTCTCCTTAAGTGATATGGCTGTAAGAAGATCTGATCTGGGTGAATAACTAGCATTCTGCCCCTGTCTGCGCTTTTGGTGGTTTGGGAGCAAAATTTAGAATGGTTAAGCCATCGAAAGCTCTGCTTTTGGTGGCTAAGGACAATTGTGAAAAAGCCCGTCTAAACCACCAAAAGATCTGTTTTGAAAATAGCTTTAAAAAATGCAAAAATGCATTTCCTCCCAAGCTTCTGATTTTCAACGCTACTGCTTTGGGGCTCATGCAACTTGAAAAGGGTCTGGATTATTAGCAGGGTTAATGACTTCCTCTGGATTTTTCATAATCATATATCCATGGAAAACTGAGTTTCCCATGTTTTTCTAGACACATGCCTGCACGAATCACAACAACATCTTCTGGGCTTATTACCTCAGATAATGGAGTTATCATTTTTGTCCCATTTGCACATTGAGGTATTGCTGCTCCCTTAATCAACCGGTCGTAGTCCATTAAGATTGCATCTTGTTCTAATCATCAACAAAGAACACCTGCACACGAATCTTCTGTCTGCAGATCAGACGTTTTGCAAATGTCTATTCAAATAATTTGGCACTGCACTTGTCTCTATCTTCTCTAATTGCTATTGACAACACCCATCCTTTTTTTTCATGGCACCTTTGCATGCGGCCTGATGGTTTCATTTTATTTGCTGAGTAGAATGCCATACGTATCGAGTTTGTGAATAATATGAAATTCATATATGTAATTGCATAAATGACTCATTGATGGAATGAATAGGAATGGTGCTCAGCGCTGGGCTTTGTATGTTGACATATCATAGCTTGACTCGTGATTGGTCGACTTAACATATGAATGGGACTGTGTGTTATGTGGTATAACTTGTAGCTTGACATATGGCTTGGGCTATGTGTCGACTTGTAGTTCCTCCAAAGTTTTGCAACAAAGCCCCAAAACCCTACAGACCTATAGAATTAACATGAGGATGACTTGTGGCTTGACTTTGGCATATGCAGTTAATATTTAGTATATATACCAAATTTATTTGAAGACCCAAAACATAGACTAAGGCTTAACAATTTATTAGCGTTTTGTATTTTTGGTTGGGGGCAAAGCCAAAGGATGTTGGGTAGAAGTGATTATTAAGAACTTGATGACAAACCTAGAGGTTAAGGTGTTGGCCGAAAGATAGAAGAAAACAATAAAGTTAGATAAAAACGCTCTCAAAAAGTCCATTACATTTTGGTCACTAACACACCATTTCTTGCCACGTCAGCGATAGGTAAGCCTAAAATTTGTCCAACATCTTTCTAGTGTATTAGTTTTTTGCTTTAAGGTAAATTTTTAGGGTTTTTGGCTTGTAAATGAGGGGATTATGCACGTTCTGGTCGACTCGCTTTCCCCTTGCGGGAAGTGTGTCGAGGGCTCCCTTACGCACTTATCATATCCAAAAAGCGCATTGCCGATGCACTGTATACAAAGTCAGGGTGCGTCAGAGCAATCCCACAAGTCAAACTAATAAATGGGACAAAAAGGGGCTAACCCAATTGTTTGGAAAGACACTAATGCTTGTTTAATTGGTATTTGGACAGGTTTTGACTCACACCATGGTCCAATGGAAGGAGAGAGAGCATGAAATGGAAGATTCCCAAGCGACACATGACCCAAACTCAATGAATGCATTGTAACAATGTAGCTTGTTAAATTTATTTCATGTATAAGGCATGAGGGCCCAGGTACAGTTACTAGATTACCTGATCGGATTGTGGGATTTGGATCAGCAGTACTTCCGTGTGGGTTCACACACTCTTACTTTGGATGTGGAGGATGTGTATTTTCTAATGGCATTATCTAGGAGGGGAGCCCCAGTTTCATTATCTGGTCCGCGAGGCAGCGATCAGTCTACTAAGAGCTTGGTATCTCAATGGTGTACAGCTAGTACTCAAATGCTTGCTGGGAAAATTCCCATCAAGAACGTACGAGACAGACCACTGCGAATGGTCATGTTCACTATAGAGAGGGTGGCGAGGAGCATAGCTCCTCGTGAGGCCACCAAGGCCCACATGCTCTATGCCATTGAGTGCATGATGCCTACTGTCTTCAACTAGTGTGAGGGAATCCTCACCAATGTCAGGGAATAACTCACCAAGTGCCGCTGGGGTGAGCTAAAAAAATTCGGATACGGGTCGATTGTGGTTAGGTGGTTTGAGGTTATGGCCCGCCATGGAGGCGGGGGTCCCATCCTCAGTTACGATCCCACCTTTTTTAGGTGGTTATGCAAACAACTCCTCGTGGTCGAGGACTATCCTTATGCGGGTACTGACTTCAGAGGTGACCCAAACTTGTCCCTACCTGAGGGTGAGCAGTGGGGGAACCTAGGTAAGAACGAAAATCTGTCGTGTTTTTGTATTTTATAGTTTTTTTGATGTTTTTGAGTAGTACTGATGTTTCATACTTGTTTTTTGATGCAGATGTTGGTCGATCTTGACCAGCAAGGTATTCTCTTATTGAGAGGAGAGGAGCGGTGTGAGATATAGGGGCTGCACATCAAGATGCAACATAGGAGATGGATGAGCTGAAGGAGAACCTCTAGAGGTTGACAATGGATATACCAGACATATCCATCGATGATCTTCCTCGCGGGTACCAACGTTGTACAGCTAGAGTTTCTGGGCAGCTTCGGTCGGTTGCTCCGTAGAGTAGCCTGAGTGATTATCTGTTATCATGAGCATCCTCAGAGATAATTCATATATGATGTATATGTACTGAAAGCTACAAGCTTCAGATTTTTTGTATCTATGACCTACTGAAAGCTCATATGCTTCAGATTTTGTACTAGTACTACATTTTTGTATTATACCGACATGATATATATATATATATACAAAACACTATTCACGGCATTATATACTGTGTTTCATTGATGATTATGGGATCTTGTGCATGTTTAGCCTATACTATAAATAATTTACATGTTATGTCATTTTTTATGCATCTGTTTGATAGAATGTTTATGAATGTGCAATGTATCAATCCAATATGAAATTGGCCAAGAAGTCAGCAACAATGTTCATGTATCTAAGAATATGCACGTATTGAATGGACTCAAAGTACCTCTCCAAGAGACGTACTCGTCGAAATAGATGGAGTAGCATAGGGTCGCGGATAGGGTAGATACGGTTGATATGAGAGACCACTAATTGTGAGTCAAGGTGGACAACAATGTGGTCCATACCCAGGGAAAGAGCGTCGGTCAACAATCCAATCACCACGTGAATACTCAACGACATTGTTGGTTGCGTATCCTATACAAATTCCTCCTGAACTAATGAGCTCTCCAGTAGGGGAATAGAGTACGCATGCTGCTGAAGCGAGGTTACGGGTATGTCGGCTAGAGCCGTCCGCAAATCCAAAACATGTTGCCATTTGCACATCCAGGCAGAACACGGTATAAGTGTAAAGACAATATCCTAACACACTCAAATTAAAGCGTCACATCGCACAAAACACACATCATGTACAATATATACACAATACCAATGCATAAAAGACTTAGGCATAGTATCGCTTTAGGTAGAACCCATTACGAGGCTCTCCCAAATATATTCCGTCATAGTCCTCAATTTCATACGCTCCTTTTTCCAACACACGCTGAACTACATATGGACCGTGCCACATGGACTCAAGTTTGTCTGCCCCTAGCTTATCATGTTTTTGGTTGTAGGTGAGGACCAAATCTCCCTTGTTGAAGATATGAGGTTTGACTGATTTGTCGCATTGGGCCTTGATGCTCTTCTTATGAGCTTCATTGTCCATAGTTCCATCACGGCGGGTTTCGTCGAGTTTTTCCAAGTATAGAAAACGTTCTTCCTTGACGGTGGTTTTGGGTAAGATTTCAACAACGAGTTTCAATGATGGAATCTCGCACTTTATAGGTAGTACTGCCTCTAGTCCATAGACCAATTGAAAATGAGTGAAGCCAGTGACAATTTTAACGGAAGTCCTGTACGCCCATAGGGATGAAAAAAGCATAGTGTGCCAGTTGGACTTATGTGTCCCTACCATCCGTTGAATCATGGTTTTCAAGACCTTATTGATGGCCTCTACTTGTCCATTTGATTGAGGGTAGTAAGGAGTTGAGTTCTCATGTTGAAAACCCAGGCTGACGCTTAATTCATCCACCATCTTGTTCTGGAAATGGGATCCATGATCAGTGACGATGGATTTGGGAACTTAGAATCGTGCAATGATGTGGTTAAACATAAAGAGTGTGGCAGTTGCACCATCTTCTTTATACGTCGGCATAGCGTCGGCCCATTTGCAAAAGTAGTCGACTGCGACAATAACATAACCATGCCCCTCGAACGAGGTAGGCTTATAGTTCATGAAGTCGATGCCCCATT
Organism: Larix kaempferi; assembly: GCA_027924585.1. Taxonomy (NCBI): domain Eukaryota; kingdom Viridiplantae; phylum Streptophyta; class Pinopsida; order Pinales; family Pinaceae; genus Larix; species Larix kaempferi. The sequence continues at coordinate 37,585,222 of BSBM01001229.1, read as the reverse complement.
TGTCAAAGGGACCAACAACGATAACTAGGTGTAGTGGGGCATGATGAGAGCACTTTTTGTGATGAAAAAGCTCGCAATGAGGACACTTATTGACTGATTCAATACAATCCTTGAACATGGAAGGCCAATAGTATCCAGCGCGTAGTATTTTCTGAGTTGTAGCCATCCCAGAAAGATGAACGCCACATGCCCCTGAGTGACAACCATTTAGTGCGTGTTCATCCTCCTCATGAGTTAAGCAGCATCGGAGGATGGAATCGACGCCATGACGATACAACGTGTCACCAATGATTAGGGAATACTTTGCGTGGTGACGCACATGACGACGTTCGTCACGAGATAATTAAGGATTGAAACGTTTGGTCTAGAGATACAATGCAACAACCGTATCCGATTGGATTGTTAATAGTCGAATCCAACTTTCATATTGAATGATAAATACGAATAATATATTAGATGATGATGATAAATTTACAATAAGATCGGCTTTATAGGGCTTGAGCAAGCATAACGAAAGGTTACGCCCTTTCACTAGTAACCTAATAATCTATTAATTTATAAATAATAATATTAATTAAATATTCACAGCATTGCCTTCCCCTTAGGAAAGCTTTGTCCTCAAAGCTTGAGTATTTTTCCTAATGTCGTCCTTTTATTCTGGCTCTATGTCGCACTGATGACTTGAGAGATGCGATTTTGATTACGACCATTGCCTCCTTTTGATTATTTTGTCTTGGTATTTGCATTAAGTATGAACTTGGTGAAGTTTTGTTTACGCTTTTTCTACTTGTGTGATTGCTTCTTTTAACTATGTTTGTCGTCAATTGAACATGCTCAACATACATTACGACCTTAACTATTTTTGTGTTGTTATTCCCAACACATTTTGTGTCAGTTCCTTTGAACGAGCTCTTTGTGCTTATAATGCTCATAAGAACACCGGTCTTATCTTGTGTCTCATAGATATTATAGTTGCTTTCCTTGATGTTCTTTATAGAATTCCTTGTGTTGGCATATGTCCTTCATGCATTTGTTATTGTGATATTATTGTCAATGCATTGATCATTGTTATTGTTAGTAACATCGGCTTGCCTCTTATCACAATCTTGGTGAGGATCATCTTTCTTCTTGTCAAATATTTTGTTGTCATTTTCTTCATTACTAGGGTATGTTATATCTTTGTCTTGCACAATATCTTGATTGATTCTATTACTCTCATGGGAAATGGCATAATAGTCTACTGTATCTTCATCTTTTACATTAGCTTGGGTGGTTTCTTCTACCCGATTTTCACATCCATCTTCATTTTCTTTAAACGCTTCGTCAATAGATTTCTTTATTTCATCTATATCCTTAAGGATTTTCTCAAGGAGATTTATGAATTGGTCATTATCACTATAAGATGCCATGGATGTTTGTAGAAGGGACTTTTGGGCTTAGAAGTAAGAACGTTATTATTATATTTAATAATATTTTTTTTTTTGGAATAATAATAAATATTAATTAATATATTAATATTGTTATTATTATTTTTTTTAAACTATATAATATCTTGTATATAGTTTTTTTTTTAATTTTTTTAAAAATAAATGTTATAATATAATAATAATATTTTATTTTTATTAAAATTTGTTTTTTTTTGTTTTTGTTTTGCAGGTTGTAGGTTGGATGACCGCGTGGTGAGGAGGACACGCAGATGGGTAGGGCAGCGAGGATGGGAGGTGGCCGAGTTGGACGACGAAGGGAACGTGCAAGGATGTGCAGGTGGGTGGTGGTGGAGGGCGACGACGGAGGGCAGGGAGGAGGGAACATCGGTGGAGAGGGGACGCGAAGGAGCGTGGGGCAGGTAAAAAAGCGCGAGGTGCAGAGGAGTTGGTGGATGGTTTCCGGAGGGAGTGGAGTGAGCGCTCACGTAGGAGGGATGGAGTGAGAGGTGACGTGGGAAAGGTAGAAATATGGAGCAGCAAGGGTGGATGGCATAGCAAGTGGAGGAGTGTGAACGTGTGGATGGAGGAGGAGGAGGCGAAGGTGGTGGATGGAGGAGCCCAGGGGAGATGTAGCCAAGAGGTAGCGTGAGGGAGATGATAGAGGGAGCAGCGGGGGAGATGGTAGCACGTGGTGGATGGGATGATGAAGCGCGAGGGAGATGCAGCGAGGAGGACGGGCGAGGGAGAAATGAGGATACAGTTGAAGGATGAGCGATGGAGGGAAGATCGGTGGGAGATACGTGGAGCAGTGAATGGGAAGAGGTCACAAGGAGGGAGGAGTGTGAAGTGGGGTGATGTGTGGAGAGAGACGAGTGAGATGGGAGCAAGGTGAGTGATGAGCGGAGGTAAGTTGATGAGCCGAATCTGAGCTCAGGTCGAAGGAGCGAATCTGCTCTGATACCAAATGCAGCAACCGTATCCAGTTGGACTGTTAATAGTCGAATCCGACTTTCATATTGAATGATAAATATGAATAATATATTAGATGATGATGATAAATTTACAATAAGCTCGCCTTTATAGGGCTTGAGCAAGCATAACGAAGGGTTACACCCTTTCACTAGTAACCTAATAATCTATTAATTTATAAATAATAATATTAATTAAATATTCACAGCATACAATGTAATATCTCCATACCATGAGTCAGAAGTACTAATAAGAAACAGGGACTCGTCGGGGAGAGAGTCCATCGGATCAATTTCCGTATCAATACGGGGAAGATCGTAAATCAACTCCGCGAAAACCAAATACTTTTTTGATTTAGCCTTCTCAAATTGGACATCGAATTCTTGAAGAATCACGATCCAGCGGGAATATTTCCCCCCTAGTACTTGGTGTGTGAGAACGTGGTACATGGGCTTAGAGTCGGCAATGATGGTGGTAGTGCGGAGGAGGATATAATGATAGAACTTTTGGACGGCAATGACTGCTACAAGAGCTAGCTTCTCGACATGTGAATACCGTGTTTCAGAGTCAATGAGACCCTTACTAAGGTAGTAAATCACGTGCTCCTAGGTGTTACTATTCTCCTGAACCAAAACCATAGCGATGGTGGTAGTGGAAGCAACAAGATAAACGATGTAATCCTTGGTGTAATGGGGCAGTTGTAACATAGGTGCATGGGTGATAGGATGTTTCAGGTTGTTGAAAGACTGTTGAGCATAATCATCCCAAATGAAAGGGACATCCTTCTTAAGAAACCGCATGTATCCCTATGTCTTTTCAGCGAAATTTCACACAAAACGCCTTAAATAATTTTCCTTCCCCTGCAAACTTTGTTCTGGTATATCCATTGGGGGTGGTAGAGAAACAATGGATTCCACCTTTAGGGGATCAATATGGATCCCGTATTTCGAAATTAAGAAGCTTAATAAGCGTTTGGACTCGACACAAAAAGTACACTTGTGAGGGTTGAGACGGATATTGTACCGCCTACATCTGAGGAATACTGTCGTCAGATGATCAATGTGGAAATCTCGACGATTCGAATGGGCAGGGAGATCGTCTAAGTAAGGCTCCAAAAAATCCTTCACATCATGGAAAGCGTACGACATAGCCCGCTAGAATGTGGCACCGACATTTTTAAGGCCAAAAGGGAGTTTGCAATATGCAAACGTACCCCATGGGAAGATGAAATCCATTTTGTGTTGATTGGCAGGGTGGATCTCTATTTGATTGTAGCCGAAAAAGCCATCCATGAATGAAAAGATAACGTTTCTGGCACAGTTGTCGATGATCTTGTCAATAAACGGGGGTAGGGTAGTTGTCCTTGGGACAAGACTTATTTAAATCCCTATAATCGACATAGACTCGATGGTGCCCTGTGTTTTGGTAACGGGGACAACATTGGAGACCCAATATGTTAAGGGAACAAGATAAATGAACCCATCCTGTAAGAGCTTTTCTATTTCTGCCTTTATAGCCGCAGTCTTCCGAGGGTGCACAGGGCGTAAATTTTGCGAGACAGGTTTTGCGTCGGGATATGTTTGAATCTCATGCATAATGATAGTAGGATAATTCCTAGGCATTTCCTCATAGCTCCATGGAAAAACATCGTGGAACTGTTTAAATAAGGCCATAAAAGTGGTGACTTCTTCTGGAGAACAAGTTTGGCCTAAGTGGTTGTGTTCCACAACTCCTGGTTTCATCGAGATGTCGATCGGAAAGGTAGGCGTGATATTAGCCAGGTTCCCTTCGGTTACCGTATCCACAGTCAGGATAGAAGATTGAGGGAAAGGATAGACATCTGGTGAAACGATCGTTTCTATGGCGTTCTCTACTGAATCTAACGACGGGAGGAAAGACGATCTATGGTGGAGGTCTTCCCATGGGGGTTCATCCGCGTTCATAATCTCCATGATGGACTCATCATAATGAAAAGTCCAGAGTAGAGGATTCGGTTGGGATGAGCTCCATTGTAATGGCAGAGAACGTGACGTCGATGCCACAACAGAGTGGACATCGGGTAAATTAGGTGCTGATTGGATGGCCTCGTATATAGCTTCTGCAGGGTTGATATGCATCACATCTCCAATTGTATCCAGATGGTATGGATTGGGCACAATCCATTGATCATTGGAGTAATGCAAGGATTAAATCATGTTCACCGTGGCAACATGGATAGGGGGATCTGATGTTGGAAAGACTCCCATGAGGGATGAATATAAGGAGTCCTACCCCCACACTCTCATATATCTACATTGAATGTACTAAAAGAGGGACATTGTATGTAGGATGAGTAGTGGTGTCAAGTGTAGAGAAGTCTAGTTGGTCAATAGTGGTAATCTTCCCTTGGTGGGGAAATTGCACTATGCAGAAGATGGATGATTTTGTAGTCATGGAATAGAACCAGTTTCGACCAAGTAGTAAGTTATAATCCAACAAAGCAGCAATGACTTCCACGTTAATGGAAACGATCTTGCCTCCCAACTCAACGATCAAGGACTGTAACAATTTGTGTGGTTGAAATCCACATCCATCAAAGGTTTTCAAAGTAGTGGGGGAACAGTTCAACTTAAGAGAGCTGATGGCTCGCCAACAAGATAACTACATAACAGAGGTGGAGGCTCCTTCGTCTAAGACAATACGATGGATTATTTTCCCAGCAACGTTAATAACGATTTGGAACGCAAGTTGGTGGGAAAGCCTTGGCTTGAAATACTCTAACTTGAACATAATGGTATTAGAGAAATCTGGGTCTATAGCTCCAATAATGGATAACAGGGTCTTACACTTAATAGGACAGTTTTGTAATACTTCTAGCGCCGACATAGCACAAGGAGCTATTGTATTGTAGTTCTGAGTAGCCTGAGAATTTGGATTGAAAGTGGCTTTTCTAATCGTGCTCTTGGGTGGAATCAATACTGAATCAAGTGAAGGTTTCTCTATGAAGAGAGGACCTTGAGGTGATGGAATGATAGATGTAGACGTGGGGGAATTTTCAGGATTACCCCCGTCAGATTCCTTCGGATAAGGAGAGTCATATGAACGTGATCAAGTATTCAAGTTGACCGTTTTGATCCTCATCATGAGAACATGAGCGGTGGAGGATGTTTCTCCTTGAGAAGGATATGTTTGTTGCACTATCATCTGTTGTTGTTGGGTGGGGAAGGGATCAGTTAGGATTGTGGGTGTGGGGTTCCCCTTAAGGAAATTTTGGACCTCGTCCCGATGTGGGCACTCTTTGGTGAAGTGGTCACCACAACACATTAAACAAGGATACTTAACCTTCCGATTTTGTTTGGTGTCGTCGGGATTGTTATGTTTGGGATCTTGCTGGTTAGAAGAATTTTTGTTTTTACCTTTGTTCTTCTTTTTACCACCCTATTTTTGAGGTGAAGTAGATTGAACTGAATTCACTTCTTCGGTGGAAGCAAGGTTGGGTGATCTATTGGTGTTGTTCCCAGTCTGTGTTGAGGGTGGAGTCGATCCATGGTGGTTATGCGATCCACCAGACTGTGGAGCAGGCTGGGTACGAACGAAACCAATGATGCCATCGACATGAGGTCCCGTGGGTGTTTTTTTTGGATTGTAGGTAGGGTAGGGTGCATCAGGAACAATATCATATAAAGTGCCAGATTGAGCATAGACAAGATCTAAATACTGAGCACAAGCTATAGCTTGTTCCTCTATGATGTCCCCACCCATAGCTACATCTTTGGCTATGATAGGGAGTAGTGACTTTGTAAACCAATATAGAAGGAGTTGGTTCGCAATGGGAGCTTTAATAAGACGTCATCTCCTCCGTCACTCATGAATATGATCAGAAATGTGAGTGGCAGTGCTTTGACGGAGAGAAGTCAAAAGATCTGTTCCGGTTTCGTAGCAGATCAGTAATTGAAAATGTGTCAAAAATGACATACCCATAGAGTGAAAATCAGGAAAGGAGTGTGGTGGCAGCTCAATGTACCACTTTGCGGCAGTACAAGTAAGGGTTCGCTGGAATAACCTCAAATGGATGGAATCATCCATTAAGGAATTGGATGAACACCACAAATGATAAGTCATTACATGGTTCTTCGGGTCCCCACCAGGTTTGCTGTCAAACTTCAGGATATCATATGGTAACTTCACCGGAATTGCTGGCCAATTTATGCCATGATAAATGGGATCGTTAGTGAACCATGATAAGTATGGCAGATGAAGTGTAGCCATAAATGGTAATTGTTTTTTTGGCTGTGGATACTGGTAGTATTGATAAGGCATTTGTGTACTAGTAGGACCATGGACCGATTGGTCGTAAGGTCCTCCCGTAGGAAATTGTCCATATGGGGGTGGGCCACCTTGGTTTGGGAGGTGGACCTGAAGGGGGTCCTCCTCCGCCAGAATAAGGTGGTCCTCCACCGGAAGGTGGGGGTCCACCTCCTCCAGAGTAAGGTGTTTTTCCACCGAAATGTGGGGGTCCGCCTCCTCCAGAATGGGGTGGTCCTTCGCCAAAATGTGGGGTACTCCTCCTTCAGAATGGGGTGGTCCTCCGCCAAAAGGTGGGGGTCCTCCTCCTACAGAATGGGGTGGTCCTCCACCAGAATGCGGGGGTATGCCTCCTCCAGAATGGGGTGGTGGTGGTGGTGGACCAGATGGTGGTGGGACAGCTGGCGGAGGTGGTGGGGGTAGTCCACCGACCAGAGGTGTAGTCAGTGGAACATTATGGTGCTCCCAAGGGGTGTTTGTGTTTCTGGGATAGGGTAATCCAGGAAAAAGGTTTCCTGGATAGTTTTATCCTATATTAACACTACGATGGCTTGGATAGATATGCCCCTATGGGGGTTAGGTCCAAATAGATGGTCCCCCCGTATGATGTGTCCATGTGGGTTTTCCCATGGTTGGGAGAGAAATTCCAACCATACTATAGTTTGGATGTGAAGTATATCCTCCACTCACGTTATGTCCGCTAACTGGGTGATGCCCCCCAGTTAGATTAGGTCCACTAGCTAGGGGTTTCCCCCCAGTAAAAAATTTTCCACTTACTGGAGTGTGCCCAGTAACTGAATGATGACCACTAATGTTGGGTTGACCCGTAACAAATGGTTGAATACTAACAAAGGGATTACTTCCACTTGACTATAGACTAACAGGTAGATTATACCCTCCCCTCAAATTTTGAGGTGGGGTGGTGGAGGTAATGGTTCGGTTAGCGGTTCCGGCAACCGTGGGTTTGGAGATTTGCTCCAATTATACCGGTTATGGCCCGATCCACCGTTCTTTTGATTTTATGTTTTTATAATGATATGCAAGTGCTTAGACTAATTTAATCTAAATGCAGAACTGGAAAACAGATATGTGTCTAAAACTGAAATAAATCTAAACTATCCCTGCAAGGAGCAAATTGAAAGCATGAGTAATGAGCTGTAGGAGTTATCTAGAAAATAAACAGATAGCCATTAAATCTTAAAGATAGAGCTACAACAAAGGTAAGAGATATCAGAAGATAGCTTCTAATTAAATATAACACATTCCATTACTCATGAAAGAGAGAATTCATTTGCACAGAAAGAAGTAAGATCATTCACTACAAAGAAATAATTCAGAACAGTAAAGAAAGATCTCACAGTAAAGTATGGAAGTCACAAGAATAATCCAATATACATCCAATCTTCATTTCCATGCAAAAAGACGTCCTCTCCAGGCTCTTATTAGGTAGATTTTATTTTCTTGAGACAAGTGCAAGGTAGCTCGTACAAGTTTAGAAAATATTATTTCCCTGCCAAAAGTCCTGTACATTGCTTCCTAAACTTCTATTTATAATATTACAAAATGCCCTTTGGGATGCCACCTGGCTCATTACACTTGTTACTTACAGACTTTTCCCTTTTAATAGACAAAAATGTGACCCTTTCTTAACAGAAAATTACTTTAAAAAAGAAAAGGACAGCTGTCCAATGGCTCCACATTTTTATACATATGAAAGCCAAATTACAAAAGATAGGAATTAACGCCTTGATATCAGCGCGTTCACTCTTGGGCAGGCGCTCCAGCTAGGAGAGAAGCAATCGAGCTAGCTGTTACTGCTGCTGCTGCTGGGAGAGAAGAACTCGGGCTAGTTGTTACTTCTGCTTTCTTTTCCTCTTCTGCAATGTAACTAAACCATACACCAGTATCTCTTATAACTACATTTGCTGAGGCAGGGAGTAAGATTTTCTGAGAAGTTATATCTTTACCAAGCTCTGCTCCAATATCTTGAATTTCTGTTACTGCTGCTTGGTGTATTTCCTTAAGCAGATGATTGTGTATTGATGACATCCCAATATAATGGTGGAGATCATCAATGTCTAAGATATCAATCTTCTTTACATATTCTGTTTGGATGCCCAGTTCTTCCTTCAGGTCAGATAAACGTTGTTCTTTTCCTGGGAAATCATCAAGGGACTGAGGGAAACTCAACTTGCATTTGTCATGTGCTTCATGTATTCTTTGATAAAGATCACTACTTTTATCCATTGTCCCTCGGATCTTGGCCATTAGCTTAATGCTACAGTTTCTGCAAAATTTCAAAAGGGCTATGTCTTCATTAAAACCATCTACAGATTTGAATGGGAGATGCTTGGGGAAATCCACCTTTCCTTCTCTCCATTCTATCTGGCTCAGGATATTTGCCTTAACCCGAGTATATTTAGCCTTAAGCCTATTGGCCTCTACATTAACTTCCTTTAATCTAACCACCATGGCCTTGAGCTTGCATACTTCCTCAATAATTAGTTCCTGCGTGTCATGGATTTGCTTTAGGATGCTACAGGACAGCTCATGGAAAGGAGACATATCTATCGCTCTGCCTTCTGCTTGCTCTAATTGTTCAACCAATACCTGCTTATCTGCCTCTAGATGGGATACTTTAGCTTCTGCATCGTTCTTTTCTGCTTCTAAGATCATCATCTGGACCGCCATGTGCTCCTTTTCTTCTTCCAAAAGGTTATACTTGTCTGACAATTCCTTATGTTCAACAGATAGGCGATTATACCTATTCACTATGAGATCTCTGTAAGCCTGCTCGTTATCCATAGTGTGTTGTAACATGCGAGCTCTCCTCTTTGTCGACTCAACTTCTTTAACTATATCGGCCACATTGTCCAGCGTTGCTTTTGCTGTCTCTATAGCGGCGGATGCCATAGCTAAGGGAGCCTTATTTGTATTTTGCATTACTGTGGTCTCCCGGTGGGTAACAATATCTTCTTGGAAGAGTCTCTTTATCCTCTCTTTCGATTTAAGGACCATTGCCTTCCTCTTCTTATCATAGACAAATTCATCCCATCTGGACACGGTATGCTCTTCTGATGGAGTGTAAGGGACGATTGGGAGATCTATAATATTTATTTCTGATTCCGTGGGTGGGGTCTGGACTACTTGAGCTGAATATGTTCCCACATTTTGGGTACTAGAGACACCTACTTGTGCTGTGTCTGCCTCCACATTTTGAGTGCCGGAGACACCTGCTTGAGATACGTCTATTTCCATATCCTGGGTGCCGGAGCCACCTGCTTGGGCATCTTCAACTGTCTTGAGTTCTTCTTCCGTCTTTTGCCTCACTTCAGCTTGTTGCCCTCTCTCTTCTTCTTCAACTTGCGGCTGATTCTCATTTCCTTCCACCTGCTTCGCGTCTTCGGCTTCTTTCTGCATCCTTGCATCTTCTGCTTCTTTCTGTTGCTGGGATTCCTCAACTTCTTTCCGCAGCCTTTCATTTTCTGCTTCTTGCTACAATCTTGCCACTTCAGTCTCTTGCTGCAACCTTGCTTCCTCTTTTAACCTTTGTTCTTCTTGGGCTCCGGCATCAACTGCTTCTTTCTCTTTATGCAGGCTGTTTTTTTGGGCCTTGGTAGAGCTAGAGCTTGCTCCACTGCCTTGGCGACAAATCTGCAGCTCAGTCGTGTTGCTGATGCCTCTGAATGCCTCTTCCTCGGCATCATAATAATGAGCATACTCAAAATGAGCATAAATTTCCTTGCAATGCTCGGCAACTTTTCCTTGCCTATCATTCCTATGGAAAATTACTTCGTCGAAGTGGAAAGCTTTCAGCTCCCTCGATTATTGGTATGGTTTTAGTGTAGGATGATAGCAACGTGCAAGTACATGTGATTTAATACCTCGACAAGGGTCTTATCGACTCTGAAACTCATTATTCACATGTTGAGAAGTTGGATTTGGAAGCTGTCATCGCTGTCCAAAAGTTCCGTCATTACATTATGCTCCGTACTACTACTATAATTTCCAATTCCAACCCTATGTACCACGTCTTAACTTGTCAAGTAATTGGGGGAAAATATTCGTGTTGGATCGTGATTCTTCAGGAATTCGATGTATAGTTTGAAAAGGAAAAATAATAAAAACTCATTAGTGTTCGCGGAGCTAATTTGCGATCTTCCCCGTTGTTAGCACTCAAAATGACCCTTAAGGTTGTGGGAAAAGTCACTTCAAGGTAACCACAAAACCAACTTTAGGAAAGAGAGCTGGCATCTTTCTTCCCAGAGAGGGATCTCTCACAGATTGTTTAACAAGGCCAAATATATGAGTACGAATTAAAATCAGATTATTGTTTGGTTGAAATAGGGAAAGCATTCATTGGGCAATGGAGTCAAAATATAACACATATATCAATTAACAGTGTTGTGGCATGGAATTTTATAACAAAGGCAAGGTAGTTACTAATTTACATTCAAAATGCTGTAGTCTGGTGATGAAGAAGAAATGAAGAACAATCCATTGACATGGGAATCTAACAAGGATGAATCTAATGCTAACTCTAGTAGAAAGATTTGGTTAATATCTGAAATCAATAGACAAAGCATATATGTATGAATTTTGTACTATCAAACACTTATTTCAGACATGAAAAAGATAACAAAATGGAATAGATAACAAGGAACACATTCACATAAGGAAAGAAGATACAAATTGTAAAGCAAATAACACAGGAATCTCTACAAAATGCCAGCCTTGGCTCTGTAATTTTATTAAGGATAGATCTCAAATACAAAACTCAAGTTCTCATGGGTTCCAACCCTTTTTTCTCTCTATTACATGTGAATATATAGGAGCAGACAACCCTTAGGCTCGAATCACCCTAACAGAAAGTTGTTACAACTACGATGACACCTATGCAGACAGGTCCATCATCCTTGAAAATTAGTTACAACAGAAATGACAAGTGCTAACAAAATAGGCTTAACTGTCTTTTACAAGTGTCGATGAATAGTTATTAACTAGTAACAGCTCTTAGTAAATAAACAAAGCCTAAGTAACTAAGTCTTCAGGCTGCAAAGCTCCACGATCTTCAAAAATCTCTATGCATGCAGCGTTAGCTTGAATTTTCCATACTTTTCCACAAGCTTCCATTGGTTGGTAGCTAGCAAATTTGATGTGGCCACCTCCTTTAGCAATACTCGTAATTTTGTATGGTCTCTGTATGAATAGCTTTGAAGGTGTGCACAAGCTTCTTTAAAAACCAGGACCAATTCAAACTCCCTTGTCAACTTATCCACCACTGTTTTTCCAAACAGTGATTGGGTCATGCCAGTAAAGTATGTATAATCCAACCTGCATCCCATCAACATGTCTTGATACTCTTTCTGTGTCAGCATTGTTCCATCTTCTTCCCAAAAGAGTGGAATCCCTTTCTTAAATAATGGATCAAACATATCTTTAAAGAGCTTCAATTGGTGTTCCATAATATCTATTTTGGCCTGGACCGTAGCTAACTGGTGATGTTTGTTTATTACCTTCCTGGCCCAGATGATGGTGGATAATATATGCTTTATGCCTGTAGCTTTTTGATTTGTGCCTTGTGAGCTCTGTTCTCCACTCTTTCTTGTTTAAGCTGATTTCCAACCTTATCCTTACTGGATTGTAATTTGGACAGTTCCAATGCAGCTTTTAATAACTTGGCATAAATAACATCTCTAGTCTCTTTATGTAAATGGATCATGTTAGGGATGGGAAAGTCCTCCAGGTTCATTTTCACCCCAATCGCCTTATCTTTGGTTGCTAGGGCCAAATTCAAAGTGTTCTGAGCACGGCTCCTGACAGTGACTAAAGACACATTCTTGTTGGATATTTGTCTAACCTCTGCATACAACTTTGATTCTTCTGAAGCTACCTCTTCATTCTCCTTATATTCATCCAACAAATGTGATCTACTTTTTCCTTATGCAGCAGGATCAATAGCTGTTTTATCAAATACATATTCCTTGATTTCGAAGGCAGGTACTTTGGCCTCCACCTGTTTCTTCTTACCTCGACCAGTCTTCACCTATACAATCTGCTGCCCTACTTCCCTCACTTTTTGCCTCTTTGGGGCTCTTTCTGTGCCCTCATATTCTATATCCATGGCATCAATGACTTCCACTATGTTGGATTTTTCAGAACAACTGGCAAGGGGAACAATTGCTCCAACTGCTGGGACCAAGCTGGAAGTCCCAGGTTGTGGTGATGCGGCTTTTGGTACCAAAGAAGTGGCGTCTTCCTGTTCATCTACATCCATCTGAATTTTGCTAGGATATTCCAACCAGTTAGCAGTCTCTGCCATACCTGCAAGCTCAAAATGTTCAAATCCCTTTCTGTTACTTTCTTTCCTCCTGTTGGAGATGATGTGATGGGGATCATAGTTGATGGTAGCCTTTGTTTGAAATCCCATTTCTCTTATCGTACATTCAATGGCTGAAAGGGAATCCTTACTCTTGATGATGAATGGGCCTACAACCCATGGAAAAGCAATGTCTGAAGCCTTCTTATGATCTAAGAAATGTTCAGTTTCCACCCTTAAATTATGTCTGCTAAATTTCAGGGAAAACACTCTAGTAGTTAAAAAAGCTGGCAGTACATAAGGTGAATGGGAAAACCCATATACTCTGATCACTGTGCCATGTTTCAAAAGAAACCAATCTCCAATTTCCTTCTCATGAGAAGGTTGCAACATCTCCTTCATCTCTGCTAACACCCTGGGCAATATTTTCTGATAAAAAATGTTGTAAACCTCTGACATGAGGTTGTTCATGAAATTGATGTAATTTGTGTGCATTTCCTTTGTGAGCATCATCTCAGGCAGCTGCAAGTTTTCTTCATTAAAAGATAAGAACATTCTCAGCAAATATGATTGGAATCTAAAACTTCTGGTCATGTGGAAGGCCACTAGTTGAGAATGAATATTCTTAGCTAGGGACTCATCAAACTTAAGGCAAGCACACTGGAATGACTGGTCAGACTCCTCAGACTCTAATGGGAAGGTGCTAAGGACGAAAAGAAGACTCATCATGGGTTCAGTGACATACATATCTGTGTCTAATCCTAAGAATTGGCTTAGCATGGTTATGGCACACCTGGATTCTTCAGTGAAGAGACAGACTTTGACTGGGAAAGCATGGTCATGCAATGGGACACCAGGTTTTAGGAAAACCCTGTGGAAAATTTGTTTTAATTCAACTGCAGACTACCTGAAACACTGAATCAGGGATTCTTCCTTGTAATCTTAGGCCTTCAGACTGAATTCATCGGGAATTGCCAGGGATTTTCTTATAACTACAGGGCTGACAAGACACAAATTTTTTGAACTGGACGCATCCATAATCACCCTCTCAGAGGAGGAGTAATTACTAGCGCACCAGTTGACAACCTCAGGGCAGCTTAGGGTTTGGTTGGCTGAGAAAAATTGGAAAAATGACTTGTATACCTTATGCACATCTATATTCCAGTTCCTAATCAGTTCTAGTCTGTCCTTTACTGTTTTAATGGGTCCATTAGTCAGCATTGTGTCATAGACCTCAGCATCCTTGTCTTCTAACAACTCTTCTATATTCTGGTGTTCAAAACCTGGGGGTTCTACTTCTCCAAGCTCAACCATTTAAATAGTTTCGTAAGAAGAAAGGAGGCCTACTTGGTTATTGACAGCTGGTCTGAGATCCTGGATGAGTTGTCTACGTGCAACAAGTTTGTCGTCTTTCGCTTTCCAATGCAACCGGACAAACAATATCCAGATTCCCATGCAAAAGTATTTTTATATTATTTTCCTCTCCTATCACTCCTGCATCTGTCGCTGTGAAGAAGCTTGTTTAACCGTTCATTTGCACGATCAACCCTGCGCCGTTGATCTTTTCCCCACTTAACTCTACAATCCTTCGCATTTTTCAATCTTTCAAATGTTGCCTTACTTGCACTTTAGATCCACGTAGCCACTATCAACCATTGCTCTAGATCCTATCGGCATCCCGACCGTCCAAAGGTATGGCCCCTACCAAGGTTCGTAGACTTGGAAAGTGTCGATAATCCACGCATGTTCAATCTGCGAACTAAACATCCACCGTCGATGCCTTTCCCCGCCATATCTGCACCGTCGCATGTTGTGGAGCCTACTGCCACTTCGAAATTTCAAATTTTTTATTTCTCCACGCATGTCCAATCAACGAAGTACTTAAAGACCGTAGATCTGTCCTCCCATCCATTGATTCGACCTCCGATTTTCCTGCGGGCTAGCAACACTCCGCCCACACTTAAACCACCCCATCTTACTTCTGCGAAGTCGCCTTTCAGCCGTCGATCTCCATCGCCGCAGATCTGATTCGTCCATTCTTGCCCACACATTACCCCGAGTGGATTCTCACCTTCTAATCCCATCTGTAAGGTTACATAGAAATTTCGCTTTTCTCCATCTCAGACCTAGGAAAAACCTCTAATATCTCAAAAATATTCTTAGCATGCCTTCTAGATCAGATTGACACACGAATTTTTGGGATTTTATTCTCCATCTGCGAGGCTCTAACCCTTCCCAACTTATCAAGCCAAAACTAGTGCTAACACCCGTATTGATCAAGAGTCTGAGCCCATTGACTCTCTTCCTAATGAGTCATTGTTCCCGATCAATACTTCCAATCCATGGTACTGAGATATCACCTTGTATCTCCAAACAAAACGCTTCAAACCTCACTTATCCCATGATGAATGCCGTCGTATCCGCCATCATGCCAAATATTATCTAATCATCGGTGACACCCTATATTGCTGTGGCATTGATTCAATCTTTCGACGATGTTTAACTCATGCGGAGGCCGAGCATGTACTAAATGACTGCCACTTGGGGGCACGTGGCAGTCACCTCTCTAGGATGGTGACAACCCATAATATTTTACGCGTTGGATGTTGCTAGCCATCCATATTCAAATATTGCATGGAAGTTGTTAAGAAGTGTGGAGGAACACGAGTTCCTTACTAAGTAAATAACCAATACAAGTAACGTATAAACGCCATAAATGGTTAAGTAGTAATGTAAAATGGAATGTATATTCGATAATGGATAATAGGTTACAATAATGGCCGGCCTTTAAATAAGGCTTGGACATTTGACATGAAGAGTCATGCCTTTTCATTTGACATGAAAAGTCATGTCTTTAATTAATCTTATTTATTTAATTATACTTTAATTATATTCGTTACATTGCCACTTTCTTAGAAAGGATTTGTCCGCAAAGCCTTTAAATTTTTATGTATTGCTTTTTGTGGTGTCGTGGTTGATGACACATGTTGATACGAACTTTTAAGCATCGGGCATAACTTCTGATATGTGGAGGGATCAATCCATCCCAAGTTGATTTGTCGATGATTGTCGGAATTCCGTACTGATATGTCATCGGGAGTTTTGATCACCTTAGTACCTTTATCTTCTGACATTTCCGCTTTTTAAGGGTGTCGGTTTTTATGGTTGGGGTGTCGATAGGGAATTTTCACACTATAAATTTCTTTTACGAAAGTCGTCTTTTGATCACTGCTCCGAGTTGGAAGTTGTATTTTCGTCCCTTGAGGTTTTAAGGTTTCGTCTTGTATTTTTTCCAACTTGTTCTCTAATTGTATCTTATCCTTTTGAAATTTCTTAATCACTTATACTTGTGATTTCCTAACTTCTTTCGACTTCTTAAGTTGTTCTTTAAGATCCTCGTTATGACTTCTGATGCAACTATTTTCTTCCTGCTTGTCTAGAAGTTTCCCTTCAATGTCTTCCGTAGATTGTTCTATCTTTCGACTATTTTTCAATTTCTTAATTTTTGCGAATAGTAACTTGTTATGATTTCTTAGTCTGAAAATTTCTTCAGCATTGTTGGATAATGCTTTATTATTCTTTGCGATCTTTGATTTGTGTACCTTTTTAGAGTCGTCGTTTTGTGTTTGAAGATCTTGTATTTGTTGTCGACATTGGTCTACCTTTGATTCTTGATCTCCTAATTTATGCCGTATCTTCTTCAGATCTTCATCCTTTTCATTAAGGATCTTGTTCAAGCGTTTTATTTCTGCTTTGTATTTAATTATTTCATTCTTTATATCTTGATATTCTAGCCTCTGATTGAGTTCATTTTCGACTCTTAATTCATCAATTTGCACATACAATTTTTCTATACGACTTTCCTGGTTGGAGATTTTTTGTTCATCGAACTTTTCTTGTAGCTTACGTATTACAATTACTGCTTCAAATTTTGTATTCCTGTCGTGTAAATCTTCATTGTCTCTTTGATAGCGCTTTAACTTGGCTTCTAATTTATCTATGTGTAGTCGCAAACCGACTTCCATCGTCTTTGATTTCTTCGACGTTAGATGCTTGTTCTGGACTATAGATGGTCTTTAATTGGTCTTCGATTTCTTCGACAAGGGTGGATTAAAAAGATGTAATAATTCCCAATATGTCTATCTTGGAAAGAACTTTATTTGATTTTTGCTTTCCTTTGTCTTATTTCCTTTATAATAGGTGGACACACAAAAAGGTATAATAACTCTTAATGTGGTTCTTCTACAAAAAGATCTTTTGATTTTTCTTTTATAATTACTAGAAAAATACAATTTAATAGTAATTATTATTACTAATATTATTAATTTAATAATAATAATATTAATACTTATATTATAATAACACTTATTATTAAATTTAATAATAATGTGTTATAATAATTTAAAAAAAAAATATTATAACAATGATAATAATTTTTTTTAATGGAAAAAACAGGGATTTAAAGCAATGTAAGTGGGACGCGTGTGCAGGATGGAGAATGCAGATGGAATCGAGCAACGCGTTAATGGATCGACATCGGAAATGGAGGGCGCAGGTGTGAGGTAGAGCGTGGGCAAACGTAGAGTCACAGAATAGAGAGGATAGGCTATGGAATGAGAGGGGAGAATGCGCGTGGGGAGAGTGTGGAGAGTGCAGCGTGGAGGGTCGCGGAGGGGCAGGAGCAAGAGCAATGTAAGAGTGTGGCCGAAAGTGGAGGAGATGGAGGGAAGGAGGGAAAGAGTGGGGTGTGAGGGAACTACAAGGAAGAAAGGAAGTGTGTGCGCAGAGGTTGAAGAGGTATGGAGCGATGGTAGTGAGGGAAAGTGGAGCTGTGCGTGAGGTGTGGTGCAAGAGGTGGAGGAGATGATGACGGGAGGGCGCATGCGTAGCAGGGAGGATGGAGGTGGAAGGTCAACTAGGATGCGTAGGGCATGGAACGAGTAGGCACGTGGGAGAGATCAGAGGGATGCAGGATGAGAGGAGAAAGTATGATGTCGGTGGGGAAGTAGGGAGGATATAGGGAGGTGCAATAGAGAGAGAGACACGTGGGAATGACAGGAGGAATTAGGGTGCAGGAATGGAAGGAGGAAGGAGGGCGCAGGTGATGGATGAGAGCAGGGAAGTATTGAAGCAGTGAAGGGAGATGGTGGAGAATGGAGGAGGAGGTGGAGAACGCGGGATGTATGAAGTGAAACGATGGGGAATGCAACAAAAGCGTGAGAGAAGGAGAGTTTTAAGAAAATATGATTTTGATGGCCATGGGCCCAGTTTCAGAGAAACTCTGACGGTATTGGTTAAAAACCAGAATCAGGGAGGCCCAAGGAAGAGCTAGCTCTGATACCACTGGAGGAACAAGAGTTCCTTACTAAGTAAATAACCAGTACAAGTAACGTATAAACGCCATAAATGGCTAAGTAGTAATGTAAAATGGAATATATATTCGATAATGGATAATAGGTTACAATAATGGCCCGCCTTTAAATAAGGCTTGGACATTTGACATGAAAAGTCATGTTTTTAATTAATCTTATTTATTTAATTATACTTTAATTATATTCATTACAAACACATTCAAACCCAATTTGGAAGCATTCAGAGCAATTCAGAAGCATTTAAGTCATTACTAGTCTAAGGGTCAAATTGGCCAAAAAGTGCAATTTTTCCAAATTTTCCAAATTTATTAAAAAGGGACACTACAAATGGTATTAGAACATGGTCCTTGAACCTGATGTGATTGAACATTAATGAGGACAAGAAGTTAGGGACCACCTTAGAAATCAAAACTAAAAGTAGTTTTGTTGAAGAGGAAGAAGTAGGAAAAGAAGAGCATTTTGTTGAAACTATGGCTAAGGATGAGAATGGAACCTTAGAGGAGAATGAGGAGTTTAGGAAATTTATGAAAACATTCTTTGAATACATGACAAAATAGATAATGAATGGGTTCGAATTGTTGGGTAGTCAAATTGGAATCAAATTGGCATTAGGAGGCAACAGTAGTTCTCCTTTCGAGGAAAAGAAGGCAATGGGTGAAAGTCTTTTCTCAAGGACAGGGCCTCGTAATCGACCTCATGAATTTCAAATATCAACAAGAGATACTGCACCTAAGTTTCTTGATTCCAAATAAAATCCTAACACCCCATATAGCATGCATGATTTTTTAGCAGAACGGGAGTAGTTGAGTGAAGATTGTAGAAGGACCCTACCATTTGATCAATTCTTTACTGTCTGAAACAAGCTCAGAATGAGAGGAGATAATAGGAATCCCTTTCAAAATAAAGAATTGAATTATGCAATAAGTAAAATTCCACTTCCTACTTTTTATGGCTCATCTCAAAGTTCTGCAAATACTTGGATACAAAAACTAGATGTGTATTTTCAGCTGAATCCAATGGTTGAAGGGGATGCTCTAAAAATGGCTATTTTGCATATTGGGGGAGATGCTAATGATTGGTGGTTCCATGGAATTAAAACAATGGGAAATGATTAGGTTACAACATATGAAGAATTTGTTAATAGGGTATTGGGAATATTTGAGCAAAAAGACCCATAAATGCCTTTCAAAGAACTAGCACAGTTGAAGCAAAATGGAACACCGGATGAATAAATGTTAGAATTTAAAAAATTATCAGTTAAGGTGGCTGATATATCTATGTTAAGATTAGTATTTCTCTTTACTGAAGGTTTGGAGGAACCTTTGAAGGGTTTGGTTAAGGCCCACAAACCTACTTCATTTAAAGATGCCATGAACTTGGCAAGAGATATGCAAAATGTGCTACCCAAGACAAGGTATCCTCCCAAGCCCAACTTTCCTTCCCAATTCAGATTTGAAAAGAAGCCATGGAAAGAAGATGCATTTGGAAAGGATAATAAAGAGGGACCAAGCAAGGAAGAACTCCGAAGAAAGAAACTATGTTACACATGCTTCCAACTGTGGGTACCAGGGCATAAATGTGCTAAGGGAAAGGCACAATTGATTGAAGTATTTTCTGATGATGAGTATGAAGGGGGTATGGAGGAAGGAGGACATATTTCATCCCAAGAAGAGGGATGTTTCACAGTAGAAGAAGAAAAAAATGAAGAAAATCATCCATTACCTGACAAAGGGATACTAACAGTGCTTTTAGGAGTGCCGCGTTTCCACACTATTCGATGTCAGGGAGCTGTACAAGGACAAAGGGTTTCGGTATTGGTAGATGGAGGAGCCATGCATAAATTCATTGATGCAACCATGGTGGAGAGGAGAAAGCTACCCGTTGAACCATTCAATGGCTTCACAGTCATCATTCCAGGTCACCATAATATGGAGTGAAAAACATGGATTCCAAAGCTACAACTCACCATAGGTAATTACACATTTTTTGATAGATTTTATGTGGTTGATGTTGCTGATACTAATGTGGTATTGGGAGTGCAATGGCTGTACTCTATAGGGTAACATACAGTGAACTATGAAATCCCTGAAATGAGATTCAGAGATTCAGAAGGAAAACAAAGAGTATTGATAGGAATGCACACCTATCCGACTCAAGTAGTGTCCTCCCAAAGTATGAAGTCCACATTAAGGCATAGGGATATTGAATGGGTTGTTGAATGTTGCATCACTTCCCCCAAGACAAAAATAAATATTTCAGAACATCCAAGGGAGATGAGGCAGCTACTACATAAGAATGAAAAGGTTTTTAGAGACCTTCCTTTTGGAAGACCACCTGATAGAGGAGGAGCAATTTTGCAGCATCCTAAATTGAAATTGCTTGAGGACAAGCAATATTGGGAGAGGAGGACTGTAATGTCCCCATTCAAATAAATCTCAAAAGAGAACATTCCACCAATCTACTAGTTTCCTAGGTTGGGGTGGAAACATTAGATTTGGAATAAGGAGACTATAAAACCCCAAATGGACATTAGATTGACATAAATATATTAAAAGGGGTTAAATAAATATTTATGATAGGAAAATAAGGTGGCACTTGGTCATGGAGACACATTGGTGGTGTGGGACCCACACAAGCTAGATGCCTCATGCCACATGGCATTCTATTCTCACCCATTTGAATCCAAGGTGGATTATAATAATCTTGGGGATTTGGAAGGTCAATATACTTGGCATGAATCAATGAAGGTCGAATTGGAGTGGAAGAGTAACTCCCATGGAAGAGGAAGAGGCATTTGAGAGATATTAAGACACTTGGGCTAGATTCCCTAGCTTCTATGACAACAATGATGAAGATGCTATGAAACCCATGACACAAATCAGACCTGATTGCTGACATCTGACTAATATGACACGTCAGGGATAAAAATAGCCTCCAAGAAGGCACACAAGGGATTTGGGGTAGCCAAAGAGTTATCCATTCGAATTGAGTGAAGGAGGAGGCTAGGAATGAAGGGACAAGTTGCACACATTGGAATCTCTTCCCAATTCGAGTTGGCATGAAGCTCATGGATGGAATTAGAGATAAGGAGGTATTTGGAAGTTTATAAAAGTCAAGAACATATAAGGAGAGTGGATTTTGATCATTTCTCATTTTGCATATTGGAGAGCATAGCTTGTCCATGCTTGTGGAGTGTTTACTCTACTTGCCTTAGTACCAATTTCAAGGATGAAAGATTCCCATCCTAATTGGAAATTGGAGAGGAAATTGAGACCTTTCATTTGGATATAAAATGAAGTCATTTGTTCCAGTTTGAAGCTACAGGGATGCTCGTGATATCCTCTTCTTCAACTTGTTTCCACACCTTTCTCACATTTCTATTCATATTTTCGCTCTTGGAGGAAGGGCGCATTTGGTGAGATGGTGATATATTTGGGGAAGATCTTGTGGCCCCATTTATTTGTAATCTGATTTATTTAATCTGTATTTAATGCTCAGAATATCCTCAGGTCAAAATACCAAGTGAAACTATGTCAAAATACCAAACAATGTACAAATGGTCCCAATTTCCTCATATCTTGTTATGAAATCTTGAAGTTGCTTTATTTCGACTTGTATCAGTTCATCTCTGTGATTTTTATGATGTATTGAGATTCATTAATGTCCTTAAGAAGTTTAATATACATTACATAAGCCTTTGGATCATAAATCTCGAATTTCATAGCAAGTAGTGAAGTTTCCTATCATTTCCCACCATGTGAAGACATGTCCACAAACCTATGATTTATGGGAGTTGAAATAGCCTTTAGGAACTGATTAATGATGCATTTGGGTTCCCATTTAAGTCCTTTAACTAATCCATGTCTCTGTTATGAAATTTGGGAGGGTCGTACTCCATTTGGTAAGCCATCTTTGTCCCCTACCCTTGGGGGTTTGAACCTCGAATTTGCTAGTAAAGTTTCCCTATTTTATCCTGATTGTAAATGAGTGTTTTAGAGGTCTTTTGAGAGTTTCCAAGCATCCATTAGAGTCATTTTTATGTATTAATACCTCTCAAACACATTCAGACCCAATTTGGAAGCATTCAGAGCAATTTGGAAGCATTCAGAGCAATTTGGAAGCATTCAGAGCAATTTGGAAGCATTTGAGTCATTACTTGTCATGTCCCAAATTTGGAATTGGGTCACAATGGCCTAATCACATTATCCATATTCATTAGAGTTTGTAAAATTGATGTTAAGGGTCAAATAATTGCCAAGGAGGAAAATTACTAGTTTCCTAGGTTTGGGGTGGAAGCTTTGGGATTTGGAATAAGGGGGATAATAAATGATGTTTAGACATTAGAAGGGTTCAAGTATTTAATAAATAGAGTGAATAAAGAAATTCAAGAGAAATCCTAAGTGACAAATGGTTTTGGAGACATATGGAGGATGTGGGACCCACACTAGCTTGATTTTTCATAATACATGGTATCTCTCTTTTGCAAATTCGAATTAATGGGAATGTGAACACTCTTGGGTGAGTTGGTAAGTCATAACACATGTCATTGAGCATCTTAGGTCGAATTTGGAAGGATTGGTAACCTCCATGGAAGATAAAGAGTCAAAGTGGAAGTTTGTGGACACTTGGGCTAGATTCCCTAGCCCCTATGACACCAATGATGGAGCATCTATGAAAACTATGACAAATTGCAGACTTGACCTCTGACATCTGACCACTATGACATGTCAGCCCCAAAAATAGGCTCAAAGAAGGCGAATTTGGGAGTTGGAGAAGCCAAAGAGACTCAAAATCGAATTTGGGAGAAGATGGAAGGTTGGAACTAGGAGACAAGTGGCAAATGTGGAATATTTCCTAAATGAAAATCTATTGAATCTATTGAGAGGATTTCGACCCTTAGAAGGTTAATGCTGGTTATAAAATGTAGAAATGAAGTATGAGAATGGCTTTTGATCATTTGTAGAATTTGCAATTGCATTTGTGAAGAGGGAGAGCTAGTGGATGACTAGTTTCTTGCCTTAGCCAATTTCGAGGGTGGAAGATTCCCATCCAAGTTGGCAATTGGAAAGGCCATTCAGACCTTTCATTTGGAGCTTTAATGGAGTCTTTATTTGCAGGTGTAAGCTACAGGGCAGCTCATGGTTTCTTCTATTGCAGCTCGCTCCTTCAACTATTTCCAGTTTTGATGGCATATTCTTGATCCTTGAGGGAGGGCGTTTTTGGTGAGCTATTGTACTCTTTGGGGGAGATTATAATGCCCCATTTATTTTGTAATATGAATTAAATACTCTGTTCTTCATCTCCAGAAAGTTTCAGGTCGAAATTCCAAGTAGAAATGTATAAATCTCATTTTTAATGGAAGAACAATGCCATTTTCCCACTACCTTGTTGTGAACCAATGTATTGATGACGATTTCGAATGAATGGATGATTATATGATGCATTTGTGATTAATGGACTGCCATGGATGTATTTTACAAGTTTCATGTACTGTACTTGAGCATTTGAAGTATTTTTACTCAGTTTAATTGCATTGGGAGAAGAAATAGTGCCATTTCCCCAAGGGTCGAATTGGTGATTTTTGCAGTTGAATGGGAGAGGGTGAGAACAGTTGTAATAAACCATTAATGGTGCATATGAGACATTAATAACATAATTAACACATTACATACCTCTGTTCATAAATTTGAGTGGGTTTGGAGGCATTTGGGAAGCCATTTTCAGTACTTGCCTTAGGGGGATTTGAACCCCAAATTACTAGTAAAATTGCATACTTGGTCCAGAATCTTAAGAGAGTTTTCAGAGGTCTTTTGGTGGCCATATGTTATCCCTGAACATCATATTCAATCCCTAATATCATTCATACACCTTCCTTGAAGATTTGAAGGCATTTGGAGTCAATTTGAGACCTAGAGACCAATACTAGTCAAAGGGAAATCACTAGTAAAGTTACCTACATTGACCGGAATTGAAAGAGTATTTGCAGAAGTATTTTAAAGGTACAAAGGAATCCCTGAAACACATATTTATGTTCTAATATCATTCATATACCTTCTCAGAAGATTTGGGATCATTTGGGGCAAATTTGGGACCTAGAGATCGAAACTAGTCAAAGGTCGAACCAAGGAAAAAAGTGAAAAATTGCAATTTTAATAAAATTCCTAACAAGGGACATTACATTACTAGTCTAAGCGTCGAATTGACCAAAAAGTGCAATTTTTCCAAATTTTCCAAATTTATTAAAAAGGGGCAATACATGCACTCAATGGAATAAAGCATGTGATATCTAGTAGCCTGATGCATATCTGTACTACCCTCTACCCTCTCAATGGTGAATAGTACATTTTTTAAAGGACGGTCTTGCACATTCTTGATGGGAATCTTCCCACCTAACATCTGTGTCTCGAGAGTGAAAAACTGTGTGATATTTAAATCCTCAGTAGTCCTATCACCACCTCTAGGACCGGATAGTGACACTGGAGCTCCACATTTGGATAAACCCATCAGAAAGTAAATGTCCTCTATATCCAATGCGAGGATATGTGTCCCAACTTGAAAGTATTGTTGATCTGGGTCCCACATTCACATCAAGTAATCCAACAACTGGAGTTATGCTCTCATTCCTTGCACTTGGAATAATTTTAACAATCTACATTCCCTCAAAGTATTGACCGAATGGGATCATTTTCCGCTTGGAAATATTTTAATTCATGCTCCCTCTCCTTCCATTGCACCATTTTGATTGATAAATTTTGCATGTACATCAATTTAAGGAGCATTAGAAGCATTTCATGGCAACAAAATCCAATTTTTTGCTTGGATTTTAACCTTTTTGGGTCGCTCTGTTGCCGACGCACCCTGGATTTGGAAATAGGGTGTCAGGGATGCAATTACCCAATTCGGGATGTGCGTCACCCCTGGATGAGGCACTTCCTGAAAGGGAGAAGTGTGTCACCTAGGGAACACACTTTCACCCTATGTAACGACCCTTAAAAGCACCTAAAACTGCATAAAAACAAAAACAATTGACCATGAAATTGAAGAGTAGGATGAGTGTGATTACCTGCACCTGACGGAATGAAGAATGGTTGCCCGATGCTCCCGCAATGCCCATAGCAAGTTTGAGCTAAAAAAGACCTTTCACTCACTCCCAACTTGGTAAAAAACACAATGGTAAATAATAAGTTTACTTTTTACCCTTTTTAACATTCAAAATGGAATATTCCAAGTTTAATTCTGATTATTCCAAGTGTTTTTTTACTAATTTGATTATATTTTTGTGTTTTAATCTACATACTGGATCTAAAACTTGTTTCCAAGCTTGCAAGTTGAGGATAATAAACATTTGACTGTGGCAAAGATAATTTTTTACTTTTTCATGCTCCTCGTTTAATATGAAAAAGATTCTAAGTGCTTTTTGATACCGTTATCATGCTCGCTAAACTTAAAGAACAAAAGGTGTCAAGCTTAGTCTTTGTTATTTCTCGTGCTCATAAATACATGAGAATAAGTTATCGAGTATACTTTTTTCTCTTTATTGGGTTCATAAAAATGTTACGAAAAATGATCCCCCCTGGAGTTTCCTTTAAGCTATTTTCAGACTCCCAAAATATGAAAAGATTGCCAAGCAATCTTGTCTCTTTTACGCTTATAAAAGGATGAAAAAGGTCATCTACACGGTGATAGTTTACCCCTTTTTCGGACCGTGTGGACTATTTATGAAAAATGAATACTTTGGTCAACATTTGACTACAAGAGTTCTTTCCAAGTATTATTTTATACTTTTTCGGACCTCAGGGACTAAAATCTATGAAAAAGTACACCTTGGAGTCTTCTTTAGTCTTCTCAGACTCTCTAAACATGAAATGACGTCGAGTTTACCTTCTATGGACTCGTTGAAATTCAAACATTGAAGGACCATTTCGGAAACGATCCTCTCCTTCCTCAAGTTCGTAAAACATGTGAGGTTGGACTCATTCGAAAGATGAGCTAGAACGAGCGTTTATTACCCCATTCCAACTCATTAAAAATCAAATAGGCACTCGTCGATCATGGCAGGGAAATTAAAGGAAAGATCATGTATCTAAGTCTTTGTTAGTGGAAACTTATAGTCGCCCTTGAACATGGCACTTGTTTGCATTTCATTCAAACAAATTGGGTAATATGCTTGTCCTCGAGTCATACCATTTTCTTGAGTTATTTCGCTCCTTTGGGTCATCTGAAGAATGCATCAATCATGTATTGTATTAGGTCTTGGTATCCATATCGTCATGTTAATGCTGCAAAGTCATGCCATTCCATGTTTAAAGGAAGTTTGTTGTTGAGTCAACCTTTGCAGTCATTATACCTTCCTTTGTGTCAGTCACCCCCAAGTCAGTATCAAAAGTTACTTTGTAGTCCGATCTACTTCAAAAATATCTTTGGTATTGTTTTGTGTCGATGATGGGGGAAACATCATGGCCCTCCTTCGGTTTATTCTTGTTGAATTCAACACATCATCCAAGGATTGGACCTAGAAACCTGTTGAGTACCTTGGACCTTTATGCCTTAATGGTAGGTTACCTCACTTTCAATAGTAGGTTCACATCATTGACCTCTAACTGGGAGATTCCACCGAATATTCGTCCTCAACTCATTAATTCACATTCAGAGGAGTGTACTAGGGTACCTTGGGATTCATTGACTTTAATGATAATTTCCATCGCACTTGTTAACGGTATACCTCAATGGCCAGTAATTAAGTGATTTCTACCATGTTTGACACCAGGACATCTATTCGCATGGTTAGAATTGTACTTGTTCAGGTTCGGGATGAAGACACTGGGATAAATTTATCATATATCTTTCCCAGGTTGCGATGGAGATTTTTTGAGTAGGTTCCCACATATACATAATAATGGAACCATTATTCTCTCACATAGATCCATATTATATTGGTCTGTGGCTATGTTCAATTCGTCTCGTAGATCCACTGTGTATTCTCTCATGGCTACGATCTGGTCTTGTCATGGATATATGGATCCACATTTGTATTCTTATTGGACATACTTTTATTCAGTGTTTCATGGATTTGCAGTGTATTGGTCGGCATCCATGCTATGAGTCATTTGAGATGCATATATTAGAGTTCGTGGTACTGCAGAAGTCCTTTTTCAACATTTCAATTGATGATATTTTCCTTAAAATTCCATCCATCAAAGCACTTCACCTATCCTATTTCTCTAGCTTCATGCTTTAGGGGGAATTCTGTTACACCAAAATCTTGTCATCATGAGATATGTATTCTCGACTTGTCCTAATTCCTAAAGCATTGATGCCAAATTGTATGGAAGGAAGGAGTTAGCATGTTTTTTCCTATGTTGTCACACTGACATACCTTGCACATTGACAAGGTGCGTCAGGTCCTTGATGACGCACTTTGCACATTGACAAAGTGCGTCACTGACATTGTCTACCTTTTTTCAATGTGCGTCACCCTTTAATGACGCAGGATGCTAGTTGACAAAGTGTGTCACTGTCAGTTAGGAAGGAAAAATATAAGCTTCGGGAGTCTTCTAGAACAAGTGTCTTCATGGATTCTTATCCCAATAAATCATTAAAGGTGGCAGTCAATCCCCTAACTTCTTGGGATGATCCCTTAGCCTTCTCCATAAAATATTCAACCCCTTCTATCCTCTTTGGCATAAATATATATAAGCTTCCTCTTCATGATTAGGAGAGGAAATATTAGAGCACCTAAATGTTGGAGAAATTCTGCTAGAGTTGAAATCCCTTTATCCATTGGAGGAAAGGTTGGTTCTTTGAGGCAAATATTAGTTGGAAGAAATTGCAATGTCAAGGCTTAGGTTGTAATCTCTCCCTTTTTATTTTCATCTTATATAGTAATATACAAGCTTTTTCCATAAATATTTTTTCATGTTAGATATTTAGAACTCGTTTCCTTTACCAATTTTTAAATTAGTTTATATCACATATTGCTTTCACTCTTGTTTCCATTTGTTTGTCTTGTGTTGTTTTGCAGCTCAGAGATCAAGATCTACATAAAACAACGAGAAATGACTATAGATACGAGTTAATAAATCCTTTGCATCCTTTGTGATTGGATTAATCTAGGAAAGGCATTTATATTCTGTTGTGATTTGTTCTAGATCTAAACTATTTAGACTAGGGAGATCGGTTAGTGTCCACATCGACGGATTTATCCGCAAACAGGGATATTAAAAGCTTAGGACTGGAAGTTTCACACTTTGAATGACATAGAAGTAGGACTAAATACACACCCAAGTAGACAAATATGCAAGTATGAGGAGACACCAAAAAATTAGGGTTTGTGCTCAGTAACTTGCATTTATGAGGATCCAACACAGTTGGTAACGCACTAGAGAGAGCTTTCTACATAGGAAAGATGAATACAATAGCAGAATCTTAGTGCAAGTCTGGAGCTGGCAGAGGAGGAAGTGTGGATAATTGACCAATTTTGGTATGGAGTAATGCACAGAGATCTGGCATAATACTATGCAAAATAGCACATGCCACAATGCTCAAAGTGGATCTAATACCACTGTTAGAATTCCCACTAGGGAAAATAGGCAAATTGGATGACACAAAGTCAAATACACAATGAATCACCACAAAGAAAAATGGAATAGGGTGAAAGCACAAATATAACTAAAGATTGATGCAGTCTTGTAGCCTGCAACTCTCTTCAACAGGGCTTACATGTTTCCACTGCCCATCAGGTGCACAACTATGACCCTTTCTTAAATAAATAACATAGAACAAAAATTCAGCATTGCAATAGAATCACTAAATTTGAACCAACATAAATTCCAGAGCAGGAGGGTAATGCTTTCTTTATTTACATTTAACAGTCCACATACAAGGAAAACATAAAATAACAGTTTTTTGTACTTTGCTTACAAAATAACTTAATTGCCAATATGAATTTAACCTTCTGTAGCAATCTGAACTAACTCCCTTTGTCTGCTGTTGAACCGAGCCGAGACATGATGAACTACGTCCCCAACTGCAGAGCCAACACTGTACATCCTTGTTGCATAAAAACTCCTTCAAAACTGAACTCTTCTCCTTCGAATTTCCCCTTTTTATTATTTCCTGTGTGTCTCTTCATTTTCCCATGGGGAAAGTGGATAGTTGTAACCGTTCCTCTTCCAACCAATTCCACCAATGAATTATTGTCCAACTCATTTGCTCAACCTTGAGTATGCCACCTCACTCCAAGTGTAGATATGATCTGATCCGTAATCCGCGTGTTCTGTAATCACGAGCTGTAATCTACAGAATTTCTGTAGCTGAACAAACTTTCCGCAGCTGCTACATAATTTCCACAACCGAGACTTTCCATAGCCGCTACAATCTTTCTGCAACCGAGACTTTTTCGCCATCGCTATGGACTTTCCACATCCGAACGGATTCGTAATAGGTTTTTGTAGCCGTTTATTGCCTCCTACAACTATTAACTAAACTAAATATTTTTGGGGTGATGCTGATTTCCCAAACCCAAGGATGCTCCTGCATCATACACCCTTGGTAAGAAAAATTGAGCATCTTGCTCAAAGAGTTCAGGAAAATTCCCCCCTTTGGTTATTTTATATATATATATATATATATATATATCTTTTTCCACAACTTCTCTACAAATCAAATAGGGCTTACAATATTCCAAGACTCATGCTCAACAAGTCTTACATCCTTCAAAAATCCATACCCAATCGGGCATACTACCTCCCCATCCTCCCGTTGTAATATGCTCGACAACACGAGCTGTTCATCCTCTCCGTTCTTCTCTTGGAATTCAACACTTATGTCAGTACCATAAATACCAACATCGTCTGGACATCTATTTTGCATGTCTTTAAAAATCATGGTGTCAATATTGTACACCAACTCCAAATCCAAATCAGACTTCACAATAAAAGGTGTTCCCAAATCCAGCATTCCATTCCGCTGCTCAACAAAAAAAATTCATTGCAAAGGATTTACTTTCCTCAACATTTTTGTCAAATGTATCATGTGAGTCAACTTTCGTTTGCATATTTAGGGCCATTCTCTTCCCATTTCCCGGATTGCTTTGGTCACTTCCAAATGCACTCGATTTCACATGAGGATCCACATTTGCCTCTTCTTCTTGCAAGTCCTTATGAACAACATCCTTTCCATCGTCATTTGTACAATCCTCTGTATACACCAACATGTTAGATACCATTTGCACATAATACAAGGTCCACTCTATCACCAAAGGAAATCTTCTTCGGGCATCTGTAGCCTTCCGTTATGCTACACATATCCAATCTGACAATAAGCTTCCATCAAAATTTGATCCCTCTCACAACTCCTATCATTAAGTCTGGGTTCCACTTGCTTGATATATTTTGCTATGCTGGAAATAAGGTGGGTGTCTTCCATCTCCATGGATTCCTTGGCCACAATTCTCAAGGATTCATCATCCTTCACACATTCAAACTTCCAACCCACTATAGTTCCCACAAAACAACCAACCATTACAGTACTGGGTTTTGGAAATCCTTCCAAAACCACATCATTTATGACATCTTCAGGCATTCCTTCTGTTAGACACAATGCTCACTGAGAGGGGGGGGGTGAATCAGTGAGCCTACACTTAATCAAATTTTATTTCTTCAATCATCAAATCTTATATCATTATTTCATATTCACATCAAAATCATATTCATCAATGAACTATCTACCAATCACATGTCATTTATCAAATAAAGTACATCAACAAGAGAGACACAAGATATAATTGTAATCTTTTTGTATTTGGTTCAACGGCTACAACCGTGAGGCAATTCAGCACCAACTGAAACAAAAGAGCACCAACTCTTTATCTAGGACCCTACCTAGTATTTCTTAGACCTAACCAAGAACATGATACAAGACCCTGCTTGTATTTACCAGTACACTTCATTACAAGACCCTGCTTGTAAATTATATGTACATATACATTGCATTCCATTAATTACATCAATCATTCATTGTCACATCAACAGCTTCATCACAAGTCTTTGGATCAACATATTGTTCATATATGTCATCATCTCAGTAACAACATTTGTCTTATCAATCTAGCTGTCCATATTCACATCATAATCATCCTCACAATCCTTCTATGCATCACCATACATAAGACATCATCATATTCAGCGTTTTGTCCACATACCAGCATATCAAATAATAATGTTTTTACTGATGTCCTGTTTTAGCAACTTAACCACACCAACATTCTGTTCACATTACAAATGTTGTCCTATCTTCATCTATGTCCTCAGCATATCTCCATCACACTGTCCAACATTTTGTCTAGCATCAATCAAATAATCACATAACATGTCTTCAAGTCTTCAAACTGTTCATCTCATCAAACTGTCATTAGTATACTGTAGCCCAAAAAAAATGTCTTCATCATGTCACCATCATGTCCATCAACAGGCTGCCCTAAATAAAAGATGAGAGAAGAAATTGTTTTACTGCTCCTTCTGCTCAGCCACCGAACTGTCCCAAAATCAGAGTTTGCTCAGTTTATACAAAATTCTCCACAACACACACTCAGACTAAGGAAAATGGACTGTTGTAGATGTCCTCACATGTGTCCGACTTAGTCTTCTTACTGTACCCGAAATTTAGCTCAGTGCTGTCCAAAAATCAGAAATAAAAAATTCTTCATTCTTGCATTGTCTGCTGTAGCCACTGTACCCCCACGAAAATTAGACTGTCCTTTGTCTGTCCGAAATTTTTACAGAGCTCCACGAAATTTTCTCAGAGATGACCGAAATTTTGAGCTGTCATGGTAGAAAAACTTGCACAGAAAAGTATTACTGCTGCTTCCCCAGATCAAATCCAAATCAGAGATAAAAAGAAAAAAAAATTTGTTCACTGTAGCTGCTACAGTACTCGCGAATTTCGCCTCAGACAGTCCGAAAAAATCAGAGCTCTGTTTCATAAATTTTTTTTGGCTGAAATTGAAGTATTACAAGGGTATTTATATAGGTCTTTTTTTTTATTGAGCCGACATTTTTTTTTTCCAAAAGAAAAAAGCGTAATTCTCATTCATCCTTAGAGATCCGAATTACATTTAGTATTCACTGGATAGTGAATTAAATCTGCCCATGTAAAATGGGTTCACTTGATGAGACTGTAACGTCTACTTTCAAATCAGCATAATTCCTGCTAAAACAAATTTTTGCTGTCCCACCGGACTATTTTGCTTTTACATCTTCTCAAAAAAAATAAAACATTTTAACTTCATTTTCAAATTATGAACCTACAAGGTTATACTCCTCCTTCAATGAAGGGCCTGTGATAGATTTCAGTTCGCTGTCCATTAAAGTCTTCAATTATTTTCCAAGTGCCAAAAACCATACGCTGCCCATCTTTGGAGGCCTGATCCGCCAAATGGTTGTTTTCCCTGTATACATGCCGGCATATTAATGAATCAAAGGATTGTTTGACCAGCTGTATGGAGTTGATAACAGATGCAATTTTAATAACTCTGCATGCTTGGGTTTGGTTGGTCCAATTAATAGCATTCATCGAATCGCCAAAAACCGCCAACCTAGAGATACCCCGCTCATGTGCAAATATGAGTAATAATTTTAAACTCATAACTTCAGCAAAATTATTAGTTCCCGCTCCAAGACCCATAGTGAGCGTGTAGAAATGTGAATCAGTAATGTATAAGATTGCCCCCCCACCACAAATCTCATTGCTTTCAGCACCATCAAAAAACCCCCAGGGAGAAGATTTATCAATCTCCACTGCCATGTCCCGTCTCTGATTAGCAGCCCTAACATATTCAGGATAAGCTTGAAAAATGCCCACAGAATTTGCACAGATCAATGCCGGAAGACATGGCTTTTCCTGAAAGATCACACCATTTCTAGCCAGCCAGATCCCCCATATAATCACCAATGGTAATTTCCTCTGTTTCTTATCAGTCGTTCGTCTCCACCAGTTTTCCCATGCATTGTCCACAGAGTTTCCTTCCCATTTGCATTCAAATCCCAACAATTTAGAGCATTCATTCCACACAGCAGTAGTAAACTGGCAATGTATAAAGAGGTGTGTAATCGATTCCGATTCATTCTTGCACAATACACACCACCCCGGGCCCTGGAAATTTCTCTTCTGCAGATTATCCCAGGTCGGTACACGATTCATAAGAGCACACCACATAAACAGTCTGTTCTTGGATGGGCACTTAATTTTCCACAGTGAGCACCACCACCAGATCGCATCCCCGTTTCCCTCACCTGCGCTGAGCACTATGTAACCCATTTTAGGTGTGTAGACCCCAGCTGGATCGGGTTCCCAAATCAACACGTCCTCCCGATCCGATAGATGAATCTGTGCCCGATTCAATTCATTGATATATAAATTAAGATACTCCGCCACAGGTGCCTCCAAACCCAACTGGTCCGTGCTTATCCAGCGTTGTATCCACGGTTCCTCGGGTTCCTGTACAGCCAACTGGTTCAATGTACGTATTCCCCTGTTCTCCAAAGCGTTAACAACCAAATCCGGCAGCAAATGAGAGCGTTCGCTCCCAGCCCATGGATCCCTGCCAACTCTCACCTGTGCGCCATCTCCAACATCCCACGCTAGATAATTTGCCACCAGATCGAATGATTTAACCACAGCTTTCCAAATTACGGATCCCCCATTATGAGACTTCCGAGGGCACCTAATCCAATCATCCAAGCTCATGTCAGTTAAATACTTTCCTGTTATAACCCTGGTCCATAAGCTGTTAGTTTTGATAAGTCTCCATCCTCCCTTGGCTGCCAGCGCATGTGCAAAAAGAAAGATGTTTTTTAATCCCCACCCCCCCAGGCCCTTAGGTGCAGCAATTCTCTTCCAGTTGACCCACGGGGTAACCTGTTCCTCCTTCTTGCCACTCCACAGGAATCTAAAGCATAAACGTCTGATAGATTCAAGAATACCCTTAGGTATCCATGACAAAGACATCCAGTAGACTGGAATGGCTTCCAACACGGTCTTGACCAGCACCAGCCTGCCCGCCCGTGACATCCACTTATGACTCCAGCCCTTCAGTCTTTTCTCCACCTTGCCAATGAGCCATCGCCAATCCTTCTTTAAATAAACATTGGCTTTAAGGGAGAATCCCAGATATTTCAGTCCCTCATCCAGGCCAATATGCTTGAAGGGAAACAGTTCTAATAGAGCCCGTTCCTCATCCGGTCTCAGCAGGTGGGTAGTAATAGTGGATTTCTCAAAATTTATATCCATCCCCGTAGCTATAGAAAAGAGGTCCAAGATCTCCTTTAGAGTTCTAGTATCTCTACGATCCCCAGAACAGAAAATGATAACGTCGTCCACAAACAACAGATGTGTAACAAAAAGCTGCTCACCAATGCCAATGCCACTAAATCTTCCCTGTATTTTAGCATCAAGTAAAGCCCTGCTCAAACCTTCTGCTACCAGGAGGAAAAGGAGGGGAGACAGTGGACAGCCTTGCCTAAGGCCTCTTTCCGCATGAAAAAAGGGGGTAGCCGCTCCATTCAATAAAACAGAGAAAGAAACAGTAGTAATACATGACATGATCCACCTTATAAAATTGATGCAGAAACCCAAATGTGTGAGGAGAAGCCGGATATAAATCCAACTCACCTTGTCGAAGGCCTTGGATAAGTCAATTTTAAGAATAGCACCTTTGATGTGTTGGGTCTTCATGCTGTGAAGACCTTCCTGAGCCACTCCTATAGCCTCATGTATCTGACGTCCATCCAGAAAACCAAATTGTTCATCAGAAATATTTGCTGATAAGGTAACCTTAAATCTCCGAGCAATGACCTTCGAAACAATCTTGTAGATGCAATTGCACAATGAAATAGGCCTGTATTCAGAAAGAGTAGCTGGATTGTCAGTTTTAGGAATGAGAGCTATAAAAGTGGAATTAAAACAAGCCGGAATCTTCCCATTTAAACGAGTATCTTCAACCACCTGTAGCAGATCCAACCCCAAGACATCATAAAGCTCCAGAAAAAATTCCACCGTCCAACCATCCGGCCCAGGACTCTTGTCTTTCTGAAAGCTACCAAGGACTTCCTTCAATTCCTCCTCAGTAATAGCACACATGAGTCTCCTATTGTCCTCCTCCTCAGCGAACCTCGGAAAAAATTGAGCTACCCTGATAACTTCAGCGATAGAGGCCTGGGCAGGTGCCTTAAATAAATTCTGGAAGTGCCCCACCCCGCATCTAGCCTTTTCATCAAAATCAAAATGTTCAATGCCATTTTCATCTTTCAAGCTCCATATAGTATTGGCCGACTTCCTTCCCCTGGCATATGCATGAAAGAATTTAGTATTCTCATCGCCACATTCCAGCCAAATCGCCCTGCTCTTGAGTCGCCAAGTTTCCTCCAGTTCCATCAAAAGTTTATTTCTAGAACCTTCCAATCTGACCATATCAGCCATAGTTTCCTGAGATAATAATCCTCCTCCATCCCCTTCATAGATCCGTAGTAGTTCTCCCTCGATCTGTTTCAATGCAAATTCCTCCCTCCTTCTCTTATCAGCAGCCCACAATTTGACAGCTCCCTTAATATGTTGGATGTTCTCGGCAAATTGAAAAGCTGCAGTGCGCTCATGATCCACATCAAACGTCCTCCAAAGATCCAGAAAAAGTTTTTTAAAGGAATCATCTTTTAACCAGTTCTTGTTAAATTTCAGAGAGCTTGGAGGATTGATGGGTCCTCTCCTAATCTCTAAAAAGATAGGGAAGTGATCAGAATCCCCACCACTCCCAACCCACTGTCTGAGTTGAAAAAACCTGTCCACCAGTCTCTCCGCCACCAGGAACCTGTCCAATCTCTTAGCCACCCGAGCCTCTCCACTCCTATTATTCCTCCAGGTAGGTTTCAGTTTGATAGGTTCAATGTCCAGCAGTTTTTTACGAACCAGCATCTGTTGGAAATATCCAGCCAATGGATCCACCTGCGCTCGAGGGCCCCAAATTTCAGTCTGTCCTAAAGTGAAGTTTAAATCTCCCCCCACTACAACCGATTCACCATCCAAGAGCAGCTCCTGCATAATTGAATCCCAAAATAGTGCTCGATTGTCATATGGTCCATAGACATTGACCACAGTGAAGCAAGTACCCAAGTCGACAGAGAGAAATTCAACTCCCAAGACAGAAGACATCCCCCATGCATTGATGAGTTTCAACGCACAATTCTTCCATCCCACAGCCAGTCCCCCCGAGCGTCCCCGAACGTCCAGAGTCACGAAGGTCCACCCAGCCATCCAATGTTCCAATTTCTCCTTGACAGTAACACCTAGTCCTAAAGTCTCTTGTAGCAGAATCACATCAGGGTGTTCAAGAGTAAGCACCCTCATGAAGGCTGATTTCTTTTTAGACCCAGCCAGGCCCCTACAATTAAAGGACATGATCTTCATGTCCGAACATTGGTCCGGGCGTCCACTGCTCCAAGTGCCCTCTCAATCGAAACCTGTTTCCCAGCCCGAAGATCTAGCCTGGCCCTGTGCTGAGCCTGAGAAAAATGTGACCTGCGACCTCTGCCTCTCCGCGTCGGCATCTTCTCTTTTCCTAATCCCCCCCCAGCCAACTTAGTGCAAGAACGCAGATTATAACCCGAAGCAGAAGATTCAGGAGAGGATGGTTCAGAGAAAGTATCCTCCTTCCCCGGATCGGGTTCCATAATGTTGCTATCGTCCTCCAAAAGGAGAGGGGGCAAAACAAGATGCTGAACAGTAGTTAACTCCACCGGAGGAGAAAGATCCCCGCTAGGGCCCGAAGAGAGGGAGGTCGAGCGTATCCCAGAGAGTCCCGACTTCAGCCCCTCAGACCAATCGTTCCCACCCACAGTGCACATATTAAATAGGACCTTAACAGTGGGCGATAAAGAAAGGGACAGATTACCCGAGAAAGTAGATCCCGGCACAGTGGTCACATCCAAAGGTTCAGAAGAGTGAACATCATCAGCGGGAGCCCTGATGACCTCAGTTGGTAAGTCCTGTTTCAAAACCGATTCCTGGCCACAAGGCACCAATTCCTCCACAGTCAGTTCAGCAATCAAACCGTCCCTCACCGGCGTCGAGTAGGAGTTCAATGGTTCCTTTGGTGCACCCAGACCGTCCAAAGCAGAGTGTTTTCGAGGACCCCCATAGTGAGTGCCAACCGCGAGGTGGCAATCAGACGCCGGGTGACCATAGACGTGACACCGCCTGCACCTAAAAGGCACATTCTCATAATCCAGCATCTGTGGAATGCATACCGGCCCCCACTCCAGATTAATGACCTCCGGTAATCCATCCCGGATATTTAAATTGACCAATATACGAGCAACTTGTTTGTAATGGGTCTCCAGAAAGGAGAGGTCAGCCTCTAGAAAGTGTCCAAGAATATCCCCAATCATTCGAAAGTGTTTAATATCCCAAAAATGCAATGGAAGTCCCGGTAATCTAACCCAAACCGGAATGGTATCGACCCTCTCCCGACTGGCATCAAAGAGAGGATGCCAGGGTTTCAGCAAAACCGGTGAATGATCCAAAAGCCAATTCCGGTCCAGAATCTTGTGTAGATCATCCTCAGATTGAAGTTCTACCGCAAACCAGCCTCGAAGCAGCATGTCCACCCCAGGTGTGTAACCGAGCACCTCGCGCCAATTAGAATCCACCCAATCCATCACAAACGGTCGAGCAAAAGTTCTGCCCAAGACCCTACCCACCAGCGTCATCTTAGACATTTCTAAGACTCGATCCCAGGCAATGTCCTCCCCTACAGCATAACTGCCCACAATACGAGTTTTAATCCAACTCTGTTTCCGCCTCCTTCTCGATCCCTTCTGTTGTGCCCCGACCCCAGAGACGTTCCTACCTTTGTGCTCCGAACCAGCCACAGGAGGACTATCAAAGCCACGGTGTTCAAAAGCCTCCAGAGGCACACGCGAATCAACTGCAGATCTCCCACATTCCGTCCCACAAAAACTCTGAACCTGACAAGCCACCCCCTCATCCGCAATCCGCCCAAAGCCATCCACCGTATCGAACCCCTTCCCCACTCCAGAAACCGGAACCCCTAAATGCCGATCAAAAGATGCTCCATCCCCTCTCCAAATCGAGCTACCCAAAAAATCCACTGACTTACCATCACAGTCCAGATTTTCCGGCAGTAGGTCTTGAGGTGTGAAGGATATGTAGTCACATGGGGATAAACCTTCTGCCGGCCTCATCGGCCCCACTCCAGTAATGTCAGTCCCATAAGGACCCAGCAAGGGGTTCTCCTCCAAGCCCGCCCTCTGTCCTCCACCGGGCATCCCCCATACATCCAGTGCCTCGACCTGGGCACCAGAGCTGCCAACCAAAACCATATCCACCCTAGTAACCACAACCTCAGAGAACAATGGCTACCCCTTACAAGAATCCACTGCACCTACCCAACCAGCACCAAAGCACTCAAAGATCAATTAAAAATGCAACAGATCCATGTGAATCAGCCAAACACTGTCATCTAAATGAATCTGGCAAATCTTCTTCATAGACAGAAAAAGATCAAAAGAAAAAAGGGGGTTCCAGCCATAATCCTGCTAATACAAGGATCAATTCGAGAATTCAAATGTGATCAAAGGGATAAGACCATCATCTAATAAAAACCCAGTTCTACGGTTCTCAACATCAAGATCCGAGCAATCGCCTCCATGCAAGCAGCTTAGTAGCAATCTGGATTGGTGCGATAGGTAGATAATGAGGTTTTCAAGGATCAGTTGTATGACAACAACCTAGTTACAACTCGGCCTGAAACAGGTCAAAGGCCAAGAAACAAAGATCTGTCAATCAATAACTAGCATCCATCACCCTCCAAGTTGTGTACACAGATCAGCAAGAGTGAAACCTCAGTGCTAAGTCTCCACACTAACACAGTCCATGATCAATAGAAATCAGAGATATAGGGTGGCTCGTCCAATAGTACCAGAGAAAAATCAGACAAGTGATCTGTCAACAGCGATCTCCTCCAACGATCAAACAACACAATGTATCAGCCCAGATCCAATGCATCAGCAAATCCAAACGATCAAATACAATCGATCTGATGCAGACCTCCTCCAGGAAAATCCACCATCTCTGTCATTGAATGCAATTGGTGTCCTCCTCACTCAAAGACAGAAATCAATTGTTTCACAGTACCCACGGCCTGCGAGCAATCTTAAGATCCAATGCAGATACAATAATCATCACCACATCAGCACAGAGTTCCAACGCGAACTGGGGTATCCGATCCAATGTATAACGGACATCAATTCTGCCATTCAGGCATACACACCAACAGCCGAACCCAGCATGAATGCAGGACTGTCTAGTAATATTGAAGCACATCTGCAAACCATCCTCGTGCCCATTCAGGTGTCTACACTCAATTAACGATGGTGGGCAGCTAATAATCCTCCTCGAAGCCACCCAAGAACACTGTGGTATTGAGCCGACATAATATATATATATATATATATATCTTTAAGACAAACTTTTCAAGCTGAGTTGACTTTCTATTTTATAATTTTAAATCAGCCTTATATATATATTTTTATTTCAATTAAATCAAATATATTTTTGTTTCCATATTTTTCTCATTAAATATATATAAATATATCTTTTTCCATGTGGTATTCATGTTCATGGGCTTCTTCAAATCTTGTGGGCTTCAACAACATCATGACCACAATATGTAGCATGTAAAGATTGCAAGACCACAAACACCACCAAATGTCCAAGGGCCCAATTTCACCAAGACAAAGACTTCATTAAAGTCATGAGCATGTTTGAGGGATTCTTCACAATTTGTGTGGGCTTCATGACCCCATTAAGCCACAAATGACCACAGAATGGGTCATTTGGCCCATTAGGTGTTCCAATGGCTCCAATGCCCACAAATGTGCCTTGTCATCAATGCTGGCTTATCATGCTAGCTTGTCTTTAAGTCCTTCATGCTTGCTACTTGCCAGTATGTCACCGATGCTTTGTCATCAAGCTTTTGTCATCAATGCATCATCCATATTATCAAGCCATGTCACCATCATACTATCCAATGTCTTAAAACTTGTCCATTGTCTTTGCCAACATCTTGCCATTGTACCATGTCCATTTGCCATGTCAACAACCTCTTGACCTTGGTCATGTCATCATACTTAACCTTTGTCATTAATGTTGTCATCAATGACAATCATATTCATCAATCTCCCCCTTTGTCATTGATGGCAACCAAACTTTCTCTCCCCCTTTGACATTAATGACAAAGGGCCAATCAACCATTAAAGGCTTCACAATACCCAATTTTTTTTTATTATCCTTGAACAACTTCATGAAATCAAAGTTTGATCTTCCATTACTTGCCATCTTAAAATATTTCATAAGTATCTATACATATACTTCCC
The DNA here is from genome assembly GCA_027924585.1 of Larix kaempferi. NCBI lineage: Eukaryota > Viridiplantae > Streptophyta > Pinopsida > Pinales > Pinaceae > Larix > Larix kaempferi. The sequence goes on along the minus strand of BSBM01001229.1, from coordinate 37,544,406 downwards.
CTTTCAAATAGACTTGCCTGCTCCCCCAAGATCTTGCTGGTCTGTTCTTCTGATTTAATTGGTGTCTTTTAGACCTAAAAAAAATGCTTTTATAGGATTGTCACAAGTATGCTGCTGCTGGACTTCGTGCTTGCTGCTCCCCAACTTTGCATCTCCACTTTTCGTTGTTCAAGCCTGTGCAACAAATTTTCCAGGATGTAGTCCATAATTGCTCAAGAGAACCCCTCCAAGGAATTCATCTTTGTTTAATTAAAAAAAATCATTGACTGTCTCTTTTATCCCACGAAGTTCAGAACTGAACACTTCAATTTGCTTACAAAAAGATGGAGTTATTGTGGTAGATATATAAGAGTTGTAACGTGGAGAGATAGAGTTAATCCTTTGGCTCTGTGCAACAGTTCTTTTGTTTAAACATTTTCAGTAGTCTGGACTTTACCATCAGCAGTCTTTAATGGATATTTTGATCATGGTTAGGTGTATCTTCAAACATCTTCAACATACTGTGCACCGTCGAATTATGTTGCTTTCACTATCCCTTGTAGCCTGAGTTCATAAAATATGTAACAACTACATGTCTTCGGATGCTTCAACAAGGTTTTATCTACAAGTGGCTACAACATTCCAGACCGTGAAAGCAATTTTGCATCAGCAATTAGGTCCCTATACTTTGCACTCAGACTACTAAAATTATTTCGATATTTTGGCTTCCCTGTAGGTTCCACTCATTATGACAATATTGCCAGTGAGTTTTGTTTGCACATATTCACATACTGTAGATGTTGTTAATATGTCTTCATAACAACCAAAATCATGTATTTATGATGTCAAGGCTTGAAGCCTGAAGGCTGATACTTTAGATGCTTTTGGATGCCTTTCTTATGTTGTGCAAATCTCCAGACTTTGAATTGTAGAAGTATGTCTTTCTTTTGTACCACCATGTTGCTTCAGTTTACTTGCTTGATTTTCATACTGCTCCCCCTAAGCTGCTGCAGACTTCATCTAGCATGCATCAATGACAACTTGCCACACACTTGATCTCTTCAATAGATTTCTTGCTCCCTCTATCATTCTGCCACCTCACATAGTTCAGATTTCATAAAAAATTCTTTCAATAATATTCTGGTGTTGCTCCTGTCTTTTGGGAGTCCAAAACTCAGAGTAAGCATGCATCAATATTTTCCATGCTCCCCCTATCAGATGTACTGTTGTATCCTTTGAATAAATTTCTTCCTTCAGGTTCTTCCATAGAATTTCAAAAATTAGGCCACATTTTCATATGCTGCTACTACTATCTAGTTACTGTCATCTGATGTCACTAATTACTATTTGAAATTGGCTGTCTAAAGAACTTGCAGGATGGATGTCATGAAATTTTTTGCTTTCCTTTTATCCTCTGTGGCTGCCTCTAGATGAATTTGATTATAAAAATGATTATAAGAATGACTGTATGTAGATGCTTCAAAAAACTATCCAATTCTGCTCTTGAGAAGTTGCCCTTACATACAATCTTTAAACAGTTCAAAACTAGTCACATCACTTGATCTCTTCATTTGCTTCAACCACAAATTCTTTCTTAGAAGCTTGATTTTAGATTTCCTGTAGCTTTCAATATGGCTCATCATATCCAGATCATCATACTTTCCTTATCAGAAATTCCGTTTCTCAATCAAGCTGCTTGTCCAAAATGTTGTTATGCAATTTTGTCAAGATCATGCCCACCATAACCTTTTATTTGGATGGTTGCTCCCCCTATCAACCACTGCTGCTGATTTGGCTGGTCATCAATATTAGCTGGCCCATTTTTGCTCAAGATGCCACATGTCATCTTCCATTCTTCAAACTGTATATTCCAAATTTACAGATCTGCAATCTCTACTTAACCATCAATCACAGTTGGTCAATCTTCTATGCTCAATACTCTTGACAATTTGCTCATCCACATCAAAATCACCATCAAGGTCTGGACCATGATCATCATAGGGTTTTGCATTATTGGGCATCATATTATGCAACAACATCATCATAGGATATTCAATATTAGTGTGTAGAGGTGCATCATCATACATTATTCATCATTGTATGTGCCATTGTATGCATCATAGCATGCATTATGTATGCCAACCCCAGACTTCTGTGTGAGCTATAGAAGACCTCAGCTTTGTTTACTCCCTTCAAGATTGGATTTGTTCAACTTCTGATTTTGAGGATAAAGAAATTCTAATTCTTTACTGAATCATCCACATACTCCTCCTAACACATGCATCTTTATATTACCCATGATCCTTGGACCTGATTTGCTTGGAGTGGTTATCATCATTCCTTGAGTTCATCTTCCAAAACACCAAGAACTCAAGGTGTACTTAAAGTCTTCAAGAGACCTTAAGTAAGGCTTGCCACATGGCAGCCATCATCACTACTGTGTTCACTCTCATTTGGATTTAACAAGACATCTTTCTTTACCCATACTTTCTTCTTGACCTCTGTCCTTTCATTTTTTGTTACATTTTCTTCATTGGCTTTGCTTCTTGAGTTGTATGTTAATTTTCTCATGAATGGTCTTTTTGGACTTGCACAAACTTGAGCTTTATGGCCAACACCTCCACACGTGAAGCATCTTAATGTGTGACAATTTGCAGCCACGTGTCCAAAATGATTGCATGTCCAACATCTCATTTTGTCATTAGTGATTTCATCCCTTCTTCTTTCATGGGATCTACAATTCAAAGCCTTATGACCATAATTAGAGCAAGAGAAGCAATATCCATTAAATCTACTTTCATAACATGGACTTGGATTCCATCTTGGAATTGTTTCTTTGCTTTGAGGATTGGGCCTAGCTCCTTGATGTGTCCTTGAACAACCAATATCTTTGTTGTCATGAGATGCATCCTTGGTCATTGATGGACTAGCTTCTAGAGTCTTTGGAGACCACTTGTCTTCTACCTTTTTATACCTAAGGCCAGTTTTGTCATGGGGAGACCTTTGGCAATCCAATAATTTATCCAACATGATCGAGCTGCTGTTGAACTTCTCATGATAGTTTGATTTTTCACTTTTCTTCTTGAGTCCAACAACTTCCATCTCAAGCTCTTCATTTTTCTTCTCCTTTTCATCCAGGTGACTCCTCAATACTTCTTCTCTTCTTTTAGATTCCTCCAATTGAATTTTCAAATCAAGGATAACCCATCTTGTCTCTTCAAGTTCTCTAGGATCCACATCAGTCTTTTCTTGTTCATTTCCTAGTTGATCCTTCAACCTTTTGACCTCAAGATTTTTAACTTCCAACTCACCTTGCAAATCACTGTTCTTGAGTTTTAACTTCAAGAAAAAGTCCTTTGTCTCCTTTTGTAATTTTTCAAAAGCTCCCATGATCTTCTTTTTAAGCCTTCTATTGGATTTGAAATCTTTATCCAATAGAGTACTAGCAAATGCTTCTTTGATATTCAATAGGTCATCTTCTTCATCCTTTACAAGAGCAACTTCATCATTATTAATTTTAGAATCATTACCAATAGAATAGTTCTTACCTTCACTAGTGCTTGATGCTTGAACCTCCTTCATTCCTTGTTCTTCATTTTTAGATGTCTTGACTTCCTTTTCTTTGTCCATGTCTTGAATTTTCCTTTTGTGCTCACTTTCAAGTGTACTCCAAAGATCTCTGGCTGAGGTGTACTTTCCAACATTTAGTCTTTCCTTCTCTGACTAAGACAAGGCCATCATGATTAATCTTAGTGCCTTTTCATTGCTTTCAAATGGCTTCTTAGCTGCTCCTCCTTCAATTGATTTCCAGATATCATATTCTCGTGCCTGTATGTTATACTTCAATCTGATGCTCCAAGACTCATAATTTGATTCATTGAGCAATCGGACTCCATCCTCTGAATAAACCTCCATGACTTTCTTTTACTTGTGTCTACGGATTTCCTTCAAGCTTGTTAGGCTTATGCTGAAGGCCCGCTCTGATACCAATTGTTAGACACAATGCTCACTGAGAGGGGGGGTGAATCAGTGAGCCTACACTTAATCAAATTTTCTTTCTTCAATCATCAACTCTTATATCATTATTTCATATTCACATCAAAATCATATTCATTAATGAACTATCTACCAATCACATGTCATTTATCAAATAAAGTACATCAACACAAGAGACACAAGATATAATTGTAATATTTTTGTATTTGGTTCAACGGCTACAACCGTGAGGCAATTCAGCACCAACTGAAACAAAAGAGCACCAACTCTTTATCTAGGACCCTGCCTAGTATTTCTTAGACCTAGCCAAGAACATGATACAAGACCCTGCTTGTAAATTATATGTACATATACATTGCATTCCATTAATTACATCAATCATTCATTGTCACATTAGCAGCTTCATCACAAGTCTTTGGATCAACATGTTGTTCATATATGTCATCATCTCAGTAACAACATCTATCTTATCAATCTAGCTGTCCATATTCACATCATAATTATCCTCACAATCCTTCTATGCATCACCATACATAAGACATCATCATCTTCAACGTTTTGTCCACATACCAGCATATCAAATAATAATGTTTTTACTGATGTCCTGTTTTAGCAACTTGACCACACCAACATTCTTTTCAAATTAAAAATGTTGTCCTATCTTCATCTATGTCCTCAACATATCTCCATCACACTGTCCAGCATTTTGTCTAGCATCAATCAAATAATCACATAACATGTCTTCAAGTCTTCAAACTGTTCATCTCATCAAACTGTCATTAGTATACTGTAGCCCCCCAAAAAATGTCTTCATCATGTCACCATCATGTCCATCAACATGCTGCCCTGAATAAAAGATGAGAGAAGAAACTGTTTTACTGCTCCATCTGCTTAGCCATCGAACTGTCCCAAAATCAAAGCTTGCTCAGTTTATACGAAATTCTCCACAACACACACTCAGACTCAGGAACACGGACTGTTGTAGATGTCCTCACATGTGTCTGCCTCAGTCTTCTTACTGTACCCGAAATTTAGCTCAGTGTTGTCCAAAAATCAGAAATAAAAAATTCTTCATTGTTGCACTGTCTGCTGCAGCCACTATACCCCCACGAAAATTAGACTGTCCTCTGTCTGTCCGAAATTTTTACAGAGCTCCACGAAATTTTCTCAGAGATGACCAAAATTTTGAGCTGTCATGGTAGAAAAACTTGCACAGAAAAGTATTACTGCTGCTGCCCCAGATCAAATCCAAATCAGAGATAAAAAGAAAAAAAAATTGTTCACTGTAGCTGCTACAGTACCCGCGAATTTCGCCTCAGACAGTCTGAAAAAATCAAAGCTCTGTTTAATAAAAAATTTTGGCTGAAAGTGAAGTGTTACAAGGGTGATTATATAGGTCTTTTTTTTATTTTTTTATTGAGCCGACATAGTATATATATATATATTTTAATATCTTTAAGACAAACTTTTCAAGCTAAGCCGACTTTTTATTTTTATAATTTTAAATGAGCCTTTTATATATATTTTTATTTCAATTAAATCAAATATATTTTTGTTTCCATATTTTTCTCATTAAATATATATAAATATATATATTTTCCATGTGGTATTCATGTTCATGGGCTTCTTCAAATCTTGTGGGCTTCAACAACATCATGACCACAATATGTAGCATGTAAAGATTGCAAGACCACAAACACCACCAAATGTCCAAGGGCCCAATTTCACTAAGACAAAGACTTCATTAAAGTCATGAGCATGTTTGAGGGATTCTTCAAAATTTGTGTGGGCTTCATGACCCCATTAAGCCACAAATGACCACAGAATGGGTCATTTGGTCCATTAGGTGTTCCAATGGCTCCAATTCCCACAAATGTGCCTTGTCATCAATGCTGGCTTATCATGCTAGCTTGTCTTTAAGTCCTTCATGCTTGCTACTTGCCAATATGTCACCGATGCTTTGTCATTAAGCTTTTGTCATCAATGCATCGTCCATATTATCAAGCCATGTCACAATCATACTATCCAATGTCTTCAAACTTGTCCATTGTCTTTTCCAACATCTTGCCATTGTACCATGTCCATTTGCCATGTCAACAACCTCTTGACCTTGGTCATGTCATCATACTTAACCTTTGTCATTAATGTTGTCATCAATGACAATCATATTCATCACCTTCTACAACATGCTCATCATCCATAGGTCGCACCATTCCAAACACATGCTCAGACCCTGCAAGTTCATGATTTCTCTCGAACATTAGAATAAAGCATCTTACCTCCAAATCAACATGGATACTTTCCTCATCCCTTTCTGCAAGTTAAATATCCCTTACCTGCTCCTTTCCTTCGCTAAACATCATTTGTATAGCCACTACACAAAATTTCTCTTCAATATGAGATTTTTTCATCCACACCTTTCAATACATTCTTTGCACACAAATTATGTACAGATCTCAGAAGCAAAATATCAACAATTTGTAATACACGTACTAATTCAATTTCATAATTGTCCACGTGCTTCATAGTTGTTGCTTGTTCGTTGTTAACCAACTCATTCATCTCTAGCATGGTGTTCATACTTCCTAGGCAAGGTCTCCTTGCAATGGAGAAACCCAAAGTGAGGACCAACTGCGCTGTCATCTTCTCAGTCACTCTTATCATGTTAACCTCACAACATGATTCTTTAATAAATACATCTACAACAAACCCACTCTGTTCTTCCACCTTCAACATAAATCTTTCAACATTGAGCTTCCACATACAACTGAGATCAAACATATCTCTTTCATCCATGATCAATCATTCATAATGTCGGACTTCCTCATTGGTTCTTCTCACCCGTAGATTAGTATCCTTAAAGAGATCTAGAATTTCCCATTCATTAGGATGATGTGCTTCCATTTCCTTTGAAACAAAACATGTCTTGTCCATCTTGTGCTTCTGCTATGAGAATATGAATTCTCACATCATCTCCGGCTTCAAATTTACCATGAGCTTCCATGGAATCCTCTCTTTCCACGTGTACCTTCACATGATTTCCCTGCACCTGCCAATATAATATCAAATATCTTCTTCCACTTTTCTTTCCTCCTCTAAGATAGACACTTTCCCATCACACTGGTAACATCCTCATGTTGATTCCAGTCCAACAAAGCTATTATCCACTCAATAATTCCAAATGTTGTTGCATTATTTTCACCCAAATCGATACTGCTGTACTTATGTATTCCATTTATGTGTTCCGTCCTCTCATAAATTTCCATCTTCATTTCTTTGTACTCCAAGTCCTTGCTTCCCATGCAACATTCCTTTTTTCTCTATCACTTGCTATCAAATCAGGCAATGTTATTGAAGACATACCTTCAACAACAAGCATTCTTGGAAATTTTTTTTCTGTGGACAACGTATTCAAATCTGAACATGCCTTTATCTTCATCACCTTCTTGGTCCTTGAATTGCCGCACTCTCTAATTTCCTTGCTGCAATGTGTATTCTTCAACTTCTCCCGAGGTATTCTTTATAGTGTCGAATCTTGTCACAATTCCTTTTCCAAGTTGCGGATGGTTATCTGCTTCATCTTCCTGGAGTTCATCTTCCTGGAGTTCATCTTCCACATGGTTACACTTCCCATTTTCCTCATGGACAATTTATTTTATAATTCTATCATAGACAAGGTATCTAAGGTAATTTCTAACACCATTTTCATAACTTGGAATCCAACATTCTGCTGCAAATTCTTTCTCTATTTCCCCTTGGAATCCAACAAATTTGAACTTAATATCTTCACTTGGGCACTCTTGGACAGTCATTTTCTCCCTACCATCCGAATATTCATAACTTGTAAGGTTATCTTCAGCATCATCCTTTCAGGTATCTTCATCCCTTCTAGGATATAAAATCTCAGCTCTCTAATGTCCTCTTCGATCCTTGTATCATCAGTAACCTCATGGCCTGCAAGGTCATCCTCTTCATTACTTTATTTTACACCTGCAAAAACAACAACACCATCACATGATACAGGGAATTCTTGAGTTTATGGCTGAGATTCCAGTCTCCATGCCTCTTCATCCAATATTCTTGGCATCTCTGGTACACATTCTTCCTCATTTTATTCTTCTTCAGGCCAACATACAATCGCAGGTCCTCCATCTCTCTTTATATCACTTTCACAAAGGCTCAAACTGGAGTTTTCTTCATCCTTATTGACCTCTTCAGTCCTAGGGGGTTTTTCATACCGATCGCCCACATTCTCCAATGCAGACTGCTGTATTTTATGATTCACATACTTTTATCGACCTTCAGAAGACAAATGTACAAGCTTCCTCCTTGAATTGCTTTCCAAAGCATCTAGTATTTCTTTTAAGAAATCTATCCAATACTTCTCTAGCCTTTTATCCTCTACCGTCTTCTTTTTTCGAGGTATTCTTGCTAGGATCTCGACCATGTCCATCAATTATCTTATTTCAGTCATTTCATCATCTCTTGGGGTTACTTTCTTACCCATTCTTGCCATCAAACTACATTTTTTTTTCTTCTCTGCAAATTGTCACTTGCAGAATTCTACCATTTTCCAAGCTTTTCCACAATCATTCTTGACGGTCTCAATTTTTCTGATCTGCCGATTATGTAGTTCCTGGTCTCCTCTCACCTCTCTAGGCCGTTCCTCTTTATGGTTGTCTCTTCACATGCTCACCTCGTAGTCTTAAATCTGAACTACTAGTTACAAAGCGCCTTGCCAACACTATCTCCCACAAGCTCCCCTTCCAACAATCATACTTGGTGAAACAACCTTCACTTAGGTCTCATAAAAACACAACCTCTACTCGGAACAATTTCTCACGAAACCAATTAAACAGGAGCTAAATAGCTCTTTGATAACTATATAATTCTTCTCTACCCAGAATTGAACCTTTGTTCTGCTAATTTTTTTTCAGCCTTCATAATCCAGAGTTGAACCTAGCTCTGATACCACTTGATGCAGTCTTGTAGTCTGGAACTCTCTTCAAAAAGGCTTACAAGTTTCCACTGCCCATCAGGTGCACAACTATGACCCTTTCTTAAATAAATAACATAGAAGAAAAATTCAACGTTGCAATAGAATCACTAAATTTGAACTAACAAAAATTTCAGATCAACAGGGTAATGCTTTCTTTATTTACATTTATCAGTCCACATACAAGGCAAACATAAAATAATAGTTTTCTATACTTTTCCTACAACAAAAATTAATTGCCTGTATGAATTTAAAACTCTCTAGCGATATGAACTAACTCCCTTTGTCTGTTGTTGAACCGAGCTGAGACAGGCTAAACTACATCCCCAACTACAGAGCCAACGCTGTACTTCCTTATTGCCTAAAAACTCCTTCAAAACTGAACTCTTCTCCTTCGAAATCCCCCTTTTATTATTTCCTGCATGTCTCTTCATTTTCCCATGTGGAAGGTGGATAGTTGTAACCATTCCTCTTCCAACCAATTCCACCAATGAATTGTTGTCCAACTCATTTGCTCAGCCTTGAGTATGCCACCTCACTCCACGTGTAAATTTGATTTGATCCGTAATCCGCGTACTTTGTAATCGCGATCTGTAATCTATATAATTTCTACAGCCGAACATACTTTCTACAACAGAACATAATTTCTACAGTCAAATAGACTTTCCGCAACAAACAGAATTTCCGCAGCCGCTACAGACTTTCCACAGCCAATACTTTCCGTAACCGAGACTTTCCACAACTGCTACAAAATTTCTGCAACTGAGACTTTCTTCCGTTGCTATAGACTTTCCGCATCCTAATGGATTCAAAATAGGTTTCTGTAGTCGTTTATTTCCTCCTATAACTATTAACCAAACTAAATCTTTTTGGGGTGATGTTGATTGCCCAAACCCAAGGATGCTCTTGCATCAAAGATGTGCTTGTATATATACATTGATATGACACTTGGGTTCATATTCCCAATATGTCTCTTGGACTCCAGAGATGAACCTTTATCTCCTCTTGGATTAGGTTACAACAACCATATCAGTTCCTAATGGTTGTAAAACATCTAGGTTATTCAAATTAAATAAGAGGAGAGTCGTGAGCCTCAAATATGCCCAATACCAATTCATTAATGGAGTTGTTTTCCGAGATAATTATGATGGTGTACTATTCTTTTTAGGTATTAGGCACCTTGCCTTAATTTTTGGTTTATCGCAATAAAGCAATTTCACATTCAAATGTTTTTTTACCTTCCTTGCAACTATATCAATCAACATGGGGTCATAGTTCCTCTACTATTCAATATAGAATTGATACCCTGCTAAAAATAGAAGATGAGAGAGAGAAGGCTAGGCATAAGTTTGCAATCCATCAATATATTATTTAATTTTGGTTCAATAAACACACCTCTAGCAATAAGGATTTTCAAGTGGGAGATTGAGCGAAAAGGAAAACATTTGAAATTCAATAGATATTGTTGTGGCCAATTCTAGGTGGATTAATAGATTGGAGTTGTGTTGGCCGAGAAAACTGTCCTTGGCCAACTTATGGAAAAACAATCCACATAGAGGACTTAATGCAATCCTATGTATGTTTAAAGTAACTTTTTCTCACAGGATCAAGGCCCTGCTGCCTTTGTGATTTGCTCTCCAAATAGAGAGTCTCTTGATCATTGTGAGTATCAAGTTTCCTATTTTCAAATGCCAATGAACAAGAAAGATAAACCTAATGACTACCTAGTTCTAATGACTATCCTAATTAAAAATGTAAAATTTAGTAGATGCTAAATCTAGGCTAAAGGTAATCTAAAATCTATTTTCCTATCCTAGCCAGGAGCACAAAATAATGATATGATTTAAAGTCTAAAAATGAAATAAATTTAACACTTTAACATGGTAGATATATCCCCAGATATTAAAGTAAAACTGTAATCGTTTTGCAAAGGATGAAACCTTCTGTAAAATGATTATAAATATGATTTCAAACATAAAATCAAATAATGTTGATTATCATGCAACTTTGAATATATGATAAAAATATGATCACACCTTAGCATACATATTGAACTAAGCGAACTTACATGTTAGGAGTGATAAAATTTCAATTTAAACAAAACATGCAATAACAGGAAAGCAACCCATTACTTACAACTTTTGAACAAATTACTCATAAACTAAAAAATAACATATTAATTCAAATTCATAAGAGATAACTCCACATAAGATAACAAAGTATATATATGTAGGTAAACAGTGAACACAAAGAAGGATGTAGAAATAGATACAGTATCAATAATATGTATATTAGAAACTTGATCAGAGTCTCCAACTTCTGCAATAAGTTTGGTCTCCAGAATCAGTTCAGAAAACTCAAATTTAAGCAAAAGATATTGAACTATACTGTTTCAGTAGTATCTTCCTCTATTATCCAGAATTCAAACCCATTTTACAGTGTCTTCAATATTATTATATATAAATCCCTCAAGCATCTAACATTAAAACTACTCTATCCACTTATGAGTACGTGGACCACTCCTAGAATTCCCAACAGAATTTGACATAATTTGGAGCATATTCTCATTAACAGGTGCTCGACACCAAATCATCAAACTTCCCTTGAATTGAGCAACCCTAGATTCAGGTTCGAGATGAAGGAACATAGAAAAGCAACGAAATTACTGGACATAGCCAACACTACGCCACCTGGATGAAAGTGGTTATTGGGTTTGATATTCCAAGAACCGTCTTAATTGAAAATAAAGCGAGCAACCAGAGAGAGTACGCAGATCTTGCCACATATACAACATCGGACATCAAACGAGATCCAAAAGACACGTCTTGATTTTGAAGATGACAAAACTTATGCTCCAAGGATGACCAAAATGACACCTGTCAATATTCAAAGAAAAATTAATAACCAAAGTGATAAAAATAAATAAAAATAATGTAAAGGATGCCTATAGAATCTTCGATTCTGTAGGTATCCTCGTATCAACACTTTGAATTTGAAAGACAGGCTTCAAAAATCTAAATCATTTTTACCTGTAACCGTCGATTTTAAAAACCCTGTAAATTGACAAAACTTTAGTCATAAAAAACAAAATTCAACCTCCAAGAGCATTAGGATTTTTTAGATGATTCAAAAGACACTTGAATTGGCGTGGTTCTCCTAGCTTCAGCCAATTTAGCTTTGAGTTTCAAAGCTCTGATGTTACTAACCTTGGTCTGTTTGATTAGATTCTAATTTTTCAACAACAGATTTTTCTTGATGGCTTTGTACTTATTCTTCTTCTCTTTCATGCAATTCCACTTATTAATCCAGGTTACCAATTCACCTTTCAGGTTGGTGATTTCCTTAGTGGTGAAGGTATTGATTAACTGGGCTTCTTTAAAATTAATTTCCAAGGTCGATATTCGATGAGCTTGGGATGTGGAAACAAAATCTTCTACAACTTTCACATTCGGTTCATCAATTGTCTCCTCAACTTTTGCAGGCTTCTGATCAACCTCCTGATTTGAATGAGGGGAAATTTTAGATTGCTGAGCATTTCTTTCCCTCATCTTAGAAGTGGGATCATATAGGAATTTAGGGTCAACCTGGTCCATGACATCATTGTTTTGTTGAAACGCTGATGAATTACTAAGCTCGATAATGGGGGCATCTTCTTCAAGCAAATTCCTTTCTGCTAAGAGGGCCACGGTCATGCTTCAGGTGGTCCGATGAGTTGCCTTGTCACTCATGGCCCTGCTAACCTCATCTTCATCTTGCGGGTGGCTATAGGTTTGCATTGGACAAAGGGGGTCCTTATCGAGGTTACCATCAATGATCAAAGATTTGTTTATTTCCACTTGAGGGTTTTCAAATACCACATCAGGGTTTGTCTCGAATTCTACTTCAGGTTTACTCCTCCAAAGCAAACCCTCTGCGCTTGCGTTAGGTTCTTGGACTGTGCTGAGGCCATTACTCATTAACCCCGAATCCATTCCTCTCAAGGAATGAGTCCCAATTATGACCTACCTCATTTAATTGATGTGAAACCAGAATCTTTATCAGCCCATGATGAAAGAGACTCCTCTCTTTATTAGCAACATTGTATTGAAATGCACAGGCCATCTTCTGGAGACTGTTAATGAAATAATAGGGGATATTGATAGGGTGACCTTTGAACACAAGTAGTAACCTAAGGTGATAGAAATGAGTCTGGGTCAAACGCCCTTCACAAGTAATATACCTTATGATCAATTCAAGCAGAGACCACCATTGTTTCTTCAACATACATGAGGGAAACCCAAACTTGGATACTACCTGCTGATTTGCTTTAACCATGAACCCTTTCCACTCACGATCCTTCATATGTTTCCCCTTGAACCATTGTTCACCGGTTAATGGAAAACCTATCGCTTGTGAAACAAAATCCTCTGTTAAATGGAGGTCAATATCACCGATTTGTGCTGTTGAGCCATCGAACGAGGAAGAGAACGCTAGGGTAACTGACATGTTAAAACCTGAGAATTTATGCAAGAACGACATCCAACCTACTACGGTCAGAGGATTGAAACACTCTGGACAAACGTCCAGATACTCAATCCCACAGAGTTCAAACCGGGGAACGGGATCCATAAGGATAAAGGTAATCTTCCAAGACACATATAGGTCGAAAATAGCAACAGGGAGATGAAGCTGACTTACCTTCGGACCTCGCAGATCTATTAACATTGTAACCGAATCCATATCACCAAGGTACAGGATAAACTCAAACATGTGCGAGGAATGCTGGGTAATGATACTTCTGAACCTGCAAGAAGTCTTGGGATTTACAGAACGCACAAAGAACAATGATTTCTTTTGAAAGGGTGACAAGCGGGTAATAATCAGAGATGACATTTGTGTCACAATCACCAACCGAATGGCAGCGCATTATAATTACCATATCGAACCTTATCTGCTCATATTTCATTGCCTAAACCAGGATCGACATACCTTGGGAATTAGTTTGATCAACATGCTAAAAATTAATAAAATTGGTCTTACCTCAAGGCGTTAATACAATGATTCATAATCATATAAACACTCTCCTATGTGAATTATAATGAAAGTTACTAATGGAGTGAATGAATGATTATCACAAAATCATGGTTAATATGATAATAATATGAAATGAACATTTTATATTAATTTAACCACAATCATACTCATGCCTTGAGATGACTCAATACCTTGATTGAAAATAGAACATATGAATAGATCAAAACAACAATTGAATGATACAAGGTATTACCATAAGTTAAGTAACAAGAATAATGAATGTAATACTTTGCATAGGCATAGTTTATATCGTTGATTCAATCTATAGATTTAGGAGCTGCAAAAATTCCAGGATATGATTAGTCCTTTAACCTTTAATGATCAAACCGAAATAGGAAGTAAGATGAAGACTGTCAATCCAATTTGAAACCAATAGCAATTTCCGATTCCTATGTCCTAATCAAGATTTTAACCTTATTAGGAGTACCTTCAAAATCAAAGATTCTGAAGGCACTCCTAAAATATACATTTTATGAGTATTGATAAAGGACATAACTTCTGACATCAGTCATAATTAAAAGATTTCATGAAAGGAACAAATCGAATTAATGATCAAATTGGTCCGAAGGGTGTTGCTTTCCAAAAAGTTGGTGCATACCAATTGTGAAACATGGAGGGTGGGTTGGACCTCCTCCTAGTCAATGTACAAATTATGTAGTGGCACTATAATTAGTTTCCCTTAAGGTGATTGGCTTGCAGATAGTAGGTTTTATTTCCTTTATTTTAGATTTCATTTCATATTTTCTTTCCATTTCTCGCCGAAGGATCTAGTTTTACTATTTAGATATTATAAGATCATTCAACGTTGCTTTGAATTCACTTTTCCTCCATTTTATTTTGAAATTTGCATAAATTTTGGCTTGCAATTGTGCCGATCAACCAAGTTCATTCAATAGTTTGGCATGTGTGCAACTGCAGTCTTTAAAACATCATCATCATTGATCATATTCATTCACACAAGTTGAAAATGAGCTTTGTTATTGTGGTGAGTTATGGTTTTTTCACAGTAGGGAAAATTTTCATTTGGTTGGGTGAAAAGTTTGCATTTGTTCTCTCTTGCTTCTCGCTAAGGTCCATTACATCAAGCACACCTAGTCAATTCTTTTAAATCCCCTGTGTGATGCCTAGTCACGGTCAACGGAGGACAAGATACAATGATTTCCAAAAGTGTTTAAAGTGATGATCGATTTGGAACATTCGAAGTGACTAACTCCTTGATGACTTTGAAACTCAAGTCAATGGTTAATGAATAAATTGGTTGAACGGTTCCATCCACTTACATTACAATCAACTGACCAAGAGGTGACAAGTTAGACATCTAGGGCAAGGGGATACTTGTATCACTCAAGTGGTAAATCAATAAACTCATAACTAAAATAAGCATAATCCCCTCCTACTTGTAAATAGTTGTTGTTACCCCCATATGTTGGTTGCTAAATCAATATATAAGTGATAAGTGATTTGGAAAAAAATTTCACCTAATCATGGTGACATACATATATCTCCATAAGGGCTATGGATGCTTGCTAGTAGGGAAATAAGGTATGAGATATCGTGGTGACTCCATAGAGGTTATGGACACTCATGAGAAACGGAGCAATGCAACGGGGATGTTAAAAGGCATTATTCTAGAAATATTTAACCATAGTTTTAAATAAGTCTTGTGACTATGACTAACTTGAATTATTGGATCATGTTAAAAGGTAATGAATTTCATTAATTTCTCCCTTCACTTTAGCTAGTGAGTTACTGTGATTTGAGAATTGGACTAAACATGGATTTCCACACAAGGAATATTTGTACATGGACTCAAACCTTAGAAAACAATGTCATCTTTACTAAGATCATAATAAAGTCTATTCATACCTAGGATCATAGTTGGACAATACACTATAGAGATTCGTGGCTTTTCCCAATGTCACCATTTTTCAAGGCCTCAACTAGTCCCGAGTCTTGAGACTTGGGGAACTCCCTTTTTTATTCAATTTTAAATCTTCATTACTTTACATTTTTGTTGATGCTATATTCATAAATGTTTGAATATTGATATTTTCAAGGTTCTATAGAGACGGTGGGGAATGTATTATTTGATCTCTCCTTATAAATTTAGTCTTTTAGGTATCATACCTTTAGGGGTCTTTTTCAACCTTTGCATTTGACGTTTTTATTTTTGTCATTTAGTCGGGACTTCTTGTAATTTAAAGGATCATAGCCTGCAAAATTTTATGATCCCCTCTTGTTGAACATCCATTGTACTTAAACATTTTTTAAAATGCTTTGATAGTTCTTCAGGCGTTTCTTAACAATCGAAGGTTTGAATTTTTCAAATGGGCTCGATGGTTCATCATGCTATATCTAAATTTCAAATGGAACATCTTTTAGGATGTATTGGCGGTTCATTTGTTGTTTTGGAAGTTTTCCTTGAACGTCTTTCTAACTCACCTGATAGTTGATCATGCAAATTTGAATTTTCAAACGCTAAAATATTTGAAGTTTTCCCAATGGTTCATCGAGGAATTTCAAAAGAAGCGTCTTCACATATTTGGAACCAATTACAAATTTCCTCAGGAAACTTTTGAAGTATCTTCTCTTTTCTTTCTGAATCCACTCGATAGTTCATTGAGACCTTTTGTAATTACATATTTTGGAGTTGTCTGATAGTTCATTGAGCGACTCTATTATGATCCTACCCTAATCCACATACTTTATCAATGTACAAGTCCATGAGGTGCTTTAATTAGTTAGCGGGTAGTGCCTTAATGTAAAAGGGACTTCCTTATCAAATAAAGGCCCCATAGGTGGTTGACCCTCATTAATAGCAGGGCCACAAGTAGTTAGGACTTTGGCTATTGAAGCACTATATATAGAGTAGTAAGATATGTAATGTTTAGTCAAGAATTGTCATTGTATTTGGAGCTTTGATCTTAAAGGTTTCCCCCTTGAAGAGGCAAGTGAACAATACTATCTATTTTTATCTATTTTCTCTAAATTTATGGGTTTAAGCATATTACAAGTGGTACATATCTCTTTCTTGGGCCAAAAGGGAAGAAAACCTTAACATCATGAAATTTCAAATTACTAATTTTATCATACCTCTACTTCAACTATATTTAAAATTTGAAATTTGAAAGTGGTATCAAAGCTCTTTCTTGGGCCAAATTTTTTGTTTTATCATTTTTTAAAATGGCCCGATAGTTCATGAGAGCATTTTTTAATTTATATCATGCATCTTCTGAAAGTTTATGGTGGTTCATTGGGTTGATTTTGAAGATCATATATTCAAAGGTCATGATAGTTCATATGGAACTTTCAAAGATGCGATTTCCCTTCTTTTGAAACCTTCATATGTGACATCTTTTGAAATGGACCTATGGTTCATTGGGCCACTTTGAATTTTCATATGAGCATCTTTTGAGGACCCCCATAATTCAACAAGAGGTTTTAAAAGTTGAAATGGCATGCCATTTGGACCTTACTGATGGTGTATATGGAACCCCTCCAAATTAAAAAAAATTGTGCATTTAAAGGTGATATCTACATTGTATTTTGAATTTAATTAAAATATAATGTACTTTTCACCTTTCAAATCGACAAATATTTTTCCTACCTTCAAATATCTTTGTCCGAGGTTCGAGTCGGTTATTGTAAGTAGGCCTCCATAATCTATTAAGTGATCCATATAATTTGAATGAAGCATTGTTTTCCTTAGAATTGTTAACCAAAGAGAAAGACAAAGCAACTTCAATTTGGAAGCATTCGAGCACATGCCATACATTTGAAGACACCAAATATTTTTGGGCTATCAAACCTCCCTCAAATCAAGCCACCATATTTTTTGTTGGTAGGCTTAGTGACATTCTTCTTTTTGTGTGTTATCATATGTCTACTTCAACTATATTTCAAATTTCAAATTTCTTAATGTTAATGTAGCTCAATAGAGATGGTGCTATCTTTCATCATCTTTGAATGTAATGTCTTTCCATCCATCTTTGCATAGCTTGGAGTCAATTATCCCTTCGTTATTCCCGTTTGAATTAATTCAAATATTTGGGAGCTAGAAAGCCTTCAGTTCTCCTTGGTAGTAGTCTCCCTTCGAATGAAGTTTCATGTCGTCCAACATTCGAACCTCAAGGATATTCCATCCATTCCTATCTTGGTTCACATCTTAACTTGAATAAAGCTTATAATTTAAAACCAAACACTTAGTATTAATATTTGAACTTCTTGAGCTTTTGAAATAAATTGTGATTGAAGTTAAAGTGCACCCCAGTTTAAACCTTTGGTCATATTTCTCATGATTTTAGGCTAGACCATAGATCCCCAATACTAATTATTGTCATTGAGGGTTAATATTCCATATTGATTTATTTGTCCATTTCAAAGCATTCTTGTTTATTTTTTAGCATCATTAATTTGCTCTATTTTAAAAATGGGTTGCATGCAAGATTATTTATATGGCTCCTAAAAGGAAAAATCCATAAAGAAGTCAAAGCACTTCAATGGATCCTAGACCTTGAGATCCCAAGGGCCCAAGAGGCCATTTTACACATATACCTCCAGTCATAGTTGCAACATACCCCTCAATGGAGGGATCTCTTTCAAATGTTCAGTGAGGAAACATGGCTTTCAAATGTTCAGGGAGGAAACATGGTCCACGCTACTAATTGACTCAATAGACAATGTAGAGTAGAGGGCACATCTTGTGAAGTGAAATAGAGGAACACGCATATGCACATGAACACAACAACATCAAGGACAAGACAAACAACAAAATAAAAGAGGAAGGCAACAATCACTATAGGACAATCTTTTGGTTGCAAGTGTACATAGATGGAGGAAAATTGTAATTTTGATTACTTTTTATTGAAAATATATCCTCATCACCTTATTTAGGGATGAAGATGCGAACTTTCTAAGGTATAATAAGAAATCCAAGAGCTAAGCAAGTCAAAGACCAAGAGTAATAAGAAAAAAAACCTTTGGACTCTTGAAAAAGTGGGCCCTTTTCTTAGCATCTTAATCTAACTTCATTGTTAATTGAGAAACCTATTGGCCAAAATTTTTGGAATGCTTTTGGTTTATGTTTGAGCTTGGACTAGTCTCTACTATTTCTATCTTCCAAAATCATCGTAAGACAAGGTATTATATATGCATATTTCTCTCATGTTTGTTCTATCTATTTTTACTTTTTCTTATAAATGGTGTTGACAAATGGATATGGAATTGTAGCTTTTAGTCTCAATTGTAGGTTCAACTCAATTTTCTAAAAAATTATGCATATATAATTTAGTGAATTTGTTCTTGTTATTTCTTGCATTCATTTATATTGATTCCATATCTTTAATTTTATTATTAGGCTAGTCCAAACACCTGCATTTTTCTTTTGCATTATGCATCTTAGATTAAAAGTTATAAAGGTTTTAGTAATGGTAGGAAATCCATAATGGGAGGGTTCACCATAGCACATGGGGGGTGGTCTAAATGGTCCCTTTCGTCGGGTGAACCTATGATGTTGAATAGTAGATATTTTCTCACATCAATACATAGGAAGGTGTGGGATTTTTGTTAAGCAAGAGGATTTTGCATAAGATTAACTTGATTCCAAGCACAAATTTTCTAATTAAAATGAGTTCAATGGAAAGTGTGAAATTGCATATAAAGGAAGTTGAATCTCTATAGAAAGGTATAATAAGAGAGGTTATAATACCATGTACCATTTAATCCCTGATAACACCAAATAACATGAGCAACGATGAATGTGTATAGACAATCAAGTGATAAACAAGATCACAATCCAATATAAATTTCCATTATCGAGGATGGACAACTTGTGGAAATATTCTGTGGTACATAATAGTTCTCAAAGATTGATTTGAAAAGTGAATAACATTATATTAGAAACAAAGAAGGAGATTAATGGAAGATTGCATTCAAACCAAGGATGGATTATGTGAATGGTTAGTCATGCCATTTAGGTAGACCATTGGGTCATGTACATTCATATTGTTGATGATAGAAGTGTTGCGATTGCATAATGGTAAGTTTGTGGTTGTATATTTGAGTGATATTTTAATTGTTAGTGGAAGCATTTAAAGCATTTGACATTGGTATTGGAAGCATTGCACAAAGAATAGTTTTTCATTAATGTGAAGTAATGTGAGTTTATGAAAGATAAGTTGTTGTACCTTGAATTTTTTACTGGCCTAAAAGAGGTGCACATGGATTCAAAGATGGTCAAATCTATTTTGAATTGGCCTACACCAAGGTGTGTTACTGAGGTAAAGGGATTTATGGTATTGCTAAATTTGAAAATGAGTTCATCAACGAATTTAACTACACACCAATGACTGAGTGTCTAAACATGTGAGGATTTAGTTGGGATGTGTGAGCATAATAGCATTTTGAGAATTTAAAGAAGAATATTATTGAGGAGTCACTAGAGGGAATGCTTGATTTCAATATAGTGTTTTAGGTTGATTATGGTGCAAGTGGAGATGTTATTGGTGTAGTCTTGATACGAGAAGGGAGATCATTATAATACTTTAGCGAGAAATTGAATGAGGAATGAAAGAAATACCCAACGTATGACAAGGGGTTCTATGGCATAGTACAATTATTGGAGCATTGGAGACAATATTTGTTACAAAATGAGCTTATTTTTTTTGTACACTGATCATCAAGCATTAAAGTTCATTCAAAATTAGACAGACTTGAACTACAAGCACATGAAGTGGGGTGGGATTCTATAAGGCTACATGTTTGTGTTTAAGTATAAATAATGGAAGGAGAACATAGTTGTTTATGCATCAAGTAGGAGTGCACTGACGCTGATGATAATGAAGAATGCAAATATCAAAATTTGCAAATAAGAGAGATGTGTGTGCAAGACAATTTTACAAAGTTATGGGCATGATGCATGAATCCAATTTTGCAAGATAGTAGTACGGAGTTGGAATATTTCCTATGGGGTGGGTATTTGCTCAAAGGGAAGCATTTGTGCATACATGAAGGCTCTATGCTCAAGAATTTGATTTGAGAGATTCAAAATGGAGGATTATTATGACACTTTAGACGAGAAAAGATCATCGATTTGATGGATTACATGTATTAATGGACATGCTTGCACAAAGAAGTAAGCACGTTTGTGGAGATATGCAAGGGTGGCAAGATGGAGAAGAATACAATTCAAAATGCAAGATTGTACACATAATTGTCGATATTGAAGATTAGTAGGGAGGATTATTTATGAACTTTATACTAGGTAAGCTTAAGATGCAATAAGGGTTTGATGCTTCATTCATCGTGTTTGATGGATTTCCAAAGATGGTACATTTTATTCCTTTTAGGAATACCAATGATGCAACTCATTCTACACAGTTATTCTTCAAGGAAGTGATACATTTTCAGGGATTTCGAAAGAACATTACATTTGACTGACATATGGGGTTCATTATCTTTTTTTGGAGGACACTATAGAATAAATTTAGGAATAAAGTTGCAATATATTTCAACATATCACCTATAGATGAATGGTGGGAGTGAAATTGTGAACCAAAGTTTAGGTTTTGTTGATTTGATCAGCTAGGGACAAGCTAGAACAATGATATTCTATTTTGGTGCAAGCACAAACAATAGTTGTATGAATAGTTCGAATGGGAAATCATCATTTCACTTTGTATATGGACATAATTATCTAAGAGATATTGTGGAATTAGTGGATTTTCCAATAGAGACAAGGATAAGATACGATGCTAAATATTTTGTAGAACAATTAAAGGAAGTGTATGCACATGTGAAAAATTAATTGAAAATGAAAAGCACAAAGTACAAAGAGTGCTTATATGTACATATAAGGTTCAAGTCTTTTGAAGTTGGCGATGAAGAGATGGTGCATCCGAAAAGAGATAAGTTTCCTATAGGCACATAAACAAAAATAAATGTGCAGAAGATTGGTCCATGTTAGGTAAAGAGAAAGTTCAAAAAGAACACATACTACATTGAGTTGCCTAAAGAATTTGGCATTTCAAAGATATTCAACATGCCATACATGTATGTGTATAAAGAAACATAAGGCAATGCACTAGAAGTTACTATTTTTAACGAACTCAAAGAAAGCTTGGAAGAATGCTCATGGCATCTCCTTCATTTTTAACGAGCTTGTAATAGAAAATGAACTATGATCAAGGATGATTTTCATTGTTTAACGAGCTCGAAACCAAAAAGAAAGTATGCTCGAAAAAATTCCTATTGGTGGATGTTTTCCTAACATGATATCCAGAGGTTGGTACATGCCCCCAACATTATTGCTATAAGTAAGTGACTTAGTTCCAACATTGTGTGGAAAGGTTATCGAATCGAGTTCAACATGATGTCCAGAGGTTGAAGACATGTCCCCCAAGCTTTGTTTTGTTATCCTATTCTGCTCCTTCATCTGATTAAACTTCTCGCTACTAATAGGAATATGTTCACCAAAGAGAGAGGAAGGAGAAAGATCAAATGGCATAGGTGGATGAAAAGAAGGTTCATGTACTAAGTATGGTGGAATATTTGACTCAATGGGAAAGGAATCCGTTTCATTTTTTAACAAGCTTGACATAGGAATATAAATCTACTCGTGGGGACCTGTTTCATTTTATAACGAGCTTGACATAGAATTAGAACTATGCTCGTGGTCATATGTTTCATTTTTTAATGAGCTTGAAATAGAAAGGGAATTATGCTCATGGACACCTATTTCATTTTTTAACGAGCTTGACACAGAAAGAGAACTATGCTCGTGGTAATCCATTTCACTTTTACACAAGCTCAAAACCGAAATTAAACTATGCTTGGGATTGATTTCATCTTTAGACAAGCCTGAAACCAAAGGAAAACTATGCTTGGAACTAGTTCCTACCCAACATGATGTCCAGAGGTTGGTAGTGTTCCCCCCAACATAAGAAGCTAGGGGGATGACCATCATGATGTCCATAGGCTGGAGACATTCCCCCCATCCCTAAGGGGGAGAGACCACTAAAAAATGTTGAACATTCAGGTAAGTATGATGATTGGAAGTCATGCGATGATTAGGTTTAACGAAGGAAAGTTGATCAATGGTCACAATCCTCCCATCATGGGGAAAATACATCACTCGAAAGAGTGAGGACACTACAGCCTTCATAGCATAGATATAATCACCTCCAAGGAGCATAGTAAAATCTAAGGGACCTTGGACTACCATAAAATCAATGAAGACAATTTTCCCTCCTAAAGTGATAGGTAACTGAGGAAGGATCCCTAAAGGTCCAATCGGTCTTCTATTAAAATCCAATATCTAGTCAGTGACTGGAACAAGCTGAGGAGACCCTATAGCTTGCCAAGCAGTTGAGGATGAAATACTAATAGAAGCTCCTTGATCAACTATAGTGCGAAAGATATCCTTATCAAAAAATCCTACAAATATATGGAAAGGAACACCCGAAGAAAGGCGATATTCTGTCAAACTCTTCCTATCAAAAGAAATAACCTCGGTACATGGAGGGGGTTCCGTTGAAATGGGTAAAATGCCCCCTTTTATAGAACAATCTGAACTGACTAAGAAAACAATAGTGGTTTTCAGTTCCTTCTCAACTGGAAGAGTCAGATGAGATGAGGATTGTGTCATGGTGACTACTTCAGTCTCAACATTCTCCAATGAAAGAGTGGGATCAAGTGGAGATGACATTGGCTCGACCACTTCAACTTCACTCTTAAAAGGAAGAGAAGGATGAACTATTTGTTCTTCACTCTCCGAGGAAAGAGTGGGGTTGACTGAGGATGGAACTCGATTGACCACTTCATCAACCAATGTGGGGTTAAGAGACAACTTACGATATCCTATTGGAAGTTGATTCTGAGATACAGTAATGTCTTCCAACAATTGTGAAGCTTCATCCATACAAGGACAAAGGTAAGTGAGGTGCATGTCCTTGTATAACAAACACAGATTCTTGAATTTACCTTTCTGATCCTTAACCACAGAGTCACTGGTTGATGGGGTATCATCAATATGATGTATAGAGGATGATAATATAGGTTGTTTGTAGGATTTAGACCACTCTTCTAACACTTTGGAAAGACCAAGACAATCCTTAAGAAGGTGATCACCCCTGCAAAGTCTGCAAGGGAACTTAGGATTTCATGTTGTTTGAATAGAATGAGCACCATTAGAGACAGCTGATTGATGCTTGGTCTCTTTCTTCTTCTTCTTCTTATACTGCTGAATAGTAGCATCACTGCTTTTATCAGGCAAGGAAGTGGAAGAAGAATATACATTTGGTGAAGAGTTAACATTTGAAACATTGGGTACAACAGGAATCATCGGATTGAATAACCATATCAATAATCCTATGGTTAATACAAGAAGATTTAAAGGGGAAATAAAGGGAGGACTAATATCTCCAATTGGGTCCAACAATTATACTTGGCCCAATTTTCTAGAGCACTAACCAAGGAGGATTGGTACCATACACTTGGCCGTATAACCCGACTACCAGACAGTACGTGCGTAGTAGCTCCCCGAGTGCTGTTCTCAGTGTATTGCAACAACAAGATGACCAATGGTTGACTCGAATGGTTTTAGGATTCTAGTGGGGTATCCCGATATACGCAAGGTACATGGGAGCTCCAATCTGTAGTAGTGGTATCTAATGAACAACCATTCGACATGAGCCTTCCTATATACCTTCGAGTACATGAAGAAAATTTCTATATATAGTTAAGTACGTGAAAGGTCGTTCGACATACTAAATAGTACATGGAATAACTACAATCCCCCGGAATGTAGTGCGGGAAAGTAATGAAAACTCCTACGCTTAAAGATGTCGGAACACGTCTCTACCCTATCACTCAAGTTTCTAAAAGATTTTAACTTAACTAGTGCTTGATTTTATCGTATGCGGTTAAGTGGACAATGAAGTGGTGACTCGACTCAAAACCATGCAATGAATGGGTATGCAAGTCTCCTTTTCAATGAAATGCTACTTAAGAAGGAGAGAGAGAGAGAGAGTTGTTCTTCCCAAATGCACAAACCTATGCAAATGCAATTTAAATTTTTCAAGAATGATAGAAAAAGCCAAAAATTTAAAAATTATGCACCCAAAACTATCCCAAAGTGACAAAAAGAGATCTTTCTATGAACACCAAATGCAAGATCTCTAATTCGTTTCCTATATTTTTACACTTGAAAAAGACACATCTAAGCTATGGAAATAAGGATTCCACAAATGTTTTGAATCAAATTCAAGACAAATAAAATCACTCAATAATCTTTTGTAACTCAAATGCACACAAATATGAAACAACCTTTCTTCTTCTCATGAGTGTAAGACCAAGAATGCCAAATGATCAAACTAAGGTAAGAATAATGTTTATGTTTTCCAAGTTTGTGAATCTAGCAAAAGAAGGACAACATCAAGCTTATCTTTGAACTAAAGTGGAGACAAAGAATCAATATTTTCCAAAAATCAATAGATAGCTCATCATGTAAAGGAAACAAGATGCACAACCGAAGAAAATGACTTCAAAAGACAAGGATGTCCCAAGTCCTTCAAAGCCTAAAAACCGAACCAAACCACACCAAACCAAGCAAACCTTTGGAATATGACACTAAACATATCTCTAAAACTTGAATCCAATCACAATCAGATGGCAAAAAGAAGTATAAAAACAAGTGCAAGCTATTGGGACTTGAAAAGAATGACGATTATACCCGACAAGCAAACAAAGCACTAGTTTGACTCAAGAGACCAAACAAAGGTTTCGAACTTCCAAACCATGCCAAGAGTGTCCAAATAAAGACAAATATGATTTGGATGAGTCCAAATCAGTCATATAAATGTCATACAATCACTGATCAAGAGACTCTAATTCAGAAAAATCGAAAATGTGCACAAGGGATCAAGTTAACCCAAGGGGATTTCGATTTTCCAAGCACAAACTCCAACTTCCAAACAAGGAAGAAGGGTCCAAAATCTAACCAAGAGGGGTATGGAAGGGTCCAAAATCTAACCAAGAGGGGTATGGAAGGGTCCAAATCAGTTTTAAGAAGATGATAATACCACTACACAAAAGAATGAAACTCAGAAAACTGAAACAACGAGGAAAATGATCAAAGTTAACCCTTGGGGGTTTCAAGTTTCCAAGGTAGAACCTAGTCTTCCAAACAAAGAAAGAAGGCCTCAAATGCCTACTGAAGCATATAAATAATACATAACAAAGTGGAAAGATAGAGTTGTTCGGGAAAGTACTTGAATTTTTTAAGACAACTATCATAAAATTCATAAGGGGAAGGTGAAGGTAGATGAAGAACAATGAAATGTCGGAATTGCATGAGGATGTGCAAGCTTTTATTCAGAATGGGAATTTTGATACATGAGTATCATTCTCAAGTTTAAGGCAATTGCGAGGCATAAAAGAAAGTTGTGCACAATATGAACATAGAAAGTGTAAATAACTATGGTCATGGTTTATGAAGATGCATACTAAGGAGGAAGCAATATGCACAAGAGAAGATGAGGTGTAGATGAAGACATATGACATGATGCAAAGTAACGAGTGGGAATTAGTGTGGGCACAACCAATGATGTAGTGAGTAAAGGAACTCAAAGAAAGTGATGCAACATGTAGAGCATATTGAGTGGCACACAAGGAATCTAAAAATATGATTCTCAAAGAGACATGAAGGAATAATTTACAAAGTAACAATATGTCAACTACATAGTAGGTTATAAATAAGATGCCTAAAAATGAGATCGAGTTGGTTGGTAAGAGGAAGACTGGAAAGAAATGGAAGGCCAAGAGCATTGTAACTATAATGCAATGTTGCGGTTATGGAGATTAGGATAGGACAAGAAGAGGTTGCTAGAGCAAGAGAGCTTAAAGGTAGAGGAAGAAGATTTATGTTCAATAACATGTAGCAGGTGGTGTTGTAGACAAGAGGACAAATTGTGAGAGGCAAATGGAAACTAAGAGAAGCGCAAAGGCATCTAGATGTTCTAAATGTAAATATCCATGAATAATAATGAGAAAGAGTATACCACTTTCTTAAATCCTTCTTATATGTTGTATTGACAATTCATTTTTTCCATGTAATCTTAGTTATGTATTTATGTTGCATAGTTACATACGTTATAGAGCATTTAGGCTCATTCCATGCATAATGTAGAGGAAAGTGGCCCATTGCACATTCCCTTGCACTATATTGCATTGATGGACAAATTAGCAAGTTGTCACATACAAAATACCAATAGTCATGATAAATTATCAATACCAATAGTCATGATAAATTATCTTCTTCTTTTTCTCTTTATCACCCTGAATTGTGTGCACTTATGTAAACAAATAATTTCATATTTCCTTAGAAGACAATTTGAACACCACTGTAAAATTGTAAACATGTTGATGGTTAGTTAGTAATGATTTGATAGTGTTGTTGTAAAGATCCATGTTGTTTATATCTCATTGTATAGAAACTTCACTAATGAGAATTTGTAGTTAGTCGTTGCCCATATTATCATGCCAATGTCTATAATCGAATGACAATTCATTTTGTTTCTATTTGATTTACTTAAGTATTTATTGTGTCGTGGACTAATCACCATGTATGCAAGTTGAACTTGCCCCAATTAATGCATATTTAGATTAATAGTTGAATGCATCTCTTTACATCCATCTATAAGCATTTTTTTCATGTGGTCCATGGCCCTGGATATCGGTTAATCGCTACATCCACGGAAACCCCCCTGAAATCCGGAGAACACAGGGAAGCCAATTATTTCTACAGGGTGAACCGCCAACTTTGATTACGAAGCCTAACCCAGTGGGGACATCAAGTGAGGCCCTATTACCATCTATACATAGCCACCTGGGGATTTGACCTTGAGACCTCTTGCTTGCAAGAAACAACTCTAAACCACTCGAGCTAACCCATCGGGCTCCATCTATAAGCATTTCTAAAATGTAAAATGATAATATTAATTTTCATTAATTATACTAATAATGTATAATGAACCTTGCTACCTCTTCTTTTTTCCACCAGGGAAAAAACTATACATTTATATTTGAGTATAAGAAGCTCAACAATTCATTAAATAAAACAATTATACTATCCTTCCCGGTCAACAAAACAGTAACAACACTATACCTACCAGCCAACCTGATACATAAAAGAATTTTTCCCATCACTAAGAAAAAAACAAATAAAAACTTTGAAAACTATCCCATCATAACCAATAAACAAAGCCTTGCTACCTCTTCATTAATTGAACTTAACCATCCACATTCATTAGTATCAACATAAGTGTCTTATACACATTTTACATTTTAAACTCCATTTTATTTAAAACTCAAATTTGAAATAGCAATAATTAACCTTACAACTTCATCATTTTTAAAGTTGATTTGTAATTCCATACTTTATAGGTGAGTTAAGCGAACAAATATGGCTACTTAGTGCCTTCAAATATCATTACTTATATATTCTTATGAAAGTAACATACACAATATCTATCAAAATGTCTTTAAATAGAGAATACTATTTTGCTTAACGTAGAGGTTAAGGTACTTTAAAAAGCATTAAACTTTGCATATTTCAACAAAGCTAATAGATGTATTTTCATTCATGTTGTGTACAAATAAAAATAATTAAATTTTTAGCTAAATTGATGTATTTCCACTCATATTATTTGTATAAATAAAAATATTATTTATACAAATAAAAATAAGTAGATTTTAAATTATGTGAAATGAGTTTGATTGTGATATATTCCTATTATTTAAAAAGATGTTAATTTGAAAATTATTTTTTAAATGTTAGTCTCTATCTTAATGTGACAACATTTTTCTTAAGTTTGATCACATTTTATAGATAATCATTAATATATATATATATATATATATATAATTATAATTATAATTATAATGTTTATAATAGTTACATGTATTATATAATAATGTATTTATATATTAAAATTTAGTTTTATAAAATTATTTTTTTAGTCCCTGTCATAATAGGGTAACTATTGTATTCGATCCGCGTTGATTGTGTATTAGTTATGATTGACTGAATCCGCAACATACATTTTAACCAAAGTTTTAAACATTTTTATTTATTTATTAATATAAAAATCAAAGTTTTGTGGAAGTTGATTGGCTTATAATTTGAAACGTTATTGCCGCATCGGCGAAGGTATTGGGAACGAAACTGTGTATATTTAAATGCCAAGGTGGTGACGTTTGGCCTCTACATTAATTTCGACATTGATTTTTGTTGCGACATCTCACTGCCTTACCTTGGACCTCTACATTTTAGCCAAAGTTTGGGCCTCTGCATTTTATCTGTATGTCTCTATCCTCGAGCTCCTAATTAAATTATCATTGATTTGGGCATTGATTTTTGTTCTATTTGGCATCTCACCACCTTACCTCATTGCTTAGCACCGCAAACCATGTAAGTTGGTGCCTTAATGATCACATACGAAGGAAACAATCTCATTATGGCAATTGAGTTTATCAACATTCCTCTTCCTCATCGACTGTTGCCGCCTTCTTTAGTGGTTTGCATTGCCATCATTTCCCAATGTGAAGGGCAATGTCTTGCCATGAACCTAGGCATCCTATCCAATTCCACCTGTCCTATTTCCCATGCTAGATCTCTTGTCGACCAAAGTTGGTTTGCTCATGTTCATGGGAGCCTCTGTTTTCTCCCTTACCACCCAAAGAGAGGAATGCAAGTCCTGTATGTGCAACTCATAACTTTGCTTCTTGAGTTTAGAAGGAGGGAAGACCTCCCAAGTAATATCTATGTCCTTGTTGACACGATTTACTCCTTCATTTTCCAAACTATCAACTAATTTGTTGGATTCTTAATGGATATGTGAGGGTATGACAACATTGGCTTCAAATAAGAGTGAGCCAATTTGCTTATAACCAAAACACAATTGTAGAAGAACCAATCACTACACAATCCAAAATCTATGATAAAAAATAGTCAAGGCTAATGCCGTTAAGTAAAGCAAATTTTTGGAACCAGTCAAATGCTAATGTTGCTAAGCAAAGCAACTTTTTCGAACCAATCATTGCACAATCCCAAAATCTATGCATAAAAATTGTTAAGACTATTGTGCAAAGACATATTATTTGTTTTTTAATCAGCAGGGACATCGCTACTATTGTAGCACTTGTTTAATGGTGTGTTGGATTGTTTATAAAATATATAAACAATGAAATTTTTTGTAAATCTAAAATATAATTTATAATTATAAGTTTTTATGTTGATTTATAATATTGTTTTAATAAAAACTATATTGGTGTAACGAACATCAAACTCTATTATTAATTTAGAGTTTATTTTATTTTTATTTTAATAAGGGAAACCGCATTCGATCTGTTGTCTAGATGAACCTCTTTACAACGATAGAAATCTTGAGTCCGGTCTAGCTTTAATATTGGTAGAAGAACGATATCTGTTGTCTAGATGAACCCTTTTACGACTTGAGTTGGGTCTAGTTTTAATATTGATAGAAGAACGATATCTGCTGTTTAGACGAACCCTTTTACGACGATAAAAATCCTGAGTTGGGCCCAGCTTTAATAATGATAGAAGAACCATCTAGACAAACCCCTTGACCGCGATAGCAACCCTGAGCCCAGCCAACCTTAATATCGAGAGACGAATGATCTACCTCGTAACACTATGTCAACATAAAACCTTAAAACCTTGAATAGTCCCAGCAGGAAAGTACTGCAAACTCGGGAAAGACTCAAACCTAGGTTTCCATCGAATTAGCTAAAAAACCCACAACTCATTCATACCCTCAAATCCGGAGTTTATCACTAAAAAGGTTACAAAATTCAAAAGTAAAAATTGAGACAAATGAATCCTATCCGGATGTGCCACCTTGACCTTCTCAACCTCAATGTGCATATATCACAACTAAATTTCAGTTGCAGTTGCCCCTAGAATGATTGTGTACAGAGCATGTGGGGGCTACAATTCGAAGTTTCTCATTAAAGTAAAACTCCAGGCGTCAATCAAGACTAACTGGATTGAATTAGCGGAGTATAACAGTGTGCCACAAGTGACAATGGTGATAACAAACCTCCACCGCAGTGGAAAAGGTGGAGACGGTGGTGAAAAATGATACGGGCCTCGTGGACTATGAAAGTTGGAAGTTGGTTTGGTTGTTATGCTGTACTTAGGTTAGGTGGTGAAGAATTTGAGAAAGGAATGGGAGAAGATGACAAATGCAAAAGAGAGACTTAGTGCAGGGGAGTTGAATGCCTTCCATTACACACCACTCACTAGCTCTTTCAACAGTATCAAGGTGATGATGAGCAGCTGAGTGAATGGAGTGACAATGGCACGGAACAAGACCTGCTTCCTTGTCAACTGGTCTGTGACTGGTAAAAGAGGCAGGAAGCACCTTCCCAGTAACAATGAAGGAGAAGAAGCAGATCCAAATGCCAAAGCAATGCCAACAGCTCAAGAACTTGCTGAGGACAGAGATACGGCATGCTTTCTGGTGATGCTTGCATGCAGTGGCAATGCCAATGGATCTATGGAGGATGAAAGGGAGATGGCAGAGGAGTTTGTCTATCAGTCCAAAGCTGCTAAGTTGATGATACCCAAGTGTGAATCTGATGTAAGTACTGAGGATTCAGATGGTGGTAAAACGACAAGGATCAAGGAAAGGAAGAAATTTAGCATTATGGATCGCATCAGGCATAAGCCTACTAGTATTAAGATTAGGCCTGTTGATGACGGTGAATCTCTATGGGGAGATTCTGATGTGGGTGTTGGAGAAATCAATGGGAAATACAAGTGTAATAAATGCAAAAAGGTGTTCAATTGTCATCAGGCTCTGGGGGGTCATAGGGCCAGCCACAGAAAGGTGAAAGGTTGCTTTGCAGCATCTACTATGTCCAAGATTGTTGAAAAACAAGTCCAAGGCCATGTAGAAGGTGAGGAAGAGGGAATCATTACTGAAGAAGGACATCTGAGAATCCGCCATTTTTCTTCCCAGACTGTGAAGACTGTCCGCATTAAGGCCAAGGCTGCTCATGAGTGCTCTGTTTGCCATAAGCTTTTCCAGTCCGGGCAGGCTCTGGGAGGACATAAGAGGTGCCATTGGATAGGGGAAAAAATACCCACAGAGAGTAGCTCCATCTCCATGGATGCCCATCACCAAGGAATTTTAAATAATAGAGAGGAGCTCTCCTTGCCTGATCTCAATCAGACACCCCCAATTGCAGATGAGGATCTGGAAGCTACTTACAGCAGCACAGATTTGATGGAATCCAGTAAAGAGCATGCCCATATTGATCATTGAATATGAATTAGAGCTACGCATAGGATGCGCACATGCAAGGAAACTATAAATATGGGAATCCAGGACCAACTCAGTGAGTATCAGTCTCAGTTTTAATACAAATACAAGTATTTGAAAAGCCCAAAAAACATTCTGGGGCTTATCGATAATGAAGATGAGTCCAGATTTAGGTATGTACAGTGTAGTATAATCTTTGAACACTTGTTTACATTATGAGATTGTCTCAGAAGAGCTTCAGCATAAATTTTAGCTGCATCGCAACTTAATAATTTGGGTATCCTCAAGGGTTAATGGTCGAGGCATCCAAATGCTTATTTATTTACTTGCCTCTGTCTGCATAGTTTTTTCTCTGGTAGTGTTGAGTTCAAGATTTCAAACAAAGATCTGGTTCCGTATCAATTGTGTAGAGGCATTGTACCTGTTAGGCTTCCTGTACTCATGATTGATTAGAAATGATACACATAATATAGAGGATATAATGTTTTATGAATTTAGGGGGCATTTATTGCATTCTTTCTCGATTAAAAACTGGATAGGGATAATCTTGTGTGTGTATCTTAATTTGTCATTTGTTATTTACAAAGCTCAAAGCAAGTTCTCTGGTGGACAATAGAGGTTAACATAAATTTGGAAACAATTCTCAGAACTGCTTATATATTAAGCAAAGTCCTCAAGTTTTATGAATGCATTAGGGCATTGGATTCTCACAAATGGTAAGGAAACTAGTCTAAAATAACCCTAAATGACAGGTTTCTCAATGAGTGCTCCATTAGGCTGCTAATATTCTGGTCTAAATAAACTATTGGTACCTTTCCTATTTGGGATATTCAGTGAGGATGCTTTCTGTTTTCAAGACATTTCCTGTTTTCAAGACATAGTTATTTTATGGGCTATCCCATTTATAATTATTAACACGGTGCAGTGCGTTCGATCAAGAGAATGTCCTGCTTCATGAACCATTGCATACAATACTCATCGTTCGTTTTTCTTTGTGAAGAAGGTAAACAACATGCTCTTGACCTCCTGCATGAAGTAATGCAGAGAGCAACCTTGCTCTTGATGCACTTACTTTCAATTTATTGATAAAGGGACTTCACAGGAAGTCCATGAGACAAGTGGCAGAGGATATGTTCAAGGAAAAGATAGAAAAAGGTCTTGCTGCTAATTTGGTGACATTTGGAGATTGTAAGGAGGGTAATATGCTATTGGCTTTGAATTTGCAAGATGAAATGCAGCAGAAAGGTCTTTCTCCAGATGCTTTTATGTTATGAGCCTAGCTAGTATTATTATCTCTATTAGGTAGAGTATGTCTTTATCATTCCTGTCTCCTGGTATCCTATAAATTTGACAGTCTTCTTGATTGTCAGAACCATCCATTTTATGTTATGGTTCATAGTAATTTATTTATGGTTCAATGATTTGTGCAAACTATTGGAGGAAAGACAAAATAGTCATAAACATTCTGACAGCTTGTAGCTTTCTTTCTAGGTCACCACCTGCTCCCTCTGTTACTAACTTGTCCTGTAGAATATGGCCAATCTGTAAGATTTGTCAAGATAGACGCTGATGAAGAGTATGAACTAGCCCATTAACTACAGGTAATTTTGCATTTTCTTGTTGCCTCTTTATGTTTTAAGAGGTGCAGTTGTAAGGCTCTGTGGTTATGTTTGGGATCAAATTTTCAATTCAGGAAGGTCGATATCTAATTATTTGTTTGTATAGGCAATCAGTTATTCAACTTTGTGCTCCATTTTGCAGTTCAGATCGGTGGGCTTTCCACTGCGGTCTTTATCAATCTAGATTCTGAAAAGCCTGTATTTCAAACTGAAGGCCTGCTTCCTAATGAAAGCATCAAAACTATAATTGGTGCTGAAATGCCAGGGCATTATTTCTATGAATTCTAAGGTCAATTTAGATAAGCCATACAGAGAATTCCAGGGTCACTACTGTTATAGTAAAATCAGATTGAATATCCAACTGGTCTTCACAACCACTACAGCTTGCAGTTATCCCTATCGAGTGGCCATTCTCTAAAATGATTTGGAATTGAGCTAGTGAAGCTTAAGGTTAAAATGTAACTCTGACTACATTAGGTACCCATGTTTTCAGCATGTCTTCGGGATCTGTTCTCTACAATGAAGAGTCACAACACAAGTTATAAATAATGATCTTTACATGTATTGAGCCACTGCAGCCGAGACGATTTTTCAGTTCTTAAAAATGCATGTTCGAACCTATTTACTGCTATATTTTTAATATATATCCATGTCTTATGATTCCAAGTGTGCAATTTCAGTATCTAGAGTCCAGAGCATTCTTGGCATCCAACCTGCAGGCCTCCCCTCATCTGATGGTTGTCAATTCCTATAGATTTTTCAGAGTGGCTTTCTGGTCTGCAGATGAGGTATGGATGATAAAGGGGAACACTGCAGGTTCTACAGCAGTCTCCTTTGGGTGGGGATACAATTCAGGACCAGAATTCATGCAACGACTTCTATTCTTTGTGGTCATGAATTGCAATTTTCCCTTCCCTGTTAGCCTTGCCATTTAGGGAGGTGGTTAATACAGCATTACTCTACCAAAAGCTTTACCAAAAGCTTTGTTAATCCTGAAGCTGGCTTTGGAGTGCAAGTCCCTAGGTTAATGTGATATCATATCTCTATATTGGGATTTTGTTCCACATTAATACACTTGTCTCCTTCTATGCCATCTGGTCTCTTTGTTGATTTTTCTGCTCTTTGGTCGGCAAAAGAAAAACTCTTGCATTAGTTAGGTTGATGTTGTCTCGTCATGTAGGCCCCCTGATCGAAAGTCAAGTTGATGGGAGGATCTTCTTCGATCCAAAGAATCAAGCTTGATGGAGGATGCTCTTCCTGCCTGTGCAATATGACTTCCCCTTACCCTGTTAAGGTATGTTGATACGTCAGATTCTCCCAAGGCACACTACTTCAGCATTTTCACTAACTGTTGCAGATCAGCACTTGAGGTTATACATACACCAATTCCACATTACTTTGCAGATTGTTTAGACTTAGTGTCAGGTTATCTGATAGTCACATATTTGTTTTAATTTAATTGTTGCAAAATGAAAGACAAATCAAGTGTTTCTTTACTCTTTTTAAGGTCCAACAAACCAAAGTTGGTTTAATAGACGTCAATAACCACCACCACCATCACCAACAATTAGGTTGGTATCTTCTTGTCATGCAGGACCCTTAATCTAGAGTATCGAGCTTGATGGGAGGATGTTCTTCTATCTGAAAAATCAAGCTTGATCGAGGAGGAAGTTCTTCCTGCCTGCGCAATGTGCCTTTCCCTTCCCCTGTTAGGTTAGGTCGAGACATCAGAACACCCAAGGTAGGCTACTTTGGTATTTTCACTAACTGTTGCAAATCAGTACTAGTGGTTATACATATACCAATTACAGATTACTTTATAAATTGTTTATACTGTGTCAGGGTATCTGATAGTTGTTTTAATCTAACTATTGCAAATCAGCACTTGTGGTTATACATATACGGAATCCAGATTACTTTGTACATTGTTTATAATTAGTCCCAAGTTATCTGTTAATCACATAATTGCTTTAATCCGCTGGGAAAATTGCTTGCAGGATGGCCTGTGGTGTTTTGGACTAATGCAATGTACTACTTGTGGAGTATAAAATCTATACCAATCTATCTTTTCAAAGTCTACGAGCATGATTAAATCTACCGACTGTAGATATAAAGAGAAAGTGGAATGCATCAATATAGCATTTACTGTTTACATATAATACCCCATAAAGTTCACCAAGTGCTTTTCTTTGAGTAGAATTCCTTGGTGGACATGTGTCTCCTTGTGGGTCAGAGCAAAGGAAGATCGGATCATTGGAAGCACTAATGAGGACAATAAAGAAAAGCACATATACAAACATAATGGAAATTGAAATATCCACTTAAAAAAACTCAAGGGTTGTAGGTGCTTCCATTTTATTTCAATAATTTGTTCATCACTCATGTAAGTGATTTGACCAATGATATAATACATTTAGCAATTAACTGCATCCTATATCTTGGAAATGATTTATTTTTATAGTGATAATTTTGAAAATATATAATTTATTTTTAAAATGATAATTTTGAAAATATTGATGGTTTATCATATGAGTATCATTATTTTTATTTTTATGTGTAACAAAGTTAACAATGTTATTGTGGGATTATTATTCAAATGATTTTTTTTCTAAACTTAGTACACAATTCTTTTATTTATAGATATTAAAACAAAGGTTTTGCATTAAATAATGGAAAACAATTTAAAAAGCCGATGCTTATTTGTATCTAATTGGCTTGAACGATATTCAACTAACTGATGCGAAGTAGTGTTCATCTCCAATGGTAGTGACAAGGGGAGTGTACAACTCCAATGGTAGTGATACCAATGGTAGTGATACCAATGGTAGTGATAGGGGGATCAGACTCCAAGGATGATTTTCTTTCCAGCCAATACAACCATCAAGAAATAGGTGATACCCCTATGCAAGGCTTTAGCACAATGAGAATATTCAATGACTCACTCACTTAAGGGTATACTCAATAAGAAAACACTTTAATCGAGCAATGGAAGAAATTGTCCACAATCTCAAACGAATATAAGTAATTGTGTTGTAGAGAGATTTTTGGCTACAACAACAGATTTCCTCTTAGGGCTTCAATGTGCAAGAGCTCTATTGGCCTCATTATCGTAGCACCTCCAACATTAGAGCTCTTTTAAACAATGCTAGACACAAATGGGCTTCAATACCTCCTGGTACACTCCCAACCCCATCTTACTCACTCAAGCAATGCTATGAGCAATCTTCAATTGTTCCAATCACTTCCCAGATAGGTGACCAAAGAACCACCCCTTTCCCAAATAGGTGACCAAAGAACCACCCCCTTTCTAGATAGGTGACAAAAGGAACCACCCCCTTCCCAGAACATGACCATAATATAAAGCAAACAAAACTAGAAAATCCCGAGAGCCCTTTCCTTTCCCTCTAATAACCAAAAGCAAGAGTTTACTTTTCAACTAACGAACTGTTAG
Source organism: Larix kaempferi (assembly GCA_027924585.1). NCBI lineage: Eukaryota > Viridiplantae > Streptophyta > Pinopsida > Pinales > Pinaceae > Larix > Larix kaempferi. Next base: position 37,506,948 of record BSBM01001229.1, on the reverse strand, counting down.
AATATCAAGTAATACTGAGAGGGGGTGAATCAGCATTAGGCTATCTATTTAAATTTTTATCACTTTAAAAAAGAATCAACAATGAATACAGAACACACAATATTATCGTGGAAGCCCAATTGGGAAAACCACCATTACTTTCTACTACTGCAAAATTATATTTACAAATAGTTTGCAAGCACCAACTTGCTTGATGCACAAACACCCAAATTTTTCAGCAACGACTAAAGGATGCACCAACACCCTGTTTACCAACAACAACTGGAAGGAGGCTACGACCCCCTACAGGCTTGTAGCATGTCCTTGTGCCTCCCAACCACCCTAATTTGATTTTAAGAATCTTCAGAACTTCTTCAAGAACTGTTGTTGCCATTCTCTGTCTTTAACCTCTGTTTACGATCTGCTTATTGGAACCACATAGACTCCTTACATCGGATTGAAATCTGTTTATATATTCATCATAATCACAAAGAACCATCGTGTCCTTTCTTTCAAGCATCATAAGACTTCATTGTGTCTTTTCACCAACTAATTATATCTTTGTTTTAATAACCTTCATCACACCCTTTCATATCCATGTTAGCCAATAATAATTATTGTTTTACTGATTTTAACTAATATTTTTACATTCTCCATCACAATGGCGGGCATCTCTTCACAAAGTAAGCACTCTTCATAAAGTCTGTGTGCATATTTTATATTTGCAAGAATCATCTCCTGTCTGAGGATATTAGAGTGTTTGTGGGCATATTCCTATAGTCATCCTTCATAAACCTGGGGGCATAATTCCTAAGCCTACGGGCATACTGTAAAGTGCGAACCAACATATTTTTTCTTCAACTTGGCAGGTCCATTTCTCACACGTGTGACCACTAGAGGGAAAATTGAGAACATGACTGGATGGACAATTCAACAAAGAACATATCCATATCATTTATTGAATTTATTGACACAAAGAGAGCATCTGGCGTGCATTTGCAAATGGTCTCTTAAATCCCTGATTCAACACTTAGACAAATTTATCAAACCCTATGTCAACATGAGGTGATTTTTATTTTCATCGATATTGGAAATATGAAGCATCCACAACATGGGGGACATCATGCAGATGTAAATTTCATCATCTGCAACCTCATCCTCTCTCCTTGGATGGCATTTCACTGGGACAGTGTAAATCATGCCAGAGGGCATTTTTGGCAAGCCAATATCTTCACCCTCAATGATTGTTTTGGAAAACTAATCATATGGTTAGATGAACAAACCAACCATCTACATTCCTATATCCTCAGAATTAATTAATCAATCAAATACAGAAGGTGGCAGGCATTTTCCTGAGGCTACTTAGGCATTTTTACTAGAAGAGTTTATACTTGGCCAAATCCTTCAATTTTCAAGGTGAATTTTTATTTCACCAAAACACTGAAACTATGATACCAACCAATAGTATCCATCTAACTGAGCTCATTACAACTGGCTTCACCTTCAGACTCAACATCCTCTGACTTGGGCGTGCATTTCATTGAACTGGGTTCCCAACCAGTAAAACAACTTGAACCCTTGTTTTGGCAGAATTATATCTTTCTCCTCAAACACTCTTATAGCAAAATGAGACCATGATAATATGCACAAGTCAACAAGCTACAACCTGACATTCTTAGATAATTTTCATCATTAATCTATGCGATATGGCAGGCGTTTTCCTAGAGCAACTTAGACTAATTTTCCAATACTTAGTCAATTTTGAGAGTTTCACCAAACTGTCAAACCTTTATATAATGATGTCAAATTGTAACAATGACATCATGAAGGTACTAGAACACCATCAGATGTTTTTGCACACTCATCACACATGCCACATCATCATTTATTCCATATCATCATATCCTTTGTCCTTAATGGCATCAATGACAATCATACTCAATACAACCAAAAACATCAATTTATTTTCCTTTCACACTAATAACCAAAATTAGTAGTTTAAATTCCTTAATATTAAGAAATAACACTTTCCTTTCTTAGTTCCCTTGCAAAAACCAACTAATTTCCGTAATAATGTTCATCTCCCATAAAAGGTAGTTTGAGAGCATAAATAGGATGCATTCGAAATGAAGGTGGTGTTTTTACACAGGTCCTAGGACTTCTAGGCTAGGTTATGCTTTGAATTGGAGCCCTTCCATAGAGTACGATTCCACAATGATATTGATAATCATTTAGATTGCTTCCAACATTTACCTAAGTCAATGTGGGTCCCAAGAACTACACCCTTACAATCAATGTTAATATATTCATGTCATAAATTTCTTTTTAATGCTTTTCGTGCTACTCTCAACATTTGTCATTGGTCAATGCGGGTCTTGAAAAAGGCTATAACAATGTTGTTTACGTTAATGATAAAAATTCGTTAGTAATCTAAACAACCCATATATTTCTTCTAAACATGTATATGATTCACTTCATAAATAAAATGTTGTATATGCAAATTAGATAGTGCCAAAGAGGGGTGTTACATCCCCCACCTTGAAACTAACACTAAACCTGGCATTTCTAATAGTTTTCTAGAATTCAAATTTTTATATAACTTTTAATATTCCAAAACTTTCATAAGAAAACTTAAAGGTAAGAATGATACCCATCAAACTATCTAGTAAGTTCATTTGCTAATAAATTAAAGAATGGATGAAACATCACAAAGTGATAAGGAGGTACACTCTCGTCTTGGTCATGGTGATCTTAATTTCCAATAGGTCATGGTACCTTCCAAAATATCTTATATCTAGTAAGTTCATTTGCTAATAAATTAAAGATTGGATGAAACATCACAATGTGATGAGGAGGTACACTCTCCTCTTAGTCATGGTGATCTTAATTTCCAATAGGTCATGGTATATTCCAAAATATCTTATACAAGACCATAACCTCATGTGGGCCTAACGGTTAAGAGCATGTGTTTCCTCCTAGGAGGTCACATGTTCAAATCCGGAGGTGGGTAGGGTATCCCTTGTCCCGCAAACAAGGGAGTCTCCTACACCAAATTGGTGTCTCACATGCTGGTGACCTTAAAAATAGATTATTATTATTATTAACAAAATGTCTCCAAATACATTAACAAATTATCAATGGTTATCTCTTCTTATTAATAATCTCATGTTTAGTGGGTTAGTTATTAATATAATTTACTTTTATAGTATATTAATAATTGTATAAGTGATTTAAAAAAAAAATCATTAACAAATTACATAATTCATATATATATAGTTTAAATTAGTGAGTTTAAAGTTAATAATTATAAAATATGTGATTCAATGAACAATTTTATTATTATTGTGTATTATCTATAAATAAGAAAAAAACTTAAATAATCGTTATTGTATTAAATAAATTTAAAAATTAGTAACTATTAATAATTTATTGAATATAATAATATCAATTTAACAATAATATAATATATGTTTAACTAAAAGTTTAATATTTGAAATGTTTTTAAATTTTGATAAAGAACAATGCAAGATATCTCCTTTTGAATAGAAAATTTTAATTTAAAATCTATAAACAAAATATTAACCAATGTTAAATTGCACTGAGTCAAGTACATTACTTGTTCACCCCACCCTAAAGCAACGTTTAAATTTAAGATTAAATAGCGTTTTCCTAGAGCAACTTAGATTAATTTTCTAATACTTAGTCAATTTTGAGAGTTTCACCAAATTGTCAAACCTTTATATAATGATGTCAAATTGTAACAATGACATCATGGAGGTACTAGAACACCATCAGATGTATTTGCACACTCATCACACATGCCACATCATCATATATTCCATATCATCATATCCTTTGTCATTAATGGCATCAATGACAATCATACTCAATACAACCAAAAACATCAATTTATTTTCCTTTCACACTAATAACCAAAATTAATAGTTTAAATTCCTTAATATTAAGCAATAACACTTTCCTTTCTTAGTTCCCTTGCAAAAACCAACTAATTTCCGTAATAATGTTCATCTCCCATAAAAGGTAGTTTGAGAGCATAAATAGGATGCATTCGCAATGAAGGTGGTGTTTTTACACGGGTCCTAGGACTTCTAGGCTAGGTTATGCTTTGAATTGGAGCCCTTCCATAGAGTACGATTCCACAACGATATTGATAATCATTTAGATTGCTTCCAACATTTACCTAAGTCAATGTGGGTCCCAAGAACTACACCCTTACAATCAATGTTAATATATTCATGTCATAAATGCCTTTTTAATGCTCTCCGTGCTACTCTCAACATTTGTCATTGATCAATGCGGGTCTTGAAAAAGGTGTGAAAAAGGCTATAACAATGTTGTTTGCGTTAATGATAAAAATTCCTTAGTAATCTAAACAACTCATATATTTCTTCTAAACATGTATATGATTCACTTCATAAATAAAATGTCGTATATGCAAATTAGATAGTGCCAAAGAGGGGTGTTACATCCCCCACCTTGAAACTAACACTAACCCTGACATTTCTATTAGTTTTCTAGAATTCAAATTTTTATATAACTTTTAATATTCCAAAACTTTGATAAGAAAACTTAAAGGTAAGAATGATACCCATCAAACTATCTAGTAAGTTCATTTGCTAATAAATTAAAGAATGGATGAAACATCACAAAGTGATAAGGAGGTACACTCTCGTCTTGGTCATGGTGATCTTAATTTCCAATAGGTCATGGTACCTTCCAAAATATCTTATATCTAGTAAGTTCATTTGCTAATAAATTAAAGAATGGATGAAACATCACAACGTGATAAGGAGGTACACTCTCCTCTTGGTCATGGTGATCTTAATTTCCAATAGGTCATGGTATATTCCAAAATATCTTATACAAGACCATAACCTCATGTGGGCCTAACGGTTAAGAGCATGTGTTTTCTCCTAGGAGGTCACATGTTCAAATCCGGAGGGGGGTAGGGTATCCCTTGTCCCGCAAACAAGGGAGTCTCATACACAAAATTGGTGTCTCACTTGTTGATGACCTTAAAAATAGATTATTATTATTCTTAACAAAATGTCTCCAAATACATTAACAAATTATCAATAGTTATCTCTTCTTATTAATAATCTCATGTTTAGTGGGTTAATTATTAGTATAATTTACTTTTATAATATATTAATAATTGTATAAGCGATTTAAAAAAAAAATTCATTAACAAATTACATAAGTTAATTCATATATATATATATTTTAAATTAGTGAGTTTAAAGTTAAAATAATTATAAAATATTAAATATAATTAAATTAATAATTTTAAAGCTAAAATAATTATAAAATATGTGATTTAATGAACAATTTTATTATTATGATGTATTATCTATAAATAAGAAAAAAACTTAAATAATCGTTATTGTACTAAATAAATTTAAAAATTAGTAACTATTAATAATTTATTAAATATAATAATATCAATTTAACAATAATATAATATATGTTTAACTAAAAGCTTAATATTTGAAATGTTTTTAAATTTTGATAAAGAACAATGCAAGATATCTCCTTTTGAATAGAAAATTTTAATTTAAAATCCATAAACAAAATATTAACCAATGTTAAATTGCACTGAGTCACGTACATTACTTGTTCACCCCACCCTAAAGCAACGTTTAAATTTAAGATTAAATAGCATTGAAATCAAACAGATTATAATATTAAATGAATTTAATCCTAACTCCGTACTTGAAGTCGAATTTATTCGCAATGAAAAGAAAAGCTGATCAGATACGGGCTATGAATGTAGACTTGTGCCATGTTGCAGAAATCCTATTAAATATTAAAAATGGTTATATAAATAAAAATGAAAAATATGATTTAAATTAAATCATATCTGTTGTATTTAATGTAAGCATCATTTGGCAATTTTAAAAGATTTTTTAAAGTTTTAGTTTTTAATTTAAATTTTTAATTTAGAAAATATGATGAAAAGAAATAAAAATTTTCATATCAAGATTTTTATGTAATAAATAAGATAAATATTAAAGAAACAAATTTTTGTTATAATTAAAAATCATTATTTTCTAAGTTTTAAAGTTGAACATTAAGATTAAGAATTTATATTGATAAAGTATTTTTTTTTAACAGAAACTAGAAACTGTTGATGAGCATTATATATTAATATAGAGTTTCTTACAAAAAGATAGGGGAGACTGTACCCAACAAAAGGAGGGCTGGAAGCACCTCATAACCAGTTTTTTAAGTTCATACATAGCTGAAATTACATAAGAAATTACTTCCTAACATGGAAAATAAATAGATAGTTCTAATGTCGAAAATTTAAGATAAACATCATAATTGAGGTCACTTATTGTTCATATGACGAGCGTTGATCTTGCTTCCTTCTCCCGTATCCTTAGTGTCCATGCCCATAATTGTTGCAGGGTTGTTGCTTTTAGTGGTCCTGATGCAGTCAACCTTCGCTTCTACTATCCTTAAGCAGCTGTGCACAGCTTCTACCTTGCCAAGCAGACCTTCATAGTAATCCTTCATCTTGGAGCAGTTGTTCCTAATATCAGAGTTTGAAATTTGAATGAAGGTGGCCAAGTGGGAGATTGACTTCTTCATTTCCCCAAATTCCCCTCTCAACCAATTCACCTGGGATTCGATGTCCTGCAGATGAGAGAGCACACCAGGTGAAGGGCTATCAAGTTCCTGAGGAGAGTCTAGGTTCACTACTCCCCCGACTTCACCATTCTGATTCCAGAACTTTCCAATGTTTAAGTCGCCAGAGCTGCCACGAGCTTGTTGCAGGGCGCCACTTTGAAAAAGACAAGCACCTGTGTCCACAGGTCTCCAATTCCTGCTATGGTCCTGCTCTGAGCCAAAATGAACACTGTTTGGTGTCGGTTTGAAGTTCTGACCCTGTCCTCCATCCATCGGCGTCCAATTCTTTCCTGTATCCAAATTTCTAGGGCGTCCACGCCTAACTTGCTTGGTCGGGTTGTTGTTTTTCCCGTGAGCCTCCTTGCCAGTATTGTCATTGCCCTGCACCACCTCCAGAGCCGAGAGGTATCGTTTCAGCCCATTCTCCCTAGAGTTGAGTTGAATGCAGGCCTTGCAGTGCTTGCATTGTAGAGCCGGAAGGAAAAAGTTCCCGTCACCACAGGCCATACTAAGACAAACAGACACAGAGCAGCAGAGGTGATGAAGCTGAAGGTGAAGAATGAGTTCCGGTTTGCCACCCTTGTCGAAGAAGAAGGGACTGAATTCCCATGCACTTGCCAGCATTGAAGTCTCGCATGCGAGACAGGTGGGGAATGATGGAGGACGTTGCTGAGAATGGCTTGGGGAGTCGGGCGGGGATCCATGATAGATCATGTGGCAGAGATGAGGTTTGACAACCATGGCGGTGGCCCAATCCAGGCGAGGGAGTGAGTTAAGAGCTCGTTGGGGGTCAAGCTCACCCCTATGGGACCCAAACATTATAATTTTTTTTTTCATTTTTAACTAATATACCACAATTTAAACCTGCTCCAATGTTTGCCATGGCATCTGCTTGATGGTTGTTTATTCTAAGAATGTGAAGGAGGGAAATGGATCTTATTCCTTTGAGCTTGTGAGCGAAATGGAAGTGGTACTTTGAAACGGGCTTGTGAGAGTTTTCTACTAAAGCCCTTGCTTCTTTGATCACCAGCAGAGAGTCGCCAATAGCAATCAGCTCCTGCACATTATTTTCTTAGGCTATCTCGATGCCTTTGATAAGGGCGAGCCACTCTGCATCATTGTTGGTTCACCTCCCAATTCCCCAAGCATACCCAGTCATCCTGCTTCCGTTGGAGTCTAGAAGGACTCCCATCGCACTTGCCAACCTAGTTATATTGACAAGGTATTGGAAGTTAAACGATTTTGATAAAAAATGATTACACTATACATGCCTTTGACAAGTATAATAAATAAAAAATTACATTTTTTTTCAACGGATAACAGCTAAGAGGCCCACCGGAAGGGGCCTCACCCTATTGGCACCTCAAACGAAGGAACCTACCGGTGCCTCACCCTATTGGCACCTCAAACGAAGGAACCTGCCGGTGCCTCAACCTATTGGCACCTCAAACAAAGGAACTTGCCCCAACACCTAGGAATTGAATCCCTAACCTCTAGCCTGCAGCAGCTTGTCAGAAACAAAAAAATTACATCAATCATTAAGAAAGCCAAAAAAAACTTGAAATAGTAAGATGTCATATGTATTCCATTTTAATAATTAAACTTACTATGAATATTATTAAAACCCTCACCTTTATAAAAAAATATGGGATAAATAAATTTACCATATATAGATTTTAATAATTACACTTACCATGAATATTATTGTAACCCTTACCCTTTTTTTTCAACCAGAAAAATAACTATATTTACTTAAAAATATATGAGTGTTTACAGATAGTAGATCACCATCGATCCAAAGTTACCCATAATTACCGAAAAAATTGACCAATACACAGTCCGAGGACCCGAAGTGCAAAGGTGTGAATACGCCGAGAAAAGACCAATGACATAAGATCCCAACACAAGTCCCAACATGCCCGAATAGAAAGATAAATAAAAGGAAAACTCATAAAACCTGAACACCTAGACCAAAAAGAAAGTGTGAGTGTAGTAAAACACACACACACACCAAGAAAAACAAAAAAGAAATAAGACAGTCGCGACGGAGATCTCAGGAGAGATTAAATAATGGCATGCATCTAGAAGTAGATATAGATCCATCTCGCTAATACTCAAAATGTATGTATCCCTTGGTAGCCGATAGGGCCCGCTTTGACAAAGAGTCAACGAGTATATTGTGCTTTCTTTAAATGTGGAAAATAGACACTGGTTGGATTTCCATAAGTATCCTTTCCACCTTATCCATCGAAGGTCTGAGAGCCAAAGATCGGAGTGAACCCCGTCCACAAGCCCAATCAATGATCGTGAGGGAGTCTCCAACAATGTGATGAAGAGGAAAAATACGAGTCTTGGAAAAAAAGAGTGCTAACCACAAAGCCAATAGCTCTCCTCAAGAGTTTGTGCCCATACCTCCATACATCCAAACACAAAAATGTCGAGATCGATCCATATAAATATAGGCTCCAACACCACATATGCGACCATTCTATTGAGAAGCACTGTAGAAGAAGGCCATGCAATCCAACAAAGGGGGAGGGACATCCCTGGGTGGAGAGGGCTTCCCTAAAGTGGAATAAGACGGAGTATCCAATGACTCAATGAAGGCCGCCACTGCTTTCCTAGCATACCACTCCGGAGATGAAAGTTTGCCTTTGAATATACAAAGATTCTAGGCGTGCCAGATTTCCCAAATGATATAACAAGTGAGGGTACCATGTGAAACGTTATACCCGAACCAATGCAGTAAGCATTCATGGATAGTGTCACCCTCCCAGGCACCGATCTAGGAGAAAATGCTATGAACAAAAATCCATAGTTTAGCAGTGAAAGAGCAGGAAACAAACAAATGTAAAATTGATTCAACTTCCCTCATACATAAATAACATAAATTTGGCCCGATAAAACCCTACTTCAAGAGGTTGTCCCACGTTAATCTTTTATTTTCCAAGACGAGCCAAATGAAAATTTTAATGTTGAGTGGAATTTTCCAGTCCAACATGCATAATACCACCAGCGAGCCACCCCGGGATTTTGTGATATAATGGAATCATAAGTGAGCTTTACAGTAAGTGTACCATCCCATGTGTTCCAAGACCACTTAAATTGGTTATCCCCAGCAACAATTCTCACATGGTCGTGCAGGAGACCATTTACATGCGCAGACCATTCCAGAGACATACGACTTGTCAAGCCCAATTGGTGAGCATTTATCTAGGTTGGGGATCACTGGGAGAATGTATTCTTTTCACAATTTGATGAAGAGTCCCGTATCCCTTCGAGCAGATAACAACTATCAATTACCATGACAACTTGTGGGGAAATGGTCCCCCAATGATCGAGTCCTCACCCAGTACAATGTCATGACCATTTCTAGGCACCCAAGCAATCCACTTGATTACTATGGGGACAACCGATATAAGACCAGACCAGATATTGGATATAACCCTATGCATCTTGTTTATAGAGTGCACCCATTGAATGGTAGATTTCTTACGAAAATATTTTCCTCTGATAACTGAGCACCAGGGGCTAACAACAATGAGAGCACGCCACAAACTCTTGGCTAATAGTGCATTAGCAAAAACGAAGATGTTTTTGAGTGACCAACCACCTAATGATTTGGGAGATGTGATCCTTTTCCAGTCCATTAGATGAAACTTTTTCTTATTTGCCCCGGACCAGATAAAATTCATAATTTTTCTCCTGATACCTATGAGGATTGACTTTGGAATTTTACTCAAATAAAGCCAATATACTGCAAGGTTTTGAAGCATGGAGGAGACCAAGGTAACCCTTCCCCCGATGTTCAACCATTTCCAGCACCACGAATGAATCCTTTTGTCAAACCGCTGAAGAAGTCAATGCCAATCCGAAATTCTATAGCAGTTTGGTTTTAGGAAATATCCCAGATTATTGGTTCCTTCGTTCAGTTCTGATACCCGATAAGGTAAAATCTGGGATAATTCCTCCAAAGTATCCTGAGCTATGTTATTCTGAAGAAATTTAGATTTTGTAGCATTGACTAACATAACATAAGACCTACAAAACAGGTCAAGTAAGTTTTTGATATACCTCCATTCGCCAGGCTTGTCGAGGCCAAATAACATTACATCATCAACAAAAATTTGATGCATAATGGCAATATTGGGAGTAATATTAATGCCATTGATATCCTCTTTCTCTTTAGCCCTTATCAATAACCGACTAAGTCCCTCAATTACAATAAGGAACAAAAGTGGCGAGAGGGGACACCCCTGTCTAAGGCCATGTGAGCATGCAATGAAATCTGTGGGAGAAACGTTGATCAATATCCCATAATTTACCGAGGAAAAACATGCCATGATCCATCGAGTGACAATCCATGGAAGCCCAATTTGTATGAGAGCAATTCGGAGGAAACCCCAGTGAACTCTATCATAAGCTCGGGTCAGATCTAACTGAAGAATGAGTCCCTGGATATTTTTTACCTTAATGATGTGAAGAGCTTCCTACGCCAACCCTATGGCATCCATAATCTTCCTGTTATCCAAGAAGTTGAATTGTTCACTAGATATATCTCGAGAGAACAGGCTTCAAGCGATTTGCGATGATTTTTGCAATGACTTTGTAGACAAGATTGCAAAGTTATATGGGGCATAAATCATCGAAAGAGTCTGGCCTCGAAACGTTTGGGATTAGAGTGATGAATGTCGTGTTTAAAGCTACATAGATTTGACCAGTGAGTTTGGTTTCTTCAACCATATCCAAAAGATTGGAGCCCATAATGTCGAAGAATTGTAAGAAGAGCTCAGATGTCCATCCATTTGGACCTGGGCTCTTGTCTTTTGCAAACCCCTTCAGAGTCTTGTGAATTTCATCGACGGAAACAACATTGTAGATTTATTTCCCCTCCATATCTGAAAATAAATGAGGATACTCTTTTATCACCTGGAATTGTTCACGTATGGAGTAATCATCACAATCACTAAAATAATTTTGGAAATGTCTAGTAGCTTCAACAGAGAGATCTTTTTGAGTTCTGATCCAAAAACCATACGCTCGCTTTATAGCCCAAATAGAGTTGTTTACCCTTCTGCAATCCACAAACCGGTGGAAGAACTTGTTATTCTGGTCCCCCAAGGCAATCCATAAAGCACGACTTTTTAGTCGCCAATTCATCTCATCTTGTTTAAGGAAATGTAATCTACTCTTTTCCATCTCTTGCATTGTAAGTAAAACCTGTTCAGTAAGAGTACTAGTCAAACTAGAAGTGTGTAGTACTTCCATTTGAGAGATGATTTAGTCCAATTCAAATCTAAAGAGTTTTTTCCTGTCCCTCTCCCGACATAAGACACATCTCTTTAGGTTTTTTAATTTCTGAACTAACCTATGAGAAGGAGAGTCTGATAGATCAGTGATAAAACTAAACCATGTCTTTTTGATGAGGGATCGGAAGTATTCATCCTTCAACCAAGTGTGGTTGAATTTAAAAGGATAAGGATTTTTATTCCTTGCAAATTCAACTTCCAAAACAAAGGGCTGATGATCCGACATGGGGTTATAATCCACCCATGGCCGATACTTGAAAAGTGAGTCCCATAACTGATCCCCGAGAAAAAACCTATCAAGACATTTTTTGACGCCCTCACCCCCAGACCTGTCGTTGTTCCATGTAGGCTCCAACTTCACTGGTGTGATGTCATTTAAACCCGCTACTGTAAAAATATCTTGGAAGTAATTGCTGAGGGCATCCAAGTTGGCCGAGTTACCCCATACTTCATAAGCATTTAGTATAAGATTTAAATCTCCTATGAGTAAGAGATTTGGAAGTAGAAGGTATCCATCCTATACAACCTGTTCCCAAAACCATTTCCTATTCACAAATGGCGCGTAACAATTGATCAAATGTATCTCCTCAAAGATACCTATATTGTTCCCCTTAAGAAGAATCCCCAGAGAGACTTGATAAGCCTCCAAGAAAAAGGATCTTGGGTTCCATGCACATAGAATTCCACCTGATTGACCTAAAGCATCCACAAAACAAACAACCCAGTCCTTCAAAATACTTTTGCCTTTTCAGTCGAGGTCATAGTCTCTTGTAGAAAAATAATATGAGGTTTCCATTTGTCTAAAATACACTTGAGGGAAAATATTTTATGAGGTCCCCCAATCCCTCAGATGTTAAGGGATAAACATATCATTTTTTAACCCTCGCGAGGGATTTCAAATATCTAAGAGCCCTAGTGGAGGAGGATGCGATATTAACTGTTTCTTCAGAGTGCTCAGTGCCCTGCAACTTTTGCTTATCCTTTATAGCACTGCGTATTTTGATAGGTGAGAATTCCAGGGCCAACCCTCCTTTTCGGCTACCCTTTGAAATTTTTAGATCTGGGAGAATAACAGTTTCAGGGGCCTCAATGGCCTGTGACGCAGAGTGGGGAAAGGGACTATTTCCAATGTAGGTCGTAAGAGGAGTTTTTTAACCATCTCAACAAAGGTAAGAGCCGGATTGTTCAGAGAAACCCCCATAGGATCGGTAAATTTCATGTCAGGTAGGTTTGCAACATTGGAGGGATCCCTAACACACCCATGGAAATCAAATGTCTGCATAACCAGGGAAAAATTAGTTTCTACTACCACTGACATCTTTGTGCCACCAAGTTTTATACCCTAGCAGGGTCTGAGGGTAAATGTGTAGATGGATCAATGGATATATCGGGGACAATAGAATCTCATGATAAGAGGGAGGAGACAAATTTCCCACATGAAGGGTCAATATCCCCCACATGGATGTTTGACGTATCCAGAGTAGTGATACCTTGATAAAAATAAGGTCCCCCCCAATCTAATATTCCCCTAGCCTGTCGCCTTTTGCTTCTAAGGAGGTGATTAAAGACACTTCGGATTTCGACAAAGTAGAAACACATAATGGGTTAAGGGTTTTTAGCTTATCGATCAGGCAATTTGGAGAAGCAAGGACCGCTGAAGAAGATAAATCCCCAGGTTGGCTCAACGGACAAAAACCAGTTTCATCTTCCGATGAATGATCATCAGTAGTCCACACCTGGATATCATCAGAGGAGACATCTGGGTCCAACCCTTAGCTTCCAGAGTGAGATTGTCGCTAGAGATGTCCCACCTCCCTACAACGAGAGCATCTGAAGGGTAAACCCCAATAATCAAGGGTTTGCTTGTAAACCCCCCCCCCCACCAGTTTATCTCAAGGATATCTAAAATCCCTTTTGCCATATCGATCTACACCATCATTCTACCCACCCTTTTATCCATGCCTGTGAGCATATCATTGTTGAGATGTAAGAAACATCCCAAATGATTTGCAACCGCTTCAAAAGCAGGGCGATTCCACATGGCTAAAGGAAAATTGGGTAAATGGACCCATAGATGTCGGAACCGTACCTTTTCCGTGTCAGGATCGAACCCTGAGTACCAACACTTCAACATGAGACTTTTGTTTCCCCATAGCCAGGTTTTTGATAGTATAAGTGAGGTATGTTCCTCCTTGCGGAAGATAAAACCATACCATCCATTAGTAAAAATTGCAAGATTAGGACAATATCCAATCAGAGGGGCCCAAGACTCCTCGACCCAATGTGCTATATATTTTGGGTGCATGGCTCTGTAACTAAATTTCCCTACAAGGGATTTCATGGATAATGCAACAATGCCTTCTAGACCCATGTTTTTACCCATAAACATACTACCACCCTCCCACCACTTCCTCCATTTACCATGGCAGTTTTTAAACTTATTGAACCTCGATGAATAAGAATTGTTTTGAGGTAGAATGTTTCTGTGCACCCCCTGTGAGGGATTCTCCTGTACATGCTGTGTAGATCCCTCACCAGAAGACCTAGGGACCAAAATAGTATCTTGTGGTAGTTGTACACTAGGGTCCGCTTGAAGTGAGTTTGAAATGTTTTCTACTACTGCATCCTTTCGTAAATTTCTATTTTTAACATGAGATTGAAGGAGGGTTTTATATTCCTCATCTGGTTTTAGAACACCCTCCTTCACCCACCATTCATCCGACAGAAAGACCCTATCCTAGATAGTGTTCTCCATCTGTAAACCATTAACCTTTTGACAGCCCCAAACCCATAAAATTTGAAAGGCGTAAATGTCAGTCCATATCTGTCTTTGGGGACAAGTAAATAAGTTTTATAAACCACATAAAACAAGTGGCTTGAGGTCCCCCGAGTATGGAGACAAGTGTTTTTTCCTGAGATATCAACCCACTTAGTAAGACGCCATTTTACTTGTATATATCAATTCCAGATCTAGAGTGGACACTTGTATTCCGAGCCCCCCCAACCACACATCTCATACAACACCATATACCGATTTTACCCTAGTTTGACATTCACCCCCCATTTCATACCTCTCTTGCCACAACGTAACTAGTGTAAACCCACCAAATCACCACAAACCCTAATATCGCCATTTTCACCCAGAGCCATCGATTTTACTTTTAGCCTTAAATCCAATTTTAACCCTTACCCTTATAAAGAAAGCGGGGACAAATAAATTTACCATTAAATATTGATTGGATTGACATTTTAGAATTTCGTGGGTGACCTAATACAAAGGCTCATTCAAAACAAACTTACATATTTGTGAGGTAATCGGATAACGCATGAATTAATCGGGCATGCACAGTGAAATCCTGGACTGGCTATGGAAGGAATTAACACTAAACCACCGTTGGGTTTTCGTTTCCAACACACGAGTGAGTTTGAGCTAGCTCAAGGCTTGACATTTTTGTAATTAATTTTTGTTTATATTCCAACCATCAAATCGTAAGAAGTCGCAATTTTCAATAATATTCAATATCATATGATGATACATTATTTCATTAATGAATGATAGTTTATGTGTCAAGTTCATATTTTTTTTTTTTATTATTTTTTTAATTTTATAATTCTTTTACATAACAAGAAAAAATAGTCAAATATTTGTACTACACCAATCAAAAAATTAAATTATCTAATTTACAAAAAAATCAAAATGATTTTTAATTAAAAAAATCATTTTAATACAAAAAATTTAAAAAACCTTTACTAACATTTGGTTTAAAAAACTAAAAAAAGCAAGTCAATGGAAAATGATGACCAAGCGGTGGCAATATTCCCTGCTTCGCGGGGACTAATAACATGCTACCTTTGAATGGAGATCTATACCTCTATTAAAAATCCTTTAATGAATATATGATGCTTCAAATAATATTTTGAAATGAAAATAAAATATACTAATATTAAAACTATATTATTAATATTAATATTAATATTAAAATTATTTAATCTATCTAGATCATCCAAACATTATGTTTTTTTTTTTCAAATAAAAAATAGTAACTTGTTATTCCAAAGATAGAATCAAAGTTACAACAAAATCCTGTCCTCAACAACAATCAAGACTACAAAATAGATCATCAAAAGATATCGCATCACAATCCTTCCAAAATCCTACAACATATCTACATATTTGCTCAAAAAAAACTTCAAAGTTGTCCAACTACAAAAAGGGCATCAAAGAAACAGAAGCTCAACAACTTCAATACACTGCGATAAAGCTTATACAAATACAAAAAGGAAACATGTTGGGGAGAAAAAAGCTAGAAGATAGAAATTTTCCCCGCATCCACTAGATGATCCTCAACAAATTCTTCAAAAAACAGGTTCCCATCCATTTCACCTATAGCTCTCTTGGATAATGAATCAACCAATCCATTAAGTTCCCTAAAGATATGAGTGAAAGAGATACATAAGAAATTCGCTTTCAGTCCCTCAATTTTCTTCATCCAAATTTCCAGATTGATGACCTGAAGTGAGTCGCCCCAAACTTTTAAATTTAAGAGGCCTTTTATGCAGGAGACCCATATAAGTCCCCAAAGATATATAAGTTCGGCTCTGGTATTCGTTCCATGCCCTTCTCCCATCCAAAGTTGCAGATAGTGATCCTGCTTAATTCTTAAGACCATACCATCCCCACAAACACCATTTTTTGAAGCCCCGTCAAAATCGCTAGATACAAAACCTTCCTCCACATTCGACTTGACTAGCAAGTGGGGTCTGGGACATTTTTTTTTTTTTTTAAATCTCAAAGAAGGATCTTAAAGTTTTATTTCTAACAAAGTGAACAAAAGGTTTAATTACATAAAAAATAATCCTATTACGGACCTTCCATACCTCCCATATTGCAAACTATGGGAGTTCTTTAGCGTTCTGACAACGCTGCACCCATCTGAGAACAACAACCTGAAGATCATTATAAAGCCTATAATTCCAAGTATCTGCCCGAATGTGCAAAAAAGCACATACATCATCCCACACCAAACAAAATAAGACACACCTGGAAAATAAATTAGCAACAGATTCATTCTCTTTACAACATAATAAACATATTCCTGGTCCAGAAAAACCTCTTTTGAGCAAATTCTCCCATGTGAGAAATTTGTTCTCCAAGAAGAGCTAGATGAAACATTTTACTCGCATTGGAAGTTTCAATTTCCAAATCTTCTGTGCCTACCATTTTGGTCTTGTAAGATTCAAATTATCCATTAAAGCTTCATAGGCCCACTTAGCCGTGAGCGATCCATTTGCCAGTTTCCAATCCCATACAAGTTCATCCGGCTGGTCAGTTAACAGGACACCAACAACATTTAAATTTCGGACATATGCATTCCATTCATCAGTAACTAAAGGAGAAATACCCATTTTGGAAGCCAGAATCCAATAGTTAGTGGAACATATAGAGATACCGTTACCTTTTATCTAGCATAACACTTCAATATTTGCCTGATGTAATTTAGAAAGCAAAGAATTTGATAAAATATATTTTTTTGTGAAACCAACAATGGGATTGATGCCAATTGCGATCTGAATTCCTCGACCAACTTTCCAATTGATCCATTCTTTAAAAATGGGAAGTGACTTGGGAAAATTTCTCTACATCGTGGAAGAGTTGGTTGGAGCCGCGGGCTGCTTCCTAAACCAGTCTGATAAAGAAAAATATTTAATATACTTGTAGTTTATCACTTTGCTCCAAAGTGTAGAGCCAAATATTCCTCTCCATAATCTTTTTGCACTCAAAGCTTGTCCAAACAGCCCCACATTATTCAATCCCCAACCACCTGCATGTTTAGGAAGAGACAGGCTCTCCCATAAGGACAAGTGAAATTTTGACTGTTCCAAATTCCTGGCCCATATAAATTGGAAAATTCTTTTCCTATTTTCATTGAGAATGGAGATCAGGACCATTCCTAAACTCTCCAAAATAGATTTTGCAAGAACAAGCCTACCTCCCAACGATAACCACCCGAAAGACCAACATTTGATTCTTTTTTCTATTTTTTTATCAACCAAAACCAGTCATGGATTCTGTAACAATTTGGTTTAAGAAAAAAACCAAGATATTTGAAGCCAACATTAATCTCTTCCATTTTGAAAGGAAAAAGAGTAGCAATCTGACTACATAGCCTATCGTCTACACAGTTGATCAGAAAAGATGATTTATCAGGACTTAATATCATTCCCGAGGATTCACAAAAAATCTCCAAAATGTTCTTATATACTTCCCCTTCCTCCTTAGATCCACATCCGAAGATGATCACATCATCTACAAATCATAAATGAGTGATATAGAGGGTAGCAACAACTTTAATACCTTTTACCTTGCCTTCATATTTTGCTTCATTAATATATCTGCTCAGACCTTTGATAACCAAAAGAAAAAGTAACAGAGATAAAGGGAACGCTGGTCATAGACCTATGCTACCAGTGAAGAATCCTGAAGGAGAAGCATTAATTAAAACAACAAAGGAGTCATAGTTAACACAACTCATAATCCAGTCGATGACATCCACTGGTAATCCAATTTGAATTAAGATGAATCTCAGGTAGGGCCAATCTACTCTATCAAAAGCTTTGATGAGGTCCATCTTCAATCTAAAATCCTGAATATTATTTGCTTTGATAGAATGTAAGGTTTCTTGTGCCACCCCCACTGCATCTAAGATCTGCCGGTTTATGAGGAACCCAAATTGTTCTTTGGAAATGAATCTCTCCAACATAGGCTTGATTCTATTGGATATAATCTTAGTTACAGCCTTATAAACCAGATTGCAGAGAGAAATAGGACAATAGTCATTGAAGGATTCAGGCTTATCCATCTTAAGGATCAAGGAAATAAAGGTAGAATTTAAATCCTTAGGCACTTTCCTTTTAATTTTGATATCTTCCACCACCTCCCGCAATTCAACCCAAATCATGTAAAAAAAGTGAATGAAGAACTCCACAATCCACCCATTAGGGCCCGGACTTTAATCTCTAACAAAAGCATGTAAAGTATTTTTGATCTCCTCGAGTGAAACTTCTTTGCCAACCTCCTTCCCTTCCTTAGGACTAAAGAACCTTGGAAAGTATTTAATAACCTTGAGTTGACTTACCAGATTGGGGCATGACTTATCATCATAAATACCTTTGAAGAAAGAAACTGCATCATCGTTAAGTGACAAAGCATTATCAATAACAACACCATCCCTATCCTTTAACTCCTAGATCGAATTATGGAATCTCCTTTTATTTGCATACCTATTGATTAAACTTGGTGTTGTTATCACCTTGGGCAAGCCATAAAGCCCGACTTTTTAGTCTCCAGGTGCTCCCTTCATGTTTGAGAATTTTTTCCCTTTATGCTTCTAAATTAAGAAGCATCGCCTTCCTTTGAGCTGAGAAATAATGCTCATCAACAATGCCCATCAATTTAGCAATTTTATCTTCGATCCTGGAAAGCTGCAAGGTATTTTCCTTCCTCTTTAATTTATTCCACTTTGAAACGTTGAGTCTAAGTAAGTTAAGTTTCTTAACAAATTTAAAAGCAAGAGAAAGATTAGACTCAATACAGTAAGAATTCCAACGCTGATGGATCACCTCACAAAAATCCTTTTCTTCCAGCCAAGTTCTGTTGAATTTGAATGGATATCTTGAGGTAGAGAGATCCATATCTAATTGCAGAAAAATTGTCTCAATTATCTTATGGTTAGAGATCCCATAAGCAGAAGCCCAAGATCTAAATCTTCCAAAATGCAAACCCAAAGTTTCTACTAGTAAAAAATGATCAAGCCTCTTTGCCACACTCGCAGAACCCATTCGACCAGGATGTTTACCATGTATTAAGGTAAACACAACCAAATAAAATTATTAGATATCGTGTTTTATAATAATTTCCCACCACCAATTTTGTTGTTGTTTTCAATTATCACGATTTGTTCAAAGTGTTTTTAATTTTTTATTATACAACTAGCTTTGTCAAAATTTAGCTTTTATCATGAACATTTCATATCATGGTTTTGGATGACTCTCATATTAGAATGCTTAATCCATCATAAATAGAAATGCGTTTATTATATTATAGTCGTCCTTAATTCAATTAAACATTATGATAGTTTAGTTTGTAGTTTACTAAAATTTAGAATGTGGGAAAAAAGACAATAAGGTGTGGGATAAAAAGCAATGCAATAGTTTTGTTTTTAATGTAACACACCCAATTATGATACTAACTCACACTCAATAGTTTCCACTTGCCATGGATTCCGTAGGGTGCTAGCACACATATGTGCCTAAAAATTCGTTTATTTATATGGAAGGAATTTTTCAGCTCTCCACTTGGAAAATTAGCCAAATGCATTAATAAGAACATGCTGAAACATGAACATTGAATTGAAAAACAAATCTGGCAGTTATAATTCAAATCGTTTATGAATATACTTAGTAGTCAGCCATTTGGCTTCCGGTTTTAACATTTACAATCTTATGTTTCACAGACCCAATTTTAGCTCCCACAGGTAGCATGGATAAAGCTTCCGATCACATAAAGCATCCAACATTCGTGCAAGGAGGTAGAATAACAATTAAACATTATTCCCAATGATGTAATTAATTGATGCAAAAAGTTCTTGTCATAGACAGTTCTCAACATTAAGACAATTTTGGAAACAATTTCACTTAATAGGATTAAATGACTTCCTATAGGAAGTGTGCACTCATAGAGGCATAATATTCCTTAAAGTACTTCTCTTCACAATGAATTTCTAATGATGATGACAATATCAACTCCATAAAATAGTTTCATATGCATTCATCACATTATCTCATACATAAGAATTTTCATGAACTGATTATGCAAGATTTAAGTATAATGTTCAGAGTTTAACCATATACTCAATACAAGTTAATTTAATGTTGAAAACTAGTTAAAAAAGGGGATTCCAGTGCATTTTCCAAATTTTGGCCCTAACAAACACCATTTAAGAGACATTAGGTCACTGATTGTCACTTAAGAAACATCCCTAATGTCTCTTAAGCAACATCACATTAGCATATTGCAATTTTTTTTATAATTTGAAACCAAATGTCACTTAGACATTACTTTTGATGTCGTTTAAGCAATGTTTCATGTTTTTTTTTAACAAATGACAATTAGTTTATACTTCCGATGTGGAAAAGGGATTTTTCTATGGCATTGAAAAGGTGATCACCTAAATGAAAATAAGTCATTTTCCTAAAGAGTTGGGAGTAGATGTAATTTTTCTA
Source organism: Larix kaempferi (assembly GCA_027924585.1). Classification (NCBI taxonomy): domain Eukaryota; kingdom Viridiplantae; phylum Streptophyta; class Pinopsida; order Pinales; family Pinaceae; genus Larix; species Larix kaempferi. The sequence continues at coordinate 37,485,724 of BSBM01001229.1, read as the reverse complement.
CAAGTGAATTTAGCTACCCATAATCAAATTTTTTACTTAGTTAAAATTTGTTAATATCATTTTAATTCTCAATTTGTGAAATTCTTTAAATGTATTTTTATTGTGTTAATGAAGGGATTGAAGAGAAACAATGCCATATAAACCTAACGTGGGTGTAGGTGCATTACAGTAGTTGGATTATATAAAGTCTATTGTCAATGAAACAATGGGTCTTAGTGTGGACCTTGATGAATGCAAATGTTTTTTGTAGACTAGAAATGTTTTCGGTAGACATAGAGTGATCTGATGCTTCATTCTCACCTCGATATTAATGCCCACTGATCAATGGCTTAACACCCTATTGGTCCATGATTTCTATTTAAAGAGCATGGAGGGTAATTTGCTTGATGATTGATTGTGAGCAACTCATTGTAACATTTCTTTTCTTTTGCATAATTTATTGCCTCAAGTAGTTATTTGGCTAGGTCTGTGGACTACTCTCTCTTTGAGCGTTTTAATAATGTAAAAGCATTAATGTGTTGATATGTGATCTATTTGTGTGGTTGTGGTTTTTTAAGGTGTTTGATCTTCTAGAAATATCCTATGTTAGTTGAACATGGTATGAGAGTTCTTTGAAGTTTTTCTTCCCTTGATGATCAAGATCTTGAACCAGTGTTTCTATCTGCGTCAAAGTGTTTTTGGTTTTTGATATTTTTGTGCATTTTTGGGACGAGAGAGGTATTCCATTGCATCTGGAGCACTTCTTTTAGTTGGAAACACCTTTTGTTTCACTAAGAAAGGTTTCCGTTTTCCCAAGATACGACCATTTTACAAGATCCAGAGGTATACTATTTACAGTTACACATTTAAAAAAAATCTCATATTCTTTTAGATTTTGGCCCGGGTTTTTTGTTGTATTTTTGGTTTTTTACCGTTTGGGGGTTTTATTTATTTCGCACTCTCTTTTTTCACACAATTTGTGTGAGCTCAGTAAACTAGAAACAATGAGAAAACATACATTTTTTGGGTACGCTAACCAAGGACTAACCCCAAATCCGAGAAATTTCAGTTTTGTTTTTTGTTTTTTGTTTTTGTGAGGTTGTGTAGTGTCTTGCAGGCCAAAAAGAAAGGTTTTTTGGGTAGGCATGCTCTTCCAACAACAACAACAACAACAACAACAACCCCATTCTTTTCCATAATATTACTAAATATTTTGCTTAACTCACTTGGTGAAAGTTACTTTAAAAAGTAAGAGGTCTGGGGTTCAAATCCTTCTTTTTGTTACTCTTTGTAAAAGTTAATGTAACTTTAAGTTATAAAGTAACTACATTGAAAAACTGCTTCCCACTTGTTCTATAAAAGTGCGCCATTTATTTTAAAGCAACTTATTTGTAAAAGTGAGATTATAGGAAAAGTTAGTAAGTGGGGGGATTCTTTATTGTATTTCTTTTATCCCATCACCACGTTGATCAACCTTTTCCTGCTAGGCTCCTTGGCTTTTTTTATGTCTTTTTCAAAAAGGCATAACTTTGGCATCTGAAGTCCGTTTTCAATGCCATTTTTTTTAAAAACAACCTATTTTTTTGAGATCTTTGCACCTAGACCATGAGTTTCTACTTTTGAAGCCATATAATATGTGTATTACAATATGGCCTCTCCATGTGTATTACAATATGGCCTCTACTTACTAGTACCAACTACTTCTTGTGGAAATCCCGTAAGGAGGATATCCTACAAAGTAGGGGACTTTACCAAATTACCACAAGGAAGTAAATTGAACCCACTAATGATGATAAGAAAATAAAATGGGTCAATAAATGTGATGAAGCCTTATGATTAATCAAGACGTCAATTTATACCGATTACGATTCCACCTTTAAGGAATTGATGAACCAGATACGACTTGGAAAAAATTGGGAACTGTGTTTGATAAATACAATGAGATTCGAGGTCACCAACATGAAAAATGAGTTGGTTTCTTTAAATCCAAGTGATTTTTATTGCATTAAATACTATCTATGTAAATTCAAAACCCTTTGAACTTTAGCTATAGAATTTGTTAGAGCCAAAATTGGCACTTCTTCGTCCGTGACGACACTTACATCTTTTGGTCACATGACGGCACTTCATGAGATTACTGTGAGTCACACAAAATGACATTTGTGGATGGAAGAGCCATACTTGGGACTTTAGATGGATGGAATTACCTAATTCATGGCCCATTTGATAGGTAGGAACCTTAGGAACATTTTTGGAGACCAAAACTTCTCCTGAAAACCCCCCAAAAAGGCTGTTTTTGACCATTTTTCCACAAAAGCGCAGGTTGAAGGTTCATACACCCGCGGGTTTTCCAAAAAATGCAGGTTGCACATGGTAAAAGTCGTGGGCACCTACTAGTTGTCCATTTCAAAATTCGTGGGTACCTCAGAAACACTAAAAAATATATAAAATCACGAAAAATGGTTGGTTTGGGTGGTTTTGGAACCTCCTCTTTCGGTTGTAACTACTTTCTCTTCAACCCTATCTTCTTCACTTTCTATATAAGAGAGGGAGAGGGACCATGAAAAGAGATCAAGCCCATTATAGTGTTATGCTGTAGGAATTTGGATTCACATCCCCCTCACTTGTGCCCTAGTTTCTTATAAAACCTAGCACATCTTATTAGAGGTTGGGATCCTTGGAGAAGAGGAGCAGAAGACTTTGAATCTTGGTTTCATGAAGTGCCATGCTTGAAGGAAGGTATACTTTGATGTACTTGCTTCATTCATTAATAAATATCAGACATTCTTTCTTTCCCAAATATGATTTGTTCATGTACGTTTCAGATCTGATTACAATTTGATGTTTTATTCTCTTATAAATATCAATCTTTTATTTGTAGTCAAATTGGTTTGAGGAAGGTTTTGTTGAATGTTTTTGCAGGTTGTTGCATTGGAGAGCAAGAAGAGAGGCTTGGATCAACCTTCTGAATAAGGTACATATCCTCCTAACCCTAACCTCTTTGCTTAATAATTGTACTTGCAGAACTTTGTATGTCTATATTTTACCCGAGTACGTTGCTAGTCTCACCCCGTCTATAGGAACACTCTCCCTAACAACATAATGTGAAGTCGCTAAGACAGAAAAATAATGTATTTATGCTATTCTTCCAAGCTTGGTCCTGCTTATTCTATTTTTGTATCTACCTTTTACTCCATGATAGAATCTTTGGGGGCTATCTAGCAAAGCCTTAGTGGCACAACATAAGAACAAAACCAAGAATCCAAAGAAACAAAATACTCACAATAATAAGCAAAACAAGGGTCCCAAAGCCTCTCATCCTTCCAATGGTGACAAGAGAACCATATCAGGATATAAGAAGATTGAGCGCCATTGCAATTTTTGCAGGAAATATCATCATGCAAAATCTAAGTGTTCCAAGAAAATGACATCCTTGAAAGCAACAACAAAGAAGCACAACACCAACTTTGATTCATCTTGTGACTCTATAACTCATAGACAAAGATTGGTAGTCTGCAATTTGTTGTCATTCTATCAAATCACTCATTTTGGTGAAGGTGTAAATGTTTATAGTCTTACCCTTTTAACCCAAGAGATCTATGACTATGGTTTGAGAGCTATTGCAATGATTTAACATGGTTTTTGTTCCTAAAATAGAGAGAAATTATAATAGTTTCTTTTTATTATAAATTTGATAAAGTATCAATGCTGGAGAAACGAACTAGATAAAAGCCCATTGTTAACAGATCACATGGTATCAGAGCCTTTGTTTGAGTACATTTAGTGATAGTTGTATGGTAAATTCCCGCAATGAATACAAAATAAGCGGAGAAGATTTGTTGTTAGGTGTAGGGAGAACCACAACGCCAACCATGAGAGGAATTCATCGGGAGGGGAATGAAGAAGAAGACCCTCGGGTTAGATTGGACTAACTAGAGAAGATATTAACCACACTCACATATATGGTATCACAACTATTGATAACAAGGGGCATAAAATCAACCTCGGAACACAGGACCATCACATAGGACTGAAAGAAACAAGAGGCAGAGTCAAAGTTAGAGACAAAAGTAGAGGCAGATGCAAGAGAATGCATCTACAACAAGGCAGAGGTTCCTTTTCATGTAGAGGCCAAGGTGGACATCAAACCTAATGCGGGTGAAGTGGAATCCATCAAGATGAATCAATGGCTGACAATAGATAAAAATATGCTTCATTGTACATGAAGTCACTAGAGGACAAAGAATCTCATTTGCTTGATTAAAGCTTGAAGGCCATGCTCTAGCATGGTGGGAGACTGATGCATCAAGCATAGAATTGTAGAATAGTCCACTAGTGACTAATTGGTGTTGACCATAGTTTGTTCAATGGCACAACTGACAAATCATTGCCAAGCTCCCCTCTTATTTAAAAAAGATCTAGCCCCCTCGCCAAACTACCATATTCTCATTTCATGTTAGAATCCTTAGCCTAATCTTCCAACTTACTCAACGCTGTCTTCTTATTTCCACTGTTTGGTTCTTTGAAATTTGATGAAAATATTTAGTCACTGATTCCTAAAGGTTCATTCTTAGTTGTGCATGATGATATGCAAGTGTCGGATTACATGTTAATTCAAATATTTCAAGTATTTTTGTCCAATTATCTTGTGACAAAGTTGACATTATGTGTAAACCATTTGTCTTGTGGTTTACCCCACGTATTTCCCATATCTATCGCAATAACCGCTCCATTCATTTTCCCGTCATATTTATCATATTGAAAATATTTCATAAAGTATGAAAATATTAAAGAAAGACTTTCCCTTGTGCCAATGCCTCTTCGTATTTTCATTCGACACATCCATTTTGTAAAAGGAATTTAGGGAACTTTGGCACTAATTAGTGAACAGGTATGCATAGACCGGCCTTATCCCTCATTGTAGTGGATTTCTTCAAGCTCAAATTCATTTTATATAAAGCTCTGCAAAACTATTAAAAGACTATTCTTGTTCATTCGTTTGTGTAGATTTTTCCATTTTAGGTTACGTATTGTTAGAATGTACTAATTGTGTGTGTATATCATGTTAAGCATCGACACTTATTCAATTTTCATTTCTTTATATTTTAGTTGTATTATATGTTTATAATTTGATTAACATTAATTGTTTTATTCTTCATTTATATTATTATTTCATGTTGTTAAGTTATAAAATTCAAAAATACAAACAAATTAAATAGTAACATAAAAGAATATAAGGAGTTCTAAAAGGACTTATGATGAAATTATAAAGTAAAGTTAAAAAATACAATTTATGATGATGATTTCTTTTATATATATCATGGATATCACTTCATCTGCACTTATGTTTGATTAAGTCCTTTTACATTTTGGTGAGTACGTTAGCTACAAGGATTTTCCTAGTACGTTGTGTCACTCATTACAATTCAAGATAGTGGAGTCGCATGATTGTTCACGATTATTTCTATGCATCTTCCAGGGATTTAAACTCAGGGTCTCATTCCCGTCTCTTCCCGACTAGCTCACGAGAGGTCGAAAGTTCGATGTGGAAACATACCATTCTCCATGTCAACATTTTTGGAAACCATATTGGCGAGAAGGATTCAATGGTTTTTCTCCAATTTGTTTTAATTTTTTCTATTTTTATTTAAACAATGCATTTTCATAAATCTTGCGTCATCGTGAGCCAACCTATATATAATGTGATTATTGACTTATCTATAGTAGGTTGTCCTATTTTTGAAGGTCATCTTTGGGAATTCGTGCATGATCAACTTGATAAATTTGTTCAATTTTTCCAATATGCAGGTGCTCATGATGACCCTACCTCAACTTGCTTATTCCCAATTACACCGTGAGGAAAAAAAACATCTTGGTATAGGTCCATATCTCCTAACTATAATATATTATGGGGGGTCTCTTCGAAATTTTTTTAACCGACTTTCCCCTCTCATTTGTTCCCAAGTGCTATGGATTTTTACCGAGACTGCTCCTACTGAACCACCTCATGATCAATCAAGATGCAGGATTCCATTACAAGCCAATCAACACCATGTAGAACCAAGTTTTCTTCAGATAAATTTAGATGATAAGGAAGTATCTTGTGTTTCACCATTAAAATCTTTTGGGGTTGCCAAAGACTTATGTGTTGATGGCATTCTTCACGATGTTTTCCCTTTTGAAAATGAATTTTTTGCGGCAAATGTGACACACAACTTTGATCCTTGTTTACATAGGCCTATTCTAATTGATTTTGATGTTAGAAAACAATATCGCTGAGCAATAAAATAAAATAAATGTGGAAATAAAACACATAAGAACAAAATACAAGAGATACATCAATATACATGGTTCACCCAATATGGGATACATCCACGGAGAAACAACTAGTCCTTTCTTTTATTTCGTCCAAGAAAATTAATGAAGGGATACAACCCACAACACATCTGCCATAACATCCTCTTCACTCTCTCACAATCTCTCTCTCACACACTACACAACCGTAATACGATGGCCTCTTTGAAAGAGGGTTGCCTTCTAGGGAAAAAATACACAAACATAATATCTACTGTCAGATTTATAACCTAATGATGAATGGTCCAGATTGACTATGAAATTGCAACCTTTTACAAGGCAACAATAGTGGGGGGGTATGCTAGAATCGATACCTTTCTCCTTGACACTAGTTTTTTCTAGATGTCATTATGACCCCAATGTCTATACCAAGAAAGTAGGAAACCATCTCATCATCCTTGTTCTTTATGTTGATGACCTTATTCTTACTGGTAGTGACCATAAACTTGCAACCCATGTGAAATCCTACCTTACGAATCAATTTGAAATGATAGACTTAGGACATTTGCACTATTTTCTTGGCCTCCAAGTCATGCAAACCAAAGAATGAATCTTTCTTTCTCTGCCTAAGTATGCTTGTGACCTTCTTTATCGATTTCAGATGCAATATTGTAAACCAACCGCATATCCATTCCAGTATGGGGTGAAAGTTTCCACCACTGGCACTCACTACAAGGAAAAGGCCCTATAGCAGAGGTCATAGCGGATGTTTTTAGCATTACAAGATTGGAAAAAATTGTCAAAAAAACCTCCAGTACGACCTCTGCCATTGGTAGCAGATTTTTTTACAGAGGTGATAATGGATACAATTTATAACTAAAAAATACTCTGCAGTCGGAGGTTTTAGCGAAACTTAGATTACCGGTGCGTGCAACAGAAACTAACTGCATCGGGGCATTTTCACCTATGACGCACCGGTGACGTATACTTAGAACAGACGCACCGGTGCACTCAACCAGAATAAGCACCAGAAAGAATCAAATTGAAACGCCGCACCAGTGCTTGAGTATATTAAATACTCATCGGGGCATCTATACAAAATAAAATCATCGGTGCGATATTTTATATCATATGCACTGTACAATTTTTCATTACATTTAGATTTAACGATGCCGTACATTTTTCTAGCCGCACTGGTGCATTTCATACACGAATGCACTGGTGCATTTAATCGTAGAATGCACCAGTGCTTACAAAATATCAACCTGGCTCGATGCATTTAAACACATTGAACGCATCGCCAGGCTCAAAAACTAAAAATCAGTTGGCATAAGCTGTAATCGTTCTCGGTGCGCATAAAAAATCTACCTACACCGGTGCGATTCACATAATAAAACACACCGGTGCACAATGTTATAAACACAATGGTGCTCAATTATGTAAACGCACCGATGCTCAATTATGTGAACGCACTGGTTCTTAATTTTATACATGCACTGGTGCGTAATTTTTGTCTATATGCACCGATGCACAATGTTAGTATAGGAGCCCCGGTGCGACATATAAATTTTTTAACAAGAACTCAAAAAATAAATTGTATTAAACAAAGAATAAATTACAAAAATCCCTTCCATGAAGGGTGAGCCAAAATCTTGGGCAAACAGTCCTCCAGGGGTAATAGCTGTAACTATTCAAAACTTGAGACTATATCTTCTATCAGACCTAAAATTATTCCTTTAACAGTATAAAACCTAACATACTGATTACAAAGTTTTATGCAAACAAATATTTAGCAAAAATAACAGAGGGTGTCCAAAGCTTCATTCCTGATTCTGGGTGGTTGTAGTTTCTGCTTGCACATGGGAATCATCATCCATTAAGGAGCTCCCATCCCATGGATTTTCAGGATCCTATTGCTCGGTCCACTTCTTGAATTCCGTCTTCAATTCACACAGAGCATCCTCCAGTTAGTCCAGGCAATGGTTGAGATTTTCATTTATGCTTTGAAGAGTATTAAACAACTGACCTTTCAGTGCGAACATAAGTTGTTTGAGCCCTTCAAAGTTTTGTTGCTGATAATATTTAATACTTTTAACCTCTTTTTGCAGCTCTTCAAGCTCTCCAGTATGAACGCAGGCGTTACATTCAACATCCTCCAGGTGGGTGTCCATGCGGGAAATATCTAGACTGGTATGTCTGCATTCCTTTAGCACTGCCTTGGCCACTTCAAACGAGTTGCGTGCATTCTTCCTGGTGTCCCAATGCACTGCCTTTATTTCCCGGAGTTCACCAAGGAGTTTGTCCATGATTTCTTTTATGGAGCGAGCAAAAAACAACCAGAAAGGAAGGAGAGTACCAATACTGGAGAGCAGGGGAGTCTCGATATCAATGGTGTCAATATGGGGTGAGTCCCAATATAACCAACTCCTTCGCATGGCGAGTACTAATTGCACCTCGTGCGAACAAGGACCTCGAGGGGGCATCTTGCATTCACATGATTCCATCTTCAAACCAAAGAGACAAAATTTAACTCTCGAAAAGACAGTCCGTAGGTGATATTTAATAACTTCGGCCTCATGGAATCCACCTGTCCTGTGGGCGGAAGGGGGAAGATGCATGTCTTCCCAAGTTAAAGGGGGGACATTGAAGAGGTTTATAAGCAAGGAGCCCATTTAAACAAAGGGGGGTTTTTATTCAATACTATAACAATTTGTTTGAATTTGGTTCCTTGATTAGCCATGAAATTTGCCTCCTTATTGTTATTTCTTAGGATGTGGAAGAACTGAATCCTAGTGATACCTGGGATGATAGATAAAATTCTTTTTTGAATCCTGTTCAGATTCTTAACGTGCCCTTTCTGGATGTGAAGCATTTTATGAATGACTATCTTATAATCTCTAAAAACAGAATAGGAGTCGCAAAGCAAAGAAGCCATTGAATCTACCCCCTGTAACAAAGCATCCCATTCAGCTTGATTTTTAGTTCTCCTTCCTAGTCCCCATGCATACTGAAATATCTTGTTTCCTCTAGGATTGTAGATGACCCCTCCCGTACTTTCCACCCCTCAGTTTCCTTTCGATGCCCCATCAAATAAAAGTGTCAGCTGATACAGATGTTTCCTCCATTCCTGAAACTCTAATTGAGAGAAATTCAAGGCCCAAGAGGGGCTGAGGTGAGATTTTGACTGAAGCGAGCTCGATACAAGAAAGTTCGATACCCACAAAAATTCAGAGGGGGATAATAATTCCTACTTGAGATGCCATCCCAGAGAGGAAGGTATTCCTTCATCTTAAGTTTGGCTTTCCTGGTAGTTATCCCCAGATCCGATTGTTTCCCTTCAAAGATCTCCCTATTCCTTGTAGGTGAAATTTTCTAGTTGACATACTTAGGGAGAGCATTCCAAAGGTTTGCTAGAGTATTTTTATTGAGAGTTGATCCCAAATAACAATGACCCTAGCCTTTAAAGAAACCACTTATCTGATTGGGGAGGGAAATATTGATCTCTAGTTCCGCCACCATTTATTCCCAAACTTTTAGAGTGAAGCTACACTTCAAGAACATATGTATCATCAATTCCTCCTGAATTTTACAAAGGACACATTTTCCTGGGCCCACAATGCCTCTTATCCTAAGGTTCTCCGCAATAAGAATTTTATGCTAAACAAGAAGCCATGAGAAGGCACTGAGCTTGGGGGGGCAGTCACAAAGCCAAACTTTCTTCCATTTCCCATCCGCTGGTGGCCCTGGGGTGTTAGATAGAAGAATCTTGTATCCATCCTTTACCCTATAATTTCCACTTAAACCCCATCCCCTTGTGTCCTTCTCACGAGCGTTAAGGGAGCCCATGCCATTGAGAGAAATACAAATCTCTTGGAGGCTTCTGTGAAGGCTTCTAGGCGGATCAAAGTACTTCCAACCTGCCCAATGCCCTTTATCATCACAGGAAGAGAGGTCATATAAATTGCAGATATATTTTCCTTGATACCAAATCCAGATATCAATGAAGGATTCATTTTCTTTAAGAGGTGGGATACCCAGGATCCGATCCTCCAAAATATTGATTCTTCTTCCACTCCCTGGGACCCAATACAAATTATCGCATATGATAGGAGCCGAATCTTCTTCCACATCTTGGTTCCAGTTCCAGATAATTCTTTGTCGACACATCAAAGTCTACTTGTTCTTATGTATTTTTTTTATTATTATCTCTTTCCACCACTCATTCTTTCCTATGACCAACCTCCATAATATTTTGGATCCCAATGCTATGTTGGTTAATCATGGTTCTCTTATTTCCAATCTCCCATTTTTCTTCTCACATCTCATAGTCTCCCATTTGATCAGGTGAAATTTCTTCCCTCTGTTGAGACCTCCTTGCCACAAGAAATTTCTTAATTCCTTGCTTATTTTGCTCATTAATGCTATAGGAGCAAGAAACATGGATATTATGTAGATGGGCGTGGAGTTGAGAACATATTTTATTAATTTTATTTTCCCATCCAGGTTCAGCCACTTAGCACCCTAGGACGATACCTTGTTCTTGATTTTCATTACCACATCCTCCCAGCCTTTGTTAATTTTCTGATAATTTCATTCCATTATCGTTAGGATCTCTAAGAGAATAACATGTACAAAATATCAATCATAGACACAATAGCAATCACACAAGAGACACAGAGTTTCACCGAGGAAAACCAAGAAGGTGAAAAACCCCGCAACTTCCTCAAAGATAGAATAAGCCCCAATACAAGATCACAAATATCAAACCCAATAAGATGTCTCTAGCAGATGCTCCTCCTCCTCCACATGTGCGCCACTCTCTCTCACAACTAATGCGAGCTTGAGTAGTGAGTGAATGAATAGAATGAGAGAGGCACACCCTCTATTTATACTTGACTTGACCTGCCAATAAACCAATCAGGGATGACCTCCTAATGAGGTCTAATAACCCAACCACATGACCTAACTAGGGCCTACCTCACACTGGTGGTCTAATAACCCATCAATACAAATGACGACACTTGTAATATAACTTGCGACACTTGCAAATACAAATGAAGACACTTCCAATCTAAGGAATATAACATCTCAGTTGGATATACAATAAAGTACAAATGTAATACATAGAAGAATATCTTCCGAAGTTACAAATACATCAACACTCCCTCTTAAAAAGGAAGGTATTCTGAACACAGGTCATCAAACATATTGGTACAAGTCTTCAATTATGGAGCTGGATCATCATCACTGGATCACGGAGCATCATCATCATCACTGATGCTGTACTCGACATCTCGATCACTGGGATATCTCGTAATTCTTCTCTTCATAGGAAGTTCTACAGAGTTAGCCCTTTTTCATGATGGATGTAGGCCCACCACCTGTAGGTCTTCATCAACACTGGCCATACTGTGGAATCCTCAAGACTTATTACGTGCATCATAGTGCCTCGAAAGAGTATCCCAGGATCCTTTATGTGTCGAAGCATGATCGAAAAGATCTCCCAGGTCAACTTACATGTGACTCCCACCACAATGCCTCGAAAGACTATCCTAGGATCCTTTATGTGCCGAAGCACGACCGACAAGATCTCCCAAGTCTACTTACATGTGGTCACCACAAAGCCTCGAAAGAGTATCCCAGGACTGATTACGAGCGTATTGCTCAACCCATCGGATCTCCCAGGTCTAGTTACATGTGGTCATGGAAAAACCTCGAAAGAGCATCCCAGGACTGATTACGAGCGTACTGCTCAACCTGTCGGATCTCCCAGGGTGTTATTATATGCCATAGGACAAAGCCTCAAAAGAGTATCCCAGGATCCTTAAGTGCCGCAACATGACCAGCAAGATCTCCCAGGTCTAGTTACATGTCCTCCTAGAGCAATGTCTCGAAAGAGTATGCCAGGATCCTTTATGTGTCGTAGCACAACCGACAAGATATCCTAGGTCAACTTACATGATCATCTGCATAACCTGTCCACGACCACAAAGTATCAACCTGATACTCACCATACATCATCCTGATCATCATCATAGCATCGTTCTGATGCATATCATCCAAAGTATCATCTTGATACTCATCACACATGATCATCCTGATCATCGTCACTGCATCATCCTGATGCATGTCATCCAGAGCATCATCCTGATACTCATCACACATGATCATCCTGATCATCGTCACTGCATCATCCTAATGCATGTCATCTAGAGCATCGTCCTGATACTCATCACACATGATCATCGTCACTGCATCGTCCTGATGCATGTCATCATACATGATCCAATTGATCATACAAAGCATCCACCTGATGCATATACGTATACATGATCCAACTGACCATACAAAGCATCCAACTGATGCATATCCAAAGCAATAACTGGAGCATCGTCCTGATTCTCTTCACACAACGCTTACATCCATAGCCATGGGAAGGATCCTCCTCTCACCATGCTTGGAATGGCTCCTGCAAATGTGTCCCATCACTTCTTCCTCGAAGTATCTTCAATCTGAAGAACACCAAGCCTCTCTCTGAAGTACTCAAACTTCACTCTGGCTAGTGGTTTCGTCAACACATCTGCAACCTGCTCATCCGTCGCAACATACAAGAGCTTCACTGTTCCTCTCTGCACCATATCCCTAATATAGTGATATTTGATCTCAATGTGCTTCGACCTTTCATGGAACACCGAGTTATCAGACAACTTCACACAACTTTGGTTGTCACAAAAGATACTAGTAGCATCCAACGGGAGATCAAATAACTCAGACAATAGCTTCCTAATCCATACTACCTCACAACTAGCCGAACAAGCTACGACATACTCTGCTTCAACTGTACTCAGTGCTACGCAGGACTGCTTCCCGCTAAACCAAGAGATCACACCTGATCCCATACTGAATCAACACCCAGAAGTGCTCTTCCTATCTATAGCACTGCCTGCCCAATCTGAATCAACATAACCCTCCAGGTTAAACTTTTGATTCGCATAATACTTGAGCCCATAATCAATTGTACCCTTCAGGTACCTCAAAATATGATTTATAGCAACCAGGTGAGCACCTCTGGGATCCATCAGGAACTGGCTCAATGTGTTCACCGCAAAGCAAATATCTGGTCTCGTGTTCGTTAGGTACATCAAGGACCCAATCATTTGATGATACACCGTGACATCAACTGGATCAGATGAAGCATCACACATAAGCTTTAGGTTCGATGCCATAGGTGTGGCCATGGCCTTGCAGTCCATCATCCTGAACCACTTCAGGATCTCTACTACATACTTCCCTTGTCCAAGGAAGATTCCATCTGCACTCTGCCTCACCTCCCTGCCTAGAAAGTAGTGCACCATCCCCAAGTCCTTCATCTCGAACTCGACAGCAAACTTCCTCTTTGTATTGGCAATCAATCTATCCTCACCTGTAACAAATAGGTCATCCACATACAATAGTAGTATCACTGGATTTCCTTCCTCAACCTTGTAGTAAAGGTTGGAATCCACTTTACTCTTGGTAAAGCCCAAACTAGATAGAAAGCTGTCTATCCTACCATACCAAGTCCTAGGAGCTTGCTTCAAGCCATATAAGGCTTTCTTCAATCTACACACATATGACTGCCTGTCATGTGTCTCAAAACCAAGTGGCTGCTCCACATACACTTCCTCTTCGACTACACCATTCAAGAAAGATGTCTTGACATCCATCTGGTGTATCTTCCACTTCATCACTGTAGCCAAAGCAAGTATTGTTCTGATGGAAGTGTATATGGCTACAGGTGCAAAAGTCTCTTCATAATCAATCCCTCTTTCTGGGAGAAGCCACGAGCCACAAACCTCGCTTTGTATTTCTCTATGCTACCATCTGCAACATGCTTGATATTATAGATCCACTTGGAAGTCACAACAGACTTCCCTTCTCTTCTTGGGATCACATCCCAAACATGATCGACTAGTACTCCTCGATCATCGAATCCCTCCATTACTGGATCCCGGATCCTGGGAACTTTAGATTCTTCAATATCTTCAATAGATAATTTTCTTGAACTTCGTTGCCGGAACAAATGTTGTTTTCCTTCTTTTGTAGGTGATTGTACATGATCTTTCCTACAAGTCAAATTCAATTGCATTATTAGAAACATCTCATAGTTTTCAGAATAAAATCTTATACATAAATATATATGTCATACAATCATGCAATTATCTTAGCCAATGCTTCAATACAACATTTATCCATATCCCATAACTTTCTAGATGCCTTCCATATCTACCAGAACATTTGTTAAGAGTGTGCACTACTCCCAACATGTCAGCAAAGAGGTTTCATTCTAGATAAGTAGCAATGGGATGTTGTACAGTACCATAGGCCACTCACCCATTACTATATTAGTAATATCTTGTTCATCAATGCAACTATTCTAATATGCATAATACACACCCTAAGTCTAGGAACATAAGAACAATATTATTTAAACAATCAGATATATAAGAAATGACAATTCAAATACTTATCTTTGTTTGTTTGTTGGGTGGACTCCCTCTCAATCTTTGCTTCCTTGCAGGAACTACTGGAGTGTGCTCCCTCTTGATCTCTACTTCTTGGATTACCTGTCCTTGAACTTATATTCATCCTGGACCACTATGCATGCTTAAGTGTGCACTAGTGTCATGATTGCGCCATCCTCAATATCTCTTACATAATCATACATTCATTAGTATAATCTCAATACTATAAAAAAAAATAATCTTAAACATGTATAGTCATGATCATTTCAAACACAGATAATAAACATTAGTATTTAAGGTTTCATGGAAGACTTATTTTAATCATGTATATTCTTATTTGACCATAGGACTCTTCTAGTTCGTCATATCATCAATCAAGGTAAGAGACATAATATGCATAAGCCCTTGATTACTTAAATTTATAACTTCATGAATAATCATTATCAATCATACAAAAGTATAAGATCCTAACACAAGGTAGGATTCTAACTTGATGTAGGAAAACATACCTGGTTATCATATTTGCTAGTTATGTCTAGAAATGTCTTCTTGTTCTCTTCAATGACCTGCATAACTCATAAGTGAACCATTGTAGAACCAAAATATACATACCTCGTAAGTAGAGCTTCTATGTGATCCATGACTATGGATGAGTCTTTGTCTTCATGTCACCATGGTCTTGATCTAGAACTTGATTTGTACCTTTCATATTAGCGGATAACATTATCCTCATACAACACCACAATGCATTAGTACAATCATAAGTGTCATAACCCTAATCAATGAATGTCTTCTATCATGCATTCATACTTTTACTAGGGTGATAATACAAGTCTAAAATTAATCAAGATTGTTACTAAACTCAATAACCTGAAGACAAACATATCATAAACTTAACAGATTTAAAAACATACCTATAAGTCATACCTGTCAGATTGTTGTTGTTGTTATTCTTTTTGTTCTTAGGACAATCTAAGGAAAAGTGTCCCTTCTCATTACATGTAAAGCATCTCAGATCTTTCTTATCTCTATGATGATGGTGGTGTGAAGATCTCTTGTTATGAGATGGCTCCCTCTTGAACTTACTCTTCTTGGTATGTGCTGTGAGAGCTTGATCTTCATTCTCCATCTTTTCTTCTCGGGCCACAAGCCTAGCTTCTTCTTGTGAATATACCTCCCACAATCTACTGAAAGAGATCAATTTCTTTCTTTCACAGATTCCTTGGATGAAGGAGTCCCATGACCTAGGTAGGCCATTCAAAGTGGTCATTACAATTTCTCCATTCTCCACTACTTCATCCATAGCTTCAAGTTGTTCCTTGATTTGAGAGACCTTAGAAAAGTAGGATTGGATGGTCTCTCCATTCTGGATCTTTACCCTTTCAATTGGTTCTGTAGAGTCATCTTCTTATTTATGTTCTTTCCTTCAAACAACTAGGTCAATGAGTCAAACATCTCCTTAGGTGTCTTTAGGGAAGACACACGAGGTATGAGATGGCATTTGATGGAATCAACAATGATTCTCTTGGCTTTGACCAAGTTCTTCTTGTGTGAGGCCTTATCCTTTTCTCCCTATGGAACTGGAACCTCTTCACTTATGTAAGTGTCCAACTCATTCTCTTCTAGGATTAACCCAATCCTATACTTCCATGCTTGGAAGTTATCAGCCCCTTCAAGCTTATCCTCAAGCTTGGTGTGGTGAGACATTTTAATGAGAAAATCAAATGGAAATAAAATATTTAGGTCTTACCCCTTGATTTGCTGAGAACTGGATCTGGAGCTAGATTAGGGTTTGTTAGAGAAACCCTAAAAATTCAAAATTTGAATTTCAAACTTCTGAAAGGATAGAAAGATGCACCTTGCTGAGCTGGTCAAGCTGGTATACTCCAAGTTTGAAAAGTGCAAAATTTGACCCCTCAAAATTGCCTTTGAAACTTCCAAATCCACTAGGCAGGACCCCAAACTAGGGTTTGATTTTCTCGGAGCTTCACCCAACCAAAAAGTTCGATGCAAAGCTCTAAAATTGGATTTTTCAGAGGAGATTCCAGCCGTGGTCTCAGATTTTAGAAATTCCAACTTTTGCAGAAACCCTAATTTTCTACCTTTCCGATCAAAATATCAAACTAGGGTTTGATCAAGCCCAGCCTTCTGCCCAACCAAAAAGTTCGATCCAAAGCTCTAAACTTTGATTTTTCAGAGGAGCTTCCAGCCATGGTCTTAGATTTCAGAAATTTCAACTTTTGCAGAAACCCTAATTTTCCCTTAGCAGTGACGGGCCAAAAACTGAAAATGCTCAGAATTGAATTCTATCTCGACAGAAAGATGCGCCCTTGCTAGGAGAGTCAACCTAGCCTCCTGCATTTGATGATATGTGGAGAGAAACCCAAATATTAAGAAGCCCTAGCTTCCGCAGCTGCACAATGTCTTCTTCTTAGGTCAGCTCTAATACCATGTTAATTTTTCAATAATTTCATTCCATTATCATTAGGATATCTAAGAGAATAACATGTACAACATATCTACAGCATATCAATCATAGACACAATAACAACCACACAAGAGACATAGAGTTTCACCGGGGAAAACCAAGAAGGTGAAAAACCCTGCAACTTCCTCAGAGATAGAATAAGCCCCAATACAAGATCACAAAGATCAAACCCAATAAGATGTCTCTAGCAAATGCTCCTCCTCCTCCACATGTGCGCCACTCTCTCTCACAACTAATGCGAGCTTGAGTAGTGAGTGAATGAATAGAATGAGAGAGGCACACCCTTTATTTATACTTGACTTGACTTGCCAATAAACCAATCAGGGCCGACCTCCTAACGAGGTCTAATAACCCAACCACATGACCTAAATAGGGCCGACCCCACACTGGTGGTCTAATAACCCATCAATACAAATGACGACACTTGTAATATAACTTGCAACACTTGCAAATACAAATGACGACACTTCTAATCTGAGGAATATAACATCTCAGTTGGATATACAATAAAGTACAAATGTAATACATAGAAGAATATCTTCCGAAGTTACAAATACATCAACAGCCTTCGGCCGTGCCCTTCAGAGAGATATGAATTCCTAGATACTTAAAAGAGTTCCACTTCCTGACAATCTTAAATCCCAACTTTATGGAAATAGCTACATTTAGACTAGTTGGGCAGTTCCAAGTGTAGATACAACATTTTCCTGCATTGGTTTGTCCCCCCGAGATGCTGAGGAAGTCAGAGAGGGTTTTAAAAAATATATTAGATGCTTCAATAGAGGCCTTTCCTAGAAAAATAGTATCATCTTTGAACTGTGCATGATTTGTAAGCTTTACTCCCCTAACAACAGAGAGCCCGAGAAGAGTTCCAGAAACCACATAATTGTTGAGTTTCCTACTGAGAGCCTCCGCTGCTAGTATATACAAAAAGGGTGAGAGCGGGAACCCTTGCCGAAGGCCTTGAGAAGCATTAAAGAATCCCATATCTCTCCCGTTGAACAGAGGGGAGATCCATGGTCCACCAATGCATGCCTTGATCCAATTTATGAAGAGAGAAGAAAATCCAAAGGAGTGCATGACTTTGAAAAGGAAGTTGTGCCTTACCTTGTCGAAAGCATTAGCCAGGTCCAGCTTGATGGCCATCCCTTTCTCATTCCTATTATAACTTGAATGAATGGCTTCTTGCACGATAAAAATGTTATACGTAATTTGTCAGCCCACCACAAATCCTCCCTGATTTTCAGAGATGAGTTTTGGTAGTATCTTCTTCAGCCTGCCTACAATAATTTTAGTTAAAATTTGGTAAGAAGCATTACATAAGGAAATAGGTCGGTACTTGTTCAAAGAAGTGGGATTCCGTTCTTTGGGAATAAGGGCAATGAAAGAAGAATTTTTGCACCTCCCAGCTTTTCTCTTCCCAGGGATCAATTCAACATCCTGCATAAATCTCTTTTTATGACATACCAAAATCGCCTGTAGAAATTGATTGGGAAGCCATCTGGCCTAGGAGATTTGTGAGGATGCAGGGTAAAAATTTCCTCTTTCACCTCATCCTTAGTGATATTCTTGACTAGGTCCTCATTGAATTGGCTGTTAATGAGTTTGGGGATTCATGAGCAGAATAAATCAGAAATCGGTTCGTCCAAATATTCCTTTTCATCATACATGGAGTTATAATGGTTAAAAATGACATTTTTAATCTGTGACCCTGAGGTCAATACCCCTTCTCCTTCATTATCCAGCTCAAGAATGGTATTGCGTCTCATTCTTTCTTTATGTTGATTGTGAAAGTATTTAGTGTTTTGGTCCCCGACTTTGAGCCTTAGACTCCTGGACTTAACCCTCCATTCCTCCTCTTCTTTTCTTTCATAACTCTGTACTTTTTCTTGAAGCTCTTGTTCTCTTTTGAGAACCCCGTGCGACATATATCAGTAAAAGAAATGAATATGATTATTTAAAGAATGGATATTGATATTTCATTCAAATATATATATTATATATATATATATATTTTAATTCCATTATTCATCTGAAATTGAAATATTTGTTTATAGTAAAATTCATTTCAATTTTAATTATTGAAATTGTTTATTTGGATTAATTTCTTATATCATAGATGCAAGACTCTATTGTAATATTTAATCATCCTTACATTTAATTACCAATTTACAATTTACGAGTGTTGTGTGGCAGTGAATAATTTTTTTTAGTCCATCTTGAATGAAAATACGCATTTTTTTATTGGAATTTGTTTTACCAATGTACCATTTCACATGTTCCATTTGGCAATAATATTGAAGAATGCAATAGAATTTTTTTATTTTTATTTTATATATATCAATAAGAGTGCAGTTGTCATACAAAATATGACAACATAGAGACAACATTAATAATCAAAATGTCAACATGGATGTAATTATTGTTACACTTATTGGTAACTCGTCTTTGAATTCAGACACTATGTCTAGTACATTATTATACAAAATGTCTGATTTTCACAAACAATTATTTCAAAATATACAACAAGCTACAACAACTTGCATTAACATCAAAATTAAATACGGAGCATCATTCTTTGTTGGAACTGTTACCAGTTCTCGAGCCACTTGCATCAATTGGGTTATTCGGCAGAATGTTTTGTTGATTGGCTCGATTGTTTTCCTTTTCTTCAACTTCCATCTATAAACATAAAAATAAAGTATACTGAGTGTATCTACATTACCAGTGGGAAGAATGAAAAATTATTAGATAGTATACACTAATGTAAATTGAAAAGCGACATACCATAGAAATAATCAACTCATGAATGATACACATTCTCTCAAAACCAAATCTCATGCCTTTTATCAACAAGTCTTATGTTGGCTCCACTCCATACTTTGTTTCCTGCAAGTGTTATGTCCCATCACAAATCATAGATTTAATATAAAAGTTTTTTGTTGTTTTATTAATTATAAAATGAGAGAAGTAAAACAACATAGAGACTTACAAAATCCACAATTAATTTTTGATACGCCAACATATACACACAACCCTTGCCTAACCCAATGCCAATCAATTCTTCTGATGGCTCCTCTTTGTATGTTAACACCTATTTGAAGGCATGCAAGGATTGCCAGTGAAAACAAATTAAAATAAATAAATATACCAATCACAACCACTACGAAATGTTTATTTCTTACAACGAAATAAAAAATACCCACAAACTTTGCTATCAACCCTTTTTTTCCTTATCATCATGTCTTGTGTGATGACTGGGTTCCATTTTCTTTTCTTTTCTGCAACAAAACAATTGAAAATTAATATTTAATGTTGAATTAATTAATGAAATGTATAACATAAACCTAAAAATTAATGATTTTATACATTTGAAGCATGTTGTTGTTGAGATGGCTCTTCCTGCAATGCAATTATGTCCATTTTCTTGACCATCTCCTTGTACACTTTCTTAGACATCCCTACTGGCACATTTCACATATCAGCTCGTTCATTCTTCGGGATTCTCATAATCTTCCTGAAAATGTAAAATGACAATAAACTATTTGTTTGTTGATATGAAAAATAAATATGATAGAATTAAAATTATTGAATGAATGACGCTTTGTAATAGTTTTAGATACATATTCTACATAGACATGTTTAGGAATATTACCTTTTGAATGGTTATTTTTCGTTGTTGTATGTTTTTGCTATTGCAATCATGATAGGTCTCATTGACCATTGCTCTGGGAATGCCTCTTGTATTTTACATATGACTTGATTCTTTGAATCAATTGATTGGCTTTTGTATTGTAAGTGAAAAGTACGTATGTACTCTCTTTCCACTAAATCCCTCATAGTATTATAAAATTATTTGCCCCTTCTATTAACTTCCAGCACCACTCCAAATGAGCTAAGGACCAATTGATCATCATTTGCATCTTCCATAGTATTTTTTTTTCTTATGATGACATTGATTTATGTTGCTGTCAGTACTTACATAAAATTCATCATATGTGAATTACGTTATTTGAAACATATTAGCGAATATTATTAATTAAGTATATTATTACTCAAATTTCAATAAATAATTCATATTTTCTTATTTTTTATTCCCCTGTTTCATCCATCTGCAACTTTTCCATCAACGTTTTACGCTCTTCTGGAGTTAGTTTGGGAAGAATCTTATCGAGCTTCCTCATTTTTTGGCACTGAATGTCACACATTAACCAATACATATTAGTTAACTTTACAAATAATTCAAACAAATTAATTTAAATACATAAATTAATTAAAAGCACTTTCCTTCTTCGTAATTCTCGATGTGCTCTCATCATGTTGATTAAAGTTGTTGTTCATTGAACTCATAGAATGCATTTTCCATCAATAAAGAACCTGTACCGTTAAATACAAAAGCTATCAATATATTACACAAACAAATTATAGACCTTCAAAATATGAAAAAAAATATTAAAAAGAATAAATCTGATTTCAATGCACTTGTATACATTAAACACCCCGGTGCGTTAGTTACAAAACCGCACCTGTGCGTTAATTCCAATATGTTGCACCGGTAATAGAGAATCAAAATACTAAAATCAGATTTTTCGTTTGTGTAAAATAATAAAAAAAAATGACACGTTATAGTAATTCCGATGCGTTACAGTACATGTGACGCACTAGGAACAAAGAACTGAGAGACAAAAAATGACTTAAATAATTAAAAATGATGTAACGCGGGTCAAACTCGATGCGTTATTTAGATGAACGCACCGGTGCGTTCCCATAATACAAATGTACCAATTTTGATGCATACATTTTTTAATTAAAAACCCCAAAACTTGACAAGGTCGACATGGTTACGGATTTGACCAAGAAAGTGGACCCATATCAACCCACACTTTCTATATACAATCACAAGCTCAGTAAATCCAAAATCCCTAAAAGGTGAAATCGTAATTCTGTATAATAATAGAGGGATTTAAACCCTAATGGAGAATTTTGCAGCCACATAAAACGAAAATAAGCATGGAGAAAATAATGGTTGCAACATTGAAGGTAAGTATGTAGTCTTTTTTTTGTAAATCTAATTAAACTCTAAATAAGGTTATAAAATCTACAATAATACTTACATGCGTGAAATTTCTATCATGCAGGGTTTGGTTTGATTCACCATGCCTAAGAAATTTTGACCCTCATAACTCCTTCCAATTGCTCCAAACTCCTTCCATGTAAGTCTCTCTTCCAAAACTCTCCCCTAAATTTTTTGGCAAAATAGTGAGTTACTGTATAGGTTTTTGGCTTTTAAAGACCATTTAGATTTACTTTTCGAGCTTAAAATTACCGCCCTTTTTTTAATTTAGGGCAAAAAGGGTTTGTGCGATTTTTTTAAAATTTTGATCTTTGGCATATTCAGTGCGCCTTTTGTTAAGTCGCATCAGTGCATACATAAGTAAAACGCACTGTCTTTAAAACCCATATGACGGTGCGTGTAATGATATGTTGCACCGATGTGATTATATGTTGTAAATGTGCCAGAACAAATTATTTTGTGAAAATGCATGTAGAAGTATCTGCTACCAATGTAGCAGATGTTTTCCACCATGGGGGCTTTTGTGGATATACTTTAATGGTGCATTTACATTTGTTACACATCGGTGCATCTGGTTTGTGTTAGCACACTGGTGCGTTTATGTATGAATAAACACACCGGTTTATTTTGTAAATTCTATGTTTTTATGTGTCCACTAAAAATTATATATTCATACTAAATTTCCTTTTACTATTTAACCACACCAATTACAATATTTCATAGTATATATATGTTGATTGTTGATTTGGCTCAAATGCATGAATAAAAGTTTGTAGTATCAAATGGTCAATTATTCAAATTCCAGCTCATACAATCTTGTTCAAAGTTCGACGAGTTCTCCCATTTCATCCCCGGTAAGTTCATGTTTTATTTATTTTTTGACTACTTATTTGAATTTATGTTACTTATCCATGTGAATCTGAATATTGATTTATTCTATATTGCAGGATCACGATTCGGGTTCAAGTTTGGATGCACAAGACATTCCACCAGTTTCAAAATGTTACATTCTCTTATTAGGAGCAAGATACCACAAGCAGTTCGTGGATGGAAATGGAAAACCACTTTACCCTGTCAATTGTAACATGCCATCTTCAAGCCACCATTCTGGTTCATCAACAGTAATTCGTTGCAATCTGGAACTCTTTTATGACACCCCAATAGTTTGTGGTTGTTCCAAATGTCAAGGGTTGAAGGAGAACCCTTAGCGTGTCACACTCACCCATTACACCAATGATATATTACCTAATGTCGATGGTCTAATTCCCCCTACTGCAGTAAAAACTCCAATAGGTGATATAGAAAAGACACGTAGGAACACTTCCTTATGCTCATTATTGAAAAATTTGGAAGCCAAAAAAACTACGTCTCATCCTAATTTGACGAACCCCTTGGCTTATGTTCAGTCATATGAAAGTTCTAGTGATCCAAAGTATGATATGAATTCCACCCAACGGGCCCATATCTACTAGAAGATCCAAAAAGTTGCATGAGTTGAGAGAACAACTATCCAAGTACATACCGAGGTATGTCCAATTGTTGGAGGGTTGCGATGATTTTTCCCTTCCTGTGAATTTGCAAAGTAAATATTAAACTTCTTACAACCACGCTTTATATGGCGCTTGCCCGTCCTCTCTACTTGTGCCTGATGTTGGCCAAGTCTAATATAGATGCTGCAAATCTTGGGTTGCTTATCCTTTCACATGTACTTGTTCCTCCCAAATAGTCAGTATCACTTATGCCATTTTGCGGGGTCCTATCTATTGTCAGTCTGATTACTTAAATATTGTTAAATACAAGCACAACATTTCCATGTATAGTATGTGCATGAATGGTTATGTTTCTGGAAACTTAACAAGAATAACCTATTGTATATAGATGGTCGTCCACACACTCATGGGAACATTGCAGTGTTCATAAATAGTTCTAGGTGCTCTTTATTTTCTCCAAATTGTTCATTTGAGGAACACTTCAATGACCAGAAGTTCTTTATGAAAAGGAAAGCATCCATATTTGTTGTTGTACATGCAATACATACTTTGTCTCCTGGTGACAAGTTGTTAATAAACTACAAATTTCATAAATCACCAGCCACTCATCAGAGACACCTTGCATTGGGATTACCTTTAGACGATCCCTTGGGGCGTAAGACAAAAAAACATTGATTAATTGTATTTATTAATTTTCAATGGATTCATATTAATGTATTGCTTAGTTTGAAATTATGTTTTATAAATTGTTAATTTAATTTATAAACTCAATTTGAAAATGTGTTCCTCAATTTTAATTTTTCATATTTAATGTGGAATTGATGTTAATTTATCGCTCAATTTGAACGTCTGCTTTATAAATTTTTTACAACTTAACATTTTCTACTGGAAGTGATTCCCATGCTTATGTAATAATTCTTTTCTATAATGCAAGATCAAACCAATTGCATTGTGCTTACTAACATTATTGATGTAATGTTAAATATTTTTGAAATCAGGATTCTGATGATGAGAGACCTTCCTACCATCTTCCGTCGCACCCCAGTATAATGTCAAATCGAGAGAAGGATGAAAAAAGAGCGCAACTCGGAGAGGAATCATACCAAGCATGGCTGAATCAAACACCTATTCAATTTCCACTGTGTCCATCCTCACCAATCATGAATTCCTATAGTGATAGTAGTTATTCACATGTTGGCAATGGAGGCAATGTAGTAGAGGTTGGTATGGATGAGTTATTACGACAAAGGAGTGCCATGGATGCAATGTTGTTCCATACATTCTAGGACAATGAGATAGGGTATGATGCTCATATTACTAAAGCCTTCTTAGAAATCCTTAAATCGGCTTCCACCACACCTCTATTTGGATCTGGTCGGTCAACGTCTACACAGTTGGGGACAACAATGTTACTATACAACTTGAAAGAAAAGTATGGCATGTCAGATGCATGTTTCTCAGCAATGCTGAGGTAACTGACTATCAACTGCATTATATTTTGAGTAATATTGCGACACAATCATCATTGAAAATGGTCGATTTAATGAATGTTAAATGACATTGTGCATTTTTATTTCCCACTAACTGTAGGTAATTCAAAGATAAGGTACTTCTGGATGATAATGTCTTGCCCGACAGTTGCGCAGTGGCAAACCAAATGTTGAAAATGTTGGGTGTAGAGTACATATCTTATCATGCATGCCCCAATGATTGTATTCTATATAGAGGTGGATATGCAGACAAAGTGATATGTCAGAAATGTGGGCATGACAAATACAAAGAATCAAATAACAAGGCTAAAGCACATGGTCCTCCTCATAATATATTGAGGCACATGCCTATAATCCCAAGGATTCAAAGGCTCTTTCATTGCAAATAATTAGCTATGCTGCAGGGATGGCATGCATCAAACTGAAGTGAGGAAGGAGTTACGTGAATCCCAACAGATTCAATATCCATGAAGCATATAAATGATACATGGCCCGATAAATTCAAGGATGAAGTACGTAGCCTCCGATTGAGCATAGCCATTGATGGCATCAACCCATATTCCCAACCAAACAACATATATAGTTTTTAGCATGTAGTAGTGATCAATAACAATACCCCCCCACAGTTTTCCACGAAGAATGAACATCTTATGTTGGCTATTATAGTCTCTGGTAAAAAACAAGTGAAGAATATGGATGTTTACCTACAACCATTGATCGATGAATTCAAGGAATTATGGGAAGCGATACAGGTATATGATGTATCAAGACCCATCCCATCACAAAGGAGTTTTACAATGTATGGCATATGTGCATACACCACACATGATTATCCGGGGTTAGGAATTTGTTTAGGTAAATATGTCGTTTTATTTGTTTTTATATTCAAAGCAATAATTTTTGACATATTTAATTCGGTGTGACTGTCTTCTTCCTCAACACTAATGTGCTCTCTTTACTATAACATCACATGTCTTGTAACAAAAGGTTATTTATGGATGCAAATGTTGTGGACCTTCTATGAAGGCTAGGTGGTCCAAAGACCTACGAAAGTCAGTGTACGAATTCTGTAGGGTATTCCTCCCAGAAAACCACTCATATAGAAGAGAAAAATATGCTTTCAATGGTAAACAAGATAGAACCCAAAGCCCTGAAATAATGACATCGGTTGACTAGCTTATGGCATATGATAGAGAGAAGGAGAAGGAATACACATAGATGTTCGATTCAAATGTGCATTCTACGATCGATGATCTTGATTTCTTAGACACCTATGTTGAGAAAATGCCCACAAGGATGAAAAGAAAATCGATATTTTATGAGCTCCCATATTGGGAGCATATTAATATTTCCCACTTACTAGATACCATGCATATATTTAAAAATGTTACATCTTCTTTGTGGCGTCACATATCATCCAAAAAAAGTGACTAGATGAAAGTCAGGAAAGACCTTATTGCTTCAAATATGAAAAAGAAGCATTGGCCTAGACAAGAAAATAGAGGAGAGGTTGGCCCCTCTTTTTCTTTTAAAAAAGGCGATGTCCCATGGTTTTTGAAGAAAGATGATATTAATTTGGAAAAAGAAGTTATATTGGGAGTGAAGGCACCTTATTTTTTGGGTCTACTCTACGACGCTGCTTCAGTACGTCAGACGAAAAGTTGTCAGGTTTGAAATCACATGACCATCTCAACCTTCTAAGGGTACTTATAATGCCAAAAAAATGTTATTACTATTTGTTTATATCTTTTTCCACAAAAGTTAAAATGCACTTAACATTTTGTGTTTACTTTGTAGTGTCATTATCCATTGTTCGTGCATGGGTGTGTGAACCATGACTTTATCGATGACCTGCATCGTGCCATATCTAGACTATCTGCATTTGTAAGATGGATCACATCAAAGGATATTTACATTGCTAGCATTCCACAGTGGCATGAAGAGATAGATGAGATTGTTTGTATGTTTGAGAAGGAATTGCTGTCGAGTTTCATGGACTTGCAAATTCATCTTCTAATTCACCTAGTCAATGAGATTGAATTAGTCGGGGTGGTCTACTATCATTGGATGTTCTTCTTAGAGAGGTTCATGGAAGAAGTGAAGGGATTTATTCAACAAAGGGAAAAACTTGACGGGTCTATGGTGGAGGGGTACATAGTATATGAGTCGTTCTATTATGCCAGTGAGTACATCAAGCAAATCGAAGGCACACTAGGCGCACTGATTTGGGATGATGAACGTGATGAGGACAGAAGGGAAGGGGAGGTATTGGAAATGAATGGAAAAAGGTGCATGATAAAGAGTAAGTCACTTATCTTTCGATCTTCAATTTTCCACATAGTAACTTATATTCACAACAAACGTCAAATTATATATTTGATCCCATACGTACTGAATGTGGTTTTGTTTCCATGAATACAACAACAAATTCAGAAATTGATGCAAGCAATAAATTCATTCTTTACAATGTAGAGGAAACACAACCGTGGGTCACATTGTATGAAGATAAGAGGAGGAAATGGGACATTGACAAAAAATAATCTAGGCGGTTGCACGATAGAAGCATGCCTTTTCCAGATCATTTAAAAGAAAATATGCCAATGATTTGTCCCAACAGTTGGGTTGCAGACCAAGTCAGAGAGAAATATGGTGCATCTGTTCGTTACCCTCCTAAAGAGGAGAATGCGCTAAACATTGGCATAAGGTGCAACAACTCGGTAATAAAATCTTTATGTACATAATTTCTCACTTTATAATGCAACTTTGAATTATAACGTTTATGTTTAATATATTAATGGCTGGGTTAATAGACATATGGCATCATCATTTGTTAAATTTTCTTATAGGTGCATTCATTCCCATCTATGTGGGATTATGGACATCATTTTTGCACTAAGGATGCTGATAATGGGTGTGTTACACAAGACTGTGGAGTGGTAGTTGAGTTTGACCAAGCTAGTCGTGATAGCCACCGAGATAAAAAAAAATTGGTAGGAGGGATGTTGGGTTATGTTGGAAAGATACAAGAGATCACTCAAGTGGACTTCTCATCTTTCCAATGTGTTATTTTTAGGTGCAGATGGTGGGACACATTCAACAAATATAATGTAAAGAAAGATCGTGATAATGGGTTGATATGTATCAACTCTAGAAAGATGAGGTAGAAAGATGAGGGATGGAAATAAGGAGCCTTATGTTTTCCCAAAACACTACAACCAAGTGTTATTTCACCTGGATGTGTTGGATAGAGATTGGTGGTTCATATTAAGACATGACCCTAGAACTAAACATGTTGCTAAGAACAACAATGCTATCATGCCAACTGAGGAAGATAATGAGGGTGATGGCAATATAGAGTGAAATGTACATGTTTTATTTTGTCATTTACAGATTGAGATATCATTTTTTTACTATTATCTTTGATTGTCTAATTATATTTTTAATTTTTCATCTTATGACGGTGCAAATTATGTCTTGCATATACATATAAATACATTATGAAAACAATTTACATGATTCAATTTTATTTTTGTGAAAGTAAAGGCTAACATATTTTTCCTAACTTGAAGGTGTCCTTTAATTTCTATATTAATATTGCAATAATGATTGTAGTTTATGATGTTTTTGTTATAAATAATGATAATAATTATAATTGCATTAATTTATGACATTTATGGTAGATTAATGTAATGTTTTTTTATTATATGATTCGATTAAGTCCAATTAATATATGGCCTTGGTAACAATGACTAAATTAATGGCCTTGATAACAATGTAATTTACAAAAAAAGTTAAGGTGCTCTACAATGACTTCAATATTTATGGGCTTGATAACAATGAAATTTACAAGAAAATTTAAGGTGGTGTCTAATTTGTCCATGATCAACATTTGAATGTTTGTATTTCTTGATGTTTTTGTTATAAATTATAATGCTAAGAATTATGATTATATTAATTAAGTTGGATTGAGAGAAAATTTTGTTCTTTTAATTAAGTATTTGTCTGTTTCCCAATAGAGCTTTGATATTTATCATTGTAAAGTGGGTTATTGCCAAAAAAAAATGTTGAATGATACATCATTGATAGGTCATATTGATCATGTTCATATTTACATTTTTTTATGCGATATTCATATTCATATATTACAATAATATTACAATATGGTAATACTACTTGAATTTTTATACCTGCCGAAAGGCAGGTAATATTGTAATCGACAAGATGTTAAAAGTTTTTGACTTTCAATTATACAACTCAATTAAAAAACTTATTCTAAAGTTTAACTTTGTAACTTGATTTTTTATTTTTTAATAATCTATTTATCTTTTACTTTATTGGCTGTATGTGTGACATAATATTGATATGACTATTTTAGATCTTATTCCTGTCAGAACAAGAAAAATATATATATATATATATATAAATTTTTACTATTGGTTGTTTTAGGTTGACACCTGACAAAGCCTGAAAGAAGGGGCAGTCTTAAATTAATGACATCGATCATGTTTTGCAAGATGACATTCGTACACCCCTCTAGTGTGAATGAATAACAATTATTACACTTTGTAACTCCACCAAATTGACATGAAAAAAACTAATTCCACGTATTGCCTGTCTCTCTCATATTGCCTTTAAATTAGCTCCTCCTAGATTATTTATTTTTAATTAACGTAGGTCATCAATTTGTCCAGTTAAGATATGGACCATCAACCTTATAACTACAATAGTATCCTTTAATAGATTATATGCCTGCGAAATAATATAACCAATCTACTTTGAATGAACAAAAAAATAAAAAAAATAAAAACTATGTGCACTTGGATATTTATTTTGTCACTTTTGTAGAGATTAAAATATAATTTCTTTGGTTGGGATATTTTGGAATCATACTAACAACGTAGCTGTTTAGTTACTAGATATATTTATTTCTCATTTTATAATATGTTGGTTAAGTATTAATTTAAAATGGTTTACAAAATAATTTAATATATATAATTTGTAATAGTTTATAATGAAATATAATTTTTTTCAAAGATTTAATATTTTTTAATTTTTTAATTTCTCATTACAATTTTATTAAAACCTTCGGTCGCTTGCCTCTGCAAGGAACCTCCTCTATAAACGGATTTTCGGCCTCTTTTTCAATGGGCTTCCACTATAACCTCCACTACAGGGCCTTTTCCTTGTAGTGACTCCACCTAAAGTAGATGCCACCTTGTATCGTTAGATCATTGGTAGTTGTTAGATTTTAAGATATAATTTTCATCTCTTTCAACTTTAACTACAAATAAGGATCATTGAAAGAATAACCATGCATAGAAACACAAGAACACAAAGAATTTACCATGGGAAAATCCAAACTCGAGATAACCTAGCCAACCTTTCTTATTCATATATTAAGTACAAAGTACAAGTACATCAGATATACAAGTGATCTAGAACAAGAGAGTTCACATAGAAAGATGATACCAAAGAAAGAACCCCAAAAAATAGTCCTCTACAACCCTTGAGCAAAATTCTTCCTTGCTTGAGCGAACTTCCTTGATGGATAAATGAAGGCGGCTTCACCTTTATTTATACTAATCTTTTGTTGACTTATTCAACTAGTGGGGCCGAATTCTCTTTAGGAAAATATAAAATTGTTTATTTGTTTTCTTTCTAGGCCGACTTAGTTAGTGAGGATACCTCACGTAGCTACAAACATCAACAATCCCTCTTAGCTATGGAGGTATCATCATGCTAGAACACATCTGGATATCATCTAATCATCATGGATTGTCTCATACATTTCGTCATCATAATAAAGGTCTATTCTTATTCATGTGGTTACAACCAACATGACATCCACACAACTCAATTTGTCGAGAATTGCGATCAACACAGTTCACACAAAACTCATATCGGTCCATACAGAACCACAGTCCTCACAGGACAAGAAGTTCACATATAACTCATATCAATCCACACAGAACCACAATTCACATAGGACACAGAGTTCACATAGAACTCAGGATGATCAACTCCATATCCCTCTCAAGGAGAGATACATTATTCTCCCAATCTTAGGGATAATGTCACATCCTTTGATGTTGAAACCAATGACAAAACTATTCAACAATATCCCCCTTTGTCATTCATGGAAACACTTCAATTGCTCCCTACATCCATATATTCCATAATTGCACTTCTTTTCAGTTTCTCCCCCTATTAGTTTTCTACATTTCCTCCCCCTTTGACATCAATGACCAAAGGGATACTCCCCCTCGACACATGCTTCCTCCAAGGAGTTGAAAAAAGTACCACTGATTTAAATGATACCAATATTTACATGAAGTCTTCCTGCACTAAGCTTTAGGGCTGCACAGTCTGATCATGCAAAAGGCTAGATGCCCATCTTTTCATGTACTATATTGCTTCCATGAAATCACCGTATATATGTATTGTCCTTCATTAATTTACCTTTAGGTTGTCATCATTCTCTCAGGGAGTTCTCTCTCCTTACTTATTTAATATTTTCAACAAGGGATTTGAATTGATCAAACAAATGATCAATGATGGTTTCCATAAATATATTCATACCAAGTTCATAAGTAAGTACACGAGTCTTCCTCTTCCTTGCTGTCGCATTTGGATTTTTAGCACATGGTACTCAATCTCCTCTCCAGCTACACACGAGTGAGATCTTCTTTTATCAACATGTGACTCCCCCTATCAATGAAGAAGTGGTACATCTTCTGAAGATTGTCACTCTACAAAATATTTCAAAAATCCTTTCATACTAATATGTGGGTCATACATAATGGAACTATAGTAACAACTGTAGTCATGAAGTCCCATTCAGTTGGTTTTCATTGACCTCCTTCACCTGTTGCATCAACTTCTCTTAGACAAGCATCGAATCATGCTTAACAGTCTTCAACTCTGTTAAAAAACAATCCTCAACAAAGTCTGATAAACTTGAAAAAATATGCAGCCAGGATGCCTTTAATCCTTCAATAAGGTGTCCCAAAAATATCACTGACATCTGCTCTCAATTATTCTTCATATC
This sequence comes from Larix kaempferi, assembly GCA_027924585.1. NCBI lineage: Eukaryota > Viridiplantae > Streptophyta > Pinopsida > Pinales > Pinaceae > Larix > Larix kaempferi. Next base: position 37,453,357 of record BSBM01001229.1, on the reverse strand, counting down.
TTGTCATTGTCGTTTATGTAACCAATTTTTGATGATGCCACCTAAAACTACCAAAGATAGTTTTTATTTGATGTTGGCTCTTTGCTAACTATAACAACTTTCATTAAGATTTAAAACAATTTAGCATGTCTATGTCACTACTTGTACAACTGTCCTTCATTGGCCTTCCTTTCCTGCTGCTTAGACTCCCCCTCAACATTATCCATGTTACTGGGAGTCTCTATGTCAAATGGTTTAGAAAATTATATGATGTTTCTCTGTAGTAGGATCATCATCTTTAATATTCTCGCTTATCCTTTTATTTACAAATTTATCATTGTTACTCAACTCTACCGCTCCTATGGGTATGTCCTCTAAGAATTCTCCATTCTCCTTATCCTCTCCAAACTCTTATGGTTTCTTGTCTAGGGAATCTTGCCATTCTCTTTCCATGTGTCCATAATTGTGGCATTTGTAACATTCAACATTCATGTAGGAATTTCCATTTCTTGCTTGAGCTTTTCCTCCATAGGTTGTGCAATCTATAGCTCTATGTCCATAATTGTTGCAAAATAACAATAACCAGGAAATAAGGTTTGACACTTGGGAGCAAATGATATTCTTTGTGGAGTATTCCTAAATTCATGATTTTGTTGATTATGATCTTCTCCTTTGTTTCTTCCTTCACCATGATTGGAGCTTCTCAAGACACTTGCATAGATTCTAGGCTTCTCTTCTGCTTTCTTCTCTAGATGCTTGGAATTTTCACCTTCATGATTGATTCCATAGCCAATATCGATCTTGTTAAGTGGAGACCTATGAGAATTGAGGATATTTTCTAAAATTGTTGAGCTATTTTTAAACTTTAGACTATTATTTACTTGAGTTGTGAGCTCATCAATTTCCTTTCTTAGAATAGTATTTTTCTTCTGAAATTCTTTCATAATCCTTTTCTTTGTTATGTGGCTAGCTAATCATCAACTCTTTAATTTTCTTTTATTCTTCTAAATGATGTTTCAGATCATATCCATGTAAGAAATGTTCTTCCAAAGACTTGTTCTTCTCAAATTCTCTTTTTAATGTGACAATCTCAAGCTCTTTTGCTTGACACAACTCTTTCTGCTCTTGAAGTTGACTAGTTAATTCTTCTTCAATGTTCTTGGCCTCTACTATTTGACTTTTTAGACCAACAATGGTCTTTTCAGCTTCTTCAAGGTTATTATGAACTTATTTTAGCTTCCTTGTCATCCTTTCTTCAATTTTCCTTGTCTCTTCCTTTTGAATCATAGCGCTCTTCAAGTTTGTGCTTAGTTGAGAATTTTTTTCTTCTAGATCCCTTAATAAAGATATAATGTTAGCTTCTTGCTTGTTGCATATTTGATCCTTCTCTTCTAGTTGATTTGTCGAGGCTTGTTGTGGCTCTTCAAATTGTGCTTTTAGATTAAAAAAAATAGTATTTTCAGTCCCTTATTTTGAAATTAGATCTTCCTTTTGGTACCTCTACAATCGTTCTCTTAATGGCCGGTTTTCTTTTTCAACTTTCCTTCTCACTTAGAGCACTAATGAGTTCTCCTTCAAGATCCACTTCTCCTTCGATTTAAAATTCTTCTTTATCTTCATTGCTTTCAATGACTTCATCATTTGTATTAGAGTGTCCTTTATTTTCATATATTTCATTATTGGTCATGAGTAGGGGATATTCTATGTTGTTGTCTTCTTCATTAGATGAGTTGCTTGCATCTAATTCTTTGATGTCCTTCTCAACCGTGTCGATAATTTGTAACTTATCCTTTAGATATTTAGTTGATGCATGTTTTCCTATGTTGGCTTTCATAGAAATAGTGAATACACCAAGGATGGCATCCATTGCCATTGTGTTGTCCTTCTTTAACTTTCCTTTGGTTGCAGAATGTGGTGGTATTTTTGGAGTGGTGTAACCTATAGCATCTGAGTTCCAAATATAAAATCTCATTTCCAACGAGAATAATCTTATTATCATTCTTTGAATGATATAGTTTGTCCCATCAAAGGTTGGTTCTCCATTCTCAGCTAACTCTGTTTGCTTGTCAATGTGTGTTCTTAAGGATCTTCGTTCAAGTGGTTAAACTTGTATGAAGGAACATGCTCTGATACCAATTGTTGGAACACACAGGGATACTGATAGGGAGCATGAATCAATATCACACATAAACACAATACATTCATCAACATAAACACAATACATATAATTTTTATATGGAAACTCAATTTATTGAATTGATAAAACCATAAAGTACAAAGAATTTTCGGAGACACCAATATCCAATGATGGTGTGAGCACCCACTCAAAAATTTAGTAGATACCAATCCATTGTGCAAGCACCAACTTGAAAACTACATGCATCAACAGGTCCAAGAGATGAAGACGTCAATCCTCTTGAGCACCAACTCAAATCATTAGACTCCAACCTGTCAAGTGGGTGAGGAAACCAATCCTCTTCACAATCAAATAACTTCTAAGAATGATTCAACTCTGTCCTTCAATGCTTCAAATCTATCTTCATTGAACACCTTCATATTAGGCCTCAATTGACCCTTCAAATATCTTCAAATATGCAACAATGTTTTCTCAACTTTGTCTATAAATAGTATCAAGTATGCCTTCAAAATCTGCTATAGTTTTTGTCCTTGAATGTTTGTCATCAACTTTTGTCAAAATGCTTCACAAAGGGGATCTCACAAAATAGGTCAGGGTTGTCTCCAAAAATTTTCACACACCAATGCTTCCTATCTGCTGAAAAATATATACTTTAGATTTGCTCTTCAAATCAGCACTTGAATAGTCCTAAAGTGCTTAAATAAAAAAATCCAAAATCTGTTCAAATTAACTCAATAAAAATATTCTAACTCCATTTCAATTAAGATAACCCCACTGCAATAAACCACACTTTGCGTCCTTGTATCCTCTAGCTGCGAGTCAGATCTTCTTAGAGGTATGTTCAAGATGCTCCTTAAAATAAAATCTATAGTGTGCCAAAATAGCCTTTACAAGATTGTCTTTTACCCCCTTAGAATTTGTCTTCATTGGTATTCATCCTTTCTCAGTTGTTGTTCTTCCCTATACCTTCAATTATATTTGAGATCATATTCATACCATATTCAACTTGCTTCTCCTCCTTATGAGGTGATTTCTTCTCTTATTTATACACATCAAATGTGTTGTTTTTATTTTTGTAAATGAGACCAACCCACCCTTTATTTTGCTTGTTGTTTGGTTATTAGAGGGTCGAATTTATGTTTACCTTTATGTGTGTCCTCACAAATTCCCTTTGATTGAGCCAACTTCATCAATGCTTCAAAGATTCCATCATGAAACCCCTTCAATATTGGTTTTCAAGGTTGACTTTATGATCTTGATTGGCACTTCATTTCTATCCTTGTGGCTGGACAATTCATTCTTATTGGTAGGCATATTTGTCAATGCTGCGGGCATTCCTTATGGGTCTAGAGGGCACTTTAAAAGGTCTACATGCATTTCTTGAGATTAAGCAGGCCTCTTGTAAGGTCCCAATGGGGCTTAAGCATACAATTATTTAGAAAACAATTACTTCATATATTTAGCTTAAGATCAACTTATTACTATGAGAAATTTGTAAATCTAAAACAATAACTGATATATCATAATAATAATAAAATGAAATAAGGAGAAGACATGTGTGAGTTTGATGAGTGATATTGGAAAGAATATACCTCTAGAACTCCATAATTGATGAAGGAAAACAACATGTGGGGGATGACTCCACCCAACCACCCCTCAATGAGACACTAAGATCCCCCAAGCCCCCAACCAATAAACCATAGCCAGATATGTTCTCTTTCCTTCCATAACCATAACCATACCTATCTTCCTTCAAAGCTAAGAAGAATGAATGCCCTTCTCCTCAATCCTCCTCATTTTTATAGGTTTTTCTCATTTTTCTTTGGAACTTGAATCTAGTATATTTTACTAATTTAGTTAGCAATTTCCTTTTATTTATTTATTATTTAATATTATTATTCATAGTTATCCTATTCATGGTGATAAGTATTTCCTTTTTAATTTTTTTAATTTATTTATTGTAATAAATATTTAGTTTTCCTATATTTTTATCTATATTTAATTTAATAATATTTTTGGGTTGTTACATACTTCTTTCCTTTAGGGAATTTCGTCCCAGAGATACATTTTACTTATATAGTTTACATATATTTTAGAAATATTGCATAGGTGAGAGTCACTAGTGTGGCCAGTACAAGTAATTCTTTATCTGTACTAATAATATTTTTAATAATTTATATTATTATATGTTCTTTATTATTCTTATTAATTCTTATTTTTATCAATTAATGTTATTAGGTTTCTTATTATCTTTATGTATAATTTACTTCCTCGCTTACACACCTTCCACTTGAAAATCATACCATCCAATCAAACCTCAATAAACCTGCACATAGGACTCCAAATGGTCTCACTTTCCATGGCACGGGACCTCTACTATAACTTGTTCATGAATCATATAGTAGGCATCGGAAGTTACCGAGAATTTACCGCGACCGTAGCAACCCTCCCCTTTTGGTTTGTTGACATTAAAGGTATAATATGGGTTAAGCCAGACATCTAGTTATGTGTACTACCAGGCAACTCGAAAGGTTGTTCAAAATTCCTCGCTATACTCCCTAATGATATCTATCCCCGAGGCATTGATAATCCCTCTCCATATACCTCCCACCATGGACCTACGGAATTATAGGAAGTTCATGTTGAAGAATGTAACTTCAGAAGATATTATTATTTGGATTATTTGAGGTAACACAGGTGGTTGTAGTGTGCAACGTAATGGACGCTCCTAGGTTGGACCCACCGGATGGATTGTTTGGTTTGTGCATGAGGACAGTTGCATCTGTTATGAAAGAGGACCAACTCTGCAGAAAATCCTAGATTTGATCTAGGTCACATCCAGTATGAAAAAGGACTGGCATTGTGGTGGAAAATCCTATATTTGATCTAGGTCACATCCAGTATGAAAAAGTACTGACACTGTGGAAAGTCATGGAATGATGCTTCTGGTCTACCTAGCTGCAGAAGATCATTCGCAGGTCCTGTAATGATGCTCCTGGTCTGCTTAGTTGTGGGAGGTCATTTACAGTGGAAAAGTCCTAGACTTGGTCTAGGTCACATCCAACATGAAAGAGGGTTGGCTCTATGGTGAAAAGTCCTGGAATGATGCTTCTGGTTTGCCTAGCTGTGGAAGAGCATTCGCAGGTCCTGTAATGATGCTCCTGGTCTGCTTAGTTGCAGGAGATAATTTACAGTGGGAAATTCCTAGACTCGTCTAGGTCACATACAACATGAAAGAGGGTTGGCTCTGTGTGTGAAAACGCTAGACCTGGTCTAGGTCACATCCAACATGAAAAAGGGTTAGATCTGTGGAACTTCTTATGACATATATTTTCAAGAGATGCATATGTCAATAGTCCATGTACAAGAAGTGCAGTAGCATGAAGACGATGGTGATGAAGACTGAAGAATACCTTCCTTGTTAAGAGGGAGTGTTAAAGAATGTAACTTCATAAGATATTCTTATTTCTATTATTTGAGTAATTTGTACTATTTGTATTGTAAACCCTACGAGGATTATTATTGATGTAATTGACTATGTGAAAGTCATTGAAAGAGTCAATGTAAACCCTAACTATTAGGTTGGCCTGGAAATATCTAGAAAAGAATATTTTATTGTAAAGTGTACATGTCGGACCAGTTAGGTGAGTCAAGATGACCTAATTAGTAAAAAGGTCATGTGTTTCATTTAGTATAAATAGGAGGTTCGCCCTGCTAATTTACACACTTCACTCACTCATATAATTCACATGAGTAGAGAGTGTGAGTCATTCAGAATAGCTTCTTGTGGAGTTTTCTTGTTTTGGGTCTTTGTACAAGGGATACTATTGTACATTCTGTAGAATCTATATAGAAGAAGTTTGTTGGGTTTTTTTGCCCCAAGAGTGTTTTCCCAAGATAAATTTGTTGTGTACTATTGTTCATGCAGTGCTTGTTTATATTTCAGTGATCCTTATTGTTATTGCACTTAAAAATCTAACATGGTATCAGAGCTAGCCTGAAAGAGAACATTGTGCAGCTACTGCAACTGCAGAACTAGGGTTTCCATTTCCGTAAACTAGTCATCTTGGAATTTTCTCTATAAATCACTTTTGGTGAAGGTTCAGGATATGAAACTTGGAAATGCTGAAGAGGAAATGTTCATGTACCTTTTGTGTGATTTTCAACCTCATATTCACTTTACTTTAGGATATATGATCAATTCAAATCAGGGTTCCATCCTCTTCCATAATTCAGTTTTAAACAGGTGACCTAGGGATAAATGATATATATTGGGATAAGAAGATCTAAATCGAATTTTGTAAGATGTTACAGAAAGAGAACATACTTTATTTTCTCTGGTGTGAGTTTCAGAACTCGAAGTTTAAATATTGACACATGGAAGTCCATACAAGTTCGCTATACTGAAATAGTCCATAAACAAGTCATCTTGGGAAACTTAGCATAAGTACCACTTGGTGAATCCAATACTACTCTAACCTGTGGGGTTGTATAGAGGACAGATCATACTATCACGTAACTAAGTTTCAGACCTTGAGGAGCATTAATTTTAGAGATAAATCAGAAATAAGACTGGACAAATATGTAGTAGAAATTGAAGAAACTAGGGCATCAAATATTTTGCCTTTCTATCCACAGATTTGGGAAAAGGAGTACATTGCTCAACTCACCATGAGGAGGCACATATTTTCCTCCAATTATTTTTTCAATATCTTAAAGTTGAAAAATTAGGGTTTCTCTGACAAACCCTAGGACCTCCTGCAACCAGATCTCAGAAGTCAACCTTTGGTTGAAGTGTCTCAAATTTTGGTAAGTTATACTCTATCTATTTCCATCTGAGGTTCTCATTTTTCAAGTTTATCAAGATGACAAATCATACCAAACTTGAATATAAGCTTGGAAGGGCTGATAACTTATGAGCATGGAAGTATAAGATGATGCTTATCCTAGAAGAGCATGAATTGGACAAGTATGTCACAAAAGTAGTTGTGGAGCCATTGGCAGATGAGGAGAAAGAAAAGCACAAGAAGAATCTAATCAAAGCTAAGATGATCATAGCTGATTCCATCAAGGATCACTTGATCCCACACATCTCATCTCTGAAGACTCCAAAAGAGATGTTTGATGCACTGAAGGGACTATTTGAAGGAACCAACATCAATAGGAAGATGACCTTGAGGACTCAACTAAAGGCTGTGAAGATGCAAAACAATGAAAGTATCCAGTCTTACTTCATAAGGGTCTCCAACATCAGATATCAGTTAAGTGCCATTGGAGACAAGGTTGAAAATGCAGAATTAGTGATGACTACCCTAAATGGTCTTCCAAGATCATGGGAGTCATTATTCAAGGGATATGTTCCACGAAGAAGCTTATATTATTCAGTGCACTATTAGAATCTTGCACTCAAGAAGAACCAAGGATTGCAGCTAGAGAAAAAAAGTTAGGAGATGAAGATAATCAAGCCCTGGCAGCTTATGCCAAGAGAGGCAAGAAAGAAGATCATCATCACAAGAGACCACACAAGGGTAAAAGACATTCAAAAGATGATTCAAGTTTCAGATGCTTCCATTGTGATGAGATGGGGCACATCTATCGCAAGAAGAAAGGAAACAAGAAAAGACATCATGCTCATGCTGCAGAGGATGATGAACCAGCTAGAAAGAAGACTAAAGAAGATTCCTCCAGTGATGAGGAATATGTATTTTTATTTCGAAGGTGATTCAACACCAGTACACAGTTCTAAGTCATCTATGGTGTAGAATACTTGATCGGCATTGTAGATCATAAGCAATAAAGGTACAAGACCTTAGAATCAGATGATGGAGTAGAGCTCACTATCAAATACTCCAGTAATTCCTGCAAGGAGACTAGGATCAAGAGAGATCCTACCAAACAAACAAAGATAAGTATTTGAATTGTCATTTCATGTATTGTTCAGTTGTGTACATATTTATATTCCTAGATTTAGGAAGTGTATTATGCATGTTAGAGTGTTTGCATTAATGAACAATATACTACCAATATGCATGTGATAGGTAAGTGGCCTATGATGCTCTACAACATTCCATTGCTACTTATTTAGAATGGAACCTATTTGCTGACATGTTGGGAGTAGTGCACGCTCTTAATAATGTTATAGTATAGATTGAAGGCATCTAGAAAGTTACCATATGAATGCGGGATATGGATGAATGTTGTGGATAAGATAATTGCATGACTGTGTGATCTATTTCTTTATGCATAAGAATTTGTTCTGAAAATTATGAAATGTTTCTAATCACACAACTAAATTTGACTTGTAGGAAAGATAGTGTACCATCACCTACAAGAGAATAATGATGAGACTTGTTCCATAGAACAAGTGAGGATAGTTTAGGAATAACATTCAAGAAGATTTACCAAATCAAGCATACTACAGATGTACAAAGTGAGGGTTCTGTCAGAAAGAGGGAGTCAACTATGACAAGACATTGCTCTAGTGGCCAGACACACTTCCTCAATGGTGGATATTACACTAGATAGATGGTTTAATCAAATTAGAAGTGTATATCAAGAAACTACCATGATTCAAGAGTCTCTACAGAGAATCACATGTGTGCGGATTGAAGAAGGCTTTGTACGAGCTCAGTAGGCACCCATGGGATAGCATGATGAGCTTGAGGATCACCTAGAATGATGAGATATCAACCTTTTCTACAAGGTTGAAGATGAGGAGATCATAGATGGGTGCAAGAGATAACTTGCAACAGAGTTCGATATCTTGGTATCCAGAGATGACATAGATGGATACACAAAAGATCATCAGAAGAGAAGGCTACCAGTCACTCCAGTTTAAAATGTCTCGATGCAGAGAGTACATGATGTAGAGGGAGGATAGTGCTCAATTACAAAGGGAGCAAGAAATATCTGCTTCAAAGGGAGTGATTACATCATAGATGGAGACACATTATCACTTAGCCTCTATCTATGGCAAAGGTGTTTGCCCCAGTATCTCATGGATATGCTCAGAGTGATACTAGATGCCTGATGTCTCCCCTCGTGAAGAGGAACTATATGTGGTATAGTTTGAGACAGGTACCAAGGACATGGTACGACATGATAGACGGTTTCTGACAAGCTTGGGATTTACCAAGAGTAAAGCGGACTCCAACCTTTATTACAAGGTTGAGGAAGGAAAACCTATGATTCTACTATTGTATGTAGATGACTTGTTTTTGACAGGTGAAGAGAAGCTCATAGTAGAAACAAAGAAGAAGCTTTCCAATGAGTTTGAAATGAAATAACTGAGAATGATGCATTACTTCTTAGGTCTTGAGGTGTGGTAGAATCCCCTAGGTCAAGGAAAGTATGCGGCAGAGGTCTTGAAGAGATTTGGGATGATGGATTGTAAGGACATGGCCACACCTATGGCATCGAATTTGAATTTTTTGAGTGATACTACATCAGAATTGGTGGATGCCACGATGTATTGGCAGATGATTGGTTCGTTGATGTATTTGACGAACACGAAGCCAGACTTATTCTTTGCGTTGAACACTTTGAGATAGTATATGTAGAGTCGAGACATGTTCACCTGGTTGCAGCAAAGCATGTGTTGAAGTACCTTAAGGGTACGGTTGATTATGGCCTCAGATATGCATCGTATCAAAAGGTTAACCTACAAGGTTATGTTGATGCAGATTGGGCCAGGAGTACCACGGATAGAAATAGCACATCATGATGTTGCTTCAGTTTGGGATCATGTATGATCTCATGGTTCGGTAGGAAGCAGACGAGTGTGGCACTCAATACAACAGAAGTCGATTTTATGGCAGTTTGTTCGGCAAACTGCGAGGCAATGTGGCTTCAGAAGGTGCTATCAGGACTGTTTGATCTCGAGGTGGAGGGTACTTGTAAATTTCGTGACAACCCGAGTTGTGTGAAGTTGTTAGAGAACTCCTTCTTCCATGACAAGTCGAAGCACATCGAGATCATGTATCACTATATACGGGATATGGTGCAGAAGGGATCAGTGAGTCTCCAATATATAGCAACAAAGGAGCAACTAGCCGATATCTTGACCAAGCCTTCGTAAAGAGTGAAGTTCGAGTACTTCAAAGACAATCTTGGAGTGGTACAGATCAAGAGGGAGTGATGAGCTCTAGTGAGGTAGCAGGTAGTCATGGGACATGTGACATAATTGATTCTCCAAGGATACGAGAGGATCTGGATGAGCAGTGAGGTAACACAGGTGGTTGAGGTGTGCAACGTAATGGATGCTCTTGGGCTGGACCCACCAGATGGCTTGCTTGGTTCGTGGATGAGGAAAATTGCATCTGGTATGAAAGAGGACCAGCTCTGCAGAAAATCTTAGATTTGATCTAGGTCACATCCAGTATGGAAAAGGACTAACACTGTGGTGGGAAATACTAGATTTGATCTAAGGTCACATCTAGTATGAAAAAGGACTGGCACTATGATGGAAAATCCTAGATTTGATCTAGGTCACATCTAGTATGAAAAAGGACTGACATTGTGGTGGAAAATCCTATATTTGATCTAGGTCACCTCCAACATGAAAGAGGGTTGGCTTTGCAGTGAAAAGTATTGGAATGATGCTTCTGGTCTGCCTAGCTACGGAAGATCATTCACAGGTCTTGTAATGATGCTCCTAGTCTTCTTAGCTGTGGGAGATCATTTACAGTGGGAAAGTCCTAGAGTCATCTAGATCACATCCAGCATGAAAGAGGGTTGGCCCTGTGTGTGAAAACCCTAGGCATGGTCTAGGTCACATCAAACATGAAAAGGGGCTGGCTCTGTGGAACTTCTTATGGCATACATATTCGAGAGATGCAGACGTCAATATTTCGTGTACAAGAAGTGCAGTAGCGTGAAGACGATGGTGATGAAGACTGAAGAATACATTCCTTGTTAAGGAGTGTTGAAGAATGTAACTTCATAAGATATTCTTATTTGTATTATTTGAGTCATTTGTATTATTTGTATTGTTCACCCTACAAGGATTATTATTGATGTAATTGATTATGTAAAAGTCATTGGAAGAGTCAATGTAAACCCTAATTGTTAGGTCAGCCTGGAAAGATCTAGAAAAGAATATTTTATTGTAAAGTGTACAGGTCGGCCCAATTAGGTGAGTCAAGCCGACCTAATTAGTAAAAGGGCATGTGTTTTTTTTAGTATAAATAGGAGGTTCTCACTCCTCATTTACACACTTCACTCACTCATGTAATTCACATGATTAGAGAGTGTGAGTCGTTCATAGTAGCTGCTTGTGGATTTTCCTTGTTTTGGGTCATTGCACGAGGGATACTATTGTACATTATGTAGAATCTATATAGAAGAAGTTTGCTGGGTTTTTCTGCTCCGAGAGGGTTTTCATAGGATAATTTTTTTGTGTACTATTGTTCATGTTGTGCTTGTTTATCTTGCAATGATCCTTATTGTTATTACAATTAAAAATCTAACAGTTTAGAGAACTACTGACACAGGTTTATTGGTTGAGTTTTCCCCTACCCATAAGATGTTACTAAACATTATCATTCATGGTTATGGGTCTCCATATAATCCTTGAATTAATCGGCCTAAGGCCCATGAGTGGATTTCATGTCAATCACCACCTCATAACATGCAACCAATGCATTATTCGTATCCATAATCCATCAAAAGAACATGACTTTATCATACACCACTCTATCCATAATAAACCATGAATAGTAAACAATTGTGCGTTACCTCTTGCCATCATACGATGGTAATCATCAACATAAAACTATATGGTCTTCATGAAGTATCATCATCATGAATAACATATAATAACATGATAACCTTCTCATAATATGGCCCAAATAACATTATGAATATCAAGCAATTCTACCTGGTTATCTTGAAAAGCACATTATGATCATCATTATAAGAACACATCATAAAAACAAGAACCCCATACAATCAGAGCTATTTACCTCATCAAATTCTGATGAATTATAGAATATATGCATGCTACTTGCCGCATGTTGTCATGAAATACTGAATGGCATCACAAAAACATCATGTCATCATATCATTGCATGCTAATCATAAGAGATGTTTCCACACAAAAAACCACATGTTATCGTGCCATCATGAAATATTGTCACATGAAATTATGAAATATTATCAGGTAAATCATTGCATGCTATCATCATTTTACATCATTATATCATTGTCAACAAGGATCATAGGAATTACTACATCAACATATCAACATAAATGTAATGGAATCATATGTGTCCTTAAGACATCTTTGATTTGACAATCATGTCAATATAGAGCATAAGCAGAACCAATAAAATATCATGAGCCTTCTTATCATAATTCATCAACAAATAAAAATCATTAGCATGCATTATCAAATAACCAATGATTTACTATATACTATATCTAGTGTAGGAAATATCATCTAGCACGTTGTTTTATCAATCTGGGCATGACATTACAAAAGGTTATCATGAAATGATATACTGTGCATGACATGTTTTATTGTTGAGATATGGATCTTCAATTTCGGTTAACCCTATCATCTAACCACAAGAATATCATCATTCTATTAGGTAGGTACTTTCGATACATTCTTCAGAGACTTAAAAGTTTCTCATCTATTTCATCATTAGAGTATACAATTATCTTCCTAGTAACCCTATCAATAATCTTGTAACACATTTAAAATAAAGTCAAGAGATTCACATGAACTCCAATTATAATGTTAAATAAGATATATTGAGAGGAATTCCATAAAAAATTAGAATACATTCCCACCAAGCACATATACATAAGAAATTTTGTATAGTTATTAGATGGTATATGTATAGCAATGCATAGATGATCGGTAAATGTCCAATGAGCTATACCCATTGTTCAAGTCAACAATGACCTTATATCTTATCATCCAATTTGACATCTTATATAAAAATATTATTTATAATGGATATGATTAGTACATAGCTACAAATCCTCAACCTATAACTGGTTTTTTTTAGTTTTTTTTTAACTTTAATTACTAAGTCTAAAATAGTGTGCATACCTTACCCCTTTGAACCAGTGACCTCCAAAAAAAAAAATAGAAAATTCTTATCAATCTCTAACAACAACTCCAAGTACCTCGTTTTTATCCAAAAGATCTGTCTGTGATGTGGTATGCAAGCAAATAACAGATGAAAGCGTGGATAGTTCACTATTCCTATAATCTTGTGCGCGGCTATTCCAGCATGTAGATGCTCCAATATCTAAGAAGGCTTGCAGATGACTAGATCTCCATTGGTGAATCGGTAAGCATATTGACCATAACTTTTAGAATACCATCACAAAATGGATTATGATGATCTCGCTCAGCAGATTTGAGTTATCTTTTGAATAATCTACGGAATCGACATTTCCACTCAACGAATCCAGCACTTTTTCTCTACAGCGATTCGGTGAATGGTTTAAAAGAGATAGAATAAATATATTATAATGTGGAGTGAGAGGCGATGAGAGGTGAGAGGATGGCAACAAACGTATAAACACAGCCATTTCTGGGCAGAAGTTAACGGAGCACTACGCAGCCCACCAGTTGACAAAACGGACACACAGGTAATCATCACAGTGGCCGGCGGGCTTTTCTTTCTTTAAAAAAATGCACAGTCAAACCCTGACATAGCTTGCATACACAGAGAGGTTTTTGCCACTGAGGGACCTTCCAATCGACCTTAAATGATGGAAGGCAAGTTCTCCAAAATAGCAGAGGGTGGGAACCCAAAAGCTTCTGCTTCTGGACTCGCCGAATAATAAATTTAGACCAGCTAAAATAATAAAGTTAAACCAGCTAAAGCATTTAAAGAGGCTGAAGACATTAGCCTCAAACAACTAATCACACACACCCAAAAAAAAAAAATGTTTTTCTAAATAAAATTTCATTTTCTATGTTCACACTATAGTCTGCTGTGAAAATTGGCAATCACCCCTAAACTAATGTCTCCAACAGAAAACTATATATAGAAAATATAATAATTTAACACAATTAACACAATAATTTAATTAATAATTTAATTACAAGGTCTTCGTTATTTTTTATTATTTTCATATATCCATACACTAATGTGAACACCCTCCCTAAGTTGGATATAAGGAATAATCATCTTATACTGAAATATTATTTTGAACAGAGGACAACTCCATGTAACTCCCATTCAAAAATCATTATGACTCCAGTGATCTTTTAATTAAGATAAGGAATTATAAATTTCTTTTTTTATTAAAATGGCAAAAAAACAATTTTATGCTTTTATAACTTCCTCTAAATACATAAAGTTAAACACTTTTAAGAAATACACCCTTATAACTCCCTTTCCTTTAATAATTATATGTCAAAAAGTGAAAACTTTGAAATCTTTTAACAAAGTCATTTCATTCATGTGTAATGAAGAGTGATATTTTAAAATCTTTATATTTGTCTTTATGTGCCACCAACTGATGATTTGTTACAAAGTAAATATGCATACCCTTATAACTCCCTTTCCTTTAATAATTATATGTCAAAAAGTGAAAACTTTGAAATCTTTTAACAAAGTCATTTCATTCATGTGTAATGAAGAGTGATATTTTAAAATCTTTATATTTGTCTTTATGTGCCACCAACTAATGATTTGTTACGAAGTAAATATGCATAGAGAGAAAGAAAGAAATTATTTTAACGCCCATGAGATTAAAAATAGTTTATGTTCTATGGGACAGACCATTTCACACACTAATTTCTGTATTTTAGTCTTTCTCTTGTTCAACTTGATGATGAACGTCCCCTTCACTAAATAAATTATCCTAAAAGTTCACTGACAAAATATTTACATAACTATTTCTATTGTCCTTGAATTCTATTGTCCTTGAAGAATTCATACTCTAAAATGAAATGCTTTTCTTGTATTTGAAAGGCTTCATATTTACTTGTATTTGAAGAGAACGTAAAAATATTTGAAAACCTGGCATTGATTTCTGTTGTTCCCAATATCATCGAGGAAGTCACCAGTGAGTTATGTGGCTTGGGCACAATGTAAAACAGTTTTATTTTATTATTATTATTTTTTAAGGTTTTTTTTTTCAATTCACTGTCTTTCTGAAACAGTGGTTGTCATTGGAAATCGCCTAATGATCTAGATTCACTTGGACATGCTTTCAACTCCGCCTTCTTGTAGGAAAGCTTCCAAAATAAAAACTGGAAACTCACAAAATACAACCAAACTTTTGCCAACTATAGGAGATATTATTTCAAGATTTATACACCCTTCTCTGTAGGTTACTCTGTATCATTGATTGGAAGACTGTAGGATTGGTTCATGTTTTCATCTGAACGAGAAATTGTAGAGAATAAAGGCATTAGCCTACGTATGGAATAGCTTATCATTCGATGTCTGAAGTAGCAAACAAATATATGCATGGAGACAAGAGGCCTGCCAACTTCACAAATCGTAGATGCAAAACATTCAAATCCATTGTTGTCTCAAAGAGTCACTGCCCAAGTTTCAGAATTAACCCATAAACATCTATTATTAAACCAGGTGCCAAAATATAGAGTGCTCCATGATATTTAATCACATCCAAGCTCGATCCAAGTGCCAAGGGAAAATCGAAGAGGGAGGGCGTCATACCTGTTACCCTTTGAAAAACTGTTGGAATGAGACTGTTGTTGAGGTTTTTAGATTGCAATCTCAAACACAACCTCAAATCAACACTCATCCTACTACAAATTACATCGGACCTGAACTACATGCTGGAGAAGGGCAAACATGGCATTGATAATCACCCAAAAATGTAAGAGACAAGCCCGAAGTGTGCCCTCCAACTGATAGGTTTGAAGCGATAAGATATGCTAAGATATGTTGGTTGCCTTTCTTCTTATTGTAAATGATCCTTCAACATTGGATATATGCTACAGATTCAGAAACATGTGCCATGCCATAACCTCTACTAATCAGCTCTTAAAATCTTCACTTTGGGGAGATAGGATCGCCATACGGTAGGGGAAGATTATCCCATGATAGTGCAGTTCGTATATCCAGGTTGGGTGCAGAAATGACGGCACCGTCAATAGGGGAAGAAGCCAGTCGTAACGAACTAGCCATGTTGCTTGAGAATCAAGAGAAGATTTACTAGGACAAATCTTTACCCATGGTCATTAATTATTTGGTGTTCCTTAGCCAGATATGTCAAAAATAATAGTTAGGGTTGATACGTATATAACAGATGGAGGTTGGCCCTACTAGTGCAAATTCTGTCGATTTGTATTATTTAAGGCAGCTCTATCCTACACAATTTGAGAAATCCAACTTACAAGTTGATCTGAAAATGATAGGATCTTTATAACCATTATTTGCATGTGAAAATTTGAATGCTTAAATCCATTAAAAAGGCTTTAAATGACAAAATTAAAGAGCATAATTGCGGCACATAAACACATAAAAGAGATGCAAACCATGAAATTTGTAGACAAGAACTGATAACGGAGTTCACCCTCCTTGGGCTACGTCTCTGGGCCACTTCCAATGAGAAGGCCGATCTTATTTAGTCTCCAAAGCTTACAAATATGAGTTTCTGGAAACACTTATGTTTTCTGTTAGTTATCAACAAAAACAGACAACACCACTGCGATTCTCTTGAAATTTTGATAAAAATGAGTATAAACTCGACTATGTTTGCCTAAGGCCTCCTCTGGCACAAAAATCGAGAAACTCTGTTTGCATAAAAGACAAAACAATACGGATTCCACCTCAAGATCCATGCCCATTAATGGTTGCACAGACCTCGGGAACTGTGCCAAACTTCCTCGGGAATTGTGCCAAAACTTCCTCGGGAACTATGCAAAACCACCTCGAGAAGCATGCCAAAACCACCTTGGGAATCATGCAAAAACTGTTTTGGGAATCGTGCTCGTACCGTGCCTCGAACTCTATGCCACTGTACCTATGAATCCCTCTCGAACTCTATGGCAAAACCACAGTTTTATAATGGTTTTGGTGGTGGTTTCAGGCGCGCAATAGAGGGCCATGCACCCATTTCCGAGCCCCAACTCTCCCTTCAACTTTTAAGGTTTAAGCGCCGTATCCCTTAACATGTGGCGACTTTGGCGCGTTGGTTAGAGCGTTTGGCAATGGGGGAGGAGGTCATGGGTTCAAACCCACAGACCTCTCCCCATATCATGGTTTTGTTGAATGCAATATTATATGGTTCGTTGGAAATATTATATGGTTTTGTGGCATATGTTGTGTGGTTGGGTGGCATATAGTTTTGTTGGCATATAGCATATGAATTGGACTCCACGGTTGAACTATAATTTGGCTTATGGTTTAAATGGAATATTGTTATGATTTAACATAGATATGGGGTGGTCTTGGTGTTGACCATGGGGTCGAGGGCTAAGCCCTCGGCCCTGCCCCATTTTCCAAATGAAATCTCATTCAAACTTAAATATAAGTTTTACCCTGTAGCTTATAAGGAAAACCGGCGGGAATGATGGCTAGCAAAACTTTGTAAAGGCTTTGGGCGGTCTTGGAGGTCTTGGGTTCAATCCTCATAGACTTCACCAAATTTTTATAAACCATACATTATACCTTTTTGCCAATTTGACCATTTTTGCCGAAACTTCAACCTTTAATAACTTCTGCATTCGGAGACCTTTTTGCGTGAAACAAGCGTTGACAGAAAGCTCTTGACGAGCTCTTTACCCTGTAAGATTTATTTTATTGTCTGAAGACTTTAATTTTAATCTACTATGAGATGATCCTCCTGGATCAAACCTTCCCACTAAGAAGCTTTTGGACCACCAAAAGCTTGAATCATTCAGAAAATAAGTGAGGACATGTTTGTCTCACTTGTCCTGTATCACTTGTCCATTCTTCTTGGCACCTTACATTTGACTCACCATGACAACAATCAACACTGCACTGACATTGTTAAGTACATTAATCCATTTTTCAACAAAATCTTCATTCAATATTGTCGTAACAAACCATATACTGTTGATCAGTAGTAAGCTGAATTAAAAAATTGAACATGTGAAAGAGATTGTACTCATTTCATGCTTATGTTTTATCATAGGAACACTATCAACCAAAATAGATATATTGTGATGCAACAACACTTCCTTTTCATGCTTAGGATTATTTTCTTCCTTAACTTGCATAGACATAAGTGCCAAATTCCGACTTGCATTAAGAACCCTTTTCAATTGTTGTGTAGTTCCCAATGATCTGTAATTTTTAAATGAATGTGAATGTACTATGTACTCAATTCCTTGCTTAAACAAATGATATTGATTATGTTCTCTATAGAAGATCGCCTTTCGATCATATAAATACGAGCTTCCCAACACAATTCCACATATATCTAATGGAACCACATCAAATTCAACTTCATCTACAAACTTGGATGTAATTGCAAACTTTATATCACATTGCTTTCCTACTTGTAATATTTTATCTTTGCATACCCAATCTAATGGATAAGGTTTCCTGTGTGGTTTTGTTGTTAATCTCAATTGCTTAACTACTTCTTCTTAAATAAGATTAGCTTGAGATCCACTATCTATGAGTGTGTCGATCTTAGTTTGTTTTGTGATTACCCTTATATGAAACAATGCATTCATTTTTCTATCCTTAGAACTGTCATGATCTTTAGAGGTAGATGCACATGAAGAACCAATGTTAGAATCATTACCAACAATAACTTTACCTTTCACACCTACGATTGATATCTTTGTTTCGTCCTCAGAATCTGATCCAAGGTCCTCAACGATAACCATGGCTTTTTGCTTCCCTTTCCGATCCTTAAACCACATCGGTTTCAATTCTGGATGTAGCTTCCAATAATGTTCTATATCATGTCCGTCTCTCTTACAATGAGAACATGAAAGTTTTGTGTCCCCTTTCTCCATGGTAGTAGTATGCTTGCTCTTCCCTTTGTCCTTACCTTCTTTCAACTTACTAGATTCAGCTGAGGAAAATTCATCATGAACATTCTTCCCTTTGGATTCAATATGTGGCTTGAACACACACTTCACCAAGGTTAGTAGGATTAAACACAAGTATTGTATGATGCAAATAACTATGTAATCCTCCAATAAATTTGAGAAGAGTTTCTTGAGTGTAAAGAGGTATACCCAAAATCAAAGCTCTCTTTCTGAATTCCTAAGTGTATTCTTGTACATTCTGACCTTTACTTTGCCTTAAGTTTTGCCAATCCATCATGGCTTGCTGTATGTAACCTAATGGATAGAATTGCTTCTTTAATGCAACAGTAAATTCATACTAGGAAGAAATAATTTTACCTTTGTTAAGGATGCCTTCATGTGTCTTACTCTCCCACCAGATGAGTGCAGTGCCTCCAAGGTGGAAAGTAGCCAACTGGATCTTTGTACTATCATCTACAAGCTTTTGGATCTTGCAATACACTTCAATCTGTCTGATCCAATCATCCATCTTTTCGGCGTTAAGTTCACCATTATATGTAGGCAAATCAAACTTAATATCAAGTTTCAAATAAGGTAAATTAGACTTAGTATTTTCAAGTTGTTTCTTTGAATTTGAAGAACTAGTACTGGAACTTTTAGAAGAGAAAGAAGAAGATGGAGAAGAAGGCTCAGAAGGGCCTCCTCCTTTTCCTGAAGTATCATTCGTTGCTTTCTCCTTCTTCTTTTTCTTCTTTTCCAATCTCTCTTGATAATCTGCAAACAATTTTTCTACCCTGTCTGCCATCTGATAGAAAGCCTTGCGGAAAGCCTTCTCATCTTCTTCTCGGTAGTCTTCATTTGCCATTTTCTTTCTTCTTCTTCAACCAATTTCTGGATCAAACTCTTCAAGTTCTCCTTCACCAGCTTTAAGCCTTGATCTTGTTAACATTCACAAACTCACAATGCAATGGCTAAGCTGCTTTGATACCAAACTTGATCCGAAAATGACATGATCTTTATAACCATTATTTGCTTGTAAAAATTTGAATGCTTAAATCCATTAAAAAGGATTTAAATGACAATTAAAGAGCATAACTGAAGCACATAAACACAAAAGAGATGCAAACCATGAAATTTGTAGACAAGAACTGATAACGGAGTTCACCCTCCTTGGGCTACGTCTTCGGGCCACTTCCAATGAGAAGGCCAATCTTATTTAGTCTTCAAAGCTTACAAATATCAGTTTTTGGAAACACTTATGTTTTCCGTCCTACGCTGCTGGAAATCACTGGGACCCCCACCGAATCGATCCCAATTCGCGCTCCGGACGGAATCGATGAGGAATCAATTCTGGAATCGCGATTCCTCATCGATTCTGCCTGGAATCGATCCCATAATTCGCGAATTGGGCATCAAAAAAACGATCCCTGGAATTTTGCAATTCGTTGCAGAATCTTTGATTCCGGGTCGATTCCGAATCGAACCCGGGCTTAAAAATCGAACCCTAAATCGCTCCCGAGGTCAATTCGGCGGACAGGGCATATTTATGATTTTTTTTTTTTTTGTATTTTTTGGGGGGTTTTTTTTTGGTGGGCTAGGTCACTTTGGTCCAATAAAGGGTGAATGAGTCCATTTGGACTCATTCCATTACTCATGTGCTTGATTGGGAAGAGTTTGAGCTTGGAGTGAGTTTGCTAGTTGTTTGAGAGCTTTGAGCATTGAGAGGGAGATTGAAGGGGAGAGCTTGCAAGGGAGATTGAAGCTTCCATAGAGACATTCAACCACCATTGAAGAGATAAAAGGTAGGCTCTAAAAACTCATCTTTGTTTGTTTTTGCAATTTTTTTTCACTATGTTAAAAAATGGAAAACTTGCAATGTTCTCTTCTCCTACTCTTTCCAATTTCTTCTTCTCCATCATTCTATTGCAGGGAACAAGTGACTCTCATCTTGAATCAAGAAACATGATGGGTATGTGGTTTTGGTTTTTCATTCCACTTCTTCTCATTATGATGGTGTTGGGAAGTAGATGTGGTGGTGGTAGTGATGAGGGGGAAGAGGTAGAGAGTCATGCATACCAAGGAGAAGAGGAGGAAGGGGAAGAGGGTGATGATGATGAGGATGAGGGTGATGTGGGGCAAAAACAAAAAGACACAACACCTTTGTGGAAGTATGTGACAAGGCAAGGGGGAGGGAGAGGGGGTGTGGAACCACAAAGTTTGGATGCCCCCATTGTGGGAAAACATACACAGGTTCATATACCCGGGTGAAAAAGCATTTGTGTGGGGTTATGCCATGCAATGTAGGTAAGTCTCATGGAGTCAAAACTTGTGACAAAGTGGGAGCTAAAGAGAGAAGCAAATACAGGATGGAAGAAGAGGCCGCTCAAAACAACTCCAAGAGATCGAGGGTTGATTCTGAATCCCCATAGAGAATGTTTGGTAGTGGAGCTGGATCATCATCGGCTCGATCGAGAGCCTCATTTCCCCATGGAGTCTCACCTATACGAAGAACATTATCCGATTTCCTTGACCAAGGTTGTAGAGATGATGTGGATTCAAAAGTTTATAGGTTTCTCTATGCATGTGGTGTGCCATTCAATGTTCTTCGCTCACCCTATTGGCATGAAATGGTACAAGCCATCAATGGTGGCCCTCAAGGATACAAAAGCCCTGGGTATGACAAAGCTAGAACAGTGGGACTTGACAAGGAAAGAGCCAAAATCAATAGTGCTCTTGGAAAGTTCACAAATGATTGGTCCAACTATGGGGTATCCATTGTATCTGATGGGTGGACAAATGTTAAAGGCAAGCCATTGATAAATATTCTTGGCGTTTCTGCTAGCGGTGCGGTCTTCCTTTCAGCCCATGACTACTCAGATCGCTACAAGACCGCTATTAATATTGCACAACCTTTACTTAAAACCCTTCAAGAGACTGGGCCATACAATGTCATTCAAGTCATCACTGATAATGCTACTAATTGTAAGGAAGCAGGAGCAATCATTGAGGATAAGTATCCCAACATATTTTGGTCAGGGTGTTTGGTTCACACATTGAACCTTTTGATGCATGATATTGTTAAGATGAAGGACAATAATTACCAATGGATTGGTGCCTTGTACAAGAGAGGTAAGAAAATGATCAAATTTATTACCAATCATAGCATGGCCCACCACATTTTTCGCAATCACTCTAAGTTGGAGCTATTGACGATTGCAAAGACTAGATTTGCTAGCTACTAGCTCACCTTCAGGAGGCTTTTGAAGGTAAGAGAGGCATTGGCTAGTATGGTCTCAAGTGATCCATGGCAGGAATTGAAAGACAGAGTTGCAAGTGCATCAGATAGAAGTGACATTCAGGAGGTGGAGGAGACCGTTCTGGAAGGTCATTTTTGGTAACAGGTTAGGTATGTTCTGCAGTTCACCAAGCCAGTTTATAACATGATTCGTTTTGCAGATACAGATCAGCCGGTGATTGGGGAGGTATATGAGCAGATGGATAGCATGCTTGGTTAAATCAAAGACATTGTTGAGCAAAGAGATGCAGTCTTGTATGACCATATTCATAAACATGTGGTCAAAAGGTGAGATAATCTAAATGTTCCACTCCATGCCCTTGCATATGTCCTCACCCCAAAATACTATTCTCCAATTTGGTTGGCCCAACCTGCACCTGGGGTGGAGTTAGGAAAAAACCCCACACATATCCAGAGGTTGCTGCTGGGTATATGCAAGCATTAGAGAAGTTGGTCCCTGATGAGGAAGAGTGTGCTCAAGTACGGACTGAATTGAGCGAATACATAAGTGAGCATGGACGCTTTGGTTCCCTGTTTGCAACCAAAGATCGAGACAGATTGAATCCTATCCTTTGGTGGAACAGGCATGGCTCTGGAGCCACATATTTGCATAAATTGGCGGTGAGGTTGCTATCACAGGTTGTTAATAGCTCTTCTGCAAAGAGGTGTTGGAGCACCTACAACTTCATCCACAGTGTAAAGAGAAACAATCTGAATGTAGATTGCGTAGAAAGCTTGGTTTATGTGCACTACAACTTGAGGTTGTTGTCCCATTATTGTGAGGCAGCCAAGAATGATAGAACATATTTGACTTGGGACAACAATCCAGAGGAGGCTAATGTGGAGGATGGAGCCATAGCATTAGAGCGCTTGGAGGATGAACTATTGGGTGATCATGATGATCCAATTACAGGTACCCGTACAGAGATGCCACCCCCAAGAAAAAGCAGCTTTCTGGATGCAAGAGTTTTGTCTTTAGCTTCACAACGTCCAAGTTCATCCCGTGGGGGCCATTCATCTTCTTCTCATGTTCCACGATCACTTCCACCAGCACATATTCCACCTAGAACACAAGAAAAGAAATTGGAAGTTACTCGTGGCAAGCGGAAAGCTTAGTAGATTCATAGTACTTTGTAGTTTGACTTTGTATTTCATTTTCATGTTTATTTTGGCGGTTGGCCTAGTTTGTAAACATTATGGCCTAGTTTGATGGCAAATATTATATGTTGAAATTTGAAGGTTGATGTTGTTGATGATTGATGATTGATGATTTGATGATGATCATTTAATGACAATGTTATAAGTTATAGCTCCTAGAATCTAGAAGACTAGATGATTAATGTTATATCAATGTGTACTAAATGGTTATATGAATATCTAGATTATATGTTTTGATGTTTTCTATAGCTTGGCATAATACATGTTTTTTTTAATTTATATGCATCAAAATATATTAAAATATATATTATATAAAAAAAACGCTCCCGAAACGGAAGCTTTTGAAAATTTCGCTTTTCGCTCCCACTCTTGCTCCCTGCTCCCGCTCCCAATAGCGTAGTTTCTGTCAGTTATCAGCAAAAACAGACAACACCATTGCGATCCTCTCGAAATTTCGAGAAAAATGAGTATAAACTCAACTATGTTTGCTTGAGGCCTCCTCTGGCACGCAAATCGAGAAACTCTACCTACATAAAAGGAAAAACAGTACGGATTCCACCTCGAGATCTGTGCCCATTAATGGTTGTGCAGACCTCGGGAACTATGCCAAAACTGCCTCGATAACTATGCAAAACCACCTTGGGAAGCATGCCAAAACCACCTTGGGAATTGTGCAAAAACCGTCTTGGGAACCGTGCCTTAAACTCTGTGCCACTGTACCACTGAATCCCTCTTGAACTCTGTGTCAACCATGGTTTTATAATGTTTTTGGTGGTGGTTTCGGGCGCGCAATAGAGGGCCACGCCCCCATTTCCAAGCCCCAACTCTCCCTTCAACTTTTAAGGTTTAAGCGCCATATCCCTTAACATGTGGCGGCTTTGGCGCGTTGGTTAGAGAGCTTGGCAATGGGGGAGGAGGTCACAGGTTCAAACCCGTGGACATCTCCCCATATCATGGTTTTGTTGAATGCAATATTATATGGTTCATTGGCAATATTATATGGTTTTGTGGAATATGTTATGTGGTTCGGTGGCATATAGTTTCGTTGGCAGATAGCATATGACTTGGACTCCATGATTGAACTATAACTTGGCTTATGGTTTAAATGGAATATTGTTACGATTTAACATAGATATGGGGTGGTCTCGGTGTTGACCATGGGGTCGAGGGCTAATCCCTCGGCCTCGCCCCATTTTCCAAATGAAATCTCATTCAAACTTAAAATATAAGTTTTACCCTATAGCTTATAAAGAACACCGGCGGGAATGATAGCTAGCAAAACTTTGTGAAGGCTTTGGGCGGTCTTGGAGCTCTCGGGTTCGATCCCCATAAACTTCACCAAATTTTTATAAACCATACATTATACCCTTTTGCCAATTTAACCATTTTTTAACATTTTTGTTGAAACTTCAACCTTCAATAACTTCTGCATCCAGAGGCCTTTTTGCGCGAAACAAGCGTTGACGGAAATCTCTTGACGATCTCTTTACCCCTGTAAGATTTATTTTGTTGTCTGAAGACTTTAATTTCGATCAACTATGAGATGAACCTCCTGGATCACAAGTCGAATAAGTTATGCTACCTCCCTATTCCATATGCATATGCAAGCTCAAGATCGATCGCGCTTTACTGATCGCTCAACCGATCACCCCCATTATATATTGAAGCAAGTTGTTTTTTATTAATAATTAGTAAAGCTTCAGTAATAATCATAATAATAAGATAATAAGTAGAAGTATTGGATATATTCATTTATAGGGAAGGGCAACGCTTTAAACCACCTTCAATAGTTCCACATTTCAGGGCAAAGCCGAAACAGATAGATCTACTTTGGAATTACAAAGAATAAATGTCCCAGTGAGGCTTGCTTTATGGATCCACCCTCAACATCCAGGGCTAAAAAACGCCATGTTCAGGGAACAATAGAGTTCCAATCCAGTCGGGCTGGTGAATCATTAGTTGCACAGGTAGCTAAACATCTCTCCACTCTTCTGAGTCTGGATTGCTTGCTTCCCAAATCAAGATCGAATCTGCTTTTATTGCGCCGAAGAGGTGCATTCTACAATTGCGTTGAAGAGGTGCATTCTACAGCCCAGTAGGGGGAGATGTGTAACTCCTTATGTGCCCATCATGGAGCTGACATGTGTCCTTGTTAAAAAATAATAAAATATTATAAAAAATAACATATCAGCCATTTAACACATTTACAACGGCATATATATAAAAACTATACAAATTAGATAAATTTAAATGCTTCCTCAACATTTACACTCTAAAAAAGGTGTTTGCACTTAGAGAGATTTGATCCCTCTAGGCGCTTGATAGATCCGTTTAAGATGGATCTATGCTGGTTTCTACAATCAATATCTTCCAATCAAGTAGTTGGATAAATGTGTGTCATCTTTCTCTTTACATACATCATTATTATCATTATTGCCAAGACAACGGGAACCTGTATCTATTAAAAAATTCAACTGAGAGAAAGTTGTGGAGAGGTAGCTTAACGGGAATCGATATTCTCATAATTGATTGACTAAAAGTACTTATATTGTTGCAACTGAGGTTCAGTTCCACTCTTTTTATTTGTATTATTTTAATCATAGCCTCATCTGGGAGTTGCTAGTCACTCAACTCAAAAGAGGGACAACCCTCTATTCATAAGAAGGTCCCGTCTTACTCCTGTCCATTTTCTACATCTAAAAGTCCCGCCAAATGTGTGCAAGAACTACAATCATCTGAGAACAAAAACAATAGAGAGCGGCACTACCAGTAGGTTTGAAAAGGATTGAAAGTAATAGTATTTATATTTTGAGATCAGGTTTGTTAGATGGAAGCTAATAAAATGCAGTGCCAATTGGAAATGGATCTATAGATTGATATCCATAGGGAATTGACTGGATTCCATTCGCAGCATCAACAATTCTATGTTAGCTTCATATCCATCCTGATAAAGTACCGTCAGAGAACTCATCCCAGCCGATAAGCTATTAGCAAATGATCGTAGTACCACCCTATAAGCTATTAGTGAATGATCGTAATACAGTTAACTCATAGATGCAGCCGCCAAGATGTACGGAGTTATTTTGAGACGGCAACTATAGAGACTCTTTTTTTAAGCTGCCCGCAACAATGATTATTTACATGTTTATTTTGTCAAAATTTGTTGCATATCCACAGTTTTATGTCCATGGCCTTTACATGAATATTCAATAAATCAGACATATATTCTTCAAAACCCTTAGATTTGCACTTGTACAACAAATCCATTACCAGATTTGATATCGATAAATTTAAATCAACCCTCGGTAGATCTGATTTCCACTAGTCTCATGCAAGGGTAATCGCTAGCACAAATCCACCATGATCTCAAGGAAGAAACTAGAGAACATCTACAGCGGATTCTTGGATGAACTAGTCTCTGCAACTCTTCACCAACATCCAATCGTCCCACTCTTACACAATTCTTTCCAGCTTCACAAATTACATCCATGTCGGATCCTCCGCTATAAGCTCCACTCTAAATGGTGGAGATTCTTTCACAAAGAGACCCAAACTAGGACACTAGACGAGGACAACCTACAAGTTGAGAGTGCTAAATCCTTTTTTTATAAATAATTTATTATTCCCTGCCAAGGGAGGATATACTTTTCATTCAAAAGTCAAAAGACTTTGACTTTATATTAATTCTTAATTTTTTATGTTGTTTATTGTAAATTTTGTAATATATGCAACAACAAAAAAATTATTAAACTGAATTTTTGAAAATTAAAAAATATATTTTCTATTTTTTGAAAAAGAAAAATCAAGTTTTTCTATTAGTGAAGTACACTAACCCTCGATGATGTTTTTTATTTTTTAATATACAAATTATTTAAAATTATTATAAAAAAAAAATTCAAAATTTTTACAGAGAGAAACATCAAATCATTAATTTAAAAACCAATACTGGTTGGTACTTTAAATCCTTGATCCATGCACGTTGGGCTGGCCAAACATCCTTGATTGAGTATCTATGTGACAAACATTCTTTGATTTGCACTTCCAAGGACATCCTTCGACTTTGACATCAATGACAACACGATTCAACAATGGTATCTATCGCCCTTTAAGGGCTTGCTCCTTCCTAGACACCCTTTGTTCAAGATATTTGTGCTTGGGAGGAACTGCATGATTTCCTAAATCTTTGGGTTGCTCTTGTGGAGGAAGAAATTAGATTGCATACATGTTGAGAACATATGAAAGTAGATGCCATCAATGTAAAAAGACAAAGGAGGGTAGCAAGAAAGGCTTCAAGAAGAAGGATGAGACAAATACAAGGAAGAAGGACCTCAAGAAGGTCATGTGCTTTCAATGTCACAAGATGGGACATTATGCATGACAATGTCCATTGAAGAAGGAAAAGTGCATGAAGTTGGCTGCAACCAAGATTGTAGCGATAGTAGAGGAGATGACCCCTTAGTTTTCAATTGCATTTTCCATGGCTTCTTGTTATCTGTTATGTCTAGTGTTGGTTGGTATGCAGACAGTAGAGCTTCAAGACAAATGGCATTTGACAAGTCAATATTCGATAGGATTCAATAGCAAGAGGTAGATATGACCATGGAGCTTGGTGATGATGCCACTTACCTTATGAGAGGAGTTGGCTCTGTTGCCAACTAAGTTGCACTTGGTTGGATTATCAAGCGAGCGGGCAGAGTGGAACATGACACATGTTCAATTTTGGTGATTTGATGTCCAGCTGGCCTTTAAAAGGCCCCCGTTTTTTTTATTTTTTATTTTTTCACATGTCCATGGCCCTGCGGGGTTTGTAACAAAACGTGCTAGCATGGTGTTTGTAAAAGACTCGGTTCCTTAGGACTTTTTGGCCAAGTCAGGTATTCCAAGGAGTTTTTTCACCTATCTATTATGTTTCGCATCACTGCATTGCATAATTAATTGGTTTTTCTCCTGCTCCTCCAAAGCTGGAATGCCTGGGGAGGCTGACGGGCCTTAGGGAATTATTAGAGTCTATGGGTCAATGTATATGAACATGCTAGGCGTTATTTTTGAGTCATATGGACATGTCTAGGTCCCCCTAGGTGTTTTTTTTTATTTTCGACAAGTTTTTATTTTTCCGTAAATTGGGCCATTTTTTAATGGTTCAATTAAAAAATTTGTAATTGGCCTATCTGGGGCATCTGGAGGTGTTTTTTGCCTTAGGGGTGCTCGTTTTCTAACTCAGAGCACCCCCTAAACCCCTAAACCCACTTTTCCTAATGTTTGGGTACTTCTACCTTGGTCAAAATCAAAAAAAATCAAAAAAAACCCAAAAAAAGTCATAAAAAAATCAAAAAAGTGAAAAATGACTTAAAAAAATTATTAATTTTTGGAGAGATTTTGGGGTCTGATTTGGATCAGCATGGTTATAGGAGTGCATTGGGCTATTTTTGTGCCATTTTGGCAGCCCCAAACAAGGAGGAACTAATGCTTATGAGAGGGGCGCATTTCACCTTATGAGGAGGGGCGCATTCACTCAATGGGCAGCCCACGAGTTAAGGAGGAGCAGCACTATTTGTGCTGATGTAGTAGCATGTTTTGGGGCTGCCATGGGCAGCTAGAGACATGGGGATGGCAGCCCCATTCCCTCCACCATCTATGCCACGCTTTTCCACCCTTTTTGGCAAGTGCGCCCTCCCTCCTTAGCCATTTTTTTCCTATAAATTGAGGAGTGCTCTCCATTGTTTACTAGTGAGACTTGGAGCAGCTAACTTATGATTGTAATAGTTTTATCATTTTGAATAATAGAAGACTTTGGAGGTCAACTTGTGGTGTCTTGGTTACATGTGGATGAAGTATCTTGATCTTTTCTCCAAGGTGACTTGTGCATAAGTCTTATTTTTCAAGGATGTGGTTTGCTCATCTATGAGATAAGTTGTTTGTCAAATTTGTTTATTTGTAGCAGCTTAGTTTCTTATGAGTATATATATCTACACTTAATCTTTGTTTGGTGAGATTTGTGATGTGCAGGTGTCTTCTTGAGTTGGGCAAAAAGTAGGATCTTGTTTGTTTCCACTTTTTACTAACAATTATTTGCAGATATAGTCCCTTCAAACATCACTGAACCATCTTCAAGGCTTCTATTTTCAACAAGGATTTGTTCCATCTCTCTCTCTCTCATTTATAAAATTCAAATTTTCTGATTTACTAGTACTTTCTTTACAAAAAAAAACTAGTCTAAAGTTGTCGAAATCTTTCAAATTTTTTCTAAAGAAGTATTAGATCTGATTGTAAAGTGTTATCTGGCTGCCATAGAGCTAATAATTTGCAGCCATTAAAGGGCTAGCAAAGATCCCAAGTAGACAAGCTCCATAGCTTGTTTTACTTGGTTATTTTGTCATTTTTTTACTTAGTTTTTTAACTTAGAAAATTTTGGGTTTCTTAGGAGGTGTTCCAAAGACACTCTTAAAGTGTTTTTGGGCATCTTGTTCTAATTATTGCTTGCTGGTTTGCAGCAGAAGATGAGCAGGTAGGAGGAAGTGCTGGCAAAATTTCGAGCATCCAGGCGATCCGGAACACATATTTCCATATTTTTCAAAACCGGGCATATTTTTCTATAATTTTGTAAGCTACCAAGTCACATTAAGTAGACTTGGGGCACTTCTCCGTTATCATTGTAAACATTTTAAAAGAGAGCAAGTGGGCTAGCCAGCGCCCATACCCCATCCCCCCAGGGGTGGCCTGTGTCGTCTCATTTTCATGGCGTGATTGTTAGAGTAGTTTTATTTCTTGTTTTTCGGCATTAAATAAAATCAATTAGGATTAAAATAAAACTTGTTGGTCCGTTTCACTAGCGGGCCACAAGGTCACTCACAACCTAGCTTTTCACATTTTTTTTTTACAATTTCATAACGCCCCCCTTGCTTTCCCGAAGTAGGGTTGTGTATGAGGGCTTGCCCGAAATGCATGCCTGAAAAGAGACTCTTGGGGTTATAAAAAGATAAAATTTGGTTTCTTTAAATTTTTTTATAAAATATACCAAGGTCTTCTCCCGTATGCTCTGTGGCCAACTTGCAGCTTAGTCTGATCCAGTCGGTACACACCAGAAAGGAGTTGATGACTAGTAATAGGACTTAACACCACCCCAATAAAAAAACCCTTTGTGAAAATCCGGCACAACTCGCAATTTGTTGTCGTGGGCAAATTTCCCAGAAGGCTTGGGATAAAACTGGATAGCGACCTCTTGGAAACCGTTAGGCTTGCCCTCGTTGGTATAGCATCTGAACACCTCCTCGAGACTCCGATCCAGCCTAAAGCCTGAGAGGGAAGCCACACTTCAAATTTCCGGACATGTTCCCCCGTACCTTGCGTATATCGGGAACCCACATGCCTTAATAAAAAAGATCACCATCACATTAAATTTTAAAATAAACCAAGAACACTCCACAACATTTACTTTTCTGTCTATGCATCTGTTATTTGACTCCATAGCAAGGCACTGGTCCTGATGCAAATTTCATTTTATTATTGACTAGTATGCAGTTGAAATGATGATTATTCTGAATGGGAGAAAATGATAAATGATGTTCTTTATTTGAAAAGGGTATATGTTGTCTGTCTTGGTTGCAAAAGTATCTTTTCTAATTCCTAGATTAGAGGCTTTAGTTTCTTTTAATTTTAGGGTCTACCCCCCTTGGCTTCGCTAGGAAAGCCTAGACGGAGGAGTCGAGTCCCAAGTGACAGCACTTGACTCTGACTTGCCCCCAAGGCCACACCAGCAGCTTGAAGACTTCTGCTGCGTTTTCCCAGGTGTGGAACCAGGCGGCAACATTTTGGCGCCGTTGCCGGGGATAAGTCTTTCTATTCCCGGAATACGACTTTTGAGTTTTCCTTTTTGTTTTCGCTTTGTTTGATGTATGTAGTGAATTTTTTAAATTGACTAAGAACATCTGGCGACTCCACTGTCAACAAATCTACCAAGGCGTTTTACAAGAAGGAATCCTCAGAACTTGCTTCAGTTCTTTCCTGAGCCTGAAAAGGTCTATCATAGAAGGAAAAGCAAGTTATCTTCTCGAAAAACCCTTGAGGATCTTGGTTCTCAGTCAATTTCTGATATTCACCTTTTATTCACAGAAAATAATTTGAATAATCTTATTGTTGAAATGGCTGAGTTTGGTCCTTATGATTTTACTGCTATAGTTGGTTACCCTCATGATATCCCTGAAAAAGCCATTGATAAGTTACCATCTTTTCAAGGAAATAATGCTATTAGTGCTAAATCCCATATAACTCGTTTTTGCCATTGTTTTGACAAGTGGTGCTTGGGTGCCAAGCATGAAGATGTAAAAATGAAGTTGTTTGCTTTATCTTTGGAAGAAAATGCTTATGAATGGTTTAACAAGTTGGAAGCTGACAAGTACAAGACCTACAAAGAAATTGAAACTGCTTTCTTGGCCAAATGGGGGGACATCAAAGAAGACCGCTACCTTCTAGCTGCCTTGACCAATACTAAGAAAAATGAAAATGAGACAATGGAAGAATTCAACAACAAATTCAATGAAATTGTGGGTAGACTTCATGCTGATATCAAGCCACCTGATAATTCCATCCTCATTTACTACATGGAAGCTTTTAGTGGGGAGTTGAAATATCAATTAGCTGATAAAGAACCTACTGATCTAAAGAAGGCCATGGAATTGGCCGAGAAGATTGATAAGAACATGTTAAATTGTGGCAAGTCTCATCTTCCTGGTTTCACAAGGGCAAATGTTCCTATGAAGCAAAGCGAGAGTAAAGATAAAACCATTAGCACTGAAATCAAGGATCTTTCAAAGGAACCTTTGAAAGAAATTGCCCAACTCTTGAAGGAAGCTGTTTCAAATCAAGCCTCCAACATGACTGCCATACAGAACAGGTTGATCTCCATTGAAAGATCTCAAAACCACCAGGTCTCAAATCAGTATGTGCCTAAGCCCCAATATGCTCCTAGGCCTCAGTATCAGAGAAAAGTTCCATTCCAAGATCAGAGGACCCCAAATCCTTTGGAAACTGTAAATACTCTTTCAGAAGAAATTCCTCCCTTTTGTAGGGCATGTGATAGTTTCCATGAAGAGTCTACTTGTGCTATATTTAAATGGTCAATGGAACAGAATCCGTCAGAAGCCAGTAGCAGTGTCAGATTAGCAAGCGAGCCTGAGAACCAGCCTGAATATATCAATATTGTGGGTCAAACTCACCCTGTCTCTAAAGAAACTTGGGAACAAGCTAGATGTTACAGCCAGGACTTGAAAGATAAAGCTACCCTTAGATTTGGTGAGATGCCTCCACCAGAGAAGATTCTTGAGATGTCAAAGTTCAAAGGCCTAACATATCAAAGAAAGAACCATGTTGGGACCTCAAACTCAAATCAGAATATCCCTAAGGTAACACCTTCTTCCAACTCTGAAAGTCTTCATGTCGATTTGGCTCAATGGTTATCTTCTGCAAAGATTCCTGTTCTTGTTACTGACCTTATCAAAATCCCAAGCTTGAAAGAAAATCTTATGAAAGTGATAGATCATCCTCAACATGAAAGGGGCAAGGCTCCTATGGACTCAGAGATAGTAAATCTTAACCAGACTAGAGAAGAACCTAACCATAAAGATGACCCAATTATTTTGCATAGTGTGGATCCCCATAAGGAAGACCACCCTCCTTTCTATGTCTCCTTGCTAGTCAATGATATGCTTGTGCACAATTGCATGTTGGATTCTGGTGCTTCCTCAAATGTTATGACCAAAAGAGTTATGGATCAATTGGGCTTAAAAACAACTAGACCCTATCACAATGTGTGTGCCATGGATTCAAGGGAAGTTGATACTATTGGTATAATTATAAATCTACCTGTTAGGTTGGCCAAGTATCCTGATGTCCATTTAAACATGGATGTCGTAGTAATTGATGTACCAGACAATTGGGGAATGCTTTTATCTAGAAAGTGGGCTGCATCTTTAGGGGGAGACATAAGGATGGATTGGTCATATGCTACTATCCCTGCATCAGAACATACAACTGTTAAGTTATACAATGAACAAGCTAGAAAACTCCATGTTGAAGACCCACAAAATCTGGCTAATGAATTTGTGCATCAAACGGACAACTTTGGAAACTATTCTATCTGTTCAAATTTCATAGCACCTTTTAGAGAAGCATCCAAAGATGAAAAGAAGGATGGGTTATGGAGGATGAGTTTTGATGGGGCATCTTCAAGATATGGAAAAGGAGCTGGAATTGTCATAACTTCTCCTTCTAAACAAACCTTCAAATTTGCTTTCAGACTTGAGTTTGATGCATCAAATAATGTGGCTGAGTATGAAGCTCTTTTGCAAGGGTTAGAAATTGCCAAAGATATGGGGATTAAGATTTTATCTATTAAAGGTGATTCTGACTTAGTGGTTTCCCAAGTTAAAAATGTATTTGCTTGCAAAAGTCGAAGATTGAAACAGTATAGGAATGCTGTCTGGGATACTATGGAGTGGTTTGATGCTTTAAATATCATGGCAATTCCTAGAGAAGAAAACATTGAGGCAGATGAACTAGCTGTGGCAGCTTCTACACTTCAACCAACTGAGGAAATATTAAAGGGGAATGGAAAATTTGAAATCAACTTTAGACCTTTAATCCCTGACAACATAGATCATTGGCAAGTGTTTGATAGTGACAAGCAAATTCTCAACTTCATCCATAACCTTCAAGAATTTTCTGATTGTAAAATCACTTATAAGGAAGAAGGGAAAGATTATCCTGAAGAAGAGGACCAACCTAGGAACAAAATTCCCAAGGGCATCACCCGGTTAGAGCAGCTTTTTGACAGGCAAGATGGCCATAAAAGAAAGAAAGGTTCAATTAAACCAGGGGACTATATTGAAGTAAACATAGGAACTGAGAAGGAACCAAAGATGATAAAAATTGGAAAGGGAATATCTCAAGAAGAAAGAAAAGCCTTGACTGACTTAATCTATGAATATAGGGATATATTTGCTTTCAGCTATGATGAACTTAAGGCTTATCGTGATGATATTTTTCAACATACAATCCCTTTTAAACCAGGTATCAAGCCTTTTCGCCAAAAACTGAGGCGAATAAACCCCAAGTTGGCTCCTATGGTTTACAAAGAACTCCAAAAGATGTTAGCAGCAGGAATCATCACTCCAACAAGACACTCTTCTTGGTGTTCTAACTTGGTGGTTGTTAGAAAAAAGAATGGGGATATCAGATTGTGCATTGATTTCCGAAACTTGAACTGGGCATGCCTAAAAGATAACTATCCTTTGCCAAGCATGGACACTTTACTTCAGAAGGTGACTGGATCAGGCTTGATGTCTTTTCTTGATGGGTTTTCAGGATATAACCAAGTGCTAGTCAACAAAGAGGATCAACATAAAACTACTTTTACCACACCTTGGGGCACTTTCATGTACCTTAGAATGCCTTTTGGTCTTACTAATGCTGGTGCTACCTTTCAACGTGCTATGGATGTTGCTTTTAATAGATTGATTGGTAAAATTATTGAAATATATCAGGATGATTTAACAGTATATAGTAAGGGAAGGTCGGATCATGTTGGCCATCTTAGAAAAGTTTTTGAGAGATGCAGAAAGTATGGCATATCTTTAAATCCAGCTAAATCTGTAATTTGTGTTGATGAGGGCAAACTGTTAGGGCATGTTATCACTAAGGATGGTGTAAAAATTGATCCTGAAAGAGTTGAGGCCATTAAAAGAGTTCCTATCCCCACCAATGTCAAAGCTCTCCAATCCTTCAATGGCCAGATTAATTTCATTAGAAGATTTATTCCAAATCTAGCTGAGCTAATGAAGCCTTTACAACTCTTACTTAAAAAAGATGCTAAGTTTGAAGGGAGTAAGCAAGGAAGAGAAGCTTTTGCAGGTATTAAGGATGCCATATCTAAAGCCCCTGTGTTGATAAGCCCTAATTATTCAAAAGAATTCCAAATTTTTTCCTTTGCTTCAGAGCATACTATTGCCGGAGTCTTACTTCAGAAGAATGACCAAGGCCAAGAGCAACCCATAGCATTCTTTAGTAAAGCTTTACAAAATTCAGAGCTTAAGTATACTATAATGGAGAAACAAGCTTATGCCCTTGTTAAGTCTTTGAAACATTTCAGGATATATATTGGGTATTCCAAGGTTGTGGGTTATGTTCCTCATACTGCTGTTAAAGATATATTAGCTCAACAGGATTGCCTTGGTATAAGGGGAAAATGGGTGTCCAAAATACAAGAGTATGACTTGGAGATAAAGCCTACCAAGTTAGTCAAAGGTCAAGGTCTTGCGCGCATGATGACGGAAAGTAATGAGAAAGCTGTAGGGATGATTTGCCAGCATAATGAGTCAGCACCTGTCATATCTGAAGAGCTTCAAAGATTAAGTCAAACTCAATGGTATTCCGACATTATCTACCTTCTTAACAATTTTACTTGTCCTGAACATCTTGTTGGTCATAAAAGAAGGTCTCTAAGACTCAAAGCCACTAAGTATTGCATAACTCAAAATGGATTAGGCTGGAGAAATCCTGATGGCTTAGTTCTTAGATGTGTTGATGAACCAGATTCCAAAAAACTTCTGGTTGAATTTCATACTGGATTTTGTGGTGGGCATTATGCAGCAGACACCACAGCCCACAAGATCCTTAGATCAGGTTACTATTGGCCCACTTTATTTGCTGATGTGCACAAGTTTGTCAGATCTTGTCCCCAATGTCAGTTGTTCACTGGGAAACAGAAATTGGCAACTTTACCTCTTGAGCCAGTAGTTGTTCAAGCCCCTTTCCAACAATGGGGTCTTGATTTTATTGGACAGTTTAAGGAAAACTCAAGTAATGGATATACCTGGATCCTAACTGCCACCGATTATTTCACTAAGTGGGTGGAAGCAATCCCTACTAAGTATGCCACTGATAAAGTAGTTATGGATTTTCTTGAAAATCATATTATAACTAGATTTGGGGTACCATCCAAGATAACAACTGACAATGGTCCTAGTTTTAGTTCCATGGCCTTTTCAGCATTCTGCTTCAAGTATGGTATAATCCTTTCCCACTCATCCAACTATTATCCCCAAGGAAATGGATTGGCTGAATCAACCAACAAGACCTTAATGAACATTTTAAAGAAAACTGTGGGTGATAACAAAAGGTCTTGGGATTCTAAGATAAAATTTGCTATATGGGCCGACAGAATAACACAGAAACGTGCTACTGGGAAAACCCCTTTTCAGTTGGTTTATGGTTTGGAAGTTTCTGTTCCCATTCATATTCAGTTGCCAGTGTATCAGATGTTGCATGATTATGAGTCAAATGATGATGGTATGCAGAACAGAATTGAGCAAATTATGAAATTAGATGAGACTAGAAGAAAGGCTTTAGACCAAAGTATCAGAAATCAGGACAGGGTTAAAAGAACTTTTGACAGGTCAGCCAAGCCAAAAGATTTTCAGCCAGGGGATTGGGTTCTTCTATGGGACAAGCGAAGGGATAAGCCAGGAAAGCATGGAAAGTTTGATAGCCTATGGTTGGGACCATATATTATATCTGAACCAGCAGGGGTTAATTCTTTTTTCCTTTGCACTATGGATGGAGAAAGGTTGACTCTCCCAGTCAATGGGCAACATCTCAAGCTGTTTTTCAAAGAAGATTTCCTAATGCCCACCGGGGCAGAGTGATAGCAGGGCCATCTCTAAACCTTTGCCTTGCTTTTTTGTACATTATGTTTTGTATATTATTGATGTATATTAGTTTCATTTACTTACCTTAGTTTTGCTTTGAAATAAATGTTGCAACTTATGTTTCATTTGGCAAAAATATGGGACTGATGCATTTTAATTTTGTGGCAGGAACCAGAGATTCTTGGATTCTCGCATACTCTATTTGATTGAATCAGATCGAGCACACGTCCCGCAGTTGGAGCCAGATGTTGCCAACTAAGTTGCACTTGGTTGGATTATCAAGCGAGCGGGCAGAGTGGAACATGACACATGTTCAATTTTGGTGATTTGATGTCCAGCTGGCCTTTAAAAGGCCCCCGTTTTTTTTTTTTTTTTTTTTTCACATGTCCATGGCCCTGCGGGGTTTGTAACAAAACGTGCTAGCATGGTGTTTGTAAAAGACTCGGTTCCTTAGGACTTTTTGGCCAAGTCAGGTATTCCAAGGAGTTTTTTCACCTATCTATTATGTTTCGCATCACTGCATTGCATAATTAATTGGTTTTTCTCCTGCTCCTCCAAAGCTGGAATGCCTGGGGAGGCTGACGGGCCTTAGGGAATTATTAGAGTCTATGGGTCAATGTATATGAACATGCTAGGCGTTATTTTTGAGTCATATGGACATGTCTAGGTCCCCCTAGGTGTTTTTTTTTATTTTCGACAAGTTTTTATTTTTCCGTAAATTGGGCCATTTTTTAATGGTTCAATTAAAAAATTTGTAATTGGCCTATCTGGGGCATCTGGAGGTGTTTTTTGCCTTAGGGGTGCTCGTTTTCTAACTCAGAGCACCCCCTAAACCCCTAAACCCACTTTTCCTAATGTTTGGGTACTTCTACCTTGGTCAAAATCAAAAAAAATCAAAAAAACCCCAAAAAAGTCATAAAAAAATCAAAAAAGTGAAAAATGACTTAAAAAAATTATTAATTTTTGGAGAGATTTTGGGGTCTGATTTGGATCAGCATGGTTATAGGAGTGCATTGGGCTATTTTTGTGCCATTTTGGCAGCCCCAAACAAGGAGGAACTAATGCTTATGAGAGGGGCGCATTTCACCTTATGAGGAGGGGCGCATTCACTCAATGGGCAGCCCACGAGTTAAGGAGGAGCAGCACTATTTGTGCTGATGTAGTAGCATGTTTTGGGGCTGCCATGGGCAGCTAGAGACATGGGGATGGCAGCCCCATTCCCTCCACCATCTATGCCACGCTTTTCCACCCTTTTTGGCAAGTGCGCCCTCCCTCCTTAGCCATTTTTTTCCTATAAATTGAGGAGTGCTCTCCATTGTTTACTAGTGAGACTTGGAGCAGCTAACTTATGATTGTAATAGTTTTATCATTTTGAATAATAGAAGACTTTGGAGGTCAACTTGTGGTGTCTTGGTTACATGTGGATGAAGTATCTTGATCTTTTCTCCAAGGTGACTTGTGCATAAGTCTTATTTTTCAAGGATGTGGTTTGCTCATCTATGAGATAAGTTGTTTGTCAAATTTGTTTATTTGTAGCAGCTTAGTTTCTTATGAGTATATATATCTACACTTAATCTTTGTTTGGTGAGATTTGTGATGTGCAGGTGTCTTCTTGAGTTGGGCAAAAAGTAGGATCTTGTTTGTTTCCACTTTTTACTAACAATTATTTGCAGATATAGTCCCTTCAAACATCACTGAACCATCTTCAAGGCTTCTATTTTCAACAAGGATTTGTTCCATCTCTCTCTCTCTCATTTATAAAATTCAAATTTTCTGATTTACTAGTACTTTCTTTACAAAAAAAAACTAGTCTAAAGTTGTCGAAATCTTTCAAATTTTTTCTAAAGAAGTATTAGATCTGATTGTAAAGTGTTATCTGGCTGCCATAGAGCTAATAATTTGCAGCCATTAAAGGGCTAGCAAAGATCCCAAGTAGACAAGCTCCATAGCTTGTTTTACTTGGTTATTTTGTCATTTTTTTACTTAGTTTTTTAACTTAGAAAATTTTGGGTTTCTTAGGAGGTGTTCCAAAGACACTCTTAAAGTGTTTTTGGGCATCTTGTTCTAATTATTGCTTGCTGGTTTGCAGCAGAAGATGAGCAGGTAGGAGGAAGTGCTGGCAAAATTTCGAGCATCCAGGCGATCCGGAACACATATTTCCATATTTTTCAAAACCGGGCATATTTTTCTATAATTTTGTAAGCTACCAAGTCACATTAAGTAGACTTGGGGCACTTCTCCGTTATCATTGTAAACATTTTAAAAGAGAGCAAGTGGGCTAGCCAGCGCCCATACCCCATCCCCCCAGGGGTGGCCTGTGTCGTCTCATTTTCATGGCGTGATTGTTAGAGTAGTTTTATTTCTTGTTTTTCGGCATTAAATAAAATCAATTAGGATTAAAATAAAACTTGTTGGTCCGTTTCACTAGCGGGCCACAAGGTCACTCACAACCTAGCTTTTCACATTTTTTTTTTACAATTTCATAACGCCCCCCTTGCTTTCCCGAAGTAGGGTTGTGTATGAGGGCTTGCCCGAAATGCATGCCTGAAAAGAGACTCTTGGGGTTATAAAAAGATAAAATTTGGTTTCTTTAAAAATTTTTATAAAATATACCAAGGTCTTCTCCCGTATGCTCTGTGGCCAACTTGCAGCTTAGTCTGATCCAGTCGGTACACACCAGAAAGGAGTTGATGACTAGTAATAGGACTTAACACCACCCCAATAAAAAAACCCTTTGTGAAAATCCGGCACAACTCGCAATTTGTTGTCGTGGGCAAATTTCCCAGAAGGCTTGGGATAAAACTGGATAGCGACCTCTTGGAAACCGTTAGGCTTGCCCTCGTTGGTATAGCATCTGAACACCTCCTCGAGACTCCGATCCAGCCTAAAGCCTGAGAGGGAAGCCACACTTCAAATTTCCGGACATGTTCCCCCGTACCTTGCGTATATCGGGAACCCACATGCCTTAATAAAAAAGATCACCATCACATTAAATTTTAAAATAAACCAAGAACACTCCACAACATTTACTTTTCTGTCTATGCATCTGTTATTT
Source organism: Larix kaempferi (assembly GCA_027924585.1). NCBI lineage: Eukaryota > Viridiplantae > Streptophyta > Pinopsida > Pinales > Pinaceae > Larix > Larix kaempferi. The sequence continues at coordinate 37,413,082 of BSBM01001229.1, read as the reverse complement.
GACTCCATAGCAAGGCACTGGTCCTGATGCAAATTTCATTTTATTATTGACTAGTATGCAGTTGAAATGATGATTATTCTGAATGGGAGAAAATGATAAATGATGTTCTTTATTTGAAAAGGGTATATGTTGTCTGTCTTGGTTGCAAAAGTATCTTTTCTAATTCCTAGATTAGAGGCTTTAGTTTCTTTTAATTTTAGGGTCTACCCCCCTTGGCTTCGCTAGGAAAGCCTAGACGGAGGAGTCGAGTCCCAAGTGACAGCACTTGACTCTGACTTGCCCCCAAGGCCACACCAGCAGCTTGAAGACTTCTGCTGCGTTTTCCCAGGTGTGGAACCAGGCGGCAACAGGCTCCATTTCATTCCAGATGCCCTCATGCGAGGTTCTTGAGCTAAGTCATATTTTACTTGTTCTGGGTTTGAGGGAAAGACTCCTTTCAGTTTATTGTATGACAAATATACATTGGAGAGTTATTTTGAGGGATAGCAATGCGCCATCAATGATTGTAGTCCAACAAGTTTGAGGACTTTGGCAAGAGGAATGAGAGAGGGTTTCCTTTGCAAGTTACTTGCTAATCTAGTAGCACTCACACATTCCAGCAAGAGGTTGGTAGGGCCTTCTATTTCTCATAAGCCAAATGCAAAGCCAAGTTCTCATCCTTGCACTCTGATTGTAAGATCTTTCAATGTGCTGAATTCTCCTCCCATGATCCGAGAGAATATGGAGATTGATGATCCAGTGGCTCAAGAGCATTGAGGAGCAAGTTGTGCTAGTCATGTAGCATTGTTTTTTTTCCATCCATGAAACTTCTAGTTGTACGGAGAAAAGGTTTTCATCCATCAGCCTTCTAGTTATCCATGACAAGTATATCTTCCTCCTTCAACCACAATGGTTATGTATGATGGTTTCCTTAAAGAAATCCACCTACAGATGGCTAATTACAATGGTGTCTCATTGGCAACTTTAAACTTTGATGTGATAGCTCCTCCTTATGCTTGATAAATTGGCTTGTTGCCTTCATTTGTATATTTGGTGGCCTATATGCAACAACTCTCTTATATGCAGTGGCAACTTTGTCTTGTGTGCTTTTAAAACTGACAACTTTCCCAGGAAACAATGCGGTTGCTTTGAATTTGATAACCGGTGACTATCAAGCTAGGTTGTGGCTCTCTTTTCAATCCAATAAGGTAGACGACTCAATACAATGTGTAGGATAAACAACAACCAAAACGCTCCGCTTTTCCAGCGATTTTGGGATATAAACCGGTAAAAATTATGGTTGGAAATTGCTATTATCGTATTTTTGTAGTTTTAGTAATTGGGATTGCCTGTTCTAGACTAATTGTCCAATTTTAAAACTACCCAGATTGTCGAAATTGCGATCTCAGCACTCCAAATTGTGATTTTGGCAAGAATTCCTCTGCCGGATTCCGGCGAGTCGGGGGTGTTTTAGTTAGCCCTTATACAGCTCCCTCAATACAATAGCTCGAAACCTTTAATACATTCGATGGATCTAACAGGTATGGAGGTTGCCCTTTTTTTCATTAAACCTTTTATTTTCCACAACTTTCCTCTAACGTGGATTCTCACAACATTTCAGATGTCTTCCCCAACAACTTACTCTCGATTTCACTTCTCCTCTCTTGTCAATCTATGGCATGTTCTTGATTTTTATTTATGTAGACTCCATCTCTTTCCACTTTGATACCATGTTATGAACAGCAATGACGTATTAACCAAACACACAATACTAGAAATCCTAGGTTAATGTGATGAATAGAGTGAACACCGTAACATGTACAAAACCTTAACTAGGGTAAAACCTTTACAGAGATGGATTCAAATACAATAGCAATAAGTCTCTTTGATAGAGCTCAAGCCATCTAAAACCTAGTTATAACAAAATTATAACCTAAACATTAATTAACATTTCATTGACCTAAATCACGTATAAAAATGATTTTATTACATCAAGCAAGCCTTATATTCTAACAAATCCCACTAAAAACAAATTAATGTTTTATTAAGACTTGCATGGTATTTTTGTATAAATGACAAAGTGAGTTTATCAAGGGCTTACATGTCAATCTCTATTGTAGTGCACCCTTAACTCTGGTCAATGTTAAAATATGAGTTGCATAAATGAAACATCAGCATTGACTAAGCATTTATAAATGATAAAATTTTCTCACGTTAGGGGCAAAAACTTAATTATTTTGAATTTTTGTTTGAAACATTGAAGTGTTTTTTGTTTATTAACTGTAAAATAAGTTAAAATTTTCAAGAAAAGAAAAGAAATGATAAGATCAACAATCCTCACTGCGTCCGCTCAGCTGTTACTTGTTTTATACATCTATATGATTGCTCGTGACTATCACATTTCTTGCAGTTTAGTGCTAGTGAGATATTGTCATTAGCCAACACTCCACGGGTAATTGTCTAACACAATTTCATTGGATGCAGCTATACAAGATGTAGGAAAGGCAATTTTGACTCTGCAGAAATTTTTATTCAGTTATTATTGGTACAAGCCTTTGCAAATTTCAAGAATATTATTTAGCTTGACTTACTGGGGTGATAGATTCATGCTGATGCAGAGAAATAGATTACATACACTATGCTGTCTGGAAACATGGTATGGACAACAACTAGATATCGGAAATCAACCTACCAGATGAGCTTCCATGTATCATTAATAAGGGCCTCTAGTGAGACGCCGAAACACAATATTGAAATTTCTAAATACACGCACAATTAAAAGAAGGTAATCTCATGCAAAAACAACATATAACTAATAATAATAAAAGCCCAAACGAAAATTTGCAAATGCCGGAATATATGGCATGACCTCCCTCTCCAAAAGAAATATTCTGAAGTAATATAAAATTGAATTTTCTTCAGCAAAATTGATACAAATTATATTCCTACTCAATTTCTTCTCTTGAACAATTCGCATACAACCTATGAAGTACCTTTTCCTTGCTCTTTTAATTTCCTCGTTTCCTCATACTCTTTCCGTACTGCTTCATACATTAAGGCATCTAATGGAAACGTTCCTTTCTCTTTAACAATCCCATAAAATTGACGACAAGCAGCGTTTGCATATTCATATAACGTCTGCACATCAAAATATGTATTAACTTCGATAAATCACAAAAGAAATATTCTCAACACACCAATGCTATAACTGGTCACATATTTCCTCTTAAAATATATGACCCATTGACCAGTATGCATAGAATGCCATATCTGGAATATGATATAATAACTAATGGAAAATGAAGTGTGCTTAAAAATACATTATCTATAGATATATGACATTGCAAGAATTGCAGATAATGCATTGGTCTCATTTTTTAATCAATATTCTTGACATAACCTATTGATGGCTTTCTCACAGGTCACCGCGTCGTTAAACTTCTACATTGACAGTTTCGAACAAAGCTTCTATGTTTAATGTGTGAGTGACTGCAAAATAACTAATAAAGCAAATGTAATTCATTATGTAATGGCCATGTATCAAATTAGAGTTCAAATGACCAGGAAATCACAGATTGAAATAACTACCATTTTTGGTATGATATGCTATGGCTGAATCTGTAAATTCATGTATTTAGCAGCTTCTCGGATAAAATTCTTAGGCTGGCTAACCCATTAGAAAGTACATATTATTAGCTTCATATCAATATATTGTATGCCTGGTTAGGGTTTATAATGAAGAAGTTATAATCATTTTAAACTGAGCCATAGCACAACTTTGTTTATTCCTGGCAAAAAACATTTCTATGCTACAGAGCTCATGACTTTTGATGGCCTTCCCAGATTGAAATTATACCAACACCATTTGAACTATTATGTGACTACAATGTTATTTACAAGCAAAGATGGCCAAAAAATTGAAGTCCATGCAGTGAAATGAACAAACAGTTCATTTACTATCAAATATTCAACATAAAGGATACGAAAGAGAAATCCATATAAAATATAAAGGATTGAACAATAAATATTCAACATAAAGGATACTAAAGAGAAATCCATATAAAATATAAAGGATTGAACAATAGAATATGATGATTACAATGCCATGAGACGGTATACTTATATAGGCATTGACTGGTCGCCATGGATTATAAGTTATGTCTCATAATCTCATCATTAGGATGTAACACTTCATTTATTAATTAATTAATTATTATTATTATTATTTAATAAATGGTGTTTATTTATACATATTTACGTCCATTACATTGCCGTCCTCTTTAGAAATGCTTTGTCCTCAAAGCATATTTATAAAAAAGAATGTATCTCTTGCTCTGGCTCGTAATGCCTTTCCATGATCCTCTGTTCTTGTAGCTGTGATATAGTTGATGATACAAGATGATACGAGTTATGAAACGTTGAATGCCTTTCCATGATCCTCTGTTCTTGTAGTTGTGATAGTTGATGATACAAGATGATACGAGTTATGAAACGTTGAGGAAAAATGTCATACTGTGAATGGGTTACAAGCAGTGTTACAAAAATCGGCCGATTTTTCACGCTATGCCGAAAAATCGCGATTTTTTGGAGGCACTGATTTTTTTTTTAAAAATCGGCCAAAAAATCGGGCCGATTTCTGCCCAAAAAATCGCCTTTTTTGCCCAAAATATCGCCGCTAAATCGCTGTCGACGCGCGATTTCCGGGACAGTCAGAAAAATTAAAAAAAGTGATTTTTTTTTTCACTTTTAAGCCCATGGGAGCATTCCGTTCGGGCTTCACTTTTCGGCGCGCATTTTCTTAAGTTTTCGGCTGCTCCAACTCTGCTGTTGACCCGTGTTCCTTTTCCAACTGCTGCGTGCGCTGAACCCACACTCGTTGGCGTCTACCACCGGACTGGTTGTGGCCCGTGACCTACCACTCCACACCGCTCCAGAGCTAGCCTGACCGGAGGCCGTGGCCCGTGCCCTACCACTCTAGAGTCCACGACTCCACACCGTTCCATAGTTGAGGCCGTGGCCCGTGGCCGTGACAGACTGCACCCTACAGTGTAGAGTCGTAGACCCGTGACGCCGTGGCTGCTGCTGCCTGCGCGTTCAGGACCAGGTATGTTAATATTTTATTTTTTTTAAATTTGTATTATAAATTTAAAATTTTTATTTTTTTTATTTTTTTTAAATTTATGCCACTACACTGTATATTTTAAATTTAATTTTGTTTTGTTTTTTTTTTGTCTTTTGTTTGTTTTAATTTTTAAATTGTATTTTATTGGTTTTCTGTGGGTTTTAAATTTTACATTTTAAATTTTTTAATTATATTACAAAACCTCGATTAGCATAGGTTGAAAAATGTTGTATTATTTTTTAAAAATATATATTTTTTTGAAAAATGTATATAACTAATTACTAATTTTGCTGTTTTTAATATTTTATTTTTAATTTTTTTAATTTTTTTAATTATATTTCTGTTTCATCAATCATGCAGCAGCATGTTAATTTATTTCTTTTTTGTTGCCCTAGGTTTACTTGAAGTTGAAACTTCATTTCTTCCATCTACAAGATGTCGAAATTGGATGCATTTTGGGAATTTGGCACAGCGGTTGATCCAGAAAATCGACAAACGCTCACTTGCAATTTATGTGGGAAAAGAATGACGGGAGGGATAAACAGGCTGAAATATCACATTGCACAAATAGCGGGGCATGATGTGATTCCTTGCACCGCAGCAAACAAAGATCACATTGACAAGGCCAAAAAAGCAATTGAGGTAACTAAGCAAAAGAAACAATTCAAGGAGGTTGTGAGACATCAAATTGCCTCAAGATCCGGGTCCAGATGCGGAGTGGAGGCTAGTGGGACAAGTCCGGAAACCTTCTCCACACAGCAGTCCACAATGCCTTCACCTTTGACTGCATCACCATTGGGTGCCTTTGTGTCGAGATGCACAGCTGGTGGACAACCTTCTGTAAGGTCCATGATGAAATTAAAGGAGAAAAAAGACGCAGATACACTTGTGGGTCAATGCTCGCGAGTGATATTCCATTTAACTTTGCCAATAACCCATTTTATATGTCCATGTTTGAGGCAGCTGCTATTGTTGGACCGAGGTATAAGCCCCCCACTTATGAGGAGTTGAGAGGGCCCATCCTCCAGAATGAAAAGGTCGAATGCACTGACGGGTTGGAGGATCTTCGAAAATCATGGGAGTTAACAAGAGGCACAGTGATGTCAGACGGTTGGATTGATATGAAGGGTAGGACCCTTCTCAACTTCTTGGTTCACTGTCCAAGGGGCACTATGTTTTTGAAATCCGTGGATGCATCTGCATATGTCAAAGATGCGGGTTTACTATGTAGCTTGTTGGAGGACTTCATCCAAGAGGTTGGCCCGCAGCATGTTGTCCAAGTCATAACGGACAACACTGCGAACTATGTGTCTGCTGGTAGGATGCTTATGGACATGTATCCTTCACTATTCTGGACTCCTTGTGCGGCCCATTGCCTTGATTTGATATTAGAGGATTTAGGCAAGATTGATTGGATCAAGGATACCATTGATTCAGCACGGAGCATCACAAAATTCATATACAATCACGCAGCGGTGCTTAGCTTGATGAGAACTTTCACAAGTGACAGAGAGTTGGTGCGTCCTGCCATCACACGCTTTGCCACTAGCTTTATTTCTCTCCAGTCCCTCTTGGGTTCTATGTGGGAGTTGCAGCAGATGTTCCTTTCACCTGAGTGGCGTGCTTTATCATTTAGCACTAGACCAGAGGGGCAAGCCATATGCAGGCTAGTGAATTTCGATCAGACCTTTTGGGATGACGTGAGGGAGGTTTGTGCCGTCACTGAACCTTTGGTAAGGGTTCTCTGCTTGGTTGATGGAGATAAGCCTGCAATGGGCTACCTGTATGAGGCCATGGATAGGGCCAAAGAGTCCATTCGTGCCTATTACGAGGACAAGGGAGATCGGGGGCAGGAGAGACAACAGATTATATGGGGGATGATTGATGCGCGATGGAACAACACACTCCATCACCCCATTCATGCTGCAGGGTTATACCTCAACCCTGCGTTTGGTTACTCCTGTGGCTTTAGATTTGATGGAGAGGTTATGGCTGGATTCTACGAGTGTGTCCATAGGATGGTGCCGTCTGCAGATGATCGTACAGAGCTTTCCCAAGAGCTGGAAGTGTATAAGAGAGCCGCAGGATTACTTGGGTTTCATTTCACAATACATGACAGGGGCAACCTGATGCCAAGTAAGCTTCACCTTGTTTCAAAGTTCGTTTTCTTTTTCTAATTAATTTTTTTAAATTCAATTGTTTTTTCTTATGTTTCTTTAATTCGTTGTAGATATCTGGTGGGAAAACTATGGTGGTTCCATACCTATTCTACAAAAGCTTGTCGTTCGAGTGCTCAGCCAGACATGTAGCTCTTCCGGTTGCAAGCGCAACTGGAGTGTATTTGAAAAAGTACACTCCAAAAAGCGCAACAGGTTAGAGAATTTTCAAATTCATTAGAAAATATAAATTATTGAATTCTAGTTTATAATTTTATCATTTATCATTATGCCCCTTTGCCTTCTAATTTATGCATTACAAATTGAAATTATTATCTTTATAATTTATTATCTAATTCTATGATCCTCCTGCAGGTTGGATACTCCGCGCCTTAATGATTTGGTCTACGTCCACTACAATCTCAGGTTGTGGGTGAAGCAATATCAGAGAAAAGTTTATGCAAAGGCCATTTCATTAGATGAGACGACACCACTGCAGCTTGGAGGACGGAGTGTGAGGAGCCTGCTATGGAGGTAGCCCCTGATTGGCTAGCGGATGATCATGATCGTGATCATGATCATGTTACAGAGGCTCCATATGAGGGTGATCCAGTTCCAGAGGAGTTTCACACTGAGTCTGGGAGTGTGCCACAGTTAGATCTAGAGCCACAGGCAGGGTTAGAGGGAGATAGACCCGATAGTAGCACTGCTACTAGTAGAGGAGTAGCTGTAGAACTACCTCCTCGAGCTCCTTCTTCTTCTTCAGGACACCAATTCAGCCACCTTCAGGTTCTAGAGGACATCATTTTGCAAGGTCTTCTATTTCTTCTAGAGGACGTCAGATACCAGTACGAGGCCGACAAGCCTCGAGGGCACCTAGTCCTAGAGGAAGGGCAAGGGTCGTTTCCACAGCGATTACCTTTTCCCGTAAAAGGGGTAGAGGGAATCGATAGTTTATTTACTTTATTTCACTGTAGATGACTCATGAGTCATGATGATGATCATGAGATACATTTGTTATAAGTTATAACTTATATTTTTGATGATTCAGACATTCAGTATTCACTATTCAGGAGTAGGACTGGGACACGATCCATTTTGATGTGTGATGTATCTCTAGACATCTTATATATCTTATATATCAGTTTTCTTTTCATATCCATGTGGCAATGTGTTTATTTGATGTTATTGTTGCTTTAGATGTTTAAAAAATTGAAAAAAAATGAATATTTTTGTGTTTTTTAAGTTTGCCGATTTTTGTCGATGTTCTGCCAAGATATCCCGAGACGATGTTTCTTGGACCCTGCCGATTTCCACGCCGTGCCGATATTTGTAACATTGGGTTAGACCACCATAGTTCAATTTTCTGCAAAACTATGTGGCAATGGCATTTGTTATTTGGAAAATGATAAGATTCCACCGTTGAACTTCTCTTCAATATAATAGAATCTTCACTTAGCTTAGCATATTGATTTTGTCTTTGGTTAGTTTGTTGATGACCTAAATAACTAGGATGACAATAAGGCATCATTGTATATTGTTGCATGCTTTTGGAGACTTTGCCTTTTGATACTTATGATATTTTATTGGTTGATAAGATTTTGATTGGATCTGTATTGGTTCCTTTCTCCAACATCTTGATTTGTACATCTAGTGACTTCTTTATTTCAATGGGATTGATAATTGTTTTTTAAACGATTGCAGGTTCCTTGTTGGTAAGTTCATCTAACTTTCCTTGTAGCGACTTCTTATCATTCTTTATCTTATTAATTTGTGTAAGCAAGTTTTGAATATGATCCCTTAAGCGTGAAAACTCTTCATCATTCTCTAATTTGTTGACTTTATTTTTAAGATGTCAATTCTCTAGTTTCTTCTCTTTTAACCCTTTGATTTGTTCAAGCAACCTTTGATTGAGGTCCCTTAGGTAGAGACTTTCTTCATCTTTTTGAGCTAGATCTACCAAAGCATGAAAGCATGAACAAATAGTAAGAACAATTTCACCTCAAGAAGCTCAATACATTGCACAATGAACCTCCAAAGCCTTTCAACACTATATTCAGTAAACAACAATTACAATTTGGCAGAGGTTCTATGCATCCACACTACATGAAAAAGATGGACATAGACCTTGCTCTTATAGAGGCTCTCCAAGAGCAAATTCGAATTGGTGAGGAAGAGGAGAGTTAGGGCTTTGAAATGCCACATGGGGATCCAAATCCCATTGATGTAGAGGAGAGGAGTTCTATTAAATGAAGGAGTGGCCATCTAAGGGAAGCGCCCTCCTTCCCAACATAGTAAACTCCACCATCCATTAAATGGCTGCCACATTAGGGTTGACGCCTCCCTCATGAGGGAGGGCGCAAATCTCAAGAGGGAGCATCTCATATCTCATTAATCCTTGAATTGTGTACTCCAAATTTGATTGGGATCTCCAATAAATGACCATGCCATGTAAACTGGGCCAACTCACCAAACCACCCACCTTTTATTTAGGAGTTTGGATTTTCTTCAAATCCATTATTCTTGAATTAAATAACTCTTTTTTAATATTTTGGAGAGAAATTTGACTAAGTGAAAAATAATCACTCAATACTTGGGAAAAGTGGGTTTAGGGGTTTTATGCGTTCTCTGGGTTAGAAAATGAGCACCCCCATATCCAATTTCACCTCCTAACCCATCTTTTATCACTTTTCTCATTTTTTAATTAAATTATTAAAAAAACTCATAAACTGAGAAAAATTAATTTTCTCATAATGACTCAAAAATCCTAGGGGACCTAGTGCATGTCCATATGACTCAATATTGATGGCTAGCATGTTACAAAAATAAATTTCAATAGATTTTAATAACCCCTCAAAATTCGTCATCATGGAAACACTCCAGCTTTGGAGGTGTGAGTGAAAAACTTGGGAATTATACGTCACTGAAGAGTAACGCATAATTCCCAAGGAAAAAACACTCTAGAGTATCCCCCTAATAACAAACGTTAAGGAAAGCCAAACCTTTCAAAAAAAAAAACTCATGCTAGACCAACTTATTACAAAATCCCCGCAGGGTCTGGACATGCAAAAATTACAAAGGGACAAAAAAAAATTTCCTGATGGATCTCGGAACACTGATGATGAACATTAAACATGTTCACAACTTCAACGGTTCACTCGGAATCCACTAAGTGCAATTTAGTGGATAACAAAGCTTATGGTGTAGATTTTTCTGGGTTTTACTGTTTGCTGGTTTATGTCATCTTTTCAATGATTTTCACCAACAACCGGTTTTGCATTGGCTGAAGGTTACTTCTGAAAAATACTGTAACACTTAAACACACAGTAAAATCACAATGACAGGCAAAAAGTAAACATTAACACATGCACATCATAAGCAGTAGACACTCAGATGTTTTTGGCAACTGTGCCGTGGAAAAACTCCCACGGGGAAAACCAGTACAGAGAGAGAGATATTTATTATTTCTTCAGCAGCAAAAATTAGAACAGTAATACAGTAAGAATACAACTTATCTCCACTCAGGAAATGCACCCACAGAGCTGCCTCGGAATGTGTGCAGACACAGTCTCAAAAACTGTGCAAATATCAGACTGATATTAATGTTGTACCCTCATTGAAAACAGTGTAGAAACAACCTCGTGAACTGTGCCCTACTGTCCCTCGATTTCTGTGCAAGAATCACCCTTGAAATCTGTGTTGAGAAGTGACAGTGGTACGGTCTGTACGGACCTGTTGTACCCTACTGTGACTCGAAACTCGTGCAGACTCAGCCGTATTTCTGTGTTAGTTGCCTCGATAACAAAGCCAGGAATTAATGCCTCGAAAAGTGTGTTGAGAACCTTGAAAACAGTGCCCAGAAAACCCTCGAACTGTGTGCAGAAAAATGTGACTGATGTACGGTCTAACTCCTCGGGATTCGTGCTGTAGATGAATGCTGCTCACTAGAAATCTATGCTGATAATAAATGCTGACTTCATGCCTCGATTTCAGTACCCAACTGTCTAAAGGTTGCCTTGAAAATCGTGCAGTCTCCAAGCTCTTCTCTCTTGACTTCTCTCTTTCTCAAACTCTCAAGAAATGAAGATGAAATGCCTCCCTCATGCTTTTTGTCTAACCCTAAGTGGGTATCTAATCCGACAGTGGAGATAGATCCAATCCAAGGGATAAGAATCAATGTGAGTGAAAATCCCTTTTATTTAATTCTCATAAATAAAATCACTCACCCACTTAAGTTAAATCAAAAAGTGACTTTAATGTTATAAAGTCTCATTAAGTGACTTTTAATGTGAGGGTCACCTTTTCCCCCCTTCTAAGTGACATTAGGCAAATGTCACTTGGGGAACACTTCCCTAGGTACAAAACTAACACTCCCTCTTACCGAGGAAGGTGTTCTGCACCACTCCCAACTTATCTCTGAAGAAGACAAACTTCCCCCTCCCCAAAGACTTCGTTAGGACATCTGCTACCTGCCCATCAATGAGAATATACTGCAACTCAACTGCCCCTCTCTGGACGTAGTCCCAGATGAAATGGTACCTGATCTCAATGTGCTTCGACCTATCATGGAACACCGGATTCTCAGAGAGTTGAATGCAACTCTGATTGTCGCAATAGATCACCGTAGGTCTCAGCTGTTGATCAAATAAATCTACCAATAACTCAGGAAGCCACAGTGCTTCGCAAGTCGCCTGACTGGCTGCCATATACTCAGCCTCAGCAGAACTCAATGCAACGAACTTCTGTTTCCTGCTGAACCACGACACTGCTGCCAAGCCCAAGCTAAAACAGCAACCGGAAGTGCTCTTCCAATCCCTCACACAACCTGCCCAATCTGAATCTGTGAACCCAACCAAGCTAACTCCACCCGAACTCCTGTAGTCTAGACCATAATCCATTGTCCCTGCTAGGTATCTCAGAATGTGCTTTGCGGCAGTCCAATGCACACTCCTAGGCTGCACCATGAACTGGCTAAGAGTGTTAACCGCAAAACACAAGTCTAGCCTGGTGTTGACCAAATACATCAACGATCCGATGAGCTGACGATAGAGTGTGGGATCCACCAACTTACCCTCTGAAGCATGAAGTTGCTTCCAGTTGGTGATCATAGGTGTAGACATAGGCCTACAGTCCTCCATCCGATAACTCTTCAGAATCTCCACTGCATACTTCCCCTGTCCTAGGAAAATATGTCCAGGCTCCTGCCAAACCTCCATCCCCAAATAGTAATGCATCAGCCCAATATCAGTCATCTCATACTCAACTGCAAGGTCTCTCTTCCACTGTGCGATAAGACGCTCATCTCCAGTGATAAATAAGTCATCAACATATAACAGAAGAATAAGAGGATCTCCACCAACCACAATGTAGTATAGGTTGGGATCAATCTCACTCTTCTGAAATCCCATCGAAGTCAAATATGTATCGATCCTGGAGTACCAAGCTCTAGGAGCTTGTTTCAGACCATACAAGGCTTTCCTAAGCCTGCACACATGAGAATCTCTCCCATGTATCTCGAATCCCTGTGGTTTCTCCAAATACACCTCCTCCTGTAGAAGACCATTGAGAAACGCGGTCTTCACATCCATCTAGTGGATCTTCCAACCCATCTCTGCTGCTATAGATATCACTGCCCTGATAGAGGAATACCGAGCAACTGGAGCAAATGTCTCATCATAGTCAACTCCCTCAACCTGTGAGAACCCCCTAGCCACAAACCGAGCCTTGAATTTCTCCACACTGCCATCTGCAGCATGCTTGATCTTGTAAAGCCACTTGGAAGTCACCACTGACTTCCCCTCAGGTCTCGACACAATCTCCTAAGCATCATTCTTCATGATGGAATGGTACTCTTTCATCATGGCATCTCTCCATACCTGATGCTGAGAAGCCTCCTCAAATGTAGAAGGTGCAGAGTCACGAAGACTCGCAACAAGGGCCATCCCATATCTGTCTAGCTCAATTACTGACCTGATCGCCTCCTGAGGTCTACCAAATGCTTCTGCTTCCTTCAAGGTATCCTGAAGCCACTTAGGCTTCCTCTTCCTTGAAGGTTCCTCCCAAACTGGTGTATCCTCATCTGAGGAAGTGCTAGAAGCAGAAGGTCTAACACCCCGAGGACCAGTAACTAATGAACCAGTCCCTGAAGACCCTGTAACCTGTAGGCTTGAAACCTGTGATCTTGAACCTGTGCCTATCCCTGAACCTGTCCCTGAAGTACCTGTAATCTGAACCACTGATCCTGTAGAAGCTGTGCCTGTACCCTGTAATCCAGTCACCCCAAAAACCTACGAACCTGAAACCTGTATCGAAGAAGCCTATGTCAACTGAGGTGTGGGAGCTGGTGTCTCCTTCTGCTCCATCTCTCTCAACTTCCTGAAGGCCCTCTCCTCATCAAACTTCACCTCCCGCCTCACTACAACTCTCTTCTGACCAGGAATGTAAAGCCAATATGCCTTCGAAGTCTCATCGTAACCCACAAAGATACCTCTCTCTGTAGTGGGCTCGAACTTCGTCCTCTTCTCAGAAGGGACGTGAGAGTAAGTCAGAGAGCCAAATATCCGAAAATGGCTCACCTCAGGCTTCTTGCCTGAATACATCTCCTCTGGAGTCATCCTCCCCAAAGCACGGTGAGGACTCCTGTTCTGCAGATACACTGCAATGTTGCATGCCTCTACCCATAGAAAGAACGGTAACCCCTGATCATGAAGCATGGCTCTTGCTGCTCCAACGATCGACCTGTTCTTTCTCTCTGCTACTCCATTCTGCTCAGGAGTGCAGGGAACTGTCAACTGTCGCTGTATACCCTCCTGACTGCAAAAAGCATTGAACTCCTTGGAGGTATACTCCACCCCATTGTCTGATCTCAACATCCTGATCTTCCTCCCCGTCTGCTTCTCCATAAGGGCTTTGAACCCTTGGAAGACACTCAGCACTAGTGGAGACTTCTTGTTCCTCAAGAAGTAGATCCAAGTCTTCCTGGAGTAGTCATCAATGAAGCTGATATAGTACTCGTGACCAGTCAAAGATACTAAAGACATAGGACCGCAGATGTCAGAATGAATCAAGTCAAGCACTCCTGTTGCTCTCGTGTCACTGCTTGGAAAAGCAGTCTTGGTGTACTTTCCCAAAGCACACCCTCTGCACACATCACTCTGCTCAGTGTCGAACTCAGGTAAACCTATGACCATGCTCCTCAACAATCTCAGAGCTGGGTGATGTAGGTGGGCCATCCTCCTGTGCCATAGCTCACATAGCTCACTGCTGCTGCTGTGTGCTAGAGCATGCTACGGCTGAAACAATAACTTGTACAGTTGTCCACATCTAACTCCAATATCCATGGGGATAGATACACCTGTGGTCCTGGGGAACACCTACACTCTCCCATCTGAGAAACACACCCCAAGACCCCTGTCCTCAATAGTGGAAACCGAAACAAGGTTCTTTTTCAGCCGAGGGACGTACAACACATCCCTCAAAGTCATGTGACTCATGGACTCTCTCTCAAATGTAATGGTCCCCTGACCAACTGCTCTAACAATGGTATTGTCACCAAGTACCACCTCCACATCTCTAACTGTCCGTGATAGCTCGGAGAACAACTCTCGAGTACCTGTCATGTGTCTCGAGGCTTCGCTGTCAATGTACTACGTACTAGTGGTGGATGGACCTGTCTGATGCCCTGTCAACAATGAATGCTCACACTCCATATCCATATCTGTGTTGGTGGCAAGAGAGACTCTCTCTCTCTCAATCTGTCCAGCATATAGGGAAAACTCCCTCTGAAACCTGTCACCAAACTCATCAACCTCTGCTGAGGCTGCTGTTTGTTGTCCTTGTCCCTTCTTCTTCTTCTTGCTTGGACACTGTGATGCATAGTGCCCAAACGCATGACAACAATAGCACTTGATTTTACTCAAGTCCTTCTTCTGTCCACCCTGTGGTTGCTGCTGCTGCTACCTCTTGGCCCCACCCTTCCTGGGACCCTTCTTCTTCTTACCCTTGGCTGTCAATGCCACATTCTCCTCATCTGCCCCACTATGTGATGAACTGCCCTATACGAGACCCCTCCTGGTCTCCTTCTGCACAAAGTCATCCCACAGTCTCTCCCAAGACGGTAGGTTCTCTCTACCCACTATGGCCTGCACAAATGCACTCCAAGACTTTGAAGCCCCGTTCACTGCTATGCGTACAAGCTCAGTAGCGGATACCACTTCACCAACCGCTGCCAGTTCATCCCGAACTGCAAAAATCCTAGTGAGGTAAGCCGTGACTCCCTCTCCTCCATTCATCTTGATACTCTTGAGTTTCTCCTTGAGAACCATCTTTTTGTTCTCATTGGAACTCTCATACAAGCTAGTCAAGGCACTCCACATCTCATGTGCCCTGGTCTTACCAGAAATGTGAGGGATTATGTGGTCTTTCACTGCATCAAGGATAATCCTCCTAGCCTTACAGTCCTTCTTGTTGAAGGCTGAAAGAGCTACTGCATCTGTGCCATCTGGAATGACAATGGGATTGGCGGTAGTACTTTTAATCACCTCCACCCAGAGTTCATTCTCCTCCAAAATCAACAAAATTGTGGCCTTCCAAGGCACAAAATTCTCAGTCCCATTCAACCTATCCTCAATCCTCAGACCTATAGCCATCTCAACTCCAACCCAACAGAATGCTGATCACTAACAAAAGAAAATCTCAAAATTTCTGAGTTCTGGAAATTTCTGTGTGCTGCAAAAATACTACTGTTTTCTGCCCCTGCGCTCTCATAGCATGTAGATTTTTCTGGGTTTTATTGTTTGCTGGTTTATGTCATCTTTTCAGTGATTTTCACCAACAGCCGGTTTTGCATTGGCTGAAGGTTACTTATGAAAAATACTGTAACACTTAAACACACAGTAAAATCACAATGACAGGCAGAAAGTAAACATTAACACATGCACACCATAAGCAGTAGACACTCAGATGTTTTTGGCAACTGTGCCGTGGAAAAACCCCCACGGGGAAAACCAGTAGAGAGAGAGAGATATTTATTATTTCTTCAGCAGCAAAAATTAGAACAGTAATATAGTAAGAATACAACTTATCTCCACTCAGGAAATGCACCCACAGAGCTGCCTCGGAATGTGTGCAGAGACAGTCTCAAAAACTATGCAAATATCAGACTGATATTAATGCTGTACCCTCATTGAAAACAGTGCAGAAACAACCTCATGAACTGTGCCCTACTGTCCCTCGATTTCTGTGCAAGAATCACCCTTGAAATCTGTGTTGAGAAGTGACAGTGGTAGAGTCTGTACGGACCTGCTGTACCCTACTGTAACTCGAAACCCATGCAGACTCAGCCGTATTTCTGTGTTAGTTGCCTCGATAACAGAGCCAGGAATTAATGCCTCGAAAAGTGTCGAGAACCTTGAAAATCGTGCCCAAAAAACCCTCGAACTGTGTGCAGAAAAATGTGTGTTGTACGGTCTAACTCCTTGGGATTCGTGCTGTAGATGAATGCTGCTCACTAGAAATCTGTGCTGATAATAAATGTTGACTTCATGCCTCGATTTCAGTGCCCAACTATCTGAAGGTTGCCTTGAAAATTGTGCAGTCTCCAAGCTCTTCTCTATCGACTTCTCTCTTTCTCAAACTCTCAAGAAATGAAGATGAAATGCCTCCCTCATGCTTTTTGTCTAATCCCAAGTGGATATCTAATCCGACGGTGGAGATAGATCCAATCCAAGGGATAAGAATCAATGTGAGTGAAAATCTCTTTTATTTAATTCTCATAAATAAAATCACTCACCCACTTAAGTTAAATCAAAAAGTGGCTTTAATGTTATAAAGTCTCATTAAGTGACTTTTAATGTGAGAGTCACCTTTTTCCCCCTTCTAAGTGACATTAGGCAAATGTCACTTGGGGAACACTTCCCTAGGTACAAAACTAACATATGGGGAGGATGCTTTTCTGGAGCGACTTGCCTCTTACCATCACAAGAAACAATCCCCTTTTTCAGCCAATGTGTGATGCCATTGCTATTGTTGGCCCAGGGTACAAGTGCCCTACATATGAGGAGATTTAGGGGCCTATTCTTCAAATAAAGAAGAAGGACATCAACACTAGATTGGAGGAATTCAAAGAGTCATGGGAGATCTCAGGATGCACATTGATGTCCGATGGTTGGACAGATAAGAAGGGTAGGACCCTTATCAATTTCTTGGTACATTGCCCTAAAGGTACCATGTTTATCAAATCCGTTGATACATCGGCACAGATAAAAGAAGCAGCATTGTTATGTGAATTGTTGGATGGGGTCCTCCAGGAGATCGGTTTGCACAATGTGGTGCAGATCAAAACAGATAATGCAGCTAATTATGTGGCTGCTGGTAGATTGCTTATGGAGAGGCATCCCTCACTATTTTGGACTCCATGCGCAGCGCATTGTATTGATCTGATGCTGGAGGATGTGGGGAAAATTACCTTCGTCAAGGAGGTCATTGATCAAGCTAGGAGTATCACCAAATTCATATATAACCATGCTTTTGTTCTTAGCCTCATGAGGAGATGCACAAGAGACAGGGAGTTGTTGCGTCCTGGAATCAGTCTTTGCTTCGAGTTCAGTTTGAGCTGAAGCAAATGTTTGTTTGTGATGAGTGGCGTGATTGCACATATAGCAGGAGAGAGGATGGGAGGGGCATTGCCAGATTGGTGTACACCAACTCCTTCTGGGAAGGAGTGGAGGAAGTGTGTTCAATTAGTTAACCTTTGGTAAAGGTTCTGAGATTAGTTGACAATGATAAGCCTGTTATGGGCTATTTGTATGAGGCCATGGATAGGGCCAAAGAAGCTATTCGGTCTTATTATGTGGGGAAGGGTACCCCTGGATTCAATAGACACATGATGATATGGTATTTGATTGATACCAGTTGGACCGAGATGCTCCATCGACCTATTCATGCAGCTGCACTTTACCTCAATCCCGCCTTTTCCTACCAGAGTAAATTTGATTTTGATGGCGAGGTGATGAAAGGGCTCATCGAATGTATTAACAGGATGGTACTTGATGTTGAGACTCGCATGAGTATTAACCACGAGATGGAGATGTATCGGGAGGCTAATGGACTATTTGGCTTTGCCAATGCTATCCATGCAAGGAACATTTTGAATCCAAGTAAGTGATTAGAAATTAGAATTTATTTAGAAATTTAAATTTTTAAATTTTAATTGTGCTTTATCATTTCATTTGAAATTTGAAATTTGAATTATGTAATCAAATTCTCTCTTTTTTATTTGAGGGTTCATCAACACCACCTTCTACAGTGGTTGATGTATCTAGTCCCTCATTGACACCCATAGCCATTATTCACCTTCCGACATCTAGTGCAGGGCCAAGACCTTCTACTGCTAGGGGCAGGCCTGGAAAACAGCCCATGATCTTTTCCCGTAAAAGGGGAAGAGGGCATTGATATCGGAGACAGATGGCTAGCTGCTAGTTTTGTCACTTGTGATTTTTGTGATGTCGTTTTGTATTGGACCAATGGTTTTCCACTTTTGAGTACTATGTAACTATTGGACAACTTTCACTATTAGGGTTCAAACTTTCAGTATCGACTTTGATGTATCATTTTATATTTGGCATGACTACATGATATATATTAGTGTTTTCTCCATATTTATGTGCCAATGTATTTATCTGATGTTGATGTTGCTTTATATGTTTAAAATTATGAAAAAATGAATATATTTTGTGTTTTTTAATGTTTGCCGCGGTTTGCCGATTTTTTCGCCGATGTTGCCGAGAAGTTGTTGTTATCACAACCATGTTAGCTGGAGCTACCATGCTGCAGATTGTATGGTCAGGGACCGTACTATACTTTTTTTTTTCCAGATCAGAGATCGGATGCCTTCAGAGGAGGCACACAGTTTTGTTTAGACTGCCCCGAGCAGATATATCAGTGGGGACAGATGGTTTTATTGTATTGTCCAGACATGTTACTTAGCATTTACCACAGGATCACCCTTCCTTGCCAGGCTTTGATATGAACCCATTGAGACAGTTGCCTAGTCTTGCTTTGATTGAGACTATCACAGAGTATTGTTGGTTTACTATTTGTGCCTGGATTCAGCAGATATCCAGTTCAGAGACAGCCTCAGCAGCAAGTATATGGTGCGGTAGGTATTGCATTTGATATTTATTGCTCATGATTGTTGCTTAGACTTGTTTATACATGATAGTACACTAACTTTGCATATGATGATTGATTTGGTGATCTAGCTATTGTTATGATATATGATTGGGCCCTTGGTGATGTCAGTCCACCCCTTCCTAGTAGGCCCCTGTATATGCACACTGGGTCACACCCCTACTCTTGGTATAGACTTGGTCACTTAGTCCCCCTAGGCAGCTGACTTTGGATCCACCTTCACCTTCTCCATCCATCCAACTCATCCATGATAGTCTTTCCCGACTTGGATTCCGATTTGTGACCTTGAGGATCCCTTTCCCCACTGATCTCTGAGTATGCCGTGATTCCCTATCTATTGTGCCTCGGCTCTTTAGTGTGTGAGATGCACTCTCAAACCTGAGATTTGCTCCTGTCGGTTGCCCCTGATGTTGCAATGCAGTTAGGATTGTGTAGCCTCACCAGGTGCTCCCCATTGGTCATCGAAGCATGTATTGCTCACCCCCATTACTTTGCAGTATGAGCACCATGATTATATCTATTGAGATATGTATGTAGCCCAAAAGGGCCTTGATGTAAAATGAAGAAATGTAAAGCAAGCCAAAAAGGCTTTTTGTAAATGTAAAATCTAGCCAAAAAAGGGCTAAGTATGAAATTCATTGTAAAATCTATGTAATGTGTTTGTAAACACACATGGACACAGGTCAGCCGTACATGTCAGCATTTGTAGTGGTTATTTCCTCACCTAGTCCTACGGGGCAAGGAGGTGAGAGGGAGCAAGGGACAAGCTCAAGATTGTCCCCTCGAGTCTCAAGTTACGATTTGCCGGACACCCAGTTTGGCGGCTCTAGAAAAGAACCTCACAGAGTCTTTGGGCACGGATGTGAGTTGTGACATACTTGTTAGATGACCAATGGCGGTTTCCCTGCACTATACCCATTTGTGAGGCACCGCCCTTCCCCGTGTTTTTGTCATGGTATGCTTATCTCAGTGGACCCCGCTTTCCCGAGTTATCCAAAAGGTCATATGATCTTTGTCCTTGTCATCCCTCATCCTTCACCTTGTATTCCACGTCACCTAAAGTCAGCTAGGTGGTCAAGTCTATAGGTTGTGCATAGCAGTTGAGTCTTTTGGATGTGGTGGGCCCACCTCACCTGGGGCCTTGTATTTTTCCGAGATTTAATGCATTTTTTATCACCATATTATTGTCATATTGTTTAGTAATGTACTAACTTGTATAAGGAAGCCCTTCACTTCATGATTGCATACAGGTATTCAGCTAGCACCATTGTTGACCAGATTTGACTTGGTCAAACTAGGTTGACCAGGCCAAAAATGGGCCCGAAAAAAATGTTGCAACCGAAATTTCGATTTTGGTCAATTATTATCTACAGGGGACCGATATGAGCCTCCACGTGACAGAATATAAAAAGATCGAGGCGTTTGTGAGATTTTTAATTATTATTGGTCATTAATGACTTGTTTTAATTAAAAATCATGGATTTTGGGCAAATAATGCCTAAGTGATGGATCGTGGTCGTTCGAGTGACCATTCCTACTGTTTTTGGGGTCCACGATCACATTGCAGCAGACGGTTCGGCAATCCGGGCACTGTAAGTGGGTCAAAAGCCCAATTTACTCCTTCAGCAATATAAACCAACAATAAAATACATGGAAAATCAAAAATTGACAAAGGCAACTCTAGCAAAGGGCAAAAATCAAAGGGTGGCTAATACAAGGGTGATTTCTAAGGTAACTGTGGTATGTTTGGACATTATATTTTGTATTGTGGGGCCCTCTCTTACCCAGCTCACCATGAGGGGCGAATTGGCCCATAGGGGCATTTTTCCACTTAGCAAAAATCAATGTTTTTGATGTTTTATTGTATTGAGATCATAGTGTAGTGATATGGGGGGCTAAAACAGCCCATAGGCACCCCCCAACCACATTTCTTATGTATTTTATGGGCCCCACAAGTTGGTCCACCATCCACTTGGGCGTTTTTTAGGGTAATTCGCCCCCCCTCTAGAGTTGATCTCCTCCATCGATTTGGGCATTAAGATAATCAATCTCAGCCCTTGATTTTGGAGGGAGAGTTAGGGTTGAGAGTAGTCATTCTCTATAAGAGAAGACTCTCACCCATTTTGTAGATCCTCTTGGCATTTTTGAGACTTGATATTGAGATCATTGAGACACATTTCTACTGAGTTGCTTGTGTTATGGAGTGAGATCTTTGGTGTGTTGATTGGTAGCTTATTTCTGATGCATTGCTGAGTTATATTGTAGTATCTCCACCCTTCTTTGGCCATTTCGATTTGCAGGTGAAGCTAACCATTGGGGAAAAACGCAGCACTTGAGCCAGCAGCTCCATGCTAATGTTTCTCTTCGGGATTTCAACAGGGAAGTAAATCGAAACTTGGTTATTTGCTTTCTTCATCATTTGTCACTCATTTGCTGGTTTGGTTTTTATCATTTGCTATAGAAGCTGATTCCATCTCTCTTTGGCAGGTACAAAAACGCATTGGCTCAGTGGCAGCACCAAACGCTAAGGGGAAAACGCACTCTAGCTCAGCAGTTGATCTTCAGGGTTTGTCTTCAACACAGAAACATCTTCATCTTCATTATCCAGGTACGGAATCCTTGCTTGTTTCTCATTTTCTCTCTCTCACTGTTGATGTTAAGCTGCAAAACCACTTAATAAACCCTAAAATACAAAAACTAAATTTCCAACCGTCAAAACCTTATTTTTATTGCAAACCCGCTTATTATTTATTCTTAAAAGCCTATATCTCAAGTTTGGTTAAATTCCGACTCCATTAACCCATACATCTAGCACTGGTCCTTTTGCCAAAAACGCCCCTCTGGAATGTTTTTGTCCTTCCGCTAGTTTGGGTCACTTTGGGGTTCTGGGTAGTTGGGTTTCAGGTTAAATTGTCATTTTACTTGCAAGAATCAAACTACCAATTGCTAGAAGTATTTTAAATCACCATTTTATTGCTGCCCTAGTTGGTCATTTCACTACTTAACTCACCTTCTTGGGCAACAACAACCAATTCCTTCACTTTTAGTTTACTGAATGTTCTTTGCTTACTTCAGCCATACAATTATTAATCTAACTCATTAAATTTACCATATTTAAGCGCCGGTCACGTTTGATATACTCTCATTTTTCCATTCGTGTCCAGTCAGTGGCTGAAATTAAGCTTAAAACCTATTTACACTCATTCCTGTCTTTACTTATTTCTATCTTTTTGATTTGGGTGTGTTTTGTCTCTCAACGATTACCTGGTTGAGCGGGCTCTCCCCCCTGACTTGGCTACGTGCCTTGTCTAAAGTGACAGTAGCCTTGTCCGGTGTGACTTCTGTTCCTTGAACGGAGGACCTGGCTATTGCCGGTTACACCTTCCTAGCTGTTCACCCTATGCCATCCCTGTTGGGACACTTTCATCCATCAGCTAGAGATTGTGTGATAACAGTTGTATTCGGGACCCTCGTCGATTTTTTGTCGATGCCGATTTTTTCCACTATGGTAGGGTCCACCATACCCGGACAATGTAAAATATGATGATCTGGAAATAATAATAAACATGATCGACTGCATCAATCATCATCTGAAGCATGTGCCCAAAATATGGAATCATCAATAGGTATATGTAGGACCATAGATCAACATCATATAGCATAAGTGGTCCATCTCATAACAGATCCCAAGGATGACCATGGTCAAACTATGTTTGACTAGGTCAAAATACAACAAAAGACTAGATTATAACAAATGACTAAGACATGTTCCTTTAATCATATTCACAGCTTAACTTAAAGTATAAACATCAATCAAGTGGTAGTTAATACATAGATATTCAATGTTATTTATAACTTACTTGCACCAAAGCTTTAAAGACATACTTTATCCAATGGACATGGCCTAACTGCTAGCATAGGGTGAAGGCTAGAGACAAGGCTAGGTAGAAGGGATGACTTGACCATCGTAACTAAGTGATACTTTGGACGGGGAAAAGGGGAGCTACACACTGTGTTGGACAAGATAAACAAAGGGAATGGCAGTGCCTCACAAATGGATAAAGTTGTTTTGAGAATGCTTATTCAACCTTGGCATCATGTCTACATCAAGTTGATCCAAGTTCATTAGGATCATTCATTTCATTTGCAGGGCCAGCAGTCTTTAGATTTGGCATACATTTAACCACTGCTTTTTATTTGGCCTTTCATTTATAACATTTTGAGGCCAGCAATCTTTAGATTTCGCATACATTTAGCCATTGTTTTTTAGACCTTTTTTATTTGGACCCTTCATGTGGTACTTTAGCATTTCATTGCTTTAGCCCTTTTCCATTGTGATAAAAATCACAGTTTTACATTTCATTTATTTCCATGAGCCTTCGTAAAAGATTTCCAATAATTTCCATACAAGTAGTACATGTGCTTCAGGTTTTAGCCAACAACATCTCATGTGACTAGGGGGGATTCCACAAATCTAAACCACACATCGGGGCACCCGACTAGAGTGATAAAGGCATAAAATCCAACTCACCAGAGGCAAGTTTTGCCACCAACTCAGAGCCGAGACACAAAACAAACGTTGATGTTATCCAACACAGAGGTAGAAGCAGGGAAGTCCTCCATATCAAAAGTCAAGAAGGCAAATCAAGGTGAAAGCCAAAACAAGGAAAGTCATGGATGGATGCAATCAAGTGAATGAGGTGCCTAAGCTAGCAAACATAAATGTCAGGAAAGACCATGTCCATGCTCATAGGAGGGTAGCGAAACCAATGATCATAGTCAGTAAACCTTTAAGTGCAAGTAATACATCCAATTCATTATTTAAATCCAACCAAGATAGTTCGTTTCATTTATTAAATAATACTGCAACATCATGAGTTATATACCAAGTTAATGCTATGAAGATAACTAAAACAACAAGATAATAAGCAATGCTAACAATCACAAGTGTAATGGTCATATCACTGCATATCTCAACGAACATCATCTAGAACCAATGAAACACTGCTGCAATAATAACAACTGGAACTCTGGGCACTGAACTGAAGCTGTATGGAACAAAAGGTCATATCGGTCATCAAATCTAAGCTCTCAAGGCTCATCCTTGGCACAAGGTCTACACCCTGTCTAATATAAGTTGCTCTGATGTGTAAGTGATCATAAATGGTGTTGCTCATCATAACTGATCTCACTGAAGTGTGTAAAGGCAAAGCTCTGAAAAGTGCAGATATCTGCTCAGCAAATATAGTAGCCCAGCTACTATGGTGCGATAAAAGTACTATTATCACACCATAGTAGCAGGGCTACTATTCTTGTTTAGCAGATATCTGCACATTCCAGAGCTTCCATTATTCAGAGCATGGCTATGATGATTGTATATTTTGTGATCACACATGATCAGAGCAGTGTATTATTCAGACTTATGTTAGACCTTGTGTCAAGGCTGAGCCTTGAGAGTTCAGATTTGATGACCGATGTGATCCTTTATCCCATACAGTTTCAGTTCAGTGCTTAGAGATGTATTGCAGCAGTGTTTTAGATGGTATATGATGATGTTGTATGATCTATGGATATTTTATCATTGACTGTGGATTATTATCTTGTTGATTTAGTCATGTTCACAGCATCTGTTTGGTATATTCTTCCTGATGTGGCATACTGTTTAAAATGAACTATAAATCATAAAATGGACAATTACTTGCACATTTAGGTCATTTAACAAAACCCACTGGTTTTCCACCTTACATAGATATGGTCTTTCCTGACACCAGTTGTCTACTAGTGTAGGCTTCATATTCACTTGACTCCATCCATACATGACTTTCCTATTTGAATTTAAACCTTGACCTGTCTCATTTGACTTTCTGATACTGAGGACTTCCCCATTTTTCTACCTCTGTGTTTGGCCCGCATCCCTGTATGTTCAGTGTCTCGGCTCTAAGTTGGTGACAAAACTTGCCTTTGGTGAGTTGGATTGTAGGCCTAAATCATTCTGGTCGGTTGTCTCGATGTTTGGCATTGGCTCGAACTCCCCCTAGTCACTTGAGATGTTGTTGGCTAAAACTGAAAGCTCATGTTCTACTTATGGAAACTTATAAATTCGCCCATGGAAACTAAAAAGGGCAAGAGCAATGAACAGCTAAAAATACTCCTCGAAGAGTATAAGAAAGGTCCAAAAAGCAATGGTTCTTAAAAGCTATATCTAAACAATTGCTGACCTTATATGTATATGAAAACATGCCTTGGATGCAAGCTGCAACTAGTTGTGCTTTTCAGCACACCTGAGATCCGAAGAGTTATGTAGGCCAAAAGGCCATGAAATGAAATTGAATGATCCTAATGAACCTGGATCAACTTGATGTAGACATGATGCCTAAGTTGAATAAGCACTCTCTAAACAACTTATCCATTTGTGAGGCACAGCCATTCCCCGTGTTATTTTGTCCAAGCACAGAGTTTGTAGCTTCCCCCTTCTCCCAGTCCAAAGTATTTTTGAGTTAAGTTAGACAAGTTAACCCCTTGGCCCAACCTTGTTCCTAGCCTTCATCCTTCACTAGCAGTTTGACCATGTCCAATGGGTGAGTTTGTCATTTGAACTATTGTGCAAATAATTTTATAACGAAGGAATATGCTAACTTGATTAATGCCACTGAATGGATGTTATACTTTGAGCTTGGCTATGAAAGTGATTAAAGAAACATGTCTTAGTCTACTGATGTGATTTATCCTTGGTTGTATATTATTGGGATCCGTGATGATGTGGGCCATATCTATACCTATTGATGATGATTGATGGTCCCGCATACTTGATGATGATGCCATATGATGGACATATGGTTCAAATGATGATTGATGTAGTTCAGCAGTTTTATTTATTACTTCAGATCATCAGATTATGCACTGTCCATATATGGTGGACCCTACAGCTGGCCCATTAGGGCAACCCATGGCGTATGAGTACACATTCCTAGTGGATTTGGGTCTTCTGGATCCAATGAGACACTTATCTTTCAGTTCCGGGCATTTCTGACAGTGATTGATGCAGTTTTACACTTGTTGACCAGATTTGGGGCTGATTTCCCAGCCTGAGCAGCAGGGGCCAGGAGAGGCCAGTTCACCTAGGGCGCTGTATGAGGAGGGGGTGGTCCAGCCACTTGTTTTTACCATTTACCCCCCCTTCTGGAGAGCCTGGTGGGCTCAGTTGGACAGTGCAGATGCCCTAGGAGGCAGTTTTGGCACTTTCACAGTTACCGAGGCAATTAAAAAATGGGATAAAGTGGTCACTGAGGAATTCGATTTGGGCAATTGAGGCAAGGTTTTGGCATTTGGTTTTCACAGAGGTCTTCCAAGGTGATCCCACTATCTTCCAGCTAGTTTTCACCATGTGGGTAGGCCCACAGCGATCACAGGAGGTCTTTTACTGCTTGTCTGTCACAGATTTTGAGGACAGATTTGATCATTTATATTATCTTGGACATATTTTATTATTTTATTGTGCCTTGGGGATGAGCTAGTAAGGATTGATGCCTCCTAGCCCCACCATGTGCTTCTTATGTCATGTCCTAGTCATTATGAGGTGGATTTTTGTACTTTTACCCCTCTAGTGGATGACGTCATCCTCACTTGGTACCATTTAGTTAGGGCGTCATCATTATATTGGGTGATCCATGTGATATCTTGTTATGGTTCATTATTAGCCATTGATCATGTATTGAGATCTTTTAATCTCAACCACTCATTTGATGTAGTATTGTAGAGTGGTATAGAGTTTTGGTCTTTATTATCCTATATAAGGAGGAGACCCCCTATTGTATAGCTCACCTTTGGAGCTCTGGAATATTGGAATAGAACACTTCTTTGTGGAGCATATCTCTCTTGTCTTGTGGATTCTCTTGCATCTTGAATATACAGTATCTCTTCTATGTATCATTGTGGATTTTGGTGCTTCTACTAATTTTCTTGCAGGAAAGTCGAATTGGTGGAGAGGAGGGCAATTTCTTGAGGGTTATTGTTGGAGGGATCCACATAGTCTCTCTTGGGTTGATCTTGGTGAAAGGGAGTATCATTATTGTATCTTTGTGACATAGTTGATGCTTTCTATTACATCTTTCCATCATTTTCATAATCATCTTACTTGGCTTGTTTCATGTGATCTTGTCTTGTAGGAGGAGGACGATTTGGCTATCTTGGAGGAGGACGTTTTGGCTGGAGCTCTAAGATCTCACTCTTGAATATACACATAGGAGAATGCTATCAATTTGCAAGGTGGCCATAAGCAATTGAGGTAAAATCTACAAGGTATGTGCCTCTTTCCATCCATTCTATCTTCATTGGTCACAAACCCTAATTAATCAAAACCCCAATTTTGGTTTTTCTTAGATCTACTTAGATCTAGCCTTGCTTTTGAAAAGATCTTAAGAACCCACTTCTATAGCATCCACCCCTAGTTGGATCTATAGTTTGGTGGTGATTGGGTTAAAATTTACACACTTTTCAAGGCAATATAGCTCTCTTGAGGCAAATCGCACTTCCTTGGGAGAGGCTTGTTTGGTTAGATCTAGCATATGAGTAGGTGAGATCCCACTTGATTTGCAATCTACACACTTGATAACCTACCCCTAGACTTTTACTTGGGTGATTTCTACCTTATGGGCATCATTCCACATTTTAAGGGATTAAAACCCCCTTTTTGAACCTTTTGACACCTTAAAACTCAGATCTAGTAAGATCTAACCCTTGGATTGTCTTGATTTTCTAGATCCACATAGATCATTGCCTAAACTACTTGGATCTACAATTTGGTGGCCATTGGACTTGTTCTGACACACCTTATCCACCTTTTAGCCCTCCTTAAGCAAGGTCGCACTTCCTTGGGTGACTGAGTTTGCCCACTTCTAAGACCTGGGTAGTTGAGATTTCAGTGGATTTGGAACGGGCATACCTTGAAACCTATATCTAGAGTATCATTTTGTGATGATCTTCCTTGGGGGTAGCATTCCTTGTTTTAAGGGATTGTGGTCCACTTGGGTCATTTCATGAAATCCTAGATCTAGCAAGATCCAACCATTCTATCTCAATTAGCGCACTTGACTTGACCCCTAGGTGTCCCGATCTACACTTTGACATATCTTTTGACTCCATTAACCCATCCAACAAGGCACTAGTCTTCCTTAGGCAAGTCGCACTCCTTCGGAATTGTGTCAAACCTTAGATCCAGTAAGTGGGTACTCCTAATCTCAACTTAGATCCATAGATCTGCTCATTACATATCCTCTAGTGCCAATTGCACCCCTTAATTTCACCTTGTGGGTCCACTTTAAGCCATGTCACATATCCCAAGAAAATAGGACCCACTTGTGTACCATATGGTACTATACCTTGTCATTATAACTAATCATGTGGCCTAAATCATACATTGGTTGAAACACTAAACATCTTTCAAACCACCTTCAACCATACTTAAATTTCTAGGTCCACTTTACCTTGCATTGGTTTCCGTAACTTACCATTTACTCATCCCTGGGAACCTTTGTTTGGGTCCAATCATCTTTGATTGGTTATAGGGTCTCCCCCTAGGTCTTGATTTATCTAGATCTAAAGTGAAGAGTGGCTCGGTTGACGTGACTCCCACCTTGCATTGGGAACCGTGGCATCTCTTGGGTCACCTCTTTAGTTGCCCATCTCCTCTACCATCCCGGATGGTATACCACTAGGGGCAACTACAAGTTGTGTGATAACAAGTACCATTAGTTAGTTGGTAGCCATTTGTAACTGACTCATACCCATCCTGATATTTCCTTTGTTGTTGGCCTTCTTGCCCGATATGCAAACACCCCATGAAAGTCACTGGAAAGCCACAAAAAGGATACTTCGGTATATCCGAGGTATAGTTCAATTTGGGATTCATTACAATTCAAGAGAGACTCCTTTGTTGGTTGGTTGTACTGGTTCTAATTGGGCTAGAGACCCTGATGATAAGGAGTCTACTGTAGGTTATGTTTTCAATCTTGATTCCAAACCTGTCACTTCGGCTTGTAAGAAACAACAAGCTCTTGCTCTTTCTTTAACAAAAACAAAGTATCGAGCCACTGATAATGCAAGTCAAGAAGTCATGTGGTTTCGGTAGATCCTTTCAAAGTTTGGATTCTAGCAGCAAAATACAACTACCCTCTGGTGTGACAATTAAAGTTCCATCAAGCTTGCCAACAATCTAGTTCAACATCAGCATAGTAAATACAATGAGCTACACATGCACTTCATCAGAAATCTTATTCAAGATTAAATTCTCGAAGTGTTCTTTTGTCCTACAGATGATTAAGTTGCTGATATTTTCACAAAGTTTCTTATAAAAGCGAAGTTTTCCAAACTTCTATCCATGTTAGGAATTCAAGAAGTTGTCATTAAGGGGGGATAGGCTCTAATGTCTCCTTCCATCTCCAATTGTGTCACCTTTGTAAATCTTTCAATCCTAACCCAAGTTGTTTTTAAGGGGGGGATGTTAGGATATTTATATGCTTAGGAGTTAGTTAAGATCAATTTGTTTTAATGTGTTTGACAATCATGATATGTTCTAGACATAAAATGATCTGATGGTTTCTTCTCTTTGATCTTAACAGCTATATTGATCTGTGGCTTAACACTCGATTGGTCCATGATCTCTATTTAAAGAGCATGAGAGATCATTTGTTGATAATTGATTGTGAGAAGCTCATGTGTAAAATATTTTCTTTTGCATGAATATATTGCCTCAAGTGGTCATGTTGGCTAGGACCATGGACTGTTTCCCTCTTTGAGGGGTTTTAACCATGTAATACAATGGTGTGTGATCTGTGATTTGTTTGTATGAGTGGCTGCTTAAGGTGTTCAACATGTGTGCAATTACCCTGTTTTAAATGAACATATGATATTTTAGGCAAGAAATTTCTTCGTATCTTTCTAGCAAGGTCTTTGTCAAATTTGCTCTTGAGATCTTGATTTTCCTTATCACATTCTTTTTTTAATTCCCCGATTTGTGTGTGCAACTCGTTATTACGATTTTGTAGGTAAGAATTGTATTCACGAAAAAGGATTGTGTGACTATATAACTATAGGTTGATTCTTTGAAATAAGTGGGTGCACAAAGTGCGAGGAACCCACTTTATCAAAGTAAATTTGAGTATCCAAACCTATGCTGTTGGGAGCATAGAGCGGGAGCGGGAGCGAAGCGAAAAGCGACAGTAAACAGTTCATTTACTAACAAATATCCGATATAAGGACAGTAAACAGAAATCCATATAGGACAGGTAATATAAAATATAAATGATAGAAGGATAGAATATGATGATTATAATGCCATGATCCTGGTATAGTTATATACACATTAATTGGCCACCATAGATGATAGATCGTGTCCTTTCACTAGGATGTTACACTTCATTAATTAATTATTATTGGTATTATTATTATTATTAATTGATGTTTATTTATAAATATTTATGTCCATTACATAGAGCAGAAGTACATTCAGCATGAGAAAGATAACAATCTAGAAAATATGAATGACCATAGAGAGTTACCACACTTTGGTTCGATAAGAAGAGATGTAAAAACATCCAATGTAAACAGGAGAAAATTAGAATCCATATAGGATAAATGTATTTAATGTATGTTGAACGATTGATGAACACAATGGGCATGTGGCATTTATATAATTATTGAATCGTCACATGTTGATGGGGTATGACCTATGACTCTTGAGTTATCAGTATTATTATATTATATTATTATTTAATATGTAATGTATCATCCTTCTGTAATCTATTACCGTCCCTAAACTTTTTGAGTCTTTAACCATTGTAGGTAGTCTTCAACAATTGTAAGTGGATACTATGTTTTCTTCATCTTCTATCCATCCATACTTTCAAGTCTTCATCCTTACAAGTGGCAATTTTGTGTGCATCCACTTGAATCTTTACCTGAAGTTTGGTTTCATTTAACCAACCTCTTAATTGTCACAGTTCATTTTCCATTGGTTCATTATCAATTCCTTGTTGTTCATTTACACTTCATTTTTATGTTTATACTAGCTCGCTTAGAGGCTTGGTTTATCGCCTTCCTTTTGTCCACTCATATTTTCTAGACACTCAACCAATGTTTGAGTTTTGGCTAGATCAGTGTTGGCTAACAGAAGCAGGATAGGAGAAAGGTATAGTTGCTACTGCAGGCACCAAAGACACGATTTTCCGATTTAAATCGGACTTGGCAGGCAAACAATCCGATTCAAAACTTTCCGAGTTTGACTCGGTCAATGCAAGTCAAACTCGCGATTTAACCATACAAGCGACTTTAACTCACAATTTATTGAGAACGCACACACAAAAACTTTGAGAGCCCCCTTTTTTACTGTTTCTTTCATTTTATTGGTTGCTGGAGGTGTTTTCTGCCTGCTGAAGGTGTTTTCTACTTGCTGGAGTGAAGGAACAGTGACCAAATCAAAGAGGCTACCTGGACATGGCTATTTTGAATATCAATGAAAAATGCTTTGTTAATTCAAAATATGTGTGTGTGTATATATATATATATATATTCAAATTAGTACTTTGACACAAAGGTTTGTGAGGTGTCAAGTGAGAAATGGAAATGAAAGGTCACTGCACCTTTCTGTTCACGTGTACCCTCAGAAGATGTTTGAATTTCTTCCATTACTTCAAGCTCTGCCGTTTGTTTTATTACAACATACTTGCATGTTTCTATATCAGACTGCCTTTGACAACAACTTCAAGACTTTCTTTTAAATGCAAGGATGGTTTCTTGCCAAACCCAAATGATACAAGGGTGTCTAAGGATGGGAGAGTTGGTGCATATCGGAACTCGAGAATACTTGATTTTCCTCGTTATTAATCATATTACTTAAAAAGCTATGATCACCGTGTTTGGCTATTGGAGTCAGATGAAAAGACTTTCTAGTATACAACCTTTCAGTACAGAAGAACAATAGTCTAAGCTAACAAACACGTGACAGAATCAAAAGAATGAAAGAAAAAACAGTACCTTCATTTCTTGATTATATTCTCTTATATATTCTGCACGTGTGGTGAATGAAGTAAGTGGTTCACGATACCATCTCATATTGTATGTTATCAGGTCCATAGTTTGTTCAAGACTTATAACTTCCCAAGGTCTCAAGCCAGGAACTACTTTAGCCAGATCTTTCCTGTCATCAATACCGCCATAATTTATAAAAATAAACCAGATTGCAATGCAAAGTTAATAATCAAAAATTTCAAATTCCCTCTAGACAATCATGTAACTCTCCGATTTTAGAACTTGCCCACCCAAATAGATGGTGCAGTGTTATGTATATAAAGATAAAAAGGTAGCTAATATAATAATATATCAATAATAAAATATAAAAAATAAAGAGATAAAATGAATAAACATTAATAATAAATATATAAATAGATACTAATAGAAATAACTCTTCATGAATGATCATTACAAGGCCTATAAATGCAAGACAACCAGATTGCAATGCAAAGTTAATAATCAAAAATTTCAAATTCCCTCTAGACAATCATGTAACTCTCCGATTTTAGAACTTGCCCATCCAAATAGATGGTGCAGTGTTATGTATATAAAGATAAAAAGGTAGCTAATATAATAATATATCAATAATAAAATATAAAAAATAAAGAGATAAAATGAATAAACATTAATAATAAATATATAAATAGATACTAATAGAAATAACTCTTCATGAATGATCATTACAAGGCCTATAAATGCAAGACCATTCTTCATTGTAAAACATCATTCATTATTTTATTATTTATACATTCAATATTTATATTTCTTGGTATATCCAATTGAAAATTTTAAATCAATTTTCGCTTCTGCTAGATTTGGTATAAATAAAAAATAAAGAGATAAAGTAAAAAACAACAATAATAAATATAAAAAATAGATACTAATTGACATAACTCCTAAATGCAAGACCATTCTTCATTGTTAAACATCATTCATTATTTTATACATTCAATATTTATATTTCTTGGTGGATCCAATTGAAAATTTTAAATCAATTTTAGCTTCTGCTAGATGCAAACAAAGAATATAAATCAATTACACAGAAATGATCAATCATGATACCAATGCTAACATAATATTCATACACTGGTAAAATATAAAATATTATTTTCCTGAGAACGGGGACAAAAATTAATGCTGCAAAATAGGGTATAACCAAAATCTTTTGGTTAAGACCATATCTTGACCTCATTTGATCAAAAACCATATCTTCACCCTGTGAATGGATTGTCCTGCTATAGCTGTCTTAAACAGACAAGTCTCTATACGATACAAATCCCAACCTGTATACTATGAAGTTACCACTCAATCATTTCTTTAGTTCATTTGTATATGAACTCCATGAAGAGTAGCCTATTTAACATAATGATATCATATGAATTTCATATGATATCATCGAATTTCTCTACATTGAAAATTCACACAGAAGTCTCAAATCTGAAAAATCATATGAAATACTTGGAGGAAGCAATCAATAAACTAAATACCTTACCATAATATAAAAATAAGGAGAATGACAACGCAAAAAATTTAATCTGAGGAAAGACTTCATCACACAATGTATATTCTATTTTAATATATTTTTTACTGTTGCAGAAGAAGGATGGCAAATTGATAGGTTTGAAACAATGTTGCATGTTATCCACTAAGTTGTACTTAGTTAGATTTCCAGTGAACCACCGAAGACTTGAACAATGTACTTGTTCAACATCAGCGTTCAGAAGTCCAGCCGGCCAATTTTGGCCCTTTTTTCATTTTTTTACATGTTCATGCCCCACGGGGAATTGTAATAAGTTGGCTTAGTATGATGTCTTTTGTAACAGACTTGGCTTGCCTGAGACTTAGACATCAATAAGTACTCCAGAGTATTGTTTTCTTGGTAATTATGCATTGCTTTTCAGCGAAGTATAATTTTCAAGTTTTCACTCACACCTCCAAAGTTGGAGTATCCGCCTTGGTGGCTAAACCTTGGAAGGTTATTAAAGTCTAAGAGTCTGTATATTACCATGCTAGTCATCAATAATGAGTCATATGAACATGTACTAGGTCGCCCTAGGTTTATTTTTAAATTTCGAAATAAAAAAAATTCCCGCAAACGGGTCAACGTTTTAATGTTTTTTATGTAAAAATCAAAAAATGCATAAAAAGTGGTTAGGAGGTGGAATTTACCATGGGGGTGCTCGTTTTCTAACCCGGAGCACCCACTATACTCCTAAACCCACTTTGGAATTAATTTGAGTGATTATTATCACTTAAATTAATTTTTCTCTCAAACAAGCCAAAAAGAATAAATAAATGGCCTAAAAAGAAAAAAATGTCTTTTCCTAAATCAATGGAAGTTTGTCCCATGCATGTTTGGAGTCAAACTAAGTTAATTGAACATCAATAAGAGTTAATTGAAGGCTATCTGGAGGTGATCTGGATCAAATCAAGTTGAGGTCGAGTTTTCTGAGGTTTAGGAGGGCGCATATCTCCATCATGAGGGCGCATTTCTTGATTGGCGTCTTCTAGTTGGCTTGTGATGAATCCAAGGAAGGAGGGGGCATGTAATGTTCAATTTTTAACATATAGTGGAATTAACTAAGGATCGATACCATTCAGACCAAAAGTAGATCTTAATCATGGTTATTAGATCATCAGTAGATAAAAGAGAGCCACGGGAACTAGGGGCCACCTGCATGCATTACATGCGGGCCATATTTCATAATGCATGCACAGAAATACCTTTATTAAGCCTTCATGCACACAGAAAGCAATGCATGCAAGTCAACTGAGAATTAGAAGAGAAAAGCAACCTAGGCATGCAAAAGTTAGGTCATGCACTGTCAAAGTTATAAAAGAAGGATAAAGTGAATGAATAGGTCTGCTTATTGAGTTATTGATTTGAGAATTCGACTTGGAAAGCTCAAACAAACAATTTGGAGTTGAGGACACACTACTCAACCATCAAGTGTATTTCGGTAGCGGAATCTATCTGCCCTAGTCACTTCCAGGGTTGGATCATACAGGTTCAATATTACTTCCATACTACACATCAGTCTTCAACATTCTTCAGGATTCAAGCCACAGATTGGATCAAGAGGACTCGCCCTTTGCATGAGCGACTTGGGCAAACTAGGGCATCATCATATCTTGACATACAGCTGCTATTTGGTCTGCATGCAGCTGCCATCCTTGCGAGAGCACCACTATTAGCCTAGTTATTGAATACAGGCTTCTTATTCGGTTTTAGGAGAGAGATCTCACCACTTCATCATTCAGAAGGGCGCCTTTCCTTGCATGGGCGACTTTCCTTCTGGAGAATCTCGCCCTATGACCTAGAGTTCATGCATGCGGCTTCCATACTGATCAGGAGGGCATTATATCCCTAGTACCTCCATCCGGGGGCAATTTGACATCGTTTGAGCACTCATGCATCCATTCACATATTGAAAAGGGCGCATTTATCACAAGGGTGCATTATTGGATAGAGATCATCTCACATCTCAGCTAATCCTTCATGCATGGCTTGCATGCTTAGCTCATATTGACCTACATACCTAGCACATATTATTGGTACGTACATGCATCATTTCTATCCCTATTTTATAGCATATCTGAATATTTGGGTTATTTAGGGTTTACACAACCCCATGCACTTGCATGCATTCTCATGCAATCATAGTGCGACACATGCATTCATCTTTTATTTGAATATTGGGTTACAAGACTTCAAGTAAGCAAAATCTACGTCAAAAACACTATAAAAAGGCAACAAATATCAGTTGGGATATTACAGGGCGCACCTCTTGTGAGGTGGCCACTGCCTCCGGCTGTGTATTCCCGAAGTAAACCGAACGAGCTTGCTCAAGTAGGTGAAAAGATATTCTTAGCCGTTAATAATTTACTTTTCACGTCTATTTCAATTAAAATAAACCAAGACTCTTTTCCCAGTATGCTTTGGACCTCTGTAGCTCGTATGTTCAGTTGGTCACACCAGAAAGGGATTAGAGTGACTAGAGGACGAAGTTTGAGCCCACTGCTGAGAGAGGCATATTTGTGGGATATGACGAGACTTCGAAGGCATATCGGCTTTACCTACCTGGCCAGAAAAGAGTTGTTGTCATCAGGCGGGAAGTGAAGTTTGATGAGGAGAGAGCCTTCAGCAAGTCGAGAGAGATAGAGCAACGGGAGCCACCAGCTCCCACACCTCAGTTGACACAGGCTTCTTCGATACAGGTTTCAGGTCCACAGGTTTCTGGAGTGACTGGATCACAGAGTATAGGCACAGCTTCTACAGGTTCAGTGGCTCAGGACACAGGTACATCAGGGACAGGTTCAGGTTCTGGTTCGCAGGTTACAGGTTACAGGTTCTTCAGGCACCGATTCATCGGTTACTGGTCCTCGAGGTGTTAGACCTTCTGTTTCTGGGAGTTCCTCAGATGAGGATAGACCAGTTTGGGAGGAGCCTTCAAGGAAGAGGAAGCATAAGTGGCTTCAGGATACTTTGAAGGAAGCAGAGGCATTTGGTAGGCCCCAGGAGGAGGTCAGGACAGTTGTGATGCCAGACAGGTTGATTATGGCTCTTGTTGCGAGTCTTCATGACTCTGAGCCTTCCACATTTGAGGAGGCTTCTCAGCATCAGGTATGGAGAGATGCCATGATGGAAGAGTACCATTCCATCATGAAGAATGATGCTTGGGAGATAGTGCCGAGACCAGAGGGGAAGTCAGTTGTGACTTCCAAGTGGCTTTACAAGAAGATAAAGCATGCTGCAGATGGCAGTGTGGAGAAGTACAAGGCTCGGTTTGTGGCTCGGGGGTTTTCACAGGTTGAGGGAGTTGACTATAATGAGACTTTTGCGCTAGTTGCTCGGTCTTCTTCCATCAAAGCAGTGATATCTATAGCAACAGAGATGGGTTGGAAGATCCACCAGATGGATGTGAAGACCGCATTTCTCAATGATCTTCTACAGGAGGAGGTGTACTCAGAACAGCCATAGGGATTCGAGATTCATGGGAGAGATTCTCATGTGTGCAGGCTGAGGAAAGCCTTGTACGGACTCAAGCAAGCTCCTAGAGCTTGGTACTCCAGGATCGATGCATACTTGACTTCGATGGGCTTTCAGGAGAGTGAGGCTGATCCCAACCTTTACTACAATGTGGTTGGTGAAGATCCTCTCATTCTTCTGTTATATGTTGATGAATTGTTTATCACTGGAGAGGAGCGTCTCATTGCACATTACAAGAGAGACCTTGCAGCTGAGTATGAGATGACTGATATTGGGCTGATGATTACTATTTGGGGATGAAGGTTTGGCAGGAGCCTGGACATATTTTCCTGGGACAGGGGAAGTATGCAGTTGATATTCTGAGGAGATTTCGGATGGAGGACTGCAGGCCGATGTCTACACCTATGATCACCAACTGGAAGCAACTCCATGCTTCTGAGGGTAAGTTGGTGGATCCTACACTTTACCGTCAACTCGTTGGATCTTTGATGTATCTAGTCAACACCAGGCCAGACTTGTGTTTTGCGGTGAACACTCTTAGTCAATTCATGGTGGAGCCTAGGAGTGTACATTGGACTGCCGCAAAACATGTGCTGAGATACCTAGCAAGTACAGTGGACTATGGTTTGGACTACAGGGGTTCGGGTGGAGTCAGCTTGGTTGGTTTCACAGATTCAGACTGGGCAGGTTGTGTGAGAGATCGTAAGAGCACTTCCGGTTGTTGTTTCAGTTTGGGCTCAGCAGCAGTGTCGTGGTTCAGTCAGAAACATAAGTTCGTTGCATTGAGTTCTGCCGAGGTTGAGTATATGGCAGCCAGCCAGGCTACTTGCGAAGCATTGTGGCTTCGTAAGTTGTTGGTAGATTTATTTGATCAGGAGCTTAAACCTACGGTGATCTATTGTGACAATCAAAGTTGCATTCAGCTCTCTGAGAATCCGGTGTTCCATGACAGGTCAAAGCACATTGAGATCAGGTACCATTTCATCCGAGACTACGTCGAGAGAGGAGCAGTTGAGTAGCAGTATATTTCCACTGATGAGCAGGTAGCAGATATCCTGACAAAATCTTTGGGGAGGGGCAAGTTTGTCTTCTTCAGAGACAAGTTGGGAGTGGTGCAAAACACCTTCCTCGGTAAGAGGGAGTGTTAGTTTTTGTACCTAGGGAAGTGTTCCCCTAGTGACACTTGCCTAAGTCACTTAGAAAAGGGGAAAAAGGTGACCCTCACATTAATTGCACTTAATGAGACTTTATAAAATGAAAGTCACTTTCTGATAAATTTAAGTGGGTGAGTGAAATTAATTATTTATGAGAAATAAATGGAGCATTTAATTTCAACCGTAGATCTAAATCTATCTCATCCATTGGATTTAGGAAACCCTAGGGTTTGATCAAAAAGGTATGAGGGAGGCATTCACATTCACTTTTTGCCGATTGAAGTGAAGAGAAGAGAGGAGAGAGAGAGCTTTGGAGAGGGCACGAATATCGAGGCAACCAATTTGCATTGGCACAAATTTCGAGGCATTTGCTGGGCATTTAATGCACAGTACGGATTCCTAGCAGCATTTATTCTTCAGTTGGCACAAATCCCGAGGTGAACCATTTAACAGCAGCTGGGCACGAGTTTCAAGAAATCTGCACACATTTCGAGGAGATTTTTGGGCACAAATCCTGAGGACAAAGGGCACTATTTTTGAGGAAGTACTTTGGCACAGAAACCGAGATTGTGGGCACTGTTTTCGAGACAAGGACAGGCTACACAGAAATCGAGACCATACAGTATGGTACTATACCTTTCTGCACAGAAATCGAGGTACGGACAGGCACAGATATCGAGGCTGATATATGGCACAGAAATCGAGATATATTTCTGCACAAAAATCGAGATATAGTGCACCACAGAAATCGAGGTAAAGGATTGCACAGAAATCAAGGATACAGATTTCTGTCCTTTCTCTCAGCACAGATTTCGAGGTTATAAATAGCACAGTTTCCAAGGCAGCTTCAGCACAGAAATCGAGGCAGTCTTCAAATGCATTTATTGGTGGAGATAAGTTAACATTTTCATTATATTGCTGTCCTATAATTTCACTGAAAAAATAAAAAACTCTCTCTCTCTTACTGGTTTTCCCCGTGGGGGTTTTTCCAGGTCACAGTTGCCGAAAATCCTGAGTCTGAAATTTTAATGGTGTGCATGTGATTTTAATTTTCTGTCTGTTAGTATGATTTTACAGCGTGTTTAATTGTTAAAGAAATTTTCATAAGTAGTTTTCAGCCAATGCAAAACAGGCTGGAAATGAAAACCACTGAAAAGTTGACATAAACCTGTTGAAATTACAGGACTAAAACATCATTTTCTGTTAGTGATATTTCGTCAAACACTTAGCATGAAAACTTGATTTAATGCTCAACTGAGTTTTTGTTTTGCTAAGCTACTGAAAGCAAAAATACTGAAAACTGGAACACAAATACACATTCATGCTACTGATAGAATCTAGCTGAAGACACAGGTACCCATAAGAACACAGAAATTTTAGGGCCAATGCCCAGGGCAAAACCCTCACCTCTGTGAGGTAAAACCCGGAGAGATTTTTATAGAGAGAGAAAGCATAATTTACAGAGAGATATTTAGCTGGACAAAACTGAGAAAAATCACTTGAGAAACTGAATAGCAAATAACAGAGATTTGTACCAGCTGTAAGGCCTGCTGTACGGCCTCTTTACTTCAGCAAATAATTTGGAAAACGTGCCAGGAGCAGCTGCCTCGATTACTGTGCATTCAAACTCAGTCAGAGATTAAATGCATCGATTTATGTGCTGCTATACGGCCTGCTGCA
Source organism: Larix kaempferi (assembly GCA_027924585.1). Classification (NCBI taxonomy): domain Eukaryota; kingdom Viridiplantae; phylum Streptophyta; class Pinopsida; order Pinales; family Pinaceae; genus Larix; species Larix kaempferi. The sequence goes on along the minus strand of BSBM01001229.1, from coordinate 37,372,747 downwards.
ATAAAGACAGTGTACGGCCTGTTGTACCTTCACTGTACGACCCAGCTGCTGTACTTCTTCTCCTCGATTTCTGTGCTATTACTTCTGCCTCGTTTTCTGCGCCCCTTCAAATATGATCTCTCTCTATCTCTGCTCTCTCTCCCACGAGACTGAAAAATCTCTCACTCTCCTCTAGATGTCCTTCTCTAGATTCAATGTGCTGCTCCTTTTCCCAAAGCTTCATTAAATAAGTGAAACTTCACTTTGAAACCCTAACTAATAAACCCTAACCCTAACTCACCTTTTGAACGATCAAGATTAGATTAGATCTAAGGGTCAATATTAAATACTCATTAAATGTCCTTTTTACTCATTTAATGATATTTATTACATTTCACTTTATTTAATAAAGTCACTTTCACTTTATAATGTAAAGTCACTTTTTATAAAATAAAGTTGACTTAGGAAAAACAAATACAAAGATGTGTCCCCACCAGACATTACCAAAATGGTGAAGGACTTACTGAGTTACATAAACTAACACTCCCTCTTAACGAGGAAGGTCCTTCAAAAATCTAAGTCACTGTCCTTTTTCATCTGCTAGAGCTCCCTCTTGCTCCTGAATCTGGATCTGTGACCAGTAGACCACTTTGAATGCTTCGTAAGAATCTGCATCTTCCTCAGCATTCCCCTGCTCAAAAACCTCATAATGATTGAGTCTCCTGCCAGTACTCAATAGAGAACTACTGTTCTCTGGAAACTGAATAATTGGCGCCACTGCAGTTCCCCCTTCTGATCTGGAATCAGAAATCCATCCAGATGTCTGATATACATTAGGTCCTTTTAATGTATATAAACCTTCCTTCTGACAACCAAGCAGAATGGTGCCATCCTCATTTCCGACTGGAGTCAAGAACACATGCTCCCTCATGAAGAGTACTCCGAACCCCATGTTCTCCAGAGCTGCTACTGAGATCAAGCTGGTCTTCAGATCTGGTACAAACAAAACCCCATGAAGGACTAGGGTTTCGCCATCAAACAAACTGAATCGGACTGAACCGATTCCCCTCACTGCTCTAACTGTGTCACCCTGCTGAACAAGGTGTCCTGGACCCACCTCTGTCACACTAAAGAACTTACTTAGTGTGTCTGTCATATGTTTTGTCGCTCCACTGTCAATGAGCCATTCATGACTCAGAATCTTTCTGCAGCTTCCAATACTGGATGCTATAGAAACAAGTGCAAATTCCTCTTCAAATGTCTTTGCAAAATCGGCTATAGCAGCCTGAGCTGAAGATTCTGGAACTGAGGCCTTCTTCTTCCTCTTCTCAGTGTTTGGACACTGAGATGCATAATGGCCAAAAGTGTTACAGGCAAAACAACGAACCTTACTGAGGTCCTTCTTCTTCCTCTTTCCAGCAGCAACAAAAGCTACATTCTCTTCTTCTCCACCCAGAGGACTCTGAAGAATCCCCTCTCTTGATTCTTCCTGGACGAAATCATCCCATAATCTAGTCCAGTCTGGTAGCTTATCTCTGGCCACCACTCCTTTCACAAAGGTATGCCATTTGGTGGAGAATCCGTTTAGAGCCTGCCTAACAAGCTCTTCATCCTCTACTTGCTCACCGGCTGCACACAGCTCATCCCTGATCTGAGTGATCTTGGTGAGGTAAGCAGTCACAGAGTCAGTTTCCATCATCTTGGTATTTCTGAGCTTTTCTCTCAGGACCATCTTCCGGTTCTGATTCTTGCTCTGATAAAGGGTACACAATGAAGACCACATGTTAAAAGCATATGTCTTCCCGGAAATAAAAGGGATCACATGATCCTTGATAGAGTCAAAGAGTATCCGCTGTGCTTTGATGTCTTTCTTTTCAAATGCAGTCTTCTGCGTTGCATCTGTAGGAACTGCCACAGTAGCAGAAGCTCCCACGATGTCCCATAATGCCTGCTCTTTGAACAGTATCGTGATCCTTTCTTTCCACGGACTGAAATTACTGGATCCATCCAGCCTGTCCTCAAACCTCAACCCTGCTGCTGCCATAATGCTTGAATCTGACTTTCACCTGCAATATCCTTTCTTCTATGTTCTCTACACACATGTACAATAGTCTTCAGCAAAACCTCTACGCTCTGATACCATGTTGAAATTACAGGACTAAAACATCATTTTCTGTTAGTGATATTTCGTCAAACACTTAGCATGAAAACTTGATTTAATGCTCAACTGAGTTTTTGTTTTGCTAAGCTACTGAAAGCAAAAATACTGAAAACTGGAACACAAATACACATTCATGCTACTGATAGAATCTAGCTGAAGACACAGGTACCCATAAGAACACAGAAATTTTAGGGCCAATGCCCAGGGCAAAACCCTCACCTCTGTGAGGTAAAACCCGGAGAGATTTTTATAGAGAGAGAAAGCATAATTTACAGAGAGATATTTAGCTGGACAAAACTGAGAAAAATCACTTGAGAAACTGAATAGCAAATAACAGAGATTTGTACCAGCTGTAAGGCCTGCTGTACGGCCTCTTTACTTCAGCAAATAATTTGGAAAACGTGCCAGGAGCAGCTGCCTCGATTACTGTGCATTCAAACTCAGTCAGAGATTAAATGCATCGATTTCTGTGCTGCTGTACGGCCTGCTGCAATAAAGACAGTGTACGGCCTGCTGTACCTTCACTGTACGGCCCAGCTGCTGTACTTCTTCTCCTCGATTTCTGTGCTATTACTTCTGCCTCGTTTTCTGCGCCCCTTCAAATCTGATCTCTCTCTATCTCTGCTCTCTCTCCCACGAGACTGAAAAATCTCTCACTCTCCTCTAGATGTCCTTCTCTAGATTCAATGTGCTGCTCCTTTTCCCAAAGCTTCATTAAATAAGTGAAACTTCACTTTGAAACCCTAACTAATAAACCCTAACCCTAACTCACCTTTTGAACGGTCAAGATTAGATTAGATCTAAGGGTCAATATTAAATACTCATTAAATGTCCTTTTTACTCATTTAATGATATTTATTACATTTCACTTTATTTAATAAAGTCACTTTCACTTTATAATATAAAGTCACTTTTTATAAAATAAAGTTGACTTAGGAAAAACAAATACAAAGATGTGTCCCCACCGGACATTACCAAAATGGTGAAGGACCTACTGAGTTACATAAACTAACAAAACCAGCATGCAGTAAACTCAAGAAAATTTACAATCGTGAGCCTTGGGGTAGCTGTCCATTGTCTCTGAGAAATTGCAAGCTACAGGATATATTTCGTAGCGTACATAGTCAATTTTAGTGTGACACTGGGAGTGTTAATTATGATTTATTTATGAGGGGACACCTACAGCAGATTTGATATTTGCAAAGCAAGTTCCCAGACGTCTGCTACAGCACTAGAACAACCTCATTTTGTTGATAAAAAACTATCTATCAGATCTGCTCATGTAGCATTTCCAGGCATGTACTTACAGTCCTTTTTAATTAAATATCAGATCTGAAGTTTTTCTCCTTTTTGGTTGTATGTGCTAGTAATCTTGTGGCTGATTTATTGTATAAGCATCTATGGTGTGAATGATCGATGGTACACATGGCTATCTAAAAGAGAGGGAGATCTCAAAATTCAACCATGAGAAATGAATAAGAAGGACAACTCTTATATAGGTTGTTGGTCAATCTCATTCTACAATAAAATATCAATAAATCCTAAATCTAGGCTAGGGTGGAGTAAACAATGAATAACCTCAACTAAAACCCTAACAAACTCTAACAATATCCAAAATATGAGGTGGTCAATGCCACGTGTACAATGTCCATGATATACAAGGCTCGTGATAGAGGGCGCATCTCCAAGAAATGAGGGAAGGCAACAAGTAGAAGCAATGTCCTAAAAAGTAGAAGCAACGTCCTAGCCTCCAAAGGCTCTCCAAGGCAAGCACTCTGTTACGTGGTACCAGTACCAGCGCACCTTCAGATGTGTCCCAGGGAGAGAGGGCCATTTTTTTCATCACTCTAGTGGCATTTTTCTCAGCACTGAGGCTTTTGTCTCTCTTCCAGGTCACCACTAACACCCTCCTGATCCCTCTGCATCACAACGCCCTCTCTCCTTGGGCTTCTTCTCATGATGACGTCATCTCTTGTACTAGGTCGTGTTTCCTTATATGGGGGGGCGTTGAGGCATTTTCACTACTGTTGGGATTAGATGGGGCATGACGTCCCCTCCCTGCCTACTCCAACCTTCAGTTTGGAGTGATTTGCTCACTTTTAGTCCTTTTAGTCAATTTTGGGTAAACTCTGGGGAAAATGCCCCAAGTTACCCACAAATTTGATTATTTTATATTATTTTATGTTATAATTTTAGGTTGACATTTTAATGCATGTAGGCTTGGTTATGGATTGAATGGTAGCCCTAGGGCTGCATTCTCTTTGAATAGAGCGATTTATCTACTTTTCTATCCCTTAGCATAGTAGAAACGCTCCCAAGAGGAGGTTCCTACATAGTTTATCCTTGGAGCTCCAACTTTGCCCTAGTTTAGGCTCTTGAAACCAACCCTTTGTTAAATTTTGCACCCAGAGAAGTGTTTTTCCACCTTGAGATGCCTAGGAGTGGACAAAACATTAAAACGTGGTCCCTAGCACTTTATTAAAGTGAGATGTACTTTATGTTTATAAAGTCTCTTTAAGTTGTTTTTCTCCTAAGTTCACTTTATGAGAAATAAAGTGAGTTATTATTTAAAAAGGGAACTCACGTAATTAAATGATATTTGAGCATTAAATATTATTTATTGAGTTATTAATGAGCAATTAATGTGAACCCTTGATCATATCTAATCTAAGCCATTGGATGAAAAAGGAGGAAGTTGCCATGAATAAAAAGGGAGGAGTTACGGATCGAAGGCATCATTGTTCACTTTCACCAAAGAGATTTTGGGAGAGCAAGAGACAAGAGAGAACGGTTTTGAGAGAAGTCGAACTTGAGAGGAAGAAGACAAATTCTGGAACAAATTCCAAGGAAATCCATACAGCAAGAATCTATACAGCAGCATTAAAAGGCAAAGAAATCGAGGCAAAGCATACAGTACCAGTTCGTACAGCTGCACAAAAATCAAGGATGAGAAGTGGCACAAATTTCAAGGTGACAGTCCATACAGGTTGCACAGATTTTGAGGCATTAAATTGCTGTCCCATGCACATATTTCGAGCGACTGTTTTTGCGCACATGTGAGGCCGTACAGCAGTTTGTTGGGCACAATTTTCGAGGAAATGACAGAAAATTGCAGCAAGCCGTACAATGAGAGTTTGGCACAAATTTTGAGAAGAAAATTGCTGAGATAAGTACAGATGTTAATTTGTGTAATTTCTCTCTCTGACAGAAATAAATTTCTCTCTCTAAACAGGTTTTCCCTTCGGGGTTTTTCCTGGGCCAAGTTGGCTAAAATTTCTGAGTCTAAATATTTTCATGTGGCTGATTTAAATTTCTATAGATGAAAATGTTGTAAAAATTGTTGGTTTATCCAGCAATACTAAGAGGGGGGGTGAATCAGTATTGCCTTCTTTTTCCTTTAATTAAAACAATTAGTATTTAAACAATGTATACTATGAATCAAACAAGCAAGGACAGAGAATTTTATCGTGGAAACCTCAAAAATCAAACTACAAAATCAAACTTATTAATAAAATTATTTCTACAAAATTATTTTTCTGCTGCAACAGAAAGGATGCTTCAACATCCCAGTTTTCTATCTGCACCAACAGATAAGGATGCTGCAACACCCTTGTTTTCCAACTGCTACTGGAAGGAGGCTACAACCTCCTTGACAGGCTTCGACCTGCCACTAGCACCACCCAACTTCCCTGATATTTATAACTTCTTGATTTTCTACTTGATTCATCAATTCAAGAAATGCTTCATGCTCCTAGTCTCTCCCTTTCTTTATGTTGTTGGTCTCTCCCTTTCTTTATGCTGCTGCGATCTGCACTTTTGAGACACTTTCTTCTAATTCAAAACTTCATTTAAATAACTCTTATATTTCAGGTCACACCTCTCCATTCTGTGTCTTTCCAATTCGTTCCTTTCCAAATCTTTGTTTATTAACTTCTAATTTAAATCTCTGTTTATTACTGATTTTTAATTAATTAATTAATTAAAACTTTCGATCATTCTTTAACATCAATACCAACACATATTATAACATTCTTCCCCTTTGGCATTGATGGCAACACCAAAGATAGTCTCCCCCTTTGACAACAATGACAAAGGCCCCCTTTTGACAGCTCCCCCTGTCAACATCTCTCCCCCTGACAAGGTATTATCTTCTTTTTAACTACTGTAAGGAGATTACTCCCAATTTTTGTCTAAGATACTCAAAGGCTTCTTTGGGTAATGGCTTAGTGAAGATATCAGCTATATGTTCCTTTGTATCAATATATTCCATTTTGACAACCTTTTGTGACACTTGATCTTTTAGGAAATGATATTTTATTGGAATTTGCTTAGTCTTAGAGTGCATGACAGGATTTTTTGATATGTTTATGGCACTGGTATTGTCACAATTTATCACTATGGGATGCTCATACTTCACAAGTATGTCTTCCAATGTCTACTTCATCCAAATGACTTGAGTACAACATAATGCAGCAGCAATATATTCAGCTTCTGCTGTAAATAGTGCAATGGAAGGTTGTTTCTTGCTTAGCCATGATACCAAACAGTCTCCCAAGTAGAATGTTGCTCCATTGGTACTCTTTTGGTCATCAACACTTCCTGCCCAAACTGCATCAGTGAAAGCTTTTAAAGTGAAGTCTTGGACTTTTGGGTACCATAAACCATACTCCATAATACCTTTCAAATATTTGAAAATTCTTTTTACTGTTGTTACATGTGTTTCTTTGGAGGCTGATTAGAATCTAGCAACCAATCCTACAGCTTGCATCACATCCGGTCTTGTAGCTGTCACATATAGCAGACTACCTATCATAGATCTATACATAGCATGATCCACTTCCAAAGATTCATCATCCTTGCTTAGCTTACAGCCAGTGATCATGGGGGTACTAACAGGCTTGGAATCTTCCATCTTAAATTTTTTTAGCATCTCTTTAATGTACTTGGTTTGAGAAATGAAAATCCCTTTGTCTGATTGAGTGACTTGTAATCCTAAGAAGAACGTTAGTTCTCCCAACAGAGACATTTCAAATTCTTTCTTCATATCTGAAGCAAAGTTTACACTTAGGACTTGTAGATCACTTCCAAATATGATATCATCTACATAGACAACAGCAATGATCATATTCTCATATTCAAATTTTATGTAGAGATTACTATCAGTGGCCCCTCTTCAGTATCCTTGTTGTTTCAAGTAGTTGTCAAGTCTTGAAAACCATGCCCTTGGAGCTTGTTTGAGACCATAGAGTGCCCTTTTTATTTTGCAAACATAATCTCTGTTTTTTTATAAGAGAAAACCTTCAGGTTGTTCAATATAGACTTCTTCTTCAATATTTCCATTCAGAAATGCAGATTTAACATCCATTTCATATACTTTGAAATTTTTGTAACATGCAAAAGCTAAGAACATCCGGATTGCTTCAAGTCTTGCTACAGGGGCAAATGTTTCTTCAAATTCAATACCTTCCACCTGAGCATATCCCTTGCATACTAGTCTGGCCTTGTTTATTATTAGTTTACCATCTTCATTTAAGTTGTTGTTGAAAATCCACTTGGTCCCAATCACATTCTTGCCTTTAGGTCTTGGTACAATTTCCCAGGTTTGGTTCTTCTCTATTTGGTCCAACTCCTCATTCATAGCTTTGATCCAATCATCACTTTTGCTAGCTTCTGCAAATGTTTTAGGCTCTACTAGCAAAAGTAGTGCTTGTTCTTGATCATATATTGACCTTTTTCTTGTTTGAACTCCAGTACTTATGTCACCAATAACTTGACTTTCAGGATGATCTCTTTGAATTCTTCTTGATGGTGCTCTTGTATCAGGTCTTGGAGAATCTTCTTTGTTATTTTCGTGAGATACCTCATCTTCCTTTTCTTCCTACTCAATTTCTTCTTCATCTTGTGAATCCTCTTTCCTTTGTGAGTCTTCTTCGTCCTTATCATTATTTGTTATCTCATCATCTTGAGCTCTAATACTTCTTGGCTTCATCTCATCTATTCTTACATCTGCACTCTTTTTGATCTTGTGTACTCTTTGATTGTAACATCTATATGCTTTCTTGGTGGATGAATATCCTAGAAATATTCCTTCATCGGTTCTGGAGCCAAACTTACCAAGATCATCGTCATTCCTCTTTATGTAGCACTTACTACCAAACTCTCTGAAATATTTGACAGAGGCAGGTCTTCCATACCATAGTTCATAAGGAGTCTTGTCATGATTTACTCTGAGTTGTCCTCTATCAAGTACATAGGCAGCTGTAAATACTACTTCTCTCCAATATGCATCTGAAAGTTTTGCTTCATTAAGCATAGTTCTGGCTGCTTCTTGGACTGTCCTATTTTTACTTTCCACAATGCCATTTTGTTGAGTCCTTGGAGCTGAAAATTGTCTTTTAATTCCATGGGTTTCACAAAACTCATTGAATTCGTTTGAGGTAAACTCTCCTCCATTATATGACCTTAAACATTTGATTTTCAGATTGGTCTCATTCTCAACCATTGCTTTAAAAATTTTAAACTTCTCAAAAGCTTCTGATTTTTCTTTGAGTAATGTCACCCAAGTCATCCTTGTATAATCATCAATGAACAACATGAAATAGGATTCTCCTTGCAAGCTTTTAGTTCTTGTTGGTCCACAAAGATCAGTGTGAACTATTTTCAATGGTTGTGAGGATGTATATTCCTTGATTCTGAAGCCGGCTTTAGTTTGTTTCCCATGTTGACAATGTTTACAAACTGAATTTTGAGGCTTCACAATCTTTGGCAAGCCTCTTACAGCTTCCTTCTTACTCACCTTTATAAGATTGTCAAAATTCAAGTGTCCCATCCTTCTATGCCATAGCCAGCTTTCATCAATCAAACTCATGTGGTATTGCTCTTCATTTTCTAGGATGTATACATCAAGCTTGAAAAAATCGCCGAAAAATCGCGACTTTTTGTAAAAGTCGCGAGGTGAAGGCCCTGCCGAAAAATCGGCGCTTAAAAATCGCGATTTTTTAAAAAGTCGACGATTTCCGACTTTTTCAAAAAATCGGCGATTTTTTCGAAAAAATCGCGAGTTGAAGGAAAAAATCGCCCAGGATTTTTCAGAGTTTTAAAAACTCGGGTTTTTTTTTTATAAATTTGATGAGTTTTGTACATGTAACATTGATGTCAACAGTACTAAATGGTAATGTTAAAATTAAAGTAAAAGTGACATTCTCTTTATCTTTCATTTTCCATCCTTTTACTTAAATTTGTAACATTACCAATATTTGTTTCAGGATGTTTGAGAGTGGTTCCAACCTCATCAGACTTCATATGCAAAAAGTAGGATTTTAGATCCCATTTAGAATTCAACAGACTTAATGGTTTTCGGGATTTCAGGATTCCAACGTTTCTAGTGGATTCTATCATGTATGTGGGTAAGGGATTGGAATTTAATGAAGTACATCAAACTCTCTATGTACCTTGATGTTGGTGGTGTCGATGCCTGATTGTTAAAGTTGTTTGAATTCCACTGTCATGACCTTAATAAAAAAATGTACCCTTCAGTCAAGCAAAATCACTTATTAAGCATGGGAAGCTCTTTCTACCTTATTTTAACGCTTGGATTAAGAAGTTTGAACAAAATTGTAGGGTGTTAATTGATGTCCTTGGAGGATCAACTTCGAGATTGGAAGCAGAGGCAAAGTCTAGAGCCTAGAGGTGGGGGAACATGGTGCTATTGATGAATATGATCTCGACATAGACAATGATTTTGATGATTATGTTTTTTCAATTTTGATTTAGATATGTATTGCACTTGGTGCCATTTTGATAATATTTTGTCTCTAATGGTTTGGAATCATAGCTTGGAATCTTTAATATATATATTTTTCATTAAAATTGTAAAATTTTATGTATTTTTTAACAGTCTGAGTCATTGAAATCAAACGACTCCAAGTTATTTGCATCCACTACATCTATATATTAGTGCTTTCTACATATTTATGTTCCAATGTGTTTATCTGATGTTATTGTTGCTTTATATGTTTAAAATTCTGAAAAAAATGAATGTATTTTGTATTTTTTAATGTTTGCCGACTTTTTCCGATTTTTTCCGATTTTTTCGCCGATGTTGCCGAGAAATTGTTTTCGGGACCCTTGCCGACTTTTTGCCGAGTCCGACTTTTTCAACGTTGGTATACATTACTTGAATTCCTTACAGCAATCCCAATAAGTTTTCCTGAGTTTTTCTTCCTGATTTCACATTTCTCGGAATCAAATATGCAAATGTGGCCTTGATCACATGTTTGACTCATACTAAGAAGATTAGGCTTTAAGTCTTCTACTAGTAACACATTTTCAGCTCTGATTTTATTTCCGATAGCAACTGTACCTTTTCCAATTATCTTAGAGGACATATTGTCTCCAAAAGTAACTTTTCCCTTTTGATCTCTTTTTAGGCTTATGAACTTGTTTGGATCTCCTGTCATGTGTTTTGAACATCCACTATCAACATTGCATATATTTTGCTTTTCTGTTGCACATAGAGCTATCATGTATTCTTTCCTCTCTACTATTTCTTTTTTCTTCCAGAGCTTTCTCTACTCTTTGTCTTGAAACCTGTTTGCAGTATTCCTTTCTGTAGGAGTCATTAGTTTGCATTCTCTAGCTATATGTCCATGGTTCTTGCATTTGTAACATTCTATATCATAGCTTTGTAGAGGTGCAAATGAGTTATGGTTTCCTTTTCTTTCTTTTGGATAATTGTTAGATGTATTCTTCTTATGAAAATGAACCATTCCATATGCTTTGCAATTCAGGGCTTTATGTCCAAAATTATTACATGAGTAGCAGTGACCCAAAAAGATCTGTTGATACCTGCTTGTCATTGATCTTCTAGGCACCATATTTGTCTCATGTACGTGAGGATTAGATTTTTGACTATCCCTTATTTTGGTTGGACTCATAAGTGCAGCAGCATAACTCTTTTTGTTATATCCTAACCTAGTTTTGTCACTTGATGGTCTTTGGGCACTTAGGATGTCATCTAGAGTCTTCGAACTCTTCTCAAATTTTGTTTTACTAGATTTCTCATAAAGTTTCTATTTAAGCTGAATAATTTCTGCTTCAAGTCTTTCAGATTCTTGCATTCTTTCTTTGAGTTGTAATTTTAAGTTCTCTTCAATCTTCTTAGCCTCTTGGAGTTGGATCTTCAGATCTACAATGATTTGACTTAATTCCTCATCTCTTGTCTTTTGTTCCTCTTCATGATCAGCTAGTTGTGTTTTTGAACATTTAATCTTCCTTTTACTTTTTCTCAATTCTTCAAGAGCACTTATGAGTTCGGCATTTAGGTCCACCTCTCCTTCCATATCTGATTCATCATCTAGAGCTTGAGTTTATATTCCCATGAATAGAATTTATGTTTCCTCATCTTCTTCTTCTTCATCTTCACTATCTTCCATAGTGTAAAAGATCTTCTTCTTCCCATTAAACTTCTTTTTGTTTGCTGCAATGTTCTTCTTGAATTTCTTAGAGGTTTCTCTATCATCACTATCATCTTGTTTGGGATACGGACATTTTGATGCAAAATGTCCAATTCTACCACAATTAAAGCATTTCAAGGGTCGCTTTCCTTCGTACTTACCAGTACCTTTCTCAAGTTTCCTGATGAAAAGAGCTTCTTCATCATCTGAGTTCTCAGAGTGGTTTTGGGGTAATGTTTCAGATTTCTTTGACTCTTTCATGGCTTTGAATGCTGCCTCTTTTCTTGATGGCTTATTCTGTTATGTTCTCATCTCATAGGCAGTGAAGATTCCATGTAAATCATCCACTGATAGAAATTCAAGATCATCCCGACCTTCCACAGTAGACACTTTGGAATCATACCTCATTGGTAGTGTTCTTAGTACCTTTTCAACAACTTCTTTCTCTTGTATTTCTCCTCCCAGGCCTTTGATTACATTGACAATTTCATCTACTCTTAAAAGGTAATCTGTTATGTTTTCCTCTTCTTTCATTTTCAGACTTTCGAATTGTCCTTTATATGTTTGGAGTTTGGATTTTTTGACTTTGGTAGCTCCTTCATACAATTTTTTTAATTTGTCCCAAGCATCTTTGGTTGTCTCACATTGCATGACTTTGACAAGCACTGAATTTGACAGTCCATTCAAAATTGCATTCAATGCTTTTGCATTGGCTTCATATTTATCATGTTCATCTTTATCTATCAGTGGACTGGCTGGTATTTTATAACCCTTTTCAACAACATTCGAAACTTTGCATCCAAGAGACATTAGATGGCATCTCATTCTTACACTCCGGTATGCATAAATTTCTCCTGTGAATAATGGAGGTCTGTTAGCAGCTAAACCTTCTAGTTGATCCATAGTGTTTTAATAGGATCTTCCTTCCAATGATTAAACTATAGTGAAGGAACCTTGCTCTTATAGCAATTGTTGGTTTATCCAGCAATACTGAGAGGGGCGGTGAATCAATATTGCCTTCTTTTTCCTTTAATTAAAACAATTAGTATTTAAACAATGTATACTATGAATCAAACAAGCAAGGACAGAGAATTTTATCGTGGAAACCTCAAAGAGCAAACCACAAAATCAAGCTTATTAATAAAATGATTTCTACAAAATTATTTTTCTGCTGCAATAGAAAGGATGCTTCAACATCCCAGTTTTCTATCTGCACCAACAGATAAGGATGTTGCAACACCCCTGTTTTCCAGCTGCTACTAGAAGGAGGCTACAACCTCCTTCACAGGCTTCGATCTACCACTAGCACCACCCAACTTCCCTGATATTTATAACTTCTTGATTTTCTACTTGATTCATCAATTCTGGAAATGCTTCATGCTATTGGTCTCTCCCTTTCTTTATGCTGCTGCGATCTGCACTTTTGAGACACTTTCTTCTAATTCAAAACTTCATTTAAATACCTCTTATATTTCAAGTCACACCTCTCCATTCTGTGTCTTTCCAATTCGTGCCTTTCCAAATCTTTGTTTATTAACTTCTAATTTAAATCTCTATTTATTACTGATTTTTAATTAATTAATTAATTAAAACTTTCGATCATTCTTTAACATCAATGCCAACACATATTTTAACAAAAATCTCATGTGTTTCAAGCAAATTGTTAATTTTTTGTTTATGAGAAGCTAATGGGGTTTGGACATTAAACTCTATGCAAACTAAACTTGAAACCAGGTTGGGGTTTACAAAATTTACACCCTTGAGGTCGTTTGAAGAAGCCCTAATCTAGTGACAAGGAAAAATTCCCTCCAAGAGGAAGGCTGGTCACCTTCCTCTAAGGCTAGGGTTTGGGATAACATCCATTAAAACCCTGAGTTTGTCCATTTTCTCTACATCAAAGTTCAAACCCTAGTTTGTACATTTGTAAATATTATTTTAGGTTAATTTCTCTTGCATTTTCATCTGTAATTTTGCATTTTCATGGTAGTATTAGGCTTATAATTAGGTCTGCAATTTCATGTTTGAAACCCTAAGAAAATCAAAAAATTAAAATTTTCAATTTTTGGCCTCTCTAAAATTTGGGCCCTCCCTCTTATAAATTCGGCCTGCCTTTCTTGTCCCTAGAAACCCTAGGGCGAAATTTTAGGGGCCCTAAAAATCCCAAAAAAAAATAAAAAAAATTATGAAAAACTAAAACCTGATTTTCTGCCCTAAATTAGGCCTTAGGGTCTTCCCCCTAACCCTAGCGACCCTCTTCTCTTCTTTCCTTTCTTCCTTTTCATCCCCTTCTTCCTTCACTCTCCTCTTCCCTTCCTCTCTCCTTCATCCCCTTCCTACCTCCTCTTCAACATTACCCTAGCTTCTCCTCTTCCTTCATACCATCGGCCTCCTAAAAGGACTCGGTCTCCTCATGAGGAACCTCGGCCCTATCTCCTTGGCCATCTCAGCCCTCACTCCTCCATTAGGGACCTTATCTAAGGCCTAAAACCACCTCTTTCAGACCTCTCCTTGCTGTTGTTGTAGGTCTGCTCCTGCTGCATACTGTCAACATAGGACAGTTGTAAATCCCAAGAATACTCATCTGCACATACAAGCAAAGAAGAAGGTTAGGCTTTTTTGTTGTCAAGTGTAATTAAGGGCTGATAAGTAGAGGTTGGAAGGTCTAAAATCTCCCTGAAGCAGAGGTCTGAAATATAATATTACAGTCTGATATATATATATTAGTTTATTTCATGACAAAATCACTCAGAATTTGAATGACTCATCGCATGCATCTTTTTATGATTTTCATTGCCACAAATTAACATCAAAGGAAAGATATCCTACTGCTGTTAGACACATATTGTTGACAAATTGTATGTATAAAAGTGAGAGAGTGAAGTTTGTTTCAAAGTGCTTGTGGTAAGGTTTATCTTCATATCTGATTACTTTTTAATTGCTACAAGTAATTATCATACTACTGATAATAATCAAAGTTACAAAAATCAGCCGATTTCTCGCGCTACACCGAAAAATCGCAATCTTTTGGAGGCCCTGATTTTTCAAGGAAAAATCGGTCAAAAAATCGGGCCGATTTTTGCCCGAAAAATAGTTGAGATATCGCCGTCGACTCGCAATTTTTGTGACAAGGTGAAAAAAGTGCGTTTTTTACTTTTAAAGCCCGCGGGAGCATTCCGTTCGGGCTCATTTGCTCGCTACAGCCGTGGAGAGGAGAGCCAAGGCGATTAGGGTGGGTTTTATTTTGCCCTAGGAGGAGATTAACCATCATTTAGCTCGCCATCAACCACCAGATTTGCAGATTGGAGCTTTCAGCTTCGCATTTGGGGTTTTTTCGGTTTTCCAGCTGAAGGTATGTAACAGTAAAACAAATTGCCCATTTATTTCTCATTTTCAGTTTTGCAGCAGTTATGTTATTGTTTGCCAAAAAACGTTTTGCAGCAGTAAAACAAATTGCCCAGTTAAACTGCATTAACAAATTGCCCATTTTCGGTTTTGCAGCAGTTATAACTTATGTTTGCCCAAAAACGTTTTTTTGAATTTTCTTGCCCTAGGTCGTTATTTGTAATTTGTTATTTTCTTGCCCTAGGTCGTTAGTTTTTGTTGTTATTTGTTATTTGTAATTTTGTTGTTTTTATTTTTTATTTTTTAAATTATATTTCATCAATCACATATGCAGCAACATGCTAATTTTTTTCTTTTTTGTTGCCCTAGGTTTACTTGAAACTTCATTTTTTCCATATACAAGATATCGAAAGGTTTTGATCCATTTTGGGAATATGGCACAGCTATTGATCTAGAAAATCGACAAACTCTCACTTGCAATCTATGTGGGAAAAGAATGACAGGTGGGATAAGCAGGCTGAAATATCACATTGCACAAATGCTAGGGCATGATGTGATTCCTTGCACCGCAACAAGTGAGGATCACATTAACAAGGCCAAAAAAGCAATTGAGGGAACTAAGCAAAAGAAACAATACAAGGAGGCTGTGAGACATCAAATTGCCTCAAGATCCGGGTCCGCATTTGGAGTGGGGGCTAGTGGGACGAGTCCGAAAACCTTCTCCACACAGCAGTCCACAATGCCTTCACCTTTGACTGCATCACCATTAGGTGCCTTTGTGTCGAGATGCACAGGTGGTGGACAACCTTCTATAAGGTCCATGATGAAATTAAAAGAGAAAAAAGAAGCAGATAGACTTCTGGGTTGATGCTTGCTATGGAGTGATATTCCATTTAACTTTTGCCAATAACCCATTTTATGTGTCCATGTTTGAGGCAGCTGATATTGTTGGACCAGGGTATAAGCCCCCCACTTATGAGGAGTTGAGAGGGCCCATCCTCCAGGATGAAAAGGCCGAATGCACTCAAAGGTTGGAGGATCTTCGAAAATCATGGGAGTTAACAGGATGCACAGTGATGTCAGGCGGTTGGACTGATATGAAGGGTAGGACCCTTCTCAACTTCTTGGTTCATTGTCCCAGTGGCATTATGTTTATGAAATCCGTGGATGCATCTGCATACGTCAAAGATGCGGGTTTACTATGTAGCTTGTTGGATGACTTCATCCAAGAGATTGGCTCGCAGCATGTTGTCCAAGTCATAACGAACAACACTACGAACTATGTGTCTGCTGGTAGGATGCTTATGGCCATGTATCCTTCACTATTCTGGACTCCTTGTGCGGCCCATTGCCTTGATTTGATGTTAAAGGATTTAGCCAAGATTGATTGGATCATGGATACCATTGCTTCAGCACGGAGCATCACAAAATTCATATACAATCACGCAGCAGTGCTTAGCTTGATGAGAACTTTCACAGGTGACAGAGAGTTGGTGCGTCCTTCCATCACATGCTTTGCCACTAGCTTTATTTCTCTCCAGTCCCTCTTGGGTTCTATGTGGGACTTGCAGAGGAGAACACCTTGTTTCACCTGATGCCAAGTAAGCTTCACCTTGTTTCAAATTTCGTTTTCTTTTTCTAATTCTTTTTTTTAAATTAAATTGTTTTTTCTTATGTTTCTTTAATTCGTTGTAGATACCTGGTGGGAAAACTATGGTGGTTGCATACCTATTCTACAAAAGCTTGCCATTCGAGTGCTCAGCCAGACATGTAGCTCTTCCAGTTGCGAGCGCAACTGGAGTGTATTTGAAAAAGTACACTCCAAAAAGCACAACAGGTTAGAGAATTTTCAATTTCATTATAAAATATAAATTATTGAATTCTAGTTTATAATTTTATCATTTATCATTATGCCCCTTTGCCTTCTAATTTATGCATTACAAATTGAAATTATTAACTTTATAATTTAATATCTAATTCTATGATCCTCCTACAGGTTGGATACTCCGCGCCTTAATGATTTGGTCTGCATCCACTACAATCTCAGGTTGTGGGTGAAGCAATTTCAGAGAAAAGTTGATGCAAAGGCCATTTCACTAGATGAGATCGACACCACTGCATCTTGGAGGATGGAGTGTGAGGAGCCTGCTATGGAGGTAGCCCCTGATTGGCTAGCGGATGATCATGATCGTGATCATGATGATGTTACAGAGGCTCCATATGAGGGTGATCCAGTTCCAGAGGAGTTTCACGTTGAGTCTAGGAGTGTGCCACAGTTAGATCCAGAGCCACAGGCAGGGTTAGAGGGAGATAGACCCGATAGTAGCACTGCTACTAGTAGAGGAGTAGCTGTAGGACTACCTCCTCAAGCTCCTTCTTCTTCTTCTTCTTCAGGACACCAGTTTCAGCCACCTTCAGGTTCTAGAGGACATCATTTTGCAGGGTCTTCTAGTTCTTCTAGTGGACGTCAGATACCAGTACGAGGCCCACAAGCCTCGAGGTCACCTAGTCCTAGAGGAAGGGCAAGGGACGTTTCCACAGCGATTACCTTTTCCCGTAAAAGGGGTAGAGGGAATCGATAGTTTATTTACTTTATTTCACTATAGATGACTCATGAGTCATGATGATGATCATGAGATACATTTGTTATAACTTATATTTTTATGATTCAGACATTCACTATTCACTATTCAGGAGTAGGACTGGGACACGATCCATTTTGATGTGTGATGTATCCCTAGACATCTTATATATCTTATATATCAGTTTTCTTTCCATATTCATGTGGCAATGTGTTTATTTGATGTTATTGTTGCTTTAGATGTTTAAAAAATTGAAAAAAATAAATATTTTTGTGTTTTTTAAGTTGCCGATGTTCTGTCGAGATATCCCGGGACGATGTTTCCTGGACCTTGCCGATTTTGTCGCCACGCCGATATTTGTAACATTGATAGTAATACTGTCACAATTTCTGAATCAGTGCATGAAAGCTAAGAGGTGGAACTAATTGAGAGTACCATTGATATTGCTTACTTTCCTATTGTCCTTTTGCTACTTTCCAGTTGTTACTAATTACTGCTATACTGTAGCTAGTACCTCTTCAAACAGATCTGAAACAAGCATTACTTGGCTACCAGAAAGGTGGTAAATATTGTGATTACTGGTATTTGCTAAGTTGTTCATTACACTCAATTGGTTATCCATGATTGTTAGTAGTAATCATCCAGTACCATTGGCATTTACACTTGGTAATCTATGTTCGTGTATGTGAATGTTGAAAATTGCTATTGAAAGTTACACTCATCTTCTTACTAAGTGATGATCGATTACTCTTATTCATACCTTGACATTTGCATAAGTGCTTGTATTGTTACCATTAAACAATTATATAGTATGTCTTCTTCATTCGCTTAAACATATTACTCAAGGCACTGGTCACTGACATTTTGTCTAGAAGGCATAGCTTCTAAGTGTTTTTGTAGATCACAGAAGGGCTCTCCCCTTGGAGGTTCCGACTCTCTGAAGAAGTTGGAGAAGTGGCTAAGGTGACAGTGGTCACTTTTCTCCATACATTTGTTCATCGGATACTAGCCCTGCTAGTTCATCTGGTAACACACTCAACAAGAAATGGTCCAAAAGGTGGAGCGCTTCCTCAAAAAGGTGAACGGTCTCCATGAAAAGGCTCCAAAAAGGCACAAACGGCAAAAATAGAATCGGCACTTTAATGTTTAAACGACAACTATGGATTTTCCAACTTCCTCAATATTTATCAAATTTTCTATTATAACCAATTTTCAGAAATCTCGCAACCACTATGCATCTAACGGCGTTGAGATGGCACAATTCTGGGCAATCTGTCAAAAGATAATTGCAAAATTCTGGGTAATCTGTCAAAAAGATAATTGCTCCTAAAGTTAGGATGCCCCTCCAAAAACATCTTGTCAAAAATGGCCTATAAAACTACCCTCCAAAGGGTGGGCGCTCATCAAGGGACAACTAATGAATGTAGAACAAGTCAACCAGTGCAAGAGGTTGCTTCCATACATCAAGGGGTCAAATCCTCAATCAAGTGGGGAATAACCTCAACATATGTGCCATAACGCCAACTCATCAATATAAACCCCAAATTCATCCATCAACCAATAGAATAATATAATCTTGCCTCCACATGTGTGCCAAAGGAGGGTGCCCTACGGTGAGTTGTCAGCATCAAAAGTCCTTGCAATCACCATCATGCATCACAATATGAAGAAAAGGCCCCTCAAAGTCAAAAACATGAAGCAAGACCTCAACCACATCATGAAACACCCCATGAAAAGTGAAAAAACAGCCAAAAAAAATGCACCTAGCGCTCCCAAAATACTAGCAATTTGGCTGATCATTTTGCACAATTGGAAAGGTCTCGAAAAGAGCTTTCCAACAATATATGGCAGTTCCCCAACGGAACTAAGATGAACGATATCTACTCTCTGGAAAATAAGGTACCAAACAGCTGAAAAAAGGCCCAAAAACCAGCAAAAACAACCCAAAAGGATGACATGATTACTCTAACACCCTGAAGAACTAGGCTACGTTTAGCATCATAAGATAGCCTATGAAAGAACTTTGCATCTATATATCATAAGCCCCCATCTAGGCTAGGGCATTGGAGAAACAAGGGTTTGAATACAAAGTCTTGTTTTGCACAATTTGTCCTGGAAACAACATCAAAACCAGCTGCAAAACCATGAACCCATGCCAAAAACTCAACACGATTACGGAAACCATCAATACACCAAGGAAAACCCATGAATGAGGAGCAACATATATAGCAATAAGCACCCAAACCCTCACCAATCATCAAATCTCTATGAACATCCAAAAGCTGTCATCCAAGGCATCATCAACATGTCACCCCTATGAAATTTATGATGAAAATTACAAGTGGACACCCATGCAAAATGGAGGGTAACAAGCCAAATCCAATATCACATATCATTGATTGAATATCTGCATTGAGTGTGTTGTTATCCAAGTTGCCTTAAACTCTTCAGTAAAGAGGGATCAAGGAACTTATGTTCCAACTTCCATCTAATACAATGGATTTTGCACCAAGGAAAAAGTTAAAAGCAAGAAGTTTACTCCAGAAAGTACAATATCATTATATGCTTTTGGCTATGTCCTAGCAAGCACTCTCTCTTGGAGAGAAACATATACAAGCCACACCACATATGTTTCATTGTGGATATGGATATCGTAATTTTACTTTTTGATAAGCATTGCCAATTTCAAAAACTATTTATTTCTATTATTTGTTGTTGCTCACTCATTGTTCCTGAAATGTCAATACATTAAAGCTGAGTTAGAGAGGTCATTGTATAGTGAGACATGCCTCCTAGTAACTCTAGGGAGGTCTCTTACTGGCCCATACTAGACAAATTGTTTCTTTAATGTATTGACTCATATCAATTTGATGAACGAGGGATAGCACAAGGAGAAGACAGAACTCCACAGAAACTGGCCCTGGTAATAAATTAGTTGAGAATGGGCATACTTCAAAACTAACAAGACAAGTTGATCTATAATAGACCTATCATCCTCTAATGAATAGTTGAATACCTTCTCTTATTTCCTTTCTTTCTTGCTCTAGCTACTTACTCTTTTAATATGCTGACCACAGAACCAGACAAACAAAAATAGACAAGTAAACTTCACAGGGATTCCAATTGTTCCTGAATAAAGATTAAGCACTACAAAAAAGAATGGTC
The DNA here is from genome assembly GCA_027924585.1 of Larix kaempferi. Taxonomy (NCBI): domain Eukaryota; kingdom Viridiplantae; phylum Streptophyta; class Pinopsida; order Pinales; family Pinaceae; genus Larix; species Larix kaempferi. The sequence continues at coordinate 37,352,063 of BSBM01001229.1, read as the reverse complement.
AAATATATTATCTGTGTGTTTGAGCTGACAAAATGCCAGTGATAAGCAGGCTATGAAGATGCATGCATGTATCCTGAAGCTACTACTCTTTTAATATGTTGACCGCAGAACCAGACAATCAAAAATAGACAAGTAAACTTCACAGGGATTCCAATTGTTCCTGAATAAAGATTAAGCACTACAAAAAGGAAAGGCCAAATATATTAACTGTGTGTTTGAGCTGAAAAAATGCCACTTATAAGCGGGCTATGAAGATGCATGTGTGTCTCCTGATAGCTGACAAACCATTGCTGATTAACAAGGTATTAAAACGAGAAAAACTGAAACTAGAGGGTAAAGATGCATACCTGAGTTCATAGGGAATGAACTTGTTAGGCATAGTGTCTGCTTCTATGAGTGGTGTAAGCTCTGTGCCACTAGCCCACAGAAACAAAGCATGGCTGGGAATCATCTGCCCTGGCCAAACTCCACCGTGCTGCCGCATTACAGCTTTTTCTCGTTCCTTACTTTCAATGCCCTCCTTCTGTAGCTGCTGATATGTCTTCTTTTGACGTCCTTTAAGTGGCATCCATGGGGGTATTCCCTTTGCCAATTTGTGAATAAAAGCTGTTCCAGCTGCTGCTAGTTTGACTAAAAACAGAAATACCAAAGCCTGTGAATGTTGGTTTTCATGCAATAGAAATGATGCTCTATAGAAAAAAATGCCCTATAAATGTCCTAATAAACCCCACTAAAATTCACTATATATATATAACAGTTTGCATTTACCAGGAAACGCAGATAGGAAACAAAGAAGAGAAAATCAGGCGGGAGCTCAAAAGAGCTCCCTAAGGATGACAAGAAAAATTAACAAATGAAGTTAGTACTAACTAATGACTACAAGAAGCCATAACATGTAAACATTCTACAAATAAAACAGCCATGTCTGATTGTGAAAGCTGAAGACTAAAAAACAAGAGGAACCAGGATAGAATGCCCTATAAATGTCCTAATAAACCCCACTAAAATTCACTATATATATATATATATATATATATATATATATAACAGTTTGCATTTACCAGGAAACGTAGATAGGAAACAAAGAAGAGAAAATCAAAAGGGAGCTCAAAAGAGCTCTCAAAGGATGACAACAAAAATTAACAAATGCAGTTAGTACTAACTAATGACTCCAAGAAACCATAGCATGTAAACATTCTACAAATAAAACAGCCATGTCTGATTGTGAAATCTGAAGACCATAAAACAAGAGGAACCAGGATATCTATCGCTGGAGGACAATTGGATGGGTCTCTTTGAGATTTGGATGAATTTCTGATAAAAGACTTAATTTTTGAAGTTTTGTATAAATATCGGAAGTATAGCTATAGTCTTTATGGATGTTCCCACTACACATCTTGAGGGTCTGATTATATTGGATGATTGTATATGTCAGTTTCACAAACAATTGTAAGAAAAAGTACTTCATTTTTCGTAGGCGACATTTTGGTCATATTATAGTGGTCAGAGCCTTATGGCAGCATGAGTACTTTTTGGTACATAATAACTCTATGTAAATTGTGCCCCGGCACCTGAAGAATGTGTTTTGTATACTTCTTTGAATATAAAATGCGATTTTTTTCTTGGAAAAAAGAAACAAGAAGAAAAAAGGGGTTGGAAAGACGCACCATCTATAGTGTTCACTGCCTTTTCTAAGCCATAGATCATGCCAATTGGTGCCCATTCATCCATGTCATCTCCCCAAACAAAAGTATGTGTATCAATAATGCCAGCAGCCCATGCAGTTTTCATGGTAATTAGCTCCATGGGTCCCCTTGTACGGCCTAAACGATCTTTATAATACCAACCCCCACTCTTCATAGAAACTGTTGAGATTCGGGACAAAAAACAACTTTAGCGAGAACCTCATTAAATGAACTGTAAAGATATTGCTCGGGATCTAGAACATTTGAACAAATATAATGTGTACTGTAGTGAAATAGAAAGTAAAACCAACCACCACTCTTTATAACAACTATTGAGGACTTGGAAGTAAAACAACTTCAGCATGAAACTCATTACATGTACTGCAAAGAAAACGCTATGCATCTAGCACATTTCAACACATAGAACAAGTAATGTAGTGAAATAGACAGTACAGCCACCTATAAGATAGTTCACATTAAGCTCCTATTAGCTAAGCAAAAACAAATGATGACACTTCAAGAGGCTGCTGCAATTAGTAACATCTTGTGCAACCCACATGATAAGATACAGGAGACAGTAACTTTTTATCTGTTTTTCCTGACCAACTACATTGCTAATCTAATCAATAAGACAGTGGTGCTGAACTGTTGAACTTGAAGGCGAGCAACAGTTCTGTTGCAACCATGAATAAGACATTCACAAGTAACAAACTGTGCTAGTGTGAAATAGGAAATATCCAAGCAAGATGCACAAAGTCACTTTCCATCTAGGAGGACTAATTCTGGTTGTCATAAAAGATTTGATCTTTTGAGAAGAATTGACAGAAGTCATATCCCAAAGGACCAAATAAAGAATAAGATGTACATGGAGAGTGAAGTAATGAATAAATTACAGGATCACAACGCCACAGCTGACAGAAGAAAATGCACACCTGTATTGACTGTTATTAGGAAATAATACCCACAAAATTATTTGCACAATATTAAATTTTAATTGGAAGACACAAAACACACGAGGGGTTAGACTGAATGCCCGTGACATCCAACGCGGAGATTTTAGGGTTTTTCCTTAACATCCACTCAGATAAAAAAGATCTATCAGGCTTGTCTTTCAGTATTAAGTATCTAAAACCTAGGATTTCTGCAATGAAAGATTGAATACTCGAGCAATTCCATGGAGAAAAGTATATGCCAGTTATACAAGGTAAACAACATACTCTTTTAAATTGCTCAGCAACCATATTTAATAAAAGCAGATAATAACAAGTTGAACTTAAAAACCATCAACTGAATTCAAATCCATATATCACACAATCATTTTATACCTCTGTTCCTCAACAGAGATTTCAAGGACTGCAGCTATAGCTCAAGCAAGAAGAAAATAAGTGTTGAAGACAACGTGAAATTACTGTGTTTCCCAGATGGGGCAAAAGAGTGCCAACAGCTGGTGGCCACTAGACTGGACACCTTGCATATGATGGACATGAGCAAAGTAATTAGGGATGATGGGTGTGGTTTATCCTCCATACACCATGATTTACGGATTTACCTTGATCCACTTAGCATGTCCTATGATTCCTATCATTCCACCCCCATTTTCATGATGATTTTCAGGTGCAAGAGGTCATTCTCCCTTGGGAACAGGTTGTTTTATCCCATGTTCAGGAGGAGGAGAGCTTTTGTTGTGGTTATGTTCCTTTGAGACCAAGACTTCTGTAGACCTTCTAATCGCCTACTCATCACTAAAGTCTGCAGCACCCACTGAGAAAGGGGAACTCATCATTTTCCTCCTGGAGGTAATGGACCCTAAATATTGAGATCTGGCTGAGACAGATGAGAAAGAGTAAAGCAAATGTGCTCAAGACATAGGCAGAGGAGAACACTGTTGAGAGTCGAGACTACCACGTTACAAAGGCCTAATGGGTGTGTCCTTGGGGGCAAGCCAGAGTCAAGTGCTGTAACCTGAAACTCGACTCCTTTGTCTAGACTTACTCCTAGCAAAGCCAAGGGGGGTGGTCCCTATAAAAATAAAACTAAGTCCTTTATTCTAAAAGAAAAGCTAAAAATCTGGGAGTTAAATAATTAAACACAAGAGCGATATAACATCAAACTTCATAGCCCGGTGGGTTAGCTCAAGTGGTTGAGAGCTGTGACTTGTAAGCAGAAGGTCTCGAGGTCAAATCCCCAGGTGGCTATGCATAGATATTTAAGGGCCTCACTTGATGTCCCCGTCGGATAAGGCCCCGTAATCAAGGCCAGTGGTTTACCTTGGGTACCATCCTCAAGATGAGGGGAAGTACCTGAGCGTTTTTCCACATGTTCCAAGGAAAAAAAAATAAACATCAAACTTCACAACATTCAATATACATCATCATCATCAAAGCATAAACATTTCAACACAATAAAATATCAAATAACAAGACCAGTGCCGAAATTAAAATGTTGAAAAGGAAAATGTCGTGAAATTGTTCTTGGTAAATTTAATTATTAGAGGTGATGGTTGTTAGTGGGTTTATTCTTGGTATGGCACGTTGAAAACCTATCCCCTTGAACTGAGTGCAATAGCAACAGCACCATGTGTCCAACGAGGCGAGACCTAGGTCTACTTTGGGATCCTGACTTTGTGGCAAGCTCTAAGCGACCTCCCAAGTTCTTAAAGATAAGTCTTAACTGGATTACCCTATTAAGGCTAGTCACTTAATTTTTGTGTTGCAGGGGTACCCGTCCCCGAGGGCTAGGTTCGCGTCCCTGTTGTTGGATTTTGTGCAACTTCGAAAGATATTCTTATTATATTTTATTGTAATTATTTGTACCTCCTACGGGAATTGATCTTGATGTAATTAATCATGTAAACCCTTGAAAGAACAATGTAAACCTTGGGGAGAAAATTAAGTAAAGAAACGAATTATTAAATGTATTTTTATATTCCCCAAAGACAACTCGGCCTAGTCAAGTTAGACAAGTCGGCCCAGTTAGGGGAAAGGCCAGTTTGGCAAGTGTATAAATAAAGGGAATGTGTTCCTCATTTGACACATTCACTCACTCACACAAGTTTGCATCACTTGGAGAAGAGCTCGCATCTGCAACTAGGAGAAGTTGATTTTGGGGTTTTACTTAGAGAGACTTTCTTCTTTCTCTCTCTCATCATTGTACTCTGTTCTCAGAATTGTTCATCTCTATACGAAGGTTGTTGGGTTTTCTCCCTACTGGGTTTCCCATGATAAATTCGCGTGTTCTTTGTTTCTGTGCTGTCTTTCTTCTAGTGATCCTATTGATTTTATGCAATTGAATTATAATGCTATAATTGTATGAAAAACTAACATGGTATCAGAGCAGTACTAGAAGAAGCCATTGTGGGAACTAGCGTTTCATCTTTTAAGGCCTTCACTCATCATTTTGGCAGAAAAAGAGCCTTGGGAATTTCGCTCTAGGAAGGGTGCATCTTTTGGTGAAGGCAGAATCAAATTCTAAGAAGTTTTATTTTTGACCTAATTTTGCAGCTGCAGTTACTGAAGAAATCAGGGTTTCATATTTTGACCTACTCCCTCCATAGTTTTGGCTCGACCCTACCTTGTCTCAACTCGCCTTGCTAGGGCATATCTCCCTGTGGAGTCAGTTTTCCAAGAATCCAACTTTCATTTTTGACCTAGCTCCTGCTAGGGTTTCTGCTTCAGATCTGCAGTCATGATGATTTGGAATGAAGGTTGAAGATCGTCTGGAAGGGGCTTCCAACTTCATCTCTTGGAATTCTAGGGTTCTTCTCTTACTAGAAGAAAATGATCTCTTGCAGTTTGTCAATGAGAAGGTCCAGAACTAGAAGCCGAAGTAGAAAAATCTCGTTGAAGGAAGAATGATGCCAGAGCAAGAAGGATTTTGGTGGACTCAGTTAGAGACCACTTGGTTCCTCAAATCTCAGGAAAGAAGACTGCTAGATAGATGTTCAAAACCCTAAAGAAGCAGGAAGCCTCAACTGTTGATGTTGATGAAGACACTCCCCACAAGAAGTCAAGGAATGATGATCGTTCAGAGTTCCTCTTCTAGTTCTCCCTATGTTGAGGTGATATGAAGATCCAAACTGCAACAACAGAGGTCTCTCATGGTTTCCACAAGAAGGCAATGGGAGCCCACACACAAAAACAATAAGAGATAAGTATTTGGTTTTCTTGCTTTCATAGATCTACTTTGTCTTATATGTCTTCATAACCATTTGTATACAAATCTATCAGGAAGTGTGCACTTATTGTACTTGTTATATATGAGCTGCACAACATTTCATGGACCCCTGGAAGAACTAGTTTAGATGATATCTCCTTCCTACATGCTTAGAGTAGTGCACACTCTTGATGGCATGTTCTAGTAGAGGCATCTAGATAGTTCCCAGATGTGTTTGGTAGACATGCTTATGATTGTTGTGCTAAAGCATTAGCCAAGATGCCTAGTGTAAACTATTGTCATTGCATAGAAATAGAAATTGGTTACATTTGTTTATGCAATGTCACTAATCATTAGACGGAATTGGACTTGTAGGGAAAAGACCATATGATATGGCCTACAAGAGAAGGATGATGAGACTTGTTCCAATGAACAAGTGGTGGACACATGAATCCCGTTAATGTTTAGATTATGACACTCAGCCTAGAAGGAAGACCTCAGAAGAAGCTTTCACATGAGTGAAACCAGAAGTGGGCCACCTCTAGATCTTTGGTTGTCCAGTCCACATACATGTGCCCAAGAAGAAAAGAACGAAGTTAGAACCTTCAAGCAAGAAAGGAACCTTCGTGGGATACAGTGAGTCTTCAAACGCGTACAGAATCTACATCCCAGGATCAAGACAGTTTGAAGTCAGCAGGGATGTGTCCTTTAAAGAAGGGATGGCTGTCAGTAAAGGCAGAGGATCATACATGGAGATCGATGATGAGAAAATGTTAGAACCAAAGGAGATGAGATCATCTCCCCCTCCAGCAGTTCAGAGGGAGTTAGCAGAGAAGGATGAACCCATCGATCCCATTGATCTAGTTGAGCCAGTTGAAGTTCCCAGAGATATTGCAGTGGGCCAGAAGAGACCTAGATGGGCACAGCAGACCTTGCAGGATGCAGAGGGGCATGATGCTCCACATGGTACTTTCCGAGAAAGTAAAAGACCTCAGAGGTTCTCCGGTTATGTAGCATTGATGAGTCACATCATTGACTCAGAACCTACCACTTATGAAGAAGCATCCAAACCAAGTTTTGAAGGATGCCATGGTGGAAGAATACCAATCCATCATGAAGAATGATGTGTGGGAGGTTGTGTCGAGACCTGAGGGGAAGTCAGTAGTGACTTCCAGGAGGTTATACAAAATCAAGCATGGAGCAGATGGCAGTGTTGAAAAACACAAGGCTAGATTTGTTGCTAGAGCATTCTCTCAGAAAGAGGGAATCAATTATGATGAGACATTTGCTCTTGAGGCTCGATATACTTCCATTAGATTGATCATTGCTATTGCTTCAGTTATGGGATGGAAGTTGCATCAGATGGATGTCAAGACAACCTTTCTCAATGGTGTTAGATTATGGTAACTTCGGGATGTCCTCCATTATTCAGATGCCTTGCATGGAGGTACATTAGTTGTATAAGCATCAGTATGGAGTAGAGGGTGAGATACACTCTACTCAGTGGCATGAGCCCAGTGGTGGTTGCATGCGAACCTTCCGAGGTGATTTGACCCTTGCATGCATGAGTTTTGCATGACCGATTCGTCCCTAGGACTAACCGCACCCGAATCGGATTCTTCCGAGTCCGATTCTCGGATTCTTCCACCTCGTTTTGACTAATCTAAAGCTGTTTACGTAGGATAAATGTAGGATAATTAGGGTTAGGGTTCCAAATCCCCGATTCCTAATTTTGGGATGAGAGTCGCACCTGTATCGGATTCTTCAGCCGATTTCGATCGCACCCACAGTTCGTGTAACCTTACCTGTCAGCGATCATTGGATGCATGCAAAAGTGACTTTTGCATGCACCGAGAATTAGGGTTTTGGTAAACCTAATTCATCGGTGAGATTATATACAGAGCCAAGGGTTCCCCAGATGAGGTTGCTCAGTTGCTTTATCAAAGAGTGATAGACCAAGAGTGAGGAGGGCACACTTGTGCATGCAGGGCGACTTTCAAAGAGAGAGAGGGGCTGCTGCAGGAGCTAGGGTGGTCAGATCTGAGTTGGATCAATGACCATTAGCTCCAGAGTCACTAGGCACTCAGTACTGTGAGATGAGATAGCTCATCAGTGTGATTTCTACTCAGTTTAGAGGAGGACGTGTTCCCTTGGAGGAGGGCGCATTTCCCAAGGAGGGAGGAGCTCATTCGGAGCCTGATTGACCAATTCTGAGTCTGAGACGTTCAGGGTAGCCTTGCCTCAACATTCGAGGAAGGTTCGTGATGTTCAGAGCTCAGATCTGTTGAGATCCGTTCCGATAGGAGCATCAGACATCCAAAGGAGAGGGCGCACTTCTGCATGCAGTTGAGGGCACATTCTTCAGAGGCAGTCTTTAGAGAGAGCAGATTAGAGCAGTGTGATACAGAGAGGCAGATCAGTCAAAGGCACCTACAAAGATACTCAAATCCAGTTTACTAGTTAGGGCTTACTCTTCCAGTGCATGCATCAGCTGATGCATGCAGATCTAGAGTCTATCTGGTTCAGGGATTGAGTTACCTTTGAGGTAATCCTGTATTGTACTTGTCTATTTATATATATGCTCTAGGCTCGAGAGAGAAGATAACCCCACAGTTTGTTGTTTTTCCCCGGTTGGGGTTTCTAGGGTATATTTGGTGTTTATGTGTGATTGCATGTGTTTTAGTTTGGTAAAGAGATCTAGTTGTTGAGTTTATATTTATATGAGTATGTATTGATATCGAGACTCAAACTGCTTGAGATCTCAGGGTGATTCAGAGGAAGTAGTGATCTCTGAATCAAAGATTTACATGGTATCAAAGCCCTGGTAAGGGCCAGAGTGGGCAGTCACACATAGATCTGTGGTGTTGGAGACTAGATATGAGATAGATCTCGTAGATCAGTGGAGATAGAGACCAGATCTGAGGTTGTCGAGGTCAGATCTATTAGATCTGTGACTACAGAGGTTAGATATGAGATAGGTCTGCCAGATCTGTGATCAGGAGAGATTCTTGTTCACTGTGGGTTACAATATTTCAGTTGAGAGAGTATAGCCACCAGCTTGAGAGTGGAGGATCGGTTGGATGGGGCCTCCAACTATACTGCATGGAGGGCACGTATTACACTCTTGCTGAAAGAGTGTGAATTATGGGATGTTGTGAACAGCACAACGGCAAATCTAGTTACAGTTCCGACAGATGCCACTGCCAAAGGAATGTATGATAAAAAGAATGTGAAAGCTCAGAGGATCCTTCTTGATGCGATCAAAGATCATGTTAACCCACATGTCTCTACCAAGGACAATGTTTATGAGATGTGGGATGCATTGACTAGTCTCTACCAGAGCTCCAATGCAAATAGGAAGATGGTTCTCAGAGAGAAAGAGAGAAGCATTAAGATGGGAAAGGATGAGAGCATGACTACCTATCTCACCAAGATAACTCAGGTGAGGGATGAGTTGGGAGCAGTGGGTGAGAAGGTAGAGGATAGTGAGATGGTTCGACAGGCCTTGAATGGCGTGATTGTGCCATGGGCAATGTTCGTTCAGTCTATCATAGCTCGAGAAAACCTTCCCAAGTGGGATCGTTTGTGGGACGATTTCACCCAGGAGGAGATCCGGAGAGGCTACATACAGGGTTCAGCTTCTACCACTTCAGAGGAGGAGGATGTGGCTCTCGCAGCAGGCGGGAAACAGAGGGGCAGACAGAAGAAGGATCTGAGCAAGATCAAATGCTTCGCCTGCAACGACTATGGACATTATGCAAGACAATGTCCGCATAAGAAGAAAGGGAAGCAGGCGAAGGACGAGCAGGGTGGCAGCAGCAAAGGAGGTTGATGAGTTTACTTCTTGGTTTGAGAAGGAGTTCTCATTAGCCTCAGTTCAATCAGGGCATGATAGTAGCTTGCCAGAGGCTCCGGTTGATCAGAATTGGAGAGTTGACTACATGCTCAGTAGTCACATGACAGGGGTGCGGGATGCATTCCTTATCCTAGAGCACACACCCTTGCAGTTGGCTCGAGATGTGCAGGGGGTTGATCACTAGGTCACTGGAGTGGGCAGAGTGAGATTTTTGCTTGACCTTGGGGAGCTCCTAGAGGTAAAAAATAAGTAATAAAGAGAGCATGCGGGCTACCCAGCGCCTGCATCCCATCCTCCCAAGGGGGATCCAAGTGGTCTCTTGTTTGGTGTGCATGTTTCCAATTTTTTGCTTTAACAATTAACGGTATATTAGATCACTTAATCACACACATTTTCCACTTAGTTTTAACTTGTTTAATAATTTGTTTTGTTTGCAACAATAAAAAGAACTACTACGTTTTCCTGAAGAACGGTACCAGTTGAAAGGGATTGCCTGAGTAAGTGGTGCTAGGAAAAGAGATTTGTAGTGTAGGTTAGTTAAGCAACTTCACAAGTGGTTAATTCTAATAAAACGAACCTAGACTTAGTTCCCGTATGCTCTTGTCCACTACGGGTTTGCCTGACCATCTAGACAATCAAAAAGGAAATTAAGCTAAGTTGCCAGGAAACTTGGGTACTTGGGTAAGTGGGCAGAGTGCTTTTTGTTCCAGGATTGAGAGGGAGTATCCTCTCAGTGGCAACTTTGGCAGTTGCTGGCTACTCAATACTGTTCCAGCGGGATCAAATCTTCACCTATCCTAGAGGAGTAGACCCAGTCTTGTTGGGTCACAGGATCGACAGTGAATACTTGGTTCAGGGACAGCCTACTATGGGCACATAAGGATGGTTGAGTACATACTCTTCAGAGACAGAGAGGGATGATGAGCGAGATGCTCATACCAGAGATGAGGCAAGGAGGAGTGCATCTGGTCAGCAGATGGGTGGGCGAAATGCTCACCATGATGAGGAGGATCAGGGGAGTGATTCTGGAGTTCAGATGGATGAGCGAGATGCTCTTGATAGTGATGAGTCTCAAGAGATTGAGCCCTTGGGCTCATATCAGATGGATGAGCATGCTGCTCATGCACGTCCAGTCAGAGATTGAGCTGGTATGAGATGGTTGAGATGCACTTGGCTCAGGAGAGAGGTGAGTCAGCTCAGAGACAGAGGGATTTGACTTACAGAGCTGAGCCAGCTCAGGGACATAGACATATCACCAACAAAGCAGTGGATCCACTTGACAACAGTCTTCAGGACTAGTTACAGCAGCAGTGATTCAGAGGGAGTCTGAAACAAAGTGCAGTGACAGAGTCAGCAGTGGTTGATCAGGGGGCTTCTTCTAAAGCCACACTTATGGAGATTGATCAGGGCTCTTGAGGTCAGAGGGCAGCAGTGACAGGCAGATCAGTTAGATCAGTGTCAGCAACAGGGGGCCTGTTGGATCCAAGCATCAGTGGTAGCACTTCCCTCATTAAGAGGGAGTGTTAGATTATGGTAACTTCAGGATGTCCTCCATGATTCAGATGCCTTGCCTGGAGGTATATTAGTTGTGTAGGCATCAATATGAAGTAGAGGGTGAGATACACTCTACTATGTGGCATGAGCCCAATGGTGGCTGCATGCGGACCTTCCGGGGTGATTTGACCCTTGCATGCATGAGTTTTGCATGACCTGACATCGATCATTGGATGCATGCAAAAGTGACTTATGCATGCACCGAGAATTAGGGTTTTGGTAAACCTAATTCATCGGTGAGATTATATAAAGAGGCAGGGGGTCCACGGATGAGGTTGCTCAGTTGCTTTATCAGAGAGTGATAGACCAGGAGTGAGGAGGGCGCACTTGTGCATGCAGGGCGACTTTCTGAGAGAGAGAGAAGTTGATGCAGGAGCTAGGGTGGTCAGATCTGAGCTGGATCAGTGACCATTAGCTCTAGAGTCACTAGGCACTCAGTATTGTGAGTTGAGATAGCTCATCAGTGTGATTTCTACTCAGTTTACAGGAGGACGTGTTCCTTTGGAGGAGGGTGCATTTCCCAAGGAGGGAGGAGCTCATTCGGAGCCTGATTGACCGATTCTGAGTCTGAGACGTTCAGGGTAGCCTTGCCTCAGCATTCGAGGTAGGTTCGTGACGTTCAGAGCTCATATTTGTTGAGATCCGGTCTGGTACGAGCATCAAACATCCAGAGGGGAGGGCGCACTTCTACATGCAGTGGAGGGTGTATTCTTCAGAGGCAGTCTTCAGAGAGAGCAGATCAAACAGTGTGATACAGAGAGGCAGATCAGTCAGATGCACCTGCAGAGATACTCATATCCAGTTTACTAGTTAGGGCTTACTCTTCTAGTGCATGAATCAGCTGATGCATGCAAATCTAGAGTCTATCCGGTTCAGGGATTGAGTTACCTTTGAGGTAATCCTGTATTGTACTTGTCTATTTATATATATGCTTTGGGCTCGAGAGAGAAGATAGCCCCATAGTTTGTTGGTTTTCCCCGGTTGGGGTTTCCAGGGTATATTTGGTGTTTATGTGTGATTGCGTGTGTTTTAGTTTGGTAAAGCGATCTAGCTGTTGAGTTTATATTTATATGAGTATGTATTGATATCAAGACTCAAGCTGCTTGAGATCTCAAGGTGATTCATAGGGAGTAGTGATCTCTGAATCAAATATTTACAAATGGTGTTATTGAGGAAGAAGTATATATTGAACAACCAGAAGGGTTTGTTGTCCATGGAAAAGAGTCTCACGTATGCAGGCTGAAAAAGGCCCTATATGGACTCAAGCAAGCACCCCGTGCTTGGTATGGACGAATAGAAGGATTTCTGGTGAGTATGGGAATCACCAAGAGTGATGCAGATCCCAACCTTTACTACAAGGTTGTGGATGATGAGCCACTAATTTTGGTCCATTATGTTGATGACCTGTTTCTCACTGGAAATGAGAAACTTAAAGTATGGTGTAAGAAGAAACTTATGAGTTCAAAATGAAGGATCTTGGATTGATGCATTACTTCTTGGGATTATAAGTATGGCAAAGGCAAAAAGAGATTTTCCTAGGTCAAGGAAAATACACCATAGATATTCTGAAGAGATTCGGAATGTTGGACTGCAAGTCCATGGCCACTCCAATGGATGCAAATTTGGAGAAGATGACGAATTCTGCTTCAGACTCAAATTTGATTGATCCCACTATGTATCACCAGTTGATTGGATCCTTGATGTATCTGACGAACAACAAACCAAATATATGTTTAGAGGTGAATGCTCTCAATCAGTTCATGTGTGAACCGGGCAGATTCACTGGGTTGATGTAAAACATGTGCTCAGATACTTGCATGGCACTGTGGGATATGGCCTGAGATATGCTTCAATGTCTGACTTGAGATCGGAGGGGTTTTCATACTCAGATTGGGTCGGATGTGCTGCAAATAGAAGAGTACTTCTGTATGTTGCTTCAGTCTAGGTTCTGCAGTGATTTCCTGGTGTAGCAAGAAGCAGACCTCAGTAGCACTCAGTATTGCAAAGGTCGAGTATATGGTTGCTAGTACAGCAACTCGAGAAGCAGTATAGCTTCAGAAACTCCTTGCAGGATTGTTTGGCCAGATTCCAAAGCCAACTGTGATTCACTGTGATAACCAAAGCTGTGTGCAGATGTCAATGAATCCCATATTCCATGACAAGTTAAAGCATATAAAGATTCGGTGTCACTTCATTCGTGATATGGTGCAGAAAGGTGGTCGAGTTACAGTATGTTCCGACAGATGACAAGACTGCAGATGTTCTCACCAAGCCTCTCCTAGGATAAAGTTTGAACACTTTCATGGAAGACTTGGAGTAGGAGAGAACGTGTCCCTCCTTGAGAGGGAAAGATAACATAGAGATGTTTACCATGCTTTCACCCAGGTACCTCTACTCATCCAGGTTCTCAGCCAGGTATGGGAGTAATCCCATCCACAGATGAGACGGACAGGTAGTAGATGGTCGGGTTCCACACAGGTACCTCTACTCGTCCAGGTTCTCAACCAGGTATGGGAGTTATCCCATCGGCAGATGAGACGGACAGGTAGTAGATGGTCATGTGATGCTTGCAAAGGTACCACTACTCGTTATGGTTCTCAGTCAGGTATGGGAGTATCCCATCGGTAGATGAGACGAACAGGTAGTAGATGGTCGTGCACCTCTGCTCGTCCAAGCTCTCAGCCAGGTATGGGAGGATCCCTTCGGCAGATGAGACGGACAGGTGGCAGATGGTAAAGCTTGTCTCTCGGACATCCAGGTAGGATGGAGAGACTATCTTGGCCTCACCGAAGGACTGGTGGAGTTGATGCATGATGACACTTCTCGAAGGACTGAGACTGTGTTGACAACTTTCACTATGTATAGAGATGATCGAGACAGTATAGATGTACAAATGAAACCCAGATGATCGTGATGCTGATAATGACCGAAGAATACCTTCCTTGTTGAGAGGGAATGTTGGATTTTGTGCAACTTCGAAAGATATCCTTATTATATTTTACTGTAATTATTTGGACCTCCTGCGGGAGTTGATCTTGATGTAATTAATCTTGTAAACCCTTGAAAGAACAATGTAAACCTTGGGGAGAAAATTAAGTAAAGAAAAGAATTATTAAATGTAGTTTTATATTCCCCCAAGACAAGTCGGCCCAGTCAAGTTAGACAAGTCAGCCCAGTTAGGGAAAAGGCCAGTTTGGCAAGTGTATAAATAAAGCGGATATGTTCCCCATTTGACACATTCACTCACTCACACAAGTTTGCATCACTTGGAGAGGAGCTCGCATCTCCAACTAGGAAAAGCTGATTTTGGAGTTTTACTTAGAGACTTTCTTCTTTCTCTCTCTCATCATTGTACTATGTTCTCAGAATTGTTCATCTCTATACGAAGGTTGTTGGGTTTTCTCCCTATTGGATTTCCCAAGATAAATTCTCGTGTTCTTTGTTTCTGTGCTTTGTCTTTCTTCTATTGATGATATTGATCTTATGTAATTGAATTATAATGCTATAATCGTATGAAAAACTAACACCTATCCCGGGTACTGTCCCCACGTCTCGGAAACCAGGTCAAGTACCTCTCAAACGTTTCCTGAAGTCCCCGTCGAAGTACTGAGTACTAGAAAACTTTGGCAAACAATTTGGAAACTTTGCTTGGTTTGGGGACCCAGTGCCTCGATATTGGGGACCCCATCCCCTGATTTTGGGGACTCCGAGGAGACTTCGTTGACTGAAATTTTTTTTTAAAACAATTATAATTTTTTTTACCATTTTGAAGAGGGAACAGGTGGGCGTGGTTCCCCCTACCCTCTTAACACCATGCCCTGCCCTCCCAACGCATTTATGATTTTCATTTCACATTGGACTTGTCACTTGAAGAGAGGCGACAACGAGAAAGGAAGGCAGCCCGCAGAGGAGAATTGCCATACTCTATGTTGTATGGCATTGGACATATATCATGATTCATATGAATCATATCAATATGCAAAGAGTAATTTGAATTTTCACTTGGTTTGTCATTAATAATTATGATTGTCTGATATCATGTTTAGACTTAAGGTTCAGATATCTACAATACCCTCGAAGTACCCAAGTACCCTGCTTCAAAAAGTGGCGTCCCCGTCCATGTACCCAAGTTTCCTGGCAACTTAGCTTAATTTCCTTTTTGATTGTCTAGATGGTCAGGCAAACCCGTAGTGGACAAGAGCATACGGGAACTAAGTCTAGGTTCGTTTTATTAGAATTAACCACTTGTGAAGTTGCTTAACTAACCTACACTACAAATCTCTTTTCCTAGCACCACTTACTCAGGCAATCCCTTTCAACTGGTACCGTTCTTCAGGAAAACGTAGTAGTTCTTTTTATTGTTGCAAACAAAACAAATTATTAAACAAGTTAAAACTAAGTGGAAAATGTGTGTGATTAAGTGATCTAATATACCGTTAATTGTTAAAGCAAAAAATTGGAAACATGCACACCAAACAAGAGACCACTTGGATCCCCCTTGGGAGGATGGGATGCAGGCGCTGGGTAGCCCGCATGCTCTCTTTATTACTTATTTTTTACAATGATTTTCTTTGGGAATGCCTCTGGTCCTTTATAATTGAGGATCCATAAGGCTTACAATAGCTCAGAATAATGATCAAATGTAGAGAAAGGTGTCTGGAGCGCTTCAGTTGCTTTGGATTTTAAAAAATCCACCAGAGTGCCTCTCTACCTGTTTGTTAAATTCTGAAAATCAGCGAGCAAATGTTAGTACAAAACACCCAAAAACACTTTGAGAGTGCTTTTGGAAAGACTACAAAATTATCAAAAAAATTCTAAGTAAAAAGACTAAGAACAAAGCATAAAAATAACTAAGGGAAACGAGCTAAAGAGCTAGTTCCCTCAGAATCTTTACTTTTCTCTTAGAGATGGCAAGCAAATCAAAAGCACTATTCTACTAGATATGAAATTAAATCAACTGCTAAACTTCTCTATTCAAGCCTTTAAATGTGCAAATAAAAATTACTTAAATGGAAGCTTTTGCGAAACTAGATCTAGCTCTCAAAAGATAAATCTTTACTATTCAACTAGATTCTAGGTAAAACAAATGAAGATTAGATCTACTTAAGATTAGAACTTTGAGAATAGATCCAAGACTACACTTGCAAATAACTGGAACAAGTAGAAAGAAGAATAGAGAGACGGAGGAAAGAGGAAGCATGAGATGAGAAAGTAAGACTTCGAAGCCTGCTTGTGGGACATCGAGGGACTATATCTAGAACAAAAGAAGTTATGAAAGAGAGAAGACGCAAGCAAAGTCTTCACCAATCCAACCAAGGGAACCTACAACTCACATCATCTTGCACACAAAACAGCAAATCTGGAAGTATATATGCAAGAAATCGAAATAAAAATGCACATAAACTAATGAAACATTTTAATTGGGCCTCTGAGCATACATAAATAAAGGATTAGACAAGTAAACAAATTGATTAATGATCCTTACAAAATAGTTAACAATCCTTACAATAAGCTAGATCTAATGAAGGAAATATGCAAGTAGCTAAATACATGTTACCTCATTCAAGCACCAAGAGAGTTCATTCACACAAATAGCATCACACAAGTCTGATCTCCAAAGTCTTCTTTATTCTCAAAAAAAAAATTATATAAGCATTACAACATCAAGCCTCAACTCCAACATACTCCAACTCAAGAAAACGGGAGTGAGTGCTTGCTTTTATAGATCACCAGCGGGGGGTGCAGAATTCCCAAGAGGGGGGGGGGGCATGAGTTAACTGGGAGTTGACTGGAATGAAGACGACCTTGATTGAGAGTGATCCGGAGTTGAGCTGAGTTAAACTTCAAGAGGAATGCGCCACCTCTCAAGAGGTAGGCCCACCCTCACCTTGTGATCTCCATCAATCAACAAATGGTTGCCATTTAAGCAAAGACGCCCACATGAGAGAGATGCGCCCCTCCTATTGTGGAGACAACTCAATAGGAGACAACTCAACCTCGAGAGATTTGATTGCAAACAAGCCTCAATTAACTCAAAGAGACTATTGATGAACTCCCGATCACTGAGATTTGGTCCCCGACATGTTCCGATCAATTTACAAATGTCAATTTAGACTTTATTTTGTCTTTTTTGGCCAATTAATATGTCTTTTTGGCCATTTTCGAGAGAATTTTAATTTAAGTGATAAATAATCACTCAAATTATTCTCAAAGTGGGTTAAGGGGTATAGTGGGTGCCCTAAGTTAGAAAACGAGCACCCCCATGGCAAATTCTACCACAATAAAAACATTAAAAATTTCCCTGTTTTATTAGAAAAAAAATTATTTGCGGAAAACAAAAATAAACCTAGGGTGACCTAGTACATGTTCGTATGACTCTAAAATAATGCCTATCATGGTAATATACATTGACACCTAGACTTTAATAACCTCCTAAGGCCTAACCACGAAGATGACCACCCTAGCGTTGGAGGTTTGAGTGAAAAACTTGAAAATTATAAGTCGTTGAAGAGCAACCTATAATTAACAAGGAAAAAACACTTTGGGATAGTCGGATTGATGTCTAAGTCCTAGGAAGCCAAGTCTGTTACATTATTTCATCATGCTACGACATTTTATTACAACTTCCTTGCAGGGTATTAACATGCAAAAAAAATTGAAAAGGGCCAAAATTGGCTTGCATGGACAAGAGACTTGTTCACACTTTAGCAGCTCACTGAAAAATGCAACTAAGTACAACTTAGGTGGTGACATCTGGCTCCAACTGCGGGACGTGTGCTTGATCTGGTCTTTAGGCAAGGAGAGGATGTGAGAACCACAAAATCTCTGGTTTTTACAAAAGCATCTCAACTTGAAAAGCCCACTTTAGTAGCACAAATTCTTATAATAGCCAACGAAACATAAGTTGTGTTTTATTCGAAAAAATACAGAAATTAACTATAGGAAAAGACTACTATTCCTAAGTACATAAATGAAATGCAGAAAGTAAACACTCGCTTTAAGGAGCTTATTTTCCTACTCTAAGCATGACATAATCAAAGTGTTAAGTGAAATGATAAATCCAATGCAACCATCTTAACATTTTATTAACATAAACAATTTTTACCTTGTGTTTGGTTACCAACCAAAACAACGATACCTTTATTAGGAGATGCAACCCTGCCTGATGATTCATGATGGAAGGGCTAGATGGGAGATCATAATCATTCAAAAGAACATTGAACTGCTTCCCAAACTGACAGGTCCTCCTACAGGCTTCTTCTATCCAAGATTGGATAGGACTGAGATATGAATTAGTCTAATAAGGCAGATTAACCACTCCATCATACTTTTCAAAAGGATTTGTCAAATGATAACTTTATGTGTAAGCCCCGGGCTGCTCCAAATCATAAGGGAACTCTATATGTGAAGATGAAGGCTAAGACTGATATTCTATTGACTGCATCCGATCTGACTCTTGACTACACTGCTTCTCCATTTCTTCATTACTAGTACTCATATATGGCTCTAACTGATCATATGAAAAATCTGAATGCTCCTCTTCCATGCCAAGATGACCAAAGGCTTCAAAATCGACACTCCTCTCTCTGGATACATCAAAGATGGGCTTTTCTAAATCCATCCAATCATCATTATGCCCATCCTTGTTAATAAAGGGGAAGTCTTCATGCATTGCATCATATCCCTAGCTATACTTATCCTCCACGATCTTTTGGATTTTTACTGCGTTATGAATTTGAAACCAACGTTTCGAGCAGAAACCCTACTCATCTTCAGGGAAGCAGAACCCAATGAAAAGATTATGAAGAAGACATAACAAGACAATAATGTTTCAATGCAGAGAGAATGGATAGATTTATAGTGTTGAGAAAAGAAAACTGACCATTAGTTGTAAGGTAGGAAATTCAAAATTTCAACTTAAGTTGTTAGATTAAATTAATAAAGTAGGAGTAAAATTATATATTCATATTTATAAAGAATTAGTTAAATTTTATATTGAAACTTATAGAGGGTTGGTAAAGTTAGTTTAAAGATTAAGATCTAAGGTAAATGGGTCAAATCGGGGAATAATTAAGATGAATTAGAATTTAAATTGTATTAAAATAAGTTTTAGATTGATAAGAGAAGAAAAAAGTAACCGTTAGTTGTAGGAACGTCAAAATTTCAACTTAACTTGTTAGATTAAATTAACAAAATAGGAGTAAAATTATATATTAATATTTATATAGAGAATTATTTAAATTGTATATTGAAACTTTACTTACCATCCTCCACAAGTTTCAATATACAATTTAACTAATTCTCTATATAAATATTAATATATAATTTTACTCCTATTTTATTAATTTAATCTAACAAGTTAAGTTGAAATTTTGACGTTCCTACAACTAACGGTTACTTTTTTCTTCTCTTATCAAGCTAAAACTTATTTTAATACAATTTAAATTCTAATTCATCTTAATTATTCCCCGATTTGACCCATTTACCTTAGATCTTAATCTTTATACTAACTTTACCAACCCTCTATAAGTTTCAATATATAATTTAATTAATTCTCTATAAATATCAATATATAATTCTACTCCTACTTTATTAATTTAATCTAACAACTTAAGTTCAAATTTTGAATTTCCTACCTTACAACTAATGGTCAGTTTTCTTTTCTCAACACTATAAATCTATCCATTCTCTCGGGTTTCTGCTTGAAACGTCAGTTTCAAATTCATAACGCAGTAAAAATCCAAAAGATTATGGAGGATTTAAAGAGCTGCGAAAGCTTTAATCATCTTATACTTATCCTCATGTTCATAACAATCCTCTTCAAAAGGCTTGGATTCAAAAGTATTACACAGGAACAGGCTTTCCAAAGCTTCATTACCATGTGGAGAACAAGGAGGAGTATCATCATACACAATACAGTTTTCATCATAAATTCCTTTATAGGCTTCTGTAATGATTTCTTCCGAAGGTAAATCTGAAGTACAAATGTCATCATCCTCACTAAAGTGATCCTGAGATAGCTCCAAGTCTTCAATGTTTTTCACAATGGAAATATGAAGAGGTTCTTCAATAACATCTTCCATCAATGGTTGCTCAAGAATTTCTTCATTAACTTCCATAATGGCTTCTTCTTGAAGCAAATCTGGAATACATAGGTGATCATCATCACTAAAATAAACTTGAGAACACTCCACAGCCTTCATGTTTCCTGGTATGGTGAAATGAGGAGTGTTTTCAACAATGTCTTCAATCAAAGGTGTTTCATGAAGCTCTTCAATGGGATCATCATATACTCTAGGGAGAAGGACACGATCCTCGTTGACAAACTGCTTAATCTCTCCCTTACTGAAATAACTTAGAGGAAGCTCCCAATACTCAGTGTTTTCTAGCATGATGACACGAGGTGGTTCAATATCTTAAATATGAAACTTTTATCTGAGGCAAGAAGTAGGCAAAGGTGTTTTCAAGGAACCTTTCCACATTACAAACATCATACTGCCACTGCTTCAAAAATATTCTAAGGAAGCATGAAAGGGAGGTTCATGTAATACATTTATTAGGAAGACCCTCAACAAACCAGTAATAAGCATCTTCCTCCAGAGTACTAGCAAACATCTCCATCATATTATCTTCAGGCAAAACATTGAAGTCAACCAGAACCTTAAGGAAAGACATGATATGCCAGATGGTTGGATCACCATTTCCATGAAAAATCGGCAAATAATTTGATACATCCTTACCATCATGATAGTTAGGAAAACTTGGGATGTTTGAAAAATCGATGGGAGGATATGCACTAGTATTTGAGCACTAGATTCTTCATCGTCCATGTCGGCATCAACAACATCAGCCTGAAGTAACCATGGAGAACATCTTGTATTGAACCAGGGGAGCTGTCAAATAATGAGCTTTTAAATATTTTCTATTGTGTCGCATGGGCTCATCTACACAACCAATCTCAACAATTTTATAAGAAACAGGGTTTTACCCCTTCAATGGAGTCGCCATGTGAGAATAAAAATATGCATTTAAAACTCTCACAAAAATTTATTTTTTGTTTACTTTAAAATTTTAAAAAAAGAAAAAAGTTAGTGGAGTCACCAGATGAAAAATAAAGATCTACTCATCAAACAAAGCAAAAACAAAAAGGGAGAAAAAAAAAGTCGTATTTCGGGAATAAAAATATTTATCCCCGGCAACGGCATCAAAATGTTGCCACCTAATACACACCTTGGGCCACGTGGCAGAAATCTTCAAGCCACTGGGTGTGTCCTTGGGGGCAAGCCAAAGTCAAGTGTTATCACCTGAAACTCGACTCCTCCATCTAGGCTTACTCCTAGCGAAGCCAAGGAGGGTGGTCCCTATAAAAATAAAACTAAGGCTTTATTCTAAAAGAAAGGTTAAAAATCTAGGAGTTAAATAATTAAAACAAGAGCAATATAACATCAAACTTCACAGCATTCAATATACATCATCATCATCAAAGCATAAACATTTCAACACAATAAGATATCAAATAACAAGACCAGCGCCGAAATTAAAATGTTGAAAAGGAAAATGTTGTGAAATTGTTCTTGGTAAATTTTGTTATTAAAACTTATGGTTGTTAGTGGGTTTATTCTTGGTATGGCCCAACGAGAACCTATCCCCTTGAACTGAGCGCAATAGCAGCAGTGCCAAGTGTCCAACGAGGTGAGACCTAGGTCTACTTTGGGCAGCCTCCTACCTCTGCGGCAAGCTCTAAGCGACCTCTCGAGTTCTTAAAGATATTTCTTAAGTGGATTTCCCTATTAAGACTAGTCACTTAATTTCCTTTATGATTGTCAAGATGGTCAGGCAAAGCCCGCAATGGACAAGAGCATACGGGAAACTAAGCCTAGGATCATTTTATTAGAATTAACCACTTGTGAAGTTGCTTAACTAACCTACACCACCAATCTCTTTTATGAGCACCACTTACTCGGGCAAGCACTTTCAACTGGTACTACACTTCGTGAAAGCATAGTAGTTCTTTTTATTATTGCAAACAAAACAAATTATTAAACAAATTAAAACTAACCAGTGGAAAATGTGTGTGATCAAGTGATCTAATCTATTGTTAAAACTTAACTGTTAAAGCAAAAATGAAGCAAAAAATCGGAAACATGCACACCAAACAAGAGACAACTCGAATCCCCCTTGGGGGGATGGGATGCAGGCACTAGGTAGCCCGCTTGCTCTCTTTATTACTTATTTTTTACAATGATTTTCTTTGGGAATGCCTCTGGGCCTTTATAATTGAGGATCCTGAAGGCTTGCAATGGTTCAGAATAAATGATCAAATGTACAGAAAGGTGTTTGGAGCGCTTTGGATGCTTTGGATTCTGAAAATCTGCCAGAGTGCCTCTCTACCTGTTCGTTAAATTCTGAAAATCAGCGAGCAAATGTTAGTACAAAACACCCAAATCACTTTGAGAGCGCTTTTGGAAAGATTACAAAAGTACCCAAAAGATTCGAAGTAAAAAGTGTAAGAACAAAGCATAAAAATAACTAAATGAAACGAGCTAAAGAGCTAGTTCCCTCAGAATCTTTACTTGCCTCTTAGAGATGGCAAGCAAATCAAAAGCACTATTCTGCTAGATACGAAATAAAATCAACTGCTAAACTTCTCTATTCGAGCCTTAAATGTGCAAATAAAAATGACTTAAATGAAAGCTTTTGCAAAAGTAGATCTAACTCTCAAAAGATAAATCTTTACTATTCAACTAGATTCTAAGTAAAACAAATGAAGATTAGATCTACTTAAGAAGAGAACATTGAAAATAGATCTAAGACTACACTTGCAAGTAACCGGAACAAGTAGAAAGAATAATAGAGAGAGGGAGAAAAGAGGAAGCTTGAGATGAGAAAGTAAGACTTCGAAGCCTGCTTATGGGACACCAAGGGACTATATCTGCAACAAAAGAAGTTATGAAAGAGAGAAGACGCAAACAAGCTCTTCACCAATCCAACCAAGGGAACCTACAACTCACATCATCTTGCACACAAAACATCAAATCTGGAAGTATATATGCAAGAAATCGAAATAAAAATGCACATAAACTTGTTATCACACACATAGTAGTTGGGCTACCATGTGAGCAGAGCAGATATCTGCCCAATTTTTAGCTTTGCCTTTACACTTATTCAGTGAGATCAACTATGATGAGCAACAATATTTATGATCACTCACACATCAGAGCATCTTTGTATCAGACAGTTAGTAGACCTTATGCCAAGGCTGAGCCTCGAGACCTCAGATTTGATGACTGATATGGCCTTTTATTCCATACAGTTGCCGTGCAGTTCTTCAGTATTTCAGATACAGTGTTCTCAGTGGTTGTAGTTGGTTCAGATTACAGATGTTGATTGATGACCCAATATATATATGATGTGCATTGATGTTATTACCTTGTTGTTTAGGTCATTTTGATAGCATTGACTTGGTATAAAGTAATTATGATCTGGCAGTGTATTAAAATTGAAATGAAATTGGTTATGGATTATATGTATTGGTTGTACTACTAACATTTGGAAACTCTTGTTTTATACTTGTTGGTCCTTACCTTCATATGAATGTGAACATGATCATTTAGTGGCTGCCTGACTTGCTAGCTTAGTCACCACCTTCACTTATCTCCATCCATCCATTTGTCATTTCCCCATATATTGATCTTCACCCTGACTTAAGCCTTGACTTGTGATATGGAGGATCTCCCCGCTTCTGCCTCTGTGTTGGACTTGCATCCATATTTATTTTGTGTCTCGGCTCTGAGTTGGCAACAAAACTTGCCCTTGGTGAGTGGGATTCTATTCCTTTATCACTCTACTCGGTTGCCCCGATGTGTGGTTTAGATTGCGGAAGTCCCCCTAATTGCTTGAGTTGTGTTGGCTAAAACCTAAAGCAAAATTGTACTACATATGGAAACTATTGTTATATCTTGTACAGCTCAATGAAAGGGGCTATGAAATTGAAGTGAAATTCAAATGCTATGAAATGTAAATGCACCCCGGATGTAAGCTGCGATTAGTTGTGCTTATCAGTGCATGTGAAATCCCAGAGGGGTCATATTAGGTCTAAAAAGCAATGGATAAATGTATGCTAAATCTAAAGATTGTTGGCCATGAAATGAAAGGTCCTAAAAAGCAGTGGCTAAATGTATGCTAAGACTGTTGACCCTATGTGAAACTTTCCTCATTGAGCCTGCGGGTTATGATGTGAAATGGAGCAAGGGACAGCTAATTTTAAGTGTCCCCTAGAACCTCAAGTTACGGTTAGCCGAGCACCTAGTTCACGGTGGTTCTAGTAGTAGACAATTTTTGCCAAGGTTCAATAAGCACTTCTCTAAACAACTTATCCATTTGTGAGACACCACCATTCCTTGTGTACTTCTTGTCCAACACATGCTTAAGTGTGTAACACCATTTCCTTCATCCAAAGTATCACAGTGTCAAGTCAGTCAAGTCATCCCATTTAGCCTAGGCTTGTGTCTTTAGCCTTCACCCTTTGCTAGCAATTTGATCATGTTTACAAACAAGTATATTCTTGAGATTCTTCTTGGAAGTAGATTATTTAACTAACCTATTTATTAGTTATTAACTGCCAATGAAATAATGCTTAATACTTTAGAGTCTAGCTATGAAAATGATCTCGAGAGCATGTCTTAACTATTTGCACTTGCAGCAGCTTGGCTTTTTTAGCCAAGGTCATTTTTTATCAGTTTGACCGGTCAAACCTAGTTTGACCAAGGTCAACCTTGGGATCCATGATGAGATGGACCACTTTATGTATGATGTTGATCTATGGTCTTCTATATACCTTTTTGATGATTCCATATAATGGGCACAGGCTTCAGATGATGATTGATGCAGTTTGTCTTGATTATTATTATTTCCAGATCATCATATTTTTACTTGTCCGGGTATGGTGGACCCTATAGATGATCCTACAGGTTATCAGGAGGTGTATGAGTACTCAACTCTAGTGGATTTGAGTCTTATGGATCCATTGAGACACTTATTTATCAGTTTCAGGCACTCTCGGGCATGTTATGAGCATTTTTCCACCTGTGGACCAGTTTGGCCATACTAGTGTGGCCTCTCCATCCAGATGATTGGAGGCCAGTCATTGCCTAGGGCGTTGCAGGGGAAGGGGTGGTCCAGCCACTTGTTATTACCATATTACCCCCCTTCCGGACATGATGGCACACTCAGTTTGACAGCACAGGCACCTGACAGTCAATTATGGGCAGTTTCAGGGTTTTTCAGGAGGATAAAAAATGGAATAAAAAGGTCATAAAGGAATTCGATTTGGGCAATTGAGGCAAGGTTTTGGCATGAGGCCTGCTATGAGGTTATCTATGGTGTATCCCACTCCTTCCAGATCAATTTGCAACAGTCAAAGGGGTCCACACAATCAGCAAGATCTCTTTTGATGTATTTTTCTCTCAGATTGAAGTGACAGGATTTGATCATTTGTGTACTCGGACATGACATTGAGTCTCATGTTATATTATTGTGCCATGGGGTGATGCTAGTGAAGGGAAATAATACCTCCTAGCCCCACCGTATGCCCCTAGTAACTTGTCCTAGTTATCTTATGTGGCACTTACATGTTTTAGCCCCCTTAGTCATGACATCATCCCCCCTAGGGTCTTTTTAGGCATGACGTCATCCCTTTAGTGAGTGATCCATAGCATATGTTGTATTGGCTCATCTTAGCCATTAATTATATTGTTGTATCTTTTGATCTCAACCACTCATTTCAAAAGTGGTTTAAGGTTTTGGTCTTCCTCATCCTATTTAAGGAGGAGCCCCCCCTATTGTAAAGGCACTTTTGGAGCTCTTCAAACTTGGAATAAAAATACTATTTCGTGGATCTAGTTCTCTTGTCTTGATGGATTCTTTTGCAAGTTGAATATAAAATCTTTTTTCTGTGTATCATTGTGGATCTTGGGGTTCCGAGACGTTTTTCTACAAGGAGGCCGATTTGGTGAAGAGGAGGACGACTTGGAGGGAGGCTTTTGTGGGGAAACCCCATATCTTGCCTTGGATTGGCCTTTTGTCTCAGGGAGTATCATTATTGTATCTTAGTGACATAGTTGATGCTTTTTCTTTCATCTTTTCATCATTATTTTGCTTGGCTTGTTTCTCATTGATCTTGTCTTGCAGGAGGAGGGCGAATTGGTCACCTTAGGAGGAGGACGATTTCACTTGTGCTTTTGGATCTCACTCTTGAATATACACACAGGGGAAAGGTTATCAATTTGCAAAGTGGCCACAAGCTTTTGAGGTATGTTCTACAAGGTATGTATCTAGTTCCATCCATCTTTTCTCCATTGGTCATATAAACCCTAAAATCAAAACCCTTGCATTTTTATTTTTCAGATCTATGGAGATCTAGCAATCACTTGGGCTTAATAATTAAATCCCACCTTAATAATCATCTTAACTATCCCGGTCTATAATTTGGTGGACATCCGACTCCATTTGCCCCCCAATCTAAGGCACTAGTCCTCCTTGAGGCAAGTCGCATTCCTTGGGTAGATGGTCTTTTGCTAGATCCCACACGTGGGCATTGCCAATTCTTCATTGATCCATTAGATCCACTCATTTGCAAACCCCCTAGTGCCTTTCTTCTTTGATTTTCACCTTGTGGGCCCCATTTGGACCAATTTCCATATTTTAAGGGTGGACCCCACTTGGATCTATTATTTGGGCACTAGATCTATTATTTTAACTCCATAAGTGGCCTTCATCTCTCCTTGGTTGAATATTTATCTTGCCTTAAGCCTCTTCAACCAAGCCCTAACTCATTGGGACCACTTATCCATTCTAGATCTAGATCTAATCTTGATCTCCCTTTTGTCATCATCACATATCCCTAGGAGGTCTTGATTTGATTCGCTAGCCTTCATTGGCTAAGCTAGGGTCTCCCCCTTGGTCTTGCTTAGGCTTGATCTAAAGTGAAGACTGCCTCGGTTAACGTGACACCCATCTTGCATTAGGAACTGTGGCATCTCTTGGGTCACCTCTTTAGTTGTCTACACCTCTATCGTCCTAGATAGGATACCTTTAGAGACAACTACAAGTTGTGTGATAACAAAACTAATGAAACATTTTCATTGGATCTCTGAGAATACATAATAAAGGATTAGACAAATAAACAAACTGATTAATCCTCCTTACAAAATAATTAACAATTCTTACAATAAGCCAGATCTAATGAAGGAAATATGCAAGTAGCTAAATACAAGTTCCCTCATTCATGCACCGCGATTGTTCGACACAAATAGCATCACACAAGTCTAACCTCCAAATTCTTCTTTATTCTTAAAATGAAAATTGCATAAGCATTACAACATCAAGCCTCAACTCCAACAGACTCCAACTCAAGAAAAACGGAGTGAGTGCTTGCTTTTATAGATCACCAGAGAAGGGGGGCGCAATTTCCAAGAGAGGGGGCGCATGAGTTAACTAGGAGTTGACTGGAATGAGACAAGCTTGAGTGAGAGTGATCCGGAGTTGAGCTGAGTTAAACTTCAAGAGGAATGTGCCATCTCTCAAGAGGTAGGCGCACCCTCACCTTGTGATCTCCATCAATCAACAGATGGTTGCTATCTAAGCAAAGTCGCCCACATGAGAGAGATGCGCTCACTCACCCTCACCTTGTGATCCCCATCAATCAACAAGATGGTTGCCATCTAAGCAAAGTCGCCCACATGAGAGAGAAGTGCCCCTCCTATTGTGGAGACAACTCGACCTCAAGAGATTTGATTGCAATCAAGCCTTAGTTAACTCGAAAAAACTATTGATGAACTTCGATCACTGAGATTTGGTCCCCAACATGTTCCCATCAATTTAGGAATGTCGATTTAGACTTTGTTTTGTCTTTTTTGGCCAATTAATGTCTTTCTGGTCATTTTTGAGAGAATTTCAATTTAAGTGATAAATAATCACTCAAATTATTCTAAAAGTGGGTTTAGGAGTATAGTGGGTGCTCTGAGTTAGAAAACGGGCATCCCCATGGCAAATTCCACCACCGAACCACTGTTTTATGACTGTTTTATTTTTTACAATAAAAACATTAAAAATTTGCTCATTTTGAGGGAAAATTTTGTTTTTGCGGAAAACAAAAATAAACCTAGGGGGACCTTATACATGTTCATATGACTCTAAAATAACAGTGTTCCACGGGGACTCCCCACCAAGGTCGAGAGCTCGCCCCCCTCGCTCCCCGGGCCCTAGGGGCTTGGGGGCTCTCTGTTGAAATATTATAACTTCTAAGAATATTATATTTGTACTTTATTATTCCGGAGATGTTTCATTCCTCCGATGAGACTTTGTCATGTATCCGGAGATGTTTATTCCTCTGTGGTAACTTGGGTTATTAGACTTCCCTAGTGGGGTCGGCCCTATATGTGTTATGTGGGTCAAAGGGTTATTAGACCACCCTAGTGGGGTCGGCCCTGTCACATTATGTAAAGTGGTTAAGTTGGGGCCGACCTAGCTTGTGTAAAAGTCAATTCAGAGTTGTGTATAAATAGAGGAGGTGTGTTCCTCATTTAACACACATTACACTCACTTGTGAATAGCGCATAGGTGAGGGAGAGATCTACTATGGAGGAGAAGGAGCTCATGTCTAGGGTTTACATCTTTGTATTTGCTAGTCATCTATATTGAGGAAGCTTTGCTGGGTTTTCTACCCCATGAGGGTTTCCCAGGATAAATTTGTCTCTTGTGTTTATGTTGTGCTTCTTGTTCTTTCAGTGATCTTGTATATGTTATTGTTGTGAAATGAAATGCAATGCTGATATTTTTCTGTCTCAGCATTTTAAATCTTAACGTGGTATCAGAGCTAACCTGAAGGAAGGCAATGTATGGCACTTACGACACTTGCTTCACTTGTGACAATTTGAAGGTTAGGGTTTTATATAGCAAAAACCAGTCATCGTGGCACTTTCGCTATAAATATATTTTGGCAAAGATTCAGGATCTGAAACCTTTACAGGTCGTAGATAACATCCCCATGTACCTTGTGTCCAAAGAACAACCTCAGATTCGTTGTACTTTGTGATTTATGATCAGTACAAGTTAGGGTTTCTGCCTCTTCCAGATCTCAGTCATAAACAGGTGACCTAGGCAAAAAGGTCACAACTTGGGCTAGGAAGCTCCAAATGAAATTTCGTAAAAAGTGACAGGCAGAGCACGGACTGTAGTTTCTCAGGTAACTTTTTCAGAGGCCGCAGTTGAACCAGTGACACGTGGCAAGCCGTACAAGTTCGCTCTCCTGTTTTATCCCATAAACAGGTCACGTTGCGACACTTGCATAACTCTCTCTCAGAGGATCCGATTGAGGTCAAACCTGTGGGGTTGGAAAGAGGACAGGTCAAGATACCACAGGCAGAAGTTTCAGACCTTGTGGATTCGTAATTTCGGAGTTACACCAGAAACAATTAGGTGCATATTTCTGTCAAAACAGATTTGGATTTTGAGCACCTTCATTCTTGAATCGTCACTACTGTGGGAAATTAGGGTTTCGGAGAAAGTTGGAATTTTTGGAGTCGGAGTCCATGGCTGAATGCTACTCAGAAAAATCGAAATTTAGAGATCAAGATCGAATTTTTTGGTTGGTCAGAAGGGTGGGCTTGATCAAACCCTAGTTCGGGACTTTGATCGGAAAGGTGGAAAATTAGGGCTTCTGCAAAAGTTGGAATTTTCTAAGTCTGTGACCACAGCTGGAAGCTCCTCAAAAAAATCGAAGTTTAGAGCTTTGGATCGAACCTTTTGATTGGGCAGAAGGGTGGGCTTTATCAAACCCTAGTTCAGGGTCCTGTCCAGTGAATCCAGAAGTTTCAAAGGCAATTTTGAGGGGCCAAATTTTGCAGTTTTCAAAATTGAATTATACCAGCTTGATCAACTCAGAAAGCCACATCTTTCCATCCATTCAAAAGTTTGAAATTCAAAGTTTGAATTTTTAGGGTTTCTCTAACAAACCCTAATCCAACTCTAGATCCAGTTTCAGCAAATCAAAGTGGATTGGGTTAAAAGCAATCCTGACAGGTATGACTTGAGGAAATACAAGTATGTTTTGAAATATGTTCATGATTACGTTTATGATATGATTGTCTTCATGTTGTTGAGGTTAGTACAATTATGATTGTTTGATAATGAACGCATGTGAATGATGGAAGGCATTCATTGATTAAGGTTATGACAATTATGATTGTACCAATGCACTTGTGGTGTTGTATGAGGATGATGTTGTCTGCTAACAAGATACAGGTACATCAAGAAAGACAAATCAAGTTCTATAACCATGATGACATAACTATAAGGACAAAGACTCATCCATAGTCTTTGACCACATAGAAGATCTAGTTACGAGGTATGTATGACTTTGTTCTACTATGCTTAACTTATGAGATATGCAGGTTCTAGCACAAGGTCTCTAAATCATTGAAGAGAACAAAGAAGATATTGTTTAGGTATGTTAGACATAACTAAGCATGTATACTAATCCAGGTATGTTTTCCTATGTCAAGTTAGAATCCTACTTTGTGCTAGGATCTTAGTATACCCATGTATTGAATGATCATGACCATACATATTCAAGATTACTCAGAATCATAATGTTGTGATAATATTGAGCTTATACTAATGAATGTATGATTATGTATGAGATAATGATGATGACACTAGTGCACACTTAAGCTTGCATAGTGGTTAAGGATGGATAGAAGCTCATGACATGGAAGGGAAGTAGAGACCAAGAAGGAACCAACCTCACAAGACATAAAAAGATAAGTATTTGAATTGTTATTTGAATTACTGAATAGTCTATGATATTGCTCGTAATAGTTGTATGCATAATTGTATTCCTAGAATATATCATGCTACGTATTCATACAGCATTGAACAGTATACTACTAATATGTATATGATTGGTAAGTTGGACAAACATTCCATTGTTGCTTGTCTAGAATGAAACCTCTTTGCTGACATGCTGAGAGCTGTGCACGCTCTCGATAGTATGTTCTGGTAGAGATGGAAGGCATCTAGATAACCACTGTATGCATACAGGATATGGAAAAGTGTCGTGCCAAAGTATTGGTCAAGATAGTTGCATAACCATGTGAATCATATTTGTATGCATAATAAGGTTATCATGTCAACATGATTTGATGATTATGAAGTATTTCTAATCATGTAATTAATTTTGATTTGTAGGAAAGATCATGAAGAATGATGAACATTGAACAAGTGATGGATGTTCAACAAGAAGACTTACAAATCAAACATACTATAGCAAGCTCGTGGCTAGAAGATTCTCTTAGAAAGAGGAAGAGGATCATGACGAGATGTTTGCTCCAAGTGGCTAGATAAGACCATTCTCTTAATGGTGTAATTGAAAAAGAAGTGTGAATCAGGCTCTGTATGGGTACTTAGGATCGATAGTCATTTGATGAGCTTAATGATCACCATGGGTAATGTGGATCTCAACCTTTGCTACAAGGTTGAAGATGGTTTCTATATACAGATGACATGGATGCAAGAAGGAACTCACCATAGAGTTCGAATGATATTGAGGCTCATATCAGTAGACCCATCTGACGAGAGATGGCACAGATAGATATGCAAAAGATCACTCAATGTAGAGTGTGAATGATGTTCAGTCACAGAGGGAGAATTGACAGCTTCTTGACAAAGCTTGGGCTTTACCAAAAGTAAAGCTGATCCTAATCTTTACCTTAAGGTTATGGATGATACTATTATTGTATGTGGATGACCTCTTTCTGATAGGAAATGAGAAACAAATCATGGAAAGAAAGAAGAAGCTACAGAATTTGAGATGAAAGATCTCGGACTGATGCATTACTTCCTAAGTCTGGAAGTATGGCATGGCTCAAAAGGAATCTTTCTCAACTAGGGAAAGTATGCTGTGGAAATCCTCAAAAGATTTGATATGTTGGAATGTACAACCATGGCCACTCCCTTGGATTCCAGCTTGAAGCTGTTAGCGGATGACTCATCAGAGTTAGTGGATGTGACTCTGTACAAACAGATTATTGGGTCATTGATGTATCTGACAAATACAAGGCCGGATATATGCTTTGCTATGAAATACCTTGAGACAGTATCTAGTGGAACCTAGGCATGTTCACCTGATAGCTGCAAAGCATGTGATGAGGTACCTAAAGGGTACGATAGACTTTGGTCTATGATATCTTGGAGATCATGATTTCAGATTGTATGTCTACACAGATGCTGACCAGGCAGGAGGTGTATCAGACAGGAAGAGCACATCGGGCGGA
The DNA here is from genome assembly GCA_027924585.1 of Larix kaempferi. Taxonomy (NCBI): domain Eukaryota; kingdom Viridiplantae; phylum Streptophyta; class Pinopsida; order Pinales; family Pinaceae; genus Larix; species Larix kaempferi. Next base: position 37,319,484 of record BSBM01001229.1, on the reverse strand, counting down.
TGTTATTGTTTGGGATCTGCCATGATCTCGTGGTTTAGCAGGAAATAGTCCAGTGTGGCTCTCAGTACAGCTCAAGCGGAATATATTGTTGCTTGCTCTGCTAGTTGTGAAGCAATATGGCTTCGGAAGTTGTTATCTGGTTTATTTGACTTAGAGATGGAACCCACTGAGATCCTATGTGACAACCATAGTTGTATCAAGATGACAAAAAACAAATCCAGTGTTCCATGATAAGCCAAAGCACATAGAGAACCGATATTTCTATATACGGGATATGGTGCAGAAAGGAGCTATCAAGCTCGAGTATGTAAGCACTTACGAACAAGTTGCTAATATATTGACCAAACCTCTGTCTCAAGTAAAGTTTGAGTATTTCCGAGACAAGCTTGGTGTAGTTTAGAAGGACCCTCCTGGAAAGGGGGAGTGATGTGGTCACTTATGATGAGATTGCCTGCATTGACAGTGAGGTCGATGTGTTTACCTATATTGGTGATGCCGACAGTGAGGTTGGTGAATGGTGCGTAGACAGGGTCTAAGTTGACGAGTGGATTGCATCATCCTTGAACACATGTTCTAAAAAGATCCGTAGACATATGTCTCCGAGAAAGAAGAGGGATTGCATCATCCTTGAACACATGTTCTAAAAAGATCCGTAGACATATGTCTCCGAGAAAGAAGAGGGATTGCATCATCCCTGGACTTCGGTCCCAGAATTGATCCGTAGACATATGTCTCCGAGAAAGAAGAGGGATTGCATCATCCTTGGACTTCGGTCCTAGAATTGATCCGTATACATATGTCTCTGAGAATGTGGTCCGTAGTGGACGAGAGGGGATTGTATCTTCCCCGAACTTCGGTCCTAGAATTGATCCGTAGACAGATGTCTCCGAGAATGAAGTCCTTAGTGGACAGGTGGGGATTGCATCTTCCTCGGACTTCGGTCCCAGAATTGATCCATAGACAGATGTCTCCGAGAATGAAGTCCTTAGTGGACAGGTGGGGATTGTATCTTCCCCGGACTTCGGTCCCAGAATTGATCCGTACACAGATGTCTCCGAGAATGGGTCCTTAGCGGACGAGTGGGGATTGTATCTTCCCTGGACTTCGGTCCCAGAATTGATCCGTAGACAGATGTCTCCGAGAATGGGTCCTTAGCGGACGAGTGGGGATTGTATCTTCCCCGGACTTCGGTCCCAGAATTGATCTATAGATAGATGTCTCCGAGAATGGGTCCTTAGCGGACGAGTGGGGATTGTATCTTCCCCGGACTTCGGTCCCAAAATTGATCCGTAGACATTTGTCTCCGAGAATTGATGATAGGACTGCATCGTCCCTGGACATTTGGTTCAAAATGTACGTGATGGGATTGCATCATCCTTGGACTCATGTCCTAAAGTGATAAGGATTGATCATCCTAGAACTTGATCTGGATTGTATCATCCATGGACCTATGTCCTAAAGTGAGAGGGATTGATCATCCCGTAATAGGATCTTGTATATTGCAGAGTATGCTGCTATGACGATGCTGTAGATCGAGATGATCCAGATGGCTGTAGATCGAGATGATCCAGATGCTGTAGATCAAGATGATCCAGATGCTGTAGATAGAGAGGATCCATATGTTGATCGTGATGGTCTAGATGACGATGTTGTTGATCGTGATAGTCTAGATGACGATGCTGATGATCGTGTGATGACGATGCTGATGATCGTGCGATGACGATGTTGTTGATCGAGAGGATCTAAACGATGATATTACTGTAGTTGTTCAAGTGTTGCAAAAGATGAAGATTCAGTACTGAAGATGTTGATGTTCCAGTATTGAAGATGTTCCAGTAACTGCTTGAGTTACTAATGATGTATAAAGAAAGCTTCCAATGATTTATAGATGTATCATGTATGATGTTGATGACTCCTTGCTCCTACAGATGTTGTTATAATATCCTTCTCGTTAAGGGGGAGTGTTGAAATATTGTAACTTCTAAGAATATTATCTTTGTACTTTATTATTCCGGAGATGTTTCATTCCTCCGATCGGACTTTGTCATGTATCTGGAGATGTTTATTCCTCTGTGGTAACTTGGGTTATTAGACTTCCCTAGTGGGGTTGGCCCTGTATGTGTTATGTGGGTCAAAGGGTTATTAGACCACCCTAGTGGGGTCGGCCATGTCACATTATGTAAAGTGGTTAAGTTGGGGCCGATCTAGCTTGTGTAAAAGACAAGTCGGAGTTGTGTATAAATAGAGGAGGTGTGTTCCTCATTTAACACACATTACACTCACTTGTGAATAGCGCATAGGTGAGGGAGAGATCTGCTATGGAGGAGGAGCTCATGTCTAGGGTTTACATCTTTGTATTTGATGGTCATCTATATTGAAGAAGCTTTGCTGGGTTTTCTACCCCATGAGGGTTTCCCAGGATAAATCGGTGTCTCTTGTGTTTATGTTGTGCTTGTTGTTCTTTCAGTGATCCTGTATATGCTATTGTTGTGAAATGAAATGCAATGTTGATATTTTCTGTCTTAGCATATTAAATCTTAACACTCTCCTTCTGAAATGTTTCTCTGCGCCTCGAAAAAACCGAAACTTCATGAAACACACATGGGAGCGCACCCCTACCTCCTGAAGGTTGCTTCGGTTATGGGGGACGCCTGGGAGCTCCTTCCCAAAAATGGGGGGGGGCGTCTAAACGCCGCCCCACGATTTTCCCTATTTGTTGTTAAAAAGTGAAATTAAAAAAAAAACAAAAAAACAAAACAAAAACATAAACATAAACATAAAGCGTTGACCTACCTTTACTTACCTTTCATTACGTTGAGCCCGTGAGTGAAGACAGCTGCTGTTACTATGAGTATTCAGCCCACCATGAAGATTAGAGAGCCCGCCACTGTGAGTATTCAGCCAGCAAGTGAAGACGAGAGCCTACCCGCAGGTGAAGACAAGAGAGACACGAGGGTTGATATTTGAAGGCCCGACTATTGAGAAGGCTCGATTGTTGAGAACTATGTTGTTGGGAGCGTAGAGCGGGAGAGGGGAGCGAGAGCGAAGCGAAAAGCGAAATTTTCAAAAGCTCCCGTTTTGGGAGCGTTTTTTATAAAGATATATTTTAATCAATTTTGACGGATTTATATTTAAAAAACATGTAGGATGTTCAATTAGTTATAGAAAACATCGATTAAACCATATAACATCAATCATCTAGTAGTTATAACTTATAACATTATCATCAAATGATCAACCATAACAACTTTTATACGAGCTTGGCAAAGAAGGGAGGTACCATAACATTGTCATCAGATGATCAACCTAGTAAAGGAGATTTTAGTATAGGAGATGTAGGGAGTGCCTCGGGCGCGCCATGGGAGCGTGCTCCCAAAATTGGGAGTGTTTTGGGAGCGAGCTTCGGGAGCGGGAGCGAGGAGGTAGGGGGCGCTCCCACGGAGCCTAGGTTGAGAAAGCTCGACACTATGAAGTCGTCCGCCCACTGCTTAGTGTTGTGAAGAGAGCCGGCCGCCCACTGCTTAGTGCTGTGAAGAGAGCCGACCACCCACTGCTGTGAAGATTCGAAGGTGAAGAGGTTGCCCACTGCTGTGAAGATTCGAAGGTGAAGAGGCCGCCACTACGTTACAGAGGCCGCCATTGTATTACACAACTGAGAGAAGAGGTCGTTGCATCACAGAGGTAGGGATTTTAATTTTTAAATTTAATTTTTTTTAATTTTTTTTTTTAACCATGGGAACAACAACCTCCCAAGGGTATATCCAACAGCCCGCAAGCCAGATATACCAGAAACTTGTGACTCAGCAAGGGCCGAGACGTCCCGAGACCCTTTATCCCAGGGGAGAGCCTCTATCCAATTTAATTTTTTAAATTTTAACTATTTGTTATTAACTTATTTAAGGTAGGGTATGTTACATTTTAAGGTAGGGCCTGTGGCCTGAATTTTGGTAGGGTCTGTTACAATTTTAAGGTAGGGCTTGTTCCACTTTTGAAATTCAGTAGGTACTAGGTTATTAAAAAATTATGTTTTTATTATTTAACAACCATGAAATTTTTACGAAAACAAAAATTATATTTTAAAATCTTTGTTGCAGTAGGTTGCCAAAAATAAAAAAACAACATCTAACAATTTCAAGTTCAACTTTCAAACCAGCAATATGAGCAACTCTAGCAATTGCAACAGTAGTGACAGCAGTGACAGTGAGACAGAGGTTGGAAGTGTTGGACTTAGGACAGAGATTGGAAGTGGGAGTGTAACTCCCTCATCAACCAAGTTAAGTCAAAGTGAAGGAGAAGACAATTCCCATCTCACCCCACATAGGTCATTGGCTCAATATGCAAAGGGGACATTTGATCCCAAGAAACCAATTTTGCTATATGCAAGCAAAGTAAATGTTCCCTCGACTAACCAGAAAGACAAGAAAAGTGGTGGATCACGTCATTGGGCATGCAATGTTTGTGGCCATCCTTGGGTTGGAAGTTATAGTCGAGTTAGACAACACCTTTTGGGCATTGGTGGCAAAGGGGTTTTTGTGTGTTCGAAGCTAACCATGTTGCAAAGAACTAAGCTTATGAGGTTGCAAATGGCAGCAGATGCCAAGGGCACATTCTCTAGCCAAAATGTCACATCAAAAGAACATCACAATGCAAAAGTAAGTTCCAAAAGGAAAGGCAACCCACCCACTTGTATGCATCCACCATCTCCTATTGAGACATCTTCATCAAAAAAGAAGGTTTGTTCTTGTTCTGTAGGACCAACCATTACAGGGATGTATGGCAAGCTTAGGCATGATGATATAGATGATGCCAATGGCAAATTCCTTTTTGCCAATGGCATTCCTTTCCAGGTTGCTCATTCTCCTGATTATAAAGAGATGGTTCGTGCAATTGCAACATCGGGACCCTCATATGTGCCCCCAGGTGGGCATAAGTTGAGGACATTGATTTTAGAGAGGCAAGTGTCCAATATTACTATGCAGAAAGAAGAGATGAGAGAGATATGGGTGAAGTCAGGTTGCTCTATTGCTATGGATGGGTGGACAGATATTGCCAAACATCCACTTATTAACATCATAGTTACATGCATACATGAGCCATTCTTTCTTAGAGTTGTTGATTGTTCTGGAAAGCGCAAAGATACAACTTTCCAATTTGAGCTTCTTCTGGATGCTATATAGTAGGTTGGGCGTGAGAATGTTGTGCAAGTTGTGACAGATGCAGCATCAGTGTGCAGATCAGTTGGTTTACTAGTTCAGAGCAGGTATAGAGATATAGTTTGGACCCCTTGTTGTGTGCATGCTCTCAACAATGCCCTGAAAGACATTGGAAAAAATGATTGGGTATCCACCTTGGTATCAGTTGCAAGGGATGTGTAGATGTTTATCTGCAACCACCACACCCCCTTAGCCATGTATAGGGCTCACTCAAGGAAGGAATTCCTCAAGCCCACAGATACTAGATATGCCCGCAATTTTCTCTTATTGGAGAGGATGTTGGAGATACAGCCAACATTGCAGGCCATGGTTGTGACTCTAGATTGGAACAGGTGGACAAAGTCCAAGACAGAGGAGGGGAAGAGGATTAGGCCTCAGATATTGGATAATGATTGGTAGGTAGATTACAGTAATTTGGTCTCATTCTTGCGCCCTATAGTTGAGGTCATTCGCTACAGTGACATTGATTCTCCTAGTCTTGGAGAAATCTATGAGACTTTTGACAATATGTTGTGTAAGGTAAGGGCAGCCATTCATGAGAAAGAGCCCTCCTTAGAGGTTCTACATGAACCAAATTCAAGCCATTATTCACGTAGGTGGAATGAACACACCTTTGAACATGGCAGCATATGCACTAAACCCAAAATGGTACATTTCTAGGCCTGGTAAAATTCCTCCCTTTGAGGATCCAAAGATCAAGAGGGGTTTTCGAGTTGCCATTACAAAGATGTACAGTGAAGAGGAGGGGCATGTTGAGATATTGTAACTTCAAAGAATATTATATTTGTACTTTATTATTCCGGAGATGATTCATTCCTCCGTGAAGATCTTATTGTATATCCGGAGATGTTTATTCCTCCGTCGGATGAAGGTAACTTGGGTTATTAGACTTCCCTAGTGGGGGTCGGCCCTGTATGTGTTATGTGGGTCAAAGGGTTATTAGACCACCCTAGAGGGGTCGGCCCAGTCAGTTATAATGGGGTATTTAACCTAATGGTTAAATACGAGCCTACATGTACTTGTGTAAAATACATATCAGAGTAGTGTATAAATAGAGGAGGTGTGTTCCTCATTATACACATTCACTCACTTGAGGATAGCACACTTGTGGAGGAGAGGTCTGCTATTGTGGAGGAGGAGATCATGTCTCAGGGTTTCATCTTTGTATATTGCTGGTCATCTATATTGAGGAAGCTTTGCTGGGTTTTCTACCCCATGAGGGTTTCCCAGGATAAATCTCTGTCTCTTGTGTTTATGCTGTGCTTGTTGTTTCTTCAGTGATCCTGTATATGCTATTATTGTGAAATGGAATGTAATGCTGCTATTTTTTGTCTTAGCATATTGAATTTTAACATGGTATCAGAGCTAACCTGAAGGAAGACAAGGTATGGCACTAAAGACACTTGCTTAGTTACGACAATTTGAAGGTTAGGGTTTTACATAGCAAAAACCAGTCATCGTAGCACTTTCGCTATAAATCCATTTTGGCGAAGTTTTCGGATCTGAAATTGTTACAGGACGAAGATTAAATCTCCAGGTACCTTGTGTCCAAAGGACAACCTCTAATTCATTGTAATTTGTGATTTATGATCTGTACAATATAGGGTTTCTGCCTCTTCCAGATATGAGTCAAAATCAGGTGACCTTGGGAAAAAGGTCATATCTTGGGCTAGGAAGCTCCAAATGAAATTTCGTAAAAAGTGACAGGTAGTACACAGTCTGTACTATCTCAGAAAACTTTTTCAGAGGCCGAAGTTGAACCAGTGACACGTGGCACTCCGTACAAGTGCGCTCTCCTGTATTATCCCATAAACAGGTCACGTTGCAACATTTGGCATAACTCTCTCTCAGAGAGTCCAATTGAGGTCATACCTGTCAGGATGGAAAGGTAACAGGCCGAGCTATCTCAGAAAACTTTTTCAGAGGCCGAAGTTAAAACAGTGACACGTGGCACGCCGTACAAGTTCGCTCTCCTGGTTTATCCCAAAACAGGTCACGTTGCGACATTTGGCATAACTCTCTCTCAGAGAATCCAATTGAGGTCAGACCTGTCAGGATGGAAAGATAACAGATCAGGCTATCTCAGGAAACCTTTTCATACCCTGTGGATCAAAAATTTTGGAGTTACACCAGAAACAATCAGGTACATATTTCTGTCAAAACAGAATTATTTTTTGGTACCTTCATTCATGGCTTCCGGAATTTAGGGCTTTGGAGAAAGTTGGAATTTTTGTAATCGGAGACCACGGCTGGATGCTACTCATCAAAATAGAAATTTAGAGACCAAGATCAGAATTTTTGGTTGGGCAGAAGGCCGGGTCTGATTAGACCCTAGTTCGGGACTTTGATCAGAAAAGTGGAAAATTAGGGCTTCTGTAAAAATGGGAATTTTTTGAAATCTATGACCATGGCTGGAAGCTCCTCAGAAAAATAGAAGCTTAGAGCTTTGGATCAAACATTTTGATTGGGCAGAAGAGTGGAATTCACCAAACCCCAGTTCAGGGTCACGTCCAGTGAATCCGGGAGATTCAAAGGCAAAATTGAGGAGTGAAACTTTGCAGTTTTCAAATTCTGAATATATCAGTTTGATCAGCTCATCAAGGCGCATATTTCTATCCTTTCGGAAGTTTGAAATTCAAAGTTTGAATTTTTGGGTTTCTCTGACAAACCCATATCCAGCTCCAGGTCCAGTTCTTGCAAATCAAGTTGATAGGGCTAATCCTAGAAGAAGATGGATTGGTCACCTGCATAAGTGAAGGAGTTCCTGTTTCAAAAGGAGATGAGGCTAAGGCTTTACATAAGGAGATTACAAGCGATCTCGACAGGTATGACTCATCGAGGTATGTTTTGAGATTTGTTCATGATTAAGTTTATGGTATGTTTGTCTTCATGTTATTACGGTTAGTACAATCTTGATTTTAGATTTGTTGTATCACCTTGACAAAATTATGAATGCATCATAGAAGATATTCATTGGTTAGGGTGTTGACACTTATGATTGTACTAATGCATTATGATGTTGTGTGAGGTTGATGTTGTCTGCTAACAAGACACAGGTACATCTCAAAAGACAAATCAGGCTCCATGACCATGAAAACATGAAGACAAAGACTCATCCATAATCTTTCTTCTACTTACGAGGTATGTATGACTTTGTTATATTATGCTTAACCTATGAGACATGCAGGTTCTAGCTCAGGATCTCTGAATCATTGAAGAGATTGTTTAGGTATGTTGTACATAACCAAGTAGGTATACTAATCCAGGTATGTTTCCCATGAATCTTACCTTGTGTTAGGATCCCTTATATAAGTATACTTGGAATGATTGGTTATGCTTATTCATAAAGTTAGTAATCAAGGGATTATGCATATTATATATTTTATCTTGATTGATGATATGCATGAGTAAAAGAAGACTTCCCTAAAATCTTGAATACTAATGATCATGACTATACATATTCAAGATTATTTAGAATTAGAATGTTTTGAGAATATACTAATGAATGAATGTTTGTGTATGAGATCATGAGGATGACACTAGTGCACACTTGAGCATGCACAGTGGTACAGAATGAATAGAAGTTCAAAGGACATATAGAAGATCAAGCGGGAGGCAACCACACAAACATAAAAGATAAGTATTTGAGTTGTTATTTGAAATAGTAAATGATATTTCTTGTATGCATATTTGTATTCCTAGAACATATCATGCTGAGTGCAAACATTCATAGAGCATTGAACATTATACTACTAATATGCATATGATTGGTAAGTTGGAAAAACATTCCATTGTTGCTTGTCTAGAATGAAACCTCTTTGCTGACATGCTGAGAGCTGTGCACACTCTCGATAGTATGTTCTGGTAGAGATGGAAGGCATCTAGATAGCCACTGTATGCATACAGGATATGGGAAAGTGTTGTGCCAAAGTATTGGTCAAGATAGTTGCATAACTATATAAATGATATCTGTATGCATAATAGGTTATCATGATTTCATGATTATGAAGGATTACTAATCATGTACTTAATTTTGTTTTGTAGGAAAGATCATGAAGAATAATGAACACCGAACAAGTGATGGATGTTCAACAAGAAGATTTACAAATCAAACAAAATATAGAAGGCTTGTGGCTAGAAGATTCTCTTAGAAAGAGGAAGAGAATCATGATGAGATGTTTGCTCCAAGTGGCTAGACAAGACCATTCTCTTAATGGTGCAATTAAAGAAGAAGTGTGAATCAGGTTCTGTATGGGTTCCCAGGATCGATAGTATATTGATGAGAATACATGTGGGGATTGTATCATCCTTGAACACATGTTCTAAAGTGAGCCGTAGACGTATGGTCTCCGAAAATGAAGTCCTTAGTGGACAGGTAGGGATTGTATCATCCCTGGACTTCGGTCCCTGAATAGATCCGTAGACGTATGGTCTCCGAAAATGAAGTCCTTAGTGGACAGTTGAGGGGATTGGTTCATCCCTGGACTTTCAGTCCTAAAGAGAGCCATAGACGTGAGGTCTCCGAGAATGAAGTCCTTAGTGGACAGTTGAGGGGATTGGATCATCCCTGGACTTTCAGTCCTAAAGAGGGCCGTAGACGTGAGGTCTCCGAGAATGAAGTCCTTAGTGGACAGTTGAGGGGATTGGATCATCCCTGGACTTTCAGTCCTAAAGAGAGCCGTAGATGTGAGGTCTCCGAGAATGAAGTCCTTAGTGGACAGTTGAGGGGATTGGATCATCCCTGGACTTTCAGTCCTAAAGAGAGCCGTAGACGTGAGGTCTCCGAGAATGAAGTCCTTAGTGGACAGTTGAGGGGATTGGATCATCCCTGGACTTTCAGTCCTAAAGAGAGCCGTAGACGTGAGGTCTCCGAGAATGAAGTCCTTAGTGGACAGTTGAGGGGATTGGATCATCCCTGGACTTTCAGTCCTAAAGAGAGCCGTAGACGTGAGGTCTCCGAGAATGAAGTCCTTAGTGGACAGTTGAGGGGATTGGATCATCCCTGGACTTTCAGTCCTAAAGAGAGCCGTAGACGTAAGGTCTCCGAGAAGTGGGGATTGTATCATCCCCGGACCTTGGTCCCTGAATTGATCCGTAGACGTATGGTCTTCGAGAATAAAGTGATGGGGATTGCATCATCCCGGAACCACTAGTTCAAAATGTACGTGAGGACTGCATCGTCCATGAACTGGGTTCAAAATGTACGTGAGGACTGCATCGTCCATGAACTGGGTTCAAAATGTACGTGAGGACTGCATCGTCCATGAACTGGGTTCAAAATGTACGTGAGGACTGCATCGTCCATGAACTGGGTTCAAAATGTACGTGAGGACTGCATCGTCCATGAACTGGGTTCAAAATGTACGTGAGGACTGCATCGTCCATGAACTGGGTTCAAAATGTACGTGAGGACTGCATCGTCCATGAACTGGGTTCAAAATGTACGTGAGGACTGCATCGTCCATGAACTAGGTTCAAAATGTACGTGATGGGATTGCATCGTCCCTAGACATGGTGAGGTGTCTTAAAGTGATAAGGACTAATCCTCCTGTAAGTAGATTGGGATTGCATCGTCCCTAGACATGGTGAAGTGTCTTAAAGTGATAAGGACTAATCATCCTGTAAGTAGATTGGGATTGCATCGTCCCTAGACATGGTGAGGTGTCTTAAAGTGATAAGGACTAATCATCCTGTAAGTAGATTGGGATTGCATCGTCCCTAGACATGGTGAGGTGTCTTAAAGTGATAAGGACTAATCATCCTGTAAGTAGATTGGGATTGCATCATCCCTAGACATGGTGAGGTGTCTTAAAGTGATAAGGACTAATCATCCTGTAAGTAGATTGGGATTGCATCGTCCCTAGACATGGTAAGGTGTCTTAAAGTGATAAGGACTAATCATCTTGTAAGTTGATTCGGGATTGCATCATCCTTAGACATGGTGAGGTGTCTTAAAAGGATAAGGATTGATCATCCTGTAATTTGATCTGGATTGCATCATCCATAGACATGAGAGATGTCTTAAATTGAGAGGGATTGATCATCCCATAAGTGGATCAAGATTGTATCATCCTTGGACCTATGTCCTAAAGTGAGAGGGATTGACCATCCCGTAATTGGATCATGTGTGTTGCAGGGTATGCTGCTGTTGTGTATACTTGTATCAGTGTGGATACTTGTATTGATAGATGTATTAGTAAGAATACATGCTTTTGATGATAGATGTATTAGTGAGAATACATGCTTTTGATGATAGATGTATTAGTGAGAATACATGCTTTTGATGATAGATGTATTAGTGAGAATACATGCTTTTGATGATATATGTATTAGTAAGAATACATGTTTTGATGATAGATGTATTGGTGAGAATACATACTTTTGATGATACATGTATTGATTAATGTACTGGTATGGTTGAGGATACTTATGCTGTAGATCGAGATGATCCAGATGCTGTAGATCGTGATGATCCAGATGCTGTAGATCATGATGATCCAGATGCTGTAGATCGAGATGATCCAGATGGTGTAGATCGAGATGATCCAGATGGTGTAGATGAGATGATCCAGATGCTGTAGATCGAGATGATCCAGATGTTATAGATCGAGATGATCCAGATGCTGTAGATCGAGATGATCCAGATGTTGTAGATCGTGATGATCCAGATGCTGTAGATCGATATGATCCAGATGCTGTAGATCGAGATGATATGACAATGCTGATAATTGTGAGATAACGATGCGGATGATCGTAAGATGACGATGCTAATGATCGTGTGATGACGATGCTGATGATCGTGAGATGACGATGCTGATAATCGTATGATGACGATGCTGATGATCGTGAGATGACGATGCTGATGATCGTGAGATGACGATGCTGATGATCGTATGATGACGATGCTGATGATCGTGAGATGACGATGCTGATGATCGTTTGATGACGATACTGATGATCGTGAGATGACGATGTTGATGATCGTATGATGACGATGCTGATGATCGTGAGATGACGATGCTGTTGATCATGTGATGACGATGCTGATGATCGTGTGATGGTGATGCTGACAATCGTGAGGATTCAGATATTGATGTTGCTGTAGCTGTTTGAGTGCTGCAGAAGATAAAGACTCAGTACTGAAGATGTTGATGTTCCAGTATTGAAGATATTCCAGTAACTGGTTGAGTTACTGATGATGTTGAGAAAGCTTCCAATGATTTATAGATGTATCATGTATGATGTTGATGACTCCTTGCTCGTGCAGATGCTGTTATAATATCCTTCTCGTTAAGGGGGAGTGTTGAGATATTGTAACTTCAAAGAATATTATATTTGTACTTTATTATTCCGGAGATGATTCATTCCTCCGTGAAGATCTTATTGTATATCCGGAGATGTTTATTCCTCCGTCGGATGAAGGTAACTTGGGTTATTAGACTTCCCTAGTGGGGGTCGGCCCTGTATGTGTTATGTGGGTCAAAGGGTTATTAGACCACCCTAGAGGGGTCGGCCCAGTCAGTTATAATGGGGTATTTAACCTAATGGTTAAATACGAGCCTACATGTACTTGTGTAAAATACATATCAGAGTAGTGTATAAATAGAGGAGGTGTGTTCCTCATTATACACATTCACTCACTTGAGAATAGCACACTTGTGGAGGAGAGGTCTGCTATTGTGGAGGAGGAGATCATGTCTCAGGGTTTCATCTTTGTATATTGCTGGTCATCTATATTGAGGAAGCTTTGCTGGGTTTTCTACCCCATGAGGGTTTCCCAGGATAAATCTCTGTCTCTTGTGTTTATGCTGTGCTTGTTGTTTCTTCAGTGATCCTGTATATGCTATTATTGTGAAATGGAATGTAATGCTGCTATTTTTTGTCTTAGCATATTGAATTTTAACAGGGCAAACACTTCAGAGACAGTGGATTCAGTTTGTAGGTCTCAGAGGTCCCTTCAACAAGCCTGATGCCAAGGCAGACCGTAACAACTTAGCCCAGGATAGCCCCATTGGTTAGTGGGACATGCATGCAGATGATGCTCCAAAGATCAAACATCTTGCTACTCGCTGCTTGTCTCAAATTGCAAGTTCCTCTGCCGCTGAGAGGAATTGGTCCACCTATAGCTTCATCCACTCTATCAAGAGGCATAGACTTACCTATAGGAGAGCAGAGAAGCTAGTTGAAGTGCATAGTACCCTTCGTCTTGCACACAGGAAGACACCAGAGTATCGGATGGGACCAGCTGTATGATGGGATGTGGCTTTAGAGCAACGTTGAAAAAGTCGGACTCGGCAAAAAGTCGGCAAGGGTCCCGAAAACAATTTCTCGGCAACATCGGCGAAAAAATCGGAAAAAATCGGAAAAAGTCGGCAAACATTAAAAAATACAAAATACATTCATTTTTTTCAGAATTTTAAACATATAAAGCAACAATAACATCAGATAAACACATTGGAACATAAATATGTAGAAAGCACTAATATATAGATGTAGTGGATGCAAATAACTTGGAGTCGTTTGATTTCAATGACTCAGACTGTTAAAAAATACATAAAATTTTACAATTTTAATGAAAAAAATATATATTAAAGATTCCAAGCTATGATTCCAAACCATTAGAGACAAAATATTATCAAAATGGCACCAAGTGCAATACATATCTAAATCAAAATTGAAAAAACATAATCATCAAAATCATTGTCTATGTCGAGATCATATTCATCAATAGCACCATGTTCCCCCACCTCTAGGCTCTAGACTTTGCCTCTGCTTCCAATCTCGAAGTTGATCCTCCAAGGACATCAATTAACACCCTACAATTTTGTTCAAACTTCTTAATCCAAGCGTTAAAATAAGGTAGAAAGAGCTTCCCATGCTTAATAAGTGATTTTGCTTGACTGAAGGGTACTTTTTTTATTAAGGTCATGACAGTGGAATTCAAACAACTTTAACAATCAGGCATCGACACCACCAACATCAAGGTACATAGAGAGTTTGATGTACTTCATTAAATTCCAATCCCTTACCCACATACATGATAGAATCCACTAGAAACGTTGGAATCCTGAAATCCTGAAAACCATTAAGTCTGTTGAATTCTAAATGGGATCTAAAATCCTACTTTTTGCATATGAAGTCTGATGAGGTTGGAACCACTCTCAAACATCCTGAAACAATTAATGGTAATGTTACAAATTTAAGTAAAAGGATGGAAAATGAAAGATAAAGAGAATGTCACTTTTACTGTAATTTTAACATTACCATTTAGTACTGTTGACATCAATGTTACATGTACAAAACTCATCAAATTTATAAAAAAAAAACCCGAGTTTTTAAAACTCTGAAAAATCCTGGGCGATTTTTTCCTTCAACTCGCGATTTTTTCGAAAAAAATCGCCGATTTTTTCGAAAAGTCGGAAATCGCCGACTTTTTAAAAAATCGCGATTTTTAAGCACCGATTTTTCGGCAGGGCCTTCACCTCGCAACTTTTACAAAAAGTCGCGATTTTTCGGCGATTTTTTCAAGCTTGCTTTAGAGGATGATGCATAGATAGACGAGGATGGACCGGATGAGATGCAACATGGTTTGGTTGGTGTTCCATTAGTTACTCATGAAAGTGACTCAGACTCAAATAATGACATTCCCATTAATGATCCCAATGCCTTCATGCAACAAATGGATGCAGAGGACCAATCAATGGAGTTGACTCCTTGATGCTCATTTTGTGTTGATTACTTTCAGCTACTTTTAGGTTTCAGTGTCCATTGTTACTTGTTAGTTTTGACTCTAGATATTGATAAGTGATGACTAAGTCTTTGACTCTTTCCTATTTCTGACTCTTTGAGCAATCTTAATTTACTATTGATGTTTTACTATTTCACTCTCTATTTCAGACTTAGTATTTAGTATTTCGTATTCCGTATTTCATATTTCGTATTCACTATTTGCATGCAATATCATTGATTCAATTTTTCAATTAGAATGACTGAAATACCAAATATGAATATCAAGATTCAAATGACAAATTGTACAATTTGAAAATGATCATGATGAATTGTCACATTGTGTAATGTGGTTGTATTATTAATTTCATAATTTGCTAGTTTCTTATTTATATTGCACAATGTTGAATTGTATTAGTAATTTGTTAGATGTAGTTTACATTGTTAGGATTTATCATTTATAATTTTTATGACCCCAACGCCCCCCATCCCCTCCGAATTTGATTTGGGGGTGGTCTCCACACGTCCCCAACATGCGTTTCCCCGCTCCCACACTCCTGTGTCCCGAAAACTTGGGGGAACATTGTAAAATAATGCCTAGCATGGTAATATACATTGACACCTAAACTTTAATAACCTCCTAAGGCCTAACCACCAAGACGACCACCCCAGCTTTGGAGGTTTGAGTGAAAAACTCGAAAATTATAAGTCGTTGAAGAGCAACCTATAATTAACAAGGAAAAAACACTTTGGGCTAGTCGGATTGATGTCTAAGTCCTACGAAGCCAAGTCTATTACACTATTTCATCATGCTAGGACATTTTATTACAACTTCCTCGTAGGGTATGAACATGCAAAAAAAATTGAAGAGGGCCTGAATTGCCCTGCATGGACTTCTGAGCACTGATTATGAACAAGAGACTTGTTCACACTCTGGCGGCTCACTAAACTTGTGAAAATGCTCACAGTAGATCCAAAGAGATGATGTAAACCTCACAATGAAAGAATTTAGGAATGACAGAAGAGGAATAGAGCAGAAGAACATAGATCCAAAGGAGCTCAGATAGAGGCAGAATAATTACACATGTTACATTAATCTGAATAGTAAAAAGGTAAATATACAATGCTCAGGATTCGAATACACTAGGTGTGATTCGAATTAGCCTGCATGGACAGATCCATAATCAGTGGAGTGTCATCAAGTCATAACTAGGAGTCCAACTCATCATCAGTGAAGTCATCAATGCACAAGTAATAGTCAACCAGAAGTCAAACTGAGTCTAACTGAATGTGGTAGGTGTAACTGGCACATGGAAGCACTAATGTAGTGAAGGAGGCTCAGTGGAGGGCTCTCATGGAGCTAACTGGAGTCAGAACAGCCTATCTAGTCACACTGGAGGTCCATCGAAGTGATAAGGTCAGTAAAGAGTGAGTCAAGCCTAAAATCAGGGAGAGAACTCTTGTTAACTGAACATAACTGGACTGGTAGGTGAAGTAGTGCGCCTCTCTCATGCAGTGGGTGAAAGGAGGGTGCACTAGGCACTAGGAGGGATGAAACTGATAAGGAAGAAGCTCCGGGGGCTAGCTAACTGAGGGCTAGGTGCTGGGACTGATGACTGGAAATGCATGCAAACCCTAGAATGCATGCAAACCCTAAAAGTGCATGCAAACCCTAAAAGACTGAAAATGAAAATGACTGAAAAGCTAATAGGACTAGGATGGAGTATAGGAATATCCTAACACCCCCCCTTAATCCATCCTGGGCCCTGGTAACTAGGACCAAAGGTCACCCATACAATCAAATAAGATAGAAAAATAAACTGTCCATAAACCGAGGAAATGGGGAAAACCTCATGGGAAAAATACCCCCCCTCAAAAGAACAATAAATAACTCAAAGAACCATCATACTAAGCAGAAAAGAAGGAAGCTTTCATCAGTGAAAACTTCTGCAAAAAAACTTGACAAGTTGATCCCCTGTAGGATGCCAAAACAGGTGCTAGATGTGGATCTAGTCTTCTGTTGTGCCTTCCACTGTGTAGAGGATGTATTGGACGAAGCAAGTCTCTTAGGAATTCTTTCTGCAACTGGAGCGAATGGAACATGAGGAGTCTTCCCAAGTGATGGAAGAGAGAACCCCATCATCATGCTGCATCTCTCATGGAGAGGTAGATGGCATAATGCAAGGTTGGCATGGTGCTGAAGTCTGGTAGTTCTGTGAACAGATGAATCCTCAACTGTGTTCTCAGTAGTAGCAAGGACTGTGTGAGCCCATATTGACCTTGAATCTGGATTGAGAATATGTGTTCGTTTTGGATTTGAATCTTCTTGAACTATGATCTCAACATCAATATCTTGATCTTCTTCTTCATCAGAAGAGGAGTCACTCTGATCTTGATCAAAATCTGAAGGAATAGTCAGAGAGAAGGGCATGAAGTGAGAGAACTCATATGCTTTAGAGGCATGATTAGCAACCCCATTCGCTATAATCTTTCCAGTGGAGATCTCTGTAATCTCTACTGTGTTTGGACCAAAAGTTACTTGCTTTGGTGATCCTGTATGAGTCATCTGATATACTGATAACAAATTAGCTGTTAGAGAAGGAACAAATAAAACATTTTTGAACTTACCATGCTCCATATGTATTGTACCCAATCCTTTGGCAGAAATCTGAGAGTTGTCTCCCATGAGAATAGTAGGCCCATCTTTGAGATCTAAAGAGGAAAAGGATTCTTCAAAGGCAACCATGTGGTTGGAGGCTCCAAAATCTATGAGGAGGGCTTTTGACTTTGAAAAACCAGCCATCAATGCATGGCCATCATCAGATCCACTTCCAAAATCAGACATCTTTGCTTCTTTTGGAACAACAATTTTGTTTTGTTCAAGAAGCTTGGTTAGTAGGTCTATTTTCTTGTGCATGCAAGCTTTCTCAAGATGGTTTCCTCTCTTGCAGTAGGAGCAATTAGGTCTCTTATGTTTGTCACTTTTGGATTTAGATGACTTCTTGTCCTTGTCTTTTTGCCTCCCCTTTGCATTCGCTCAACTTGCTTCTCCAGCTAGAAGAGCTAGATCTTTGGAGGCCTTGATGGCACCCATTTGAATCAATTTGTCCTCTTCTTGAATGAGAGCTTCAGAAAAAGTCTTTTAAGGTGGGAAACTTCCATCCAGGGATTGACATTCGAACAGAATGGAAAGTAGATACAAAGACAGAAAATTGATATCCAAGTTTGCTCAATACGGAGAGTACCAATTGCTCATCACTTTTAGTGATGCCACAATGCTTGCATTGTAAAACCAATTTATGAAATTTGGAGAAGAATTCTTGAATGCTTTCGAAATTGTTAGGTTGTAGGGCAACCAATTCATTTTCGAGAATGTGGCCTCTTAGCCCATCTTGTTTGCCAAAAAGACTCCAATTTTGTCCATAACTCATTTGGAGACTTCAATCCTTCAACATGAAACAATAGATCTTCAGACATATGAAGGCATATGAATCCAAAGGCTTCATCCATTTTATTTAGATGCTTGGTTCTCTCTACAACTGTATGTGGTATGGCATCTTTTTCCTCAACTATTCTAGAAAACCCTCTCGACTTCAAGTGTATTTTCATCTTACCCTTCCATTCAAAGTAATTGAAGGGAGTGAGAATTATAGGAGAAGAAGGAGCATTCAAATTGCTCATCTTGACTGCTGGAACGAGTGCAAAAAGAAACTACTGATACTGTTGCTGGAACTTCGAAATACCTGCAAAAAACTCTCAAAAACGGAGGTAGAATATACTCCAAATGGCTTTGATACCATGTGAAAATGCTCACAGTAGATCCAAAGAGATGATGTAAACCTCACAATGAAAGAATTTAGTAATGACAGAAGAAGACTAGAGCAGAAGAACATAGATCCAAAGGAGCTCAGATAGAGGCAGAATAATTACACATGTTACATTAATCTGAATAGTAAAAAGGTAAATATACAATGCTCAGGATTCGAATAGACTAGGTGTGATTCGAATTAGCCTGCATGGACAGATCCATAATCAGTGGAGTGTCATCAAGTCATAACTAGGAGTCCAACTCATCATCAGTGAAGTCATCAATGCACAAGTAATAGTCAACCAGAAGTCAAACTGAGCCTAATTGAATGTGGTAGGTGTAACTGGCACATGGAAGCACTAATGTAGTGAAGGAGGCTCAGTGGAGGGCGCTCATGGAGCTAACTAGAGTCAGAACAGCCTATCTAGTTACACTGGAGGTCCATCGGAGTGATAAGGTCAGTAAAGAGTGAGTCAAGCCTAAAATCAGGGAGAGAACTCTTGTTAACTGAACATAACTGGACTAGTAGGTGAAGAAGTGCGCCTCTCTCATGCAGTAGGTGAAAGGAGGGCGCACTAGGCACTAGGAGGGCTGAAACTAATCAGGAAGAAGCTCCGGGGGCTAGCTAACTGAGGGCTAGGTGCTGGGACTGATGACTAGAAATGCATGCAAAATGCATGCAAACCCTCAAAGACTGAAAATGAAAATGACTGAAAAGCTAGTAGGACTAGGATGGAGTATAGGAATATCCTAACAAAACTAAGTACAACTTGTTGCCAACTAAGTTGTACTTGGTTGGATTATCAAGCGAGCGGGCAGAGTTGAACATTTCGATGTTCATTTTTCGATGTTTTGATGTCCAGTAGGCCTTTTAAAAGGCCACCTTTTTAATTTCTCCACATGTCCATGGCCCTGCGGGGTTTGTAATAAAATGTACTAGCATGGTGTTTTGTAAAGAACTTGGTTCCCTAGGACTTTTTGGCTAAGTCAGGTATTCCAAGGAGTTTTTTCACCTATTAATTATGTCTTGCATTAGTCCATAACATAATTTTTGGGTTTTTCTCCTGCTCCTCCAAAAAGCTGGAATGCCTGGGGAGGCTGATGGGCCTTAGGGGATTGTTAAAGTCCATGGGTCAATGTATATGAACATGCTAGACATTATTTTTGAGTCATATGGACATGTGCTAAGTTCCCCTAGGTAGTTTTTTATTTTTTGGCGAAGTTTATTTTTTCCGTAAATTGGACCATTTTTTAATGGTTCAATTAAAAATATTGTAGTTGGCCTAGAAGTGGCATCTAGGAGTCTTTTTTGCCTTAGGGGTGCTCGTTTTCCAACTCAGAGCACCCCCTTAACCCATAAACCCACCTTTTCTAATGTTTGGGTGATTAATTTTCCACAAAAACCCGAAAAAATCATAAAAAATGAAAAATTTGGAAAAATGACTTTAAAAAATATTAAATTTTTGGAGTAATTTATGGTCTGATTGTTTTCAACACCAACTAGGGAGCACATTGGGCTGAATTCTATGACAAGTGGGCAGCCTATTACATGAATATTACTCCCATACTTTGGGTTGGGCGCATTTGGTGAAGTGGAGCCCCCACGTGTGAGGAAAACGCAGCTTGAAATGGGACTGGTTTATTGTTGCAGTATGGCAGCGTGTAAGGAGTGTATGTAGCCCCATTTGGGGACCACAAATTGCTCCTTCTGTCAGGCTGCCCCTTCCATCACTCACCCCACGTTTTTGGCCACTCACTCCTCATAGCATGGGCGCCTCCCTCCTTGGGTTTTCTATTTAAACATGGTCTTTCTTCATTGTTGAGCATGAGAAGGTGGAACCTCTGCTCCTATCCTTGTAATACTTCTGCATTTGTTTATGAATAAAAGGCTTTGGAAGCAATTCTATGTGTGGACTCTCATGGTGTGGATGATCATGTTCTATTTTAACAGATGAGGTAATCTGTGTCTTTACATGTTTATTCCTAAGTTGCACAGAAACGGATACGGAAACGGATGCGGATATGGGGGGGGGAACACGGATACGGCAAATTTTCAAAAAATATGGATACGATACGGCAGGGAAACGGCATATATATATATATATATATATATATATATATATATAATCTAACTAAAATTTAGCATTCATATGTCATAGATTAATGGCTTACAAAAAATTAAATATCTACACATATTTTGAATTCAAAAAAACATTTTACATAAATATTCAAAATAGCTATTTTCATACAATGCAAGTTATCAAAAGATATCCAAAAGAGTCAAGATATTAAATCATATATAATATAATATGATCCTTAACTATATTTTATAATTCATTCTTAATATATATTTAATATATACATTTTAACTTATTTTCTAATTATCGTTTAGAAACTTCCTATCCTAACTATCCTTTATCCAAACCAAAATATAATAAAACGTAATCCTATCCTTTATCTATCTTAACACTTTTAAAGGCATCATATATTTATTTTTATCTAAACAATAAAGCTTTGAACTTGCCGCAACGAATACACGGTCGGGAGGTAAACCGTAAATGAATACAAGTTATGAACTTGAGTAGCGAATACACTGTCGGGAAGTAAACCGTAAATGAATACACCGTCACTAGGGCAATGAGAGACATGAAACGACGCAACTGTGGTCATTGCCTCACGCGGCTGTGGTGATTCGTTCACTGCTCTACGCGAATGAGGGACACACCGGATGCAGAGAGTAAAACACCGAACAAAGAGAGGAAAACACCCGCGAATGAATGAGAGATAATGGAGGCAAAAATCCGGATTTTATCGAATTTTGGGCGCGCAAACCTAAAAGTCGTGACTCAAACTTGAGAGCAAGTTAAATCGCGAGTGCATTGACCAGGTCAAAATCGTTCTACGTGAGTAAAGTCGCCCGTGCTAACTACTAACTGCAGGTCTGCTTTAAAAGTTTAATGTTTAACTAACTCGCAAAAAGCCACAAAATATCAGAATCGTGATTGATACTGATCATGATTTTTCCGATCCGTTTCCAAATTTCACCCATTCGAATCCACTTTTAGCAGATTCGTTTTTGGTTTAGCAGATCCGTTTCCGGCTATGACTGATACGGATCCATTCCGTTTCAGTGCCATTTTTACTCCGCTTCCGTTTCAAATACGGGGAACGGCGTTTCGGTGGTTTGAGATGACGTTTCCGGTAACTTAGGTTTATTCATGCTTGTTTATTGATCAATCACTAGCTTTTGAAGGAGATGTTTATCTTAGTAAGGTAAAGATAGTGTAATCTAATGCATTATTTTTATCGTTGGTTATCTTAGAGTGATTAGAGTTCAATGTCATTTTTGTTTAAATGCTTGAATCTATTTCCCTATTTTAGTCTACACTAGTTGCATTTGATCTTGCTTGTGTGAGTTGTCTTTTGTGTCTACAGGTTGCTGATCCAAAGAGTTGGTGGAGTTTGCTTGCATCCATTGGTCTTTGAAACTGATTCAAGGAGAACTAGTCCCATTGATCCCCATGGTGGAGGACTCCATAGCCCAAATTCAAGACGTTTCCTCTTCTTCTCATCAACATAAAATTCAACAAATCTTTCTCGGTTACTTTGGTTTGCAATTCTCAGATATGTTTTCTCTTTAAATATCTTAAGAAGATCTGATTTACGTATTAGATCTTATGTATTTTCAAAGTTATATCTGATCTAGATCTAATACTAATTTGCTTCTTGTCAAAGTTAGAGATTTTTATGCATATTTTGAGTAACTTGGACAAGTAGTACATTCTAATTATAAAAGGTTTTATCTATCTGTTAGTGGAGCTTATAATTTGCAGCCTTTAAAAGCTTGCAAAGATCCCAAGTGAACAAGCCCCATTGCTTGTTTTACTTGATTAAATTTCGTCATTTTTAACTAGTTTTAACACTTAGTTTTTTCTGGGTTTTTTTAGGAGGTGTTCCAAAGACACTCTTAAAGTGTTTTTGGGCATCTTATACTGACGTTTGCTTGCTGGTTTGCAGCAAAAGACGAACAGATAGGAGGAGGTGCTGCCAAAATTTCAAGGATCCAGGCAATCCGGAGGACCAATATTGAATTTTTGTTAAACCGGTTAAATTTTTCCTGCAAAATTGCAAGCCACCAAGTCACATTAAGTAGACTGGGGCACTTCTCTGATCATTGTAAAAGATTATTAAATGAGAGCAAGTGGGCTAGCCAGCGCCCACACCCCATCCCCCCAGGGGTGGCCTGTGTCGTCTCTTTTCGTGGTGTGATTTTTTAGAGTAGTTTATTTCTTTTATTTGAGGCATCTAATAAAATCAGCTAGGTTTAAAATTTACCTTGTTGGTCCATTCCACTGGCGGGCCACAAGTTCACTCAGGACATAGATTTTTATCATTTTTTTTACAAACTCAAACGCCCCCTTGCTTTCCCGAAGTAGGGTTTCAGAACAAGGTCTTTCCCGAGTACTGGCCTGAAAAGAGACTCTTGGGGTTTTAAAAGATAAAATTTTGGTTCATAAAAAAAATTTAAAAGTTTCCAAGGTCTTCTCCCGTATGCTCTGTGGCCAACTTGCAGCTCAGTCTGATCATGTTGGTACGCATCAAAAAGGGGAAGATGACTAGTAATAGGATCTAACACAACCCCAATAAAAAAAAACCTTTTTGTGAAAATTCGACACAACACGAGCATTTTGTTGTCGTGGGGAAATTTTTCAGAGGACTTGGGACAAAACTGGGTAGTGACCTCTTGGAAACCATTAGGCTTGCCCTCGTTGGTACAACATCTGAACACCTCCTTGAGACTTCGATCTAGCCCAAGTCTGAGTGAGAAGCCACACATCAAAATTCCAGACATGTTCCCTGTACCTTTGCGTATATTGGGAACCCACCAGCCCTAATAAAAAGATCACTACCACATTTAATTTAAAATAAACCAAGAACACTTGCACAACACTTACTTTTCAGTTCATGTATCTTTTCCGACTCCATTCAGGCACTGGTTTATATTGTTATATTTCATGTTATTGATGAATGTTGTTTATGATGATAATGTTGAATATTTGCAAATGAAATGTTGATGAATGATGCTTTGCTTTATATATATAAATGTATGTTGCATTGGCTTGGTTTCAAAAACTATTTCTAACTCGTAGATTAGACACCATAGTTTCTTTTCATTTTTAGGGTCCACCCCCCTTGGCTTCGCTAGGAAAACCTAGACGGAGGAGTCGAGTCCCAAGTGACAGCACTTGACTCTAACTTGCCCCCAAGGCCACACCAGCAGCTTGAAGACTTCTGCTGCGTTTTCCCAGGTGTGGAACCAGGTGGCAACACAACTTAGGTGGTAACACACCCTAAATAGCAGTCTCACCATCCTACCTCCAACAGAGAGAATAACCATTGGTCTATTAAGCTGAAAAGAAAGGTTTGTTGTCCGCCAGATTGCACAGCAGCAGCAGAAATCTTTCGAAAGCTGTCTCTTCACTACAAGTGAGAGAGGTGTGGCCTTGGGGGCAAGCAATGAGCCAGGCACTGTCACCTAAATCCCAGCTCCTCCGTTTAGGCAAACTCCTAATGAAGCCAAGGGGGGTAGTCCCTAAGAAAGAGTTTCACTAAGGCTCAATGTTTTAAGTGTTTAAAATGTACGGTGATGCGGATGGGTGTTGTTTAGGAGTTTTTAGTGATGAAAGACACACGACTTACTTTTAAATAAAACACAAGATAAGATGCAATCCACGTTGCGAAACAGTATATAAAGACTTGAGATAATTAAGAAGCATCCACAGATAAAAATTAAATGATAAAAGGACCAGTGCCTTATCCAATGGGTAACGGAGTCAAAATAATTGAATTGTAGTGCTGGGGAATGCTGAAAAATAAGTCTTGATAGTAACTGTTCGTGAGAGTTGTGCAAATTATCTTGGTAAATTTTAAAGTTTTAATGTTCTTGATTATTATGGCTAAAACCAAGGATATCAAAGAGTGTCCGGAAAGACATTCTAAGCAGCTCCTTTAAGAGACATGTCGGACCTGTCTAGAATCACAGCGAGGTGCGCAATGCTAACCAGCCACCGTGTCGCAGATTAGGCACTCCGGCGCCTCCCCTGAGAACTGCTTAAAATACTTTTTGAACAACGTCGGTTCATTGGTTATGGGGGTGAGTTTTAATTAATTTTCACTTATGAGATTATCAAGTCCTTCACCTTTCTGAGTACTAGTCCAACCGTTTCCGGTTGGCAGAGCATACGAGTGTTGGACAAACAACCAAGATAAATTAATTAAGGGGGAAGTGTGGATTGAAAAGTTTTATTATTTAGAGCACTTGTTCAACTCTCCGATAGAGAGCACTCTTGACTTGGTCTTAAGACCACAGTTCAAGAGACTTCCTACTTTAAGATGCCTAATGCAGGGGGAACGTGCAAGTCTATATGCTCTCCGACAGAGAGTGCTCTTGACTTGGATTTGGCCAAGTTCAAGAGGCTTTGTTCGTTTTATTGCAAGGAAACGAAAATAATTGTGGAAACAATTATGAAGCTTTGCGGAATTAAATCATGTGATAGCTCAAAGAAATATAAAGACAACTAGCATGTTACTTGCAAAATGAAATGAAATAACTGAAAGATCTAGTGTTCTACCAAGCAATTCTACTCTAAAGGTGGGATCAACCTCCGAACAAGGTCAACCACTAGAACCGTCAGTCTTGGAAACCTTCCAGCTAGCTGGACGTCCACAAGATGCTAACAGGGGAACGAGTAGCTACCACAAAGTTATGTGGCCTTTGGGATACAATCCCAAAGTTAGCTTACTTTAGTCAAGACTTGGAAGAGAAATTAATCTAAGTACGAAAATAAAGACTAATCTATGAACTTGAAAAAGATGAGATCTAAACTAAGCATGCACAACACTCTTCCCCAAATGGGGAAGAAACCCAAAAAAGTGGAGGCCTCCTCCACTTGAACTTTTTATTAAATGATTACAAATGCCTTGGAAATGAGATCCTCGCAAGGTCTTTTAAGAAAAATGAAACGACTAATGAGAAAATTAAACTTGGAAACCCTTAAGGGCTTTTTACAAAGGAGAGTGTTCGAGTTTTGGATCATCCTTATGGTTTCTTTGAGTTTTGCTTTGCTTGGATCTCCTCACTTCAAACAATTTCAAGTCTTTTTTCTCTTTCAAGCACCTACACAATTGATTCACTTCAAGGCACCCTTTAGCATTAACAAAATCAAACAAGATGAAATTACTTGAACTTGGGTTTGCAAAAGGAGATCTAAAGTGCAAGATAGCAAGAGACTAAACTTTGAATTTTTTAAACAATGAAAACAGACCAGCAAGCAAATAGATGCCAAAAAATGCTAGGAAAAGGTCTAATCTATGACAAAAAAACTGAAACACTTTGTATGCAACTTTTATCTTTTGGATGAGGGATCTAAAATGCAAATAAAACTAACTAACAAACTAGACGCAAACTACTAAAATAAAAGTAAACTAAGATGCAACTAAAATGAAGCTAGAACTTGACAAGAATAAATGCAAAATGTAAGATCTAAAAATGCCTAAGTATTAACTTTTCAAAAGCATGAAACTATTTATAAAATGCAAAAAATATGGATCTAACTACTAACTAGACTAACCAGTAACAAGTTTAATGTTTGTTTTTAGTGTCTTTAGGGCAGATCTGAAAGTGGACGAGAGGGAGGAGATGAAGGAAGAGGGCTGCCTAAAGAAAGAGATAGCAGGCTGCTAACAGAAGTGAAGGACAACAGTGAGAAGAAGGTGAAGGGCAGCCAAGAAGCTGATGGAAAAGAGAAAAAAGGGTAGACAAAACAGGGGTAAAAAGAGAGGGAAAATGAGAGCAGCGAAACAGGGAATGGGCAGCCAACGAAAATGAAGAAAAGGGCAGCCAAAGGAGATGGACGAAAGCTAGGAAGGGATTGGAAAGGAGAGATCTAGGGCAAAAACGAGTGGTAAGAAGAGAAGATGGATGAGGAGAAGATGAATGAAACTAGATGGAAGGCAAAAATGGGCTTGAGGAGGTAAGCTTTTAGAACCAAATAAACAATTGAAAATATGATTTTGAAGATGGATTTCAAACTTAGCACTTCTTTGCCAAAATTCCAATACTTAAGATCGACTTTGGGAGATCCTGAAATGCACACAAATGTTAGGAAAAAGGTCTTTGAAGAGATGAGAGATGCACCCAAGCTCAAACCTCTCTTCAACCTATGAGATCTGCACAAGAAATTACTCACAAACACACCTTGATCAAATATTGTATGTAAAGCAAAATGAGATTAGAAGAGTATAAATATTTCCGACTACAGTCTACTCCTTCCCAATCACATAGAACCCCAACATCAATGGACAAGTTGAACCCAAATGCCCACCCTATGGGCTTAAGAAAGCCTTCTAAGCTAAATAATTGATCAAAATGATGAAATATGAGCAATAAACAAATACAATATCACCTTAGAATAGATGAAGCATTTCCATAACAAGCATCAACACCATGTGGACCTCCAAAGTCGCTTTTATTTCCAAATAGCAATAGCTAGAACAGAGTTGCAAATTGGCAGAGTAAGTTTGCCCAAAAGATCCATGAGATAATAACCCAAAGGGCCTCTCTTATATAGAAAAGACAAGCTACCAAACTCCCAGGTCGAATTGGCATAAGGGAGCCAATAGCTCCAATCAAAAATTCATACTTCAGTCACAATCCCCATCAAGCACCAAGTTTGAGAGTTTAACACCATCATATCTTTAGTTCGAATCCCATGTGGATGGGGAGGTGGCCTCCACCTAGGCAAGGTACCCCCCATCCCACAAATCAATGCTTCACCAATCCACATATCAATCAACATGTGGCAACTCGCATCATCCCTTGAATTTGACGTGAGGAAGAGGGAGAAGGCGAGCTCAAGCTTGGAGTTAGACAAGGATTTGATTGCAATCTTGGTGGGTGAGAATGGGAGGTGGCCTCCACCTTGGCAAGGCGCCCCTACTCAACATTAATGCAACTCCAAACCACTCCAAAAACCAATTAAAACAATGCCATCTCATCAAATCGAGTTAGGCATGCAGGGAGGGTGAGTTCTCAATTGGAGTTTGACTGATGGTGATTGGATCCTTAACTGAATGCTTGTGGATATGATGGGAATCTTCATTAATGACTAAAGCCATGTCATTTAGCCTTTAACTTTATTCTTTTCTGATTATTTTGGAGAGATTTGGATATCTCCAAAATATTCAATTTTATTATTTTAATTAATAATTTCTCTGTAAATGGCTTTTTAGAGAAAATATTAATTATGAGGCTGAATTGACATCCGAAAGTTGGGTTTAGCTGGTCCATGGGTCATGTGTGATTTTTGGCTTATGAAACGAGCCATCAATCACTAAATTCGGACCCCGGACGACTAACATATTACAGACTCAAATTTCTCCATTTAAACTATAGAGAAATTTAATTAAAATTTAAAAATAATTAAAAATTAAAAACCCCAAATCCAACGCGTCCGGTAAAAAATTTTCGAAATTTTTTTCTGGGGTCCTAGAGACTTAGGACATGACCAAAACCTATTCTAATAGTGTCTAGTAGGTTTATACATATTAGTTGGACTCTAATAACTCCCCACGGCTCAAATTTTCAAAATCGGGCATTCCAGCTTTGAAGGAAGCGGGAGAAAACCTCATCGATTATATATCGCCTTAAGCAAAGTATAATTGACAAGGAAAAAAACTCCCTGGAATACCTTAGTTGCTTAATCAAGTCATGGGGAACCGAGCCACTCAGACTCTACTAGCACACTTTGTTACAAACCCCCATGGGGCCATGGTCATGTCGACTCAAAAACAAAACCGGGTAGCCAAAACTGGCTAGACCCAAATATCTGAAACCCAGATACTCTGGAAGTGAACACTGATGTATTCCAACACTGGCGGCTCAATAAGGTTTCAACTATTCTACAGATATAGTTGATAACAAGGTTGAAGGGCTCCCTTCCCTACATGAACCAAAATAACCAGCTACCATTACAAAGTAGGTACTCAATGCCAAATTCTCAAAAAGAACAGTGGACATGGGGAAGAAGTTGGAAAAGAAGGCTTGGAGTGTATAGTGAAGTCTGACAGTGAAGACCAAAATTATCTTTCGGATGCATTTTTGAAAGAACCTGATCAGACAAGGGGCAGACAAACACTCTTTGGAAAGACAAGACAATTTGAGGCCATCAAGGAATTATTTGCAAGGGCCCTGAAATCTGCTGGCCCAAATTGGAATCAACAAGCTACAAACCAATGTAGATAACATTGCCGAAAAATTGGCCACCTCCCGAGAAATCACGATTTATTCTGGACGCTAATTTTTCAGCTTGAAAAAATCGTGATGTCTCCTAAAAAATCAGAAATCGCAATGTTTAGTAAAATTCACGATTTTTCAGCCAAAAATCACACCACACTGGGAAACATCACCCAGGTCGTGTGTTAACCCACTTAAAGGGTGATTTTTGGGTTTTTATTTGTCAGTTTCAGTGTTACACAAGGACTCACTCCCTAGTAATTTATGGTAATGTTAAATTCTTAAAGTAAAAGTTAACTTTTACTTAAATTTTTAACATTACCATTAATTGTTTCAGGATGTTTGACAGTGGTTCCAGCCTCATCGTACTTCATATGGAGAAAGTAGAATTTCATATCCCATTCAGAATTCAGTAGACTTAACAGTTTTCAAGATTACGGGATTGGCCAAAGTGCAACATTTCCATTGGATTCTATCATGTATGAGGGTATAGGATTGATGTTTAATGCATCAAGCCCTATATGTACCCAGATGATGATGGTGATAGTATATTGTAGAAAGATCATTTTGTTGAAATGTTGTCATTGATGTCAACTTGGCTGCCAGAGGCAGAACTGAGAGGTAGAGCTGATGTGACAGAGTGCTGAGGTGGCAGTAAGGACTAAACGTTAAAGAAGACTATGCCCGCATTGGCTAAGGTAAATGCCCGCAGCACTATGAAGAAATGCCCGCAGCAAATGTCTGCAAGACGATAAGAAAATATCTGCAGCCCATGAGAAGATGTCCACAGGTCTTGACCAAAATGCCCGCACTGTTATGGGAATTGCCCGCAATATAATCTTGAAATGTCCGCACTGTTATGGGAAATACTCGCAGGAGGAATGCCCGCAACATACTTTTGATATGCCCGCAAGCCTTGACAAAATGCTCGCCATGAACACTATTAATTGCCTACACTGTCTTAAAATGCCCGCGGGCTAAGAAAGTAAAATGTCCACCATAATATGCCCGCACAACTTTGAAGAAATGCCCGCACTTGAGGAAAAATGCTCGCCACTCTTAAAAAGATACCTGCAGACTTTAAGGAAATACCCTCAGGGTTTGTGAAAATGCCCGCCAAACATGCACCCAATTGTCAATGATGGTCAAGGGAATGATTTCATGCTTTCAATCATGAAATCCTTCAATCATAAAGTTCTTGGGGTGACTAAGTGAACACTAACCCAACATTTGGGTATTTTAGCTATTATGGAAGCCCATATTTTTATTCATATGTCAGCCTTCCTTATAATCTATACAAGCAATGTATCAAGTAAACAAGAGACAAGTCGGCCCACCTCACAACACAACAATGAAGTAAAACTAACATACAAGAGTAGGTCGACCCTACCTTGGAAACATTGCACACTTATATAAATAGAAAGGAAACTCGCCTTATTTGGGGGAGAAGTGAAGTATGAAATAAAGAAAAGAGGTCTGAGGCAGCAAATTAATGAAACGGAAGTAGGCAACAGAGTAGCAAGGAGATGTTTGGTTTGAACTACAGATCTAAAAGGGCACAAGAAATGAGGCAAAAGTGTAGCAGATTCAGCTTGTTTGAAGGTTGCCTTTGTGACTGTCTTGGAGCACAGTTTTGATCTGTTTGAGAACTATTCAAGGAGGAGATTCATCCCTGGCCCAAACTGTTCGTACACAGATTCTTGAAGAACATCTTTGGAGCATTTTAAGGACAGATTTTGAAGGACTGAGTAAGGGTCATGTTATCACACCATAATAGCAAGGCTACTATTCTTGCTTAGCAGATATCTGCACATTCCAGAGCTTCGATTATTCAGAGCTTGGCTATGATGAGTTTATTTTTCTGAGATCACTCATGATCAGAGCAGTATATTATTCAGACTTATGTTATACCTTGTGCCAAGGCTGAGCCTTGAGAGTTCAGATTTGATGACCGATGTGACCCTTTTATTCCATACAGTTTCAGTTCAGTGCCCAAAGATGTATTGCAGCAGTGTTTCAGATGGTTTATGATGATTATTCTTATGATGATGTTGTATGACCTATGGATGTTTGATCATTGACTGTGGATTATTATCTTGTTGTTTTAGTCATGTTCATAACTTCAGCTTGGTATATCATTCATGATGTGGCAAATTTTGTAAAACTTGAAATGGACTATCTTAATGATGAATTATAAAATGAGCATTTTACTTGCACATTTAGGTTGTTTGACAAAACTCACTGGTTCACTACCTTGCATAGATATGGTCTTCCTTGACACCATTTGTCTGCTAGATTAGGCCCCACCATCACTTGACTCCATCCATCCATGACTTTCCTTATTTGGCCTTAACCCTTGACTTGTCTTACTTGGCTTTTTGATATTGAGGACTTCCCTTTTTACTACCTCTGTGTTTGGACCGCATCCCTGTTTGTTTAGTGTCTCGACTCTGAGTTGGTGACAGAACTTGCCTTTGGTAAGTTGGATTGTAGGCCTAAATCATTCCTGTCGGTTGTCCCGATGTTTGGCACTGGATCAAACTCCCCCTAGTCACTTGAGATGTTGTTGGCTAAAACTGAAAGCTCATGTACTACTTATGGAAACTTATGTAAATTCGCCCATGGAAACTAAAAAGGGCAAGATCGATGAACTGCTAAAAGTACTCCTCGAAGAGTATAAGAAAGGTCCAAAAAGCAATGGTTCTTAAATTCTATATCTAAACAATTGTTGACCTTATATATATAAAAACATGCCCTGGATGCAAGCTGCAATTAGTTGTGCTTATCAGCACACCTGATATCCAAAGGGTTATGTAGGCCAAAAAGGCCATGAAATGAAATTGAATGATCCTAATGAACTTGGATCAACTTGATGTAGACATCATGCCTAAGTTGAATAAGCACTCTCTAAACAACTTACCCATTTGTGAAGCACAGCCATTCCCCGTGTTTATTTTGTCCAGCACAAAGTTTGTAGCTTCCCCTTTTCCCAGTCCAAAGTGTCTTTTAGTTGAGTTTAGACAAGTCACCCCCTTTTCCCGACCTTGTTCCTAGCCTTCATCCTTAGCTAGCAGTTAGACCATGTCCAATGGGTGAGTTTGTCATTTAAGCTATTGTGCAAGTAAATATAAATAACAACGGAATGAACGAATATGATTAATGCCACTAAATGATGTTATGCTTTAAGTTAAGTTGTGAGTATGATTAGAGGAACATGTCTTAGTCTATTGATATGATTTATCCTTGGTTATATATTGACCTAGTCAAACCCAGTTTGACTATCGTCATTTCTTGGAATCCATGATGATGTGGGCCATGTATGCTTATGGATGATGATTGATGGTCCCACATACTCTTGATGATGATGCTATATGATGGACATATGATTCAGATGATGATTGATGCAGTTCAGCAGATTTTATTATTACTTCAGATCATCAGATTATGAACTGTCCATATATGGTGGACCCTACAGCTAGCCCATCAGGGCAACCCATGGTGTATGAGTACACATTCTTAATAGATTTGGGTTTTCTGGATCCAATGAGACACTTATTATTCAGTTTCAGGCACTTCTGATAGTGATAGATGTAGTTTTCCACTTGTTGACCAGATTTGGGGCTGATTTCCTAGCCTGAGCAGCAAGGCCATGAGAGGCCAGTTCACCTAGGGCGTTGTATGAGGAGGGGGTGGTCCAACCACTTGATATTACCATTTACCCCCCCTTCTAGAGAGACTAGTGGGCTCAGTTTGATAGCGCAGGTGCCCTAGGTGGCCGTTTCAGCACTTGCACAGTTACCGAGGCAATCCAGAAATGGGATAAAAGGGTCACTGAGGAATTCGATTTGGGCAATTGAGGCAAGGTTTTGACACTTGGTTTTCACAGAGGTCTTCCAGGGTGAACCCCCTATCTTCCAGCTAGTTTTCATCAGTCAGGGGGGTCCACAGAGGCCACAGGAGGCCATTTACTGCATATCTCTCACAGATTTTGAGGACAGATTTGATCATTTGTATTTATTTTGGACATATTATATTATTTATTGTGCCATGGGGATGAGCTATCAAGGATTGATGCCTCCTAGCCCCACCATGAGCTCCATGTGTCATGTCTTAGTCATATGAGGTGGACCCATGTACTTTTGCCCCCTCTAATGGATGATGTCCCCCTCCTTGAGTATCTTTTAGCTATGACATCATCACTATTTTGAGTGATCCATGTGTTATGTTGTTATGATTCATCTTAGCCATTGATTATGTATTGAGATCTTTTAATCTCAACCACTCATTTCAAAAAGTGGTTTTGAGATCTAGGGTTTTGGTCTTTATTATCCTATATAAGGAGACCCCCTCATTGTAAAATCATCTAGAGAATTTGGCTCTTGGCTCTTGGAATAAAATTTCTATCTTTTGGAGTACATGCTTGGATCTTGGAGTGGATGTTGGTTGCTTTGATTGTAAATGCTTTTGTCCATTGCACTGGAGAATCTCTTGTAGCTATCTTGCATATTTTGCCATACTTTTTACAGGTTGAGAAGGCGTTTTTAGACAAGTGCGAATTGGTGGGGAGGCCTACCCTTCAAGCTTGGAGGAGGACGTTTTGGTTAAACAAGGAGTGGTTTTGTCTTTGCACCAACTATTCTTTGCTTATCTCTTTCTTGCTTGTATCTACCTTCAACATGTTAAACTGATTGATGCTTTGCTCCTTGGTCTTGACAGGTTAGAGGGACACATATGTGGCTTGGAGAAAATCGATTTGGCAAAAGGGGTTCAAAATTCTTCATTTGATCTTTGGCAAAAGTAATCCTCATCTCAACTAGCATTCATCTCTTCATCCAGGTATGCTCCAAAGGTATAGTCTTCTTCTTCCTTGGCTTATCCATGAATTCTAGATCATAAAACCCTAATTGATTAAAACCCTCATTTTTTACTTTTTCTTAGATCTACTTAGATCTAGCTTGGCTTTTGAAAAGATATTGAAAACCCACCTCTATAGTATCCACGGCGATTCGGATCTATAGTTTGGTGTGGATTGGGCTACATTTGACACACTTTTCAAAGCATTTAACCTTCCTTGGGTAAAGTCGCCCTCCTTGGGTGGTTGAGTTAAGCTAGATCTAGTACATGGGTAGGTGAGATCCCACTTGATTCATGGTCCTCATACTTGATAACCTACCCCTAGTGCTTCACTTCATTGATTTTTGCCTTGTGGGCCCCATTCCTCATTTTGAGGGTTGTGCCCCACTTGGGTCAATTTGGTGATGCATGTTCAATCTCAGATCTATGGAAATCTAGCCATTGGATGCCCTTGATTTTCAAGATCCACATTGATGATTGCCTAAACTACTCGGATCTAAACTTTGGTGGCTTTTGGACTTGATTTGACAAACCTTTCCATGCATTTAGCCCTCCTTGGGCAAAGTCTCACTTCTTGGGGGTTTGAGTTGACCCACTTTGAGAAACTGGGTGTTTGAGATCCCACTTGTTTTGAAAAGAGCACATCTTGAAACCTACATCTAGTGTATCACTTTATGAAGTTCTGCCTTGGGGGTATCATTCCTCATTTTGGGGATTGTTGTCCACTTGGGTCACTTAGTGAAACATTAGATCTAGTAAGATCCAACCATCACACCCACTTGATCTTGAAGAGTCTCTTTGGTTTGCACCTCAGGTGTCTCGATCTACATTTTGACACCCTTTTGACTCCATTTGCCCATCCATTTCAAGGCACTAGTCCACCTAAGGAAAATCACACTTCTTGGGGTTTGTGTCAATTGCTAGATCCCATATGTGGGTATCTCTAATTTCACCATAGATCCATAGATCTGCCCTTTGCATACCCCTTGGTACCATTTGCATCCTTAACTTCACCTTGTGGGCCCCATTTGAACCATCTCCATATCCCAAGGCAGTGGGTCCCACTTGTGTATTTCATGGTACTAGATCTTGTTATTTGATCTCATCTCGTGGCCTAAATCATTCAATGGTTGAAACATAAGTCATCCCTTAAAGCCTCTTTCAACCATACTTAAACTTCTAGGTCCACCTAACCTTGCATTGGTTTCCGTAACTCATCTTTCACGCTTCCCTAGAAACCATTGTTTGGGTCCAATCTCCTTTGATTGGCT
This sequence comes from Larix kaempferi, assembly GCA_027924585.1. NCBI lineage: Eukaryota > Viridiplantae > Streptophyta > Pinopsida > Pinales > Pinaceae > Larix > Larix kaempferi. The sequence continues at coordinate 37,284,318 of BSBM01001229.1, read as the reverse complement.
ATAGGGTCTCCCCCTTGGTCTTGATTCATCTTGATCTAAAGTGAAGAGTGCCTCGGTTGATGTGACTCCCAGCTTGCATTGGGAACCATGGCATCTCTTGGGTCACCTCTTTAGTTGTCCATCCCCTCTACCGTCTCGGATGGGATACCTTTAGGGACAACTACAAGTTGTGTGATAACAGGTCATATTGCAGACCTTTTGAAGACAATTACGAGGTTGTGTTACAGCTCATAGAGGACTGTTTTGATACAGTCTTGAGGCCGAATTTAGTGACAACATAAGGAGCAAAATTTGTTGTGGCCTTACTTGTGGACAGATTTAAGATTTGCTTAAAGGGTGATTGAATGACTTATGAAGATAATTTAAGGGCTAAATTGATATTGTTTAAGGACAGGTTGAAGACCATCTTTGAAGTATCTTAGGACTGCGTGATTGCAGAAATTGGGTGAAAAGTGACTGACCTACAGGAATAGCAGCTACAGGATTGACTAACTTGACAACTACAGGAATAGCAGAGGCACAGAGAAGTCTTGAAGATGTGTTGATGGTGTGTACAGCAGAAAAGTAGATCCACTACAAATTCATACATATCTTAGGGTGGCAGGGTGGTGCAAGGGAAGATTGAGTTGGTGCTCAAGAGGATTGGTGTCCTCGTCCACTTTACAGGTTAGAGCCTGCTGATTTGAGTTGGTGCTCAAGAGGATTGGTGTCCTCATCCACTTTACAGGTTGGAGCCTACTGATTTGAGTTGGTGCTCAAGAGGATTGGTGTCCCCATCCCTTGGATAGGTTGGTGCCTACAGATTGCAAGTTGGTGCTTGCAAAAAGGATTGGTGTCCATGTCAGAGTAGTGTCTGCAAATTTGTGAGTGGGTGCTCACACCATCAATTGAGATTGGTGTCTCCTACAATTCTATGTAATCTATGGTTTTATCAATTCAATAAAATTGATTTTCCATATAAAGATTTGGTGTGCTATGTTTTTATGTCGATGAATGTTATGATTGTTAATGGTGCATATTTAATAAAGTGAAAATTGGTAAAAGACTGTGACACTGATTCACCCCCCCCCTCCCTCTCAGTATCACTGTGTGTTCCATCAATTGGTATCAGAGCAAGGTTCCTTCAAACAAGTTTGACCACTGGAAGGAAAATCCTTGAGAACACACATGGATAACCAAGTAGAGTAAGATAAGAATCGAGCACCAATCTTTGATGGGACAAACTATGTCACTTGGAGCATGAGAATGAGAGTATTCTTGATGGGAACTCAATTGTTATAGGTTACATCACTCCAAAAAGAGAACCACATTCTGCAGCCAAAAGAAAGATAAAGAAGGACAACACAATGGCAATGGATGCCATCTTGGGTACATTAACTATTTCTGTGAAAGACAACATAGGAAAATGTGCATCATCCAAAGAGCTCTTGCATAAGTTACAAAGTATCTACATAGTTGAGAAGGACATCAAAGAATCAGATGCAAGCAACTCATCTAATGAAAATAGCATCAATATAGAAGATGCTTCATTTATGGCCAAAGATGAAACATCTGAAAATGAAGGACACTCTAAAACGGATGATGAAGTCATTGAAGGCAATGATTTTGAAGATAAAGGAGAATTTGAAATTGAAGGAGAGATGGATCTTGAAGGAGAACTCATCAATGCTCTAAGTAAACTAAAAAAAGCCGAAAGAGAAAACCAGTCATTAAGGAAACAATTACAAAAGTATCAAGAGGAAGATCAAATTTCAAAAGAAGGGACTGAAAAGACTATCATTGGTCTAAAAGCACAAATTGAAGAGTCACAACAAGCCTTGACAAATCAACTAGAGGATGAGGACCAAATATGCAAAAAGCAAGAAGCTGAAATTATATCTCTAAGAAGGGATCTAGAAGAAAAGAATGTCCCACTAAGCACAAACTTGAAAAGCGCCATGATTCAAAAGGAAGAGACAAGGAAAATTGAAGAAAGGCTGACAAGGCAACTAGAAGAATTTCATAAGAACCATGAAGAATCTAAAAAGACCATTTTTGGTCTAAAAAGCCAAATAGTAGAGGTCAAGAACATTGAAGAAGACCTAACTAGGGAACTTCAAAAGAAGAAAGCGTTTTGTCAAGCAAAAGAGCTTGAGATTGTCTCATTAAAAAGGGAAATTGACAAGCTTACAACTCAAGTAAATGACTATCTGAAATTTAAAAAGAGCTCAACAATTTTAAACGAAATCCTCAGCTGTCAAAGGTCTCCACTTGACAAGACTGGTATTGGTTATGGCATTAATCAAGAAGGTGAAGGTGAAAATTCCAAGCATCTAGAGAAGAAAGCTAAAGAGAAGTCTAGGAGCTATGCAAATGTCTTGAAAAACTCCAATCTTGATGAAGGAAGCAGCAAAGGAGAAGATCATAATCAGCAAAAGAATGAGTTCAGAAAGACAAATCCACAAAGAAGATCATTTGCTCCCAGGTATTAAACTTTCTTTCCTGGTTATTGTTATTTTTGCAACAATTATGGACATAAAGCTATAGATTGCACAACCTATGGAGGAAGTGCTCAAGCAAGAAATGGAAGTGTCTACATGAACGTTGAATGTTACAAATGCCACATTTATGGACACATGGAAAGAGAGTGTAGATTCATAGAAGCAAGATGGATATGAACATTGAATGCTACAAATGTCACAACTTTTGTCACTTTGCAAAAGATTGTAGAAGTGACATGGCAAGACCTCCTAGACAAAGACATACAAAAGTTTGGAAAAGGAAATCTGAAAGCACAATAGAGTATGAGGACTCTGTACTACAAGATGACAGGATTGGTCAAGTTAATGAAAAAGAAATACTAGAAGGTACTCATAAAGAAGAAGGTGAAAAAGAACAAAGCAAGAAAGAAAATAAAGATCCTACATATAAAGTTGATCAAAGAAGAATCTCCAAAAGAGTTCTCAAGGAAGAATGCTCTATTGCACAAAACAATGATGACAAACTGAGTACTAATGATGGTTTCTCAAGCTGGACAACAGATTTGCAAATCAATAGTCTACTTCAAGCAAATGCAGATAATGAAATCCTATATTGATAGCCAAATTTCAGAGACTCATATATGTAAATTTTCCTTTAAAACCCAGCTAGGACCAAAAGCATGCAATTAATTACTTTCAATCACCCAAGGGTTTCTTTACTCATAAATTTGCAGCGGAATTAAAACGCTAAGAGATATATCAAACAATCACACCAATAGAAATAACACAATATCTTTCGGGTATAAACCCCCGGAAAAACCCAAGATGGGAAAACCGGTGCAGCAGTATGAGAAATATTTTATTCAGAAAATATGGAGCTCTTTTACAAATCAGAAATTCGATTTCAGCCAACAATGGAAAAATCGAAACACATAAATCAACTGAGAAAAACCTGTATGATTGGCACGGAAAACAAGGCAGTTGAAGCTGCTGTACGGCCTGTACGGAATCCGTACGACGTGCTGTACGGCCCCCTACTGCTGCTGCTGTGCTGAATGCCTCCACCAAATCTGCCCTGTCTCTCTCTCTGTCAATTCGGGTGTCTTCTGAATCTCACTCCTCCATCTTCTTCGAAAACTCTCTTCCTCACAAAACTGCTCTCTCAATCTCTGTCGGAATGAATGTGTGTCTTCTCAACCAATTGACCTTTCATTTATAACTCAATGCTAAGCAAATAACCTAATCTCATTATGGATCAATGGATGAGATCCTCCGATAGGATCAATGGCCAAGATTAGATCTTGCCATTCACTTTAATTTTTCGCTCATACTTTATAAAAAGTAATTTCATTAAGTCAATAATTAAATACATCACTTTAATTAATTTTTCCAAGTAAACTTAGGAAAAGTTAATTAAATACATTTTTATTGGTTTACTCAATTTTCGTCTTCTGCATGCAAAGACACATGCATGCAGGAAGACCTTCCTCTGTTGTCATAATCTAACAATATAAGCCTAAATTCATGAATAATAGAGAACTATGATATCAAATCCTTGAGAACTGAAATAGATCCCACTCAACTCTAAGGATGCACTTCTGGGCAGTTTGGCATATCCTAACAGCAGTGTGCACTTGAAATGTTCCTAGGCTTGACGTGTAAACAATGATCGTGTTACCAAATTTTTTGTACCATAGTTGGACTTCCGATGAGCCGCAATTTGATGAACATGATTTATGTTCATATCCAATGTATCAGAAGTTCCAGTTGCTGTTCCTAGCCAATTTTGGCTAGTCATTTTTATTTTTCTGCTGAAATGACCATGGCCCCACGGGGTTTGTAATAAGTGTGCTAGTAGGGCTCTGAGTGGCTCGGTTCCCCATGACTTGACTATCAACTAAGGCATTCCAGGGAGTTTTTTGCCCTTGTCAATTATGCTTTCCCTATGGCCGAGTAATAATCGACGAGGTTTTCTCCCGCTTCCTCCAAAGCTGGAATGCCCGATTTTGAAATTTGAGCCTTGGGGGGTTATTAGGGTCCAACTGATGTGTATGAACCTACTAGACACCATGTATGTCGTAGATGGTCATTTCCTAGGTTCCTCATCCATTAAAAACAATGTCCGAAAAAATTTTACCGGACGCATTGGATGAGTTTTATTTTTTATTATTATTTTTTCAAATATTTAATTGGAAAAATGCAATTTGTAATATGTCAATCGTTTGAGGGTGGATTTCAGGGAATGGAGGCTTAATTCCTAAGCCAAAAATCACACATGAACCCCAAACCAACTTATCCTAAGTTTCGGATGTTCATTCAGCCTGATAATTAATCATTTCTCAAAAAATCAATAAAAGAGAAATTATTAATTAAAAATGAATATTTTGGAGATAATCCAAATCTCTCCAAAATAAACCAAATTGAATAAATAAATAGGCTAAATGACATGGCACAGCGCATTCATGATGATTCCAATCAACTCCAAAGGCATTCAGTGAGGTATCCAGTCACTAGCAGTCAATCTCCTCAAGAGAATTCGCCCTTCCTCATGCAAATCATGATTTAGTGATGTGTCACTTGATTAATGGATTGTTGAGATGCATTTATGGCTATGGTAGGCACCTTCCTTGTTGTGTGGCCACCTCATGGGCTTGGCTCCCTTATGACCACGAGTTACCATTAATACAACTCAACTCACACCAACCTTATGTGGAGGATGCGAATTGAAGGGTGGAGATTACTATGTGGGAGTGGGGGGCGCCTTGCCAAGGTGGAGGCCACCTCCCCACTCTCCTTTATTGCAAACTCGAGTTGTCACTTGGATATCAACTCCAAGCCTTGTATGATTGGATTCGAATTGATGTTTTGTGCTATTGGCTCTCTCTTGGAAGCCAATTCGAATTAGGGTAGTGTAGTCTCTAGTTTTTGTATAAAAGGAAGGCCTTGCCTCCTCATTCTTCATGGAGAATTTGTGCAAGTAAACTCTGAAGAAATTTGTAGCATTTGTTTAAGATTGAATAAAGAAGAAGACTTTGGAGGTCCATGTTGGAGTTCTTTGTATGCCAATTTTCATTTTGTGTGAGGTGATACCTTTCTTAGCTCATCTCTTTCGATTTTTAATTGTATGATCATGTGATTAGAAGGCTAACAATCTAGCACAATATCATTTGATCTACTCTTTTCTCTTAAGTGTTGTGGCTTTTAGGTATTTTCTCAGGTGCAAGAGCTCCTTTTTGGTTAATATATTCATCTTGCAAGTTCCCCAAAGGAGCTTTTACTTCAAAAATCGAGAAATATAAGGCTTGCTTGCCTCATCCATCAACAACGAGTTCTTAAAACAATCTCTGGTTACTTGGGTTACTTGTTCTATCTTCAAGTTGTGGATAGCTAAATTTTTATCATTCTCCAAACTTGACCTTCTCATCAAGCTTGCCTTTGGTTTTCGGCTAACCTTGATCCTTGTCTTTTTTGATCCATTCGTTCTCCCTCTCCTTTGCAGCTTCTTCTCCTCTCACCCTTTTGTCCTACCTTCTATCCTAAGCCTAGTTCCTCCTTAAACTCCCTTCCTATCTTTCGTTTTTCCCTAGTTTTTCCTAAGTCTCCTAGCTCTCGTTTCACCTTATCTTCATCCCCTTTTTCTTACTGTTTTTTCCTTCTAAAGGTCCCTGTTCTTTGCCTTCATTCGCTGCCCACAGTCTACTGTGTGTTAGCCTCCTTTCTTCCCCCCTATCCACTGCCCATCTAAGACTGTTTGCAGCCACTTTACTTCATTTGCTGGCTGCCCTTTCTTTGCATCCTTGACTGTCCCAAGCTTTCGTTTCCAGCCTTCCCTCTTTCACCTTTTCAGCAGCCTCTTCTACTCTTCCATTCCTCCTTTTCGCTCCTTCCTAAAAGTCACATAAAAAGCAACAAAAAACTTGGTTAATATTTAGATTTTATTTTGTTATCTTAGTATTTTGTTAGTTTAGATTTCAAGTTTGAAACTTTTAGTCTTGTTTCTCATTTTAGATCTCTTCTTTTAGTCCAAAAAAATTGCATTTTAAAAAAAATGAATTTGCATGTAGATTAGCTTTGTAATTTTTGCATTTAGTTTCAATTTGCTAGATCTCAGATTTGTTGGTTTGATCTAATGGCTAATGGGTGCACAAGTGTATTGTCTTTCTTGTAGGTACTTGAGGGAGAAGACAAGCAAGCCAATTTACATCCCAAAGTGCTATATCTAAAACAAAGAACCATACCAAGAAGAAAGCCATCTAAACTCAACAAAGATCGAAGCCATTTCAAACACCAAGGAGATCCCAAATTCGAAAGTCCAAACTCATCATTCTCCTTTGTATAAGTCATAATAAGGCTTCTAGTCTTTTGTTTAGTTGTATTTTCATTTCAAGGGTTGAATCCCCTCATCTTGTAATTGATTAATAAAATAAGGCTAAGTGGGATAAGGCCTCCCATTGTTGTGTTTCTTCCCCCATTTGGGAAAGAGAGTTGTCTTTATTAGCTTAGATCTCTTTCATTTTCGTTAAGTAGGTTAGATAGGCTTTTTCATTCTTGAGTTAGATTCATTTTTTGCTTTAGGTTATTAATTGTTAGTTTCATTTTTGTACTTAAAGATCTAATTGCTAGTTTAAATTTCCTTTCCACTAATTGCTAGTTTCATTTTGCATCTACATTTTTTGAGCTATCATTGTGTTTCCTTATTTATAACTTGTTTATCTTTAAAAGGAATCAACGACTCTTGAACTCATCATAAGACAAGTCAAGAGCACTCTCTATCGGAGAGCATACTCTTGCACTTTTTCTGCATTTTAGCATATAGTTTAGATAAGCCTCTTGAACCTCTGTCATGTTGATTTTTAGTGCAGCTGCGAGACCCATTCTCAGAGAGAATGGTACCCTAGTCATTTGACTAGGGTTCCTGGTCAAGTTAACCAGGCAGAGTATGAGTAAGACCCTAGAAGGTACCCTAGGGCCCCCAGCTGTCTCCTGGGGTTCTTGGTCGAGGACCAAGCAGGTTGATGCCATGGAAAATTCCCTAGCATGTGGCTAGGGCCCCTATTTGTCTCTAGGGTATTCTGGTCCAGAACCAGACGGTTTCTTGGTCATGATGACCAAGCAAATCCTGTAGGTTGAGACAGAGACTTCCTAAGTCCTGTAGATGGTTGATCAACATTCAGCCTAGGACTGAATGCTCAGCTTGAGGCTGAGGACCATTCTCTGGGAGAATGGAGATCCTGGTCATGGACCAGATGGTTGATCAACATGTCCCAGTCTAGGACTGAGGTTCAGCCTTGAGCTAAAAGCCATTCATTGAGAATGGAAGATATTGTTGTCCCCTCCCCTAATCGGTTATTGCTAGGTTGCTTCTCAAGGGACTGGCCACCCCTTGACGATGTCCCTAGTATCTAACTCTTAGGAGCAATATTAAGGACAAAAGGATTGTACCATCCGTTTGGATCTTCTCCCTTATACAGTGATGACAAAATATATAAACTATGTATCTTGAGAGAGAGAAAAGTCTTTGGTCTTTATTGGTCCTATTTGATTGATTGTCCACCTTGGTCTTGTGGTTGTTGACTCATGGTCCTTTTCTTACTTGGTCCTAGCACTCTCACTTATGTGCACATTTGACCCTGATGACTCCTACTTTATGGAGTGTATTTATCTATTTGATTTATTAAAGACCATTGGATATAGGACCCTTGACCCACTTATGATTTTGGTCTTTTTACCTTTTGTTGGACCTTTGGACTTTTACTTTATGATAAATTCATTAAATATTTATTTTTAGTCTTATTAATAAAATCTTTATTAATAAAGACTTTATGAGTTTATTAATAAAGTTTTTATTTTAATGTCTTACCTTTTTTTATTTAAAAACCCTTGGACCATTGGTACCCTACTTTCATTTTATTTATTATTTATTTATTTCTTATTATTCTTTTTTTTTAATCCTAAGTTTTTATTATTATTTTTAATCCTAAGTTTTTATTATTATTTTAATCCTAAGTTTTTCTAAATCTAAAACTATATATAAACGTAAGCTCTAATTCAACAAATTGTGAAAACTCACCGTGAGTTTACTCTTCACATCTATTTCTCCTCCGGTCAATTATTTTGGCATTTGGGTGACATTCGGGCTGTCTGACCGTTTCCTTCTTTTATCTCAGCATTCGGGTGACATTCGGGCTGTCTCACGGTTTCCTTCTTTTATCTCAGCATTCGGGTGACATTCGGGCTGTCTCACGGTTTTCTTTCTTTTATCCCAGCATTTGTTATTTCTGGGTTGTCTCACGGTTTCTTTCTTCCACAACCCATCTCACGAGTTAACTCAGCAATTGTTATTTCGAGCAGTCTCACGGTTTTATCTCTGTATCTAGCTCAAGATTTTATTTCTCTTAGTCTCACGGTTTTATCTATCTCACTGATGTAGCAGTCTCACGTATCTCTCTCCACGGCTGTCTCTCTATTCCTTCACGGGTTGCCTTCGCGGCTGTCTCACTGTTTGCCTCAATCTCTCCTCGGATTGCTTCACGGGTTATGCTTTCTCAGCTTGTCTTTCATGATTGATCTCTACTCAGATTTATTTCTGCATAATTTATTTTATCTTATTCAGGACTGTTTGATCTCTGCTCAGACCCACCTTACCTCTGCAATTTACTTCAGCTGTGATTGACTTGTCTCTGTCTGTGTGAGTTCTTATGTGTGGGAATTATTTACGTGCTTGACTTTCAAAGTCTGCTGCACCTATGTGTTTCTTGTATCCCTGTCATTTGCTTATTGATTGAAGAACTCGAGATCTGTTTGTTTTTACCTGAACCTTTTCTCTCTCTCTAGGTACGTATATGGTTTAACCAGTTTGACTTGTCCTTTCAGTGACAAGATCAAACTCAGAAATATCTGAGTATAAGGCCGATCCAAATAATGGTTATAATTCTTTAATGCTACTTCTCATGTACATGACATTTGAAATTTAGTTTACTATTCATGTCAGTTGAAATTTATTTTACATATTGTGCATTTGATGATTCTCGAGGACCAACTTTAATGCAGTGACCAAATGGAGCATTAAGTTGAAAGAGATGAAAATTATTTTATTTCTGTTTTAATTTAGTTTAGATTTAATTAAGCATTACTTTTGTTTACATGTTCTTGTATCAAGTTTTTTAATGCAATAAAACGTACATAACCTGATTTTTGACATGGTATCAGAGCTTTAGGGTGTAGCTAATTCTGTTTTGCAGCCAACAGAAACTACATCGATCCTAAGACAAGATCTCTACTTCACAGAAGCTTACTTGGCAAGTTGACTGTAAGGGTTTGAAATGGCTTCTAACTCTGTAAAGGCAGAAGATAGGCTTGAAGGAGCCTCAAACTTTAATGCATGGAAGGCCAGGGTCTTAAATATTTTGCAGGAAAATGATTTGGATGAATTGGTCACTAATGTTGTGGAAGAACCCACAACAGCTCAAGGAAGAGCAGCATTTAAGAAGAAGCAAGCTAAAACAAAGAGGGTGATTTTTGACTCAGTCAAAGATAATTTGATGCCTATAATAGCTCCTCTAAGGACAGCCAAGGAATGTTTTGATGCCCTAGCTAATCTCTATGAGAAGAAGGCACCTACTCAAAAGAGGGCCTTGAAAAAGCAGCTCCGTTCATTAAAGATGGAGGATAAAGAAACAGTTGTCTCTTTCTTCTCAAAGATTGCTCAGTTAAAAGATCAACTCATGGCAATTGGAGTTGAAGTAGATGATGATGATCTTGTGCAAACAGTTGTAGATGGCCTCCCTACATCTTGGGAGACATTCCTTTCAACAGTGAATGGAAGAGAAACTCAACCAAGCTTTGATAGATTATGGCATGATTGCCTAGAAGAAGAAGGCAGAATCCAGAGTAGATCTGGACCTCAAACTGAAAAGAACCTTGCTCTTACTGCCAAGACAAGGAGGGAAAGAAGTTTCCCTCAGCACCAGAACAAAGGTAAGAGACCTCAAGGTAATCACTCTCATAGGTCAAAAGTAAGATGTTTTAAATGTAACAAGCTCGGTCATTATGCCAACGTTTGTAGAAATCCTCCTAACAAGAATTGGCATAAAGGGAAGCACCATGCTTCAACTGCTATAGAAGAAGAAGAGCCTCAACAAAAGAAATCTAAAGTTGAGACCAAAGAAAAAGATCAAAAAGAGTAATACCTTATTCCAGCGCTCTCAGGTTCCATCTCCAACTCATCAGACTCATGGTGGATTCACAGTGGGGCCACCAAGCATATGACTGGATACAAACAAGCACTTGTAGGTTACAAGGCCAAGAAGTTTAATACAAAAGTGGAGATGGGAAACAGAAGTACCCTTGAAATAAAAGGAGTTGGTTCAACAGCCTTAAAACTCGATTCAGGTACGTTAATTCATGTTGAAGAAATTTTATATGTTCCTGGTTTAAAGAGGAATGTTCTTTCAGTGGCAATTTTAGAAGACAAGGGGTTCTCTATAGCCTTCTCAAAAGGAAAAGCTTTAGTATGGACTAAAGGTGGAAATATGAGCTCAGCTTTTGAAATTGGTGTCCATGAAGGAGACCTTTACAAGGTTTTAGGACATGTTGTTAAAGCTCTATTGAATAACCCTTGTCAAGTTTCAGAGATCAAGAGGGAGTCTTACAATGACTCAGACATAGAAGTTCATGAGACTTCTCATTTAGAGAAACAGAGGGAGAAGGCCAAGAAGCCTTCAGCTGATCTCACTAAGGAACCTTTTGTGGGGTTTCAGGTTGCTCCAGTGAGAGCCATGTCACTGATTCAAGTTCAACCACGAATGTGGAGTTAGCCAAACTTCAAGTTTGGAACAATGTTTTTCAGTTGAAATTGGATAATGATATATGGAAAGTGATTCTCAGACAACAAGGGAAGTCAAGTGTAACTTCCATTTGGATATTTAAGATTAAAGTGTTTGCTGACATTCAGAGTTCTTTGAAGCTCTCAGAAATTCCTGTATTCTATGACAGGTTATTTCACCATGACAAGGACATGGTGCAGTTGTCAACTGTGTTTACTAAGCCTCTGTCTTTGGCAAGCTTAGTGTTGCTGAGAATGCCTCTCTTGCTGAGAGGGAGTGTTGATTTTTAGTGCAGCTGCGAGACCCATTCTCAGAGAGAATGGTACCCTAGTCATTTGACTAGGGATCCTGGTCAAGTTAACCAGGCAGAGTATGAGTAAGACCCTAGAAGGTACCCTAGGGCCCCCAGCTGTCTCCTGGGGTTCTTGGTCGAGGACCAAGCAGGTTGATGCCATGGCAAAGTCCCTAGCATGTGGCTAGGGCCCCTATTTGTCTCTAGGGTATTGTGGTCCAGAACCAGATGGTTTCTTGGTCATGATGACCAAGCAGATCCTGCAGGTTGAGACAGAGACTTCCTAGGTCCTGCAGATGGTTGATCAACATTCAGCCTAGGACTGAATGCTCAGCTTGAGGCTGAGGACCATTCTCTGGGAGAATGGAGATCCTGGTCATGGACCAGATGGTTGATCAACATGTCCCAGTCTAGGACTGAGGTTCAACCTTGAGCTGAAATCCATTCATTGAGAATGGAAGATATTGTTGTCCCCTCTCCTAATCGGTTATTGCTAGGTTGCTTCTCAAGGGACTGGCCACCCCTTGACGATGTCCCTAGTATCTAACTCTTAGGAGCAGTATTAAGGACAAAAGGATTGTACCATCCGTTTGGATCTTCTCCCTTATACAGTGATGACAAAATATATAAACTATGTATCTTGAGAGAGAGAAAAGTCTTTGGTCTTTATTGGTCCTATTTGATTGATTGTCCACCTTGGTCTTGTGGTTGTTGACTCATGGTCCTTTTCTTACTTGGTCCTAGCACTCTCACTTATGTGCACATTTGACCCTGATGACTCCTACTTTATGGAGTGTATTTATCTATATGATTTATTAAAGACCATTGGATACAGGACCCTTGACCCACTTGTGATTTTGGTCTTTTTACCTTTTGTTGGACCTTTGGACTTTTACTTTATGATAAATTCATTAAATATTTATTTTTAGTCTTATTAATAAAATCTTTATTAATAAAGACTTTATGAGTTTATTAATAAAGTTTTTATTTTAAAGTCTTACCTTTTTTTATTTAAAAACCCTTGGACCATTGGTACCCTACTTTTATTTTATTTATTATTTATTTATTTCTTATTATTCTTTTTTTTTAATCCTAAGTTTTTATTATTATTTTTAATCCTAAGTTTTTATTATTATTTTAATCCTAAGTTTTTCTAAATCTAAAACTATATATAAACGTAAGCTCTAATTCAACAAATTGTGAAAACTCACCGTGAGTTTACTCTTCACATCTATTTCTCCTCGGGTCAATTATTTTGGCATTTGGGTGACATTCGAGCTGTCTGACCGTTTCCTTCTTTTCCTCAGCATTCGGGTGACATTCAGGCTGTCTCACGGTTTCCTTCTTTTATCTCAGCATTCGGGTGACATTCGGGCTGTCTCACGGTTTCTTTCTTTTATCTCAGCATTTGTTATTTCTGGGTTGTCTCACGGTTTCTTTCTTCCACAACCCATCTCACGAGTTAACTCAGCAATTGTTATTTCGAGCAGTCTCACAGTTTTATCTCTGTATCTGGCTCACGATTTTATTTCTCTCAGTCTCACGGTTTTATCTATCTCACTGATGTAGCAGTCTCACGTATCTCTCTCCATGGCTGTCTCTCTATTCCTTCACGGGTTGCCTTCACGGCTGTCTCACTGTTTGCTTCAATCTCTCCTCGGATTGCTTCACGAGTTATGCTTTCTCAGCTTGTCTTTCATGATTGATCTCTACTCAGATTTATTTCTGCATAATTTATTTTATCTTATTCAGGACTGTTTGATCTCTGCTCAGACCCACCTTACCTCTGCAATTTACTTCAGCTGTGATTGACTTGTCTCTGTCTGTGTGAGTTCTTATGTGTGGGAATTATTTACGTGCTTGACTTTCAAAGTCTGTTGCACCTATGTGTTTCTTGTATCCCTGTCATTTGCTTATTGATTGAAGAACTCGAGATCTGTTTGTTTTTACCTGAACCTTTTCTCTCTCTCTAGGTACGTATATGGTTTAACCAGTTTGACTTGTCCTTTCAGTGACAAGATCAAACTCAGAAATATCTGAGTATAAGGCCGATCCAAATAATGGTTATAATTCTTTAATGCTACTTCTCATGTACATGACATTTGAAATTTAGTTTACTATTCATGTCAGTTGAAATTTATTTTACATATTGTGCATTTGATGATTCTCGAGGACCAACTTTAATGCAGTGACCAAATGGAGCATTAAGTTGAAAGAGATGAAAATTATTTTATTTATGTTTTAATTTAGTTTAGATTTAATTAAGCATTACTTTTGTTTACATGTTCTTGTATCAAGTTTTTTTATGCGATAAAACGTACATAACCTGATTTTTGACATGTCATAAGACAAGTCAAGAGCACTCTCTGTTGGAGAGGTTTTGTTTTGTGCTCTAACTAAAATTCGCAACTCATCACTCCCCATAATAAAATTTGAATTTATTCATTGTTTCCTTGCCGGAGTATACTCTGACCAACCTTGAAAGGGGTTGGAGTACTCAGAAACGATATTGAACTGATTAATCTTGCAAGATTCAAACATAATAAAATTTTTACCCATAATCAACAAACCGGCGTTGTTCGATAAGTACCCAAAAGTGGAGAACTCCTAGTGAGGGCGCCGGGCAGCCCAACCTGGACACTTGCTGGTTAAATTCTCTGAACACCTAGCTTGTGAGCCAGGCCTGTCCGACAGGTCTTTGAACGGGGCCACCTAGAGTACTTCTTCCGGTTAGCTTTCCAGACACCTAAAACAAGATCATCATTAAAATTTACAGTAAAATAAACCAAGAACAATTTTCAAAACGATCTCACGAACATTACATTTTGAGACTTGTATTTTCCTGCATCCCCAAACACTTATTGACTCCATTTGGCATTGGTCTTCAAAACTTACATGTATCACCTTGATTTGGACCATTTGTCCCTTATATTTGCTTGAATCATTATCTATCTATGGATGCTTTTAATTTCCAAGTCATCATTATATATTGTTCATCTCAAGTCTTGTGTTTTGTAATTGCAACGTGGATTGCTTATATTATTGTAATTCTTTGATCATCTCAAAAAAAACTCCTAAACAACACCCATCCGCATCCATACACCATAAAAACACTAAAAACACAAGAGCCATAGACAACTCTTTGTAGGGACAACCCCCCTTGGCTTCGTTAGGAGTTTGCCTAAACGGAGGAGCTGGGATTCAGGTGACAGTACTTGGCTCATTGTTTGCCCCCAAGGCCACACCTTCCACACTTGTAGTAAGGGAACAGCTTTCGAAATATTTCTGCTGCTGGTGTGCATCTCGGCGGACAACAGACCGAAAAGTCCATCATCATATCAGCAAAAGAGAAAAAGGGTCGATGTGCAGCAGTGAGGTTCATAGCAGATTTAAAGCTCAAAAGATCATGAATAATGGTATGTTTCTCTGAAGCAGAGCAGAAGAAAACTTTAAAAAAATTATTTCTTTACTGAGTATGCACATTTTGGGCAGCAAATCCAAGGCAAATTGAGAGTAATGTTGGGCAGCTTCTATGACAATTTTTCAGACATGGTTGAAGACATTCCTGAGGACAAATTTGGCACAACTTTCAAGTTGTTTGTTGCAAGTTTAAGGGCCATTGTAAACCATTGCCTTGGGCAGGCTTAAACTGTGATTGAAATACAGAGTTATGACTATCTGTAGGACAGTTTAGAGGGCAGACATTTAAAGGATATGTGGTACACTTTTAAATCTGTTGGAAATTGTGTCATTATTCAATCATGTGAAGAGGACTATAGAACAAGAAGTGTGGCAGAAGTGAGCATGCTCTAATTGTTTGAATTAGTAGCGGTGCAACAGCAAGTAAAGGACCTTCAAGTATTGCATCTTGGACTATATATAGCAGCCTCTTGAAGTTCACACGAAAGAGCATCATTGACAGGGGGAGTATTACAACAGCGCAACACAGTAAGAAGGGTTAATACAGAAGCAAATGAAACATTAAGACAGGGGGAATCAGCTCAAAGAACCACAATGAGTCAGCACAGTCAAAGGGGGAGCATTGTCAGATGTTCACAAAAGGCATTCACAGTCAAAGAAAGCATCCCTTTGTCATTAATGTCAGGCATACCTCCTCATATAAGTAGACCAAGGCGGAGACAGAACCAAGCAAACTCAAGCAATATCAAGAAGGCAAAACGAGGCAAGAGTCAAGCGAGAAAGGGAAGTCGTCTGGGTGCAACAGAGCGCACTTGAGCCGGTTAACCGAGATCCAACAAAGTGGACAAGTTGCAACGACCTGCGGTTGCGACTGGGGCAGAGGTGAAGACAATGTGCAAACTTCGGTTCGATTATGTTGTAAACCTTATACATGAGTAGCAGTCGTTGGGCGCACTCTAGAGGTGTTGTCAGTTTGTGGCGCCCTCTCTGTTGTAATCAAAGTTCACGTGTATAATAAAGCTTGGGCGCACCCCATTGAGATGCTGCATTGTATATGTGTTGTCTATGTTAATTAATGTGTTTCTTTGTTCATGCATGGATATGGCTAAATAATGTTAACTAGGACACACATTGGTTAATCATGAATGCGTAGTCTGGCAAGCTTCGCACTAGGCTAACCGAGTACCTAGAGGTGAAGTCTGGGTCGTGCCACATAACCAAAAGAAGAGACGAGACTTCCGGTCTCGTGCTGGACTTCTAGGCACGTGACAGCATCCCTATTTAACCCCAATGATACTATTGATGAAATCTAATACCCTATGGGCCATGTGAAGACGACCAAGGACCGAATCTTATAGGCGCATAATTGCAATCAGTAGGGTCTCAAAGATACCAATGTCTCTGAGCCTCTGGAATAGGGACTATCGAGCAATAGAATCAAAATCTTTTCGAAAATCTACAAAGTAGCAAGACTTTGGAAGAGCAATGTCACACTTCCTCAATGATTGCTTGGAGAGTAACAATGTGATCAAGGGTATGATGAGCAGGTCGAAAACCAACCTGCCCTCTATCTCTAAGGTGTCCCCTCCCAAGCTCTCTAGAAAGATTCATATGTACTACCATAGCATAGAGCTTCGAGAACGTGCGGCCCACCATGAACATCCTATAGTTGTTGGGATCTGAGCTAGAACCCGATTTGTGTATCGAGTGAACGGTATGATGTGACCAAGCCGATGGGAAACCTGTACAGACCACATGGTTGAAGAGATCAGCCAAGTGATGACACAGAGCGTGAAGACCGTGCTTGAAGAACCCTACCTGGAAGCCCTCCTCATCTGTTGCTTTACTAGTGTTCAATATTCAAATAGCCTCTTGAATGTCTCGATATGACAATAAGTAGCATGAAGTGGGCATGGAGGTAACCTAAATCTGGGGCTGCCCAAGGACATCATAAAGAGTGGAGGTCTGAGAGAACATGGATCTAAGGTTAAGATCAGTTGAGAGGGGAGAGTGGGAAGGGAAGATGGTGCGCCAAAAGTTTTTGGGACAGTGGATGAGGGAAGCACATAAGTCTCATCTCCTCTGAGAGAAGAAGAGGTGTTTCTTATGGCAGAGTAGGCAGCGATAAGAAGCTTTAAAATTAGGGTAGGAGGGGCGGTAAACATATTTTTCAAACTTCAAAACTTGAAAGGATGTCCAAAATGTCAAATACTTATAATCCCTAAAAAATTCACAAAATTTAAAACATGATCAAAATTTGAACACAATGCATTATGCAACTACAAATTGCAAAATGAAGTGAAACATAGTCTTCAAATTTCAAATTTTAAGAGGAAATCCATAATGTCAAATATTTATAATCCCTAAAATTGTTTCACAACATTTAAAACATGACCAGAATTTCTACTCTTGTGGCCTGCTTGCAACATCATAAAGCTCTAAATCATCAAGAGCTCATGGAGTAGTAAAGGCACTAAAATCGTGATCATCATATTCATCAATAAATGGAGCTCTATCATCATTAGGCTCATCACTAATGTCACCATCAATGCCAAGGTCATCTTCTTCTGAACTCAGAATAGGCGCAAACCATGGGAGAGAGGAATTAGACAAATCTTTGGCCACACTACTTAAGGCCAATTGCAAATTACTGCAAACATTAACAAGGTCTTCCAACGCTGTAGATAATAATTTGTTTCTTTTCTTGAATTGCTTATGGTTTTTAACCCAATAGGGTTAGGTTGTTAACCCAATTCATTTTTAAACTTTCTAAAAACTTGAAAGAAAGAAAAAATGAAATTCACCCTTCAAATTTGTTTAGGGTTCGAATTCGAATCAAGTTCACCTTGAGGTTCACCATATAGGTTCGGAATTAGGTTCACCTATCAGGTTTGAAAAACCCAATAGAACACCGAATTTTTTTTAGATTCAACAAACTTCAACCTTTCACCTTGAGGTTCACCGTATAGGTTCAAAATGAGGTTCGCCTATCAAGTTTGACAAACCTAATCAAACATCAAATTATTTTTAATTCGTCGAACTTCAAACCTCAAGATTGAAGTTTGGCAAACCCTGTGACTCAGATCTATACAGATATGTACATTTGTGCAAACAGATCCATACCATCGTACAGATAGAGCTCTACAGTGTCATACAGTTGTTCCTCGTTTCCTACGTAGTTTATACCTCTCTTCAACATGTCGTGCACCTCAGGTTAGGGTGAATTTGTTTACCATGCAACTACTGGATTCAAGCAGTTGTAGAGGTTGCCTTGTAAGCTTTGATTAGTTGAATGATAAGTTGATTTGAAGAAAAAATTCCATGTGTATGTGTGTAATTGTTTTATGCTTCCACTATTTACTTTCCAGCTATTGTGTGATTGTTGCTATGTGAATAAATTATATTTCTGCAATTAAATAACAAACTTGTTTGGTTCAGAACATAAGGATGTCAATCGCCTAAGGATTGGAAATTTCACATGCAGAAGGACAAGAGTCCTGGCCCTAATCACTGAACAATTGAGTTTTTCCAAAATTTCTACATTTTCTTTGAGAATGACATCTTAGTTATGGTTGAAGAGTCCATGTTCTCGAGAAGAATTTTAGGTATTCTCAATTCTACTTTTTTAACCCTAATTACCAAGAGGGACTCTCTTCATCTTTTTGGGGATTGCAAACCCATTTCATTGTGCAATACAATATATGAAATCACATCAAAAGTAATAGCAAGAAGACTAAGTTAGTTCTTTCTAATGTTCTTTCTCCTAAATAGTGCAATGTCCTTTCAAACAATTTGGTTGACACCTCACCTAGCTGCAGTCAAGGATTTCAAAGATCTAAGCATGTCCTAGCAACCAGAATTGTTGATGATATTACCAAGTTCTACAGATTTGACAACTTTGGGTCAACATCTTTTCCATCAAGTTTTATTGCTCATAGCGATGACTTGAGCACACTTTGGCATGGGTGATTTGGTCACTTAAACTATCACTCATTGCAAACAGCTATGTAATCAGAAAATAGTGACAAGTCTTCCTCTCGTTTCTTGCAGAGATGGTGTTTGTCGCAGGTATGTTCTTGGCAAACATCATTGGGAAAGTTTTGACAAACATGCCTCTTGGCACACCTTGACCCCCTTGACCCCCTTGCAGCTTGTTCACAAACACGCCTCTAGCTTCAAGTACTTCTTTACTTTCATTGATGACTTCTCCAGACGCACTTGGGTTTACTTTTTAAAACTTAAGAGTGAAATTTTTGACATGTTTTTGGCCAACAAGGCCCTTGTACAAAAACAATCTAGACATCAAATACACAAGTTAAGAACAGATAACGGAGACGAATATGGATTCAATAAATTTACAAAAAACTGTATTGGACAGGGCAATCAACTGCAACATACTATTCCATACACACCACAGCAAAATGGACATATAAGAAATGGCAAATTGTATGATCCAATCTAAGGGATTAAGTCCTCATTTTTAGGCGGAAGCCATTAATTGTGTTACATAATTAATCGCACTCCCACAAAGGCTTTAAAAGATATAAACACCGGAAGAAGCATGGAATAAAAGTAAAACCTTATGTAGTGAAGCATGGGCTCATAATCCTGATGAAAAACAGAAATCATTATAGCCTAGGAGTGAGAAGTGCATTTTTGTTGGATATTTTGAAGATGTAAAAGGTTCTAGACTTCTTCAACCTAAATCCAATGACATTATTATAAGAAGATATATTAAATTTGATGGGAAACTCTCGACTTGTGAACTTAATTCAACGTTTGTGACATATTCAACAATTGTGCCACCTTTTATTCCCAACTTCTCTCCTAGTTATCCTACTCCAGTTTCTTCTTCAAAGGATGATAGTGAGGATGAAAATCCACCTCTGGCTGCTCACTTTCCTCCAGTTGAGTCCATTGAACGTGAACCTACACTAGCACAACTGTTGCCTAGATGGGTCCGTACAACATGCAAAGCAACCAGTGATCTTGCCAGTGATCCCAATGATCAACGCCGAACACGTCCGAAAGGAAGAAAAATTGTCAGATGTAAATGGGTGTGTCGAACTAAGTATGCATCAAATGGAAGTGTCGAACTGGATTCGCTCTAAAGGGGCTATGTGTCCCATGGGGGCATGTCAGACACGGACACGATGGGAAATCGTGTTCGGCACGACTTTTGATCGTGATCCGATTTCGAACACGATCAAAAGTCGTGTCGAACACGATTTCCCATCATGTCCCCGACTGTGCGACTCGTGTCCCGATTCCAAGACACGTTTTCCGTGGAAAAGGGCGCCCGAGGTGAGTTTAAAAACAAGAAAGGGAATGTCTCAATCAGCTAGTGCAGGAGCTAAGGGGCAAAGGAAAGGGAGAAATGCACCATCTTGTGCCTCCCCTCCTATTCCTCCAAGCACAAACGGTTCTCCTCCTCCTTCAAGTGCTCCATCTGCTGCTAGTGGAACTCATGCTCCATTTAACCCTGTTTTAGCAAGACAACAAGCCCAAGAAAAAAATACTCTTTGTGGAAGTACGTGACAAGGAAAGATGGGCCTAGGGCAAAGCTTGGTGGGGGAGGCAATGTGTCTTGGAGATGCAATTTTTGCAAGAATGAGTTCAAGAGCACATATTATCGGGTTAAGGGACATTTGTTGGCCCTTCCTTCTTGTGGGATTTCTTCATGCAAAGCAGTGAGTGTTACCCAAAGGAGGGATATGGAAAGAGAGGATCATGTTGGCTTAGGGAAGGTGGCAGCAGCAAGCAAGAAAAAAGATGAGGATCCTCTTCCATTCTTGAGGAAATCCTCTAGCACCAAGCCTCCATTTCCACCTAGCATATATGAGAGTGGGGATACTTATCAAACGAGAAAGAGGCAATCTCCAAGTGGTCCAATGGATAGGATTTTCCAACAACAGGCACGAGAAGAGGTGGAACTTACCATTGCATTCTATTTCTACCTCAACTTCATCTCATTCAATGTTGCACGGTCACCATTGTTTATTGAGATGTGTCGAAGTCTCATGGAACGAGCTCTAAGTGGTCATGTGCCTCTCGGTTCAGAGAAGCTTAGAACCACATTGTTGGTTAAAGCAAAGAAGGAAGTAGATAAAATTCTTGAGCCAATTAGATCAAAATGGCCCTCATCCGGTGTGAGTATTGTGTATGATGGATGGACGGATCCAGCACGCCATCCACTCATCAATTTCATGGTATCTTCCCAAAATGGACCAGTGTTCTTGAAAGCGGTGGATGCTCTTGGGAAATACAAGGATGCACAGTATATGGGTGAGTTATTCATCAAAACCATTGAAGAGCAGGTGTTGATTCTTGTGTACAAATCATCACAGACAATGCACCTGTTTGCAACATTGTTGGCATGATTGTGGAAGCTAAATATCCACAGGTATGTTCATTTTGGACACCTTTCATTTCTAATTTGCTCATTGTTTGAATTTATCACAAGATTCATGATTCATGTAGGTGTCTTTGCTTCATTTGAGTTGTTAGTGTTGTAGAGTCATTTATACATGCTTCTATTGCTCTTACAGGTTTTTTGGACACCTTGCATTGTCCATTCCTTGAATTTAGCACTGAAATCCATTGCTTCAGATGTGACATGGATTGGCAACCTTATTGAGAATGCACACCATATCCGTAACTTTGTACAAAACCACACAAATGCCCTCACCATCTACAAAGAGTACACACAACTTTCATTGCTGAAGATTGCAGATACTCGATTTGCTTCCTCATTCATCATGCTCAAGAGGTTGAGGGAGGTCAAAATCGCTCTTGGGTCCATGGTGATTTCAGAGTTTTGGTCTTTTTGGAGAAAGACGGATCAGATTGCTTCACAAAAGGTGAAGGACATGGTGTTAGATGATGGTTGGTGGGATAGGGTAGATCTTAGCATTAAGATCATGGAGCCAATCATTTCTTTGTTGCGGTTTGCAGACACGGACCAGCCCATCCTAGCAGATGTTTATGAGGGGTGGGATTCCATGATTGAGTCCATGAGGTCCATTGTCATGGAGAATGAGTGTCCCAAGTATGGGACATCGGCAGAGAACTTATGGTCCATGATTCAGGATATTCTTATCTCCGAGTGGGATAAGAATTGCGCACCTTTGCATTGCTTGGCCCACTCCTTGAACGCCAAGTTCTACACTCAGGATTGGCTCACTGGTGGACCGGGGCCCTACACAGAGTCCCTCCTCACATGGACGAAGAGATTGCACATGGGAGGAAGATCGCACTTAGACGGCTATTTCAGGATAGAGACCTACTTGAGGAGGTGGAGGAGGGCTTTGTAGATTTTTCCACTGGCACTAGGAGATTTGGAGGTTATGACGTGCTTTGAGACATGGGGGTTAAGAAACCCTATGTTTGGTGGGAAACTCATGCGGAAACATGCCCTATTCTACAGAAGTTAGCCTTGAGGGTCATCTCTCAAGTTACATCATCCTCTTGTTGTGAGAGGAATTGGAGCACATATGGGAACTTGTACAGTGTGAAGAAGAGCAGGCTTGAGCAGTCCAGGGCAGAGACGATGGTGTATGTGCACTCCAACCTTTGTCTTATTTACAGGAAGAGGGAGGAGTGGGTGAAGGGAAAGACAAAGATGTGGGATGTCTTTCTTGATGATATGGGTTTGGACAGCAGTACTAAGTTGGCATTAGCCAACATGGATCTTAATGATCCAATGCTAGAGCCGGTCACTTTTGATGATGGTGATCATATGGAGGGGTCATCCTCCACACCAGCAAATGCAGATCGTCAGATGGGCAGAGAGGAGGAGGAGGAGGAGGAGGATCAGGGCAGTGCTAGTGATGAGTTTGTTGATTCAGGCATGGAGGAGGACTATTGATTAGTCTATTTGGCATTTTCCAGTGCCCAATGGCATTCCAACATCTATGTAATACATTTTGATTTTGATGACTAAATGAGAAATATGGTTCCGACATCTTAAGCTATTGCCCAATGCCTATCAAATTTCAATGCATCTATGTGTCTCATTGTGATTTGTGAATGACAAATGTGTAATCATTAATGTGTTTTGATTCTAATTTCTATTAAATATTTGTAAATGTTCTAGTTTCTAAAAATTTTGGATCTATATGTCTATATTTTTAATTTTTAATATATTTTTAAAATATATATATATGCATATAAAACGTGTCCTTCGTGTCCTGATTCCGAGGCTCACCATGTCCGTGTCGAACACTTGTATTTTCGTGTCCTCGTGTCAGGTGACTTAGCTTAAGGCAAGGTTAGTTGCCAAAGGATTTTCCCAAGTTGAAGGAATTGACTACAATGAAACCTTTGCCCCTGTCACAGAAATGAACTGCACCCACCTTATTCTCGCCCTTGCCACTTCACACAAATGGAAGGTCCATCAAATGGATGTCAACTCCACCTTCTTGCAAGGGTATTTGCAAGAATAAATTTACATGGAAGAACCTCATGGCTATGTTTAGAAAGACTTCATCCTTGTTTGTCACCTTAAGAAATCTCTTTATGGCCTTAAGCAAGTTCCTCGAACCTATATGCCAAAATGGATAGCTTTTCTTCTTGACACAAGTTTTTCTAAATGTCATTCTAACCCCAATGTCTATTCCAAAAAAGTAGGAAACCATTTGATAATCCTTGTTCTTTATGTTGATGACCTTATTCTTACCGATAGTGACCCTAAAATTTTAACCCATGTGATATCCAACCTTAAGAAGAAATTTGAAATGAACAACTTAAAACATCTACATTATTTTATTGTCCTTCAAGTCTTACAAACTAAAGAAGGAATTTTCATTCTCGGTCTAAGTATGCTTGTGACTTTCTTCATCACTTTCACATGGAAGATCATAAACCAACCCCACCTCCCTTCCAATCCGGAGTCAAACTTACTGCCACCTGGACTACACCCGAAGTAGATGCCACCTTGTACCATCAGTTAGTTGGCAAATCTTTTGTACTTGACTCATACATGTCCTGATATTTCCTTTGTTGTTGTTCTTGTTGCCTGGTATATGCAAACACCCCATGAAAGTCATTATAAAGCAACAAAAAGAATACTTCGATATATTCGGGGTACAGTTCAATTTGGGATACATTACAGTTCAGGGGGGACTCCTTTTGTTGGCTGGCTTCACTGATTCCGATTGGACCAACGACCCTGATGATCGAAAGTCTACAACTTATCTTTTCAATCTCGGTTCCAAACTTGTCACTCGGGCTTGTAAGAAACAACAAGCTCTTGCCCTTTCTTCGGAAGAAGCAGAGTATCGAGCCACAATTAATGCAAGTCAAGAAGCCCTATGGCTTCAACAAAACTTTTCAGAGTTTGGATTCCAGCAACAACATCCGACTACCCTCTCGTGTGAAAATCAGAGTGCCATCAAGCTCACCAAAGATCCAGTTCAACATCAATGTAGCAAACACAATGAGATACAAATGCAATTCATGAGAAAGCTTATTCGGGATCACATTCTCGAAGTGCTCTTTTGCCCTGCAAATGATCAAGTTGCATACATATTCACAGAGTCTCTTACAGAGGTGAAGTTTTCTAAACTTCAATCTATGTTAGGAGTTCAAGAATTTGTCATTAAGGAGGGATAGGCTATAATGCCTCATTCCTTCTCCTATTGTGTTACCTTTGTAAATCCTTCAATCCTATCCCAACTTGTTCTTAAGGGGGGATGTTAGGATATATAGACACTTAGAAGTTCGCTAAAATCAACTTGGCCTAATGTGTCTTTAGATAAAGTGTGTTTCATTAGTATGCATTTGTACATATGTGATCCGATGGTGAGAAACTCATATGTATTTTTTTCCCTTTTGCATTAATATATTCCCTCAAGCAGCTATTTGGCAAAAAGAAATGGAAAGAGACCAAATGGATTTGCCTCCTTTTCAAGTTGTGGACTTAATAAAAGAGTAAAATACCTAGGTTATGTTCCAAAACTTATGATTATGGTTTCAAAGACTAGATCTGGCTGGATGAGAAAATTGAGAAGAGGATCTCAGGTTGGTGCACCCATTGCCTCTATTTAGGTGGCGATTAACAAAGCCAGTCTTAAATCTATTGGTCCTCCTTGTTTTATATCCAAATAAGGATTCTCAAAAAAATCAAGAAAAGGATACAATCCCCTTAGTCAAATTGCAAAGGCTGACCAAACCTGAGGCTTTTGGAGAGTGGGCACTAAAGAACATTCACCAAATTGGAAAAGCCCTTGCAACAAAGAGCCTATAAGATAAGATAATTTTATTAATGACCACAAAAGTAGGTCAATGGGACTAAAAGGATACAAGCAGTATAAGTACAATGTGGGAGTGCAAACGCCACTCCTAGAAAGTGCCGGAACTAAATCTATGATAAAATCAAATAAAAAAGATACAAGCAGTAAGACAGCCTCCTAAACATGTATATAACCGTATCCAAGGCACGGTGATGTAGACGACTAAGCCTTTGGCAGCATGTACTGCATTCCAAGTCAATTGGGTCTAACCCATGTGGTTGTGGGATGGAGTGTTATCCTCCCCACCCAAGTTCTATTCCCATAGGTAACATGTTGAGCAAATACTGAATATCTTGTTGTAACGGATTCAAGCCCTGTTATTGACTTGGCCTTGTGCCCTAAAGATTCTGGGGTTTACCCAAGGTATCATCTTCAGAGAAGTGCCTGACAATTTTCCCTGGTGTAATTACCCAGAAAAAAAAATGTCTTGCATTCCAAATATACTGCTCCTCTTTCTGCAGAAGATTTGATAAGAATGCCCCATGAAACCTACTTCTATAGCTTCTATCCTTTGGAAAGCATTAGTCTTGGCATTCCCCATTCTAGGGAACTGGTTATGTTGGAAAGTTGGTAATGGGAGAAAGCATCAGATTAGAACTAGACCCCTGGGTGGGCTGTGACTGCTTTTGACTAAAAAAGTAAATGCTAAAGGGCCACACCATCCACTATTTTCCTTCTCTCTAGCCTCGATTTCATTTCACTATTCAATATGGTTGTATTTCTGATTTTGTTTTATCAGTTATAGCTTATGTATGGTTGTATTTCATTTTATTTCACTTGATGTATGTTGTAAACTTGTAACAATCTTTAGATTATAAAATTAAAGACTTTAATGACTTATGCTCCAACTTTCAATTTTTTTGTATTCCAATATAAATTCTGCAATATTTTTGGTGGGCTTCCCTATGTTGAAGACCCCGACGTCCCCTTTGACGTTTCCTAAAATTTGAGGGAAACTTCTATATAGGCCACTACTGCATTTCCCCACTACCACGTCCCAAAAACTTGGTGGAACATTGCTTAAAACTGAGCATCAGAATCTCTTCAGTCAAAAATTGCAGAGTAGTTTTATAATTTGTCAGACAATGTGTGGAGGAAATACATTGATATGGTCCAAAAATCCTGTTAATGGAGACTTCACAACAAGTCTTGGATATTGGGCATTTTTTTAGAAGAGCAAGGAGAAACCTGCTGGTAGTGGAAGCCACTGTGGAAACTAAATTCTTCTCTAAAATCAAGACTTCTCTTTTGGTTGGCATCGTGAAATAAGATACTAACTTGAGATATTAATGCTATCAAAATCTCAGATAGTCTGTCAAAATCTCCTGTAGATATTGATGCTATCATCTGAACAGTACTTTTTATTTTTTGATGGATGGTTTACTCTGTGTTTGTGATTATTAGTCTATAACATGATGGTATTGCAGTCTTTTGGGTTTTCCATGAGACATTTCAGAGCCCTGTGGCAGGCATTTTTCTTTGTATGTAAAAAAGCTATACGTTTTACTTTCATTAGTATTGGAATCTTGCTTTCGCTTATGCCCAGACGCTTTAATGTAAATATGCCCAGACGCACTTACAAAATGTAACCTTCTTTCTTCTTGAAATATAAAGTAACAAATTTTTCTTGGAAAAAACAGGATCTGACTTTTTTGCTCACAGCGCCTTTGAAGTTTTTATTGTTTCCCAATAATCAACCGAAACAAACGTTATTGCACTGAGAGAAGGAAGTGGATTCTATGACCCAAGTGTTGGGGGGGCGCCATCAACTCTTTGTGTGTGTGTGTCCATGTGTCTCTGTGTCCAATGGTACATTGAATCTAGATGGTACATGGAATTTAGATGGTGCATCGAGTAAGGCCACTGGCACAGACCCACCTAAACCCAACCTAATAAACACCTCGAGGATTAAAATGTCAAGTTCGCACAAACGACGAATGTATCAAAATTTTAGAACTCAAGATGAGGTGCATATCAAACCCTGGTTTTAAATGGGTGTGTGCTGGTTTTTCAAAATTCATCAGACATCGTTTTTAAAATATCACCATGATTGAACAATCACTACTTTCATTTCATTTCACTGGTGTAATCCCTCTCGCCAACATATGGGATTACTTATATAAGTATGTCAGCCTGGCACTTAGCCTGCATAAGTAATAAGTGACGATAATGCCACATGCAACTGCGTGTAAATTCCTATAATAATCATTTGCATACACTAATTCTCTTAGTGGGCCAGTCAACCTACTAGATACTCATACGAGTGATCTCTTCTATTGGTTTCCGGAATCACATCATTCACTGAAAAAACACAAAAAGTGGAAATGGGCATGGACACTCACAATCATAGTACCGCGTGTCCAAATTGCTGTATCCAATAGACTGAGCAACATCAATGGGGCGCCCGGCTGGATAAGGGCGCTGCTGATAACCCCACAGCCCAAAATGATACTGTTTGAAAAAATCCCAAAACTTATCATCGGCCTCATGGTAATCCGAGATAGCCTTTCTAGGAATGGGGCGGCCATTATTAGGCCCCGGAACATGAGGCAACGACTGCCACAGTTTATCGTCTTCTCGTCTATAAGGATACTTGTTCATCTTAAATTCTCTCTGCAGATCTTCTTCTGCAACTTCGTCTGATTTCGCCAGAAACTTCATGAATTCGCTCTTCTCTATTTTCTCCCAGAGCTTCCTATTCTCTTCAAGCTCATCCGGGGTGGGGTTGTCCTTGTTGTCAAAGAAGGGGTGCTCTTGGAGGTCTTTTTCGACCTTCTTAGAGTACCTGTAGTCAGGCAGAAGCTTGTTTTCGAGCTCGTAGAGTTCGACTTTTTTCTGCAATGTCTCGCGTTCGGCTTCTGTAAGGGGGATTTTACGAGGAGCATCATCTTTCTTCCACCATAACCAGCTTAACAAACCCATTTTAATTGTTAAGGTTTTGGGGTTTCCTTGCCGAGGGTTATTGGGGTTTAAGCATAAATTTATAATGCCATGGAATATAACAGTGCCACTGAAACAACCCTGTGGCTTTGATACTGGTATTTAGATGTTATGTCGCGCTGAAATGAACAGCTGGGATAAGGCCGGGCATCTATAGATATTGTCCTTCTTCGAAAGTAATATGGACCTTATTTTTTGTAGGTATTACAGCAAAGCAAGGGTTTATGGGCCTACTTCTTGGCATAGGATCCCATATGGCTAGGAAATTATGGATATAATAATAAAATCTTATTACATCATATTTAAGACGGTGTGTTGTTTTTGGGAGGAATTATGTTGATCTGGCAGGAATTTATGGATTCCAAAACAGGATCTTTATATTTTATGGAGTAATGGTCACTCTTTTGTGATTTTAGAAATTTTGCAATACCTCAACTCTCAGTAGCTATAGCAATTATATTGCTATACTAGTATATCGTTGTACTATTTGATTTATATCTATAAATAACAATAATAAGCTATTCTCACTGGAAAAGGGAAAAAAAAAAGAGAGAATAAATTGTAGATAATATAATAAAATCTTATTTTCCAATTTATTATTGAGTGTGTAAGTAACAATAAGATATTTTTATCATTTTCCAATTTATTATTGAGTGTGTAAGTAACAATGAGATATTTTTATGTGTTGAAAGTAGTAGTTTAAATATGTTATAATTTTGATTTTTTTTAAATCATTTTTATTGGAAATCCAAACAAAAATTTAGAAGAATTGCTTGTATTTTAAGATTTCATGCATTCAAAAATATAACTTCAATAATGAAAATTTGCAATTTGGCAAAAGATTGTATTAGTCCAAAATATTAAAAAAAAAAAATCCAAATTATATAACGTTTAGGCTATGCATCTTTTTTTAAGTATGTGGAGAGTTATGAATCTAATGCATTAAACCAAAACAAATTATATTTTCTTGCATCTTGATATATAACATATTCTTTATATGGGAAATTGGTTTTGTGATACTGCTTATCTATCGCTCAAACCCTAGCATCCTAGGTTTGATGCATAGGATGAATTCTCCAAAACTACACCCATGTGCATTAAGATTCCTAGCTCACCCATGGATTTGTGGAATGACCAATCGTTGAAGGATATTGGGGACTCCTTGGGAAGATTTATTGTTGCGGATGATAGCTACAAACACGGTTATGCTCGATTGGTGGCCTGTATCTTGGTGGAGATCGATGAAAGTTTGAGACTATTTGAATCCATGGAGATTGTGGTGGGTGAGTCTCTGCACACTCAGGTTCTGGATTATGTGAACTTCCCATTTCGTTATGTGCACTGTCATCAATACGGTCGTGTATTGAAAGAGTGCCCCAAGCCTGTCCATAATAAAATTTAGCAAAAAAGGTCGAAAAACTCCATGGGTACTTTTGTTTAGGTAAACAAAAATCACAATGTGCATCGCAGCGAGGAGAATGTTGTAGCAACAATGGCAGTGAACATGTGTGACTTGTCTGGGAAGGGGGGTGAGTCCCCGCATTTGGAAAAAGAGGATTTGAAGGTGGAGGATATTTTGATCCCCCTCGTCATTTAAACTTGGTCTCATGCACCCCAATTGGAATTGTCCATGCTTGTTTTGTATAATTTCTCCCCTTCCCAATTGCAGAAGATCAACACCACATGGAAGGAGAGCGATCATCAATCTAGTAAGTTTGATTTACAATCCACTTATCCTCTCTTTTCAACTTCTGGGGATGTCAATCGGGTGGGGGATGACAATCGTTCTCCAGTAGACAAGATGTTGGGTTCTCCCATGGATTTGATTAGTAGTATGGCAAGTCCTATCCCAGACTTAGGATGAAATACTATCCTTGAGGACTCTTTTGTGGTCAGTCTCTCTAAGTATTTAGATTATGTGATAGGAGGAAACCCCTCCTCTGTGTATGAGTCTTTGTTTAATATATCCTCCCCTAGGAAACGAGAAGGGGGACATTATTAGATTAGACCCTGGTGTTCTTCTCAGGGATTCAAGCCCTCGAGGGGGCTAGGGTTAGATTTCCCCAAGGAGTCTAGGGTGTATAGGGCAGGGCACAAATCTACACTCAAACATGCACAAGACCGAGCAATTAAGGAGGTAAATCAAGGGAAGTGGGGGTTATTGGTAAGGGTTCTTAGAGCAGAGCAAACCTCTTTAGGGTTTCCTCGTGAATATTCTATCACTAAATGTACGGGGCCTGAGGGTTCAAGCCAAAAAAGTGACCCTCAAAAGGATTATATCACATTGAATATGCCGGGAGTGATTTTCATTCAGGAGTCGATGGGTGTCAAGGACACTTTGGTTAGGGATTTTAGGAAGATGTTTGTGGATTGGGATTTTTCTACGTTGGATGAACAGGGTTTTTCAAGGGGGTTGATTACGAGTTGGTGTTCCAACCTAACCTTAGTCAACTCTTTTGTTGTTGCCTCGAGTTTGTGTATGGAACTTTTCAATCAGAGTCTTAATATGAATTTGGAACTTTTCAATCAAAGTCTTAATATGAATTTGCTTCTCCTAAATGTTTATGGTCCCTATGAGGGAAAGGAGGACTTTTGGTCGACAATTCTCTCTCACTAGTAGATAAAGTCTAAATATCTAATTTTAGGAGGAGAAATTAACTTCACTATTAATCAATGTGAGATTTGAGGTTCTTCCACTCGTCAAGATAGACTGGATGGTCTTTTCCAAGATAGATTTGAATCTCTTGTATAGGTGGATGTGGAACCCTCGAAAATAAAACCTACATGGACAAAAAATTGGTCAGGGAAGGTTGGGATCTCCAAAATACTGGATTGTTTCTTGGTCCACCACTCCCAATTGGAAAATTTTACCAGTTACATATTGTGGGTGGATTATATGAGATACTCGAATCATTTTCCCATTTACGTAGAGTTGAACCAAGGCAAAGTCCAACCAAAAGCACCTTTCAAATACAATCTAGGTTGGGTTGTTGGGGTGAATTTCCAAGGTCTTATCAAAGCCCCTTGGAAAAAGTATGATGCCCATTATGGGGAGTCATCTTATGAGCAGTTTTCCAATGCTCTCCGATCGGTTAAAGAAAAAGTGGGTCCACGGGCCAGTGAGAGGCTAAAGGCCCAAGACAAAACTCTAAGGGAAGTTGAACAAAATCTGGAACTTGAATATGTTGGTAACCTTGATGGTATTTTTAATGAAGAAGTCATGAATAGGATCAAACAAATGGAAATATTGAAGAATAAACTTCTACTAGATAAAGGAAAATATTGGAGGATAAAGAGCAAGGCTACATGGCTCGGCATTGGTGAATAAAATACCAAGTATTTTTTTTAACAGAAACGTTTATATAAAAAAAAGCCGTGGTTTTAAACCAAATCGGTGAGTTACATTGGTAGCCAAATTGGCTAATAGCATTTTCAGCTTCGCTAATCAGGAAGTCTGTAGGGACTAATAATTTGAATATCGAAGTGCCATTTGTCTCAAACTGAGTGGGCGTATTACAATTAAATAAAATGGATGATGCAAAAGGAATACTAATTGCTGAAATAAGTATAACAGACTATAATTATGGATTTTCCAAAGGAATTGACTATGTACTTCTAAGGTTGAGAAAATAGTCATGCTTCTGGATTAATGAGTGGAAAATAAGACACTCTGCTTTCCAATTATTATGGATGACCGAATCTTGTATAGAGAGGAGCGTTGTAGTGGCTGTTGGTGAGATAAAACTTCCATTGAAGCTGATAAAATATAGATCTATTAATGATCATAACACTGAATGCTGAATGTGTATCAATCTGAGATTGTGATAAGATCTGAATAGATGGTTATCAATGTCTGCTTCAACCTTTGGAGAAAAAAAATCAATAATTATGATCGTTGTTGGTGATGTGAGACATCCATTGGGACTAATAGAGTTATTGTTCTCAATCCAAGAATGTGATAAGATCCGAATAGTTGATTATCTTTATCTGCTTCAGCTAATTATTCGAATACCCAGTATGTATCTTTATCTTTATCTACGTAGATGGAGTTAAAGAGGGTAATCTACTTTCCAGCTTTTGAATAAAAATTGAAATGCAGAGTAAAATTGTATATGTTCTGCAAATTGAAGATCGATTTAAGCTGAATAATGATGTAAGTGAATGTTGATGTGCCAATAATTAATAAACCTGCCCTGTGGTAAGAATGAGTAAAAAAGAATATGAAATTTGATGAAATTCTCTGAGAGAATTGAACGCCGAGAATAGGGAAGGAAGAGCCTTTTCAAGGAATGAAATGTATTTTACTGTTAGTACTGGAGATTTGTAGAATCCCCTGATTGAGTCTGCTAGCTGCATTTGCTTCAATGTCAGCTTCAGTATTTGCTTGTCTCAGGATATGGAAAGCCTTGAAATTTATGAAGGTTTTTGAGATATGCTTAATTCGCTGGATAATTCGATTAAGAACCAAATTGTTAAGGCTGGAAGTAGCATTGAGGGCTCTAATTATGATCATAGAATCCTCGAAAACATGTAGGTTATCGATATTCTGCTCTTTGGCTATCTGGCATCCTTTCAACAAAGCTAGAGCCTCTATTATGTTGTTTGAGCAAATGCCCAAGCCCCATCTATAATTTAATCTTAAAGCGCCATCTTTTGTCCATAGGACACCCCCTACTCCTGCTTCATCGGGATTATTTTTGGAAGCATCGTCAAAGTGTAGGCTGTCAACATCCTGGTTGTTTCTCCAATTAAGGAAATCATTAATAGGTAGTCTGAGTTGCCAAGCTAGTTGAATTTGCGTTTGTGGCATCTTGGTTGGATAAGGAGTGGAATTTCCAATCCATTTCTTTTCGTTGTTGCTAAGAGTTGCTTTAGTCAGATACTTGGAGGTTTTGAGATGCTCAATTAACAACGCTTTGGCTTGACCTGCAATTTGCAAAGGAGTAAAATGCTTATCTTGAAATATAGCATAATTTATGGCTGTCCATAATTTCCAACAAATGTATTTAGGAATGGATATCCAAATATGATGCCAGGGATTCTTGAAGGGAAGAGGATAGGGATAGGTGGATTTCCATTCAATGAAGAGTTTGTTGATGGAGGTGAAGGGAGGCATAGTAAAATTGAGGTCACAAAGAAGAAGATTCCATACAAGCTTAGTAAATTGACAATCCAAAAAAAGGTGGGTTATGGATTCAAGACTAATAAGGCAAAGGGGACAACGAAAAGGACCAAGGAAGCCTCTCTTTGTTAGGTTATCACCGTGAGGATTTTGCTATGAATTAAAGTCCAGATGAAAAAATTGATTTTAGGTATCCCTAAAGGATCCCAAGCTAGTTTCCATAGATCTCTTCTTGCTTCATTATGGGATAGAAGAGCTTTAAAGCCAAGAGCTGGGGTATAGGAGCCCGTGGGACCCCAGCCCCATTCATCTTTGGCTGTGAGCCTGTGAGATGCATAAGGGCGCATCCTTTCAATTTGGTAGTAAGAATAATCAACTCATCCTCGAGATGTGGGCTGACAACAATGTTGTTCCATTTTTTCCAATTGCTTTGGGCATCCCATAAGCTAAAATATTTTAGAGTTGTAAGTCTGTGTTGATTGAGCCAGGCAGCAATATTCTGAATCTCTTATGAATTTTGAAGAGCTTCATTGCCCATAATCTTGTCCGTGAAAATGTTGATGTTCCTACCATTGCCAGGTACCCAGTAAAGACCTTTTGAGAAAAACTCCCAAGCTGCCTTGCATAGGGTCCAAATGCTAGAACCCTTGAAGGAAGGCTTATGGTCGAGACATCTTAGATTAGTTCCAACTAGATATTTCTTTCTAAGAACTTGACTTCCTCGATGGTCTTTGTTGTGCAGAATTTTCCAGAGCAGCTTGCCTCCCATTGACAAGTTTGCATAGTATGGATCACAAATTTGGAGTCCTCTCGATGATTTTGCCTGCTTGATGGTGTCCCAGTTCACAAGATTAATTTTATTTTCATTGTTTTTTCCGCCTGACCAAAGGAAGTCTCTTATTAATTTACTTATTTGATCTACTGCTCCTTTTGGGGCAAGGAGTATGGATGATTGGTAGGTAGGTAGAGCTGAGAGGACAGAATTTACCAGAATTAGTTTTCCAGCCTTGCTGAGCTAGTGGCCTCCCCATTTTTTGATTCTATTTCTGAATTTGTTGATCATATCCTCCCAATTTCTGGAATTTGCTTTGCCGTAGGTAATTGGTAGGCCTAAATATAAGAATTTGCTCTAATGAGTGTGAATTTTGATACCAATAATTCTGTTGATCTTGGCTGCGGTCTGATTTTTTAAATTCCAGCTGTAGATCGCACTTTTTTGGAGATTGATTTTGCCACCCGAAGCTTTACAATACAAGTTCAAATTGCGCTTAAATTTGCGGGCTATAATGGAGGAAGCTCTGTGATCCAGGTGGATATTGGTGGCCGCCCACCTTTCCAACTGGCTCAAAATAATTTTATGGCAATTTTGGTATTGTACTATTTTTAGCAATTTTTCAGGTCCTGAACTTCCGGGGCCATTTTGAGGCCCTAAACAACCTTTTTTGGCGATTTGGGGGGCCAAATGGTTGCCTTCGGCATGCATTAGATCTTAGTCAAAAGTTGTAAATCTCGGATAGACCTTTCCAACGAGCTACCGAGCGCCCCAAACAGAGATCGTATGCAAAAGTTACGACCCCGGGAAGTTGATGTACTAACTTACCCAAACGGGGCCCACATGACTTTTGGCGCTTCATCTCCTAGGGTTAGGTTTTTGGATGTCTAGGGTTTTTGACATTTCTGTTTATTGTAAAAGGACTTGAGAGCCTCATTGTAACGATCTTCTTGTGAAATGAGCGCAACTGTCACATCTCTTCTCAGAGATAAGCCGCAAGCATTCCAGCAAGCTTGTTTTCCGCTGCATTTTACAGTTCTAGCTTATTTCCTTATTGAATAGAAAACCAGTTTTACTGTATGTTTGTTATTTTGTGTTAAGCATCTGATAATAATCTGTATTCATTTCGTTCTGCTCATAAAATCTGGATCAGTGGTATCAGAGCGGTCTGCTCCTTGTCATCTTAATGCATGTCCCCAACGAGGTCAGCGTACAAAGAATTGGGTCTCGAGCTTGTTTCTCTTGAGGACAAAATCTCTCGCACGTCCAAGCGACCTCTCATGGTAGGAGAAAATAAAGATGTTGGGACAGGAGATCCTATCAAAATTTTGCTTGAGGAAGCCCTCACGCAGCAGAGGAACGAGATGATGGATAATTTCGCACAAATCCTTCGGCGACTACCAACAAGCGACGCATCTTCCTCGAGCGGAGGCGCCGCCCCCTTCAAGGTACAAATCAACTTCGATATTCCTATATTTGAAGGACAGATAGACGCAGATGCTGTAGATAAGTGGTTGAATCTACTAGAAGGGTATTTTTCTGTCCATAACTTTTTGAATAGAGAAAAGATTACTTTTGTGCTCCTCAAAGCCATTCTCCATGTCAAAGATTGGTGGGAAACATTCTGCGAGCAAAAGGACACAGAAGAAGCCTCATTATTTTCAAGCATGGCCACCTGGGAAGCCTTCAGGGATGCTATTAAGGAACAATACTACCCTGTTGGAAGTTATGACGACTTGTATACCAAATGGACCACATTGCGACAAGAAAGAGACCAAGCAGTGCCAGAGTTCACAAATATCTTCCATACCTTGCGCACCAAGCTAGGTATCAAATATTCAGAGCGACATCTGGTGCTCAAGTATCGCGGTGGTCTGCATAGATACATCCAGACCGAAATGGAATTTCTGGACATCTCTTCCTTGGGCGCGGCCTACCGATATGCCGTCAAAATTGAGCAGAAGCTCAAACAAAAGACGCGGCAATTTGGGCCTAGGAACCCCTCACAGCAAAAGACAGGAAAGGGCGGCCCCAACCCACAGAATAAAGGACAGAGCAAAGATGGATAGTATCAGGACAACCAGTCCAAGCCGCAAGCAATGGACATCGAAAAAACAAAGAAAGATACCGGGAAGTGGTGCGACTTCCATAAGAGCCCTTGGCATAACACTGCTGATTACCGCTCAAAGCAGTCGCTGGTGGCCGAAGTGAAAGCATCTAAATCAGATGCAGGTTCTAACTCTGAGTCCGAACTAGAAAGGGGAAGACGGATCATTGATGCAGAACCCAGTGCCACCATTGCTACCACCAAGCTCCAGCCTGATGAACTAGACGAGCCAGAAGAAGGAG
Source organism: Larix kaempferi (assembly GCA_027924585.1). NCBI lineage: Eukaryota > Viridiplantae > Streptophyta > Pinopsida > Pinales > Pinaceae > Larix > Larix kaempferi. The sequence goes on along the minus strand of BSBM01001229.1, from coordinate 37,247,847 downwards.
AACGCCTCTTCCATTCACAGATGTGGGTAAAAGGCACCCCGCTACACTTCATCGTTGATAGCGGTAGCCAGAAGAATCTCATCTTAGCAGAGGTCATCAAGTGCCTGGCCCTACCGACAACGCCGCACCCACAACCCTACACCATTGGATGGCTCCGCAAAGGAAGTGATCTCCGCGTCAGCCAACAGTGCCGCCTGCCATACGACATCAAGCCCTTCAAGGATAAGGTATTGTGTGATGTTGCTCCTCTTGAAGTTTCAGATGTTCTTTTGGGCCAACCTTATTTATGGAAATGTCATGTTGTATATGAGTCTAGGCCTCGTAGTGTTATTATTTCTTTGAATAGGAAATTGTATAGGATACCCGAGGCAGTCCCTCCTAGTGCTATTTCCTTGATCTCTGCCAAGCAATGTAGGAAGGTCATCTCTCAAACTGGCAAATTTGCCTTCTTCGTGATTCGCTCTCAGAGTGAAAGAAAGATCGTAGCCACATCCAGGGCCTCCGCAACCGATCTATCCACACAACAGAAGCAAGTGGATAAGGTGGTGGAAGGATACTCAGATATCTTCTCCTCTCCAACCGGGGTACCTCTGCACTGCCAGGTCAAGCATCTCATTGATCTGACCCCAGGCGCACCGCTGCCCAATGGGCCAGTCTATCGTCGCTCTCTATTGGAAAACGAGGAGATCAAGAGGCAGATCCAAGAATTGCTCCACAAGGGGCACATCTGTCCCAGTTCATCACCTTGTGGGAGCCCAATCGTGCTAGTGCAGAAGAAATATGGGACCTAGCAACTCTGCATTGATTACCGGGCTCTGAATAAAATCACAGTCCGTAACCGGTACCCGATTCCCCGAATCGACGACCTCCTTGATCAGCTCACGAGGGCCAAATACTTCAGTAAGATTGATCTGAAGTCTGGCTACCACCAAGTCCCAATAGAACAGACAGATGTATGGAAGACTCCCTTCAAGTCAAAAGAAGGTCTTTTTGAATGGCTGGTCATGCCTTTTGGTTTGACAAATGCTCCAGCAACTTTTATGAGGATGATGGACGATATCCTACGACCTTTCACCAACAATTTTGTAGTGGTGTATCTGGATGACATCCTCATCTACAACAAGTCTTGGGAGGAACACTTACAGCATATTCAGCAGGTTCTGCACACCCTGCGGAAGCACAAACTATATGCAAACTTGGAAAAATGCTCCTTCGGCATGGACAGGGTCCATTACTTAGGCTACATCGTTGATCGACATGGTGTGCATGTGGATCCAGCCAAGATCCAGGTCATCCGGGACTGGCCAGCCCCAACCACACTCACTAAACTTCGGAGCTTCTTGGGCCTCGCCAATTTCTATCGTCGGTTCGTGCTGGGATTCTCTCATATCACATGGGCCCTCAGCCAAGTGACCAGGGGTGGTGGTAAGGCAAAATTTGTGTGGGGCCTATCCCAACAACAAGCCTTTGATGACTTGAAGAAGCGTTTCTGCTCATCGCCGGTACTCTCATTACCGAACCTGCAACATCCCTTTGAGATCGAGACAGATGCTTCAGATTATGTCGTGGGCGCCGTTCTCACTCAACACGGCCACCCCGTGGCATATCATAGTGAGACACTATCAGATGTTGTCCGCAAGTACCCTACCTATGACAAAGAAATGTACTCCATTATACAAGCCTGTCGCCAGTGGAGACATTACATTCTTGGGAAGGAGACAGTCATCCACACTGATCACAAGCCACTACAGTTCATGCAGACCCAAAGAAAGTTGCAGAATGACCGCCATAAGAAGTGGTCAACATATTTACAGCAGTTCCACCTCAACATCAAATATAAAACAGGGAGTACCAACCGAGTTGCTGACTGCCTCAGTCGACCTCCAGTCGCGGCACTCACCACGGTGCTAGACTCTTGCGGCCATGAGACCTCTGGATGGCCCCACCTCTACGAGACAGACCCTGACTTCTCCACCACCTATCAAATGTTGGGCACCAACTCAGTGGTTGCTAATTTCCATCTTCAGGACGGGTTGTTGTGTCGTCTGGGCCATCTCTGCGTTCCATCAAGCGAGCACGCAAAGCTGATTTGGGAAGCTCACTACAGTCGGGTGGCAGGACACTTTGGCGTCGAAAACATAGTGGCAGTGTTGCAGAAACGTTTCTATTGGCTGAAACTTCGACAAGATGTCGACAAGTATATCAGGTCCTGCACCGCTTGCGCTATTGCCAAACCGACCACTGAGAAACAGGGCCTATACACCCCTCTGCCTACTCCTGACAGGCCGTGGGAATCCATCTCAATGGCCTACATGTCGGGCCTCTCGTCCACCAAGAGGGGAAACGACTTTGTCTTTGTGGTTGTTGATCGCTTTTCCAAGATGGCGATTCTAGCCGCTTGCAAGAAGAACATCATAGCAGAAGCCACTGCCAAGCTCTTCTTTGAACGAGTATGGGTACATTTTGGGATCCCACAGACCATTATCTCAGACCGTGACAGTCGGTTCCTCAGCTCATTTTGGTCGAGCCTCTGGTCACTGCTGGATACCAAGCTCACCAAATCCACTGCCTTCTACCCCCAGACCAATGGACAAACGGAGGTTGTCAACCGGATGGTCGTACATATCCTGCGCATGTACAATTCAACACACCCCCGCACATGGGATGAGAGTCTCCCCTATGTCCAACATAGCTACAACCGAGCCCTGCATAGATCAACTGGCCACAGCCCCTTTCAGGTGGGGTTGGGATTCCAACCATTGGGCCCCATGGATGTTGCACTTCCCCTTGCGACTACCTCGGCCGACTCGTCCCCAGAAGCTGACAAAGCCGCCCGGTTCATTGAACGGATCCAGCATATCCACAAACAGGTTCAGGATATTCTACAAAAGTCTAATGCCAAGTACAAGCAGCGCCATGACCAACATTGGGTGCCACATAAGTTTCAGGTGGGCGACAAAGTTTAGTTGCATTTGCAGAAAGAACGCCTTACAGGGCCCCATCGAAAGCTTCGCCCACTCCGTTATGGGTCGTACACCATCACCAAGGTGGTGGGTGACAATGCTTTTGAGCTCAACATTACCCCCTTCCTTGGTCTGCATCCAGTCTTCAATGTGGCTCTCCTTCGGCCATATTTCCCACCACTATTAGACACCTCAGAGATAGCAGAGAAGTTGACACCAACAGAGCTCAACCTTGACTGCCTACAACAAGCATCCAGTGATCATATTGCAGACACACAGATCAAGGGCATTCAACATAAAAGGATCCAGCTTTATCGAGTTGTCAAAGCAGGGTAGCTCCTGCACCAAGGCAAGTGGCTCACCCGAGGCCAAATTCAGTAGAAATTTCCTCATCTGATGGGGGAACTCAACGCAATGGAGACCATTGCTTCCTAAGGAGGGAGGATTGATCCAAGTGTATATTGGTGGCCACCCACCTTTCCAATTGGCTTAAAACAGTTTTATGGCAATTTTGGTATTGTACTATTTTTAGCAGTTTTTCGGGTCCTGAACTTCCGGGGCCATTTTGAGGCCCTAAACGACCTTTTTTGGCGATTTGGGGGGCCAAATGGTTGCCTCTGGCATACATTTTGACCTAGTCGAAAGTTGTAAATCTCGGATAGACCTTTCCAACGGGCTACCGAGCGCCCCAAACGGAGATCGTATGCAAAAGTTACGACCCCGGGAAGTTGATGTACTAACTTACCCAAACAGGGCTCACATGACTTTTGGCGCTTCATCTCCTAGGGTTAGGTTTTTGGATGTCTAGGGTTTTTGACATTCCTGTTTATTGTAAAAGGCCTTGAGAGCCTCATTGTAACGATCTTCTTGCGAAATGAGCGCAGCCGTCACATCTCTTCTCAGAGATAAGCCGCCACCCTTCCAGCAAGCTTGTTTTCTGCTGCATTTTACAGTTCTAGCTTATTTCCTTATTGAATAGAAAACCAGTTTTACTGTATGTCTGTTATTTTGTGTTAAGCATCTGATAATAATCTATATTCATTTTGTTCTGCTCATAAAATCCGGATCACTCCGCCAATTAAAAGAGAATCGTCAGCAAATAAGGTATGATTGATGGGATGGGAATTAAAGGTCAGATGGAGTCCGGGCAAAGAGGCAGTGGTCATTTCATGGTTCAATTTTCTACTGAGGTAGTCAGCTAGGATGATATATAAAAAGGAGGAAAGGGGACAACCTTGTCTAATGCCACGCGTGGCTTGGAAGAAGTCTGTAGGACAACCATTTATTAGAGGAGCTATCCAGGGACCATTAATGCAGGTTATAATCCAGTTGATGAAGGTTTTATCAAATCCAAAGCGGTTCATAATTTTGAAAAGAAAAGAATGCTTCACAAGGTCGAAAGCATTGGCCATGTCAAGTTTAACTAGCATACCTCTTTCCTTTCGATATCTGCTTGAATGAATAGCTTCTTGAATGAGGATGACATTATCGAGAATTTGCCTCCCTTCCAGAAAACTGCCTTGGTTGTTGGAGATAATTCTGTTCAGTATGGGCTTCATCCGATTTGCTAGTAATTTAGAAATGATTTTGTAGGAGGAGTTGCACAATGAAATCGGTCTGAATCTGCTGAAGGAGCTGGGGTTGGTATCCTTTGGGGATAGAAACAAAAATCTGATGTTCGTGCATCCGCCGATTTCTCCTTTTGTATGAAAATTCTTTATCATTCTCATGAAATCTTTTTTGATGTGCATCCAGCATGCTTTGTAAAAGTGCATCGAGAAATCGTCGGGACCAGGTGCTTTGTCGGGTTCAAAGGAAGGAGTAGTATTGAGTACCTCTTGTGTTAGGATATTTAGACACTTAGGAGTTAGTTAAGATCAACTTGTGTAATATATCCGTTAGGGATAGTGTGTTTCTTTAGTATGCATTAGTATGCATTTGTAAATACTTAATCCGACGGTCACGATATGTTTCCGACATAGAGTGATCTGACGGCTCAACTTCTCTTAGATCAAACCTAACCTTGATCCGTGGCTTAACACCCGATTGGTCCATGATCTCTATTTAAAGAGCATGGAGGGTCATTGTTTAGTTGATCGATTATGAGAAGCTCATTTGTAACTTTCTTTCTTTGCATAATAAATTGTCCCGTAGAAGCTATTTGGCCGGGGCCGTGGAGTGTTTCCCTCAAGAGGGTTTAAACCACGTCAAAACATCGGTGTGTTGATCTGTGATCTGTTTGTGTGAAGTAGTTGCTCTTGGTGTTCGGTCCTTTGGTAGTACCCTGTGTACCCGAACATCTTGCTCGGTAAATGGACTGAGAATATTGGAATTATCTTCCTGCATTATAGTTTGTGGAATATGCTCTAATAATGCAGGCTCATCATTACCTTCAGCAATGCCATCATCAGCGAAGAGGTTAGAGAAATGGGAGAAGGCTGCTATTTTTATGTTCTTGCTTCCAGAAACCAACTCGCCATCCTCTTTTTTGATATTAGCAATGTGATTGATGGTCTATATGATTTTAAATTGTTTATGGAAAAAATTGGTATTTGAATCACCTCCTTTGAGCCACGTGCAACGCGACTTCAACCTCCAATATTCTTCCTCGGCTCGAAAAGTTTTATATACATTGGATTGTTGTAGGACTTCATTATGGAGGGAGGTAGCATCAATAGATTTGGGTTCCAACACTAGCTGCAGATTTTCTAAAGCAATCACGACATCCTTGCTGGATGGAATGGGATTATAACTGTTGGATTTGGCCCATTTCTTAAGAGCAATTTTGGTGTTTTTTAATTTATGTTCCTAGACATAGCAGGGAGAGTTGAAGATAGGAATTTTCCAGGCTTGCTTGAAGGTGTCCCAGAAACCAGGCCGTTCGAGCCATTGAGGGCTGAACCTGAAGGGAATGGGGCCAATGTCCTCAATATATGAAATATGAAGTTGGATGGGCTTATGGTCAGAAGCAAGATTGGTGAGAATGCTAGAAGAAATGATATGGGTGTCAGAGAATAGAGTACTATGGACGAGAAATATGTCCAATCTTGCCATGATGTTTGCCTTGCCGAGTCTTTTATTTGACCATGTATATTTCCCTTTATTAGGCTTGATGTCGATAAGATCCCATGCTTGTAGAAGAGCTTCAACCTGAGGTTTGAGATGATCATTTCCAGAAAGACCGCCTTTCTTTTCTGAATTGGATAGGGTGATATTCATGTCGCCAGCTAGAATGATGTTATGAGGCTGATTAGCTTCCAAGAAACCTTCCAGAAGATTCCAACAGTCATGTTTCTTAGATTGTAGGTTAGGTACATACAAATTGAATAGAGCGATATGCTTGTTGCTCTTGAGATGAGTAAGCTCAGTGTATATCCAATGTTGAGTAACAAAGGAATTGTGGAGATAGAATGCATCGGATGACCATAAAGTTGCCAATCCCCTAGAAGCACCTCTGGAACTAACTACGTAGCTTGTATTTTTTTTCCATTTTTCTCTTGCTGTAGCTAAGACAATGTTTTCATCGATTTTGGTCTCCTGAAGTAAGAGGAGATCGGGCATATCAATTTTTTGAAGATCTTTTACTGCCTCGATCTTGCAAGGATTGCCTAATCCTCTGCAATTCCAGGAGACCAACTTCAACATTTGGAGATGTAGATGGAGGATGGTGTTCCTCCTGCTAGATCTACATATTTCTTGCATGTTGTCCTGGTTCTAGTGTTTCTGCTGAAAGCCATGTCTATCGTGGCTTGAGATCCTTGAATTTTTTCACACTCAGCTTCTTCCTCCCTTAGAGCTTTGGTGGATTTTCGTCCTAGATTTTTAGTCGATTTATCTATGAGTTCATCTGAGGAGGAGGAAGAGGTAGGGGATCTCACTTTAGTTATTTCGGCGTAGGGAGGGGCTTCTTTTGTCAGATTTGATCTTATGGGGCTGGGGATATTTTGAGGTGAGGGATTCTTTGGCATTTCAATGGCGATGAGGGAAACTTGAGGATCTTGATCTTCACGTATTTCTCCTTCTTCTTTAGCCTCAGGGATGTCGTGGATCTTAGGTATTTCGAGGGCTTTGAATCTATTGCTGTTGTTGTAGGTCATTGGATCATGATGTTACTGGTCTTCCTTCTGCACATTCAAACTTTTGGAGTTGGATTTCATACTTGATTTGGATTTTTTTTGGATTGATGTCCATTGCTCCTTCTTCCGAATTGATTCCTGGTCTACTGGTTTCTTTTTGCATGATTGGGCGAAATGGCTAGTTTCATGATAGAAATTGCATTTGAAAGGAATTTGTTCGTAGTCAAGTTCTTGTATATGCGACCAATTTGCTACTGTGAGGTTAATAGCTTCTGGTAGACCGTGTTCCAAGTCAACTTCTACGCAGATTCTCATGCATGAATATTGATCTTTTCGGTCGACTTTGTCGATGTATTTCCCCAATGCGTTTTCGATCGCTTCAAGAGATTCGGTATTCCAGCAATGGAGGGGTAGGTGAGGAAGTCTCACCCAAACAGGGACTGTGGCTGGGATGTCGAGGTTTGGATCGAAGTTTGGAGTCCATCTGTTCATATATAGCCCTTGAGGTCCCATGAAATATGGTCCGTTTCTGAAGATGAGTTCACGATCCTGTTTGCACTCGAAGACGAAGGCGAAGTAACCTTTACCTAGGAAGAAGGATTTCACATCTTCCGTGATCAAGGGTTTCCAATTTTTTTGAACCCATGATTTTGTGGACTTTGGAGAGGGCCAAAGACCAGTAAACTGGCCAATCAAAGCACATTCGAAAAGTTTAAGAGCGGTCTTACAGGGCACATTCACCGGCAATGCGACGGATGGGATTTCATTTAGTTTCTTCACGAATTTTTGTTGAGCAGAGGAAAGGGATTTTTTTCCAGAGGAGATTATAAGCCTCATGAAGCTGATCAGATCAGGGGGATCTGGTCCCGAGGCCATGAAGGGCATAGAGGGATCCGAGGATAAGGAGGCTTCCGAGGTCAAAGAGAGGAGGAGGCAGAAGGGTCAGAGGCCCAGGGCTAGGGGGGGCAAGGAAGCCCGAGAGCTCAACAAAGGGACTACGTGGAGGGTACGCAGCCGAGGGTCGCTCAAGGAGACTCAGAAAAGGCAACCAAGAAGCAAAGCCGAACCCCGATGTCCAGAGATTCCTTCATACAATCTTATGGTTGAAAACAATCCAATTATGACAATGTTTAATCACTATGCAAAACAACATTAATTTGTAACTTTGAGTTGCTTCATACACATAGCAAATGTTGCCCAAACCTACCAAGTATTTTCATAAGGTTGCTAATTTTAGGAAAATAATAGAATACTATATGGGAACTACTTGATGATAATCGTAACAAGATTAGAGGCTTCCATGGTCCAGTAGATATGGGGGTGAAGCACATCTCTGCTATCTTCAAAGATCCCAAAAGATAAAATATCAGTGAAATTCTAAAGAAGGTTACCTTCTTTCCCAAGATGGTGGAAGTTGAGGACAATGAAGAGATACGTAAGAAAGTTACAAAGGAAGAATTAATTATAGTTCTTAACTCCTTTCAGAGGGATAGGAGCCTAGGTCTTGATGGTTGTACCATTGAATTATACTTGGATTTTTTCAATCTCATTAGGGAGCACCTACTAAGGCATGTGGAGGAGGTTAGACTTGTGGGGAAGATTCTTAGAAGCATCAATTTAACTTTTATTACTCTAGTCCCAGAGAAGGTTTGCTCAGTGAATTATGATGGATTCGGGCACATATATTAATGCAATTGTGTGTACAAGACCATATCCAAAATTATTGTGTTGGGACTTGATACGTGGTACCAGTACCAATGCACCTTCAGATATTCCCCAGGGAGAGAGGAGCATTTTTTTTACTTGGAGGGATGTGTTCCAGCGTTTTTTCCTGAGTGAGGGTTATGACCAAATCCTCTGGTTCCCCCCTAGGGTACTATGGCTTAGTGGCACTATTGACTGCCTCATAGAAGGGCTTGAAGCCGTGAGGTTGGTGTCCGGGGCCCCTAGGGGTGGGTCATTGGGTCACATGACCCCCACCTCACTTTATCACACTGGTAGCACTTTTTTCAGCACTTGGGTTCATACCTCTCCTCTAAGCCACCATCCAGACCCTCCTGGTCCTCCAGCTCAACTACACCCTCTCTCCTTCTCCTTGGCTTGCTCTTGATGATGACAACATCTTTCCTCCAAGCTAGCATTGCTTGATTCGGGGGGGTTGAGGGGTTTTCACTACTATTGGGGTTAGATGGGGTATGACAAAACCCCCCTCCACACTATAGCCTTCAGATCGAAGTGTTATGCTCATTTTTTGCTATTTTAGTCATGTGTGGGTAAAGTCTGGGGAAAATGTCCCAAATTACCCACAATTTGAGTATTTTATATTATTTTTGTTATAATTTGAAGTTTACATTTTAGAATTTCAAATTGACATTTTAAAGGCATGTCGAACTGGATATTTTTGTAAAGTGAGTGTGAGAGGGTAAAAATAAACTTCTCCTCACTTCATTTGAACATAACGACTTATGGTTTTCTACTATATTTTACCTTCACTAGGGCGCTTGGATTGATGCACACCTCTTGAGAAGGAGATTCTTGGGTCTTAAAACAAATCTTCTTGAAATCTATTGTGTTCATGCTCTTTGCTAAGGTGATGCTAGATTTGTTAGCTTAACACATGCACAAAGAGGTATCTATGTTCTTTCTCTTGTTGTCTCTTTGTTAAATGTTGAATAATGAAGCTTGTCCATAGTTGAATGGTGGCCATTAATGCTGCATTTTGTCTAAACTAGGTCATTTTCAGCCATTAGTCACCATAGCATTGTGGAGGACATCCCTTAGAAGCAGTCCTTTGAACCTTGAGATTTAGGTCTTCAAGTGTTTTCCCTAACTAGGCCTTCTTTAACCAACTCTTGTGGTTGTTGAGGAAGGCCCTAGTGGCCACACTTTGCAAGTACCATCTCAAGAGGAATGCCTCCTTCATTGATTCCCTAGGGTTAGGGTAAAATCTCGAAAACCCTAGGTTGGCTTATCTCTTCTACTATTTTCCCAAAACTCTATTTTGTAATTTTTTTCAATATTAGGCAAATTGTTTGTACTCTTGTTAGTTAGGTCTGATTTTTCTTACCTTTTTTATGTACATATTTTCATAAAAATTTAAAGGCTAAACCCTAACGTTTGCTCCTAAAATCCTAGCTGCAGTTTCCTCTTTACCTTGGCAGCCCTCTCCACCTTCTCCTTCACCTTCACTCTCCTTTCCCTTGCACTCGCTCTCCTCTTCCCTTTCTCCCCATACCTTCGCTTCTCCTTTCTTCTTCGCTCATCCTCTTTTTATCTTCCTTTTTTTCTCTTCACTCCCCTCCTCCTCTTTGTTGCCACCTCCTTCCTCCCATCCAAGCCCTAGGTGTTCCCTCCAAGCATCCTCGCTCCTCTCTTAATCCTCCTTCCCTCCTCCTTTCCCTTTCTCTTCTCTTCCATCCTTGTCGTCTTCCACTTCCCTTCTTATCTCTCCTCCTTTCTACTCTCGGCCAGCCCTAGAAAGGGCTTGGCCCTCCTTCCAAGACCCTCAGTCCCCCCTTTTTTTCCCTCGGCCTAACCCTCAGGGCCTCCCCTTGCCTTCGACCACCTCCCTTTGGCTCCTCCTAAGGCCCGCCTCCTTGGCAACCCTAATCCTAGGCCAAACAAGTCCCTTTAATGATCTTGGATTTGACTGTCCCAAAGCTCCTAACACCTGCATTACACAAACAAACAAAGGGGTCAGGCTTCATAGTATATTGACAAGGTTTGCAAGGGCTTCTAAGTAACAAGACATCCATGTTTCTGCTATCTTAGAGGTCTGATTTCAGTTTTACATACAATATATTACCTTAAAATTTGATGCATGACAATTGGAGATTGAAGTGGTTTGAGAGATAGGTGGTATTATTCATCCTTTCTCTTCTTATTGCCTTACATACAATGAAAACCTTATTGCTGTTAACTCACTTATGATATGATGCTACACTGATATATGCATATACCATTGATTCAATAAATGAAAGTGAATGAGATGATTAATAGGTGCAAAGCCATTTGTGATTTCCATGGTTTTCAAATGGTTATCCTACTGTTGCTATAATTCCAGTGTTGTTGAAGTAAGGTCGGTTGGGATATTGCTTCACCATTTTTGCTTTTCCCTAGATTGATGATAATACTCTTGCCACTAACATTCTTATGTGAAAACTTGACATTAATGATATTATATTTCCATCGAAGTGATTAGGTTCTTGGAACTACGTGGATCGCTTAACAACCTTTACATCTAATCTGTTTTCCTTGGATACTTGTTATACTTGTTGTTATGTTCATTCCTTATACTAGGTTCCATCATTTCCCATGGTGATTGAATAGTATGTCTTCTTCATTCCCTTGAATTTAATGTCCAAGGAACTTATCACAAATATTGTTATCAAGAAGACATAGTTTCTTTTGTCCTAAGGTGCTTTGCAGGCCACATAAGGGCTCTTCCCTTGGAGGTTCCGACCCTCCAAAGAAGTTAGGGAATTGGCTAAGGTGACAGTGGCCACCTTCCCTCATATCTGTCATCGGTAACTAGCCCTGCTAGTTCGTCTGGTAACATTTTTGGCACCGTTCCCGGGGACCTCAAAATCAAATTGAGGTCACTAATATGTGCATGAACGACATATTGGTAAGCTTCAAGGTATGTCCTTATACTCGAAACATATGTTTTTCCTTAAGGACTAACTTGGCAGGTTTATCTGGTGACTCCACCTAGAACTCGGATACGTCCCTTGTTACATATCTCGGTGAGATTTTCTCAGCCTAACTTTGCAAGCCTCTCCTCACTACTCGACCTAGACAAAATTCAAAAAGGTATTTGATAAGGGCTAATTTTAAAGGTACACTTCTCCTCAATCTCAGTCAGATATTGTTAAAAAGAAAGTATCGTGTGCACGAGAGGTTAATAAGTGATCAACAAACCTTTGATACAATACTTGATATACATAGGCTTTTTGTTGCTCCCAACAGTCAAGTTAACATGGCATTTGCCGTTTTTGATTTCACTCCTATTCCGGGATATCCTAACCAAGCATTGAATTTCAAAGACATTAGAGAATTTCCCGTGTTTTCTGTCTCGAATTCTATTACCGTTGCCCAACATTGGGATGCTATTGAACGTTGTTTTATGCTCACTGACACTACTCATCTGGATGTTAAGTTTAAGGCTTTTGCTTCTTACTTAATTGATGAAGCTGCAAAATGGTTTAAATCTTTGCTTGCTCAAAGTATTGCTAATTATACTAACTTGAAGACTAAATTCTTTGAGAGATGGCAAGAAAAGAAAGACCCTATGATGTTGAATAATGCTTTGATGACTATTAAGAGGAGTGAAAATGAGACTATTGAAGAGTTTGATCGCAGGTTTGATAGGATTATAAAGGAATTACCTACAGATTGCAAGCCTCAAGACCCAATGATCTTATCATACTACTTGAAGGCATTCTCATGTGATTTCATGTTTCACCTCATATTGGACAGACCAAGGGATCTTATAGTTGCTAAAAAGAAGGTATGGGTTTTAGACGACAGTTGGAAGGCAGCTGGAAGGCCTGACACTTATGGTCACTCAAGAGCTAAGCAAGAACCAAAGAACAAGGCCTCTTCTTCTAGCGAAGGCCCTGATTCGATGAACATTAAATTGAAGAGACGAGAAAGTTGATGGTTGACATAACTCAACAAAATACTACCATGCAAAACCGAATTGTGCAGCTGGAAAGAAATCAACAGCCTAGCTAGACTAGATTTCTGCTAAAGAATTTCAATAAAGCCCCTTCACAATAGCAAAGGCCTCGTTCATCCTTGGAGTCGACCAATGCGGTAAGTGATTTTCCATATTATTGCAGGGCATGCCGTAGCTTCCATGACGAAAAGACTTGTGCCTACTACATGGAATACATCAGGAACAACATTCCTTTCGAAGAAGATGACTATGAGGTATGTAATTTATTTGAAAGGAAGCAGTTTAGTTTATTTAACGAGCACATACGGGAAGTCAGAAAAGGTTCTATTGATGCGGACAAAGTAAATATGCTTATTGGGGAAATGCTTCCTTGGGAACAAATTAGAAAATGGTATGAAAACAGGATTGCATATGATACTTATCAAAGACGAAGGTTCCCTCCAGCAAATGCAGAGAAAACAAAGGCTCATTTCCCGCCACAGGTAAGTGCAGGTAGGTTTCCTATTGATTTAGTTATTGATGGGCCTTTAAAGATTTATGTTATAGGGGCTCTTAACTCTATGAGGATACTAGTGTCAATCTCTAAGTTAGAAAAGATCCCATCAGTCAGAGAGAAAATTGCAGAACGCTTCAATCTTCGAGACAAAATATGGGATAAGAAACTAGTGGTTAATCAAGCTAAGGAAGAAGACACTCCGATCATATTGTCCAATCTGCTACCAACCGAGAATAAGAACCCTAGACTTAAACCCTTCTTTATTTCCTTATGCATTGGTGACTTGGTTTTACATAATTGTATGTTTCATTCTGGTGCTTCCACTAATGTTATGTTATTAGCTCTAATGAAAAGGTTAGTTTTGAAGATATCAAGACCATACAGGAACATCTGTGTTATGGATTCTCGAGAAGTGAAGGTCTGTGCGGTGGTGGTACATGTCCCAGTTCGGTTGGCAGTACGTCCTACCATAATGATAAAAATGAATATAATAGCCATTGACCTAACGGAGTCATGGGGTATGCTATGTTCTTATCCATGAAATTTGGCTCAGATTTGGGGGGAAGTTTACAGTTGGATTTATCATATGCCATGGTCCCCACCCCCGAAGGCGGTTACATTACTCTACAAAGGGAATCTATGAATACATTTGTCAAAATGACATCAATTCATATGTAGTATTTACTACAAAAGTAGCTCCTAAGATAGACACTGATAAGTTATGGACCTTACACTTCGACGGGGCAAAATCTCAAGTAGTTATGGGTGCAGGTGCGGTATTGATATCTCCCAGGTATGAAGAGCATTGTTTTTCATTCCGATTAGAATTTAGTGGTACTAACAATACTACTGAATATGAAGCTCTATTACTTGGTCTTAATATGGCTAAAGACTATGGTATAAAATTATTACATGTGTTATGTGATTCCGACCTGACTGTATGCCAAGTAAAGGGAAGGTTTTCTTGTAAAAAGACACGATTGGAAAGATACAAGGATTCAATTAGGTTGGCTACTGAATAATTCCATGCCTTATCATTGGAGGCCATTCCGAAAGTACAAAATCAGACAACTGATGCGCTTGCAGTTTTCGCCTCTACTTTTGATCCAATTGATACAATACAGGATGCAGGGAAATTTCAAATGGTGTTCTATCCTTCCATAGCTGACAACTTTGACGATTGGTGATCCGTATTTTATGAGCAAAATGAAATGAATACAGATTATTAAAAGATGCTTAACACAAAATAACAGAGATATAGTAAAACTGGTTTTCTATTCAATAAGGAAATAAGCTGAAATTGTAAAATGCAGCGGAAAGAGATGTGACGGCTGCACTCATTCGCAAGAAGATGATTACAATGAGGCTCTGAAGGCCTTTTTACAATACCCAAAATCCAAAACCCTAACCCCGGAAGATGAAAAGCCAAGAGTTTTGTGGACCCCGTTTTGGGTAGTTTCGTGTATCAACTTCCCGGGGCCATAACTTTGGCATACAATCTCCGTTTGGGGCGCACGATAGCTCGTTGGAAAGATCTATCTGATAACTAAAACTATTGGGAATAAAATTTGATGAGCAAATTTGCTAGTTAATCATACCCCAAAAAACTTCGTTTAGGACCTCAAAACGGCTCCTGAAGTTCAAGACCCAAAAAACTACTAAAAATAGTAAATTACCAAAATTGCCAGAAAGTTGTTTTGAGGCAGTTGGAAAAGGTGGGTCGCCACTGATATCCACCTGGATCAATTGGGAAGTATTCGATAACGACAAACAAATTCGCAGGTTCATGGCCAACGTGGAAGAATACTCAAATAACCATGTCGATTGGAGAGAGGAAGGATCCACAAAACAACCTGATTACAATCCTATTCCGATGGAGAATGTCTCTCTGGAAAGAGTATTTGATAGGGATGATTGGTGCAAGAAGAAAGTGGAAGTACCTCCGGATCCCGGATATGAAGAAGTAAAAATGGGTTCACAAGAGGATCCTCGTCCAATAAAAGTGGGAAAAGCGTTGAACTCTTAGGAAAGAAAGGAAGTGATTGATCTGGTTCGAGAATTCAGAGATGTATTCACCTTGTCGTATGACGAGTTTAAGACGTACGATAAGAACATAATTCAACATGCTATACCCCTGGAAGAAAATGTGAAACCCCATCGACAGAAGCTACGAAAGATAAATCTGAAGTTAGCTCCGTTGGTGAAGAAGGAATTACAAAAAATGGTTGAAGCCAAGATAATAGCTCCTGATCAGATATTCATAATGGCTTTCTAATCCAGTCCCGACCTTAGAGAAGACAAGAGATGTCCAAGTGTGTTTGGATTTCATAAACCTAAATGTAGTCTCAAAGAAGGACAACTACCCGCTCTTGAATGTGGAGCTTTTGCTACAAAGGATTATAGGATCACAGATGGTGTCCTTTCTCGATGGTTTTTTAGGTTTCAACCAAGTGGCGGTTAAGAAAGAAGATCGAGCTAAGACAACTTTCACCACTCCTTGGGGCACTTATCCATATTTGCGGATGCCATTCGGTTTGATGAATTCCGGGGCCACATTCCAGAGAGCCCTGGATTATGCTTTTAGGGACATCATGCATAAAATATTGGAAATATACGAAGATGATCTGATGGTCTATTCCAAGGAAAGAAAGAACCACATCAAGCATCTACAATTGTTATTTGAACGTTGCCGCAGCTATGGCATTTCTTTAAACCCTAAGAAGACAATTTTGGGGGTCACTGAAGGTAAATTGCTTGGCCATGTCGTTATTCAAGAAGGTGTTAAAATTGATCCTAATAGAGTTAAGGCTATCAAAGATATACCATTGCCTAAACATTTGAACGCTTTGAGATCTTTCTTTGGAAAAATCAATTTCATTCATAGGTTTATACCCAATTTTTCTAAGCTTACTAAACCTTTGAATAAGTTGCTTAAGAAAGATACAGATTTCAGGTGGACCGATGAATCAAAGAAATCTTTCAAAGACATCAAGGATGCAATCACTCGAGCTCCGGTGTTAGTAAGTCCAGATGATCCGGATTTATGTGCGAACGAAATAAAAGAGCATATACATAATCAAATACAGAAATATATTGCAAAGAACACATCGATATAGTAAACACATATTCTATTAAATAGCGAAAATAGAACAGACTATAAAATACAACAGCTAGAATGGTAGTAGCTATCTCTGAGAAGAGATGTGGCCGTTGTGCTCATTCGTGCCAAGATGATTACAAAAGGAGGCCGAAAGGGCCTATTTATCATAAGCATGAGGGAAAGAATCCCAAGCATCCAAAGACCTAACCCTGGAAGATGAACCGACATAAGTTTGTAGCCCCAAGGTGGTTAGTTGAACAGTCAACTTCGCGGGGTCATAACTTTTGCATACGATCTTCGTTTTGGGCGCTCGGTAGCCCTTTGGAAACGTCTATCTGAGATTTACAACTGTTGCAGCAAATTTCGTCATAGAAATTGCTGGTAAATGATACCCCAAAAAACGTCATTTAGGGCCTCAAAACGGCTCCCGAAGTTCAGGACCCAAAAAACTACTAAAAATAGTAAATTACCAAATTTGCCAGAAAACTGTTTTGAGCCAGTTGGAGAAGGTGGGTCGCCACCGATATCGACCTGGATCACCAGACTATTCCAAACCTTTTCAAATGTTTTATTTTGCATTTGCTGAAACCATTACAGGAGTTCTCCTTCAAAAGAATGAAAAGAATGAAGAACAACCAATTGCTTTTATTAGTAAAGCCTTGAGCAGCACGAAAGTGAAGTATCATAGTATGGAAAAGATAGCTTACGCCTTGGTGATGTCACTAAAGCACTTTAGAGTATATATTGGATACTCAAATATTATGGCTTATTTTCCTCATCCAGCAGTGAAAGAAATATTGAAGTAGCAAGATGGCTTAGACGCTTGAGCCAAATGCATTACGAAGATACGAGAATGTGACTTGGAAATTCAGCCCAAATTGATCAAAGGCCAAGGACTAGCTCAGTTATTGGTAGAAGGAAATGAAAAGGCCTTGGACCTAATAGAAGAAAGGCCTCCTATGATTTCAGTGGTCAAACAAGCAATAGCACAATGTGAATGGTATAGAGACATTGTACACTATATGCAGAATCTTGCATGCCCCAGTCACTTGCCAGATCACAAAAAGAGAGCTCTTAAATTGAAGGCGTCCAAATATTGTTTTGTGGATATAGTTGCAGACGATGGATGGATTCAAGGACTTTGTTGGGAAAATCTAGATGGAATCATTATCATCTGTGTCGAACCTTCGAAAGTTGAAGAATTGATGAAGGAATTCCATCAGGGACTTTGTGGGGAGCATCATTGTAACATACCCTTTTTGCTGAAGAACATTTTATGTTGGAAAACATTATGAGAACTTTTATTGTAAAGTTTTATGTTGGACAAGTGTCCAAGGATGACTGTAATTTGCACAATATTTTATTATTTAATAAATAAAATAGGAGACAAACACCTAAGAGGACTGTTGAAAGAGTGGTTACTGACCCACTAGGTGGAATGGAATCTGGGGTAGAAGGCAATGGACAAGTGGTAGCATCATGATGCAACTAACTAGCTGTTGGTATGGGACAACTCCCTTGAAATGTGGTCATAGTGCCCTTAAAGATGGGACTGGAGCTTGAGGATCATTTATTTGAAACTGACCACTAAAGACCTAGGCAGTCTATATAATAGACATCAAATTATGAACTGAGGTTTATCACTTTTCCTGACGAGGAAATTTACCTTGGGGTTTTGCTGTGTTTGCACCCAAGAGATTTGATGAGGGGATATGCTAAGTTGTTGATCATGTTGTGAGTCTGCAATACTCTTTTGAGTTTCAGGAGTTTGATGTTGAGTGCTGAAGGCATGTTTTGAATTTAGGAGTTTGATGCTGAGTGCTGAAGGCATATTGAGTGCCTTGCTTCTACACAGATTCCATCTGCTTGGTGGTTCAGTAATCAGGCTCGGGGGTTCACAAGAAGCCGACAGTTGGCTGCTTCTTCTGAAATAGGTTGGGAGGAACAAGCCTCCTTGGGTGTTTGTCAGCCCTATCTTCAATTATAGGTTCCATTATCTTGCTCTAATTTCAAGCATTTAAAGTTATGCCGTATAAATACTTTTACTGTTTTTATTTTATAAATTTATTTCAGTTTTATGACTAAGTTAAGATTCTGTATAGAAATGATTTTGATTGAATAAAAAAGTTCTCTGCATTTTTCCCCATGTAAGTGGATCTGCATCGTACTCTAGTACATAGACAAATTAAGTTGGATAGATAAATGATAGGAAAAATAGCCATGTGAATGAGAAGATAAAAATGTTGTATTTTCTTAAGTTTCTGCTTACTGTTAATTTCCTATGTATACATGTATCAGTGTTTTCCTTATCATTTTTGGTATAGATAATTGTTTTCAGAATTCACAGTAATGTTTTCTCCATTCTATAAATATCAGCTGTCTAGAAATAAATAATTCCCCTTTCTAAAAGTATATGAATTATTTTTCTATGTTATAGTATTTAAAACATATATAAGTTTATATCATAACAGTTGCAGATTCAAATCTCAACATACATCATATTATTATCATTTTCCCTTTTTAAAAACAGTGCACAGTAATAAACACCAATTTCTTCATGCATAGAATTACCTACTACTATGCTATTTATTATTTCAATATAGCAAACAATCTTCTTGTCATACAATAGAAGTCTTATGTTTCAAACCTAGAGTTTTACACATTTCACTTTCAAGCCAAATCTTCAAACTATTAAGTTTATCATTGAACGATAGCAATAAAAACATTAAAGAATATCCATACATTCCAGATAGAACTGAGTTATGGCTTCAACATCACAACAGGTTTCCAACTTAAGATTTCGTTTCTTCTTCATAGTCTCATCAACTCTTGGCTCACGGCCAACATTTAAATAGTCCATAGACATAACATAAACCACATATTCTTTTGCCTTAAAACCAAACATTTAAACTGTATTTGTTTCCATAGATCGAACTAGTTAAAATTTCAGTATCATCTCCATGATTCCAATTATTACATTGTCTTTGGAACAACTTTAAATAGAAGCAACAAACACAAGTTTGATGCCAAGATCTTCTCGAGGAGCAAAATCAAAACCATACATTCAAAACAAAGTCAAACCCTAACCCTTGGAATTCTTATAGAATGAAAACGCAACATGATTTTAAAATCAACGAACTACACACAGGCCGAAACCATTCCATAGATTTCAAACATCTATCATTGTTCATTAAAACATATGATTTTTACATTATCCAAGTCTGAAAACAAGAACTCTTTTCCACGACTATTACAAGTCAAAATCAACAGGGTTCGTGCCCTTTGGGTCAAGGTACTATCCTCCCCAATCTAATACATTTTCTTACAAACCCTAATAGACGAAATACAAATTATCAGAGGTAAACACGAAGGTCTCGAACTACACATTTTGAAGGCTAACACTTCCATCTAACCAGAGTTACAAGGCAACCTCCGAGGCTTACTGGTCGGTGTAGCAGTAGCTAACCATCATCACCCGGACTGGAGAAGCCACCGAACCTCTGCACCTACAACAATAATGAAGATGTGGTTAAAGAACAGTTTTCTTTTAAAGGAATGATTTCAGTATTGAATAAGCAACTATTACTGTGTTAATGTTCGAATATGGAAGCTACAGGAAAGGGGTTCGAAGCAGATTACCTTTTAACGTTGGCACAGAGCAGAAAACGCCAGACAGGTGCAACTACAACTGTAAACTTATACATCGTCGAATGCTGAGAAAGAAGGAAACCACACCGAGCTAACAACCATTAAACAATTAAACAATGCTGAGACCTGTAATCATTCATGGCGAGGACTTGGCCTCTCATTTCGAACCTAGTTCTAAAAGAAAAACTCTCAACAGGTCTGAGTGTCGAATCACACCAAGAAACAGACCCCAAGCTACAAACCGTGACAAATTACCACTGTAAAAAGAACTGGAGAGACTCGACTCTTAAACCTTCCACAGGTCACGGGTTCAAAACGTAGGCATTATGCCTCTACAGTGCAAAACAAGAACCCTAAAGACCCTTTGCCTGTCGGCCAGACGCAGAGCCACTACCACCAAATGCCAAGGAACAATAACACTTTGAATGTAATGGAGGTAGGGTTTAACCCTCATCCATCAAAACCCTACCAGATCAATGGTGGAGATCACCGGGTTAGATTCACGAAACACCAAGCAATCTACCATATTAAATGAGCTATCATTACTACTACCACGAAGGAGCCAACTCGTTAACCATCGAACCAGTATGTCTACAACTCATCACAGGAGCTGTTATCACCGCGATAATAGCACGTGATCAAGCTCACTACATCATCCACGGTGGAACTCCACTACCTCGGCAAATGTGTGCATTCAATGCATAGGCAACGTTAATATCTGCCAACCTGTGACATTGTAACGTTCACATCATAATTTAATTACAATGAACATGTTATATGGTAAGTCGTGTTACATGATTCAAAACATATCGTATGGTAAGGTATAAATCCCTTAGTCACGTTGCTAGGTTTTGTATAGTATCACATAGGGTCACGTTAAATGCACACAAAACATATCACATAAAGCTTATATATATATAAGAGTTTGTTAATGTTTTATTACACATTGCAAAAGGATTATATGGGTAATCTAATAAATTACGACACACATATATTTCATTGTATAGTGTAATGAATTAATAATTAATGAATTCAAATTATCACCATTATAATATCATCGTTGCATATAGTTCCTATATGAGATATTAAATCTTTCATGCATAGAATTTCTATGAATTGACATTGAGATAAGAAATAGACACGTATGTACAGTTCAACTTGAAATTTAAACGAAAATCACATATAATTCTGAGTATAAAACTGAGTCATGATCGAGACAGACATTCTCTAGAATCAAATACAAACTTATAGATTAAATTTAAATAAGACGCACTGTTTGCATCAGCAAGCATATTCATTTATCGTTATCTTGAACGTTTAGTCTTTAACCAAAGTTTCTCACCTGGTAGAGTGCTCAATGTCTTATCTCTTCAACTATTTTTACAAAGGAGATTATTGAAAAACTGTTCGGTCACTTATCGCAAACTTTAAATCCTTACCTGTAAACTGCCACAAGTACGGATTCACATGCTTTAGCACGAATGCTAAGTAAGCCTCGGGGCATCTGTAGGACCCCTTCATCATCAACAAAAGCACATTAGCCAAACTAGTTAAATCATCAATCATAACAACAACAATAGAAGTTTTGTAATAGTACAGCTGAGTATGAATAATATCAAGACATAAACTTAAATCATCTAGTCGCAGATCTTATACAATAAACCAGCATGGTATTTAGTACAGCAAGACAATCTTTTATGCATTATTATATTCCGCACAGTTTGAATAGGAATTAATTGTTATGTCGAAATTTTTTAAATTTTTGTGATTTTTTTTGGGATGTTACAATCATGCAACCTCTACAACCACACATAAGATTCTGAGGTCATGATATTATTGGCCCAGTATCTTTCAGGATGTATACAAATATGTGGGGAATTGTCAACCATGTCAATTGTTTACATGGAAACAAAAACTCTCAGCCTTGCCGCTTCAACTAGTTATAATTGAAGCACCATTCCAATAATGGGGCCTAGACTTCATCAGTGAATTCAAAGAAAACTCGAGTAATGGCCATAAGTGGATCTTAACAACTATTGATTACTTTACTAAATGGGTCGAGGCCATTCCAAGGAAGCGGTATACAACACGGGTGATTGTAGACTTCTTGGAAGACCAGATTATCACCCGCTTTGGTACACCATCCAAGATTGTGACGGATAATGCACCAAATTTTATAGGATCTTGGGATAGCAAATTGAAATACGCAGTTTGGGAAGACATAATCACTGTGAAGGAATCTACTAAGAAGAGCCCGCTCGGGTTAGTCTATGGATTGGATGCTACACTACCAATCAATTTGAAGCTACCTGTGTACAAGATACTCCAGTAGAACGTTGATGATCCAGACAAATACCAAAGAAGAATCAACAACTTGATAGAACTGGATGAGAGTCGAAGGAAGGATTTTGATCACTTGATAGAACATCAAGACAAATTTAAAGGAAAATTTCATAAGAAAGCTCGTCAGCGCAACTTCCAGTTAGGTGACTTGGTACTCTTGTGGAACAAAAGAGGGGAACAATCATGTAACCATCGTAGATTTGAAAGTTTATAATTACGTCCATACCAGATTACTAACATTGCAGGTCTGAGTACATTCCGGTTGAGCCAACTGGATGGCGAAATGATCCCTCTTCCTGTCAATGGACAACTACTGAAAAGGTATTTCACAAGTGATATCTGACCCTTTCTATCTTAATATTAGTTGGTTTATTAGTCGATTCATTAGTCGTTTTATTAGTCATTGTGTCGTTATTCACTTTTTTTAGTTTTCCATGGTATGCGTTTATTCTTATTTTTCATGATTAGCAGGGCAGGATGGAAGTGTCTGCCTCATGGTATTTTGATGTCCTTGGTTATTTGGTGTGTGTGTGGGTCTACAAGTACCCAAATGGTTCATGGATTTTCGAGCACCACTGGGACAAGCACTCGTCCTGCAGTTAGAGCTACTGTTACATGGTACCAGTACCAGCACACCTTTAGATATGCCCCAGGGAGAGAGGAGCATTTTTTTGACTTGGAGGGATGTGTTCCAACTTTTTTTTCTAAGTGAGGGTTATGAACAGATCCTCTAGTTCCCCCATGGGGGTACTATGGCTTAGTGGCATTGATGACAGCCTCATAGAAGGGATTGATGTCCTCATGTTGGTGTCTGGGGTCCCCAGGGGTGGGTCATTGGGTCACATGACCCCCACCTCACTTTATCACATTGGTAGCACTTTTTTCAGCATTGAGGTTCATACCTCTCCTGCAGGCCACCATCCACACTCTCCTGGTCCTCCAGCTCAGCAACACCCTCTCTCCTTGGCTTGCTCTTGATGATGACATCATTGAGGCCATCATTGCTTGATTAGGGGAGGCATTGAGGGACTGTGAGTACTATTGGTGTTAGATGGGGTATGACGACCTCCCCCCCTCCGCACTCCAACCTTCAGATCAGAGTGTTATGCTCATTTTTGCTATTTTAGTCATGTGTGGGTAAATTTTAGGGAAAATGTCCCAAATTACCCACAAATTTGAATATTTTATATTATTTTTGTTATAATTTATATTGACATTTTAAAGGCATGTCGACCTAGATATTTTTGTAAAGTGAGTGTGGGAGGGTATAAATAAACTTATCCTCACTTCATTTGAACATAACGACTTATGGGATAAAACTTTTTTCTGCTATATTTTACCCTCACTAGGTCTCTTGGATTGATTCTTGGAGATTCCTGGGTCTTAAAGCAAATATTCTTGAAGTCTTTTTTGTTGATGCTCTTTGCTAAGGTGATGTTAGAGTTGTTAGCTTAACATGTGCACAAGGAGGTATCTATGTTCTTTCTCTTGATGTATCTTTGTTAAATGTTGAATGATGATGCTTTTCCATGGTTGAATGGTAACCATTCATGCTGCATTTTGTATAAACTAGGTCATTTTCAGCCTTTAGTCACCATAACATTGTGAAGGACATCCCTTGGAAGGAGTCCTTTGAAGATTGAGCTTTAGCTCTTCAAGTGTTTGCTCTAACTAGGCCTTCTTTAACCAACTCTCGTGGTTGTTGAGGAATGCCCTAATGGCCACATTTTGCAAGTACCAACTCAAGAGGAAGGCCTCCTTCCTTGATGCCCTAGGGTTAGGGTAAAATCTTGAAAACCATAGGTTGGCTTATCTCTTCTACTCTTTTCCCAAAACTCTATTTTGTAAATTTTGTCAATATTAGGCAAATTGTTTGTACTCTTGTTAGTTAGGTCTGATTTTTCTTACCTTTATTATGTACATATTTTCATAAAACTTTAAAGGCTAAACCCTAACTTCTGCTCCTAAAATCCTAGCTGCAGTTTCCTCTTTACCTTGGCGGCCCTCTCCAGCTTGTCCTTCACCTTCGCTCTCATTTCCCTTGCACTCGCTCTCCTCTTCCCTTTCTCCTCATACCTTCGCTTCTCCTTTATTCTTCGCTCATCCTCATTTTCTCTTTGCTTCCCTCCTGCTCTTTGCAGCCACCAACTTCCTCCCATCCGAGCCCTAGGTGTTCCCTCCTAGCATCCTCGCTCCTCTCTTAATCCTCCTTCCCTCCTCCTTTCCATTTCTCTTCTCCTCCATCCTTGTCATCTTCCACTTCCCTTCTTATCCCTCCTCCTTTCTACTCTCGACCAACCCTAGAAAGGGATTGGCCCTCCTTCCAAGACCCTCGGTCCCACCTCTTTTTCCCTCATCCTAACGCTCAGGACATCCCCTTGCCTTCGAACACCTCCCTTTGGCTCCTCCTAAGGCCCGACTCCTTGGAAGCTCTAATTCTGGTCCAAATAGGTCCCTTTACTGATCTTGTAGTAGGTCTGCAATAAATTGTGGACCTTGCCTTTGACTGTCCCAAAGCTCCTAACACCTGCATTACACAAACAAACAAAGGGGCCAGGCTTCATAGTATATTGACAAGGTTTGCAAGGGCTGCTAAGTAACAAGAGATCCTTGATTATGCTATCTTAGAGGTTTGATTTCCATTTTACATACAATATATTATCTTAAAATTTGATGCATGACAATTGGAGATTGAAGAAGTTTGAGAGATAGGTGATGTTATTCATCCTTTCTCTTCTTCTTGCCTTACATACAATGCCAACCTTGCTGTTTCTAACTCACTTATGATATGATGCTACACTGATATATGCATATACCATTGATTTAATAAATGAAAGTGGATGAGATGATTAATAGGTGCAAAGCCATTTGTGATTTCCATGGTTGTCAAATGGTTATCCTACTGTTGCTATAATTCCAGTGTTGTTGAAGTCAGGTCGGTTGGGATATTGCTTCACCATTTTTGCTTTTCCCTAGATTGATGATAATACTCTTGCCACTAGCATTCTTATGTGAAAACTTGACATTAATGATATTATATTGCCATCGAAGTGATTGGGTTCTTGGAACTACGTGCATCGCTTAACAACCTTTACATCTAATTAGTTTTCCTTGGATAATTGTTATATGTGTTATTATGTTGATTAGTTATACTAGGTTCCATCATTGCCCTTGGTGATTGAATAGTATGTATTCTTCATTCCCTTGAATTTATTGTCTAAGGCACTTATCACAAATATTGTTTTCAAGAAGACATAGTTTCTTTTGTCCTAAGGTGCTTTACAGGCCACATAAGGGCTCTTCCCCTTGGAGGTTCCGACTCTCCAAAGGAGTTAGGTAATTGGCTAAGGTGACAGTTGCCACCTTCCCTCATATTTGACATCGGTAACTAGCCCTGCTAGTTCATCCCATGACATTTTTAGAGTTGTTTTCGAGGACCTCAAAATCAAATTGAGGTCACTAATCCGTGGATGAACGACATATTGGTAAGCTTCAAGGTACATCCTCATACTCAAAACATATGTTTTTCCTTAAGGACTAACTTTGTAGGTTTATCTGGCGACTTCACCAAGAACTCAGGTACGTCACTTGTTACATATGTCGGTGAGATTACATATGTCGGTGAGATTTGCTTAGCCTAACTTTGCAATCCTCTACTGGCGACTCCACCTAGTCAAAATTCAAAACGGTGTTTGATAAGTGCTAATTTTAAAGGTACGCTTCTCCTCGATCTTAGTCATATATTGTTAAAAAGAAAGGATCGTGTGCAGGAGAGGTTAATCAGTGATCAACAAACCTTTGATACATTACTTGATATACATAGGCTTTTTCTTGCTCCTAACACTCAAGTTAACATGGCATTTTCCGCTTATGATTTCACTACTATTCCGAGATATCCTATCCAAGCATTGAAGTTCAAAGACATTAGAGAATGTCTTGGGTTTTCTGGCTCGAATGTTATTACCGCTGCCTAACATTGGGATGTTATTGAACGTTGTTTTATGCTCTCTAACACTACTCATCTGGATGTTAAGTTTAAGGATTTTGCTTCTTGCTTAATTGATGAAGCTGCGGAATGGTTCAAATCTCTGCCTACTCAAAGTATTGCTAATTATGATGACTTGAAGACTAATTTATTTGAGAGATGGTAAGAAAAGAAAGACCCTATGATGTTGAATAATGCTTTGATGACTATTAAAAGGAGTGAAAATGAGACTATTGAAGAGTTTGATCACAGGTTTTATAGGATTATAAAGGAATTCTCTGTAGATTGCAAGCCTCAAGACCCAATGATGTTAGCATACTACTTGAAGGCATTCTCATTTTATTTCATGTTTCACCTCAGTTTGGACAGACCAGGGATCTTGCAGCTGCTAAAAAGAAGGTAAGGGTTTTAGATGATAGTTGGAAGGCCCGATACTTTTGGCAACTCAAGAGCTAAGCAAGAACCAAAGGGTTGACATAACTCAAAAAAATACTACCATGCAAAATCGAATTGTGCAGCTGGAAAGAAATCAACAACCTAGTCAGCCTAGATTTCCGCCAAAGAATTTCAATCAAGCCCCTTCACAAGATCAAAGCCCTCGTTCATCTTTAGAGTCGACCAATGCGGTAAGTGATTTTCCATATTATTGCAGGGCATGGCGTAGCTTCCATGACGAAAAGACTTGTGCCTACTACATGGAATACATCAGGAACAACATTCCTTTCGAAGAAGATGACTCTGAGCTATGTAATTTATTTGAAAGGAATGAGTTTAGTTTATCTAAGGAGCACATGCATGAATTCAGAAAAGGTTCTATTGATGTGGACAAAGTAAATATGCTTCTTGGGGAAATGCCTCATTGGGAATAAATTAGAAAATGGTATGAAAACAGGACTGCAAATGATACTTTTTAAAGAAGAAGGTTCCCTCCAGCAAATGCAGAGAAAACAAAGGCTCCTTTCCTGCCACAGGTAAGTGTAGGTAGGTCTCCCATTGATTTAGTTACTGATGAGCATTTGAAGATTGATGTTATAAGGGCTCTTAACTCTACGAGGATACCGGTGTCAATCTCCAAGTTAGCAAAGATCCCATCATTGAGAGAGCAAATTGCAAAACACTTAAATATTCAAGACAAAATTTGGGATAAGCAACTAATGGTTAATCAATGTGAGGAAGAGGACACTCCGATCATATTGTCCAATATGCTACCAACCGAGAATAAGAACGATGGACATAAACCCTTCTTTATTTCCTTATGCATTGGTGACTTGGTTTTACATAATTGTATGTTTGATTATGGTGCTTCCACTAACGTTATGCCATTAGCTGTAACAAAAAGGTTAGGTTTGAAGATATAAATACCATACAAGAACATATGTGCTATGGATTCTTGAGAAGTGAAGGTTTGTGTCGTGGTGGTATATGTCCCAGTTCGGTTGGCGGTACATCCTACCATAATGATAAAAATGGATATAATAGTCATTGACTTACCAGAGTCATGGGGTATGCTGCTATCCAGGAAATTTGGCTCAGATTTGGGAGGAAGTTTATAGTTGGATTTATCATATGCCATGGTCCCCACCCCTGAAGGCAGTTACATTACTTTACAAAGGGAATCTATGCGGAAGCACCACGTGGAGGATCCCGAAGAACCAGAAAATGAATACATTTGTCAAAATGACATCGGTTCATATGCAGTATGTACTAAAGAAGTAGCTCCCCAAATAGACACTGATAATTTATGGACCTTACACTTCGACGGGGCAAAATCTCAAGTAGGTATGGGTGCAGGTGTGGTATTGATATCTCCCAGGTATGAAGAGCATTGATTTTCATTCCGATTAGAATTTAGTGGTACTAACAATACTGTTGAATATGAAGCTCTATTGCTTGGTCTTAATATGGCTATAGACTATGGTATAAAATTATTACATGTGTTCGGTGATTCCGACCTGATTGTATGACAAGTAAAGGGAAATTTTTCTTGTAAAAAGACACAATTGAAAAGATACATGGATGCAATTAGGTTGGCTACTCAAGAATTCGATGCCTTTTCATTGGAGGCCATTCCGAGAGTACAAAATCAGACAGCTGATGTGCTTGCAGTTTTCGCCTCTACTTTTGATCCAACTAATACAATACATGATGCAGCAAAAGTTCCAATGGTGTTTCGTCCTTCCATACCTGACAACTTTGATGATTGGGAAGTATTCGATGAAGACAAATAGATCCATAGGTTCCTGGCCAACGTGGAAGAATAATCAAACAACCATATCGATTGGGGAGAGGAAGGATCCACAGAACAACCTGATTACAATCCTATTCCGATGGAGAATTTCTCTCTGGAAAGAATATTTTACAGGGATAAGCAACCAGTGGTTAATCAAGCTAAGGAAGAGGACACTCCGATCATATTGTCCTATATGCTACCAACCGAGAATAAGAACCCTGGACCTAAACCCTTCTTTATTTCGTTATGCATTGGTGACTTGGTTTTACATAATTGTATGTTTGATTATGGTGCTTTCACTAACGTTATGCCATTAGATATAATGAAAAGGTTAGGTTTGAAGATATCAAGACCATACAGGAACATTTGTGCTATGGATTCTCGAGAAGTGAAGCTCTGTGGCATGGTGGTAGACGTCCCAGTTCGGTTGGCGGTACATCCTACCATAATGATAAAAATGGATATAATAGTCATTGACCTACCATAGTCATGGGGTATGTTGCTATCCAAGAAATTTGGCTCGGATTTGGGAGGAAGTCCAATGATCCCCAAGCCTTCAGGATCTTTGGAAGAGGGAAACATTGTAGAAAAAATTTAAGGAATAACCTTGCTTTATTTGTGAATAACAATGCGGTTAAATTATTTGACCAACCTTACTTTATTTGTGAATAATATAACAAGTTTCTTTTAATGTATTTGTCTGCTTTGTATTTCTTCCACCAGTAATGATTTGTAAACCAAGTTGAGTTACCCAAAATGTCATTATTGATTATGTTGTGAGTATGATCATCCTACTTTTAAAAGTGAGTTAAATTCACGGCAAGCCAAAGTGCATTAATGCCTGATGATGATAAGAATAATTAAACCTTTTCAATCCTTTTTTTTCAATTGCATAAATAACCCTGTGATGAGATATCAAGGCATTAATGCTTAAATTGTTTTCACCCTTGATTGCATCTCGTCCTCCATGATTAACAAATTGAATCTTATATTGGCATGCATATGTGTAAATCTATTTAAATGTGGCGTACCTTAGCTAACTTCAAACATAACTTAAACAAATTAGTGTAGGACCCACTTACATTATCCTCTAAATTTGTGAAAGGGAAACAAATTACATATAATCAAATCTCAAGGTGATTAATGGAATAGTAACCCAAGAATAACCATATTGCATCAAAATTTAAGTTGTGTGAAATTCCACCCAATATCAAGGCATTAATGCTTAAATTGTTTTCACTCCTTATTGCATCCCATCCTCCATGATTAACAAATTGAATCTTAGACTAACCTACAAGTGTGTAAATCTATTTAGATGTGGTGCACCTTAGCTAACTTGCAAACAGAACTCTAACAAATTAGTGTAGGACCCACTTACATTATCCTCAATTTTTTTGAAAGGGAAACCAATTACATGTAATAAAAGCCTAACATGATTAATGAAATAGTAACCCTAGAATAACCATATTCATCAAAGTTGTGAGAAATTCCACCCAATACGTTGACGACTAGATTAATAAGAGCACGAGCTTTTAATCATTCACTTAATTGCACAATGACATAAAAGTAGTAACCATGTTCAAACATTCTAATGTCTCGTACTCATTCAATCACACTTGTTGATTACACAAATGGCTCTCATGCAACCGACATCCTGAATGGGCTATATCAAAGGGAGATGGGAATGATCAGCCGAGTATTTATAGTTCCCAAGATGGCTCAAGTCAACAATGAATGATCATTCAACTTGAGTATCTCCTTGCGTGTGAGAATCATCCATGAATGAATGTGCATTGGGTGTTACATGCATGGGTTTGCATAGAAAAATGTGTTAAATTATTTGCCTAGCCTTTCTTTATTTGTAATTAATCTAACAAGTTTCTTTTAATGTATCTGTCTACTTTATATTTCTTCCACGAGTAATGATTTGTAAACCAAGTTGAGTTACCCAAAATGTTATTATTGATTATGTTGCGAGTATGATCATCCTACTTTAAAAGTGAGTTAAATTCACAACAAGCTGAAGTACATTAATGCCTGATGATGATAAGAAGAATTTAACCTTTTTCAATCATTGTATTTCAATTGTATAAATAAACTTGTGATGAGATATCGAGGCATTAATGTTTAAATTGTTTTCACCCCTTATTGCATCTCGACCTCCATCATTAACAAACCAAATCTTAGACTGGCGTGCATGTGTGTAAATCTATTTAGATGTGGTGCAGCTTAGCTAACTTGCAAACATGGCTTAAACAAATTAGTGTAGGACCCACTTACATTATCCTATAAATTTGTGAAAGGGAAACAAATTACAAATAATAAAATCTCAAGGTGATTAATGGAACAATAACCCAAGAATAACCATATTGCATCAAAATTTAAGTTGCGAGAAATTCCACCAAATATGTTGATGACTAGATTAATAAGAGCACGAGCTTGTAATCATTCATTTAATTGCATAGTGTCATAAAGTAGTAACCATATTCAAACATATTAGACCATGATCCTCTTAACAATCACAAATTCCTAGATCACTAGGTGGTTACATCCATGTACTATATATTGATCTCTCTCTCTCTCTCTCTCTCTCTATCTCTCTCTTATAACTAAAACGGATATATGGTATTAAAAAAAAAGAATGGTTGAGTCGCGGCTGAAGCCAAAACCGACTGAATACAATGTTCAAAAATTCAGTAGTAAATTGCTACGAGATGAAAATTTTTCTTTGAAAAAATTGATTTTTGTAGGCCATGATGTTGATCTTTTGTCGATTTTGAAATCATATGGATTGATCCATATTCAAAGCTTTTATTTGAATTTTGACCTGTAGAGAAATCAATCAGTTGATGTAGTTCAATATCCATTATGATTTCCTTATAACCATTTGCATTCAGATTATAAATGCTTCATATTCTCATTCTCATTCTAAGATGCAGCTGCAAAGTATCTCGGTATCTGAAGGCGTTTCCAACTGATCTAATTCGCGTTCCCTGGGTCATATCCTCATTTTTTCTCTGCATGAGGGTGTTTCCAGTTGCATAATAGCTTAGTGCCTCTCTGATCTCAGCGTGAAGGCGTTGTTGTGATGCCATCTAATCTGTTGCAATCCCTGGGTCGGTTGCATGATGGCTCAGGGTTTATACCATATTCTCATGGTTGTGTAATGCCAAACGAGTTGGATCGTTCACTTCATCTCATGGAGAAATCAAAGTCTTCGAATGGTATCTGTGAGAATGGACAGCTCAGGGGATGTGGTGATGGCAAGATTCTTTATTGGTGAATTCAATATTTCTGGATTCAAGATTAGTTCCGACGTTTGCTTCCAAATCTGCGTCATGATTTAGATTTCTCGTAATGTGATATGCTCTGAATTGATTGAAGGAGTTTGCTATTTGCTCGATTCGATGGAGAATTCGTTTTAATGCCAGATTGTTGAAATCTATATTCAAATTGAGAGCTTTGATAATTACCATAGAATCTCCAAACACCTGTAGCCTGTTAATTCTATGTTCTTTGGCGATCTGGCAGCCTTTTAGCAGAGCTAAGGCTTCTGCTAAGTTGTTAGAACAAATTCCCAATCCCCATCTGAATATTAATCTCAGTGAACCTCCGGTGAACAACAAAACCCCTCCTACTCCTGCCACTCCGGGATTTTGTTTGGATGCCCCATCAAAATGTAGATTGTCCATAGTTTGCTTATTCCTCCAGTCTTGAAAATTAGAGTTGGGAAGTCTGATTTGCCATGGCGGTGAATATCGAGATCGAAGATTGAGATTTTTTTTCCCAGGCATGGGGAAATGGTTATGATCCAATTCAACTCATTTGTGCTGAGATTTGTATCCATCCTGATTTTGGAAGCATTCAGGCATTCTATAAGCAAGCCCTTGGCTTGCCCAACAACTTGTAGGGGGGTGTAATGGGTTTCATGGAAAATGGATTCATTTATGGCTATCCAGTTTTTCCGGCAAGTGAACTTGGGGAGGGTTATCCTTATTTGGGACCAGAGCTTTTTTTTGGAAAGGGGAAGAGTATAAATGGATTTCCACTTTTTGAATAGGCAGGTGATGGTATTGAACGACGACATGTCGATGTTAAGTTCATGAAGCATAAGGTTCCAAACAATTTTTGAGAAATGGCAGTTCAGGAAAAGATGATATAAAGTTTCAGAATCCTTGCAGCAAAGGGGGCATCGGTGTGGTTCGATGATTCCTCTTTTGATTAGGTTGTCTCTGGTAAGTACCTTCCGGTGTATAAAAGTCCAGATGAAGAAGTTTATCATGGGGAGTCCAAATGGGTTCCAAATTGATTTCCATAAGCTTTTTCTTGAGTCTTCATGATTTTGAATAGCATTGATGCCTAGGACAGTAGTGTAATTTCCTTTTGGACCCCATTCACGTTCATCTTTGTCCTAAAGTTGAGTAGGAGCACATCCATTTAATTTTTCAATGAGGACACATCTGGAGGGCTCGAGATTAGCTGGAATTGATATGTTTTTCCAACTCTTGGGTATCCTGTAATGGTTTGTTTCCCATTTTTTTATCAATGAATATGTTAATTTTTCTTCCATCTCCAGGAACCCAATAGAGCTCTTGGGAGAAGAATTCCCATGCGGCTTTGCATAAAAACCATACCGAGGTTCCTTTAGAGGTTGGCCTGCTGTCCAGGCATCTCAAATTATCGCAGTTGAGATATTTCCTTCTTAACAACTGACTTACGTGATGCTGTCTTTTATGCAGAATTTTCCAAAGCAATTTTCCTCCCAGTGCCAAGTTTGCTTGGAGAGGATCATGAATTTGGAGTCCTATTGAGAGTTTTGGAGTTTGACATTACAAGAATTATGCGTGGTATAGTGTTGAAGTCACTTGTTTTGTTGGTGATAGATCAAAAGGTTGATTCCCATTCTCAACACTTTTGGATTCGATAAGATACTTTTGGCCTAATCCGACCTGCCACGTGGAAGCCTTAGATTGGCCCATAAGGCGGCCACATCACTGTCATGTCATCAATCCTGCTGCCAGCTGAACTGCCAATTGTGCTGTACAACCTACCAACTGTGCACTACAGTCCTACCACATGGTTCCACGAGGGGTTTCCATGTCAATGCTGTAAGGACATGTGGCACGCTTCCAGTGGTGCCATGTGGCACCCCTTTTGCATTTTTTATTGTTTGGATGAAACTTCAAAACAACATAACTCGGGCATACGGTGTCCATTTGAAATGAAACGAACGTTGCTGGAAAGGTCTAAACGAGTCCTACATAATGGCGTACTTTTGTTTAGCATTTTAGACTACAAGTTTCTAACCACTTTTTGACCGGTGATGATCCTCTTTGATCAAATCTCCCCACTGGGAAGCTTTTGGACCCAAATTTTTTGTTCTTATTTAGAATAAGATTGAGGATAATCTATCCCCACCTATCCTGTATCATTCATCCGTCTTGCTTGAGTAATGATTACTTGGCTCATAATCATAAAGATGAACACATCCATAAAACTTTTGACAAACTTAAGTATTGGACCATCCTTGCAAAAATGTGTGGTTAATGTTGACACTACTATCAAAATACAACTAAATAATAACGAAATCAAGCATACAAATATGAAAAAAATTGTGTAAGAAAATAAACCAATATGAAGTTTTCTCTCAACAATAGGCATTGATTTGTTGTCACTGATGTTGTCTTGCTGCAATTCCCCATGCTGTACTTGTTCTGTGCCTTGAAACATATGTGCATCATTAGTATTAACCAATGCATTTTCAAGATCACAATTTTAACAAACATGGGCGATAAAATTTTGCTCGCATTCACCAACATCTTGATTTGCCCCTGTTGCAATCATTAAGAAATCATGTTTCATATTGTGAGATCTTACGATGAACTCCGACCCATTCTCGAAGAGATGATACCTGCTATGCTCCCTATAAAACAATGCTTCCCTGTCATAAAGTTATGGGATGCCCAACACAATCCCACATATATCAAGTGGAATCACATCCAATTCTACCTCAGCCATAAATTTATCAAAAACAACAAAGTGAAGCTTACATTGCTTTGATACATGTAAATGAGCATTCTCATGAACCCATCCTAATGCATAAAGTTTTGGATGTGGTTTAGTATCCAACCCTAGTTTATTTAGAATGTCTTCAGAGATTAAATTAACTTGAGATCCAATATCTACAAATGTATCAATCTTAGTATGACGGGAAACAACTTGAATATGGAATGCTTATGTCTTCTTCCTTTCATCATGGCTTACATCAAAACTAGAAGTAGAAGCATATGAACAACTAACAACATAAACATAACCTTTAATACCCATGGAGACCACCTTAGATTCATCTCCAGAATCCAATCCATGACCTCGAATTGTGGCCGTGGTCTTACCTTTCTGATGCCTAGTCCATTTCGGTTTCAATTCTGAGTGCAATTTTCAGCAATGATTGTCAACGTGGCCCTTCTTTTCATAGTGAGAAAAGATAGGCCTCTCATCATTCCTCTTCGTGGTAGAAGTCCTTCTGAAATTTCCCTTATGCTTTCCCTTCAACAAAGGCACATTAGACATACATAGTTCATGTTTCAAAGTAGAAATAACATTTGAAGAAAGTGGAGGTTTAGAAGGGTCACCACCACCTCCTACTCCTTTACCTAATGTAGAAATACCACCTCCTTGGGGTCTTTCCTTGTATTCTCGATATAACTCTTCCATCATCGATTTCAAGCTCATGAATGCTTCAAGGGATTCTTTATAATATTCAAAAGGATTTTCATCTCCCATACCTTCCTTTGGAGACGACATCTCTACTCGTGAAAATGTTCTCCTTGCGCCAATTTTAGGATCACCTTCCACAATTTGTCCTTCTCTTAGCTTAGATATGGACCTGATTAACATCCACACTCCAAAGATGCAGTCAAACCTGCTCTAGTACCAACATGATCCGGGATAACCCAAGGGTCCAGTGACAAAGTTCATTTTAATGAGAGTGTGTAATGTGTCACCATGCTTACCAATTCACCATCGTTACATAATAGTGTTGCAAAATCCATTAAATCATGTTTAATGATGACTTAAAGAGCATAAATGAATTCAATGCAACAATTATAACAACCACAAAATCAAAGCATGTAAAAGACAAACCCCAAATTGTAAACGGAGTTCGTCCACAAAGGGACTACGTCACCACGTCCGCTTTTCCAATGAGGACCGATCCATTATGTGGTAAAAAAATATGCAAAATGCATCAAAATACAATTTCTGCCAAGTACAATTTGGCCTTGGAAATGTTTCCAAAGAAGCTTCACTAATCTTCTTCAAAGGTTCTCCCACTCTAAGAAGAATAAATAATCTTCACACAACTTCCCAAAGCTTCTACCAATAATTCTCCTCAAAACTTCCTTGTTTCACATAGAAAAACCACCCTTAATTATATACCAAAGGGTTCATAACCAAACTCCAAATTCCATGGGATATTGAATATTTGATCCCGAATTAAAAAATATGGTTATCTACCATATCATACATTTTTAGGTAATAGAAAATATGGTTAACATATTTTGAGTAAATATATATATGGTAACAACCATACATATAATAATAATAATAATAATAATAATAACCAACCAAACATTAAATTATCTATATAAAGTGGTCAAACCAACCATGTGATATATATAACATACATGGTGTTTTCGTTGTGTGGAGATCCATGGTGGAACGCGCCCCTTTTAGACATAAAATCTGATCCAACTTTAAACAATATATTCCATATACCTTCACAAAAGACACTTGAGGCGTGTTGGCAAAGTCTTTGGGTTGTTATTGTGGAGGTCGAGGGTGCAAATCCCTCTTGCCACTCTTTTAGCCCGTATTAAGACCAAATATAGAAATAAATATCTCCACTTAACATTGCAAGAATCGTGGATTAAGACCAAATATAGACATAAATATCTCCACTTAACATTTTAAGAATTATGGGTGGTGGGTGGTATAGTGGTGAAGTTGCCCACTTAACATTGCAAGAATTATGGGTGGTGGGTGGTATAGTAGTGAAGTTGCCCACTTAACATTCCAAGAATTATGGTTGGTTTTTGTGGTGAAGTTGCTTGGTTTGTTCATGATAGATCAGGAAATCAATTTCCATGCCAGACTCTTTCGGATTTGATAAGGCACTTTTGGCCTAATCTAGCCCGTTATGTGGCAACCTTTGATTGGACCACATGGCGACTACGTCGTCATTTCCATGTCATCAATTCGATTCCCACCTCAACTACCAAATGGGTTGTGGAACCTACCAATTGTGCACTGCAAACCTCCCATGTGGTGCCATGATAGCGATGTAAGGACACGTGGCACCCCCTCTTGCATTTTTTCATTGTTTGGACAAAACTTCATAACGACATAACTCGGGCATATGGTCTCCGTTTGAGATGAAACGAACGTTGCCGGAAATTTCTATACGAGCCCTATGTAATGGAGTACTTTTGTTCAACATCTGCGACTACAAATTTCTGACCACTTTTTTGACTGGTGATGATCCTCCTATATCACATGGGGTTACACATCAACAATTAGTTTCAAGTCAATCAATAAATTGAGTTACTCCAACAAATTTGAATCGTCAAATCAATCAGTGATTCAACCACATGAATTGACCCGCACATTCATTGGTGATATGGCATCAGTGCTCCTCTCCATGATCTAGCCAATAGATAGCCCGTGCACAATGGCCCTTGAGTCCACATACAACTGGAATAAAAATGCACAGAATAATTAAGGAGAACATCATTAATTGAGTTCAATGGAAATGGCCCACACGCCTTACATACTATTGGAAAGAGAGGGATAGTTCAATTTTGCATATTGCTTTGCTAGATTTAATGTTAATAGTTGAATTCTTTTTGTGCTAAAATAAGTAATAAAAAATGGTGGAGTTAGTACAATTGCGTGCTAGAATTTGTTTATTGTATATGGGCGATTCACTACCATTGAATAATGGATATGTGGTAGAAGTGCCTTTTTTTAGTGATAGTTAGTGGTTTGGGACCACTGAGAAAAAGTGAGTGGTGACTATTAATTCATTGTATATGGGCGATTCACTACCATTGAATAATGGATATGTGGTAGAAGTGCCTTTTTTTAGTGATAGTTAGTGGTTTGGGACCACTGAGAAAAAGTGAGTGGTGACTATTATTTGTCATGTTTACTTGAAAGTATCAATGAGTAGATCGGGGCATTATCATAACACAATAATTTGGTTAGTGGAGTATTGTGGGTGATATAGTTTGGAAACAAATGTTTTTACTTAAGGTCAAATAGAGAGATTTAAACCTATTTTTGGATGCTTTCATTGCATAAAATTGTTCTAGTATTCGACTTGAAAATGGGTTAACAACATTACCATCTTTGAATGAAATTATATTT
Source organism: Larix kaempferi (assembly GCA_027924585.1). Classification (NCBI taxonomy): domain Eukaryota; kingdom Viridiplantae; phylum Streptophyta; class Pinopsida; order Pinales; family Pinaceae; genus Larix; species Larix kaempferi. The sequence continues at coordinate 37,209,900 of BSBM01001229.1, read as the reverse complement.
TCGTTGGAAAGTAGAAAGGAAGCATGGTTAAAAGCTTCATGCACCGCATCAATTAATAAAATTATAATTTTTTTAGGAGAATATGCCCTAGGTCCATCCAGAATTTGATTGAGGGGATCTAAGGTACATGTAGTGCTCGTGTATCGTGGATGATTTTCTTCTGGATATTTGTTCATGGCTACTTTGTGTCTCATTTTCTACACATATTTAATTTGGTGAATAAGTAAGCACATTAAGTGGCGAATCATGAACCCATCAAGAAAAACACTTCTTTGAATCAAGAGTTTATTGAATCAATAAGTTGCAAAAAATGAAAAAGAAGGATAAGTCATTTAATTCAAGTCTTGAACTGTACATAGGTTGGAGTTGTAAACCCCTATGAAGTCAATGGTGAATATTGTCAAAAAAGGACCTAACTTAAATTGAATAGGGATGTCATATTTATCAAAGTCTAAACATTTTAAAATCAAATTTTGGGGTGCAGGATTGCTAGTACCTAGCACCCTAAAGCTTTTCATCAATAAACAAGCACATGTGACAAAAAGACAAGTGCAAGCGAGTGATTACAAGCAAGGAAAATTTAGGGGCAAAATTTAGCCCATGGACTATTTTTCAACCCTTTTTTCAAAGAGGATTGGCCCAAATTCCATGGGATATTTTTTTTTACTTTAAAAATCGCCAAAATGATCCAAAAACTATAAAGTCCTTAGAATTTTTTATTATTTTTTTAAATCGCCAAACATTTTATGGTTGCAAATTTAAGAATTAGTAAGATTCGCCAAGGTTTCGACACTTTGAGAAAATTATGGATCTTTTAAATTTTCCCTGAAATTTACAAGCAATCGTGACAATTGCAAATCCAAAATGGGTGATGGAGGAAAGAATTTGAAAAACACCAATGAAGAAATTAAAGGACCCCACGACTCCTCAATTTTGATAATTGGGTTGTTCATCTTCACAAGCAAATTGATGTGAAGGATAAATTGAGTGAAGCACATCAAATACAATTAATTGAAAAGGAGCAAGAAATGCTAACAAAGCAAATTATGAACATGGTTGATACAACTTGTGAAACAAATGACCTAATGCAAAAGGTTGATGCTACTTATGACACATATGACATAGTACAACTTGGCGATAACGATACAACAATGATATGATTTGTGATTCCTTAACTAGTCATTATATGGAATCATTCAACAAATTGACAAAGACAAGTTTTGAAGATGAGTCACAAGCAGAAGATGTCAAAGCACATAATTATACCAAAAGCAATATCAATGAATGCATTTTTCAATTATATTTTCAATTTTTTTTGTTCCAAGAAAAATAATTTGTATGTAATATTTCAATATTGAAATCAAAATATAAATCATCCTATCCACTTGTCCATGTCCACTGATCGTAAATATCTAAATCATATCCCCAACTACATATTATAGTTTTCCAAAAAAATATATAGACCCTATACGTCCTCCTTTCTCATCTTCAATATATCAACATAATAAGCATAAACTTACAATTAAAACCCCCATAAAACCTTTCTCCATCGAAAAAAGAAGAGGGCCACTCTCCTAGCTTAAGATCATAAGACTGAAATGGAAGATTAAGAGGATAGTACATCCTCCTTGAATTCTTTCATTGTCAAATAACCTTCTTGCAAAGTGAGGGCATCCTCGAAGAGAGAATTTTCTTTTGAATTTGAGACCTTGTAGATATGAGTAAATGAGATTAAATCAAAGTTATTTTTTACCTCTAGAAATCTATTCATAACATTGGAATCTTATCCGTTAGGATTCATAACATTGGAATCTAATCCGTTGGGGTTAGGTGAAGACGAATGGATGGTCTTTGGAAGTCCAAGGGATAGCTTGGAAGATGAAACCAAGCGTCACCTTGAATTGTATTTATATGTGCATATCTAGATGAAATGAAGTGTGTTGTCACGTCAGTTATTGCTTCATCTTCATCTTTGTTGAGTTATCACTTCATCTTTGTTGTGTGATTCCTATGTATTTGGCTTTGTGATAGTCGATCTACCTAAGGGGCATCTAATAGTGGTGTCAAATCCATGGTCTAATTTTAAAACTCCCTGGTCTCTCTAATATGGCATATTCCCTTTGCCCAGTCAATAATCCCTCTAATTATAGGACCATAATGATAAACCCCTTGTTTGCAAAGTTGTTCGGCAGTATGTTGGAAAACAGAATTAGCAAGTGGGTAGAAGAGGGTGATAAGCATGCTAAAGGGAAAGCATGCTTCAGACCTAAACACTCCATGATTGATCACGGTATAAATTTAAGACACATCATTGAAAAAGTGTGGGAAAAAAAGAGGAAGCCTTTTGTTGCTTTGTCGATTTCAAAAAAGCTTTTGACACGGTCCCTAGGGTTAAGCTTTGGTGTAAAATGGATGAACTTGGGGTCCCTATGCATCTTAGAGTAGCCGTCCATAGACTATATGAGGAGGTTAAAGTCAAAATCAGAACGTCAGCTGGCATCTCTGAAAGTTTTAGGAGCGATATCGAGGTCAAACAAGGGTGCCCTTTGTCCCCTACCCTTTTTGGTTTATATATCGACAAACTTGAAGAGTGGTTAAACCTACAGGATGGTGAGGGTGCTCTTTTGGGCGAGTTTGTGGTAAGGCTTCTTTTGTATGCAGACGACCTTATTTTGATTGCTAAATCCGCTCCTGGGTTACAAGAACATTTACTTTCCCTTGAGCTCTTTTGTAGAACAGTGGGGATGCAAGTCAATACTAGCAAGATGAAAGTGGTAGTTTTCTCTAACAAAAGAAAACATAACCAACACCAGTTCTACTTTGAAGACAACACTCTCGAAGAAGTGGCAAATTACAAGTATTTCAGAATTGACTTCAACAAAAATTTAAGTTGGGAAAACTGCAGAAAGAAAAGAAGTTTGGGAGGCTGGAAAGCATTCTATGCTTTCCAAAATAGGTGTGGAGAGGCATCGCTATGGGATTGGAAGACTACGCAAACTCTTTTTGGGCTTTTAGTGATCCAGAATTCTCTATGGCTGTGAAGTATGGGCCAACAACACATCTGATTTACAATGGAAGCAAATTGAAAAGATTCAAAAGCACTTGATTACAAACAAGTTTAAAATTAAAAGTTTAGTCCCTTATGATATCATGTTGAGTGAAATGGGGTTGCTCCTATCGAAGCAATTGCTATGGTGCGACTCATAAGATATCTAAAAAGAATTGAGCAAATGGAGGACAGTCGATGGCCTAAGGTCGTTTTCAATGACACATTGTGTGAAAGAAAGAAGACGTGGATGCAACAAAATATTAAATGGCTTAGTAAATGGGATATTTACTTGAACATGTGCCCTGTGAATAGTAAAGAGATAAAGGAGTTAGTTATCGATAGGTTCCACAAGCGAGCTTGGGATAAAGGGTTGGGGAGAAAGAAGTAGTATTAAATGGAAGAGTTTAACCCCACCTACAACCACCATCAAAAAGCATACACAGGGGCCAATATACCTTGGAGAGCCAAAATACTTATTGCTCAATTAAGAACCAATTCCCATCAACTCCGTTGTGAAACTCGGCGCTGCAAAAGACCAAAGGAAGCTTGGGAAGAAAGGGTGTGTATATTTTGCACTTTCGGGAAAGTGGAAACATAAAAACATTTTATTTTTGAGTGTGAAGGCTTCAAAGATAGTAGGACCAACTATGTAAATATCCTGACAGCTAGCTCTTGGGATAACCTATTCAGTGAGGGGACCGTGGAGAAATTGGGGGCACTCATCATCAAGTTGAACAAGAAAAGGGTTGAGTTGCAGAAATCAGGGGGTGAAGCGGTCTGTCCCATAGGCTATTATTAGCCTCGTGGACATTAAATAATTTCTTTCTTTCTTTCTTTCCCTGTGCCCAGTCTGCTCCCTAGCACTGCTTCCTCATTCTGCATTTTTTCTCTAGGTAGTGTACGTTACCTACCAACTATGCTGTCATGTCCCAAATTTGGTATTGGGTCACAATGGCCTAATCACATTGGCCCTATTCATTAGAGTTTGTCAAATTGATGCTAAAGGTCAAATAATTGCCAAGGAGGAAAATTACTAGTTTCCTAGGTTTGGGGTGGAAGCTTTGGGATTTGGAATAATGGGGATAATAAATGATGTTTGAACATTAGAATGGAATAAATATTTAATAAAGGAGCTAAATAAATACATACAAGTGAAAATCAAAGTGGCATTTCATCATGAAGACACATGGAGGAAGTGGGACCCACATATGGCTAGATTTCCCCACTACACTTGGCATCATTCTCGCACCAATTCGAATTCAAGGTGAATGGTAAAATACTTGGGGGAGTCCAAAAGGTATTATTCATTGCATGACTCATCCAAGGTCTAAATATAGAGGAAGAGTAACTCCCATGGAAGAGGAAGAGGCAATTTGGAGCTAGTGAGACACTTGGGCTAGATTCCCTAGCTCTATGGCAACAATGATGAAGATGCTATGACACCTATGACACAAATCAGACCTGAAGGCTGACATATGACATATATGACATGTCAGGGATAAAAATAGACTACAAGAGGGCGCTCAAGGGTGTTAGGGAAGCTAAGATGCTTCCACATGTGATTTGGTGGAAGTGGGAGACTAGGAATTGTTGTACAAGTGGCGTTCTTTGGAATCTCTTCCCAACATGAGTTGGCATGAGTCTCTTGGAAGGAATTCGACCCATGGAGGACATTAGAAGTTTATAAATGTCAATAACAAAGAATGAAACCAGCTTTTCATCATTTGTAGAATTTGCAATTGCATTTGTGAAGAGGGAGAGCTAGTGGATGACTAGTTTCTTGCCTTGGCCAATTTCGAGGGTGAAAGATTCCCATCCAAGTTGGTAATTGGAAAGGCCATTCAGACCTTTCATTTGGAGCTTTAATGGAGTCTTTATTTGCAGGTGTAAGCTATAGGGCAGCTCATGGTTTCTTCTATTGCATCTCACCCCTTCAACCATTTCCAGTTTTGATGGCATATTCTTGATCCTTGAGGGAGGGCGTTTTTGGTGAGCTATTGTACTCTTTGGGGGAGCTTTAAATGCCCCATTTATTTTTTAATACGAAGTAAATACTCTGTTATTGATCTCCAGAAAGTTTCAGGTCGAAATTCCAAGTAGAAATGTATAAATCTCAATTTTAATGAAAGAACAGTGCCATTTCCCCACTACCTTGTTGTGAATCAATGTAATGCTGATGATTTCGAATGAATGGATTATTCTATGATATATTTGTGATCAATATACTACCATGGATGTATTCTACAAGTTTCTTGTACTATACTTGAGCATTTGAAGCATTTTTACTCAGTTTAGTTGTATTGGGAGGTGAAATAGTGCCATTTCCCCAAGGGTTGAATTGGGGATTTTTGCAATTGAATGGGAGAGGGTGAGAACAGTTGTAATAATCCATTAATGGCGCATATGAGACTTTAATAACATACTTAACACCTTACATACCTCTGTTCATAAATTTGAGTGGGTTTGGAGGCATTTGGGAAGCCATTTTTAGTACTTACCCCATGGGGATTTGAACCCCAAATTACTAGTAACATTCCATAATTGGTCCAGAATCTTAAGAGAGTTTGAAAAGGTCTTTTGGTGGCCATATGTCATCCATAAACATCATATTCAAGTTCTAATATCATTCATACACCTTCCTTGAAGATTTGAAGGCATTTGGAGTCAATTTGAGACCTAGACACCAATACTAGTCAAAGGGAAATCACTAGTAAAGTTACCTACATTGATAAGAATTGAAAGAGGATTTGTAGAAGTATTTTAAAGGTCCAAAGGCATCCATGAAACACATATTTATGTTCTAATATCATTCATACACCTTCTCAGAAGATTTGGGATCATTTGGGGCAAATTTGGGACCTAGAGATCCAAACTAGTCAAAGGTCAAACTAGGGAAAAGAGTGAAAAATTGTCATTTTAATAAAATTCCTAACAAGGGACATTACATATGCAAACCCTAATCTCTTCCATTATCTGATCCTAGTGTGCGCATGATCCACGTATGTGAATTGGTATCTCTATGGACTGTCCTCTCTTCACTTGAGCGTGGTATTGGTAACAAATCCCACAAGTTAACTAGTGTGTTTAGTGTTGTATTCACCTGCCACCAATTCGTTTATCCATCTACGTGGTATTATCTCTGTGCGGCTTGTGTTTTACCTACATCCATAAATTCTCGTCATAGCCCGATATAACCCACTATCGTGACCATTCTCTGAATTCACCTCTCAATCTATGTTTTTTCTTTGCATTTTCTCTGCGACCTGGTATTTTGAAGTGTTGGCATCGACAACAAGGAAAACAAACCGACAAACAAAATTCTCCCCTATGACCAATATCCTCACTGTACAGCCTAGAGTTCAACTCTCGGATTCATCTTCCTCGGGTAGCTTGAATGTCAAACTATGTTTTCAGTTAGACTCCACCTTCTGAGAAGAGTCCACTACTTTAGATCAAGAAGTGGCAAGAACATTCGTGTGCACCAGTTGTGTGATGCGTTGACAGGGTTCATGTCGTGGGGAGTAATTGCCTGAGGCTTCTGAAAATAATTGAATAAGGAGATTGCATATTGAATAGCTGTTCTGCCTAGCTGAGTGTGAAAAGCCATTTTTAATAACCAATCACTGAGGAGCTATTACATTTCTAAAAGAGCCTTTTTATGAAGTGTCTTTACCAGCAATTTTTAATTTGCCTTGGTTCTGCCTCGTTAGGCCATGACATATATTTTCCATTGATTGCAGAAACCCCAGATTCTATTGCATACTAGAGGATAGTGGTATCGTGACCTGTGGCCTTGGGAAGCGAGTGCAAGCACTCTTCGTGGGATAGCTTATGATCATTACAATCCATACATACATTTACCTGAGTCCTTTATTTGTCTTTATGTGTTAATGGGTGTTGATCTAATGGAATGAGACACAGTGTTGCATTCCATTCATTTATGTGATTTGTCTCGAAAATGTCAGAGTTTTGAAAATTGTGATAAGGTTGAACTTTTTCTTCTCATTAGCGACCCTAACAAAGAGGCGCATAAATGTTAGGAGGCTTGCAAGAAGGAAAAAAAACAATTTTATATAAACTTTAACAAAGTTTATTTAGGATCACTTTGCCTCCTTGCTGCCATATATATGATAAATATTCTTTCAGTCTTGTATTGCACTTTTCCAAGGCAGAGAAATCACATCTAGAAGATTGAATTCAACATCATCAAAGAACCCACGACATTCAAATCCAGAGACTTATTTTTATAAAGGTAAAGCATTCATTTGAAAGATCAATTCATGTTCAATTTCTGCAACTTGCACATAGTGATTTTTGCAAGTGTCAAAACAAAATCAAGTGGCATTGTACTTGGGTGCATTCTCGACTGAGACCAACACCCTCCATTTTCTGAATTGAAGTCTTAATTGTTGAGTCTTGTTTGTAAAAGGGTGGAGTTGCAAGAAGCCCTCTACTAGTTGAGTGAGTCTTCTACTTATTACTGGCTAGAATTAATAGTTTAGTAGAGTTATTGGACACTCTACTATTTTATATTGTCGATAAGATCACCCTCACTCACATTCAAAATTGTGTAAAAGAATCCCAAGACACACTTGATTTTTTGCAGCTTAAGTCGCAACTTCTACAAAAAGAAAAAACATTATAAACCTATTCATGTTCAGAACAATCCTCTGTATGATTTCGTTGAGCACCATGCATAAAATGATGCCACTTCAGAATCATATAAGCAAATCAATGGCCCCGGTATATAAGTAAAAGAAAGTGAAGATGAAGTTATGCATACAGAGGTTCCGCTTACACTTCTCCAGCCGATCATCAGACATTGGGAAGAGATCAACCACAACAGGCACATAACCGACCTTGGATACAACAAGGAAGTGACAGTTCACATTCTTGATTTTTCCAAGCGTATCCAGTTTAAGAGTGTTGGATTACTTAACGAGAGTTCATATTCATCCACTCCAGTTCAGATTTTCACATGCCAACACTGTGATCGAGTGGGCCACATGAAAGATCAATGTTTTGATCTTCATCCATGCAAGCATTGTGGAAATCATACACATTCTTCAAACATACGCTTCATTCTAAAGAAACCTGCAAGATTGAAGATTCACTATTGGTGGGTCGCTTCTTGGCAATGGTCGTCAACAACCAAGAATATATATATGTCATATCGGAGAGTTCGTTCACAAGTATTGACAGATCTTGCAGTTGAGACATTCTCTTCTCCTTACCTTGTTCTTGACAAGGGGGAATGATAGATAGTCATAAACAAGCAAGCTGGAACAAGCGAGTCTGAACTAGTCCCAGATTCATAGCCAACGCTTGTGCTAGTTGCCAGAATCGAAACTGCTTGAGTCCAGGCGATTTTTTATTGAAATCCAACTGGTTTTGTGGTCAGCTTAGAACCACCCACTTAGTAGAATGCATCAGATTCTACTCGCTTTTTGGAATGTTTTGAGAATCTTTGAGCCTTTGAGCCAAGTTCCAAAGTTCATGGTCATCATTGAACCACCATTTTATAGAAGAATTACAACTTCTTCTAGCCTTCGGAATGTTTCAAGAACTGCTGAGCGAGAACCTGAGTCATCTCCAAGTTCCAAAGTGTGTGGTTAGCTTTAAACCACCCATTTAGTAGAAGACATCAGCTTCTGTTAACCTTTGATTCAGAGATCTTCATCAGCCAGTTGCAGTTGTCCTTCTCCAATTTTAAGCTCTCTGCTTGGACTCATATACACCCCTTCGGATTAAGGGGGGGATTGTTGGAACCTAATCCGTTAGGGTTAGGTGAAGACAAATGGTCTTTGGGAGTCCAAGGAACAACTTGGAAGATGAAACCAAGCGTCACCTTGAATTGTATTTATATGTGCATTCCTTAATGAAATGAAGTGTGCTTTCATGTCAGTTATCTCTTCATCTTTATGTTTTTGATTCCTGTGTATTTGGATTTGTGATAGCCAATCTACCTATATGCCCTAAGGGGTACGTAACACATAATAGACATTGAAGTCAAATTAGAGATCTCACACTTGCCATTAGCCTAGCCCATAAGCATTTTTAAATATTCCCAAACTTGAGTTCCTTTAATTACTTTGTCTTCAACAATTTTCAACATAACCCACAATGCATAGAGTTATTCTCTGTTGTTTATTCGTCAACCTACAGCATATTATAGAAGAAAGTGATGGTGATTGTTAATGTGAAGAATGGATTCAACTCCACAAACAACTATTCTACCTTGGAAGACCCCATTAAAGACCCCTGAAGTAAATGAGAATTCTATGGTTGATTATTCAAAGATTTATGTTATTTGTTAATTTGGTTCCTTGCAACATTCTTGATAAGACAATTCGATATTGTGTGTCAGTCGAATAATTGTCAAATCTTTCCCTTCAGAAGTCATCTTGTTTCTAGTTAACTATAGTCACCACATAACATAACAAGGCATTGATCTATGGATTTTGGATGTAATGTCTCTAATCCGGTTTTTAAAACAATCTAGAAGAGTATTTTTGTCCCACACTAATGAACCATTAAATGACTTCAACATCTCTTCCAAACAAACCTTGAGGAGGAGCAAGTGACAAAAATATGGTCAACTATCTTTTTGCCACCATTACATAATAGACACCTACTTGGATCGTTCCAATTTTTCTTCTACTCCTTGTCCCATGTTAAAATATTACTGGATAGCTAACCAGATAAATATTATTGCTCTTAAAGGGCTTTCAAGTTTCCAAATCAAACTCCACCATCATACCTTTTCCTCTGTGTTGAATTATTCTATCTTGGATTCATAGTTGGGTTTTGTAGTTAGGATTCCTTATTCTTTGTTTCTAGACCACTTCAATTCATCTTCTTATTCATTTAAGACTATGGGATTTTGATTTAGTAGAGAAATATAAAGGGACCATCCAACTTTCAATTCTTCCCAAAGATGCAAGTCGCTTGCAATTCTCCATCCTTATTTCCATCCACCATGAATTCCTTGAGTAGCTACATCTAAGAGTTTGGTCACCCCTTATGCATGCAACCTCTCAATCAAACCTAGGGAAATCCTATAGTGACCACTGCATCAAATCCAAAGATTTTCTCGCAAACTTAATTTGTCTCTTTTTCCATTCTTCTAAGCTAGCCACTTCTCATTGATTGGAGAATACTTGACCAAACTTTTCCATGCTATATAAGTTCCCTCAAAGCATTTTCTTTCTTTCCTAATCCAATCTTCAATCAAATTCTCTCTCTGATATTAGTCTTGAGAACTTTAGTCTGTAGGCCTTCACTATATGAAATTCTCCAGAAACATTTTGTTGTTAGCGACTCACTAAATATATAAATGTTCTTTCGTACCCACCCCCCAATTTCTTTTGTTTTGGCTGATTTTCTCCATTTTACAAGATAAGTGCCCTCTATTTTTTTCTTCAGAGTCCAAAGCAAGACAAAACACTTTTTTTTGCATCTTGTCAAGAATACATTCTGTGACGTAGAGGCTATAGCAAACAAACATATTGTTGATGTTTCATTCTGCATACCCTTTAATTCTCGCAAAATGTCATGAGTACTCTCATATTTTCTTTGTTCAATGGACTTCCTTGGACGGTGTTATTTGACCTTAACTTCGACTCTATTACGTATTTTGTTCTTTTAAAAAGGGCATGTTATCACATTTTTAGTAGCCAGGGTTATCATATCTTCAGACTAGATTCCAATATTTTTCTAAGCCAGTCCTTTACTATGAGATGCCTGAGATCGGAAGTTGATGAGCAGTTATTCTAGGATCACTCATGTTTTCAGCAGCCCCAGAGCAGACATTACGGCCTTATGCAATGACTGAGCCTCACGACCTCAAATTTGATGACTAAGGTGGCCATTTCGTTCCATACAGAGCAGTGTGATAGTGCCCAGAGTTATGTAGCAACAGTGTTCCAGTGACAATGGATGGTTCATATGATGGATATAGGTATATGACCCAACAAGTATATGGTTGTGCATTTGATACTTTTATTGTGCTATTTACGATCTGGCGATATAATATATATAGAAATGGTTATTGGTTGATTGTTTAGAATTAAAGTGGTCTATTTACTTGGAATCATAATTTCTTGTGTATACTTGTTGGTCTTACCCTCTTAAGTAGTATAGACTTGGTCAATCCCACCATTTGAGGCTTGCTAGTTATGGTATCACCTGCCACCTTTCCCCATTCATCCGTTCTCTTCCATATTTGGTTTTATCCTGACTTACGCTTCAGCTTTTGATATGGAGGACTTCCCCACTTATGCCTCTATGTTGGATAGACTCCCTGTTGTTTTGTGTCTCAGCTATGAGTTGTGAAACAGAAATTACTGAAGCCTTGATCCTTCTGGACCAGGAGAAACCGCTGGTGTTGGTTCATGAGCTTAGGTGAGTTCGATTTGAAGCCTTGACCTCTCTGGTCTGTTGCCCCCGATGTTTGGTCCTGATTATGGATAATCCCCCAGTTGCCTAAGTTGTGTCGGCTAAACTTGAAGCAGATTGTACTACCAACATTACATGCATATATAGTTATATCTTATATGCAAGCCCATGATTATAAACTGTGCTTTTAAGCACAATGAAAGAGGGCTATGGAATGAAATGTAAAGCACCCTTGATAAAAGATGCAATTAATTTTTCTTTTAAGCAGATGCAAAATCCACAAGGTCATAAAGTCCTAAAAAGCAGTGGTTAAATGTATTCTAAATCTAAAGACTGTTGGCCATAATTGAATGTAATGATTAATTCCTCACGGATCCTACAGGTTGGGATGTAAGATGGAGTAAGGGACAACTAATTCTAACTGTCCCCTAGAACCTCAAGTTACAGTTAGATGTGCACCCAATCATGGTGGTTATAGAAAAGATCCCCACGGATCTTGATTCAAGCTTGGATGTGAGTTGTGGACACTTTCTAAAGTCGAACGGGCACTCCTCAAATCAACTTATTCCATTTGTGGGACACCACCATTCCTTGTGTGTTTTCTGTCCAACATATGCTTAGGTGATTTTCCCTTTCCCCTTATCCAAAGTGTCATAGTGTTGAAGATTGTAAAGTCCTTCCCTTGTGCTAGCTTTGTCCTTTTCACCTTCACCCATTTCTAGCAAAATGGTCACGTCCATGAACTGAGTATACACTTGAGGGTCTTTCTCTTAGTAATTAATTGTTTTGATCCAGACTTATATTGGATGTATTAATGCTTGATCGCTAGTGAAATGTTACTTTATACTTTAGTCTTGCTATTGAAATAATTAAAGAAGCATATTTTATCCATTTGCACTTACAACATTAGTTAGTTTGAGCTTGGGTCATTATTTTGATCAATTTTGACATGGTCAACCTAGTTTGACCAAGTCAACCGCAGGATCCGGGAATGAGTTGGACCAATGATGTCCGAGATTGATTATTTGTGGTCCTATGGTGCCCACTTGATGGTTCCATGCATCAGACACAGGTTTTATGTGATGGTTTGATGGATGTTTATTATTATTATTATTATTACAGACCATTATTTTTATTGTTTGGGCACGGTTGAGCTTACAAATGATTATCCAGGTGGTCACATAGTTTATGAGTACTCGTATCTACTACAATTGGGCCTTCTGAGTCCATTGGCACACTTACTTATGAGTTTCAGGCACTTTCAGATGAGTTTATGATCATATTATCACTTTATTGCATATTTGCCATATAAAATGGCATGTCAGGACATTTTGAGATTATTTTGGTTCACCTAGGGCGCTACAGAGGGAGTATGGGGTCCATCCACTCGTTATTACCATATTACCATGCTACCAGATATTTTGGTGCAGTCATATTTGTTCCCAGGGCACCAGGAAGAGATATACAGGCATTTTATTATTCTATAGGTGATTTTTCTGAGGATAAAAAATGGAAGAAATGGCTCTTGAAAAAATTGATTTGGGAAATTGAGGTAAGGAATTGGCATGACGTTTTTTTAGAGGGTTTTTATGATTCATCCCACACCTTTCGGCACAACTTGCAACATTCAGTGAGGTCTACACACACTCCGGACTATTATTTGGGCATATTTATCATGTCACCGAGGGGCCACGATTTGGTCATATGGTCACAGTATGATATTATCTTGATTTATTATATGTTATTGTGCCATGGGGTCATGCTAGAGAAGGACATGTTACAGCTCCTAGCTCCACCCTGTGCTTATGTCATGAGTTCTAGTCACTTGTCATGTGGTGTGTCCCCCTAGGGTGTCTTAGTGAGTGTGCCCCCTCTATTTTTGAGTTGATCCATGTATTTTATTTCCGTCTCATCTTAGTCATTGATTGTCATTGTTATGTATTTTAATCTCAACCACTCACTCAAAAGGTGGTTAGGGTTTTGGTCTCTCTTATTCCTATTTAAGGAAGAGACACCCCTCATTGTAAACAAACTTTTGGCTCTGGATTTCTGGAAATAAAGAATTATTTTGGGAAAAATCTTGTGCCTTTGTTATAGATTGTTCTTGTGCTTGATTGTAGCTTTGATATCCTGTCCCATCCTTGTTGTTTGATGAGATATCCATGCTATACATTTTTTATTAGTGTGTGCTCTACAGGAGGGCGACTTCATTGGAGGATTTCGTGGGGTTTCTCTGGATCTCTTCACTGGATGAGTAAAATAATTAGGGAGTAGTCTTTATTGTATCTTTGATCAATATTTATGCTATTTGATTCTTCTTGCACCATTTACTTTCTCTTTCCGTAAATCAATTCTCATTGAGATTATCATCTGTAGGAAGGGGGGCGCACTAGTTGTTGGAGGAAAATAGATTTCATCTTGGAGACTATCGAATCAACTTGGAATTGCTTCGAGGGGGTCGGAACATCATTGCACTTGGCATCTGCAAGTCACAGGAGTTAAGTACCATTGTATTTCTTGAGTTATTTATCTATTCCATTAGTCCGCTGCTACTTCTTCTACAAATCCTAAGTCGCTACTTTATCTAAAAATTCCCTGGCTCATTTAATTTGGAGTATTGGGGAATATTTATGGGTTTTTATCCTTGGGCCTAGCCCCAGGTAGGTTCTCAAGGGCATCACCCTTGGTGGAGTCCATCTTGCACAATCCCCTAGGCATTGTTTTGCTACCCCAGTGCACTCCCAGACTTAGCCATTTTTTCTGAGACGTTTGATGCCAATTTTGACTTGTGAGCTAAGAGACTCTCATATTATTCACCAAGTCTCATCTAAAGGTACTAGGTAGCCTCATCTTGACCTTAACCATTCTACCTTGGACACATTTCCCAAGGAAGAATAAATCTTTCTCATTTGCTAGTGCCTTGATCCTAGATCTAGCTTCCATAATTATAAGTCACTTGTACTTTCACGTTGGGTCAGATTTACATCCTTTAAGCCTCTTGATCCAATCCTAATTCATCTTGTAACTTCATCCATAGATCTAGGGTTTATCATACCTTACACCTTGCATACTCTAGCTTGTTGGTTTGATCTGGTGTTTTGGTTAGATCTCTCGCGTCGGAAGTTGATTTGGGTCTCCCCCATTGCTATCTAAGGCTTTGATAGCATAAAATGAAGAGTGCCTCGATTGGCATGACAACCAGTCCATCTGGGGATCGAGGCCCTCTTAGGTCACCTCTTTAGTTGCCTATCTCCTCTACAATCCTGAATAGGATCATCTATTGGGGCAACTATTAGTTGTGTGATGACAGGGCCTAAAAGCTACGCCATTCAAGTCATGAAAGGGGGGGCCTACTAAGATGGAAGTATGAAAAGTTTCAAAGGAATATTGCTCCAAATGGGAAGACTATGGTTTGATATAAATAACAAATTCATTGGCCTTATCAATCTTGTAAATAACATAATGTTTTATTGGGTTTTGGTATAGACGCACCTTTTGAAAAGATACGATTAGTTATGGCATGGTTTGGACTTAAATAATGGTTATGTTCATTAGAAAATCAATGGCATCGTAGGAATGAACATTTGATGGGAAGCGATCACTATGGAAATCGTGAATATTCAGTTTATTTTATATATATATTGAGGTGACAAAACTTGTTTGCTATGATTTACGATGTGATTATGTGGGGACCTTTTGTGCATTCGTTGTTTTATATGGCAGGGTTTGATTAAGGTCTTCGCCTTCAGATCCAAATGGCTTCAATGGATTAATATTATAGTGCATGCATTTGATGTGTTGGATGTTTAAGTGGGAATTGGACATTGTTTTTGACACACTCCTTGGCAAGTCATTTTCCCAAAGTGCGGTGCATTTATCACCCAAGATCACAATGGATAAAGTGCTGCAGTTGAGTGAGTGGTGCATTTACTTTGTTATCTGTCCGCCATTGATTTGAAACACAGTAAATGCGATACATAGTGAGAATTGCCAACCCGATTTTTTAGCTTTCTATTAGTTCATTCAGTTTTTTATGGCATTCAATGCTTCGTACCACGATATGAACCGAGTTAACTTACCAAGAGGATATCATGGGATTTCATATTGTGCTTGTTTTATCACGACAATTTTTTTTGTTATCTTTCTTCTTCACAGTTGTGCAAAAGCAGAGAAACCAGCGTGCTTGGAGGACCGACCTTTGGATAGCTTGGTAAATAAACACAATAATTCCTCCTTGGCAGGTATGTAAAGTGACCCCTGGTTTACCTACTATGCATCTTCATGGAAATTGACTTCTTGAGTTGTTAGACTACATTTGTGTGTCCCTTTACATGTTCTTATCATCAACCTGTCGAAATCCAAATATCTTATTTCAATTGGCATGTGGCACATTTCAGTATGGGCATGTCATATTTGAATTCTATCTTATTACCCTAGATGCCACGGAATCATAAAACCCTAAAATTTGAACCCTATCCTTTAATCTTTCCACCCTCCATTCTCTAAGAATCGTAAGTAATGGAGTGATAAGTTATTAAATAGAAATCGAAATGTGATGAAGGAAAAATTCTGCAGTTAATATTGGTTGGGTAATAGGGTTTTTAATAAGGGAATATATATATATTCATTTGAAATGAGCTCAAGTTTTAACAAATATTAAGTCTTTGATATGCATGGTTCATGTTTACAATCCCTCCGCTCAACCGAGCTTTGAATGATTCCAACTTCAAAACTTAAATGTCAAAAACTTATGTTGAAATTTGACTTTTGCCATACAAATTTTTATCAATCATGGCATAAATATCGTGGTTGACATAAGATCACTATCAACCTAGTTATAAGCAAGGGTTTTTATGAAATTATTTTAGCACTATGGGTTTGAATCGTGATGATTCCAAAATCCAAGTTGTCACCGATGGAAAAAAATCAGAGAATTTATAATTTTGAAAAATTGTTCAAGTGCTCAGTCTGTTCAGAGCACAGTCATATGGATTAAACTGTTATCACCATCGAAGGTCTTTCCTAATCCCTCACGTGTTTGAACTCCATTTCACTCTTGCACAATTTGAAAGTCATTCTCTTGTTAGTTTTCGTCATATTCACTCCATTTCATTCCCTTTCCCATCTATCCAAATCTTTTTAGCAGTTGTTCAAATCAATCTGATATCAATTTCCTCCGACTCCTTTTCAATAGATTTGTATAGTGTGGATTTTGTAAGGATGATCTTACCCATGATCCAGACTTTCCCCTTTGTCTCTTCTCAAATTTGGTAATTCTCCATGAATTGAAATTAACCCCAAGCGAAGAATTTGATGAGAATTAAATAGTTTGGTTTCATGGATATGAGTGTCACTTGTTAAGCTAATGCATTATTGTTTTTTTAGTCATTACTCCAAAATGTTTAATGATAACTCTGTTGTCAAATCTAATCGACTTTATGGAATTTCAAGGTTGAGGATTAAAATAATTGTTCATGAGCGTTAGTTGCAATTCGATGTCAATTGATTTCAAAGATTGAAACCGGGTCATCGTGATGGATTATTATGACAAGGATGAATGAACGATAAGACATGATTTAGGGTTTGGTTACAACAAACAAGATTCCGACCCGCCATAGATGAATTTATCGTCTTCAGTAATTGTTATGGAATTTGCAACATGGACATTGAGTGATAGTACTGTGAGTTTAACCAAATCAACTCCATAGAATCTCAAGATTGCAGTTAAGAGGTAATTGTTCATTCACAGTGGGTGCTGTTTGTAGTTCGATGTCAGTTGGTTTTAAGGATTCAATAAAATTTATCATGCTACATTCCTTTGATAGTGATGATTGAAGAATAAGAATTGGTTTTGAGCTACAACATTATATTTTTCATCTCAGAGAATTGTTTTTCCCATCATATCATTTCCCAACTCCTCATTTGCAACCCTATCTCGATGCCTTACCTACGCAAACTTTATAGCAATGCTTGCATGAAATGATATCAATATTGCAATGATAGGTATTAAAGAGGATTGAGTGGTTGATTGTCACTTTATACATAAATGTTTTTTTCATTAAAATTTATGTATATGAAATACTTGCTCAATATTGATGTGTTTTCAGCCATGAGTTTTCATAGTAGAGGTTCTAGAAGGTTTGTAAGAGGAAGAGGTGGCAAAGGGTAGTATTTGTGGCAGCATGGGGAAGATAAGAAAATAAGGTTTTCAATACATTTTGATGCTAATTCCAATGAGTTCACTCAGCTGGAATGGGTTGGCCATCTTTACCTTGGACCTCGACATGCTCCACCTTCGCATCATTCAATCCCTCCACATGTGTCCCAAGCTCCTTTACCCCTCCCCAATTCTGTTGAATTGCCTAATCATTACTCTGTCCATAAATCTACTTCGGATGTTCTTCCTCCTTCTCCATAAGCTAAGACAACAAGATGGGGGGATCTGGAGCCCCCTATACCATCAGCTGCTAGTTCAACATCCGCTAGTCATCATGCAAACTCCCCATACATCTAAAAAATCCACCAAAATCTATTGAACAACCCGTAGAATTGGAGCATGTGGCCTATCCCCCTTCTTCCTCCAATTCCTGCTCCAAAACAACCAAATGAAGAGGAACCTGAAGTTCCAATTAATGCAGAAGGAGAAGAAGTGAATGTAGTTCCAACACCATCTTTAAGGTTTACATGGTTTCGTCTTCCATTCATGCGTTTTATATCTAAATTGTTTGGGAAAAGGTCTTAGTTGTGATGGTATAGTGGTTGTGACTTTGATGTATCAAACTTGGTGAACTTGTGAAATTTTGTTGAATAGGTCATGCAACACAATTTTGTTAAGATTTCATTAACACATGGCTAAAATATCTTTTGAGCAAACTTTATTTAAAAGTAGGTTTATATGAGAGCATGTCAAATTTTGATGTTACAAGTGGCATATTTTGTGATGGTTGCATTAAACAGTCATATAAACAGGTTATATTTTGAATAATACACAGGTTTTGGGAATCAAAAGGAGTATGAAAGGTTTTTATATGTGTGGCTTTGAATAACTAGTGGGTCCCCTCTTTTCGAGTGACTATTCCTAATGTTGCTAGACTCCTTTAAGTATATAAAGTCTAAAGCTAACTTAGCTTTCCCTTTATTTCGATGGTTACTTTAGATTGAATCCTCATTACACTTGTCTCATTTGTGTTTTTTTTTATAAATTATTTATATAAAAAAAAGTTTTTAAAGAATAAGTTGCATAATTGTTTCTTGAAGGAGAAGGTATAAACAGATGGTCCATCGAAGAAAAGAGGCTAATCGTCCCTATGCTATGGTATGCTAAGAGCATGATTTTGAGTTTCTAAATTCCGCATTTTAAGATTATACGGTGTCTTTAACGTCTGATATTTCTATGATAGCAGGAGTCTTCGCTAAGTGGTAAATTGGTGATCTTGAATTGATAAATGTTGTGAAAGGTATCTTTCCTGCCATTTTTAATGATATTTTAGAAGGTTTTCTTGTAACTTGCCATTGTTTGGTAGCTTTGGTTGCAATGAACCATTCCAACTGTGGTCATTATTGATAGATTCTATCGGGCAGCTTGTTAGGATATTTAGACACTTAGGAGTTAGTTAAGATCAACTTGTGTAATATATCCGTTAGGGATAGTGTGTTTCTTTAGTATGCATTTGTAAATACTTAATCCGACGGTCACGATATGTTTCCGACATAGAGTGATCCGACGGCTCAACTTCTCTTAGATCAAACCTAACCTTGATCCGTGGCTTAACACCCGATTGGTCCATGATCTCTATTTAAAGAGCATGGAGGGTCATTGTTTAGTTGATCGATTATGAGAAGCTCATTTGTAACTTTCTTTCTTTGCATAATAAATTGTCCCGTAGAAGCTATTTGGTCGGGGTCGTGGAGTGTTTCCCTCAAGAGGGTTTAAACCACGTCAAAACATCGGTGTGTTGATCTGTGATCTGTTTGTGTGAAGTGGTTGCTCTTGGTGTTCGGTCCTTTGGTAGTACCCTGTGTACCCAAACATATTGGTCTGTATTTTGTATTGTATTTATCACTGCACACTGATTAAGCGGTTTAGAAATGCTCATTAGTTGTGAAAGGACAAATCTTGGTCCAAAGATACAGATAATTATCAGAGTGTAATTTTGAAGCAGTCATTAATAAATTGAAAAAAAAACTCTTGTGTTCCATATTTTCTTTTTCTTTATTTTATACCAGACTTGTTACAGTTGAATGGGTGTTGTTTTATTTTACTTCTAAGTTGTATAAATGATTGTGTTTTATAGTTGCTAAACCATGTTTGTATATGTGTATTTGATTAGCTGTTCATATTTGCTACAAGTTTCAAATCTTGTTTAAGTTTACATGTGTTTCTTTTTGTGAACTGTTCATTTAAGCCTTGTCTTTATGATATAAAAAAAGAATCTGCATATTACAAATCCCCTGAAATCTACATGAGGGTGGAGATTTGTATATTTCCTGAAGGCTATAAACTTAGGGTGTTCATTCTCGTTCTTCATAGTCTAACCAACTGTGAGGCCCGAAATATTTGAAGTGGAACACATAATTTCCAGCATCAACACATACAACAATACTTTCTAGTACCGGTTTAACCAGCACCAATCCACCAGCTCGAGACAACCACATATAGAACCAATAGGAAACCATATCTTCTACTTTCTTGTATAACCATAACTAGTCTACAAATATGTATCAATTGGTTTTAAATTGAAGTCCAAATATTTTACTCCTTGATCCAATGGGGTTGAGGGCAATGAAAATACTTGTGCAACATGTCTCTCCATGTCTAATTCTATCCCATTAAAGAGAATACAGGACTTATTAGTGTTCACTACCATTCGAATAGCTCAACAATAAATGTTTCTTATAATGCTTTAATTCCCTTAAAGTTCCTTTCCCAAAAAACAATATATCATTGACAAATAATAGGTGGGAAATGAACACTGGGTTGGCAGGTGCGGGGGGAGTTCTTCTGGACTCCGATGGAAACAAGCTGACTGACTACGCTTGAGGGATTGGAAGACATACAAATAATGCCGTGGAGTGGCTGGCCTTACTCAAAGGCATTGATATTGCTAAGCAAAATCACATTTAGGACCTTGTAGCCATTGGAGACTCCCTTCTTGTGATTCAAGAAGCTAGGGCCTTAGCGAATAAGGTCCGTAAACCATCCTCCAAGTATCACTATCATTTCTTCCACAAGATCAAGGATCTAAATTCTATATCTCTCTACCACATTCTAAGGAACAATAACAATCAAGTTGACACCATGGCAAATGTAGGAGCAGGGTTAAACTGCGGTATTATGGTTAGAAACAGACAAGCCATTGCAAATAATTGGGTCCCTTAAGGTTTTGGATCACCTTAGATATTCCAGCATCCACACCTTTCAGCTAACTTGCCAAAGTCTCATTGGACTAACGATGGCCTCCACAAATGTTTGGATGATTTTAATAAGGGTCATGATCGATATCTCTCCTCAATCCCATCTTCCGTTCCCAAGACACAAGCGATGACGCCTTCTAGCTGGCCCCTACTGTCTCGCATACAAGAATTTATTGTGTGCAAGTGGCAGGGATGCCTGGGCATATTTCAAGACCATGGACGATGGAATTTCTCATTCAATCCTTCTCTACATTCTCAGGATTTCGAAGAGTTTTTGGTACAGGCATTTCGAATTTAGGTGCAGCATGGATTGTGGAAGTAATGGTGGAAACTCTGGGCTCTGCCTCCCGTCACTGCAATGCCGACAGTGTAAGACTCACATTCAGATTAATTCAGATGGTTATGGTCTAAAGCGTTACCTCTCTGCCCTTGAGGTGGTGCAGGGGAACGGGCACAGTGAGAAAGACGGGAAAGGTTCCCTTGCCAATAAAATGAAGCATGTCCATCGTGGGCAACCTATAAACTCGGAGCTCGGTAGAGGGTGGCTGCATCAGGACGTGGGACAGGGGATTGGGAACCTCGCTAATGGTGCTCAGCATGGTTATGAACTTGGTTTTGCGAAAAATTGTCGCCCCTCTGATATTGGTTCCAATTCAATCTTTGGTGCTCCTTTGCAACATGGTTCTCTGCAGCAATTGCGTGGCAGCAATGGGGAAATTGGCACTAGCAAACTCTGGAATTCGGTTGAAGAAACGGCGGGTATTGTGAATCTGGACTCACCTTAAGGACCGAAAATTCCTCCCCCTGGTGTGCTGTCTCATCTGCAAGACATTGAATCTTAGGTATGCCGGTTGAGAGGTGAAAATAAAGATCTGAAAAAAGGCTCTCTCTCACCTTGCCTCCCTTGTTGAAGTTTCTATTTCTGATGCTAGAAACTCAAACAACAATATGAAGGAACAGTTTGATAGTATGGTTGGCAAAATGGAGTCCATGCACACCTACCTTAGGATCGTCAAAGCCAAGGTAGACTGTATTAGAACCAACAAGAGAAACAACCCTTCTGCGATCCTGGGTATGGATGATAATGAGAATTTGGTTGCAGGTAGCAAGAAAAAAACTCGACGCTCAGCAGACAAATGAGCACTAGACTTTCTATGTTTTTGTCTATCTTTATTATGTGATCGGAGATATAGCAGGCTGTCTTCTTTCCTTGTTCGGTTAGCTACTTCACTGAAATGTAAAGACTGGTTATGAGGTGTCCACTTCCCTCCTTTTTGTTGGGTACAGTCTTCCCAATTTTTGTAACTGTCCTACCTATTTTAATATAATGCTTCTACCCGTTTGTAAAAAAAATAATAAGTGGGAAATGAACACAATACTTGTTGCTCTTATGCCCAAGATGGATCCTTCTAATTTGGCCTCTTTCATCAATCTACACATAATTGTTCTACTAATAGAAACAAGAAAGGAGATAATGACATCCTTGTGTGACACCTCTTGATGTGTTCAAAAAAACCCAAGGGTGAATTGTTGATTAGAATAGCATTAGAGGTAGAGGATGTTCGACTAAATCATAGTATTTTAGAGTGTAGATTTTCATAGTTGATAAAATTCATTGTGATATCTTATGGAATAAACTGCGTTGATGGAGTGAAATTTTCCTTATATCGACTAAAACATGGTATTTTAGAGTGTAGATTTTCACCGTTGATAAATTCACTATGAGATCTTCTTGAATAAACTATGTTGATGGAGTGAACACTCCACCATGGAAGGGATATGGAAACAAACTCAATTGCTTTTCGAAATCTCAAGATGAAGAAGACATAAATATACTCGTTGCTCCATTACCCATCCTCGTCCCAATCTTTGGATTTAGATCTTGTGCCCTGATGATGGACCCACTTTGAGGAATTCCTAAACATTGGCTTGGTTTCAAAAATTTTACACAGGTTTCCATTTGTTTTCTTTCTTATGTATTCACCTATGAACCTGGATTCTATGATCTCTGCAATTCAATCCCACCATGGAAGGGATATGACAATAGACTTAATCGCTTTTGGGAATCTCTGTATGAAGAGGAGATACTCATTTCTCCACTATTTAGCCTCATCCCAATATTTGGATTGAGATCTTGTGCCTTGATGATGTTATCACCTCAAGGATGTCCGAAACGTTGGCTTGGTTTCAAATTTTTTACACAAGTTTCCTTTTGTTTTCTTATGCATTCACCTGTGAACATGGATTCTATGATCTCTGCAATTCAATCCCTCCACGGAAGGGATACAGTAGCAAACTCAATCGCTTTTAGAAATATCAGGATGAAGAGGACGAAAATATACTCGTTGCTCCCCTATTCATCCTCATCCAATCTTTGGATTGAGATATGATGCCCTGATGATGGGCTCATCTTGAGGAAGTCTAAAACGTTGGCTTCGTTTCAAAAATTTTACATAGGTTTCTATTTTTTTTCTTATGCATTCACCTATGAATATGGATTCTATGATCTCTGCAATTCAATCCCACCATAGAAGGGATATAGCAATAGACTCAACGGCTTTTGGGAATCTTAGGATGAAGAGGAAAAAAATATACTCGTTTCTCCACTATTCATCCTCATCCCAATATTTGGATTGAGATACCGTGCCCTGATGATGGACTCACTTTAAGGAAGTCCGAAATGTTGTCTTGGTTTCAAAAAATTTACATAGGTTTTCATTTGTTTTCTTTTGTGTTCACCTGTGAACATGTATTCTATGATATTTGCCATTGAATCCCACCATGGAAGGGATATGGCAATAGACTAAATTGCTTTTGGGAATCTCGGGATGAAGAGGATGAAAATATACTTGTTGCTCAACTATTCATCCTCATCCCAATCTTTATATTGAGATCTCGTGCCTTAATGATGGGCTCACTTTGAGGAAGTCTGAAACGTTGGCTTGCTTTCAAAAAAATTACCCAGGTTTTCATTTGTTTTCTTATGCATTCACCTGTGAACATGGATTCTATGATCGCTGCAATTAAATCCCACCACGGAAGGGATACAACAACAGACAATCACTTTTGGGAATCTCAAGATGAAGAGGACGGAATTATACTCGTTGCTCCACTATTCATCCTCATCTCAATCTTTGGATTGAGATATTGTTCCCCGATGATGGAATCAACTTGAGGAAGTCCGAAACATTGGCTTGGTTTCTAAAATTTTACACAAGTTTTAGTTTGTTTTCTTATGCATTCACTCGTGCGCATGGATTCTATGATCTATGCAATTCAATCCCACCATGGAAGGGATACAATAGTATACTCATTGGGAATATCGAGATGAAGAGGATGAAAATATACTCGTTGCTCCACTATTCATCCTCATCCCAATATTTGGATTGAGATCTCTTGCCCTAATGATGGAATCGCCTTGAGGAAGTCCAAAACGTTGGCTTGGTTTCATAAATTTTACACGGGTTTCCATGTGTTTTTTTAACAATGAGGAGTAGTAGAGAGAGGCCTTGCCTAGAAATTTAAAGGGTAATAAGAGCTGAGATAGGCATTAGTAGCTTTGACTAGTAATCCGTTAAAATAAAAGGTAAAAGGGGTCTTAAGGACGATAGGATAATTAATAATGAATTAAATTAAAATAATTAGTAGATAATAAAAAATGAAATAAATGATATTAAAATTATAAGGAGGTTAGAGTTAAAGAAGGGGACTCAAATCAGACATAACCATTAATAAAGGAAAAGTCAATTAAACAAAATGGAGAATAAAATACAATAACATAATAATATAAATAGTTGTGAAATAAATTTAGGGAAGGGAGGTTAGGGTCAAAGAGGGGCACAAGTTGAAATTGGGAGTCAAGGGTATTAACAATAAAAGGGGGACCTGATTGACAGACTAGAACCTTCCTCTGCACGGCTGATCGGCGGCCCTAACCAAATCTCGGCTGACGAGGTTGGGCTCAGCCCACCTGAGCTATTTTTTCCTATACTGGTCACTCTGCCACGGTCGATTGGCGACCTGGTGTTATCCCTATCGAGAGACTACTGCCATTTGGAGCCTTTCTGGCGTTTGTTATCTCGTCCCCTGCCATTCTCACATGCGTTTGAGATTGGATTAGGGGTTGGTGCGCTCTCATGGGACCCACTGGAGGTGGACCTCCATTCACTCTGCATGCAACAGAAGTCGAAGCTTTCAAGAGATTCATCAACGCACATGGGAAAAAGCTGGTGCTCCAACCGGTTCCTAAGTTTGTAAAGAAATTTGAGGTTGTTCCGACAATCGCCCTTCCACCAGATCAACCTATGAGAGTAGCTATTTCCCTGGCAGATCGGGCATTGGTGGTACAGTTCTCAGGGATTTGTCCCTCTCCTCGCACAACAGACAATGGGATCCCAAAAAACTGGAGGCCTCTAATCTCTGTCAGCGTCACCTCCTATGTAGTAGGCAGAGGCTTCTTCCTCTTTGAATTCATTTCAAAAGATGACATGGACTTGATCTTCAGAAGCGGTCCTTACTTCATGGGACCACAAGGACTGTATCTAAACCGGTGAACACCTGATTTTAATCCATCCCTAGATGTACCCAAAGCAATTCTTGTATGGGTTCGCTTGCCCAGTTTATCGATCTAGTGCTGGAATTCTCCGTCTCTGCAATCAATAGGGAATGGGATAGGGAAATACATATATCAAGTCGATCCCAAGGGTCAGTACTCCTGGGCCTGGATCTGCATGGAAGTGGATTTAGAAGCTGGCCTCCCTGAAGCTGTGAAATTCTATAGGATAGATCTCAAAGCTAGAGCAAACCTCACTAATTCCACTCAAGAATTGCAGAGAATAAGAAGAAGAAGAATTGAATCAATATTCACTCATAAACTCATAAATGGTGAAATCTGCAGTATAATCATACATTAGCTGTAAGATGGCACTGTGAAACTGAATACAAACTGAATACTGTTAAATGAATTCGAATACACCTAAGGTCATTCGAAATCTCCTCAATGTGTGGCTTGGATAGCGTTGGAGACATCACCCAATCAGTGGTAGTAGTCACAAATAGTCAAATATAAGTCAAATGAGTCTAACTGATACATGTGAGCATAAATCAAGGGAAGGAGACTCCAAGGAGGGTGCATGAGGCTGTCAGTAGGTCAAGTGGCACTCTGATACAGACAACTGGAAGCTATAGGAAGTTAAACTGAGCAATAAATGCATGAATTGGGAAAACAATGATGGAACTGACTGTTGGAATCCAAGTAGGTGTAGTAGGGCGCATTTGTCATCCAGGTGAGAAAAAAAGGCGCACTAGGTAGGTAGGAGGGCTACTGAGGGCTAAAAACAGACTCTAGGGGGCTGAAAATAGGCTCCAGGTGTTGGGGAGACTACCATACTGATGGCTGGATGCATGCAGTATGCATGCAAATATAAATAATGATGGTGATAATATTCCAACACCCCCGTGCAAGCCAAACTATGAGGAAGTAACAAAAAACTAGTAGTAGGGCCCTAGTAACTAAGAACATAGGTCACCCCGTACAACAATCTAAATAAATAAAGTGAGGAAAGAGGGAAAACCCAGTGGGAAGAAACACCCCTCAATATAGACTGTAAGTGCTAATGTAGCATGGCATCACTCACCCCAGAAGGAGGCAAGTGACCTTCTTTACCGAAGAAGGATCGATCGACAAGAAATGGATCACTATGTGTATGATCAATGTGAGAAGGATGAAACCTTCTATTATGAAAATAAGATCTGGTTCTCCTTTGATCAAGTGGATCACCAACAAGATCTCTGGCAGATCTAAGAGTAGTGGCTGCCCATCTAGGAAGAGGAGGATCTGTAGGTGGTAGATCATAAAGTTCTTATGGATCTGGATCTTCCATTTGCTCATCTTCACTGTCAGTTGCTAGATCTTCAGGTTCTTGTGGATTTGGATCTAGCATTCGCTCTTTATCATCTTCACTTTCAGATTCAGAATCTGAACTCTCATGAGATGAAGCTTCGCTCTCTTGCTCATCAAGCAGTGGTGGTGTGGTAGGCAATCTCTCTTGCTCAACAGGATGAGCATCATGCAATGGCCATTCCTCAAATTGTACACTCCTATCAAGGAATGTTGTCATAGTAGATGGATCAAGAAGCTTGTAGGCCTTTTCACTCAATGCATAACCCACCAGTATACACTCTTTGCTTTGTGGATCTAGGGCTCTCCTTTTCTCTCTTGGAATCCTTTCCCATGCTTTGGATCCAAACACTCTAAGATGGATACATCGGGTTTGTAACCCATCCATGCTTCGAAAGGAGTCATATTTTCCAGTCCTTTGTGAGGGACTCTGTTTTGAAGGTAGGCAGCACAGTTGATGGTTTCTACCCAACGACTAGGGTGCAACCCTTTCGACTTTAGCATGCAGGTTGCCATCTCCTGTAATGTTCTGTTCTTTCGCTCCGCAGCACCATTTTGTTGTGGTGTGTAGGGAACAGTATCTGCATCTCTATGCCTTCATCGGCAGAAAAGGATTGGAAGTCACCCTTGACATACTCTCCTCCATTATAAGTGCAAAGGGCCTTGATCTTTCTATCTGAAAACGTTTCTGCAGAAGACTTGAAAAACTTAAAGTGTCCAAACACTTCTGATTTTAATCCGAGAAAGTATACCCTTGTAAATCTTGAATAATCATCAATAAAAGTAAGAATATACCTTGCCTTGTTCAAAGATAGATATGGAAATGGCCTTGCAACATCACTGTGAATCAGATCTAGAGGTTGAGAGGATCTTCTTGCCTTTCCTTTCTCAAACTTCTTTTTCGGATGCTTGCCCATCAAGCAACCCTTACAATTTCCCCTGGAAAACTTGATTTTGGGTAGTCCTTGAACCATCTCTTGAGTGTGCATATCTTGCAGGTACTTGTAGTTGAGATGCCCAAATCTTTCATGCCATAGCCTACTCTCTTCATTTGCATGTGTGTGAAGAGTAGACTGTTTGGAGAGAGGTAGAAAGTGAGAGAACTCATAGAGTTTCGACTGGTGGTTTGCAACACCTTTTGCAATGATATTTCCTGATACCATGTCTTGTATTTCGACCTCATTTGGAGAGAAGATCACCCTCTTGGGATCTCCAGTATGGGTCATCTGGTAGACTAAAAGTAGATTGGCAGTAAGTGTAGGAACATAGAGCACATCTGATAAGTACCCATGATCAAGTTTGATCCTCCCAATCCTCTCAGAGGAGACCTCATAATCATTTTCCAACATGATTGAAGGCTCAACAGTGCATTTGAAACCATAAAAGAGATCTTTGGAGGAAGACATGTGTCTTGATGCTCCTGAATCAATGATGAAGGAGGACTCTCTTGATGCACCCACCGTGAGAGCATGGCACCTCTCCTTGTCCTCGGATCTTGAAGGTTCAACTTCTTTCTTCCTAGCACATGCAGGTACTGGAAGGTTATTCTTTTCAAGTAACTGAGCCATCAAATCTATAGTATTCTTCCTACAGGCACTCTCAGGATGAAATCCTTTATTGCAATAGGTACATTTGGATTTCTCCTTATGAGATTGCTTGCCCTTCTTGGAATTCAAAGCCCCTTCTAACTGGCAGGGAGCCTCCTTTTGATTCTGCTCATTCGACTTTCTATCTGGAACTTTTTGCTTGCCTTTTCCATTCACTCTCTTCACTTCAGTAGCTGCAAGTGTTGAATCCATCTTGGTTTTGATCATTCCCATATGAATCAACTTCTCCTCCTCTTGTGTGAGAGACTGGATGAATTCATCAAGAGTGGGAAACTTCCATTTTGGGATGGATAGCTGCGCTGTCTGAAAGGTAGAGACAATTATTGAGTAGTTAGGGCCCAATTTTGATAGTATGGCATGGATTAGTTGCTTCTCTTCTTTCTCTATTCCATATCTCTTCAATTGTGAAATCATATTTTTGAACTTGGTAAGAAACTCATTGATTGAGTCGAAACTGCAAGGGCTCAGTGAAATAAGCTCATTTTCCAACTTGTGACCTTTCAAGTCATCTTTCTGTCCAAGAACAGATTCGAGCTTGTCCCAAACTTTTTTTGGAGTCACAAAATCAATTACATGAAAATGGAGGTCTTTGAAAATGTTGAGTAGCAATCCTATTGCTTCATCAAGTTTATCCGAGTACTTTGATTTCTTTACTACACTAGTGGTTTCGACTGCAGTCCCATTCAATACTCTAGAAAGATTTTTGGACTTCATGAAGATGTCCATCTTGGCTTTCCATTCGACATAATTGAAGGAGTTCAGTTTTAGATCCATGTTTGTTGTTGAAGTCGAATTGAAGATGAATTCGAATGATGGAATAAACCTGCAAAACAAATGAAATTATTGATGGAGATTTGCTGCAAATTGAGAGAACACTGCCTTAGGAAAATAAGCACATGTGACTGGATCCTTCACACCTGGATAGACCTCATTGGATTGCTCCAGTGAATTCAAGACAATTGCACTAGGAATTGCTGTGGAAATCTAGAGTCTTCTGGTGCTCATTGAAAGACAACTGCTCAATGAATTGCTGCAACTGTTGCAATTCGAATAGCTGAATCCAGCTCTGATACCATGTGCAATTCTATAGGATAGATCTCACAGCTAGAGCAAACCTCACTAATTCCACTCAAGAATTGCAGAGAAGAAGAAGAAGAAGAATTGAATCAATATTCACTCATAAACTCAGAAATGGTGAAATCTGCAGTATAATCATACAGCAGCTATAAGTTGGCACTGTGAAACTAAATAAAAACTCAATACTGTCAAATGAATTCGAATACACCTAAGTTCATTCAAATTCTCCTCAATGTGTGGCTTGGATAGCATTGGAGACATCACCCAATCAGTGGTAGTAGTCACAAATAGTCAAATATCAGTCAAATGAGTCTAACTGAGTCTAACTGAGCCATGTGAACACAAATCAAGGGAAGGAGACTCCAAGGAGGGCGCATGAGGCTGTCAGTAGGTCAAGTGTCACTCCGATATAGACAACTGGAAGCTACAGGCAGTTAAAATAAGCAATAAATGCATGAACTGGGAAATCAATGCTGGAACTGACTGTTGGAATCCAAGTAGGTGTAGTAGGGCGCATTTTTCATCCAGGCGAGGAAAAAAATGCGCACTAGGTAGGTAGGAGGGATACTAAGGGCTAAAAACAGGCTCTAGGGAGATGAAAATAGGCTTCAGGTGTTGGGGAGACTACCATACTGATGACTGGATACATGCAGAATGCACGCAAAGCATGCAAATATAAATAATGATGGTGAGAATATTCCAACAGAAGCCGTCAAGTTCATTGTAGGGGAATGGCATCATTTTCAGAATCTGGACTACGAACAGTTACCATTTAAATGAAGAAGCTGCCATGCACATGTTGACTTCCAAAAGACCCAAAGGCTCAATCAAATAAGCAAGAAAAAGAGGCAGGGGAAGGATGGCAACTAGCAAAAAGATCAAAGGCAAATCCAAAAAACTCTCTCAAAAAAGATGGCATCACTCCTAACCCGTCCATAGCCAAATACGAGAAGGAACAAGAACCTCCAAAGGAAAAACTTCCGACAGGAAGCAAATCTGAACTGTTAGGAAATCAAGAACTTGAGGCCAGTGCTCCGGATGATCCCTTAGAAAAAAAACATAAAGCTCGCATAGGTGGAAAATCAAGGAAACAAGGAATTCTCGTCCCCTCAGGAACAAGGCAAAAAAATAGACAGCCATGAACTAGAAACAAAGGAAGAAGACACAGAGGAAGAGTAATGAGAAATAGAATCATCTCAAAAATCCATTCAACAAGTTACTTGAGGAAGGAAATCGACAAAGGAAATAAGAGAAAGGTCCACATACAAAGAGAAGCTCCAGGGCTCCAAACCCACCTTGGAAAAAATGTTAAACACTCATAGTGCAAGACACCAGGGGCACCCTTCCAAAGGGGCTTCTTCCATTCCAAGAAAGTAAGCGATGAAGGTAGTCTCATGGAATTATAGGGGGTTGGGAAGTAGATCCAAGGAAGAGTCGATGAAATATCTCCTTCACATTTCAAGCCTGGACATTCTACTTATCTAGGAGACTAAAATGGAGGAACTAGCCTTCCTCCAAACAATCAATTTTTTTTGGAAAAATGGACACGGAATAGCGATCAGTGCAAGAGGAGCCTCCAGAGGATTAGGCACCTTGTGGGACAAGGACAAATTTGAGCTATTGGCCTCTGACATCTGCATTCACTGGATTTACACTAAACTCCTCCACAAGGAGTCAGATTTCCAGATCTTCCTGTTTAATATTTATGTCCCGAATCTTATCTCCGAAAAAAAGACTACTGGAATCTCATCCAAGACTACCTCAGGTTTCACCCATTGGAGAATATTGTCTTAGCTGGAGATCTAAATGTAACTCTGTTCGTTGAGGAAAAAAGA
Organism: Larix kaempferi; assembly: GCA_027924585.1. Classification (NCBI taxonomy): domain Eukaryota; kingdom Viridiplantae; phylum Streptophyta; class Pinopsida; order Pinales; family Pinaceae; genus Larix; species Larix kaempferi. Next base: position 37,178,622 of record BSBM01001229.1, on the reverse strand, counting down.
GGGGGATCCATTGTAAGAGACTCATTTCAAGAAACAATGGAAGATCTCATGCATGAATGGGAGCTTGAAGACATTAATCCCTCCAAAGGTAAATTCACATGGACGAACAAGAGAATGGGCCCAGGGCATATTGCCGCTAGATTGGGTAGATCTTGTCCAGAGCTCCTTTCTCCTTCTTGGATTGGATGTCGACTCTAAAATTCTTCCCTTCAACATATCTGATCACAAGCCTATTCTTTTAGTAATCTCCAAAGACAAAAATTTGGGGCCAATCCCCTTCAGGTTCAACCCATCTTGGATTCAGAAGGAAGGATTCCATGAGATTGTCCTCAAAGCCTGGTCGAGACCAGTAATAGGATCACCTTTCTATGTATGGGAATTAAAACTGAGGCGACTTAAAAAAGAAATAAAGTATTGGGCCAAAAACATAAAACCTCCTTCAAACCAGAGGATGGAAGCCCAAATCAGCTGGAAAATCATCAAATTCTTTTGGAAGAAATTTTGATCAACAATGAGAATATGGAACATGAAATGGAACTTCAAAGAAAGCTACATGTGGCATGTAGAGAGGAGGAAGACTATTAGAGGCAGAAATCGAGAAGTCTTTGGCTTCAGGCCGATGACAAGAACACCAGTTATTTCCACAAGCAAGGTGAAGCAAGGAGGCAATATAATTCTGTTAAAGAAATTCAAAACAACAACCAGATCATAAAGGACTTCAGCGATATTAAACACATTGCTCATCTCCACTTCAAAGAGCTATATTCAGAAAATATTCAAGATCAGGATGAAAGAAGGAAGAAAATTATTGAACTTGTCCCAAATATGGTAATGCAAGATATCAACCAAAAACTTACAGCTTTGGTAACGAGAAAAGAAATCAAGACAGCGCTGGGACATATGGAACTGGACAAAGGCCCTGGTCCGGACGGCTTTTCCGCTAGGTTCATAAAAGCTTGTTTTCCAATCATCAAAAAATATTTACATAGAATGGTCTTAAAATCTCAAAAGTGTCATAAGATCGGTGGGAGCACAAATTCAACATTCTTAGCGCGGATTCCTATAGAAAAAGGATCCATCTCCTTTGATTGATACCGGCCAATCTCATTATGCAATATTGGATATAAGCTCATCAGAAAAGTAATCGCCAATCGAGTCAAAGACATACTCCATGCCATCATTCCAGAGAATTAATGGGGTTCATCAAAGGCATAAACATTGTTGATAACATCATCCTAGTCCATCGAGGGGAAAAAGGTATGATTGTCAAATTAGACTTATCTAATTCTTTCGACCGGGTTTGGCATGAATTTTTGTTTCATGTAATGCTCCAATTCGGATTTGCCCCAGATTTCATCAATTCGGTAAAGGCTTGTATAGGCTCCCCTTGGATAGCCCCATTGATCAATGGGCGAGCTGTTGATTTCTTCCAAGCCAGTAGGGGGCTGCACTAAGGATTCCCAATGTCACCTTTGTTGTATGCCATACAAGCTTCAGTCCTTAGCTTTCAACTAGAGCACTGTCAAATCCAAGAAGAGCTATTGGAAATCACAATAGCTCATGGAGTCAAAGAAATCAATCATGCTCAGTTCGCAGATGACACGCTCCTACTTGGAGGAGCTAGTAAAATTACTACTATGAGAATCAAAAGGGAGCTCGATCTCTACAAGGAAGCTTCGGGTAGTCAGATAAACTACAGAAAAATCCAAATATATGGGTGGAATTGTACCAATATAGAAATGACGGACATCACCAGAATTCTGGAAATGGAGGGGAAGACTCAATGGAATTCTTTTAAATATCTAGGAATCCCCATTTCCAGAGTAAACATAAGATCCGAGCAATGGACTTCTATTCTATACAAGCTAAAGAACAAAATCAACAAATGGGGAGCAAAGTGGCTCAACAAAGTTGGGAACCTGGTCCTGATAAAATCAGTTCTTCTCAGCATTCCAGTATTCCAAAGCTCAATCCTATTGGCCCAAATCGGATTCATTAATAAAATGGAAGCAATCCTAAGAATATTTTTATGGAAAGGTGGTAAAATAGTGAAAACAAGCTGCCTCTCGTCAGTTGGGGAAAAGTCACCAAGCCAATTTTAGAAGGGGGCCTCCAAATTAGAGATTTTAGAGCTCATAATCTAGCTCTTGGGGCGAAGCAACTCTGGAATTTAGTAACAGGAAATTTGACCTGGAGCAAGTATGCGCTTTTTTAATAAATATTACACAGGACCATGCACAATCTTCCTTGATAAACTGCCAAAGGTAAGGAAAGGATCCCCGATTTTTAACATCTGTCAAAAAGCCTCCGAGTTCTTCCAGCCTATCTTAACTTAGATTCCGGGGAATGGAAAAGATATCCGAATATGGGAAGATTCAATTCTTGGAGGAACTATGCTTGACTTATTATTAAACAACTCCAACCTGAAAACCCACTACAATTCTCTCAACATCACCACCCTTTGGGATATCTCCGTCTGGAATGAGGATAGATCAAAGTCATGGAAACTTCCAAGATGCCCAAACCATATGATCGATGAAGAACGTACTCTGATTTCCTACTTTCATGGGAAGTCTCCTGTAGCAGCTAAGTTGAAGGACACTCATGGATGGGGATCAAATTATGGTATTTACACTACTGCAAAAGGTTACATGCAGATCAAAGCAATTCTGAATGTCCCCATCAACCCAACTCTCTAGAAAGAAATTTGGAGATTCAAAAATCTTCCAAAAGTTGATATATTCATATGGATGTTGGCCCATAACAGCATTATAACTGGATAAAACCTCAAAAAAAGAGGATGGGAAGGTTAGACAAGAGGCCCATTCTGTCTGCTGTCAAAAGAAACAACAGATCACATATTTCTTAATTGTCCCTTTGCAGCAGGGGTCTGGACACATGTCCTGGGCTCTTGGTCGACTCAATTAGCTCTTCGAGAGATGGTTCCTTCACTACTAAGTGAGTGGGCCTCTTCGTATCCCTGTTCACTTAACACAAAAGAAAAGATCAAAGCCTGCTAGTTAGTTCTCCCTAAATTTATCCTCTGGGAACTTTGGTTGGAAAGAAATGGTCGTATTTTCATAAACAAAGCTTCTCATGTAGCCCATGTGGCTACGAAAGCTCAAGCTTTGATGGGAGATTGTTTACATTCTCTTCCAATCCATGAGAATAAATGGATGTTTAATGGGGATGAAGAATATTGGATGAATAAAATCCTTCCCTTCCCTCATGCCATTGCTCCTGCTACTAACAATCTGGAAAAGTGGGAAATTAGGATGGATGTTCTAAGCTTTAAACTGTGGCAGAAGTCATTGAAGGGGCATACCTTGTTCTTTGATGGGGCCTCCAAAGGGAATCCAGGGGAGGCTGGAGGAGGTGGGGTGCTGCTAGGCCCTAGTGATGCTCTTCAACTTCATTACTCCTGGGGTTTTGGTGAAGACACCATAATATTGTTGAAGCCTTAGCTCTATGGCAAGGGTTGTATCAAGCTAAGACGAGGAAAATCAGAGAAATTAATGTCTTTGGCAAATCAAGGTTGGTGATCCAAGCACTCATTAACAACAATCGGCCCAATAATATGAGGCTCAAGCACATCCTCGAGAAAATCAAAATTCTCATGAAACTCTTTCAAAGAATTGAGTTCTTCCATATCTTGCGAAATCTCAATGGAGACGTAGATCTTGTTGCTAATGAAGCAGTCCCTTTGAGCAAAGCGACTCTGAAAATCAATGGAATTATCAATCCCTTCACCATACCTTAAGAACTTCAACACGTTGAATAGGAACCATCAGGTTGGATCTTGTATTAAACTGGAAGAAGGCGACTTTATGTGGACAGGTGGAGAAAATTCAATTCGCAGGTGGACAAACTGTCTAAGGCGTGGACAACTCTCTCTCAGCGAACTCTCTGGTTCATTCCAACCCTATCCGATCAGACTTTCACAATTCTCAGTCTGCGAATTCGGTCAGACTTTCATAAGGCACAAACATCAGGAAGTCACCTCGCGGATCTCATTCAGATAGAATGATTGGCATTGAAGATGCTTATAAGAATTTAAGCTGACACCTTAATTGGGAAATTCGATCGCTGCCTTGGAATTTCTTTGTGGCATTTGGTGCAGGATTAAATTGGTTCTGGTCTATTTCTATTTTCACTTAGGTTCCTTCGACAATTTGAACGATATTCTTTTATTCTATTGTAACTGATCCAGCGACTATTTCATTGACTCTTAATAAAAATTATAACCGTTTTTGTTAAAAAAAAACAATAAAAGGGGGACCTGACTAATTAAATCAAATCAAATCAATTGATAGGTAATAAAAGAAATTAAAATAATTAAATACAATAATACAATAAAGTAAATAGTATTAACAATAAAAGGGGGTTTTAAAATTAATTGTCAAAGAAGAGTATGAGGCCAGTAACAATTAAACTAAAAATAGAAATAAATAGAGAAAAAAGAGAGAGAATAAAATAAAGTAAGTAGTTGTAAATGGCTAAGAACGCGTGTTTCCTCCTAGGAGGTCATAGGTTCAAATCCGAAGGGATTAGGGTATGTACACCTCTGTAGACTTTGGCAATTACATCATTGTGCAGAGGGGGTCTCTTCTCCCACAAACAAGGGGATCTCATACACAAAATTGGTGTCTAGCTTGGATGTGACCTTTAAATTGGATTATTATTATTATGAGAAAATAAACGTTAAGAGGGGGGTGTTGGGTCAAAGAGGGGGTTACAAGATGAAAATCAATGCATAAATTTTAGAGGAACTTGATAGAAACAAATGTGAGATTAAATGAAAGAGAATTTATTATAAGATTAAATGACTAGGGAGAGAGAAAGAGGGGAGACTTAAGTGATGGAATTCGTAATTTAATGGCTTCCATGAGTGGATTAGTTTATAACCTTCCTAACGATTAAAATTGTTAGGGTGTTTATGAATCTCGAGAGCTTCTATGATGATCCACAATTTGTGTATAGAGGTAAAGAGGCTAATGATTTAGTTTGGTTGAAGAAAATTAGATGATTATAATTGTGGGAATGCTTAGCAATTACAGATTTAGATATACGGTTGTGACGAGTGTATGCAATATGTTCTTTGAGGCAAGTTTGGATGGAGCGTTCGGTTTGGCTAATGTAGGATATACCATAGGAGCGTGGGATTTGGTAGACACCTTGTTAAGTTAAGGGGGGAGACCTATCTTTGACACTTTTGAATAGTTGCTTAAGGGTTTTGTGGGGTTTGAATAGAGTTCTAGTGTTCTTTTTAGTCATGATTTTAGATAAACGATCGGTGATACCCTGAATGTAAGGAAGCGAGATATGGCCTAGCGGTTGAGAAGCGGGTTATAGGTTCTTGGTTCATGGGGGGGGATTGCTTGAAAATCCTTGTTGATTTGGGAGAGAGATAAACCATTTGATTCTAAGTATTTAATGAGGTGGGCCCTTTCTATGTTAAAGTGAGAAGGGTCCAAGTTTCAAATAGCTCCGGAAATGAGAGTTTTAAGGACAACGTTTTTTTGTGTTCGATGGTGGTGGGATAGGGCATGCAAGCATCTGTTTGTGTCAGTTTTTTCTATAAATGTGATGGGAGAGGTATCCATCACATTGATAAGAAACCAAAACATCTAAAAAGGGTAGATAGTTGTTTTGTTCAATCTCCATCGTGAATTGGCATGAATCTGATGTGAGGGGATATACCGTTAAGATGTTCTAAAATAAGCTGAGGTTGGAATGGCCATGGGTTTGGGATAATATTCTTTAGGAAAGTGCTACAAATGTCCAGTTTAATGCACCATGTACTCTTCTTGTCATACTGGACTCTTCAACCACTCTAAGAATCTCCTTTTCAAAAGTCATAAAATTCTAAGTACAACACTATTGTCCATCCATTAGGGTTTGGGATCTTTGCTTGTCTTGAAGGATTGTAAAATAGTCGTCAACTCTTCCTTTGTAACAATTGCTTCCAAAGATACATTCATCCTTTGATAAAAGAACTAACGAATAGTCCCACAACTTTCATTAAGTCCTCCATATTAGTATTACCATGATCTTTGAAAATAATTTGAAAGTGACTCTTACATGCACCTTTAATTTCATTTAAAAATGTTACCTTGTAACCATCAAAAGTTTCAATCTCCCTAATAATATTGATATAATTTTCTTTTGAAGTTAAAAAATAAAAAATAATGTATGGGAGAACATCAACTAGAAAATGATATTTCCAAGAACATTGTCATACATTGGGAAGAATTGCAATTCGACATAAATTGATGTGGTTTAGGATTTGAAATATATAGTAGCATTTATATTCTTGACTACCTTGAATCGATTCAATTTGGGACTTCCATATTTCTTGACAAAAATCCGAAGGGGAAAGTATCACATGTTGAAGAAGTTACTAAACCAATGGATGATAAACACATTGAAGAAATTATTGATAAATGTTATCGTTGTCATAAAGTTGGCTATGTGGAGATAGAGTATTTTGATCTCCATCCTTGTCTTCATTGCAAGAATACAAATCATGATCCATAAAAGATGTCGGAATAGGAAGAAGGGTAAAAAACAAACAATTCATTATGACTACATAAGTTGTTTGTGATGGAATCACCAAGTCAAAATTTTGTATAAGTTTTTCCATCGACTTCAAACACATTTAAAGATGCATTTGCATAAGGATATTATAAAAAAAAATAGTTTTCAATTAAATTGTTACATATGATACTTTTGGGTGTGACTAGGTCCCATTTTAATTCAAATTGAAATTTGACTCCAAACGGTACTCCCTTGTACTTGAAGGGACACAAATGAAACAAAATGTTACTTTGTTGCACCTTGAGGAGGGAGTACATTGAAGAAACAAAATGGAACTCTCTATCACCTTAACAAGGAATGCACATTTTTTGAGTGAAAATGTTTAGTAGTCAACCAAAACCATCACATACATCGAATAAATTGGTTAGTGCTCAACCAAAACTACTAGATACATGGTATGGAATTCAGTGATGGAAGAGTAGTTGAAGAAGTCTCCAAAGATCAAGCTTGGATTCCTTTGATGTAATTCCCACCTTGAACTTGACAGGGGGAAATATTAATAATGATAGTTAGGCTTCACGTTTGAAGTCCTATCAATCAAAATTCAATCAACATTTGGGAATTCTAGCATGGCAACTAGGATCCTAAACAGGCTATCTACAATCCAATCAACTTCAACCAATCTCATTAAATCAACATATTTGGGAAAGATATAGAATGGAATCTAGAACCCTCTCATAACTTTTAATTATTCATTGGGATGTTGTTTGACGCCTAGTTTTGTTTAAATTCAAAGTGATCCAGTGATCCCATTTGTTCATTGATAGCATAATGGAGATCCTATTTTTTCATGAATTAGCAAAAGATGCCATCTTCGTATAGTTTAATTACTTGGAAAATGTCCAAATTGTAAAGGAACGAAGAAATGTCAAGACATGGTAGTTGTTCATTTCCAACATTTATGATCTCTTTCAAAGTTCATTTCAAATAACCATTCAAGATCTAGATTTGGTAATTTTTCAAACATATCTTCATCAAAGCTCAGTTTAGAAGTTTCATGTTGAAGATTGAGATGATAATAGTTTATGCACTAGTTCTTGTTACCTTGTTGATGTAATTATTTGGAGTTATGATTTAGAGGGGGGGGGTTGCAAGACTATGAGTTCATAGACAATCATAAAGGCCTAAGATCACCTTTTATGAGTTGTCATCCTTATCTCTTGATGAGGTGTTAGCATTAATCACCGATGAGTTGTTAGTGAGATATAAATCTAGAGGTGGTAACATCCATGTATTGTATATTGATATCATTGTTCAATATGGCTTAAATCCTTTTCCACCAAGTTCTTGTCTTGTGTTCTATTTCTTACAAAACCATTATGAGTAATGGTGTATCATTTGGTCCCATGCGTTAGGTGGATGTGGATAAAATATGCCTAATCCAAATACTTGCAAGAGCACAAAAATATTTGAATACCTTCAAACCTTGCTCTCATTATATGACAACTTTATGACTGAAAAATTATGAATCAAAGCCTTCGCCTCTTTCACCCTTGAATTTATTACATGATACATTTAAGCTTACAACCTTAAATCCTTAATGTATTAAAATGTATTGCTCGCCTTTTTTAACGTAATTTTTATTCAAACCTAAACATATGAAAAGAAAGAAGGCATCAAATCCCTTGGATCTTGTTTTCGCATATGTGATATGTATTTTATGTGTTGTTTAGAAAAGAAATAGAATCCTAGCTATATAGTAGAATATAAAGATTCATCGTTTGACTTGCTTGCATCACAAAATAAGGATAACAATGGATTACTCCCCTACTTGAAAGAAGTTCACTTCCTTTTTTATGTTCAATATTATATGAACTTTCTTAAAACAAACTCTTTAAAACAATTAAACTTGACAAGAAATGGTTTGTAAGCTTTGAGTAGTATGTCAATTGAAAAGAGACATAACCCTTGAACTCAAAAATTATAAAAAATTCCTTGTCGGGTTTACTACAATAAATGCAACAAAAGAGGATTAATGTCGCATCAAGGGTTTTGCAATACTCTCATTAGCCACCACCGGGCATTCAGCCTTGCTTCACTCGAGCATCGCTCATCCAGGCTGGGGGGACAGCTTGACCCCCCACAAATCTGAGATCCTTTTGCCAAGCAAGGATTCAACCCGCTTGATAACCTCAACAGCCGAAATTGCCCCAATGAGCATAATAGAAAGGAAGGTGGAATGGAAGGAGAGTGTTGGCTTACTATCCGGTTTCTTTAGGTTTCTTTGTATTGACCCGGGTTATGCGTAGTTGTGGTCCAACAAAACCCTTCTTCACCGGCCCTTTCGGCAACAGCCTACGAACAAGCTGAGGTCTCACCCGAGGCAAAGTTTATGGGGGATTACAAAATCAAGTTTTTGTAATCAGGCGATGTACGGTTAACAGACTGGGAGGAGCTGCATGAAGTTTCACCCACTTCGCAGTTACCACTTATACTATGGCACACACTGGGACTGCGTGCTTCGCAAACAACCGTTAAATTAAAGGACAACGCAACTTCAGACTGCGATATTTCTTAACACTTGCACACTTTAAGGCTTGCTGACTTAGTGTAATTATGCATTCAACATATTAGACTGCAAACTCATACAAGACGGTGAAATACAAGAAAACTGCGCACTTCCAGTGCTATGCTTTCGGGGAATTGCACTTGTACAGACTTCATTGACTTAGTGTTACCCGCTTAACTCATGCATTCATCATGTTCATAATTACTTGCATATTTAACATTCAAGCACATATGTTCAACACATAACATATTATTGTCATCACTCGTTCATATAGAGAATACATATAAAAGCGAAGATTCATATAACCATAGCATTAACTCAACCATAAACAAAGGAAGACACATAGATTCAATCACATAACACAGGATTTAACATGGTTCACCCCCAGGATGGGAGCTACGTCCACAAGAACTGTTGATTATATTATTGGGAAGGGTCCAACAGTCCTAGCCTGCGCACTCAGCTGTAGGCTCTTCTCTCTGTAATGGATCTCTGCGCACACAGCTGCAGAGCCTATCTCTTTCTTCAGTGGGTCTCTGCGCACACAGCTGCAAAGCTGCTTTACAATATTCAGTCTCTCAATAGAGATCAACAACTTAGAGATTAAAGATTCAACAACAAAATCAACAAGGATCAACCCTTTCCCTTACAAAAATGCCCCCTTTTATAGATCGTTCCCTTAGGTCACGTCGTTACAATGCATATGGGCTAAAAACCCTAAGGTAACCAAAACTGGTGCGGTTACCCCACCACTCGGCCTGTCGCAGCCGACGGCTACTCCACTCACCTCTTGCCGCTTTGTTGGACCACTCGTGGCTCTAACGCCCTTCTAACAGCCGCAGTCATCATGAAATGGTTATAACTGCATAGTGGCTTGTCGCTTTCCACCCCTTTAGCCTTCCTGTCGCTATTGACCCGTGGCTTTGCTTCTAACGGCTTCCGCCGCTCTAACTGCTAGGTCGCTTTCAACCGCTTCCACACTGCTCCATACCCAACTCTCGGGAGTTATGGAGTCACTTACCAAAAATGGGTCGCTTTCATCTGGTCGACCTTTACTTATACTCTTTACCCAAAATTACCTGCTGCACTGGCACTATGCATCAACAAAACTGCCTTGTGCCTCAGTTTCGCATTCCCAACTGCGCTACTTGGACTTCGCAATCCAAACTGCGCTGCTTGGACTTCACAACGCGAACTACGCCACTGACAAAGTTGTGCCAAATGAACTTCGCAGTCCGAACTGCACTTCTTCCAAAACTATACTTCATCAAAATTGTGCCATCGATTGGATCGGGATAGTGAATTATTCCATTAAACCAGAAAGAGCCCCCAAATAGTGGATTTGGAAGCCTCCAATGCCCTCTTTACATGGGACAATAGGTGAGGAGGAGCTCAACAGATTGCTTCCAGACCTGATCATTTCCTAATCTTGGAGGCCACTCGGATACAAGGGGATAACTTAGAGGTTTGTATTATTCTTGGTGATGGCTCAAATAATTGGTCCATTAGTCTCCTTTGGTAGGTCACAGGAATGCCGAAATGGTACCCTTTTAAATTCAAAATTTTTTGCCTTTGACAAACAGACTTCAAAGACAATCTTCATAAATGGCGATCAGAGCTTCACTCCCTTCAAGGATATTTGATAATTTCCAACAAAAATTGAAACACCTTAAGAGGCACCTCAAATAATGGAACAAAGGTGGATTTGGAAACATCCTCCAAGCTTAGAAAGAGACACTTGCAAAAATAGAGGTTGTTCAGCTTCAAATGATTCAAGTCGGTTTCTCTTTGGCCATGGAGGAAGATAAGTCTAATCTACAAGATCAAATTGATGAGAGTCACAATCAAGAAGAAATCATCCATCATCAAAATTCATAGGTGAAATGGCTTAAAGAGGGGATGAAAATAGTGCATTCTTCCATGCTTCAATTTAATCAATCCAATAAAATCACGTCATTGCTTAACTTGAGAGCGAAGCACTTAATGTCGCATGCTTATTTAAAAGAAGGATTTGTTTCTTTTGATAAGGACCTCCTTTATTAACTGATGTGAGGCAAATCCATTTCCATCAAAAAAATCACTACAAATATTTCAAGAATGGTTTTCCAAGAGCATAATGGAAGCTTAATGTGACCCATAGAGCAAGAAATGTTGGAAGCAATTATCATGCAAATGGACACAGGAAAATAACACATACCATATGGGTTCGCAACTGATTTTTCCATTATTGTTGGAACCTTGTTAAAGTGGAAGTCCTGGAGCTGGTTGAAGATTCTCAGATAACTGCCACCATCCTACCTGCCCTAAACTCTATGGTTTTGGCCCTTATTCCCAATGAAAATCAAGCTTCGAATCCAAATAAGTGTAGACCCATCTTGGTTTGCAACGTCATTTATAAATTAATAATGAAAGCCATAATGAATCGTCGGAAGCCCATTCTGTCTAGTCTAATCTCTCAGGAGAAATCAAGCTATGTGGAAGCCAGGGAAATTATTGATGGAATTTTTCTAGACAATGAAGTTATCCATCCATTCAAATCTTCTAGAAAACAAGGTATGCTCCTTAAGCTTGACATGTCTAAGCCCTTTGACAATTTAAGTTGGCAATATATTGAACAGATCTTGATCGCCTTTGGCTTTAGTTGTAGATGGACTCAACGGGTCTTGGAATTCACCTCTTCTCCCTTCTTTTCCATCCTTATTAATGGTGTTCCTTATGCCACCTTAAAGTCTTCTCGACGTATCAAGTAGGGGGACCCTCTCTCTCCCTTTTTGTTCATTCTTATGGTTGAGGGCCTCAGTTGTCATATTCGATCTACCTCTCTATCTAGTAAAATTCATGGTATCAGCTTCTCCAACCTCGCCATCAACCATAACCACAAACAATTTGTAGATGACACCATTTTGATGGGGCATCCCTCTCCTAAAGAAGCTGAAACTTTTAAGTAGATTCTCAAAGACTTCATGTATGCCTAGGCACTTCCATTAATAAATCCAAGTCCCATATTTTCCTTTTCAATACGCCTACCCTTGTCCAAAGAAGCATAATCAGAATCCTTGGCTTCCAAGGTAGGTCCCTTTCGTCCAAATATCTCGATGGCCCCTCATTGACTCAACCATCAAGCATTCATCCCATAAAGAGTTGTTGTCCAAGTTGGAAACAACTTGTCTTCTTGGACGTTCTGCACTCTCAAATTTAGCTGGGTAGCCTGTCTTGGTCAAATCCATTCGTCAAGCTATGCCCACTTACCTATTTTTAGTCATGATGGGACCTAAGTACATTATGAAACCCATCTGAAATCTGCAAAGGAACTTTTTGTGGAGTACTTTTGTCAATTATAGAAAAATGGGCTTTGGTCAATTGGGAAAAATTCTGTTTACCCAAATTATCCATGGGTCTTGGCCTACGTGATCCTGAAATCAATAACATTATGGGAGCCAAAACTTGGTGGCGTTGGGTCTCTCACCAGTAAGAGTCTTGGGATTTTCTATGGCATGAAAAGTATGCTTTTGGAATTTATAAATTATATCTCATTAGAATGGATGGTGACATCCCAGAATCCCTTATTTGGAATGTTGCATGGGAAAACCGTCGCTTGATCCAAAAGCTTAATTTTTGAGAGGTGAAAGATGGAAAATTGACTATATTTTTTGGGGATTCATGGTAGTGGATTCAAAAATTATTTGAGTCACACCCTGTACCTATGATACAACAATGCCTAAGATAAAGCAATATGATGACAATGCAACACTTCTGGAAACCTTAAGGAAGCCAACAAGGTTACCGAGCTTGGATCCATCCTTCTAACTAGTTAGGTGAAAGTAGAAATATTAGCAAGACATTTGGGAAGAGGTCCAACAACGCTAGATCAAATTTAAACATGGGAAAGATATAATTTGTTGGGGTAATAAACCAAGTGGTAATTTCTCCCTAAAGGAAATGTACTATCTCAAAGCTAGTTTTCAAAATCCGTAGCAAGATTAAATTTGGAATAAGATATAGAAAGCCAATATTTGGCCCAAACTTGCACTCTTTTCCTGGATAGTAGTCAAAAGATGAATTCTCACTTGGGACAATTTGCTAAATAGAGGCCCTGAGGGCCCATCACTATACGTGCTCTGTCGAGGAGCCTTGGAAACTATTTCTCACACTCGAAACAATTGTGACTATATGAATGCTCTATGGTATACCGATGCTACAATATTTCAATGATTAGAACATCAACAAGGTAATATTGTCTCGACATTGGAACATTGGTCATCCAATCCATTCTTGAATGCTATCCTAAACCAGATCTAGCAATTATTCCCAAGATTCCTAATTTGGAAAACTTAGAAAGAACGAAATTCCTGCATTTTTCAAGACAAAAGCATGGATTCCAACCTCATTTGGTCAATGATATGCATTAAAATAGAGGAAACCAAAAATGTTTTCCCTTAGACTGCTCGAGATTATTAGTTCAATATTGCATAACAACTTATTTTTCAGGATTGTAACATCAAGATTCAACCTCTGCATTCTATCCTTTTAAAAAATATGCCTTGTATTTCTAGTGCAAATAAGTGGGCCCTCCCTCCTTCTGGATTATTTAAACATAATTTTAATGGTGCCTCTAGGGGGAATACAAGACTTGTTGGTTATGGAGAGGTGATTTGGGATGATAGTGGTTGCCTCTTAACCATATTTCATGGATACCTAGGGTGAGAAATGAAAAACGTTGCATAATTATTGGAGCTAATCAGAGGTATCGATATTGTCATCTCTCTTCGCTACCCTAAGTTGGTGATAGAAGAAGATTCCACATTCTCATCCACTTGTTAAAGCAGGTTCTTAGTGGCACTCTGGTTGGTCTTGTTGCCAAAAATTGTATATGGAAAGATGACTTACACCAGCTGGCTTCTCTCCTTCCAAGTATTCTTCCATTATCCCTTCCCATGTTCCTAGAGAAGCCAACAAGTTGGAAAATCGTCTTGCTGATGAAAGGATCGATAGAAAGGTCATCGAAGTTGTGCGTCAGTGGGAAGAGGCAAGTGAGTCCTCTCTTGAGGAAGACTTCCAAAGAATAGTTGATTAGGATAACCCCCTCTTGAATTGGGTGAGAGTACTACCGGAGAATAGCCCCAATGTTGGAAATATTATTGTCATTGACGTCAAAGGCAAGGATGTATTGTTGTCATTAATGTTTAAGATAGGGGGAGACTACATATAGAGATGAATATTGTTACAAATATTGGTTTTGATGTCCAGTTTGGATACTCTATATTTGAAGGAAATTTTACTCTATATACCTAACTCAAATTGGATTATAGATTACATGGTTGGAAAGCTTATTCTGAGACCTTTCCAATGGTATATGGAAATCTCTCTAATGCCATAGAAATGAGGAGATATGAAAGAGGTTGTAAAGGCAACCCAACCAGAATGTTAGGTCAACCCGGCCAGGATAGTCTACAACCCATAAAGTGATTTAAGACCTATATAAACAAATAAAGCACTCTCCTCATTTGATCATCCATCCAAGCAAGTATGGATCTCTGAAAAGGTGCGCAATTCCAAGGAGAAGATGAATTTTATGGGGTTCTTAAACATGATTTCTTGGATTTTATAGAAGATGTTCTAGATTCTTGAAGATGTTTTTTAAGGAATCTTGAAGATGTTTTCGAAGACTTTCCATGGAGGAGGAGGCACACCTTGTGAAGAGGAAGGGATATTTTCTTGTAGGTACTGCTTTGGTTAATCAAGAATGTAGGTGTTGTGATGGATGCACAATAGTCAAGGTTATCTTGTGTAATGTAGAGTGCACAATGAAGATTGTGACAGTGTGATAGTAGTGAAGATTGAGACAGTGTGACAGTAGTGAAGTTTTTCTTGCACAATGCAGAGTGTGACATAACAGAGTGTGTGTAGTGTGAAGATTGTCTTGCGGAGAGCGAAGCATGACAAGATACTTGGTTCCTAGTACATAAGCTAGGTTTGTCTTGTGCAAAGCAAAGTGCGCAGAGTAGTGTGCGACAGAGCAGAGTGTGACGGATTCGAGTGCGCATAAAAGATTCATAGAGAAAAGTACAACAAAACAAAGTGCATAGAGAAGAGTATGACATAGTAGAGTGCCCATAGAAGAGTGCAACAAATGAAGTGTCATGCAGTACATCATTACATAATTTAGGGAGTTGGTGCTTCCTTCCAGTTGGAGCTGGAGAATCTAGGGAGTTGGTGCTTCCTTCCATTTGGTGCTGGAGAATCTAGGGAGTTGGTGCTTCCTTCTAGTTGGTTCTAGAGAATCTAAGAGCTTGGTGGATCCTAGAGCTTATTGCTTTTAAAATTTGTAGATTGGTGTCTCCAACAAATAGGTGTCTGCAAATCATTGTAACCATTGTTTATAGAAAGAGAATCTTCCCGTGTTTTTCTCCCTCATTGGGTTTCCATGTTAAAACTTGTGTCTCTTGTATTGTGTGTTTTTGTTGACCGGTGCTAAATGTGATTGAAAGCTAATATGATTGATAAATAAGTTTTGAAAGTTAAAATCTATCATGTACTGATTCACCCCCCCTCTCAATATAGATGAATATTCCAATAATTAGTATTGGAGTGGGTTCCTTTAGAAACAATTTAATCACTGGTAGGCAGGTTATTGCACAAAAATGGATAGACAGGAAGGTCTCTCAATAAATAGGGAACCAAGATTTGATGGATCCAATTATGCATTCCAGAGAATAAGAATCGAAGTCTTTTTGCAGTCACTTCAGCTTGGTATTTGGCAAGTAGTTGAGAATGGTTATAAAGTTCCAAAGACTCCACCAACATATGCATATGAGAAAAAGATTTATGAATGTAATGCAAAAGCTAAAAATGCAATACTGAGTGGTCGAGGAAATTCAGAGTTTATAAAAGTCATACAGTGTAAATCAACAAAAGGGATGTGGGACAAACACCAAAATATATATGAAGGGGATGATAAAATAAAAAAGGCAAAACTACAAACTCCTAGAGGACAATTTCAAGGCCTCAAGATGAAGGAAGATGAAAATATTGCAGCTTACTTCCTTCTTGTAGATGAATCAGTCAACGCCCTCATAGGTCTTGGAGAAGAAGTTAAAGAAGCATCAGATGTACAAAAGGTGTTAAGAACTCTACCCATGATTTTTGATTCCAAAGTCTCAATCCTAGAAGGCAAAAAGGAACTAGAGAAAGTTAGACAACATGGAATTCTCACTACTTACGAGGTGAGAATTGATAAAGAAAACCATTAAAGGATGGAAGCAATGTTCAAGGATTCAAAGAAGACAAAAGGAAGCAAGCAAGATTCAAATAAGAGTTCCTCTGATGAATCGGATGATGAAGAACCAAAATTTGTGAAGAAACTCAAGAGAGTTTGTGGCAAATACAAAGGTAAGTTGCCTTTTAAATGTTTGGAGTGTGGTAAAATAGGGCACTTTGCTTAGAAATGTCCTTATAAAGAAAGAAGTGACAGTGATGATGTGGAACATCTTAGTAACAAAGCAAGGAGGAAGATGTACATAGGAGGAAAATTTAGAAATAAGAAAATGTTCAATAAGCGAAAGAAAAGTCTCTATTCAAAAGAAGACAACAGCTCGTCAGATGAAGATGATAGTGACAATGATACAAGAGATCTACTCTTCATTGCATTAGATGAAGATCTTGAAAATGAAAACACTAGAGATGAAGTGAATGTTGAAGTAGACTCTGAAGGGGAGCTTATTAGTGCCGTAGATGACTTGAGGAAAGTAAGAAAGAAGAAAAGCAGCTAAAGGAACAACGACTGAAGTATGAAGAAGAAGTCATTAAAGATCAGAAAATTCAGCCAGAAAAAAAAAATAAAAAAATTAGAAGAATATCTAATAGGACAGTTGAAAGAAAGGGAGAAACGGTGTGTGGATTTAAAGGCTGAAAACGTCTCCTTGAGAAAGGAACTGCAAACAGTGAGCACCCAATTAAGTTATCAATAGAGATTTGGCAGCAACACTAAAGTATTAAATGAAATCATCAACATCCAAAGACCATCTTCTGACAGGTATGGATTAGGATATGGACAAGAAAATGTCAATGAAGATTCAAGCTCAATGATGCCTAATTATGAAGCAAAAACAAGAAGTTATGCAGATGTGCTAAAAAATTCTATAAAAAGGGAAGAAGGCAATCTCACAAGGAAGGACAACCAACAATCATCTCACATGAACAAAGGAGTTGTTCGATCTAGAAGACCTCTTATTTCTAGGTATCAAACTCTCTTTTTGGGTCATTATTATTTCTGCAATAATTTTGGTCATAAAGCTTTAAATTGCATAGCATATGCAAAAGATGTTTTTGAAAGAAATAGAAATTCCTATAAGGTTAGTCATGTAAACGATGAAATTTGAAAATATAATGGAGCTATGAATGAAAACCTCAATCCCTTTGGTCCCTTGAAACTGGATATTGAGTGCTATTAATGTCACAATTATGGCCATAAATGTTGGGACTGTAAAAACTAGTTGATTACTGTCCAACAAAATGTAATCAAGAATTCCTCTTCTAAACACGAGAAAGACTATACAAAAATTTGGCACAAAAAGACAGAAAAATCAAGCCAAGAAGAATGTGATCTAGCCTTAAAAGCTCAAAGCAAAAAGGGTCATTGGTATATCGATAGTGGCTACTCCAAATATATGACAGGAGATAAGGACATATTCATAGATCTTAAAAAGGAAAAAGAAGGCAGTGTTTACTTTGGAGATGATGACTCGCCAAAATTCCTAGGAAAGGCTTAGTGAGTCTTGGGAGTGAAAAGGATAAAATAGAGAATGCCCTGCTTGTTGAGAATATGAAGCATAACCTTCTTAGTGTTAGTGAAATGTGTATTCAATGGCACATCCTTACTTTTGACTCTAAGAAATGCAAAATAAGGAAGGAAGACTCGGGCAGATTGGTAGAAATAACATCCGAAACTCCAAATAATGTGTATATATTGGATGAAAGAAAAGAAGAAAAATGTTGTATGGGGAAAGTAGATGAAAGTTGGATCTGCCAGTGAAGAATGGGTCATATAAAGTTTGATAGTTTGGTAAAGATCAACAAAAGGCAAGCAGTAAGAGACATACCAAAGATTACAAAGCCCTCAAACTTTGTTTGTAAGCATTGTTTACATGGAAAACAAACAAGGATAAGTTTCAAGACAAAAGAATATTCTACAACAAAACCCTTACAGCTTGTACACATTGATGTTTGTGGACCAATTAGAACAAAAGTTCTAAATGGTGAGTCTTGCTTTATTCTATCCGTTGATGATTATACTAGAATGACTTGGGTCTCTTTCTTCAAAAGAAAATCAGAGGATTTTGAGATGTTCAAAGTTTTTAAAGAAGCAGTTGAGAATGAATCTGAATTAAAAATTAAGTGCCCGAGATCACATAATGGGCGTGAATACACCTCAAATCAATTTGAGGAATTATGTGAGGAACGTGGAATTATAAGAGAATTTTCAGTTGCCGGGACTCCATAGCAAAATGGAGTAGTAGAGAGGAAGAACATGATTGTGTAGGAAATGGCTAGAACAATGATGAATGGCTCTAAATTGTTTGATATTTTTTGGATCCAAGCAATTCATATTGTTGTCCATATTTTAAAGAAGGGACAAATCAAATTTTATAGGAACAAGGCTCCCTATGAACTCTAAAAATGTAGACCATCAATAGTTATGCACTTTAGGGTGTTTGGGAGCAAATGATACATCAAAAGAAATAATGGAAATTTAGGAAAGTTTGACTCCAATTTTGATGAAGGCATCTTTCTTGGCTAGTCATGTAGAAACAAGGCTTATAAACGCTATAATTCGAGGCAAAACAAGATGGTAGAAAGCCCATATGTGAAAGTAGATGAAGTAATGATGCACATAACTAGAAGACCAGTGGGCATGGATGAGGATGATCATCCAACAGATGAACAACAAGTAGAAGAACCAAAAGAGGAAGAGCAACAAAGAGAACAAGAAGAAGAAGTGTAGCAAGAAGAAAAAGAAGAAACTAGAATACCAGATACAAAGGATCCTTCTAGGTATGTTCAAAAGAACCATTATGAGGATTTAATCATTGGTGATAAAAGTGCATGTATAAAACCAAGAAATAGGAAATTTGATAGCATTTTTGAAGAGGTACACATATCTTTGTTTCCAAAATAGAGGCAAAATGTTTCAAGGAAGCTAGAACTGATAAACAATGGGTTAATGCTATGGAATCAGAGTTGGATCAAATTGAGAAAAACCAAACTTGGGAACTTATTCCAAGACCCAAAGATAAAAATGTCATAGACACTAAGTGGGTTTTTAGGAACCAACTGAATGAAAATGGGTAGGTAATCAGAAACAAAGCAAGACTAGTGTTCAAGGGGTATGCTCAAGTTGAAGGAATAGACTTTGAAGAAACTTTTGCTCATGTATCCAGAATAGAAACAATCATAATGTTCTTGGCGTATGCATTCTCCAAAAATATCAAGGTATATCAAATGGATGTAAAGTCAACCTTTCTAAATGAAGAACTAGAAGGAGAAGTTTATATAGAACAACTAGAAGGGTTCCTACCGTCAGAAAATAAAGGCTATGTCAACATATTAAAGAAAGCACTGTATGGACTAAAATAAGATCCTAGAGCTTGGTACTCAAGACTAGACAAGTACTTGCAACAACAAGGATTTAAGAAAGGTAATGCAGACATCAATATCTACATAAAAGTTGAACATGGAAATACGATTATCATTAAAGTGTATGTTGATGACATCGTTTTGGGTAACTGATTGATAACAAAAAGAAGTACAAGTGGAGTAACATTTTATTTGGGTAACTACTTTTGTCTCGGTTGAGCATGAAACAATCTTCAGTGTCCCTATCCACAAAAAAGGCATAATACATTGCAGCAGCAACATGTTGTGCTCAAGTTCTTTGGTTGAAGAAAACTTTGAAGGATATCCAAGTAGAGTTCAATCAGCCTATTCCAATCTTATGTGATAACACAAGTGCAATTAGCATTTCCAAGGATCATGTAATGAACTCCAAGACAAAGCATATCACTTCTCGAGAGAACAAGTCACTAACAACATTGTAAGGTTAGACTATGTTGACACCAAGGAGTAGATTGAAAACATATTCACAAAGCCTCTTCCCATGGATACGTTTGAGTATCTCAGACAGAAATTGGGAGTAATTCTCACTCCTCATTAGTTTTCTCAAGCCTCGTCAAATCTGGAAGTCGTGGGAACATAACGATGCTTAGGAGTAGTCAAATGAATCGAAAAAAAAAGCATTTAGATAGGGGGAGCAACATAAGAAGAAAGAGAAGCATGACTCTAGGGGGGGCATCCCTTTTCCATTGATGTCAAAGGGGCAAAGATTGTGCAGGGGGAGAAATTACAGATAAATTGTAGAAACGTAACTGCATAGATAAAGTATTGTGCAAAGACAAAAATTGCGCAAGGAATATCTACAACTTTGTTGCATAATTGTATAAGGGTTGCCATCAATGAAAAAGAGGGAGATTGTTGGAAATATTGTTTTCATTGATGTCAAAGTCAAGGATATATTGTTGTCATTAATGTCAAAGACAAGGGAAGACTACAAATAGAGATGGCAAGATGAAGATTGTTATAAATATTGTTTTTGATGTCCAGTTTGGATACCCTATCTTTGAAGGAAATTTTACTCTATATACCTAAATCAAATTGGAGTATAGATTACATGGTTGGAAATCTTGTTATGATATTTTCCAATGGTATATGGAATTCCGTCTAACTCTGTAAGAATGAAGAGATATGAAAGAATTTGCAAAGGCAACCCAACCATAATGTTAGGTCGGCCCTTCCAGGATATTGTACAATGTTATGTCAGCCCATAAAGTGATTTAAGACATGTATAAATATCTAAAACACTCTCTTCATTTGATCATCCATCCAAGCGAGTATGGATCTCTAAAAAGGTGTGAAATTCCAATGAAAATATTAATTTTGGGGGTTCTTGAAGATGATTGATTGGATTTGATTAAATATATTATATATACTTGAAGATGTTTTTGAAGGATTCTCGAAGATGTTTTTTAAGACTTTTTAAGTAGGAGGAGGCGCACCTTGTGAAGAGGAAGGGTTTTTTTCTTGCAGGTACTTCTTTGGTTAAGGAAGAATGTTGGTACTGTGATGGATGCGCAACCATTAGGATTATCTTGCGTAATGCAGAGTGCATAGTGAAGAGTGTGATTGTGCGATAGTAGTGAAGTTTGTATTGCGCAGTGCAGATTGCGACAATGTTAATAGTGAGGAGTGAGATAATGTGACAATAGTGATGTTTGTCTTGCACATTGCAGAGTGTGACAGAATAAGAGAGCAATAGAGCAGAGTTTCTGCGGTTGTGAAGATTGGCTTGCGGAGAGCAAAGCGTAATAGGAAAGTTGGTGCGCAGTACAGAAGCTAGGGTGATCTTGTGTAGAGCAGAGTGTGCAAAGTAGTGTGCGATAGAGCAGAGTGCTCAAAGTAGTGTGTGATAGAGCAGAGTGGACATAGAAGAGTGTGTAGAGTAGAGTGTACAAAGCAGAGTGCATAGAGAAGAGTATGACAGAATAGATTCCTCAGAACATAGTACATAGAGCAAAGTGCGTAAAGAAGAGTGCGATAGAGAAGAGTGCGACAGGTGAAGTGTCGGGAAGTACATCATTACAGAACTCGGGGAGATGGTGCTTCCTTACAATTGGAGTTGGAGAATCTGGGGATTTGGTGCTTCCTTCCAGTTCGTGTTGGAGAATCTAGGGATTTGGTGCTTCCTTCTAGTTGGTGCTAGAGAATCTAGGGGTTTGGTGACTCCTACAAGTTGTTGCTTGTAAACTTGGGAGATTGGTGTCTCTGATAGATAGGTGTATGCAAATCTTCATGTGTTTTTCTTCCTTGTTTATTTTGCACATTAAAATATTGTGTCTCTTGTATTGTGCATGTTTTTACTACTGCTCAATGTGATTGGAGGCTAATGTGATTGGTAAATATGTTTTGAAAGTTAACATTTTCCCTATATTGATTCACCCCCCACTTAGTATAGATGAATATTCAAACACCCAACATGCGACAAAGGGGGGATGAGACAAACGTATAAGACACACGACCAAGGGAAAGGATGGGTGGCATTAAAGGTTGAATTTCTTGTAATGAACATGAAGATAAGGAGTGTGTGAGGGATTGCTTTAGACAATTGTCAGTAGAGCAAAAGTGTGGTTTGTTGTGTGCAAGAGTTAATAGATTTAGGGAGGCTAGAGTAGGAATTCAATGATATGGAAAAGAATGAGCAACACAAGGGATAATTGTAAACTCGTCTCAAAAATGATTCTGCATTGCAAGCCTTTGAACAGAGCCTTTGAGTGTATTTTGGAAGCTATATTTGAAGGGGGTGTTGGGAGCATCATCTGCCCGCGACTCTTAACCATTGTACATTTAATTGAACATGTGGGCACTTACACTCAATTTGTGGGGTGGGGCTTTGATGACCCACATGCGAAGGTTCATTGGATTGAAACCCTTGCAATGCAGTCAACTAGTAGCATGGTAATGCAATGGTGGTGCCACACAACACTAGTTAGAGAGAAAATATGTTAAGAATACCTAGTGGCACATACAAAATGTTACAAATCAAGAAAAAGCTAACATGATGGTTAAGAATCAAAGCAACTGAAATGATAATCAATTGGGATATGCCTGTGGTGGCATGAATCCATATTGGGTGCTTAAAATTCTTCTTGGTCGGCTCCTTAAGGAAAAGCAACAAGATTATGCGTAGATAAGGCTCGTGAAGGCATACTTACACAAAGACGTCAACGCAGTTCAATCCAGGTTAGACCTTTTAGCGGAAGCTGCCAACTCTCCTTTGCAAATTACGACCCAACCTCATGTGAACCATGTTCTTGGGTCTCATGTTCCTAATATTCGAGATCCGTTTGGTATTCAAGTATGTTTAACATGTTTGTTTCTATTTCACTTTTGTTTAAAACATGTTGGTTTTTGGGTCGCAAACTCATAAGGGTCATCCCGGTTTCCCTATATAAGGAGGGACCCTATCTTTTGGTTTTCTCAAGGTCCAGTTTAGTGGCTACTTTGACACAGGTTGAGCCTTAAATTGTCTGGCTTAGTTTTCGTTTTGGCAGATCAGCCAATAAAGCTCCAATTTTGTAACTCTAGTTTGTTCTTTTTTTTTTCCTGTTTTTTTTTTACACAAACGGTTAACAGGATTTATATTAAAAGATGGGGCAAGTTACATAGAGAAGAAGGGTTGGTCCCAAAATCCAGAACTGTTAGAGCAAGCTCTGAGTTTTCCAGCCTCTGTAGTTCAAAAATGGCATTATGCCTGATACAACCATAAGGACTGATACTGCTATTACAACTGTAGATTCTAACAAACTAACCTAATAAGAAACAATAGAAATATAACATAGGAGTAGAACAGAAACTAAAATGAGAACCATCAGATCAACAGGACGCTGCACCAGCGAGAATTAGTCATGACAGTTGCGGGACATTTTTTCCTTGCTTCCAGCCGTGTTTCCAGCGTTGTTGTCGTCTATGTTCAGGATTACTTATGGGATCTTCCCACTGTTGGTCCTCACACAGTCGACTTTGGCCTCGACGATTCTCAAGCAGTTGTACAGGGTGTCATGTTTTCCCATACTTTTTTCAGTGAAATCCTTTATCTTTCTTGTGCTTGCTCGAACTTCGGAATTGGATATTTGAACTAGGGTCGCTAGATTGGAGATAGTTTTTTTCATGTCTGCTAGGTCCCCTCTTAGCTAGGGCACTTGCGTTTCCAGATCTTGAACATGCAGATTGAGCTCAGGGGAAGGGCTTCCTTGCCCTTGAGGAGAAGCCCTATTCCCCAATTCACCAGGGCTGCCCTGGTACCACTAACAGAGAACACCTTTGCCGCTCTCACACGAATTCATATGATACCCAGAAGTCAGAACCAAATTAGAAGCAAAACCACCGCTTTGAAATAGCCCAGTGCCTAGGGGCATCCATGGGCCACCGTTTTCAGGATTCACCTTGACACCACCCCCACCAGGACCCTGACAAATTTCTGAGAGATAACGCTTCTTTCCACCACTACCAGCCTCCCCAGGGGTATTCTGTTCGTTCCTCCTGCATTTCCTGCAGTGCAGGGCAGCAAGGCAATGACTGCAATTATCCATAGCCCCCTGTGACAAGGGACGTTCCACCTTCACTCTGCAAAGAAACACTAAACCAACAATAACAGGGAGCAAGAGCCGAGTAGGGAACCGAAGACAAGAAAACGAGAACAGGATGCTAAACCCTTCACCACCTTGCATGATAAATCCCTGCACCACCTTGGGGAATGTCCGTAATAACTCCCCGCATGCAGGACAGATGGAGTCTGGCAGGGGCGACCGCCAAAATCGACGAGAGGACCTTTGATGTGAGCAGGGAGATCTTGAGTAGATTTTTGGAGTTAATGAGGCCATCGATCGGGTGGAGATGGAGGGGTGTGGCCGGGGCATAGGTTTAGGGAACCCAAACACCCACCGTGAGTATACCGTTGAGCCTAGCATGTCCACAATTTAAACTTACACCAAGGTTTGCCATGGAGTCGGCATCAATGTTGTTTTTTCTAAGAATATGATAGAAGGATAATGAATGGAAATCTTTGGACAAAAAATATAGGTGTTGATGCATCTTAGATATAGGCTTGCGGGGCAGAGTAGCTAAGTCCCTAGCGTCTCTGATCAACAACATTGAATCTCCGAAAATCACTAGATCTTTAATATTTTTGCTTCTGGCAATGTCCATCCCTTTCATCATTGCTAACCATTCAGCATCGTTGTTTGTTCTTTTTCCTATCCCCCATGCGAACTCCTCCACTTTGTTTCCATCGGGGTCAAGAATAAACCCGCCCCCCCCCCCCGCCCCTGCCAACCCGGTGTTTTTTTTTTTTTTTTTTAATACATATTCTAGCTTATAAAATAAATGCAACAGAAAATAACACATAACCTTAAGTGTAGTAGATAAATTATTTGCATTTTAAATTTGTCACATTATCCTTTTTTAAACCCTTCTTAATTTTTTGAAGGCCAAGTGCCAAATAGGAGAGAATGACAAGATTAAACTGTCGAAAAAAGGGGAGGGGTATAGCCTTAAAACCAAGGAACTAATCTAAAAATTGATGGAGGAAATAAATGTATATTAAGAATAAAAACAAAACACTAATAGTGTATAGAGAAAAAACGAAAAATAGCAAAACTAATGAAAAGTTAATGTAGAAAACGATTTCCAAGAAAGGTATGACCATAATCAATTCTTTAAAATATGTTCCACATAGTGCATTATATGACATAACATGCCTTATTCAACCCTTTGCAAAGGGATATACTATAATTGTCCAATACTTGCTTCGATGCTTTAGGGACCATACAAGAATAGGCGAGTGACTACAAGGGAGGCAAAAATAGGAACAATAACTCTTGAATTCAAGGGAATTTATAAACTTGCTCTAAAATTTGCATCACTTCTCCAATTGTTTGCCAATTAATGATAGTCATACACTCAAGACAATGAACTACTTATTATGAGCACCAAAAGCCATTCTACCCCAACTCAGAGAGGAGGGTTTTTGTATAATTTGAGCATTTAGATTTAGATACTAAGCAACATAGCAATATTGTGAAAGAGATCATTAATCTAACAATATCATGCAATAAATGTGTTGAACATTAATCACTACACAAAAGAGAGAAGTCAATAACAAGAGAGAATGTTGTATTACATTAAGCTTCAATGAATGAAGTAGAAAGTATAAATAGGAAAGGCAATTAAAATAGGTCATGGAGGCAATTCGAATTTCTCATGCAATGGATGAGATGCTAGTTAGGCTTAACTAGAGCCAGAGAAACTTAGTTAGCCATGCACACTCTCCAAGATGGGTTTAAATGACTCATGACTTCCCTGAGTGGACTTATCTCCATACATGCTAGGAGCAACTGACTGCAACTGACAGAAGGTACATGCAACTAACTAAAGGAACATGCAACTGACTAAAGGCACATGCATGAGGTGCACATCCCTAAAAACACTCAAGGAGGGCACTATTGTCTCATAAATACTTAAAACGAGGTGCATGGAGTCCCTAAAAAGTGAAGTAAACTCCCTAGATTCACTCCACAACTCTAACTTGCAATGTGGGATGGTAAAATCTACGAAAATAATCCCTAATTGAAGGAATTCTCCCTCATATGCCAAAATAGACTTAAGGAGTTCAAAAAAATGCAGATAAGGATATTTTAGGACCTTAGAGCTTAGTAGGAAGCTCCACTTTGACATAGAGGGCCAAATTGAATGGGATTTCACCCAGTAGACTCGTGATATCATAGCCTCAGTCCTTAGGTAGGATATTGAAGCTACGGGGAGGGTTGGTATACTCTAACCCCCCCCAAGCCAATCTAGGTGAAATAAATGCAAAATCATGGGTCTTGGAAATTTGCAGCCATGTTAGGTACCCATGTACAAAAGATTCTCTAAAACTAAGTAAGAGGGAAACAACACATGGGAAAAAATACCCATAAAAGAGAATGTAAATGAGAAGGCTAAAGAGCCTACTCATAAGGAGCCTTTAATTTCAAGGAAATTCATAACTTGGTGAATTGCTTCTAGATGAAGGGCTTTGAGAAGATCCCTACAAACTTTTGAGAACTCCTTCTATTGGAATGAATGTGATCCCATTCAGTAGATGCAAACATTTTAAGGTGCTTGAAAGAAGGTTCTTGAACACTCCTTGCTTCGAATGGAATAAACCCCTTGAAGCTTTTGTGCAGAACTTAGTGAATTGTAAGAGCAAAAGTTGTAGATTGGGAGTATGAAGAGACATTCTATAGGTCTTCTTCAATGGGAACCTGATTTGGGACAAGTTCTATGATAGATCCTGAGTATGAAGAGACATTCTAGAGGTCTTCTTCAACGAGAACCTGACTTGGGACAAGTTCTCCAATGGATAGTAAAAAATTGTTGATCACCTCTTCTTTTGGGCCTGTAAAAGGGTCTTCCTCCGTTGAGTGGTGGATAAGAACCAGGACACCTCCCATTGTGGTAGGATTTATGCAAGGCACAATGTATTTGAATATGTCCTTGTATGCCATATGTTGAGAAGCTTATGGGTCCTCTTTCAACCTGCCAATGGATTTGAATATGACCTCATGAGGCCTCCTTCAACCTTCAATAAGATTGGATCCCTGCAAAATTTAGTATACCAACTTGTTTAGAACCCGTGCAGCTATGATACCATGTAGGATTTGAGCATGTGATCTAGATAATAAGAAACATAGAAATACTGTGAAAGAGATCAACAATCTAACAAATTCATGCAATAAATGTGCTAAATATTAAACATTACACAAAAGAAAGAAGTCAATTACAACAGAGAATGTTGCAATACATTAAGCTTCAATGAATGAAGTACAGAGTATAAATGGGAAAGGTAATTTGAATAGGTCATGGATGAAATTTGAATTTCTCATGTAATGCATGAGATTGTAGTTAGGCTTAATTAGATCTAGAGACCCTTAGTTAGCCATGCACACTCTCCGATATGAGTTTAGCTAACTCATGACTTTCTTGAGCGGGCTTCGCTCCCTACATGCTAGGAAAAATTGATTGCAATTGAGAGAAGGCACATGCAACTGAGAGAAGGCACATGCAACTGACTAAAGGCACATGCAACTGACTAAAGGCACATGCAACTAACTGAAGGCACATGCATGTGGTGCACATTCCTAAAAACACATGAGGAGGGCGCTATTGTCTCATAATAGCAAAAAAAGAGGTTCATGGAGTAAACTTTCTAGAATCAATCCGCAACTCTAACTTGCAATGTGGAACCCTAAAATCAAGGAAAACAAGCCATAATTGAAGGAATTCACCCTTATATGCCAAAATAGACTTCAAGAGTTCAAATAAAGGCATATAAGGACATTTTAGGACCCTAAAGCTTAGTAGGAAGCTCCACATTGACTTAGAGGGCCAAATTAAATGGGATTTGTCCCAATAGACTCACGAGATCATAGCCTAAGTCCCTAGGTATGAGAATGAAGCTAGGGAGAGGGTTATTATGCCCTAACGGCTTCTATCCCTCACATTCACTTGCACATAGAATATCCCACTGAAAATGGAGTGTTTGCACCCTAATATAACGTCCTAATTTCTACATAGTTGTTAAGTCTCAGAAAAAATATACCAAGTGGAAATGAAAACATTTAAATGAGCTTCTAGCTCTTGACATGCCTCTCTTCTACCCTCTTTCTCATGTGTTATTCCATGTGCATGTCTTTATTTAAATACTTGAGGATTAGTTAAATTTGGTTATGAAACTTTGTTTTCATTATACTTCTTTCCATCTCAACAATGGTCTAATTCTTCCTTTGTGTGACACCATTTTGTTTATAAGTACATGAATTGCTAAATTATCTCCTTATACCATTCATCCTCCAAAAATTCATAAATTAATTAGATTTACATTATCCCTGAATATCTATTCTAAGGGTGAGAATATTCAAGCTACTTTGTTTTTCAACCATCTGAGCCTTTGAATTGAACAAAATGTACAAATACTTTTGACTTTTATTGTAGAAAATAAACCCATTTTTTTTTAATAATCATCAATGAACGTTAGAAACTACCTTGCATATCCAAGAGACAAAGTATCCATGGGACCACATAGATCTGAATGTAGTAATGAAAGATGGTCTCTATCTTTCCAGTCTCTATTTTATAAACTCTCCCTTTGTTGCCACAACTACATTTTTGTTGAGTTTGGCCATGAATAAGCATTCTTTGTTTTCAAATACCAACTTCTAGTATTGCTCCACCATGTTCCCTACATAAAGTAGGTTCTTTTTCGATGTTGGTGTCAACAATGTGTCGTCAATAAACTTATTCTTGCCATTCAATGATGAGATTGCCAATATACACCCCCCTTTAACTTATGAAGTGCTATGATCTCCAAAAATCACTTTACTAGAATATTTGCCATTTATTTTAGTGAACAATTCCTCCTAAGATGTCATGTCTATTGAACATCATGTCTATTGAACATACCAAATAAATGTACCAAGCCTCATTTTCTTCATCGTTTGCCACTAAACTTGATATAAACAACTTCTCATTTATAGTTTATTCAACAGTTGTATTAGCACCTTTATTTGCTAGATCATATATTTTATCTCTACGATATTTATCAAATGTCCAAATCAATTACAATAATAACATTATGAACCTAATCTTTCTCTAGACCCATCTCTTCCTCTTCCACAATAGCCCTCTTCGCTTCTTCCTCTGCCTCTTGAAGTGGATGCATTTCCTTTATGATTATTTGAATTACGTTGTTTTTTATTCTAACTATGATATTGTCTTGTAATTCATCCTCTTCCTCTATATATAGTGGAAAAGGCATATTCCATTTGCTCACTTGTGGTATTTTCTTCGACCATTAGTAAGAAATTGTTCAATTCATCAATTCTTGAAATTTAGATATCTAGTTCTCAAATGCCAAAGCTTGCTATTAAGTGCTTTTGTGGCCTTTAAACTCTATGACTCACCTGGGGCAAAAGTGAGTTCGAAAATACTATCTATACTCATTCATCCTATTGCCACAACTCCATTTATGTTGAGATTGTCCATGATTGAATTTTTTTTTCCAAGATTTTTTTTGTATATTTGTTATTTTTAGAAAAACAAAATATACATTTAACAGTTCAACTTTTCAATCCATTTCTTCCCATGACTATCATATCATCCTTAAACCTATAACATATCAGCTTGAATTGTCAAACTTTCTACATCCAATCACACAAAAACTTTCACTTGGACAACAAAAAACAAACCTATGTACAAAATTGAAACCATAAATTACTTTTGGAATCACAACCTTGACTTGAATTCGATGCTAACTAGTAGTCCTTCTTCCAAAGCGAGTGCTACCTTTGAGATAATATTTGCTTGTTGATTATGCACCTTGTAAATATGTTCCACTAAAAGTGAATCATAAGATTCCTGTAAAGCCCAGATCCCTCATTGCCATGACACTAAACTAAGATTTTCCAACTTTGCTTTCCTTTGAAACCAGTCCACAATAACCCTTGAATCCCCTACCACTTGAAGCTGCATAATTCCCTTTTTACTAGCAAACAAAAGGAGAGCCCAGAGTACCAAAATCTCGGCCCTAGAATTTGTTCCATCCCCTGTGCCCATGTTTAGATAATAGTAATGATCCGAAGAGAGAAAAAAACCATACCAATACCACATTTTAAATCCTTATTGGCACCATAAAAAAAAACTCCAAGCCACATTTCAATTAAACATCGGAGCTCTCCTTATCTTGATGTGTTTGGGTAAACTTGATCTTTTCAATTCTTTCAAAGCAACTTGAATTTTATGAGCCACTCGACCAGGAATCCCGCTATTATCCCTGAATAAAGTTTGATTCCTCTGGAGCCAAATGCCCCACATTACATAGGAAATAAGTACCTTAAAATATTATAACATAGAATTTGTCACCCTCTTCTTCATATTGAGTTCTAAATAACGCAAATTCCAAGAGCCAATAGAATTTAAGCATTAAAAAAGTTCACTCCATACTTGCACTGCAAAGGAACATGTAGCAAATAGATGACTCGTAGATTCCTCCTCATTATTACATAGAGTGCACCTATTTGATCCCTACCATCCTCTCTTCTATCCATTATCTCATGTTAAAATTATGTTCCCCATCACCAACCACGTAAAAATTATAGTTTTCAAAGGGCACTTCCATTTCTAAAACCGAGACCACCACCGAGTGACCTCACCTTCCAACCCAAAGGTTAAAGATTCATAAACCAGCTGGGTTGTAAGGGTTCCATTAGTCATAATCCATGTCCAAACTAATTGATCCTCCTCCTCTCGAATCACTATTGTATGGTGTGATAAGAGATGTGTAAAGAACTTCCATTCACGAGCTAGAATTATAAATAACTTCCATTCATGAGCTAGAACTTCATGTAGTGCTAACTCTTTTATTGAAAGCCAATTCTGTCTCCACAACACTAAACTATCCAGGATCCCAACATTCACCATAAACAAATAACCTCAATCCTTTAGAAAAGTTCTTAGTTATAAAGAGAGAGAATAATTTCCACCAATTCCTGCCCATAGATCTTCTCCTAATCTAACATGATTTCCTCTACCAAATTTTCAAGCTCTCCATAGTCCAAGAACTAGGAAAGCCATAATCAATCCTTTCCACACATTCAACGCTCCTCTAACGGATTTAGGCTCGGCTTGAATCTATTGGTCAATGGTGAGGATTGGAAAATACTTTTTCCTCATAAGTTTTCCCCATAATCCTTCATTATATAACATTTTCCATAAGCTCTTGACAACCAATGCCTTCCCAAACCATTAAACATTTTTCAAGCCCCATCCACCCCTTTTTTCGGTTTTGCCAAAGAGATCCATTTGACCAAGAGGATACTTTCTTTCTACTTCGAGTCTGATCAAAGGAAGTTGGAACATATTTTTTGTGATTTTATCTAAAATACCTTGGGCACATGGGATTTTGATACACCAAGATGCTCTCAAGAATTGTTTTAACGGAGAGCCGCCTATGACACCAATAGTTGATCTGATCTTCAGTCTTCCTGAGAATCCACATCCATTCCATGACCTCGTAATCATTAGGATTTAGGTAATATCCCAAATATTTCATTCGCTAATCAAGGTGCTCAATTATAAAGGGGAAAGTTAGATGCATCCGTGTCTCAACTTCCTTGGGAGCTCATTGTTGAGAATAAGAGATTTATCGATGCTAAACTCCATCCATGTTGTTGAGCAGGACAAATTTAATAAATGTTTGAAAGTCCTCCACTCCTGCACTGTACCCTCACCCAACAACATATCATCGACAAACAAGAGATGAGTCAAGACAAAATGATATGTTACCTTTACTCTTTTGATAGAGCTTTCCAATCTAGGTTGATGTAATAGCTTTCTTATACTCTATGTAATTAGGAGGAGAAGAAACGAGGACAACAAGCAACCTTGTCTTAAGTTGCTATATGCCTTAAAAAATTGTTCAGAGAGCCATAAGTATTGGAAAATTCATTGAGGATACACACCTCATCACCCAATTCACGACTTCTAGACCTAAACCATTCTACAATAAAACCAGCCAGAGAAATTTCCAATTTACCCTGTCATGGGCCTTTGCCAAACTAACTTCAAGACAATTCCAGGTGTCTTTCTTAATTTAATACAATGCAAACCCTCTTGGGCTGACCCCGTGACATCCAAAATTTGCCTATTGAACAAAAATCCGATTTGTTCCTCTGAAATACAATTTGACAAGACCCCATTCACTCTCCATCATTTTCCCTACTTAAAGTAGGTTATTTTTCAATGTTGGTGTCAACAATGTATTATCAATAAACTTCTTCTTTCCATTCAATGATGGGATTGCCAATATACTTTTCCCTGTAACTTTCAAAGCATTGTGATCTACATATATCACTTTACCAAAATAGTAATTATTTATTCTACTGAACAAATCCTCCTAAGATGTCATGTGTGTTGAAAATCCCCAAAAAATGTACCAAGCCTCATTTTCTTCATTGTTAGCCATTGAAATTGATATAACAACTTCTCAATTCAAGTTTCTTCAAAATTTGTGTTAGCACCTTTTGTTAGAATAATTAGCCCATCTATACCATAGTTTAAAACATTATTTTATGTTTTTAAGTGCTAGACCTTGGTTAGTTAAGTTCCTAGTTGTCTATACCGGGATATTTGTCCCACAATAAATACTTGGCCCATATCTTGTGGTGCTTATCCACAAGAGCACCCCACTGCTACTTTATTGCTTGCTTTTATCTTTGTTTTATTGAGTAAGAGTGCTCTGGTTGCTTTTAGTAGCTTTATCCTACTTTATAGTGTTTTTCTGCAAGATAAGGTTGAGATAAGGACACTATCATGCTTTTGGCAAGTCTGCTACTTTTTTTTTTAACAAGAACGGTTAAATTTTATTGATGAATACCCAGTTGGGCTTACACCTAATCAACCCATCATACATTGCCAAAGAGCATGAGATTCAGAGAAATCTAGATCCTTCATTTACAATGTTCAAGGAGCGGCCATCTTACGGGATGGGAGACCATGTAGGAATGCCATCATTCTGTATCAAATATGTTGGAGCTAAATGACAGCCTACATTGGCCCTAGAGTCCGCTTCCTGATTTAAACTCCGGAGGATGTGGAAA
The DNA here is from genome assembly GCA_027924585.1 of Larix kaempferi. NCBI lineage: Eukaryota > Viridiplantae > Streptophyta > Pinopsida > Pinales > Pinaceae > Larix > Larix kaempferi. The sequence continues at coordinate 37,145,217 of BSBM01001229.1, read as the reverse complement.
AAGACGACATAATTGAATTTTTGCAGCCAATTCCGGACATGTTTCAAAGTCTTATTTAAGACTGCATTATTAAAATGGTCTTCCGTGGCTAAATGTTTTATTAGAATTTCCTAGTCTCCAAAAATCTGTATATCATAATCACCATTTCCACTATCTATTTGACAAGCTTTGAGCAGCCCTAAAATTTCAGCTTGGTTATTTGTACCCTGCCCTAACCCCCAACTGAAGCTGCCTTTTATATGACCAGCAGGAGAAAAGAAAACCCCTCCAGCTCCAGCTCTCCCCAGATTTCCTTTAGCTGCCCCATTGAAAAAAATAGTGACTTTACCTTGACTCTTCCACCACTGCTGAAATTCTGTGTCATTAAGATGAATCCGCCACTCAGGATTGTTGACAGGTCTAGCCGAATTCTTAGTCCTATTCCGCAACGAAGGTTCTCCCAGCCAACTGTTCTCTTTAGGAAGTAGCAGATTATTCTGTTTAAAGGAATGATTTTCCATAGTTTCCAAAAGTAGCACCTTGGCTTTTGCAACCACCACTACAGGGGTGCTCACTTTGTCTTGGAAAATGCCCTCATTCCTGGCTATCCACACTCCCCAACAGAGGTATTTTGGGATCGCATGCGAAATCTTTGACCACAAGGATTTGCCCTTGATCGCATGAGGATACCCCTCTGTCCAATTGGAGAATAGGGAAACAATATTGCACTGAGAAGGGATATGAACATCGAGACCTTGCAATGCCAACTGCCACACCTCCTGCATGAAAGGGCATTCAATGAACAAGTGTTCGATTGTTTCCCGGGCTGCATGACAGAGATGACATCTATGAGGCCCGACAATTCCACATTTAGCAAGATTCTCTCCAGTCAAAATTCTTCTGTGTATGAGAACCCAGCTAAAAAAATTAATTTTTGGAATACTGAAAGTGTCCCAGACCCGCTTCCACTTAACTGTAGTCTGAACCTGTGGCTGTTTCGATTGAAGGGCATCAAATCCCAATGCTACAGTATATTCGCCTGTCACTCCCCATCCCCATTTATCCCTTAGACGCACATGAACTGGAGCTAATCCTGACAAGGCTTTGTTTAGCAATTTCATCTGGTTTAGCATTGTGTCAGGCGGCTTGGGGAGGTTCCATTCACACCAATTTCCTGCTTGATCCCATTTTGAAGTATCAGCTAATTTAGTGATGCCACACTGTTTTAGCCAGCATCTTAACTCCTGTATTTCCTCATTCTATCTGAGTGAAATTTGCCCCATTATATTGTCTTCCCATAATAGAACACGTCTTCCATTTCCAGGTATGCGATAAAGGTATTTTTTTTAAAACTCCCAACTTTGCAGACATAATTTCCACAGTGTCGTGGAGCCTTTTTTTTTACCAATCGCTTCATCCATACTGGAAATGGTAACTCCCTTCATATATTTGTTGATAAGAGCCCTGCTGACAGGATGTCTGGGCGTGGAGAATATCTTCCAAAGTAGCTTTCCACCATAAGCCAGATTCGCGAGTCTGGGGTCTCTGACCTGCAATCCTCCATCAACAAACGGTTTTTTTCACCACTTCCCATCCCACCAAATGGAACGTTTGTTTGTTGTCAATACCTCCTTTCCACAAGAAGGATCGAGTTAGCTTAGCTATCTGCTCTGTAATCGATTTAGGTGCTAATAAGAAAGCAGCCTGGTAAAGAGGCAGAGATGAGACTACAGATTTGATGAGTATTAACTTTCCAACTTTGTTTATCCATCGACCTCCCCAAGCTGCCAATTTCGATTTTATTTTGCTTATTATCTCAATCCAATGATGAGATTTTGTGCTGCCCAGTGTTATTGGCAGGCCGAGGTACTTAAAAGAATACCAATTAACAAATCCTGTGTATCCTAAACAATTAGCAATGCGTTGAATTGTAGCCAGATTCACATTCCAGCCATAGACTGCAGATTTTCTCTTGTTAACTAGGGCTCCCGAGACCTTGCAAAAGCTTTGAATTACAACATTAAAACCTCTTGCAATTTTGACCGAAGCTCCTCCCAGAAGGAGTGAGTCATCTGTGAATAATGCATGGTTGATGGGGATAAGGTCTTTCGTCACTCTAATGCCAGGAATTGTTCCTACAGCCTTCTCTACATTCAACTTTTTGCTGAGGGAGTCCACCATCAATATATATAGGAAAGGGGACAACGGGAATCCCTGTCTTATTCCTCGAGTGCTTTGGAAGTAATTTGCTGGCCTTCCATTCACTATCGGAGCAATCCATGGCCTTCCTATACATTTGATTAGTCTTACAAATTCATTGCTAAAGCCGAAAGAAATAAGAACTTGAAACAAAAAAGAATGTTTTACTCGATCAAATGCATTTGCCATATCAAGTTTTATGATCATCCCCTGTTCCTTGCGTTGATGACTGGAGTGAATGGTTTCCTACACTATGGTCGCATTATCCATGATATTCCTACCTTTCACGAACCCACCCTGACTGGAGGAGATAAGGTTTCCCATCAATGGCTTGATTCTGTTGGCCATGAGTTTAGACAGAATTTTATATGAAGAATTGCAGAGCGAGATAGGCCTAAACCTATCGAAGGTCCCGGGATTTGAATCCTTTGGGATTAAAGCTAAAAAAGTTGAGTTGATGTTGCCACCTACCTTGGCTTTTTGCTGGAATCCCCTGATCATACAGACTAAATCCACTTTGATAATCTCCCAGCAGATTTTGTAAAAGTGAATTGAAAAACCGTCTGGCCCCGGGGCTTTATCCGGTTCCATTGCCCAAATAACATTGTTGATTTCTATTTCAGTGAAGGGCTTCATGAGGCTTGCATTATCATTCTCTCCAACCAGTCTTGGAATGTTTGTGAGAAATTCTGTAAATTCCTCTTCCTTCTCCATTCCTTTTTCAGTGAAAAGATCCTGATAATGCTGAGTTGCTGCATCTTTTAACTAAGCTATGTCTTTGTGGACAGTCCCATCAATGGCTGTGATTTCATCCAGATGATTCCGGGAAAGACGAGCTTTGAATTGTTTGTGAAAGAATGGAGTATTCCTGTCACCCGCTTTCAGCCAGAGACTTCTCGATTTGAGCCTCCAATGTTCTTCCTCTTGCCTGTAGGCTCTAAAAGTACTTAGCTGGGCAACTTGTTCTTGTTGAATAGCAGGATGGGTGATATCTTTGGTTTCCAATTTGAGCTGCAATTCAATTAGCTGACTGGTTGACTGCTTTCTATTGCTCGTTGGAGATGTAGAGGGCTTTTTTATCCAATTTTTTAGAGCCACCTTTGTAGCCTTCACTTTTTGCTCCCAAACATAGCTGGGCAACCCATTAACTTAAACTCTCCATGCATTGTTAACAATTTCCATAAATCCATCTCTTTCTACCCAGAGAGGATTAAACCGAAATGGAATGGGACCCAGTTTTTTTCTTCCTCAAACTTTAATAAAATCGGTTTATGATCTGATATCAATTTTTGCAAAACTTTGGTTGAGATTATCTTATTTTCTAGCAGAAAGGTGCTCTAAATTAAAAATCTGTTGAGACGAGCAGAGATGTGATGTACGCCTACTCTATTATTGGTCCATGTATATAATCCTTTCTTAGGCTTTATATCTATTAGGTCCCAATTCTAAAGAATTTCTTCGACCATGGGAAGAAACTGATCACGATTGTTGTTTCCACCACACTTCTCTTTTGGTTCAAAAACGAGATTAAAATCTCTAGCTATAATTATCTTATGAAGGGATCTTGATTCAAGGAAGGCAGCCAAAGTGTGCCAACACTCTCTCTTTTCTACATAATGAACAGGTACATATAGATTAAAAATAGCATAGGACTTCTTGCTCACTTTATGCCTGAGGTCGGTATAAATCCAGTGTTGTGACTCAAAGGAACTTTCGAGCAAGAATTTATCCTCCTCCCACAAAGTAGCCAGCCCTCCGGAGGTGCCCCTTGCACTTACAGCTATCCCATCATTCTTTTTCCAATTCAGTTTACTTAGCAGAAGGAGGGCTTCCCCTTTAATTTTAGTCTCTTGGAGCATGAGAATCTCAGGAAATTCCGATTTCACTAATTTTTTTACTGCTTCAGCTTTTGAGGGGTTCCCCAATCCTTGGCAATTCCAAGAGACTAGTCTCATCACTTGCTGGCTGATGGGGGGACAGCTCCTCCCTTGGGAGGTCTGTTTCTGGTATTTCTGCCAATAGACATCTCTATCGTTGTTTGACTACCTTTCATTTTTTGCCTTTCCACTTCTTCTGTCCTTGTTTCTTTGTGAGATTTTCTCCTGACTCGTTTTGATGGCCTCTCAAATGTCTCATCTTCCGAGGAACTTGAGATTTCCAGGGATTTCTTTCTTATCATTTCAGCATAAGAGAGAGGGCTCGTTGCTCCGGTGGGGATTCCCTCCTGGATAGTTGCAGGTTCTTCTTGGGTTTTGTCTTCAGCTGTTGTAATGGGCTGATGTTCTACTTCTTCTTCAACTAATATTGAGGGCTCCTCTGGTATTCTAAGCATTTCAAACTGATTTGTCTCCCTCAATGATGGCCCTGAACTCCCTTCACCTTGTAGTTGCCCAGAGGATGGACCTTCATTCCCTTTAGCCTTTCCTTTTCCTTTTGATCTTATGGCTTGCTTTGCTCCAATTGGCTTCTTGGCTGGGATCCATTGAGTGCCTTTGTCTTCCTCAATCTCCTCCTCTCCCTTCTTTTTGCAATGTCTGGCAAAGTGTCCATACTCATGGCAAAATCTACACTTAAATGGCAGCTGCTCGTAGTCTAGCTCTTGTATATAATTCCAATCCGCCACTTTGAGCTTTATTGCTTCAGGTAGCCCTACTTCCAAATCCACCTCCACGCAAATTCTAGCACAGGTATACTGATCCTTTCTCTCTGCATGGTCTATGTATTTCCCCAATTTATTACCTCTGGCTTCCAAAGATTTAGGATTCCAGTAGTGCAAGGGTAGATGCGGCAAACGAACCCAAACTGGGACTGCCAAGGGAACGTCTTACATCGGATCAAAATCCGGTGTCCATTTGTTTAGATATAGACCTTGAGGGCCCATAAAATAAGGTCCATTCTGAAAGATTAAGTTCCTATCCTCCACATTGGCAAAAATGAAAACAACGAATCCCTTACCCACCAGATGACTGTTGATGCTATCATGGGTCAGTGATCGCCAGTTTCGTTGCACACAAGTATCACTGCTTTAGGCGAGGGCCAGAGGCCGGTGAAATGCCCTATGAGCCCTCTTTCTGCTAGATTCAATGCTGATCTGCACGGATCTTCCGTTGGGAGGTCAACAGTGGGAATGTTGGCCATACGTTTGACGAATTTCTGTTGTTGCTCACTAGGAGGTCGGATCCCACACGCTGTCACCAATTTCTTAAATGCAGCAATCTCAAGCAAGGGAGGGAAAGCCTCAGGGCCCCCTCTAGCAGCCATTACCGCGCTAAACCCTGTCACCTGGAGACGGTCCAGGCTTCGACCTGCTTGGGAAGCTTGATGGAAAACATTCTGGAGATCCACGAGGTTCACTCTGCTCCCACGAACTCCAAGAAGTCAGTCCACTAGGGCAACTTGGCGGGCTCAGGGGAAGCAATCCTCCAAGAACTCTAGCAACCTGGAGATCGGCTCCAGGGGATATCACTCTCCTCCGAGTTTGTAAACCTGATCTGATACTCTTCTCGCCAATCTTCAGCTATCCCAAAATGTATTCCTGCAACGATCAAGTTATGGGTCTCTTAAAGCCAGCTCTTCAACTGTACTTGATTCTACCTCCTACGCACCAAATCCTCCAAGCGTTCAACCTGGAGAGCAGTTTCAGTTCTGCACTGAACCCTTCTCGGCCACGCTCAGCTCTGAATCAGTTCTTGGAGCGAAAATCTTTCAAACGTTTTCTTGGAGTGAAAAGACTATAGACACTTTTGAAATCACCGTCAAATTTTCGGCAAGTCTGCTACTTTTTTTCCAGCACCTCTTCCCTGTTTTTATCCTAAAAATCCTCCTACATGCTGCCTTTTGGTCACTCATGTCCTACCTAAGCTTTATTATCCAATTCGTGACCTCTTGCCTTGATTTGGAATATGTTTTTGCCTATATGGGATATTTTTACTAAATCTAAGCCTTCCAATAGTGATTATTTTGAATTGCCTCCAAGGCATTCAAATTTCTCTTCTGAGATGTATTAGTTAATGTATTATCATTGTTCATTAATAGATTGATGAGATTTTATCAAATTGTCTTCTTTCTTATGTGTTTTTGTCTCACTTTTCTTCTCAATTCTCTGTTGTAATTCTTAGTGAAGATTATATTGTCTCTTAGATCCTTAACTGTAAAATTCTTGCATGCTATCATGGCCATAGAATTCTAATAACTTTGTTTTCCAAATCATGTATTTTGTCTCTGCAATCTTTCTTAAAATGACCAACTTACTACAATACTAGAATTATACACCTGATTCTCTAGAACCATCTGTTTCTCTTCCTCTTCGACAATATACCACTTCACTTCTTCTTCAAAATTGACTGTAACTTCTTCGTCTACCTCTCGAAGTTGATGCATTTCCTTTATAATTATTGGAATTATGTTGGTGTCGATTATGGTTATGATGCTTCTCTGCTTCATCCTCGTTCGTGTCCAATGGAAAAATCATGCTCCATTTGATCACTTGTAGTGTTTTTCTTCAACCATTAGTTCTCGTAGTATTTAAATATTCGGAGACAAGAACACTGGTGGTGACCATTTGAAATTTAGGTGCAACACTACTTAAATTTTTTCTTTGGAATTTTTCACCTAACAACATCATTTGATTAACACGATCGTGCATTATTATGATATAATTATTCATTGATTTATTACCATGCATTTTTGTGTTACCAAATTTGCCTCTTAATGTTTTTAATTTACCTCCTGCTGCACTTTCATATGTATTCTTTAATATATTCCATGCATGTTTAGATGATTTTGCTACATTGGTTTCTTAGAAATATGTGTTCATCAACTACACTACCTACGAGACAAAGTGATTCATTATCTTTATTTATAACTTCATTTAAATATTTATTTCTATCAACTTGCAACGCTTTATGTTCTTGATTAGAAGGAAGATCGTACGCTCTAATTACAAGCTCCCATAAATCTTTAGTGATAAATATGGGTTGCATTCTTTTGCTTCAATGTAAATAATTTGTGCCAGTGAGCTTAGGTAACACAATGTTGCTTGATGCCAAAGGAAAATCTGCAAGCAAGAAATAGAGGACACACAATCAACACAATTTGTTCCACTCCAAATTGAGACGAGAATCTCATGCCCTAAAAAATGGGACTCAAACACGACCAAAAAATATAACTTTTAATTTATTTTGAGTGAAAATAAGGCGCAACACTTTTGAAATTACAAGCAAATATCCTATCTCCTTTCATGATAAATGCCATTTTCTTTGAATGTGGAAATACAAAACACCTTCACTTCTTTTTATGTTTATTCAACACCCAATTTCTCGCTTTTTGCAAATACATAATCAAGTAAAGAAATAAGTAGCGTAGACTAGTATGGAAACATGTAAACTCATAATTTTTTTTTTCCAGCCTTCTCCAATTTTAACTTGAAGTAGGATGAACAAACTCTTTGAGAGCACTAGATAGGAGGAATGAGCTATACATTGTGAGCATTATATTTCATTTCATGTTCTTTTTGGCATTGTTGACATATGGACTTTCATGTAAATCCAATTTTGGTCTATTTTGATGTATTGGGTTATATGGACATTGTGTGTGGTGTTTAGGGATGTGGATGCTTATCCATACTGCCACATGGTCTTATCGCTTTCTTGAGTTCTTCTTCAAATAGTACATGTCCCCAAGATGGAGCTAGTTGTTACCCCACGTATTGTATGAGGATAACACTTGTTATAGGTCTTTTGAAAGTATATTATTGTCAAGACTATTTTTAGATTTTGGATCTTGACACACCATGTTCAATTGCACATGGATTGGAGTTCCTCGAAGCACATTTGTCATAATATATTTTCATATTTGCACAATGGTTGAAGTGATAATTAAAAAATATTTTTCCAAGGGGGATACCACCATGTAAATTGTGTAATCACATTTTGTGGCATGAAATGAATATTTGTTTTAATGAAATTTTGTAGGAGTGGAGTGCCCTTTCACCTCCTTAAAAAATGGTGTGCACTCTTCAATATGGTAATCACCTCCTAGAAAAATGGTGGTTGCATGATCCCTACAAATAAGTTGGCCACACTCACCTCTTCCAACATGTGGCATCTATCTCTTGCATAGGCGCACTTACCTCTTCCCACGTGTGGCACTTTCATTGGCACACTCACTTCTTTTACACATATGGCATCTCACTCTTGCATGGGTGCACTTACATGTTCCCATGCGTGACACTTGCTCTTACATGTTCATACACTTAGCTAGGGTGCATTTTCCCATGCAAATGTAGTCGATGGGTTAATGTATTGTAAGAGGAGGAAGATTTTCAATGTAATATGGTTGAAATTTTGGAGTTTCCCTTCCTTGGATTTGCACGGATATATTTTTCTAGGAGCATATGTGAAGTCTAAGGCTTTATATCTTATCAATGTGTGTCTTATGTTTCTATTTCTAAACGTTGTTGGTGATGTGTAGAATTTGCTACAACTTGCTTTCTGTAGGTCATATGAGAAGGGTAGATTTGCCAAACTGGAAGGGTTTTATGTGAGGAGTTTCTCCCTTTATTTCCTTTGATATCTTATGCATGATCATATTAGCTTGCTCCCATCATCTTTTAGAGTTGTTGCTCATAATACTTCCTTGTGTAATTCACATTCCATTGGCAATGTTTTGATGTGGCACCTTTTGGACTTACCTAATCTATTTTCTAAATTCATTTTTTTCAGCAGGTTAAGGCTTCTCATGGCAAACTTTAGTGGCCCTTGTTGTCTTAACCATTCATGGAATTTACCTCTTGGATTGGATTCTAACTCCATTACCTTGTTGGTATATGCACTAATCTCTTAATCCTTCCATCACTCTTTCATCTTTTTATGCTACAACTGTTTTTTGTTGAGTTATCTCTTCATATCACCTTGATCCTCCTTGTCATAGTCTTGGAAATTCTATCTTAGGAATGCCCCATTGTGTTGGAGAATATCCAACCTATCGTAGAAGAGGGTTGGTGGGGTAACAATTGCCTCCCTCTTAGTTGCTCATAGGCTAGCATTTTCTTTTGGAATTTAATTCCATATGCTAGTTTGTGCAATAAAAAGGTTGACTTTTTAACATAGAAGCATTGGGAGAAGGGTTTTAAGTTCAACAACTTGCCTTTGAAGGACATGCCCATTCACTAACAAAGACATCATATAAGTGAGGTAGTAGTCCCCTTTAAGGAGACATTGAATAACACAACAACATTCCCATGAGGTAGAAATATTGTCTTCCTCAAGGGAAATGTAACGTGGCTTGGGAGGAACAATTACATACAAGGCTGGGAGACCAACCTAGGTGATTTATGGGGTAATAATTGATCACAATGCAAAATTTGCAATGCAACACAGTTAGAGAATCAGAAGAAAGATAAAATAGGGGAAGAGAAAAAAGGTAGGGGTCATGGTGCCTAGGGAAAAGATCTCTCCATGCACACATACGAGCTTTATAATTCTATGGGCTAGAAATATGTTAGGCATTGAAGTAATTTGTATTAATTGTGTCGACACTCAATAATCACAATCAATATAATTGAGATAGCTTTCTATTTATTTTCTTTTGCATACCGAGAATCCCAAAACTATCCTATTTTGCTCGTTTTTTCTTACTTGTCTTGTCTCCTACAACTACTTGACAACTGCTCCCTAGGAAAAGGATTGGTAAGCACTAACATGATACTCAACCTTTGGAGATTAGGTCCATCAGATATATACCTTAGAGATTGGACACTTGAATAGAGGATGCTTGGGTTGAGAAGCGTACTTCATGGAGGATGGTGATGGACTCAAACACATATGCTAGGGAGTAGCACTGGAGCTTGGCGACCACATTTGTACATTGAGAGTAGTAGTGGGAACATGATAAAACATGCGGCACATAGTTAAAATATGAGCACCCTACACAAAGACACTTGGACTGTATCCATTATGGAAGAGCAAGCATTGGGTTAATATATTGTTGGAGAGTACACCATCATAGAAGAGGGAATTGGTCCCAAGGAGGATCATGACGTGGAGGGTGTTTCACTTTGGGGATTGGATTAACCTTGGTTTAACACATGTACATCCTTGTATTTTAGAGTAGTCTGTGTGGGGTTGTCTCATTGGTTACTTATATGGACTTATGTCCATATTTTATGTTAGCCTCCTTGACATACTTTTATATGCAAGGGAGAAGAGAACTCTTGTATTTTTTATTGCCATCATACTCCTTTTTTCATTTGTCTTGGAGAATTTAGGGTTCATGAGGAAACCTTGAGAGCTATATGTCAGGGTTCACAAGGAAACCATAGGAGAAGGCAAGTGGAAAGAGGGACGTCTTGGATGTGAAGAGAGAGATTATTTTTGCGTGTTGACGGGATTTTCTCTTATGATGATATGGTTTAAGCAATGCATATAAACCTTGGAGAAGAATATAACGTTGGAGGCGATGATGGTTTCTTGTTGTAGCACCAAGATTTCTACCCCAACAAAAATCATGGAGAGTGGAGCTGATGTCATGCATGATTTTGGAGCCCTGTTATTTTGGGATGCAAGGTTAGGGAAAGATCATGGAGAAGTGAGGTTAATGAGTCATGATCTTGGTGCAAGGCCTTGATTGGTATAATACTTGGTTCTTGTATTTTTTATATTCCATGTAGGTCTTGGTGCTTGTGATGATGCACAAGTGGAAGAACAAGTTTTTGAGGATTCAAAACCTAAGATGGACATGTAGACACAAAGGCCAACACTAGAGTTATCTTTCCATGTACTTGTGGAATACAACACGGCTAATGTTTATAACCTCTAAGGAAGGTAATCATGCCAATGTGAAGAGCTTGTGTGATACAACCTTGTTGTTGAAGCCACATAAGATTCACTAATGTTGATGCCATCTTATACTGGACCTCTGGCGGTGGCTATGGTTTTCATGGTTTTCTCGAGTCAAGGTTTGGAGAGCTAGATATTGTACCAGCTCTATGATAAAGCAATTGTATGTGCATGTACTTCATTCTTCTCTCTCTATATATATGAATTCTATAGGTGTCCAAAACTTATGTGATTGCATTTTTTATTTTCAAATGTCATAGTCTTCTTGATTAGGTGATTTTGAACACTTATTGTTCATGTTGATTTGAAATATTTAAGGGTGAAGAGTTTTAAGTGATTTGACAAACATATTGAAGATAATAAAGCATATTTATTGCTAAAAATATGCAGTAATTAAAGTGATTTCATGTTTGGTTATGCTTGTAAAAGTGTGCCCTAAGGGATGAAATTTGTTGGCATATGTTTCATATATTTTTATCTTGGGTTGCCTAGTGTGTTAGGTTGAACCAAGATAAAATACTATTCATTGTTTGATGCTATAAATTAACATTTTAGAGCATCCCTAAGGGCGAAGTTCACAAGGACAAGATCTAAGAACCCCTCCGTTCGAGGTGGAATTTATGAATTTGCAATAGAAGTCATGACCAAGAAATTCCAACACCTTGCCCTTTATTTCACTCATACCTTGCCCAATACAACCTATTTCCCCTGTACCTTTGCATACTTTTCTTTGCACCATACATCCTGACTGCGTCATCTACCCACCTTTGCATCAAATTCTTGTGTGGTGCATAATGGGGAACCTTCATACTTTTGTCTTTCCTTGCCTCTACACAATACTCAAGGCATGGATAATAAGGTCAACAGTTAGACAAAAGAGCCCAAGTGGTAATGTAGATAGACGACACATGTCATATGGGATTGTTTTCAAATCAAAGGCACACATGTCCCTTTTTCGGGGATAATGCCATTAGCTATGAACTAGAACTTATGTTGTTTTGGAGGAACTTGAATGGAAATTCACAATGAATAGTCTATCTAGTGTGAATTCATTTTTTTATCATGCATAGGACCATTGATGATTGTAAGGTTGGGTTTAAAGCATGGAGAGATAAATTTGATATAGCCAAAGCTACTCACCTCGAGATACTCTATGTAAATATTGTAAAGAGGGTGATCAAATTTTGCACTATTAAAGATGATCATACCCTTGAGGTTTTGTAAGCACAAATTGAGGACCATGTAAAAGATTGGTTAAAGGGATTTAAATCCCATATTATTACTGTTATGAGTATAGGTACAGGGAAAAATGATATTATTTTACTTATTTCTTTGTTTTATAGATCAAGTGGTTTTTACAATACTATTGTTATTGGTATGGTATAACAATCTGATCTCCTGCCATCATTTTTTTTTGTAAATAAAAACTATATTACTGCTGAAACATAAAGTACAGAGCTGTTCTTACAGAGTCTTCAAAATCATAGATTTCTCGGACATTCTCAGCGAAACAGGAATCAAGACATAGATAGACTCTTCAAAAAGACTGACTTCAAACACCCTAAACAACCGACTACCCCCATAGCAACTAGAAGAGATAGCATATCGAAACCAACTACAAAGACCAGAGAGAGACAAAAAGAAACAGCAAACATGGCTTCAGACAGGGACCAAGGGATCAGTGCCCCCGCAGCAGCCATCCAAGTTCAACTGCATTCCCTTGGTCACAATCTTCTCCTTCTCAGCATCCGTCACTGTCTCCATGGAATTATGCTTGCTCCTGCGACTGGTGCCTAAGTCCCATGTCCTATAATGCTGCTCCAAATAATGAGCAGAAAAAACAAGGAGACTTCAAATGACTCAAAGAAGTCTCACCCATACATCCATGAATGTGAGAATCATGAAGATATAACAAAGTATGTGGATGCCAACAAAAACATTCTCCAATCATAAATCTATTCACCCCAGTGTTGGATGAAGTTCCTCCAACATCAAATGAACCAAGTGTTGAGCAAGAAAAACCATGAGTCTTCAAGTGACTCAAATGCATATCATAGGTGCATCCATGTGGATGGGAATCATCATAAAGTAACAAACGATGATGTTGCAAATGTGAATAAGAATGTGCTCCAACCATGTCATCATAAAAGGTAAATCTAGGAGTTCCATACTCCTCATGTGGCACCATCATAAAGAACCCTTTCACCCATACTTCATTGAGACTAATGCTGCAAAACATGGAATTATAGGATGTAGGAGAATGAACTAACTCACCCAAATGATCAAAAAGTGGAGAAGTTTCATCATGGGGAGGGTCCATATGGGTAGTATCGTGTAGCTCCTTCAAAAGTGTGAAACCTCTGTCATAGATTGGTTCCAATGTACAGGAATCATGCTCTTCTTTAAAAATTGCATAACCTTCATCAAGAGACAATTCGAGTTCCTCTTCCACCACAGCAAGTGTTTGGATCTCTTCAAGTTCATCTTCAAACACATCAAATAAATTCAATTTTTCACCTTTCTCGTGATCCACCATGTCATGAGAATCCTCCAAACAATCTACCATTTGACAATCTGAAACATAGGGGGGAAAAAGTATCTTGCAACTTTTCAAGAAGTTGCTCATTTTGAATTATGAGCTCATGATTATCCTCCTTATTCTTCAAGTATGCACCATGTAACAATTCACTAAGCTCAAACAAATGGTTTCTATCAAAAAGCAAAGACATGAAATTACCTTTGATGTGGCACATTGCTCTTTGAATCTTCTCCATGTCTTCAAGGAAGGATGTTTCCTCCAATGAAGTAGCTATCCAACAAGAATTTGACACCAATGCTTGAGTGTCATGGAGAATGATGAGGGACTCTTGGATCTTCTTTTCATTCATCTTTAAGGACCCTTCAAGAAAATAAGGCTCTTGCAAATGAACCTCCTCATCTTCTTCCTTCTTGCTTGGACCAACTTCATGAAGCTCAAGTGGTGATGGGGAAGTTGATCTTGTTTATTCTTCAACTGCTACAAGGTCTTCATTTTCATGCTTAGGGAAATTTTGTCTTGCAGCCATACTATCAAAAGAGATCTCTATGTCACCAACATAGAGGTGTGAGCACCCAAAAGTAGGTACTCCTTCATAGTTCAAGCATCCATCAGTAGATGCTCCTTGATTCATGTCCAAGGTAGAATGTGCCTCGAAATGATCTTCAATATTTTCAATAGGATCTTCTTCAAGTTCATGGGATGTATATTCATCTTTCTCCTTCAGGCAATCTGATGTACTTTTCCCCTTGGTTTCCTTAATATCAATACATTTGGAATCTCTTTTTGAAGAGTACCCAAAAAGTCTCTTCAAGAGGGAAATACCTGCCTTCCCTGAAGATTCATATTTTTCATTGCTCTTTTCACTCACACACATATGATTTTCCCTCCAAGGTCTTTTACAAGAAGGGCATAAACCTTTCTTCACTAACTCCACATCTTCATTTTTGGGCCTATTTGCAAACACCCAATCAACAAAGTCTTCAGAAGAAGGGGGCTTATGTATAATTTTACTATACAAATCAAGATATGCCTGATATTGTTGGGGCAAGGTTTTATATGTTGCTCCCCATCTTTGTAACTCATTCATAGGATTATCCTTGGGTGGTTTGATATACTCATATTTATCATACCTAGGGTCATAATAATAATCATCATTCCTCCTGAAATTGTAAGATTGTAAGAAGTGTTGCATGATGGCACCTCTTCCTCATACCATTCACATTCTCCTTCATATTGTTCACAATCATCTGCATATTCCTCATAAGAATTATACTCACAGGATTCATCTAATAGTAAGACATGGCTGCAAATTATTCTTCAATGTATGTATTAATCCACAGGTGCAAGTACCATGCTCTGATACCACTGTATTGTTCCTTTTTATGAATTTAATAAAATGACAATTTTTTCACTTTTTTCCCTAGTTCGACCTTTGACTAGTTTTGATGTCTAGGTCTCCAATTTGCTCCAAATGATCCCAAATATTCTGTGAAGGTATATGACTGATATTAGGACTTGATTATGATTTTCATGGATGATATAGGACCACCAAAATACTTCTTCAAACCCCTTTAAGATTCTGGACCAAGTATGGAATTTAACTAGCAATTTGAGGTTCAAATCCCCCCAGGGTAAGTGCTAAAAATGGCTCTCCAAATGCCTCCAAACCTACTCTAAATTCTGAACAGAGGTAGGGGATGTATAAGGGACATTGTTAAGGTCTCATGTGCACCATTAATAATTTATTAAGTATGTTCTAACCTTCTCCCAAACAACAACAAAATCATTAGTTCGACCTTGGGGGAAATGGCATCAAATCTTCTCCAAATGAAATGAAACTTCACAAAATGACTTCAAATGATTAGATACTAAACATGAAACTCTTAGAATACATCATTAAAATTCCATACATTAATAAACCATCAGTAGTTTACTTATCCATTCGAATCCATCAACATTACATTGGTTCACAACAAGGTAGTGGGGAAATGGCACTATTGTTCATTAAACATTAGATTTACATCATTCCAACTGCATTTTCGACCTGATACATTTCTGAAGATGAAGAACATAGTATATGAATCTTATTACAACAGACATGGGGTATGAGAAGCTCCCCCAAAGAGTACAATAGCTCACCAAAAGCACCCTCCCTCAAGGAGCAAGAATATGCAATGAAAAATGGAAATGGTTGAGTGAGTGAGCTGCACTAGAAGAAACCACAAGCTACACTGTACCTTACACCTACAAATAAAGACTCCATTAAATCTCCATGAAATACATGAATAGACTCTCCACACACCAACTTGGATGGGAATCTTTCACCCTCAAAATTGGCTAAGGCAAGAAACTAGTCATCCACTAGCTCTCTCTCTTCACAGATGCAAATTATCAAAATGATCAAAAGCCCTTCTCTTACTTCATTTCTGTATTTTATAAACATCCTTAGTCTTCGAAGGTCCTCCATGGGTCGAATTCCTCCCAAGAGATTCATGCCAACTCAAGTTGGGAAGAGATTCATGCCAACTCAAGTTGGGAAGAGATTCCCAAGTATGCCACTTGTCCTTCCAATTCTAGCCCTCCTTCTCCAAATTCGAATTGGTGTCTCTTTAGCTGCCCTAACTCACTTGAGCATCCTCTTGGAGGTTATTTTTAGCCTTGACATGTCATATATGTCATATTTTAGCCTTCAGGTCTGATTTGTGTCATAGGTGTCATAGATTCTTCATCATTGTTGTCATAGGAGCTAGGGAATCTAGCCCAAGTGTCCACAAACCTCTAGTTTGGCTCTTCCTCTTCCATGGAGGTTACCATTCCATCCAAATTCGACCTATGATGCTAAATGCCATGTGTATGAGCCTACCAACTCATCCAAGAATGTTTTCCTTCTCATGGATTCGAAATGGCAAGAGAGAGATGCCATGTGGCGTTGAAATATCAAGCTAGTGTGGGTCCCACTCCTCCATATGTCTTCAAAACCAATTGCCACCTAGAATTTCTCTTGTATTTATTTATTTATCTCCTTTATTAAATATTTATGCCATTCTAATGATCAAACATAATTTATTATCCCCCTTATCTCAAATCCCAAAGCTTCCACCCCCAACCTAAGAAACTAGTAATTTTCCTTCTTGGCAATTATTTGACCCTTAACATCAATTTGAAAAAATCTCATGAATATGGCCAATGGGCTTAGGCCATTGTGACCCAATGAAAAATTTGGGACATGACAACCCACTCCCCATCCTTCCACGATACACAATTCCCCTTCCGTTAAATCCTTATCCTTATCTCCCCATTGAGAGCTTCTTATTGTTTCTTTCATATTGTTAACAAGCTTCCTCCAAACTCCTCTTCCCTGTGACTTTTGTCTCGAAAAATACAATCATTTATCTCCTTCCAGATAGTCCAGATAAACATGCCCGGAAACATCTGCCACAAAGTCCCAAAAATCAGATTCGTAAAAGCTTTAGAATTCCATTCCTTGAGAGTTTGATCCGGTTGACCTCTAATCCGGTTGCTTCTCCGAAAAATCAAAGCTCCTCTGTCCCACAGAGAAGACGAAAAAGGGTAGGCATCCAACAAGTGCCCCAAAGTATCGTCTGAATTGAGGCAAAGAGTGCAGCGAGATGGCCCCAGGATCCCACGTTTCCTAAGATTTTCACTTGTCAGAACTCTCTTCCAAACCACCAACCAACAAAAGACTGCAATTTTAGGCCAGAGGTTCATCCCCCAAATATTTTTCCAGGTGTTATCCTGCCCTTCCTCATGGTCCGTCCGGATATCATAGGCTTCCTTGATGATGAAAATACCTTTTTGCTTGAAACCCCACCTCAGCTTATCAGGATCATTATTGATCTGAATGAACTGCTCTTATAGAGTAGTCTCGAAGGCCAAAAGAGTCTCTACCGTGGTTAGGCCTTCCCAACAACGACAGTCCAACCATTTTATGTGCCCCTCCTGCACCATATTCTCCCAATAGTGGCACACTTTGAATTTTCCTTCTGACATCCCTCTAACCTTGATAGCCTACCAGCGAGGATCATCCCCCAATTTGGGGAGTTGATTCCATGAATCTTCCTAGAAGTTGGCAAGTTCCCCATCATGGATCTCCCAAAAGCTATGGTTTTGGACTATTTTTCGACCAGAGAAGGCTTTTATCCAAATGTGAGACCCATTCCTCTCCTCATTGTATCTAATCAATTGCCCCAAAGGTCTGTCCCTGGCATATTTAGTATGCCACAAACGCGCCCATGGCTCAGCTCTATGGTTACACCACCTCCACTAGATCTTTGAATCGTAAACTTCACTCAACACCTCAGGGTCTCTGATTCCAAGACACCCTTTTTCTTTGGGTCTACAGATTTTTTCCCAACCCACCAGAGCAAATTTAGACTTAGTTTCCCTGCCTCCCCAGAGAAAATTTCTATGGATGCCATGAATTTCCTTGGGAATGGCCTTGGGAGCAGAAAGCATCGAGAACAGATAAACTGGCATAGCTTGGAGAACAGTTTTGACCAAAATCAGACGGCTAGGAAGGTTTAAAGGATGTAGAGTCCAACTAGCCAACTTTCTCCGCATTCTGTCAAGCAGATCTTGCTAGGAGGTCTTGCGAATAGTTCCTTCCGCAAGAGGAACCCCGAGATATTTGGACAGGAAAGATCCCCAGGAGAAACCAAAAATTCTCAAAATATTGTGTTGAGTGGGTCCGACAGTGTTGAAGAAAAACACCTGAGATTTTTCCAGATTTACTTCGAGCCCTTATGCCTTAGCAAAAAGCTCTAGGCTCTTTTTAAAGGCTCGGTCCTCTTGGATTGAAGGGTTCCCCATTAACATAGTGTCATCGACAAATTGCTGGTGCGTTTTCTTATCCATCCCCTCATGGATTTGAAGCCCACGAATCCCTCCGTCATCTGCTTGAGTCTGCAGAAGTTTACTAAGACCCTTAGCCATTAAGATGAAGAGGAAAGGGGATAGAGGATCTCCTTGACGAATACCCCGGGAGGCTTGCAGAAGTTTGGTCGGCGCCCCATTAAGAAGGATCGAAAAAAAGGGGGTAGAAACCAGATTCATAATCCAATCCACCTAGTCCCTGTCAAAACCAAAAGCTTCCAAGATACAACGCATATACTGCCAGCTGATTTTATCGTAGGATTTTGCTATATCCAATTTAACAAGCATGCTCAGTTTCTTTGTGACCTTCAAGGAATGCATGTTCTCTTGAACCAGAATAATTCCATCCACAATTTGTTTGCCTTCCACAAATATCGACTGCTCCCAGCTGATAAGGATAGGGAGAAGAGGCTTGAGCCGGTTGGCTATGACCTTAGTGATGATTTTATAGATAACATTGCAGAGGGATATTGGTCTAAACTTACCAGGGTCTCAGCTCCTTCCTCCTTCGGAATGAGGGATAAGAAGGTGGTATTAAATGCCTTTAAGACCCCGCGACAGCCACGTGATTCTTCCACAATCTGATGAACCTCCTCCTTGATCAGATCCCAAAAGAAATGGATGAAATTAGTGGTGAACCCGTCAGGCCCAAGGGCTTTCCCCAAGGCCATCTGATCCAAGTCCTCCTCAACTTCTTGCATTGACACCAGTTTACCAAGCATCTCATTTTGCTCCCTAGATACTAATCGAGGGATGAGGCTAGTTATTTTGGTAATTATATGGCTGTGGTTGAAACGATCTTTCTTTAAAACAACCTCAAAGTGGTGGATTAATTCCTCCTCAATTTCTCCTCTAGTCTCCACCTGACCACCATTATTTTTCCTGAGCTTGAAGATTTTAGACCTGTGACGATTTTGGACTACAATATTGTGGAAGAACTTAGTGTTCTTTTCCCCTTCTTGGAGCCACTGGTTCCGAGATTTTTGTTTCCAATAAATGTCCTCTTACCTCTCTCGAGCTTTAAGCCGCTCCAAAAGATTTTGCTCCTGTTCTCTTAAACTCTCATCCCAACCGTCATCCATGCCTTTCGGATAAATAAGCTCTAAATCCTCAAGCAGATTTTTCTTATCCTGGAATATATTGCCAAAGTCATCCCTGTTCTAGGTGCGAATCTTAGATTTCAGAGCCTTGAGTTTTTGCTGGAATTGATACATGCCAGATCCCTCAGGGGGGACCAACTCCTACCACCACTGTCCCACCAAGTCTTTGAAGTCTTTATGTTCCAACCAGAATTGCTCAAATCGAAAGGGTCTATTGAGAAAGGCATTTGACCGGTCCCAGTGCAGACATATGGGCCAATGGTCAGAACCCACCGACAGGAGAACACTGGCATTGACCTCACCCATACCACGTGCAATATCTTTAGTATCTAAGAATATGTCAAGTCTTGAAGCTACCAGATAATTGCCACCACATTTTTTATTCCAGGTGTACTACCCGTTTCTAGTTTCCACATCGATGAAAGGACTAAGGCTCGATAAATCTCTAAAGTTTTCTTGGAATCTGTCCAAAGCCCTTCTCCCACCCTTTTTCTCATTAAGGGAGGAAATCAGGTTGAAATCCCCACCAACAATCCACGACCCCTCACCTGCCTGCTCCGATAACCAGGATAAGAAGCGTAAGAATGCCTCCTTTTGAGGGAAGGCACTCGGACCATAGACATTCACCAGAGTACCAGAAACCCCCGAATCAATCACTGAGAACTCTAAGGTCAAAGAAAACCTGTTAGCCCTCCAAATGGATAAGCGAATGGATTCCAGAGAACCGCCAGACCTCCAGCCACGCCATTGGCATCAATTGCCATAACCTTGCAGCCTTTCCAAATCATTTTCCCTACTTTCTCCATTGTTGCAGAATTGCATTTTGTTTCCTGCAGGAATAATACATCCGGTTTTTCCTGCTTCACCTTTCTTGGTAAGGTTTTGAGTTTCTGTGGGTGATTGCACTCCCGGATGTTTCAAGACACAATCTTCATTGAGCAACTTTGTTAACCTCAGAAAAGGCCTCCCTAATCGTCGGGTACTGGCCAGATTCTATTAGTTTAACACCTATCTTTGCTATTCGCTGTTTGTTCAACTTTCTCCCGTGCTTCAGGTCCTCTGCTGGGGATTTCCTTTTATTCCCAGACTGGGGGTCAGCCACTATGCCCAATCATTTATTTGCTTTAGATTTGATAATCGCTTCCTGGATAAGTTCTAGCTGCTGTCTAGAGACATAACCCTTCCCTTTTTTTTCACATTCTTTCTCAATCTCATCTAATTCCCCCAGATCCAATTGTTCATCGCCATCCTCCTCCATAGCAGCAGTTTGATCTTCGGTACTCTTCTCCTGGTTCAACGTTTCCACAGCAACAATAGACAAATTCTTCGGAGGGTCCTTTTCGCCCCTCGTCGTCCTCGCCAATCTCATCCAATATTTGAAACAGATTTTTGCTAGTAGACCCACTGTCTATTTTTTCCTTCCCTTTCCTCTGCCGATTCCTAGATCTATTCTTCTTACGATTCCAGACTTGGGTGAAACCCTCCCTATCCTTGTCTCCATCTTGCTCAGTTCTTGTTGAAGATTTCGACTGGGCCGACTGAGGGCAGTTTCTACAAAAATGGCCATATTCGTTACACAGTCTGCACCTAAAGGGGAGCTACTCATAATCAATCAGTTGAATCCATTCTTCATCCTCCCAGTTCATACTGATAGCTTATGGGAGGTCTTTTGAAAGATCCATGTAAACACAGATCCGAGCACACGCAGTATACCTTTGTTGGTTTGTCTGCTCCATAACTTTGAGGAATTCCCCCAGGGTGTTGCCAATGTCTTGCAAAATTTCTAAGTCCCAGAATTTGCAGAGGAGGGAAAAGAGCCTGATCCACACTAGGGAAACTTTCATGTCCTCCGTTTTAGGATTGAATCGCTCTTTCCAAGGCCTAAGATATAACCCAACAGAGAAGAAAAAGTAGGGTCCTCCCTCCAGCACCCTATCCCTATCTTCCACATTGAAGAAAATAATGGTAAAGAAACCCTTGGCCCCCAAGTGGAGATCATAGTGACCTTTCGGATTCTAGGTGCTTTTGATCCACCGGACCAAATCCTTCTCCTTAGGCTAGATCCCCACAAACTTACTAGTTAAAGCCTTCTCCTTCCAGAGTTCCACTTTTTCTCTAACTTTTTCTTCTCGGATCTGAATGGCCGGAATGGCTGGGGTTTTTGGGAGGCATCCCTCGGGTCCCATCCTCTATTTGGCTCCTTTTGCCCCATCTCCAACCTCACCCATCTCTACGTCATCTCCCAAACCCACAGACGTCATGGTCTGGGGTGGCATCCGGAACAGCTGCAGGGGATACGGCCCCCACTGCAAAAACCTTGACAACTGCAACCCTCGTGCACTGTAGCAAACCCTAGTGCACGAGTTCCTCAAGGTCTTGATCACACACACTTCTAAAACAAATCATTATTATAAAATCATCTCATACCATCATTAAATATTATCTATCTGAAGTTTTAATTTGTATAAGACAAAGCAATGAGATTCTTCTTGTCGCTTGTGATGTTCTTTGTGATACTAAGATGTTAGATTAATATTATGTGAAGGGACATGTTATTTAACTCTTCTTAATGTAGTGTTATCTTCTCATTCTCTCATTTGTCATGCTTGTGCTAATGAATGTGCAATGTTTATCTATTGATTCCCCTATTAAAATCAACTCAAACATTTGGTTGAAATAGCAGCAAAATATATTCATCAAGTTCTCTTATTGCATTCT
The DNA here is from genome assembly GCA_027924585.1 of Larix kaempferi. NCBI lineage: Eukaryota > Viridiplantae > Streptophyta > Pinopsida > Pinales > Pinaceae > Larix > Larix kaempferi. Next base: position 37,122,952 of record BSBM01001229.1, on the reverse strand, counting down.
TCACAAGTACATACAAGACCTCCCCCACAACCCAATTAGATAATCATTGATTTTATACAAACTTTTCACCTCTTATTTTCCTCGGAAAAAAACATATTTGTATTTCTATAATAGAAATTAAATACAATCTTCAAAATTTCTCTAAGCAACAACTTCTACAGGTAGTTGTGAGCTCTTCAACAAAGCTTATATACAAACTTTTCACTTTACATATCACAAACACCTTAAAAAAAGTTCCATTTCTAATTCACTATTTGTTAAAGAGCATAAAACCAAGGCAAAAAGTGGCATTAGGGATTCCCATTGCCATTGGAAATACACTAATGGTGAAGTTAGAGAAATATGAATTGCAGTGACATTAGGTATTGTTTATAGGATTGGCATTGGGCTTGTACTAATGATGTTTTAGGTGTAGGTTGTTAGGAGATGAAGCCAATATCAAGATCTCCAGTATCCTTCTTGTAGAGGTCTCGACAAGGCCCATACATCGCTTGTATGCGTTGAGAGTGTGAGGGCGGATCCCTTGAGGTGAAAAATTCTAGACCCTTTTCGTGTATTTCAGTTCCTCATGGAACCCTCATATGTATTGTATAAAAGGGGAGTAACCCCACAACATTGTAACATAAGAGAGATAGAAGAAACTATTGTAAGTTTTTTACTAACTAATACTAAAGGATCGAAGCTACAACTGCCCCATGGTTTTACTTGCGTATAGCAAGGTTTCCATGTACATCTCATGTTGTATTGTTATTGTTGTTTTCTTTCGTTTATATATACTTTTCTAGCATTTGGTATCAAACCCTGAAAACTCGTAGGAATAGGGTTTATATGAGTGGGATTTGCACCAATGACAAGAGGTTTAACCAAGTTTGAGATTGAGAATTTTGATGGCAAGAATTTATCCCTATGGAAGATGAAGGTGGAGGATTTGTTGGTTTAGAATGACCAAACCCTAGCCTTGAAAGGGGTTACGAAAAAACCAAGCATCGTGACAAATGAGGACTTGATAAAGTTGGAAAGAAAGGTGGTTTCTATGATTTGCCTTTGCCTAGCAGACTATGTATTGTTCGATGTTGATGAAGAAAATACTACATAAGCCCTTTGGTAGAAACCTGGGAAGTTGTATGATATTAAATCAACAACAAATAAGGTTTTCCTAAAAAAACAACTTTTTCATGTGAGGATGAAGGAGCATTCAACTGTGGAAGATCATCTGATTGAGTTTAATACCATAATCAACAAATTTATCTCGTTTGGTGTAAAGGTGGAGGACGAGGACAGAGTGATCATTTTACTCTATTCCCTACCAGAAACCTGGGATCATGTGGTGGTGACAATCATCAACTCATCATCGGGAACTCTGAAATTTTATGATGTGGTAGTTGCTCTACTAGGAGAAGAGTTTAGGCAACAATTGTCTCTGGATCCCTCTACTAGTAAATCCCTATCTATGAGAGGGCGATCTAGCGAAAGGGGTCAGTAAGGGAGATCACAGTCCAGATCTAAGTCTAGATGAGGCAAGAAAGGGAGGTGCTAGAATTGTGGGAAACCAATGCACTTGAGGAAGGAATGTTAGTATATGAAGAAGGAAAATAAGGATAAAAATCCATAGAAACCATCAGCTGAAGCTAGTACAATAGATTCAAAAGAGACGACAACATGCGAGGCTTTCTATCTCAACAACAACATATCTCTATTATATGCTTAGGTTTTAGACTCGAGTGCTTCTTTCTACATGTCTCCACATAGAGATTGGATTGTCAAATACCATCCCTATAGTGATGGAATGATCTACTTGGGTTATGTTCCTCCTTCATAAATTGTGGGAAGAGGGGAGATTGAGATCAAGTTGTACAATGGTAGAGAAAGGAAGTTGTGCGTTGTATGGTGTGCACTGTATCTTTGGAAGAATTTGCTCTCATTCAACATGATGGATAAGTTGGGGTATTCTGCTACCTTTGGTGACGGTAGATGCAAAAATACCAAAGGAGCCCTTGTGGTAGCAAAAGGAGAATCTTATGGGATTCTGTATCGTTTATGCGGTGATACAGTGACAAATAATGCAACAATATCAAACTCAGGGAATGTTATGGATGCATTGATGTTGTGCCTTCAATGACTTGGACATATGAGTGAAAAAGGTTTGAAAATTCTGTATAAACTTTGTGGGATTAAGTCTTGTAATTTAGACTTGTTTGAGCATTGTATTTTTGGTGAACAAAAGAGAGTTCGGTTTACTGCAAGCTCTGGTAAAAGTTCCAATTTTTTGCAACTTATTCATTGTGATATATTTGGACTAGTCCCCATTATGTCTATAAATGGTGCTATATTTTCTAACTTTTATAAATGATTATTCTATAAGAGTTTGGGTGTATTTTTTGAAAAAAAAGGTAGAACCCTTTAAGAAATTTAAAGAGTTCAAGGCACGGGTGGAGAAAATTTTGGGCAAGTCTATTTATGTCAGATCTGATGATTGAGAAGAATGTTGCTCCAAGGAATTTGATAAATTTTGTATGTAGGAAGGAATTAAGCACCAAAAGACGGTTGCATACACACCCCAACAAAGTGTCATGGTTGAGTGGATGAATCACACAATCATAGAACATGCAAGAAGCATGCTTAGCGCATATGGGTTGGATAATGGATTATGGATAGAGGTTGTTAATACAAATACATAACTGATTAATATATCACCTACAACTACATTGGATGGAACCAGAGGAGGTTTGGCGTGGTAAGCCAGTTAATTATCCTCATTTGTGTATTTTTTGTTGTGATGCAATACCCATTTTCCTAAGTAAAAGAGGTATAAGCTTGACCCAAAGTCTAGGAAATATGTTTTTCTTCATTATGATAATACAATAACGGAGTATAGATTGTGGGATCCTATTGACCACAAGGTAATTGTTAGGCGAGATGTTATTTTTAATGAAATGCATGCAAAGGAAGAAGGTACAACATACACCCAATATTGTATTAGTTGAAGTAGGAATGAGTGAAGACGAAAATGAAGCTTCTGATCAACATGAAGAACATCAAGCTCAACAACCATAACTCAGAAGATATACACGTCCCAAGAGATGTCTTGAAAGGTATTCTCCTAATTTTAATTCTTCTTTTGTTTTGTTATATAGTGATGGGGAACCTAATTCATTTCAGGAAGATAGAGAATCTAAGAATGCATAAAAATGGAGGAAAGCCATGGATGAAGAAATGAGAGCATTACATAAGAATGAAACATGGGAACTTGTGGATTGGCTACCAGGAAGAAAAGTTATTGGAAATAAGTGGGTGTATAAAGTAAAGAAAAACAATGATGGGTTGTTGAAACGTTATAAATTTGTATTGGTAGAAAAAGGATGTAGGTAGAAGTTAGGTATAGATTTAAATGAAATTTGATCTCCAGTTGTGAAGCTTACTACTGCAGGGGATTTACTTGCACTTCCAGTAGCAAAAGATTTGGAGTTGGAACAACTAGATGTAAAAACTGCTTTCCTGCATGGTGATCTTGATGAAGAAATTTATATGGATCGGACTTAGGGATTTAAAGAAAGAGACAAAGAGAATTTGGTTTGTAGACTCAAGAAATATTTGTGCGAATTGAAATAGGCTTGAAGGATGTGGTACATAAAATTTAACACCTTCATGAAGAGCCCTTGTTTTAGTTTAAGTGAAGTTGAATTTTGTGCATATTGTAAGAGGTTTGATGACACCAATTTTATTATCTTGCCATTGTATATTGATGATTTGTTGGTTGCAAGCCCCAACATGAATAAAATCATTGATCTCAAGGCTCAATTGGCTAGGACATTTGAAATGAAGGATTTATGAGCAACAAATCAGGTTCCAGGGATGAAGATGCACAAGGACAAAACATGTAGAATGGAAAACCAGTTAGCACCCCACTTCTTGCACAATTCAAGTTTTATTCTGAACAATGTCTTAACACATAAGCAAGGAATACATGCATGTATCATGTACCGTATTCATCAACAGTTGGGGGCCTCGTGTTTGCCATGGTGAGCACCAGACTCTATATTGCTCAAGCAGTGGAAGTAGGTAGCTAGTTCATGGCGAATCCCAGTAAGGAGCGTTAGAATGATGTGAAGTGGATACTCAAATATTTAAAGGGCACTTCAAACACTGCTATTTGCTACAAATCAACAGATTTACAAATTAAAGGTTTTACACATTCTTATTTTGGTGGAGATAGAGATGGATGAAAGTCTACTATATGATATACTTTAACTCTTGCTAGTGGAGCTATAGGATAGACATCTAAGTTGCAGGAAGTGGTGGCTTTATCAACCACTAAATTTGAATACGTGGCAACCACTTAGGTCAGTAAGAGGCAATATGGATAGAGCGACTGATGGATGAATTCAATATGATGCAAGGGAAGATCACTTTGCATTGTGATAGTTAAAGTGCTATTCACTTAGTGAAGAATCCAACATTTCATGATTGCACAAAGCATATTGATATTAAGTACCATTTCATAAGGAAAGTGGTGGAAGAAGGTAGGATCTTGTTGGAGAAAATTGATACTTGTGAGAATATTGTAGATATGCTTACAAAGCTGATAAGGATAGAGAAGTTTGAATGGTGCAAAACTTCTATGGGCTTGCTGAAAATGTGATGAAGGCAACATTGGGAAATGACACTCGGGTGGAAAACTTTGGCAAGGAACTTCTTGTTCATTGACTTCAAGTGGGAGAATGTTACAAGATGAAGCCAATATCCGAATCTCAGATCTCCTTCATGAAGAGCTCTCAACTAGGCCCATTTGCTTCTCATATGTGTTGGGTGCGCGAGGGCGGAGTCCTCAATGCAAAAAATTATAGACCCTTCTAATGTATTTCAGCTCATTCTAGAACCCTCTTATGTATTGTATAAAAGGGGAGTGACCCCTCAACATTGTAACATAAGAGAGATAGAAGAAAGCATTGTAAGTTTTTTGCTGACTAATAGTAAAAGATTGAAGTTTCCATTGCCCTGTGGTTTTACCTGCGTATAGCAGGGTTTCCATCTAAATCTCGTGTTCCATTGTTATTATTGTTTACTTCTATTTATATATACTTTTTCTAACACTGGTTTAGAGTCCAATAGGTCCATAAGCATCGTCACAATCCATAATTCTATCTTGATTTAATAATAACATAGTCCATATCCTATTGAGAACCAACATTATCAAGCTTGGTCAACACCCCATAGGGATTTAGTGATCCGACACCTTTGAGTCTATAAACCCTTATCCAATAATCCAAGGTAAAAACCTTGGGTCATTTCAAATATTCCTCAACCTTCAAGGTCTCTTAGGTATTTAGTAAGGGAAATGAAGACTGTGCTTCCCATTCTTGAGAGGAAGAGTCTTGGGAAGGGTGCATAATCTTCTTCCCAATATTTGAGGCTATGGTATTGTTAGGAGTTGGCATCGCTACAATAGTTGGTTGGGTTTTTTGGGCGGCTACCACTTTATTGTTATGAGAGTTACTTTCAACCAAATGAACTCAACATTCTTCCTCATTAATCAAAGAGGCATTTTGAGTTTTGTGATGAAGAGCATAATTGGCTCGAGCAACTCGAGTATAGGTCTAGCCATAAAGGTATAATCTCGAATTCAATGGTAGAGAGTTGGCACCTAAAGTAAGTATCGATGAGGTTGACATACTGCACATTTTGTATAATACTTTGTACTTGACCCTAATAAAGACAAATTCTACAAGACTTTTCATAAATTGACTCCTATTGGGCTCAGGGTTAAGAAAATGGGAAGGTTCACAATAGATAGACTCCTCAATGGGTGCAAAAACGTGACCCAAAAGGTCTAAAAATTGCACAAATTGGATGAGGAATTCTACCCACACAAGCTAACATGGTTGGGCAAATTGTTTGTTCGAGAAATTCTCAGGCCACAAGAATAACACTCCCAATGTGTTTTGATATACCAAGAATATCAAGAGAAAACAATAGTGTTATGCGACTATTCTCTTTCTCTCTCTATCTCTCACAGTGAAAACAAAATAGAACAAAACAAACCAAAAAATACTAAACAATTCCTTGGATTTTAGGTGCTCAAACTATGACAACCATGTGGTTCCCATACTTGATTATCTCATGCCTTAAAATGGCTTTGACAAAATAGTTGAGAAGCAAATGCTTTTCCAAGTTTGTCAATTAATCTGGAAGCTTTAGTGCCCCCTCAAGAATAAATTGTTTCTATGGCTTGCTCTTGAAGGCAGGGTGCCTGTTTGGGATAATCTGATCAAAAAAATTATTTGTGGACCAAGTCGGTATCCCCTATGTAAAGATGATGCATAAAATACAAAGCATATTTTTATTCTTGCCCTTATATGACTTGTATGTGGCAGCATATATCACAGGTCACTGGTAAAATATTTCATTGGGAAGGATCGGGCCTACAGGAAACTCTTCATTCATGGCTAAATAATGTAGATTACTCAGAGTTTATGGATTTACTAGCTCTACTGATTTGGGGTGCTTGGCTAGCTAGGAATAAAGTTACCTTCCATGACGTTTATGTCCCTCCACAAATCTATGCAGCTAAAAGTCTTGCCATTTTGGAGCTTTTCCCTCATGATTTAGAGATTAAGAAGCAGAATATCATTATTGAAGAGAGCATAGACAAATCTGGTTGTTGGGCCTACTTTGATGGGGCCTCACAAGGTAGACCAAGTCAGGAGGGAGCAGGTGGACATATTTATTTTTTAGATACTCAGTGGATTAAGTTTGCGGTTGGCTTGGGAGCTTCCTCCAACAATAAAGTTGAATTGATGGCCATTAAGCTTGTGATGATATTGGCTCAATCAAAAGGTGTATAGAAGCTTCATATTTTTGGTGATTCAAAGCTGGTAATTGAAGGGTTAAAGCTAAGGAAACCTCCTAAGAATGTCTTGTTGAAGCCAATCTACAAAGATATCATTATAATCAACAACTTCATTCGAGAGATCACTTACCAACACATCTACAGGGAAAGCAATATGATCGCTGATCAACTTTCTAAATAAGGACTAATGATTGCAAAAGGCTAGTGGACTCAATGGGAAGGTAACGAGGAGATTGTTAATGAATTGGATATGAGTCCTTTTCCTAGTTGAGCTACAAGATGTAAAGATTAAGTTTTTAGTTTGCTTTTTGGATTTTGTTGATGAACAATATATATGTTTGTTTAAGTTTCAAACTTTTGCATGATGATATATCAGATGATGAGTATATCTACTCTCATATGTATGGCATAGGGCTAATTAAACAATGTGGTTTTATTAATATAAAAACTGCGATTCGTGGAAAAAAACAAACCCCATAATACTCATAAAAAAACATTCATAGGATTTTCCTTAGGGGGTAGTACATTACCTTGTGGAAGATCTTTAGTACAAACTGTCATGGCATTTTTGATGGGACCATGCTTACAATTTACATATGCAACATTGTTATGGATGGCAATGACGTTACAATGGATTTAATGTTTTGTCCTCGGGTGTAGGAATGCCATTAAGAAACACTTTGTAAGTCTTGTAACAAGTGAAAACAATCACTTCGGACCACAACACGACAACCAAGTTGTAAAGAAGAGTATAGTGAAATTGATAGGTTGCTTAATTGACATAATCATGAAAATGTGTGACAAGATACATTATCACTCCCTAAATTTACTTTGTATGAAGAAATTAATATATGTTATACTGTAGAAATGAATGTTTATCTACACACCGTCTTCAAATATTAAAATAATGCAAAGACATAAATTGGAGTACTTATTTGATGATATGGTCTAAACAATGTGAAAAATTTAGTCGACATTTGATTGATACAACCACATATACCTTAGCAAAGCTCTCTAATGATTGTAAAATATTTTAAATCTTAAAATATTTTAAACCTTAATAAATTATTTGATGTTTATAATTTTTTTTTACCTCTAGACTTATTGCTATCAATTGCATCTTATGTTGCTTTATTAACCTCGTTTTGTATAGCTAGACCAGTAATGGAATTACAAACCCATTAAAAAAACGTAACCAACAAGAGCGGTGCTGCACTTGTATAATAATATGCATACCGGTATGTTTATAGTGATGATTTAACGATTCGCAACTGGCTAAAACTAAGAGCCTAATTTATGCGCAGGGAATTTCTCTGGTCTCACATTCAAAGCTCCAAGAACCGGGGCAGGAAGAACACAAAGCCTGCATTCTGCATTCTCCTTGTGAAAATTAGCTAGAGAGATAAAAAGACCGTTCTTCTGATATGATATGGTAGCAGGAAAATATTTATATATATTAACTTGGGCATTGCCTGCCAAAGCTTGGTGGTGAAGGTCTCCTGGTTTGAGGGCACCATGGCTTCAGCAGGATCAAACCTACCTCAAGGCACGGAAACCCACTTTGATTGTTTCGTTTTCCAGCTATTGTTTTCTGTTGTCTCTATTTTCTTTGCCCTGAAAATGATATTTTATTGTTCATTTGCAAATGTAGATGATGTGAGTCTGGTGGTGGTGTTGTTAGATACGAACCCATTCTTTTGGGCTTCTGCGGCTTCAAGTGGACAAGCGTCATCTCTCACCTTCCCCCAGTTTTTGGAGCATGTAAAGTTTTTGGATTGTTTGTAATATATTCAGTCACAAAATTTCAAATTCAATCTTGATGGGTGCAATTTTGGGTTTATTATGTATAATAAACCTCGAAGACAACGTTGATGTCTTATTGTTTACAAGCATAACACAATCCTAATTGAGTTTTTGGCAGAATGTGTCTCAACTAGGATTTCTGTTTTATTTTTCACGTTTCCCGTCTTGTTCGTCTTATTAGTTGTGAAAAGTTCCGTGCTCTGTATTAAACAGGCCTAGGCCTAGTTTAGTCAAGCATTTAGACCAATTTGTAACTTTCAATCATAATGTGGAGTGATGAACTTGGCATTTTGATGTCCAGGTACTTGCGTTTTTTAATTCCATTCTTCTTCTCCACCAAATGAATCAGTTGGTCGTGATTGGCACTGGTACAAATTCCTGTGAATTTATTTATGACTCATCCACAATGAACTCCGAGTACAAGAAGAGCAAAGACATCAAAGGTGCCGAAGATTTTTTGACTCCTTCCACGATAATAGTGCAGCAACTGGAAGATTTCATTAAAAGGGACCAGGCTTTGAATACGAACAATAATGCTGCAAAGAACATTCACTCTTTATTATCAGGGTCCCTATCCATGGCCTTGTGTTGTATCCATTTCTACGAGATGTTTTCATTTCATTTGCTGTATCATTCTTCACACCGTTTAAATTTAGGAGATGAATTATGTTATTTGTACATCGGTATTGTAGAGCATTGTTTCAGATAGGGAAGAATCATTTGTAGTGGAGGCATGACCGTCTTTTTAACCACTTTATAGATATTCAAAGAATTATACGAGGTGGGCCCTCTCATCCACAACCAAGGGTGAGTTATCCAATTCTCTATTATATTGGCTTCAGAAAATTTTAGTTTCTTTAAATTTTCTCTTGAACAGAATGGAACAGATGGTTGAATAAGGTAGTTTGAAACTGGAAACCCTGGAATTAAAACTCTGTTTACTTAAACTTTTTCACTATATTTCTGTGCAAACAATACCCCATGGTTCTCGATATCAGTGTTGTTGTGATAGAATTGGATGCACCAGCATGACCTTTTACACTGATTGCCCATGTATTGACAAATGCCTTTACAGTAGATTAATCCTTAAGCGCACCACACATCTACACTTCGAAAGTTGTTTGTATTACGTGGGTGGGTTCTTATTGCCCCCTTATTTGCCTTATGGAATTATCATGGACTCTTCTAGCAGAGGACATCACTGCAATGCATGATCATTTGCCCTTTCCCACGAATATATTGTGATAGGCCTAAATGCTTGCGTCATATATTGTCTTTTTTTGTTTTGTTTGCTATCACTTTCAAGAATTTGCCTATGGAGAGAACAGAGGAGATTTAAAATTGTAAAAACTATTCCATGATGCCAAATACAGCATATCGGACTGTTAATTATCTTGTTCATTATTCCACTATTTATTATTCATACCCACGCGCCCACACTCACATGCAACACGTCCCACATAGGAGGAGGGGGAGGCTGAGCACACATGCATGTTCATCCTGCACCAATCAGCCATTATGTTAGTAAGAGGGCTGCTACCTCTATGGAGTGCTACAAAGTGATGCCTTTGAAGACAGACACAATGATTCTTTAGTGGTCATTTGTTGAACATTAATAAAATTGTTTGTAAATTGCCATACTCAGAGTTAAGATGAAAATAGGAGGAGCTGCATTCAGAAAGGAAGAAGAAACTCACATTTCGATCCCTACTTTGGGATCATCATCAGGAGACCAGCGAAGCCTGATGATTATCCCAGATTAGGGATCGAAACATCGAGTTTCTTCTTCCTTTTTGAAAGCAGTTCCTCCCATTTTCATTCATAAAATTATTATCTTATCTTATCTACTATTGTGGAATTATATTTACTTGAAACTTATCAGCACCAAGGAACACAATGCTGACCACGGTTGTTTCTACTAAAAAGGATGGAATAGGTTAAAAAAATCTGTGCTACTTTAGTAATCCTTACACAAGTTACATTTTTAAAACAGTTAGAACTTAGGTTACTGTTTATGAATTATTTACTTCAAGACGTTACATATGAACGTGACGTTTGTCAGATGTAAAAAATGAATATTAAGTTACACATGAATGTGAGGTTTGGCACATGTGTCAAAAAGGAATATTAAATTGTGATTACGTGACAGACATGTCACTTATAGAATGGGAGATTTGGGAGTTACTTAAGAAGGACGGAGTTGTCCATGTCACAGAGAATATTTGCATGAGGAAGTGACAAGTATTGAGTTATCATGAAGATTCTCAAGAAACAGTTTTAGTGAAGTGGTTGAGGATATTTTACACTCCTAATCCTATAAATGTGTACTACCACCTCATCTACATTTATGGTTTTGTTAAAGTGATTTGATTTGTAGTTTGGATTCATTTTATCTGTTGTTTTGAACGCATGTCCTTGATCTTTGATCCACATTTGGTATCAATAACTAGAGTTGAGGTCTAGCCAAGAGTCATAGAGTTTAGAATTGTGTGAAGTCATTTTGGCACTGTAAAATGAGATTGCCATATGTTTGTGAGAAGGTGCTGAAGCTTTGGATTGTGTGTGAAGCTTTGTTAAGATAAGATAATAAGCCAAGTAGACTGTGAAAAATTGTTGAGAACAAAGCTCGTTGAGTGAAATATAATGTGAAGTTTTGTTGTGACATTTTGTCAAAGTTCAAACACTTGATGAGTTTGCTTTCCATGATATCTGATCTACAAAGATGATATCTGATCATGGCAGGTCCTCTTGGTTTTCATTCCAAGAAGTGTTGGCTTAGTGGCATTGCTGATTGCCCCTTGATGAGCGGAAGTTCCCCATCATGTTGGGCCATTTGTGCCCTGGGTTGGTGTCCGATGCTTCTTGGGATGGACCCATTAGGACTCACGGCTTAGGGGTTCCTAGCCATAGTCATGTTTTTGCTATGTAGAAGGTGATTGCGCGTGTAAGGGTTGTAATGCCCGGTTTAGCACAACCTCATTTATGCCCACTTGGACCTTCCTCTTCTTGTATGGCCCCTCCTCTTGGTTCACATGTACGCACTTCATCATGGTGTCATCTTCTTCAAGAGCGCTTTGCATTGCTAAAGGGGAGGGCATTGAGGGATCTTCTACATTGTTGGGGTTAGTTGGGGCATGATGTACTCCCTCGGCTTATTACTTCATTTGGATGAAGCCAATTGCATCATTTTATCATTATTTTTAGTCTTTTGTGGTTTAGTCCTTGACTTGTGGGTGACAAACCCCAGTTTTAAGTTATTTTTACTTTTAGTAATGTAGGCTCTAAAACTTCAAAAAAGCCTATATAAATAAAGACTCCTAGCATCACTTGTAAATAAGACAAGGGTTCTAATTATCTATCTTTTTCTTTTTCTCTTGGTATATTGGAGCTTTTAAGTGGTGCGCACCTGTTTCTTTGGCATAAATCTTATGTTATGAAGGTTGAATGATGATATTTCTAGGGTTTACTATCTTGCAAGATTGATTCAAAGAATAGTTATAATAACTCGTGGCTAAGGAGGACCTAAGAACTCTCTCTTGTTCTTTCCTTGGTTGATGTTGGCAAGATCTCTCCAATTTCTAGTTTGATGTTGCTTTTGCACCTTAAGCAAGGTAAATTAGGGTTTTATTGGCATCTTGTTAGTCTTGTTTGAGGAGACTTTCCTCTTGAAGGGGCTCTCCGTTGTGGGCCTTGGGATTCATTGTTTGCCTTAATTAGGGTTTGGCTAATTTGACCTAGCATCGGGTTACTAGCCTTTGCCCTAGTAGGTAAATCTTGAGATCTAATTGCCCTAGGGTTGAGGACTAAGGTCATAACCCCTTCTCTTTGATTTTTTATCAAAAATATTTTGTTTACTTATTGTAAAAATACAAAATATAATATTGGAAAAACCCTAAAAATTAGAAAAATTCATATCTCAAAAAATACTTGGAATTTGGAACTTCTTTTCGGACAGAAAAGTGTGCCTTAGGCTATTTAATGGTCTTCAAGGGTGTTTTGATCTTATGGTTAAATTGTGAGGTTTTCGGTAACCTGTGCTTGCTAGGGTTTTGTTTTGCAGATCTGTTATTGTAGGTACAAGAAGTATATACTATATTCATCATTTCAGCTAAGTTTGAAGGTCTAGGGCACATACCAGATTGCTAGGGTTGGACATTTGTTGGGAAACATTACAAGTGGGACCACCATCTATTTTAAGGTTGTTCAAAGCACTTACCAGATTTGACTTCACATTTTCAGATTTGATTTAAGCCCCCTTCTTCACCCTATTGCATATCCCCCTCACCTCTATACCTTAAGGTACATCTCATGCGGTGAGTTGGTATTGCTTTGATCGGTTTTTATCAAGTTTTTGGATCATATTTAACTACTGCAATCTTATAACAGCAACAAGACATTCAAGTTATATTTCTTGGAATCCATAATTAAGTGTTATAACTCCTCCCCCTCCCCCATTTTTTTTTTTGCTTCATTGTCCTGACTTCATATAGCATTGATCTTTGCTGAGAGGTTTCTTGGGAAAGGTGTTTGTGTGTTGTTTAAGCAACTGCAGATATCTATCATCAACATCAAGGAGTCAGGCATTCAAGTTATATTTCTTGGAATCTATAATTAAGTGTTATAACTGCTCCCTCTCTTTTACTAATTTTTATGCTTCATTGTTTTGACTCCATAAGGCTCTAATCTATTCTGAGAGGTTTCTTGGGAAAGGTGTTTATGTGTTGTTTAAGCAATTGTAGATATCTATCATCGACATCAGGGACTCCCCCTTGGTCTTAGGAGTTGACCTAAAGTGTTAAGGAGCTAGGCTGTGGTGACATTGGGTTTTATCTCCCCTCGTGCTTACCACTCGTTGCAACGTGATCTGTGACTTTGGTTGGGGACCTGGGGTGCTATTTTGAGCGATAACAAAGGGCGAGTGGAGTTGTCTTGTAGATGTTGGGAGCTGTTGGGAGTTGCTGTAAAGAAGGAAACATGATTGGGAGATTTCAACTATTCATATATGTGAGAAGTGGCTGCTTTGTAATGAAGCAACATTAGACAGATTAAGAGCATGTGAGAACAAGCCCATCAAGTGAGTCTAACTCACATCAACACAAACACACATGTGCTAACTATTCATTTGATGGCTGCCTTATGTGGAGATTGCCGATCTCTTGTCCATTCTGCCTTTTGATGGATCTGTCATTGTTTGAGGATTTCTGCTTTATTCATTCTTTGGAAGATCTGCTGTAAGTCTGTTTTTTCTGAATGAAGTTTGTTCATTTTCTGCCTTTTGTTCCTTGTGGTGTGATGAGGTACACCATTAGCTTTTGGCTAAGGGCATTTTGTTGATCAAAGATGCTAATACTTTAGAGCCCATCATAGCATACTCTGATTTAGTCTCTCTATGGAAGAGGATACGATCTTCATTGTATATAGCATTCCACCTTTTGCTATTGTTTGTAAATATAAGATGCCTTTAAAAAAAAAAATACTATACACAAAGATTTTCAGCATTCATGCTTCCATCAAATTGGTTAATTTCTAACTTATCTTCAACTTTAGTATGGATTTGGCTGGATAATTGAGGAACATATGGGCATTGATATTGAAGCACCTGTACCTGAACTTGTTCTTTCAAGTTTCAACTGAAACAGAAGGAATTGGGACACTATCTAAAATGAGACTATTGCTTTGCAAAGCGACGAAGTTCGTCATTTGGCTCAATGCATTTGTCTGATCTTTTCATTTCAAGTTAGAGCTCCTCAAGGGAATGTTTCATGTGGGCAAATCTCCTTTTGAGAAAGGAAGGGATTCTTGTACATTCTCTAAGGTTATCTGCAATATTTCAGTTGTGTCTAGAAGCGTTTCTGTCATTTATTATTCCGTCTTTGTTTGGCTTCTCCCCTTCTGCTCCATGATATCTTCTGGTGCAAACTGTCAACCAGCTTTACTAGTGGCATTTCTTGCATATTCTTCCCAAGGAGGTTGAACTTGTCTCTAAACGTAAACTCCTTTGAGATCTGCTCAATGGTTGTCTGCTGTAGCTAAGATAATAGTGACTTTCAAATCAAATGTGTTAACAGTCTTTAAACTTGCAACTTCACACTTACAAGATCTTAGATTGAGCGGCTTTAAGGATATTATACAACTGTTGCATAACTGAGCTTACTTATGCACAAAATTTCACATCAATAGCATCATAGTAAATGCAAAGAGTTAATAACAAATAGAATTGACATGCATAGAAAACCACTCCAGGAATCTTTGTAAGCAATTTACTACAAATTTGTTTTATGAAGTACCATGTCTTTATCATAGCCTCATGTGTATAATCTTAAACTCCTCACTATCTTTTCCCATTGTAAAATTTTACATATTTATACAAGTATTGCATTGTTAGTCTGTAATCCCAATATATGGAGAAGTTGGAAGGTTAATGTCTTGACTCTTATGACTATTCGACTTCCTTTTCCATCTTTGTTCCATTTTGTTGTTGGCCTAGAATTGCAATGACCATGGAAGTGGGAATACCAAACACTGCAATGACTGTGTGTGCAATGATATCACGTTATTTAGCATACCATGTGTTTTAAGAACTCGAGGTTGTGGTGTTGTTCAATCAAGGGGATTGATTGGTTGATTCCCTGGGGTTGAATAGAGTGGAGGTGGAGATCGTGTCATTTGTTGGGTCTAGGCCAGAAAGGCATAACATAGGTCATGGGATTGTTGCGACACCTATCAGAGTGCTTGACAACTTAGGGACACTCTCAGTCTTAGAGAATATTATAAGCTCAGAGCTTGATAGTCCTTATCTAAGTCGTCGTGTCTTGAATCGTACTCGATAACTTGGGACACACTCTCTAGGAGAGCACTGTAAGTTTAGAACCTGATCGTCCCTATTTGAAGGTATCAGGGCTCGATCCAACCAACTAAACTTGATAAGTCAAGGACACTCTTTTCGAGAATGCTATAAGATTAGACCTCCATTGATCATATCTGAAGTAGTTGGTCCCTTGCATACTATCTCTTATGTTATCTTGTGTGTCAGTATTTGCATTGTTGGTACTATGCTCATATCAACCCTAACTAAATTGATGTAATTAATAACTTATGGACGTTCTCTCTTGTTAACTATTATAGGTTTGGGGCCCAATAGTTCATATTTGAAGGTGTTGGGTCCTAACTCAATTGATTGTACTTGAAAAAGCATTTTGAATGATCTTCCGTCCACTATAGATTATCAACAAACACTTCAACATAATTTGTTGGGAACTCAACAATGTCAAGGGTTGAAATTCTATGAGCACTGTGAATCGGTCAAGCAATAACCACCCAAACTTCTTGTGCTTAGTGTTAATGCTTGAAACTGGAAGGGTTCCAAGGTAACTAGAGAATGTACACTTTCACCTCGTACAGTCTCTCTACAATTTGGGATAGTACTTGTTAACATGAGGGAGGGATTCCCTGTTCAATACGGTAATGAAGTGTGAACCCTGAAGACCAAAAAACACTTCCAAAAAGTGTGATGTACTTGCTGTTATATACAAAATAAGAGCTGTAATCTGCAATAAATCAATCCAAACAACAACCAATATTGCAGATTTACGCCCAGTAGTAAAATTCTGTCAGGAAAATTGTGTAAACCTGCTGTTAGGACACCTCAAATATGCCCCTAAAAGTGCAGATCTGTGGTAAAATATTGAAAAACAGTATGCGTAAAGTCTATAATTATTAATTATGATTGTGGTGATTTGAATTCTGTGGGTTAAGGAGATAGAGAATCAACAAAGAGGGAGAAATTGTGGATGTTAATTGATTCAGAAAATTTAAGTGAAGCAAGAGATTTGATAATTGAGATATAGTTGCCAAATAAGATGTCACCTTTATTGCGAAGCTGCAAGTGCAAGGTTTGGGGGATTAGCTTCACCTACAAAGTGATGCAGGTGGCCTAAAACCGTTTCCAAAGCACCTTCTCCAATGTTCAGGGATAAATTCACATGAACAAAGTGGGAGTGACTCTACCTCTCAATGAAAACTGTGCTATTTCATACTCACTCAAACTGAAAGTAGGGTGTCAAGACAAGAACTCAAGGAAAACCGAATCTCAATAATCAAAAGGACCCCTTCTCCTTGTTAACCCCCATTATGGGTGTCCATGTGTGACTCTGATCACACTCTTGAGAGGATGACATTGTCATGATGATGATGATTGAAAGAAAGTTCAGGCATGCTGTTTACATAAGAAGTCATGTGGATCAGGACTGGGCATGTTCTAAGGAGTCTTGGTTTGTAGCATCCCTAAAAAACGATAAAAAGAAGTCACTAACAGCAGTAAAACAAGTGAAAAAAAATGGTAAAAGGGTATTCTCCTACAATTCTCAGTCAGCAAACATCATCCTTTGCCAAGTCTGGGCATGAAACAGCTGTCAAAAGGCTTTAATTTTCAATTCTGGGTGGTTTGGGAAGCATGAGCAGTAGTTAGGGATCATTTTGATCAATTTTGGGCATTCTTCCACCATAAAACAACAGTGAAGAGGGTGTGAACAGCCCCAAATACAGATCTGGGCACACCTCGGCCTGCAAAGGGCCTTAAAACGATATTCTGGGCACAATATCAATCCCAAGTCTTAACTCTGAGCAAGCTTACTGTTGAAAAGCAGCAGCCTTTTCTCAAGCTTGATAAGTTCTGAAACATGTTCTGGGTAGCAGCAGTCACAAGACAGTCCTGAAGCCTCACCTTTTGGATCTTGAAGAAACCCTGTAGCAAATCTGCAGTCAGAAAAAGAAGTCTGATCCACCCTCATGAGATCTGTCTTGTTTGTTGTAGAAATTTGGTGTAGCAGCAGCCTCAAAATCAATCTTCTGTGCCATGACTGATAGTAGTTTTCAGCTTTATTTCACCATGGGGTGAAGCTGCTCTTGTTTTGAAGTGGAAATCAACACTCTGGAGTCTGGAGTAGGCCGCTAGCCATTGGGGCCATAATTCTGAGGTAGAAGATGCTGTTCACATATTACAACCCAGTTTTATATCAGTTGGAGATCATCTTCAACATCCTTGTGAACTCGCCTTGGAGAACAATCGGCTGTATGATTTGGGCACTTGAAGAGGCACAGCTTATGGTTGATATAGGGTTCTATAACTGGGAGATTAGACCAGCATCCAAGACCTTTTCAAGCAGTCTTTCCATCAAGTATAACTGTTGAATAAATGGAAAGACCTAGCTCTTAAGGCTATGCTTGGTGCTTGGAGTGAATCTTTACATTGTTGACAATAAACTCTACCAAGTTAATGCTCCTCATATATATATATGTATATATGTCTTGGTATGACCTATTCTATATGAGGGTGTCTAACTTGAAGGATTTTCTTCTATTGTTTATGGATGGCACTTTTCAATTGGTCAAGGTTTATTATTATGTGGACTATTTTAATGGAGGCCGATCCATCTTGGAGACCTTTCTTGGATGCTTGACCCACTTTGTGAGGGAGCACTCTTGATGAAGGTAGCTTGTAGCCACTCTTTCCTACTTGTTGGTGGGACATCACTCTCTTTGGGGCTCTTGTGTGGGTTAGAATTGGTTGTTTTATGGGCATGTGTTTGAAGAACTTCCTTGAAGGAGTCTTGGTGGATCTCCTTATGGACAAACTTGGAGGAACATCCCCTTTGATGAAGTCCTTGAAGTTTGAAGTTGGATGTGTTATGGACAACATTGGATTTCATTGTGGACATCTCTTGTTTGCATAGGGGCTTCTAGGTTCCTTGTAGACATGACTTTTTGGGAAAGTTACCTTTGGAGGCCAGTAGTGGGCATCACTTGGTTACTATGTGGACACATTTGATTGTTTTGGTTTCTATGTGGACAAATTTGATTGATTGGGTTTCTATGTGGACATCAATGGTTGGCTCAACATCGTTGTGAACATAGCTTGTTGAAGAAATCTTCTTTGAAGGGGTCTTTGGAGGTCACATGGCATCATCTTTTGGCTTTATCCCTTGTTTGATGGAAGAGCCCCCTCATTTTGGGGCCTTATATGTCTCATGTATTGTACAGGATTTAACCACTTATTTTTATTGTAAGTTGTTAGAAGTTAGTTGTTAAGTGGGAATTTTGTATTATTTTACCCCATCATAGGCTAGATTTAATGAATTAATGAATATTTTATTGTAAAGGAGGCTTGAGCTACTCCTATATAAAGAGAGCCACTTCCTCATTTGAACTCATGGCTGGATCATTGGAGCTCTCTCTCTCTCTCTCTCTTTTGAAGCTTAATTGATATATCTTTCTTGGAGCAAATTTTGTTTAAGGGTTTCTCTCTTGTGAATGTGTGGCATTTATCTTGTTATTATGATTATTTATTGGAGATCGTATTTGCTAGCATTGCCCATGTTATTTCTCTTGAGCCATTTTAGGGGCAATATTGTTTAAGTGGATTGGATCTTGGATAAGGTTTTATATTGGATTCAGTCGAAGTTTTTTTATAGAGGGAGGTTTTCCTGTGTACTAATCCTCATTAAGATTTTTGAAATCTAAGCCTTTCTAGTGTAGGGTTTCACTAAAGGAAGGAAATAATAGAGGGACTTGTCATTCCCTTTGTGATCGCAATGTGAACCCTCCAGTACATCTATGAAGGGTTGGAGGCCTGGAGCATGTACTCTTTCTAGACGATCTTTGAAGCAAGGCATTCTAAGTTAGCGACCTATTGACTCCATTTTGCCCCGGGTTGGATTGGCACTGGTCCTTTGAAGTGGGTTTATTTATTGTATATCTCTATACTACAAATCTTTTCTAGGGAAACCCTGTTGGGATCACCTTGCTCCTCATTGCCTTTGCCCTAGTAGACCTTAACCCTAGGGAACACTCCCCCCTTGAGCTGGAGAAGAGCCAACCTAAAGTGAGAGGGGATAGGTGTGGTGACATTGGCTTGTTTCCCTTGGTTCCCCTCAATCTCGTGTGCATCTTTGGGACTTTAATCACACATGCTAGTTTGGGAGGTAACATTTTTGGCGTCGTTGACGGGGAGAAAGTCCATGTTCCCGAAAATTTGAAGACCAAGCTTCATTAGTTGGTGAGAGACTTGTATTCTAGATTTTTCTTCTCACGTGGCGACTCCATGAAGGGACAGAAACCTTGTTCCTTGCAGATTTGAAGGTTTTGTTGGTTGTAGAGGTGAGCGCACTCATCAAATTGAAGGCTTTGCAGCTCATCTTGGCGACTCCACCTCTGGGTTCTTGGTATTAGGTATTGGCATACATATTTCAAATTTGTGTTGCGGATTTGTTTCTAGAAGGAATATGGATTTTTGTGCTGAAGATTAGGATCGCTTGGATCTCTCATATATCCCTTATTCATATGAGCTTGATAGAAGTTTTTGGACAACCAAGATTCCAAGGTTTTTAGGGCCCTGCAGGGCGGCCCATTATCATCTTTTGTGATTCTTGGATTTTATTGTTTGGATGGATGTGATTGATTGGGGTTGGTTGATGATAATGTTTGCATTTGCATTCTCATTGAATGGTAAAAAGGCTTGGGATTGGTTTTGTAATATCAACTCCACAGAGATTTATTCATTTCCATACTTGTTGAAAAAATCCTTAAGGATTGGACTTATGGGTGTTAGAATTTATAGCAGCATAACCAGGATCACTAAAAGAATGGAAAAGCACAGAAACAAAATGAGTGTGGAGCTCGTTTAACCATGATTATAAGAACAATCATCTCCCAACCATAGACAAAGCTATTTGTCTCCCCCGAGCTCACGCCTTCCAATAGAGAACGATGTACATCCAGATAGTAGTAGCGCAAACCCAAGAAAAATAAGAGAGAAACTTCTCCAATAGTGGAGAACCTCAAAAATCTGTCTCCTAGCTGCAATAGCGAACCTCTCTTGACCAGAGCGAACTTGCTTGAGTGAATGACCAAATGAGAGGTTGAACTCTCTATTTATACACATCAAAAAGTGACTTTTTCCTCTATTTATACACATCAAAAAGTGACTTTTTCCCTTGTAGGGATGACCTAACTTTCCCTAATTGGGCCGACCTGACTGGGGCAGTTTAGCCCATTGTTTGGGTAGAGTGCCCACTGTTTTGGGGCAGCTTACCCACTGGGCCGACTTGTCTTGGGAGAATACAAAAATTAGATTTAATAAATCTTTTCTTTGTGATTTCACCTCAAGGTTTGCATTGATTCCTTAAAGGGTTTTACATGATCAAATACATTGATATCTTCTCCTGTAGGAGGTACAAGAATAACTTCCGAAGTTGCACTATTTCCAACACTCCCTCTCAACAAGGAAGGTATTCTAATTTTATTCTTTCTTGGGTTGACCTATGAGGTGAAGCCTCACGCAGCTACTATTCCAACAATGGGGATACAGAAGTTACAAATTCATGGGTTTGGAAAGCCATTTTGATGAGGATGAGGGGATAATTGGTGGATTCCGTAGAGGCATGGAGAGAACCCCTCAAGTGATCTCTTAAACATGGTAAATCTGTGAGAAGACGCATGTGCTCGCTTGCTTGAAGTTATTAAAGGGTTGGATGAACCATCTCGTTCAAGAAAGCTTGACCCTCTCCACTTTGTAGAAAATGTTAAACACATTCAAAAGGAAGCCCCGTTGAAGAGGATGAATTTTCGAAGGTATCATTGAGACTTTCCTTGGAAGCCTTGTTGATGAGCCATCTCACCCCCCTTTGGAGGCCTATGATGATGTCCTTGTTGATGAAGACATTGGTACACCTATTTGCTCTTCGCATATGGATGATAGTTTGGTATTATCTTCTCCTCAAATTTCTAAAATTAGCTTGATATTTGATGATGGTATTGCGAGGATAAATCTTAAAGATAAACTGTCATATGATGATATTGTCGAGGATCTTTTTGCTTGCCATGGGCATGATGATACTGATGTACATTTTTCTCATGTTGATCGTAGTATGGATATGGATTATTGGCATTTTATTGGTGAACCCATTTATGATTCTTCTAATGAGGGAAGCGTAAATTTGAAGTCTTTGATGAGCATTTTGATATGGAGAAGTCTCATGATCATTTTCAGCCATGTGTATCCACTCATGATGATGTTGTAGGGCTGTTTGAGGAACTTCCTTTTGTAAATTGGGCCAGCCATGTTCTTCTTCTTCTTGGGCATTAATGGTGCATCCTTTGGAGAGGCGTTTTCAGCCAGCTTGTTCACCTGGTCATACAAATCTTTCACTTGTAATGATTCCTTACAGCAGGGTTTTGAGGCAGTTTTGTGCCACTTTTTTCTTGGTAAACTGGTACTTGGTTTGATGGATGGAATTCACCTTTTGATGGCTGGGTTTTGCATGTTGCATCTAGTTTATTATGTAGAGTTTTTCCAGTCGTTTTGGTTTTGAGTTCTCACCCAATGTTCCACCTAGAAGTTTGTGTTTTATTGCTGGGAATGGCATGACATAGCCATATGTTCAGTCTATAAATTTTCTATGTCATTCTCAGCCAAATTTCTCGGGGATTGATGCAGATTTTGGACAGGAAGAAGATGGTTTTATTACAGGTTCAGAGCAACAAAGTACGCCCTCTCTTAGGACAGATTTGAAGCCTGTTTTCCAGCCATATCTTTCAGGGTGCCTTGCTGGTTTTGAGGGTGATTTTGGGCAGCAAACAGGTTTGAAACAGCAGGTTCATAATAAAGATGATGTGTACTCAAGCCCTATCCAATCTTGGATAAAGAGAGCTTGTGAAAGGTTTTGAAGGCATTTTTTTTCATGACTCCATGTATTGTTCTAGCCCCATCAATGTTATCAAAATGACAAAGCCCAAAATGTGAACCGATCGGAACCGAGAAAAAAACCATGAAAAAAACCGGTTGACCAAAAAATACATAAACTATTCATATTTTGTAAAAAACATATATTTTCATGTGCATACATATGAATCCAAACCATTAATATACAAATATGCAACGTTTCTCAAATATATAGCATGTACGGGTGTAGGTAACCAAAATAGCATCGAGTGCAATACATCTCTGAAGTTCTGAACCAAAATACATCAATAAAGAGGCTCTAAATGGCCCCTAGAGTTCAAAAAATAAGTAGAGTAGGGATCGGCCGGTTCGGTTCGGAACCAGTCAAAACCGGTCGGTTCAACCGATTTTGGCCTATTCTTTATAGAACTGGCCGGTTTACAACTGGTCCAAATCATTTTTGCAAGTTTTCCAGTTTAGGCACTGGACTGGTCGGCTCCGTTCAGAACCAGTCAAAATTGGTCGGTTCGGCCGGTTTTGGCCGGTTCCGTACAAAACTGGCTGGTTCACAACTGGTCCAAATCATTTTTGCAAGTTTTCTAGTTCATGCACCTAACTGGATCGGTTGGGCTTGTGAACCAGTCGGACCGACTGATTTTACCGATTCCGGTTTGGTTCCGATAACATTGCTCCCGAGCACAAATACCCTGGACAAATGTTTCCCTTTGAGGTGGGAAACCATTAAGTGCCATGCTTACCAACTCTTCATCTTCAACCTTCTCCCCAACTACTGCAAGTTGGTCACTTATTTGCATGTCCTTCATCGGGTAACTAGTGATGGGTCTGATCTAGTCATTTCAATAGATTTGAATCTAGTGTGCAATATCAACTTCCGGTTAATGTTCTTGCTTTGGGAAAGGCTAACTAGGGCATCGAACATCTCTTTCTCCGTCTTCTTCTTGGATATATGATGGATTAGATGATCCTTTAAAGCATCCATGATCATTTGCTTGTCTCTCACTTCTTTCCGCGGATCTGTCGGTGAAGCCACCACATCCTTGACGATATCCCATAGGTCATTCTCTTCTAATATAAGAGTTATCTTGACTTTCGATGAAAGGAAATTTGAGGCACCGTCCAATCTGTCCTTGAACTCGAGGCTAGCTGATGGCATCTCTGATCTGCAAACAATCTCCTACTCTTCTATTCTTCTAAATTTGAGTAGCTTTGATACCATGTAAATTTTCTAAACCCTAGGTGGATGCTATCTTTATGTTTTCAAATAAATAAATTGATATTTAATTTGTAGAAATTAAATTCTTCACATAGTAGTGTTCACACATATAGCTAGAAAATAAACAGCAGAATCAAAACAAATTACATAGACAATTTACACCTTCAAATTATCCTTTCATTAATAGATCTAGGCTTACAAGGAAACCTTTACAGTTGCCATAACTTATAGTTGTATGGTACACTAAAAAGTGGAGTAAAAGCAACAAACTTACTGAGGAAAAACTGCACACAAACTCAAGAAATCAGACTGCAATATGTTGCCTATTGTACAATAGGTTTGTGCAGTTGTACATATGCGTTTTATGTTGCTGTACGGACTATTCACTATTCCATACAATTGTACACAATCCGTACGAATGTATGGAAATCCTTGCGCGGACTTGCTTGTGAATTTGCATGTTGCCCTCTCCCTGATCCTTGAACTTGGCTCCTCTGGACGCTCTAATTTTGATCCTCTGATGAGTTTCTTCACCATCCGACCAAACCGTCTTCTCGTGACTAATGAATGTGTCTCTACCCTCTACTTTGACTTGCCTTTATACTTTAGTTGAACCCTAATCTATCAAAATCCTAATCTCTTGGTGAGATCTGTTGAAATTTCATCAAGTTAGGGTTATATACAAAAAAATAACAATTCATCATACTTTAATGCACAAAGTAGATAAACAAATACTGAAATTAAATATGAAATAGTACAACAGTAACTTCTAACATAATTTTCATCTCTTTCAACTTCACACCTTTAGCACTCTCAGGTTGGTCACTGTGTTAAAGTACTTTTAACACTACCAGTTAGGTCACTGTGCTAAATTAATCTTCAGCAATAAATAATTTAACCACATAATAATAAAAGAGAAGATACTTACTTGTGTGTGGGACCCTTCCTATAAAAATACTCAGAAGAGTTACTTACTTTCAGTAAACACTGTGCCTCAGAGAGGCCAGTCAAATCTGGAAACTATCAGACCCTACAAGAAGGTAGTACAAACCAAAGAGAGAGAGATGACTAGGCTGAGATATAACCAAATAGTCAATGACAGTCAGAAGCACAATGACAATCAAAGGAAGACTCAGCACATAAATTTATACCACAGATACAACTCAGTGCCCAGGTTTGATCCTCAATAATATAAGTCTGGTCAAGGATAAAGACTCAAAATAGATGTATCAAAACCAAAATATAAACTCAATACCATGGACCAGTCATTAGCATAAAAGTTCAAGTCTTTAGACAAACTGACCACAAACAAATTCTCAAAAATCAGATCTGTCAGATGATAGCAAAATAGATCTCAGCAAACACTCAGTATGCCTATAACTCAGAAAATAAACTTGCAGCAGACAGTGAGAACCCTTAATAGTATCACAGCTTAATCAACAAGGTGTCAGCAGGGTTGGCCTTCTCAGGACAAACCCCAAACAGGTCACGGCTATCAAATCTGGGCTGTACTAGTTTACGGCTACTTAGGATAAACCCCAATCAGGCTCCACACAAGCAGATCGAACCTCTCCTCAGCCCAATCGGATTCCACATCAGCAGATCGGACTCTTCTCAGCCCTATTGGACCTCTCAGCAGTGAAATAGACTTCATTAAACCAACAACAATCAGATCAGATCTCAAACAGGCGTAGATCGGGTTGAGTCTTAGTCAATAACATCAAATTGGGCCTCTCCAAAGTTACAGCAGACATTAGCATACCCAAACAGAAAGTAGATCTGAGGTAGCAGCAGCAGACTCATAACTCTTGACGTCAAACATGAAGAAGAGCTAAGATGTGTAAAATTAACTTCAAAGGATATCAATATATAGGAATTTAAAGAATTAAATTAATCCTTTAAGTTAGGGCTCCATAGATTTAGGGAAGAATAAAAAAATAAAATAAAAAATAAAATAAATGAATAAAAAAAAAAAAAGATAACAAAAATAAAAATGTAAAAATAAAAGAATAAATATAAACTAAGGTCATGTACCAAATAAGTGGGTACAAGACTAATAACCAAGGGTATGTTCCAAAAGTGGACAAGTACCCATAAGACCAAAACAACAAGGGTGGTATAAATAGAAGGTGGGTCAATGACCCTAATTACCACAAATCAAAGACAGGGTACCACAAGACTTAATAAACAATAAGGTGCAAGGACCAAAAGTAAATCACCCAAGGTGGAAAGGTACAACCAGTCATCTCTCTCTCAAATGTACAAATGTTCCATATAACCTGAAAGTTCATCATCATTGTATAAGGAAGGGTTCACACAGATGATGTGATCATGTGGTCCTCTCAACTGCTCCTTAGGTCAAATGTTAGTAGCTTCCACAAGGGGTGGCCAGTCCCTTGAGAAGACCAACCAACTCATCCATCTCGAAGACCTAGGAGAAGAGGACATCACACATCATAATCTTGGTAACTGACCAAGTGCTTCCATTCTCAAGGAATGGCTTCTCAGCCCAAGGCTGAGCCTCAGTCCTAGACTGGGACATGTTGATCAACCATCTGGTCCATGACCAGGTTCTCCATTCTCCCAGAGAATGGTCCTCAGCCTCAAGCTGAGCATTCAGTCCTAGACTGAATGTTGATCAACCATCTGCAGGACCTAGGATGTCTCTGTCTCAACCTGTAGGATCTACTTGGTCCTCGTGACCAAGAAACTGTTTGGTCCCAGACCAGAATACCCTAGAGACAAATAGGGGCCCTAACTACAAGCTAGGGACTTTGCCATGGCATCCATCTGCTTGGTCCTCGACCAAGAACCCCAGGAGACAGCTGGGGGCCCTAGGGTACCTTCTAGGGTCTTACTCATTACTTTGCCTGGTTAACTTGACCAGGAACCCTAGTTAACTGACTAGGGTACCATTCTCTCTGAGAATAGGTCTCGTAGCTGCACTAAAAATTAGCAAGATCTACGGTTGAGATTTGTCTAAATCACTAATGCATTAAAAATGCACTTTATTAGACCCAACTACAAAATATAAGACTATCGGTTTCTTAATAAAATGAATTACAAAATAGACTTGACTTGGACGACTTCATGCACGTTTGACACTAAACCTATGCAAAAGTTCCTGTTCGAGCTACAAACATTCACATAAAGTTGGAGTGGGTGTTACTGAGGTGACAACAGGTAGCCCCTCTTAGATCCCCTTGGGTTAGCATTGTTCTTTTGGGCTTAAAATTTCATATTCTAGCTTGGTAGGTAACAAGCAATGACGAATTACACGTAGATGTTTACTACTGTAGAGACGACATCCACAACCTAAGACACCATCTAGGTAGTCTTGATAAAGGACACCAATAATTACAGAAGATGGCTAGAATTAATAAAGAAAAGAGATATTTGTTGTGAATGCGAGAAGAGGTGGAGTCTAGGACATCTATGTGAGTCAAAATCTAATAAAGACAATCATCGATGATAATTAATGAGCATAGAGAAAGGATTGACCGACAATTTGAAAGACAAGATGACTCAACGATTCAACTGGAATCTCACAAAATCCTCTAGTAATTTCAAACTCACCGGCCACAATTCATGAAATAGGTCAAGGTAGAACAAGTGAACCTAATAGGTTTAAGTTCGAAACGATGACTATTGAAAATAAAGAATCATTGGCATCAATCTCATGCATACTGCCAAATATGAATGAGAGTGATGTGTATCAAGAACCACCTAGCAAGTATATTTCGCCTCATTTTAGGAAGGTTAACAAGATCCAGATTCCAATAAAAGAGAAAACAAGCCTACAGTTCCACTTGTAACCATGAATAGGAGATCACAACCCAAGATCTTGAAACTTGAATCATAAACAATTGAAGTATAACCAAACTTTTAGATTCTAATTGTACTCATAATTACGTACTTGAGTGGTTACATTGGGTATATGATTTTACTTAGCATGCTCATTTGCACATGCTAGAGTAGGTATGTAGGAGAAGGAATAATCTTTTGCATGAACATTATACTAGATGCATGCATAAAAATAAAAACTATGTAAAGGAAGTTGATGGATGTGATGTGGTGTTTAGGGATGTTAGGTTATCCATTCTGCTACACGGTTTTTGGTTTTTAGTGGTCATTGCTTCATGCAAGAGATTCCAAGATTCCCATGCACTCTTATTGAGTATAGGTACCCAAGTTGGAGGATTACCTCATATCCTATAGGGTTGACTAGGAGATTTTTCACTTGTGATTTTTATCATAAGTGCTCTATGACAGGTTGTTAGAGTTATGCATCATTTTGGATGCCCTAGTTGATGATTGCTTGATGGATCTATGTGTGCTAGTAGTTATGATATGTGATCTCTTTATGGTGTTTGGGTGTTTCTTGTACTTTCATATTGGATATTGGCATGCTCTCTAGCTCATGTCACATGGTTTACACTTGAGGGCTCTTTGTGAGTGATATTCCATGGAGCGCTTTGCTTATGTAGAAGGCTTGTTGACATGTGGAAGTATTCCATGGGAGCATTCTAGCTCTTGGGGTGTCTTTTGTGCCTAGGGATGGATTGTGATTAATTTTCCTTGGAGTGCTCTAGCTAATGTAGCATCTGTCATGCTTGGGATTGGATTGCGTTGTTGGTGATTTGCTATTGAGCGCCCTCCCTTCCAACACTTGTTTGATTGCATGTGTTGAGAAATTGGAGTTGGATGAGAGCATCTAGAGGAGGTGGGAAGTGAATGTGTCAGGGTACCCATCTTCAAAGGGGATAGTGGTTTGAGGTGGGCCTAGGGGAGGAAATGTCACAAGGGGGGAACATTAATCTAAAGGTAGAAAGAGAGAAGAGCATGGTCGACCATGGGGATGGGGTTTTACCAAGATAGGATGAATGAAAGGGAGTAGGTCTTAATTGAAAAGGACATAATCCACCACATCACACCTCCATCATGAGGTAAATGAGTGAAGAAGTGAGACTTTGGGAAGCAAGGGAGGCCGTTAAAGATCAATAGCTCATGGGATTGTCTTAGCTGTAGGTGCTTTCCATACCTTGTAATAGGCCCAAAGGATCATTAGATAACTGATGAAGTGCCATTGAAGCTAGATCTATCTCTTGAACACAGAACACATCCTCTTGAGGAATTTGAAGAGCTTTGGAGCAAGCATTAAAGTTGCCCAATAGAATAACCTCCTCCACTGCGGGGTATTAAGTGATGCTGGAGTACAAATGTATTTATGGGTCTCTGTCAAAATCGTTGTAAGGGAAAGTAACTGATTGTGATGTAGATATCTCTAGGAAGAGGGGCTAAGCCATTGAGTTGGATCTAGATGAATTTGGAAAACTTGTCTAAAACTTTTAGAGAAGCCCTACCTCAAAGGGAGTTCCTAGTCAGACAAGCCATCTCGCTTTCAACCTCTGACCCCACTTGAAGGTTTGATTTCCTTTTGATATGTGGAAAGCCAGTGATAACTTGTTATCTTTGGGAGTGGTTGGATAGGGCTTGCGTCTCAATAATAAAGAGGATGTTGGATGAATCGAGAGCATTGTACATCCTGTCTAATAATGAACAAAATGATCCATTGCGGTTCTAGCACCTTATCGACAAACCCAAGTCATGTCACCTCTTCCAACTAGCTAGTCATAAAGAGAACTCAAGCCAGGAGTACCCAAGGGGAGGGGAATGTTGAATAATGGCTCAATGATCTCTAATGATTACCCATTTCCCTACCTGTCATGTTGTTGCTACTAGATCCCTAGTGGTTTTAGCTCTGTAACCTGGGATCTAGTGAGGTTCACATCTAGGAATATCCTGTTGGGGAGGCAACCTCTGCTTGGCTTTGAGAGCCCGAAGTTGGTCGCTTGCTGACTTGAACTAGATGAAAAATGTGGAGTTGGTGCCCATCCAAGCATGCTTGATACTAGTGTCCCTTAGCGCCAAGGCGTTGTGAAGGAAGGAGGTGCCTATCTGTAGGGGGTCTGCTGGGGACATCGACTTGGGGGGTGCATATTTGTAGGTGCCCTATCCACTCTTTAAGATTGGATTGCTTGGATGTCTTTAACATATTTGTGATGAAGGATAGGGTTACATCGCTCTGGTCTTAGAGATGGCTGCTGCATGGTTTGTCACAAATCTGAAACAATTTAGCATGTTATGTGGAGCTGCAAAGTTGCTAGGGCCTTTTTGACATTAGTTGTCACTGAGTACAATGTTTTATTTTTTGGCCCCTTTCACTGAAAATGAGTCATTTTAGGAGAGAAGTGGATGATCTGGCACACGGGAAGAATTGTTTGGGACATCGTCAAATTGACAGACTTATCGTTCTTATGAAATGGCGATGTTGTACAACTTTAGTGGGGCGAATAGTCCATTCCATTTGTAAGACCACAATTTTAGATCTGAGTTGGCTGGCATTGGCATTTTCTGGAACGTTGTAGATTCTTTTGAAGCCAAAGTTGACACATTAGTTCTCCTAGCCTATGTTGGGAGAGGGTAGGCCATGCAGTGACATTTTGGCTCCAGGATATATACTTTTTGTAGAAATTTCACTTCTCTAACAGGCTTTCAAGTTAACTAAGATTAACAATGTTTAATAACCCATCTCTTTCAACCATAGATAGCCGAAAATGAAATTTCACTCATAAACATATCTGAACTGGAAACACAAAAGAAGTACTACCAAAATACTTAGAACAGAAAGAACATAACAACCATGCACATAAAATTTCAGACTCAGATATTTTAGCCAAAATGGCCCAGGAAAAACCCCAAAGGGAAAACCTGTGCGAGTTTCTTCAATAAAATGTACAACAAAATTTTAATAAGCACAACTTATCTCAACCAGTAGACTAACAGGATGCCTCGAATTCTGTGCATAAATTTATGGGATATCGTGCCCTTCTCAAGCAACACAGAGCTGTATGGACAACTCCTTGATTTCAGTGCCAAACTCAATATTTTGCCTAGAAATTTGTGCCCAACAAAACAACATAGAAATTAATTTTGACTCGAAAAACATGCATATCTCAGACCTCGATTTTCGTGCCACTGTATGGACTGTACGAAATTAATTTTCGGTACCTGTCTCGAAATTCATTCCTTTGCTTGGAAATGTGTGCCACTGTTTTCTTCTCGAAAATCGTGCCCATAACTACTGTATGGTCTTGGAATCCGTGCTGTACCTAGTTGCTATCTCAGACAACCACTTTCTCTCTCTCAAACTCCAACTGGAACTTGCTTTCCAACTTTCTTGGAATATCTCCACTTCTCCAACTCTCTTGGGATGTGTGCAAATGAAGGAATGGTGCCTTATTTATTGTTTTTCCCTTGTCTTTTCACTTCACCTTCCTGGGGTAGCTGAAAGACACTAGATCAAGGGCCCACATTTAATCTAGTGTTTCCTCATCAATGGATGAGAAAAGTCACTTTTCTCTCCATTAAATATTTTCTCTATCAACCACAACTTAAATAAATTGAAAAGTCACTTTATAACTCTAAAGTGACATTAATTACTTTTCTCAAGCAATTAATGCAAGGGTTATGTACTTTGTCCCCTTTTTAGTGACTTAGGCAAAACTCACTAGGGGAACAATTCCTTGGTACAAATTTCAACACTCCCTCTTACCGAGGAAGGTGTTCTCCCTCTCTCCCAACTTATCCCTGAAGAAGATAAACTGCTTCCCCACCAAAGCTGGTAAACTGCGCATGTGCTTCTCGCACAATATCAAAGTCTGCTCATGTGCTTCTTGCACAATGTCGAAGATGTCCACCCTTTCTAAAATCTGCTCTAGAAAGGTCAAATCAAGTGTCCCTTCATGTTAGACATCATCACATGAAGGACATCATCCTGAGCTACAAAGCTCAGTGCTTCCGCTTCACGCGGGAAGACCTTCTGGCATATCCTCTGCCAGAACCTCTCTCCAGTCTCATACTATCAGCAATAGAAGTTCCCCCTGTCTCTGGAATCTGTCCTGCATCTTGCACTGATGCCTCATGTCGGGACATCTCATCTCGCTCATCCATTGGTGACAAGTCATACCAGCTGACCCTCTTGCCAGCACTGGAGGAAGTAGCCTCTCGTTGACTCCTCTGAATAGAAGATGAACTACTCAGTACCACAACAATATCTGGAGCATCTCGCTCTCTCCTCTGAACTGCGGACTGACTACTCAACGCCACATCAATCCTCGAAGTATCTCGCTCACTGTCTGTCTCAGACTCAGGATCTGTTATCCACCTAGATCCTCCAACTGTAGGCTGATCACGCACTACATACTCTCCATCTCTCTGATGAACTATAAGCACAGGGTCAACCAGATTCAATCCCAATACATAAATGAGGATGTGTTCACTCTTGAACAATACTGCATATCCTGCTCCCTCCAAGGCTGGAATTGAAAGTTTGCTGTCCTGCAGCCTTGGAATATAACGTACTCCTGTAATCTCCAGAATCTCTCCAAACTCAAGCTGTAACCGTACTCGTCCCAAACCTCTGACTACATGCACTGTCCCATCTCTATCATGTATGAGCTACTCTAGAATAGTCTCAAAAGTGAGGAAGGCATCTTGCCTCCCAATCATGTGACTGCAATAGGAACTATCCATAATCCACTTCCCAGTATCAACTGGTCCGCTACTGTCGCAACTCGAAATAATAGTGACAAGAGAGAACTCTTTCTCGAACTGTGTAGCAAAACACTCAATCTCTGTTGTAGCTGCAACCTGCTCCTCTTTCTCCTGCTTGCCGTTCTTCTTCTTAGGACATTGGCCTGCATAATGGCCAAAAGCATTGTATGCATAGCACTTGACTCTACTCAGGTCCCTCTTCTGCTCACCCCTTTGCTGCTTAGCCCCTCCTGGGCCCTTCTTGGACTCCTTGCCTTTAGCTAATAAGGCAATGTTCTGCTCCTCAGTATCCTGCTCAGTCTTCCCTTGAGACCCTTCTCGGATGTCCTTCTGAGTAAAATCATCCCACAGTCTTTCCCAAGAGAGAAAGTTCTCTCTCCCAATTACACACTTCACGAACACATCCCACTCCTTAGTGAAGCCTTTCAAGGCTATCCGCACTAGCTCGGGATTGGGAATCACCTCACCAACTGCACTCAGTTCATTTTTTACCTGTCTGAGTCAAGTGAGGTAAGAGGCTACATTCTCACCTCTCGCCATCTTTGTGCTATGAAGCTTATCCTTTAAAGCCATTTTACGATTTTCATTCTTGTTCTCATACAAATTTTTCAAAGTATCCCACATCTCCTTAGCAGTATGTTTCTCTGCCAAATGAGGAATGAGGTGATCTCGAACACCATCTAGAAGCAATCTCTGTGTTCTAGCCTCCTTCACCTCATGTATGTCAAGGGCTATAGGATTAGCTGAGGGAGGAACCATTGTGGTACTGACGAAGGTCCATAACTTGTTCTCCTTGAGAACCGCTGCCATCCGGGCTTTCCATTGCAAGTAGTTGGAAATCCCTTCCAACCGATCTTCATACCGGATGCAAGCCATCATTCACTGAGAATAATAGTCCAATAAATCTGCTAGGTGAACAAAGATTAAATCTCCCACAAGTCCGAAAATTTCTGACTGTCAATCTGCCCTTAATAGGGCTCTGATACCATGTAGAAATTTCACTTCTCTAATAGGCTTTCAAGTTCACTCAGATTAACAATGTTTAATAAACCATCTCATTCAACCATAGATAGCTGAAAATGAAATTTCACTCATAAACATATCTGAACTGGAAGCACAAAAGAAGTACTACCAAAATACTGAGAACAGAAAGAACATAACAGCCATGCACATAAAATTTTATACTCAGATACTTTAGTCAAAATGGCCCAGGAAAAACCCCAAAGGGAAAACCTGTGAGAGATATTTTATTAATTTCTTCTTCAATAAAATGTACAACAGAATTTTAATAAGCACAACTTATCTCAACCAGTAGACTAACAGGCTGCCTCGAATTCTGTGTGTAAATTTCTGGGAAATTGTGCCCTTTTTAAGCAACACAGAGTTGTATGGACAGCTCCTCGATTTCAGTGCCAAACTCAATCTTTTGCCTGGAAATTCGTGCCCAACAAAACAGTACAGAAATTAATTTTCTGCCTCGAAAAACGTGCCTATCTCAGACCTCGATTTTTGTGCCACTGTATGGACTTTACGGAATTGTATGGACTTGTATGGACTGTACGGAATTATTTTTCTGTACCTGTCTCGAAATTCATGCCTCTGCCTGGAAATGCGTGCCACTGTTTTCTTCTCGAAAATCGTGCCCAAAACTGCTGTACGGTCTTGGAATCCGTGCTGTACCTAGCTGCTATCTCAGACAGCCACTTTCTCTCTCAAACTCCAACTGGAACTTGCTTTCCAACTCTCTTGGAATATCTCCACTTCTCCAACTCTCTTGGGATGTGTGCAAATGAAGGAATGGGGTGCTTTATTTATTGTTTTTCCCTTGTCTTTTCACTTCACCTTCTTGGGGTAGCTGAAATGACACTAGATCAAGGGTCCACATTTAATCTTGTGTTTTCTCATCAATGGATGAGAAAAATATCTTTTCTCTCCATTAAATATTTTCTCTCTCAACCAAAACTTGAATAAATTGAAAAGTCACTTTATAACTCTAAAGTGACATTAATTACTTTTCTCAAGCAATTAATGCAAGGGTTATGTACTTTGTCCCCTTTTTAGTGACTTAGGCAAAAGTCACTAGGGGAACACTTCCTTGGTACAAATTTCAACACTTTTTAATGTACTTGTTGTTTAGCAATGAAATACAAGATGCATTTTCAAAATAAAAAGAAGTTTAGAGCTGTGACTGGTTCAATTGTCTTGGTTTATAGCAATGATACTTGATGCAATGATACTTGATTGATCTCTGCTAAAAGAGATGAAAGAAGACAACTATGCCAGAAGCTTATCACAAGCTGTAAGAATGCTAGACTAGAATGTATATTACATGTGGCATAGGGTAAATAAAAAATGGAGATTTGATTACATGAAATTGGTAGTGTAAACTGGGTTGTTTTAAACTCTGAGTAATTCCTAGCCAGAGTTTCCTGTTTTTTGGGATTTATTTCCATCATCCCTTATTTGGCTGTGGGAAGGATTCTTGGCAATGCATGGAATGCAATTTTAGACTAGCTCATGCTCTTTTCCTTCTTTTAGTGTCTGTGGGCTCTCTTTTACCCAGATAACATTTGAACATCTAAGAGTGTTCTAGACACTGATAAGTCTTTTGGCCACTGATTGCACTCCCTAGTTCCATTGATGTATTCCTTGGTCATTTGTGGACATCAATAAAATTAGCTTATCTGTTTATAATCTTTTGCAGCATAGGTCTCATGCTGCTATTTGTCTTATTTTCTAAAATTTTCTATTGAATGAAAAATGCATAAATGCTAGAGATTGTTCAAACATAACTAGGGCAAGATCTATTGTGTGATTTAACATGTTTCTCAATTTCTGTGTTTGACTTTGATTTTTTGGAGCAGATATTGTGCTTGCAGGGATCGCCTGATGGACCACAACAGTATGTATATTGTCAATTGGTTAAGGATTTTCAGTTTTCAGCATCCTTTACTTGGGCTTCCTAACAGACTGTCTTGGCAGATATGTTGCTGTCATGAATTCAATTTTCTCCGCTCAACGGTCTATGGTATGTAATGGTGGGACTCTAGCTATATTTATGAATTGTGAGCTTTTCTTTTAGTGTGTTTATTTAGTCTTAATTGGTGCTAATTGTCTTTTAGTGGGGGTTTATTTAGCCTTAATTGGCGCTAATTGTTTGGCCAATGTTTAGCTAGGTGGCCTTTCTTCTTAGGGATATGATTGTTCTGTGTTGAATTTCAAGCATCCTTTTGATTCATTTCTCTCTCAAATTTCGTAGTATTCTGAAAGTCTTCAAAGTATTAACTAAAATGAACTACGTGAAGAGGGCTGAAGAGATGGATTTGGACTGTAAATCTTTTTGAAAAGAAACATAATGCTGAAGTGGAACTTGGAATATGTGCGTGTTTGTACTTTGTACTAGTAGTTTCAAGAATGTGATTACATATTACTTATTAGCAAACTAAAAAATTAAGTAGGCTATACTTTGCACCCAATTAACACTGACAATTACTACATAATTAGGATGTAAGCTTTAGCTGGGGATTACGGATATACCTAAAATGGAGAAAGTCTTAATGCATCTTCAAGAAGTCTGAGTTGGGCAAAGGGGATGACTTGACACACATATAGATATTTAATGTTATTTATACTTCACTTGCACAAAAAGATTTAATGACAGACTCACCCATTGGACATGGTCTAACTGCTAGCTAAGGGTGAAGGCTAAGACAAGGTTGGGCAAAGGGGATGACTTGACTAAACTCAACTAGGTGACACTTTGGACGGGGAAAGGGGGGAGCTACACTCTATGCCAGACAAATAACACGGGGAAGGGTTGTGCCTCACAAATGGATAAGTTGTTTAGAGAGTGTTTATTCAACTTAGGCATCATGTCTACATCAAGCTGATCCAGGTTCATTAGGATCATTCAATTTCATTTCATGCTTTTTTGGGCTACATAACCCTTCGGATTGCAGATGTGCTAAGAAGCACAACTAGTCGCAGCTTGCATCAAAGATATAACTTTGAGTAACCATTGCTTTTTGGACCTTTTTATACTCTTCGAGGAGTATTTTAGCAATACAAGATATAACTTTGAGTAACACATTCTAGAATTTTTAGTTTCATAGGCTTTTATTTACACATTTCCAATATAAGTAGTACATGAGCTTTCAGTTTTAGCCAACAACATCTCAAGTGACTAGGGGGACTTCTGCCAGTGCCAAACATCAGGACAACCGACCATAATGATTTAGGCCTACAATCCAACTCACCAAAGGTAAGTTCTGTCACCAACTCAGAGCCGAGACACTAAACAAACATGGATGCGGTCCAACACAGAGGTAGTAATGGGGAAGTCCTCAGTATCAAGATGCCAAGAAAGGCAAGTCAAAAGGTGAAAGCCAAATCAGGAAGGTCAT
This sequence comes from Larix kaempferi, assembly GCA_027924585.1. NCBI lineage: Eukaryota > Viridiplantae > Streptophyta > Pinopsida > Pinales > Pinaceae > Larix > Larix kaempferi. The sequence goes on along the minus strand of BSBM01001229.1, from coordinate 37,086,332 downwards.
GGATGGATGGAGTCAAATGAATGTGGTGCCTAAGCTAGCAGACAAGAATGTCAAGGAAAACCATATCTATGCTCATAGGAGGGTAATGCAACCAGTGAGTTTTGTCAGAAAACCTTAAGTGTGCAAGTGATACATCCATTTAATAGTTATAACATCATCCAAGATATTCAATTTTAGTTTTAATAGTGCTGCCACATCTTGAATCATATACCAAGCTAATGCTATGAAAGTGACCAAAACAACAAGATAATAGTCCATAGTCAATAATCACAAGTCCATAGGTCATATCACATCATAATAATAATCATCACAAACCATCTGAAACATTGCTGCAATATCATGACTGGGCATTGAACTGAAACTGTATGGAACAAAGGGTCACATCGGTCATCAAATCTAAGCTCTCAAGGCTCAGCCTTGGCACAAGTTCTAACATAAGTCTGATAAAATATACTGCTTTGATCATGAGTGATCTCAAAATACAAGCTCATCATAGCTGATCTCTGTAAAAGCAAAGCTTTGAAATGTGCAGATATCTGCTCAGCAAGAATAGTAGCCCTGCTACTATGGTGTGATAACAACCTCCAAAGGAAATGTATGCCTCCCAAGAGATGGATAGGGATCACCTAGGTTAATTCCACCAACATGTAAGTGCTATAGACTTCCTCCCTTTGGAATGGAGAGGAGCTTTGTATTTATAAGACCAAGTGAGTAGAGTAGGTTGAGGATTATAGGGAGAGGACTAAGGGATCCTTCCTTGAGGTTAGGGAACTGTAGGACAACTCACCTACAAGTTAGGGATAGAGATCCACCTCATCCATTTTTTCGAATTCGCTAGAAAGCCACCTTTGTCCAACTTAACCAACTCCGACGCATGTTGTATGAGGGAAACCTACGTCTGAGCGGGAAAGTGCAGGCTACACAAAGGCAACCCGAGACACCGACGCAGTCTATCAGAAAGCAGTCTGTGCCTGACCTAGTTGGGCGCTCCTTTCTAGAAGGCAACCTGCGCCGACCCAACTAGAAATTGTGGACAAAAGGTCAACAACTTGCTCTAATTGATTACTTGATCAGGAAGACTTCAGGGATCAAGGCACTGAGTGGACATGGGTCTCATGATGATGAGATTTAGGTGTAACAACATTCATTCTCATTTTTGCTTCCATGAGATTTTGGAAAGAAGAGCAAGAGAAGAGAAAGGTCGAACCCAAGAGAGAGAGGTCAAACCCTTGGACATAAATCGATGAGACTGAGCATGAGCACGATTTCCAATGAAGGCACAATTTTCTAGACAATTTGCAGAGCATTAAATGTAGGCCGTTGGTAGCAGTTTTGGCACAGAAATCGGGGAGGAAATCTGACCGTACAGTAGCAGAGAAAGGGCATAGTTTTCGAGGTAAAGTTTAGGCACATAATTTGAGGATGCTGTATAGACCATACAACAACAAAATTAGCACATATTTCAAGATAAAATCTGCACATTTTTTGAGGAGACAGTACAGGCTATTTTTGGCACAAAAAACAAGGAGGCCGTACAACAATTAATGCTGGTCGTAGTATGTACTACTGTAAAATTTTTGGGCACGTTTTCCTATGCACAGTGTTGAAATTAATGCTGGCACATGTGGGCCGTACTATTGTTATTAATCTTTAGAATTCAGACTGAGTTTGGCACACTTTTTGAGATGGAAAGTTGAGATAAGTACTGTTGTTTTGATTTGTAAATTGTCTGAAAAATTAAAATCTCTCTCATATAAGGTTTTCCCATCTAGGGTTTTATCTTGAGCCAAGTTGGCTAAAATCATGAGTCTCAAATTTATGGTGTGGCTGTCTTTTATTTTTTGAGTCTTTAAAGTTAAATTAAATTCCATGTGTTTTAAGAAATATTTTTTTTTATGCATTTGAAGCTCATTTGCAGTCATGGGGTTTGGGCATTAAACTCTATGTGAAAAATTTAAACTTGAAACCAGGTTAGGGTTTGAAAAATTTACAAAATGTTCTAAGGTTCAATAATGGAGGAGAGTACACCTCCTCAGAGTTCAGTGATTTTTGTAAGGCAGCAGGAATCAAGAGGGAGTATATTGTCCCTTATAATCCTCAACAGAATGGGGTTGCAGAAAGGAAGAACAGGTCGATAGTTGAGGCAGTCAAGGCCATGATTCACAATCAAAACCTACCTATGTTCCTATGGGCAGAAGCCTTAAGTACCGCAACATATGTCCAGAATGGATGTCCTCATAAGATATTGAGAAACATGACTCCAGAAGAGGCCTTCACAGGTGTGAAGCCAGAAGTTGGTCACTTGCAAATCTTTGGCTGTCCAGTATACATTCATGTACCCAAGGAAAAGAGAACAAAGCTAGAACATTCAGGAAAGAAGGGTACATTTGTTGGGTACAGTGAGTTCTCTAAGGCATACAGAATCTACATCCTAGGTAGGAGACAGATTGAGGTTAGCAGGAATGTCTCCTTCAAAGAGGAGGCTTCCTTCATAAGGGCTAGAGGATCATCCATGGACAGTGAGGAGCAAGAAGCTCGAAACAAGATGGTGTCATCTCCCCCTCCCTCTTCAGGAGTTTAGAGGGAGCCTGCAAATCCAGTCGATCCTGTAGATTCAATTGATCATGTTGATCTAGTAGAGCCAACAACTGCTCCTAGAGATATTGATGTAGGTGTCTGTGCTCGTTAGACTCTAGAGGATGTAGAAAAGTATGTAGCTCCCCTGGGTACCTTTAGGGAGAGCAAGAGGCCTCATAGATTTTTAGGATATGTAGCATTGATGTCCCACATCATTGATTCTGAGCCTTCCATCTATGAGGAGGCTGCCAGGCAACAGGTATGGAAAGATGCCATGATGGAAGAATATCAATCCATCATGAAGAATGACGTGTGGGAAGTTTTGCCACGACTTGAAGGGAAGTCAATAGTGACTTCCAAGTGGATTTACAAGCTTAAGCATGTAGCAGATGGGAGCATTGAGAAGCACAAAGCGAGATTTGTCGTTAGAGGATTCTCTTAGAAAGAGGGAGTCGATTATGACGAGACGTTTGCTCCGGTTGCATGATACATGACCATCAGGTCGATCATAGCTCTGGCTTCAATTACGGGATGGAAGTTACATGAGATGGATGTGAAAATTTCCTTCCTCAATGGTGTGATTGAGGAAGAAGTCTACATTGAGCAGCCAGAGGGTTTCGTGATTCATGGGAAGGAATCCCTTGTGTGTATAGTAAAGAAGGCCTTGTATGGACTCAAGCAAGCACCACGTGCATGGTATGCCAGGATTGATGGATACTTGGTGAGCCTTGGATTCACCAAGAGTGAGGCATATTCCAACCTTTACTACAAGGTTGAGGATGGTAGACGATTGATACTAGTACTGTATGTTGATGACTTGTTTCTCACTGGAGATGAGAAACTTATCGTGTGGTGCAATGCTAGCCTCTGAGTTCGAGATGAAGGACCTTGATCTGATGCACTACTTGGGTTTAGAGGTGTGGCAAAGACATGATGAGATCTTCATGAGTTAAGGGAAGTATACCATTGATATCTTGAGGAGATTTTGTATGATGGACTGCAAGTCCATGACCATACCCATGGAGGAAAATCTGAAGAAGTTGAGTGACTCAGCTTCCGAGTCAGACTTGATACATCCCATTATGTACAAACAATTGATTGGTTCATTGATGTATCTAGTTAACACTAAACCAGACATTTGTTTTGCAGTAAGTGCTCTCAGTCAGTTTATGTGTGAATCGAGACAGGTACATTGGGTTGCTGCGAAGCATGTGCTGAGGTACTTGTTATCACACAACTTGTAGTTGCCCCTAGAGGTATCCCATCCGGGACGGTAGAGGAGTTAGGCAACTAAAGAGGTGACCTAAGAGATGCCACGGTTCCCAATGCAATGCGGGAGTCACGTCAACCGAGGCACTCTTCGCTTTAGGTCAAGGTATAACTAGACCAAGGGGGAGACCCTATACCCCAATCACAGTTGATTGGACCCAAGCAAAGGTTTCGAAGGGTGAATAAATGATGAGTTACGGAAACCAATGCAAGGCTAAGTGGACCTAAAGTTTAAGGTATGGTTGAAGGTGGTATCATGGATAGTTAGTGTTTCAAGCTATGTCTGGTTTAGGCCACTTGATGGGGTATGATTGCTAAGTATAGTACCATGTGTTTACACAAGTGGGTCTTATTGCCTTGGGAAGTGTGAAATGGTTCTAGGTGGGCCCACAAGGTGAAGTTAAGTGTGAAGATGGTACTATAGGCTAGATCTAGGTTAGATCTACAAGTTGGAGTTGGTTCTAGGATTACCCATGTGTTAGATCTAGGGTTTGACACTAATCCCAAGAAGTGCGCCTTGCTTGGAGAAGGACTAGTGCCTTGTTGGATGGGCTAATGGGGTCAAGAAGGATGTCAAAATGTAGATCGGGACACCTAGAAGCCAAGTCAAGTGGTTTGGATGAGATCCAATGGTTGGATCTTACTAGATCTAGGTTTTTGAGTGAAGACCAAAAGTGGACCACAATTCCTTATAACAAGGAATGCAATCCCCAAGGTAGATTGGGACAAAAGGACAGTCTAGACCTAGGTTTCAAGGCATGGGCATTCCAAATCCACGAAAATATCCAACACCCACTTCCTAGAAGTGGACCAACTTAGAAAATCAAGGGGGTGCGACTTGCTCAAGGAGGGTCAAAAAGTGGGTTTGGTGGACCCAATCAAGTCCAATGGCCACCAAAATGTAGATCCGGGATGTTAGTACCCCGATCTATGTTCCTTCAAAGTTTCAAGTAAATCCAATGGGTAGATCTAAGTTTCAAGGTACCAAGAAGATCAAAAGGGGGTTTCAACCCCTCAAAACATGGAGAGATGTCCACAAGGTAGTTTTCACCAAAGTAAGGATATGGGTATAGTTTATCAAGTGTCTAGATGTCAATTCAAGTGGGATCTCACCTACCCATGTGCTAGATCCTACCCAACAAGCTTCACTTAGGAAAATCGATTTAGGTTCAAGAAGGCTTTTTGCATTGAAAGGTGTGTCAATTTTTAGCCAATCACCACCAAACTATAGATCCAACTAGGGGTGGATCCTATAGAGGTGGGTTCTTAATATCTTTTCAAATGCAAGGGTGGATCTAAGTAGATCTATAAAATACCAAATTTGGGGTTTTGATTTAATTAGGGTTTTATGACCAATGAAGATAGAATGGATGAAAGAGACACATACCTTGTAGATCTTACCTCAATTGCTTATGGCCACCTTGCAAGTTGATAGCATTCTCCTATGTTTATATTCAAGAGTGAGATCCAAGTGCTCCAACCAAATCGCCCTTCTCCAAGATAGCCAAATCGTCCTCCTCCTACAAGACAAGATCAAAGAAACAAGTCAAGCAAGATGATTATGAAAATGGTAGAAAGATGTAATAGAAAGCATCAACTATGTCACGAAGATACAATAATGATACTCCCTGTCACAAGATCAACCCAAGAGAGAATATGTGGATCCCTCCAACAATAACCCTCAAAAAGTCGCCCTCCTCTCTCCAATTCGACTTTCCTGTCAAAAGGTTAGCAAAAACACCAAAATCCACAATGATACATAGAAGAGATACTTTATATTCAATATGCAAGAGAATCCAAAATGCAAGAGAGATGTGCTCCACAAAAAATCTTCTATTCCAATATTCCAGAGCTCCAAAGGTGAGCTATACAATGGGGGGTCTCCTCCTTATATAGGATAATAAAGACCAAAACCCTATACCACTCTACAATACTACATCAAATGAGTGGTTGAGATTATAAGATCTCATCATAAAATCAATGGCTAGGATGAATCCATAACAATATATCACATGGATCACTCAACATAACAATAGCGCCCTCACTAAATGGTACAATGGAGGGTGACGTCATCCCACAAGAGGGGTAGGAAGTACAATAATCCACCTCATGATGACTAGGACATGATAAAATAAGCACATGGTGGGGCTAGGAGGTATAAATCCTTGCTAGCTCACCCCAAGGCACAATAAAATAATAAAATATGTCCAATATAATGACAATGACCAAAACTGTCCTCAGAATCCATGACAGTCGAGCAGTAAATGTCCTCCTGTGATCAATCTGGAGATACCCACATGGTGAAAACTGACTGGAAGATAGTGAGATCACCCTGGAAGACCTCTGTGAAAACCAAATGCCAAAACCTTGCCTCAATTGCCCAAATCGATTTCCTTTTATCCCATTTTTTAACTGCCTCGGGAACTGTGAAAGTGCCAAAACTGCCTCCTAGGGTGCTAGCGCTGTCCATCTGAGCCCACCAGGCTCTCCGGGAAGGGGGATAAATGGTAATAACAAGTGGCTGGACCACCCCCTCCATCATCAGCGCCCTAGGTGAACTGGCCTCTCGGGGCCCCTGCTGCTCAGGCTGGGAAATCAGCCCCAAATCTGGTCAACAAGTGTAAAACTGCATCAATCACTGTCAGAAGTGCCCGGAACTGAAAGATAAGTGTCTCAATGGATCCAGAAGACCCAAATCCATTAGGAATGAGTACTCATACACCCTGGGTTGCCCTAATGGGCCAGCTGTAGGGTCCACCATATATGGACAATGTATAATCTGCTGATCTGAAATAATAATAACCTGCTGAACTGGATCAAACATCATCTGTATCATATGTCCATCATATGATATCATCATCAAACATGTGGGACCATAAAACATCATCAATAATCATCCATACATGGTCCACATCATCACGGATCCCAAGAATATATAATCAAGGATAAATCACATCAGTAGATTAAGACAATGTTTCTCTAATCATTTCCACAGCTAAGCTCAAAGTATAAATTCCATTCAGTGGCATTAATCAGTTTAACATATTCCGTGGTTATATAAAATTACTTGCACCATAGTTCAAATGACAAACTCACCCATTGGACATGGTCAAACTGCTAGTGAAAGATGAAGGCTAGGAGCAAGGTTGGGCCAAGGGTTTGACTTGTCTAACTTAACTCAAAAATACTTTGGACTGGGAAAAGGGGGAAGCTACAAACTCTGTGCTGGACAAAAGAACACGGGGGATGGCTGTGCCTCACAAATGGATAAGTTGTTTAGAGAGTGTTTATTCAACTTAGGCATCATGTCTACATCAAGTTGATCCAGGTTCATTAGGATCATTCAATTTCATTTCCATGGCCTTTTTGGCCTACATAACCCTTCGGATTTCAGATGTGCTGAGAAGCACAACTAGTTGCAGCTTGCATCCAGGGCATGTTTTTCATATATTTATACAAGGTCAGCAATTGTTTAGATATAGCTTTTAAGAACTATTGCTTTTTGGACCTTTCTTATACTCTTCGAGGAGTATATTTTTTTTAGCTTTTCACTGCTCTTGCCCCTTTTTGTTTCCATGGGCGAATTTTTAGTTTCCATATATAGAACATGAGCTTTCAGTTTTAGCCAACAGCATCTCAAGTGACTAGGGGGAGTTCGAGCCAAGGCCTACAATCCAACTCACCAAAGGCAAGTTCTGTCACCAACTCAGAGCCGAGACACTGAATAAACAGGGATGCGGTCCAAACACAGAGGTAGAAAAATGGGGAAGTCCTCAGTATCAGAAAGTCAAATGAGACATGTCAGGGTTTAAAGTCAAACAGGAAGGTCATGTATGGATGGAGGCAAGTGAATATGGAGCCTACACTAGCAGACAACTGGTGTCGGGGAAAGACCATGTCTATGTAAGGTAAAATACCAGTAAGTTTTGTTAAATGACCTAAAAAGTGCAAGCAATTGTCCATTTTAAGATTTACAGTTCATTTTAAATAGTTTGCCACATCAGGAATAATATACCAAGCACATGCTATGATTATGACTAAATCAACAAGATAATAATCCACAGTCAGTGAGAACATATCCATAGATCATACAACATCATCATAATAATCATCATCATGCAACATCTGAAACACATCTGAAGTACATCTCTAGGCACTGAACTGAAACTGTAATGGGATAAGTGGTCACATCAGTCATCAAATCTGAACTCTCAAGGCTCAGCCTTGACACAAGGTCATAAAATCTGAATAATGTACTGCTCTGATCATAAGTGATCCAAAATATATAGCCATGCTCTGGAATAAGGAAGCTCTGGAATGTGCAGATATCTGCTGTACAAGAATAGTAGCCCTGCTACTATGGTGTGATAACATCTGGCTCCAGCTGGGACAAGTGCTCTAAGGGAGAGAGCGCTTGAGAACCTCAGAATCTCTGGTCTCGAACTGCTCTGCATCAATCTTCAATCCAGCACTGCACCATCCTTGCTTTCAGCTTTTATCTTGCACCTGTTCCTGCTCACACAAAAACTAGAATACCATCATGGAGCATGTATGGGATAAATATAAAATAAAACTGAAAACCAATCTACAGCATAAACTGAAAATGCGTCAAAATATAAATTTAAACTAACATGGCATATATTATTATCATTTATCATTTTTATTTACTGTGCAGGAGGACAAGAGTACTTCTTTAATCAGGAAATCTCAACTTGCACAGGCAGCCAACAATAAAAATGCTAACTATAAATTCTAACTATAAATTCTTAAATGTATGCAGGAGAAGAGACAAGCTTAGGAAGGAGCAAGACTCAACTCAGGCAGAAACAAGAAAAACGACAATACTCGGCACACAAAAAAAGAAAAATCACACAAATCCTACTGCTCAAGTGAGCTTATTCAGAACCTACCTACTCTAAACAGGCAAGGCAAGGTAAGGAAGGTCAGGGATGATAATCCCTTAGCTCCCTTTTACTGATAGGGAGTAAGATGCGTTGGCCAGTCCCAGTGGTGAGAAAACACATCTCATCAATGCAGCGCTCAACAGTAAGTGGTCCAACCCAAAAGTCACCTGATCCCCTAGATCGTATATAAAATAAATCATTAGGTATTACAACCTTATCACCAATTTCGAACCTTTGGTGATTTACAGATTGAGGGATGACTTCAATACCATGTTCAGGAAAAGGTTGGATATCAGAAGTGCATTGAGGTTGAGGTGTAACTATACTTGAATTCCTATTAGGGGGAATTTCATCAAATCTGGGAGGTCCACCGTCTAAAGGTACAACTACGCTACCAATCAAGACTTCTCCTACCGTTCCCCTAGGAGGACTTTCTTCTAGTGGGTGAATGATACTTTTTTGTGTTTCCCCTATGGTCAAAAGGTCAGTATCAACATCCTCATTCACTTCAGCTTGGGTTAAGGGTGGAGGGCTTTGATTTTCACTACTTCCGCTACTACCCTCTCCTGATGGGATAGGAATGGTCATGTTCTCTAAAAATGCCAAATGGTCATCAGAAATGGGACTATGAACTGTGCTTGGTGCACCGTGACTCCTCATATCCAAAGATGCTGGTGTAGAGTCAACATCCTCTTCACTACTAGGTAACTCTCTAGGCAAAAGGAAGCTAGGGTAAGAATGAAGCAAATGCGGGTCAGTGGGTTCTTCTTGAAAAATGGCTAGATTATTCAAAGAAAAGTCTTCCCCAGGGGTATCATGGATCAAGGCATGTTCTTGCCAACTCATAGAGTTGTCATTCACTTGCCTTAAAACCCCATCCTCTAAGGACAAATGGGACAAGTGATCAGGCACATCAGAGAAGTGGTAATCAACTAGCTCTTCATCATTCCCCTCAGGTGAGGGAAGGTGTGTTCCTTCATTGTTATTTGTCCAAGGAGTGATGTGAGGTAAACCCTGTCTTCCTCTTTCTGTGTTAAGGTCAACTAGGAAAAGCCACTCATGAACTGTCCTAGGTATGTACTCACCCCTTCTAATTTGGTCAAAGTTATCCTCCGAAGTGTTTAGCTGAATGGGAGGTGCAGGTTGGTCAATGTTTGGCCCTACACTATTTGGTTGGTTCGAGGTCCTAAGGTTTTCTGACACTTGAATGGACTGAGGGTCAACTTCAATAATTCTTTCTTCTTCCATGCTAGGATCATCATCATGACCACCCATGACCATAAAGATACCCTCTGGTAATAACTCACCCTCACCAAAGGTGTTTCTCACGCCATCCTCATAATTCTCAAGATGTCCATCATAAAATGGCTCCCGATACACCCTAACCAAAGACCCATCAGAGTTGGGGATGGTAGCATACGACAAGTCCATCTGAAGATGTCCCCCTAGCCCAACAGACCACTTCCTACAAAGGAGCATGCCATAGGCTGGAGGGAGATCTATAACTACTATATCCATAAGCATGGATATATCGGGGCATGAAAACAGGTCAGCTCTCAGGTTTTTGATCAAGCCAAAGACTTTAACTGGTTTAGAGTCAATCCCACAAACGTTCCCATAAGGTCTAGTTATTTTTAATCCCATGGCTTCCATGACTTGCAAAGGCATCACATTCATGGAGGCACCAGAATCCAACATACAGTTATGAAGGAGGATATCACCTATGCGTAGTGTAAGGTAAAATGGTTGGTGACCCCCATTCTTCCTCTCATATAGGGCAGTTTGAATGTTAATGGGAGGGTCATCCTCTTCATCAACCACATCACAAGGTGCTGGGTTTTGAGAAGATGAATCCTCACCACTACTCGTGGCAGTCTCAGGGATACTCTCGAAAAACTCTACCACTTGTTCTTTTATCGAAGGGATTTTCATTAGCTCAGTGAGTGGAATGTTGTGCATAACTTTGTCTAACTCTCTTTCGATGTTGATATCAAAGTCATATTCAGGCAAAGGGCAAGGCTCACTTACTGGACTAGGCAACTCTTTGTTTTTCTTTTCGCTAAAAGGCATAGGCTTTTGGCCATCCTTTCTTCGTTGATAGGTTTTATAGGGTGTTTGATCACTATTGACTTGTTCAGTAGCATAGATGGGACCACTAGGGTTTGTTTCTTCTATGGTGTTTTCTTCATGATCAATCAGGATTCTTCCAAAGTCTTTGTCAAATTTTAAGTCATCAACCCAATTAATGTTCTTTGGAGAATCCGGAGTATCATCACCATGGGTGGTATACTCAGGATCTTCCAACTTTTGCTCTTCAGACCAGTTTATGATAGGAGGTTCTTGATTCATAGGGTTTCTTCTATCTCCTTCATTAGGTTTCTTTTGTTGATTCCAATAAGGTTTAGGACCATAGGGCTGCCTATATCTATCCCCTTCTCTGTTCTTGGCTAGGTCCCTAGTTAGGAGAGTTAAGTTTTTCATCATTTCATGCATACTCTCCATCATTTCACTGGGCTCTTTGCTAGGTTCCTTACTCTTCTTAAACTTAGGCTCAGATCTAGAGGAAGAAGGTCCACTAATTAGGTCAAAGAAGTTTTGTTTTCCCATGGAGGCAGCATTTGCCTCAGCTTTCTTGGCGTTGTCTTGGGCTTCCTTCAAATTATTAGGGTCTTTGTCCTTTAGGTGGTAACCCAGGTAACCTTCATAAGCATTAAGGTAATGGATCAAGATGGCTTGGTCAAGGGGCCTTATGTTACTTGGGATGTTGGCCACAGTCTTATCAAAGCGTTGGTTAAACTCATGGACAGACTCATTTTCCTTCTTTTTGATGTCAAACAGTTGGTGTAAAAGGAAACGTCCATCTAACTTGACTGACCACTCTTGCTTGAGTTTATCGGTGAATACATCATACCCATTGATTGATGATGGAGGCAAACGGTCAAACCATTTGTGAGCATCACCCTCCAAGGATGCAAAGAGACCCCTAATAAACACATCCTCTTCCTCAGCCCCATATGCTTCCATATGAGCCCAAACATTGTCTATGTGGTCCTCAATAGAGGTGGCACAGTTGCCATTGAATTTTGGAATCTTTTCAAAGTACTTATCTGGCATACTATGGGGAGCACCCAAGATCTGAGAGAAGTCTAAGGGAGAAGCTCTAGCTTTATGACCAAAAGCCTGAGCAACAGGAGGGTTGTTTTGGTTGTTTACACCGGAGTTTGATTGACCTTGTCCAGCCATTGGATTGACTGGGTTTGAACTGAAGTTATGATTAGGTGATAAAGGAGGAACCGGATTGAACAAAGGGGATCCTAAGACACGGTTTGGAGAACCTGAGTTAACCAGTTTCCACAAGAAATTAGTTGATTGAGTTTTAGGATCTCTTTTGTGATATGTGAGTGGGGTTCCTTCCAATTGATTTGGATTTGATTTACTTCGAGTGTTGTAAGGATGACTATGAGCTCGCTCCTCAGCGGAGTCACGGTTAGGAGTCGCCAGGTAGATTTTTAGGCTCTACTACCAAGAGGTATGTCGTTTAAAGTGCAGAGAGATAGTGAGACACAAAGGTGTGTTGAACCAAGGTAGGCCCCTACCTCCCCGGCAACGGCGCCAAAAATGTTGGCAAAGAGAACGGGAGTAGGGGTTGAAAAATAATGTCGAACCAGGGTAGGCCTCTACCTTCCCCGGCAACGGCGCCAAAAATGTTATCACACAACTTGTAGTTGCCCCTAGAGGTATCCCATCCGGGACGGTAGAGGAGTTAGGCAACTAAAGAGGTGACCTAAGAGATGCCACGGTTCCCAATGCAATGCGGGAGTCACGTCAACCGAGGCACTCTTCGCTTTAGGTCAAGGTATAACTAGACCAAGGGGGAGATCCTATACCCTAATTACAGTTGATTGGACCCAAGCAAAGGTTTCGAAGGGTGAATAAATGATGAGTTACGGAAACCAATGCAAGGCTAAGTGGACCTAAAGTTTAAGGTATGGTTGAAGGTGGTATCATGGATAGTTAGTGTTTCAAGCTATGTCTGGTTTAGGCCACTTGATGGGGTATGATTGCTAAGTATAGTACCATGTGTTTACACAAGTGGGTCTTATTGCCTTGGGAAGTGTGAAATGGTTCTAGGTGGGCCCACAAGGTGAAGTTAAGTGTGAAGATGGTACTATAGGCTAGATCTAGGTTAGATCTACAAGTTGGAGTTGGTTCTAGGATTACCCATGTGTTAGATCTAGGGTTTGACACTAATCCCAAGAAGTGCGCCTTGCTTGGAGAAGGACTAGTGCCTTGTTGGATGGGCTAATGGGGTCAAGAAGGATGTCAAAATGTAGATCGGGACACCTAGAAGCCAAGTCAAGTGGTTTGGATGAGATCCAATGGTTGGATCTTACTAGATCTAGGTTTTTGAGTGAAGACCAAAAGTGGACCACAATTCCTTATAACAAGGAATGCAATCCCCAAGGTAGATTGGGACAAAAGGACAGTCTAGACCTAGGTTTCAAGGCATGGGCATTCCAAATCCACGAAAATATCCAACACCCACTTCCTAGAAGTGGACCAACTTAGAAAATCAAGGGGGTGCGACTTGCTCAAGGAGGGTCAAAAAGTGGGTTTGGTGGACCCAATCAAGTCCAATGGCCACCAAAATGTAGATCCGGGATGTTAGTACCCCGATCTATGTTCCTTCAAAGTTTCAAGTAAATCCAATGGGTAGATCTAAGTTTCAAGGTACCAAGAAGATCAAAAGGGGGTTTCAACCCCTCAAAACATGGAGAGATGTCCACAAGGTAGTTTTCACCAAAGTAAGGATATGGGTATAGTTTATCAAGTGTCTAGATGTCAATTCAAGTGGGATCTCACCTACCCATGTGCTAGATCCTACCCAACAAGCTTCACTTAGGAAAATCGATTTAGGTTCAAGAAGGCTTTTTGCATTGAAAGGTGTGTCAATTTTTAGCCAATCACCACCAAACTATAGATCCAACTAGGGGTGGATCCTATAGAGGTGGGTTCTTAATATCTTTTCAAATGCAAGGGTGGATCTAAGTAGATCTATAAAATACCAAATTTGGGGTTTTGATTTAATTAGGGTTTTATGACCAATGAAGATAGAATGGATGAAAGAGACACATACCTTGTAGATCTTACCTCAATTGCTTATGGCCACCTTGCAAGTTGATAGCATTCTCCTATGTTTATATTCAAGAGTGAGATCCAAGTGCTCCAACCAAATCGCCCTTCTCCAAGATAGCCAAATCGTCCTCCTCCTACAAGACAAGATCAAAGAAACAAGTCAAGCAAGATGATTATGAAAATGGTAGAAAGATGTAATAGAAAGCATCAACTATGTCACGAAGATACAATAATGATACTCCCTGTCACAAGATCAACCCAAGAGAGAATATGTGGATCCCTCCAACAATAACCCTCAAAAAGTCGCCCTCCTCTCTCCAATTCGACTTTCCTGTCAAAAGGTTAGCAAAAACACCAAAATCCACAATGATACATAGAAGAGATACTTTATATTCAATATGCAAGAGAATCCAAAATGCAAGAGAGATGTGCTCCACAAAAAATCTTCTATTCCAATATTCCAGAGCTCCAAAGGTGAGCTATACAATGGGGGGTCTCCTCCTTATATAGGATAATAAAGACCAAAACCCTATACCACTCTACAATACTACATCAAATGAGTGGTTGAGATTATAAGATCTCATCATAAAATCAATGGCTAGGATGAATCCATAACAATATATCACATGGATCACTCAACATAACAATAGCGCCCTCACTAAATGGTACAATGGAGGGTGACGTCATCCCACAAGAGGGGTAGGAAGTACAATAATCCACCTCATGATGACTAGGACATGATAAAATAAGCACATGGTGGGGCTAGGAGGTATAAATCCTTGCTAGCTCACCCCAAGGCACAATAAAATAATAAAATATGTCCAATATAATGACAATGACCAAAACTGTCCTCAGAATCCATGACAGTCGAGCAGTAAATGTCCTCCTGTGATCAATCTGGAGATACCCACATGGTGAAAACTGACTGGAAGATAGTGAGATCACCCTGGAAGACCTCTGTGAAAACCAAATGCCAAAACCTTGCCTCAATTGCCCAAATCGATTTCCTTTTATCCCATTTTTTAACTGCCTCGGGAACTGTGAAAGTGCCAAAACTGCCTCCTAGGGTGCTAGCGCTGTCCATCTGAGCCCACCAGGCTCTCCGGGAAGGGGGATAAATGGTAATAACAAGTGGCTGGACCACCCCCTCCATCATCAGCGCCCTAGGTGAACTGGCCTCTCGGGGCCCCTGCTGCTCAGGCTGGGAAATCAGCCCCAAATCTGGTCAACAAGTGTAAAACTGCATCAATCACTGTCAGAAGTGCCCGGAACTGAAAGATAAGTGTCTCAATGGATCCAGAAGACCCAAATCCATTAGGAATGAGTACTCATACACCCTGGGTTGCCCTAATGGGCCAGCTGTAGGGTCCACCATATATGGACAATGTATAATCTGCTGATCTGAAATAATAATAACCTGCTGAACTGGATCAAACATCATCTGTATCATATGTCCATCATATGATATCATCATCAAACATGTGGGACCATAAAACATCATCAATAATCATCCATACATGGTCCACATCATCACGGATCCCAAGAATATATAATCAAGGATAAATCACATCAGTAGATTAAGACAATGTTTCTCTAATCATTTCCACAGCTAAGCTCAAAGTATAAATTCCATTCAGTGGCATTAATCAGTTTAACATATTCCGTGGTTATATAAAATTACTTGCACCATAGTTCAAATGACAAACTCACCCATTGGACATGGTCAAACTGCTAGTGAAAGATGAAGGCTAGGAGCAAGGTTGGGCCAAGGGTTTGACTTGTCTAACTTAACTCAAAAATACTTTGGACTGGGAAAAGGGGGAAGCTACAAACTCTGTGCTGGACAAAAGAACACGGGGGATGGCTGTGCCTCACAAATGGATAAGTTGTTTAGAGAGTGTTTATTCAACTTAGGCATCATGTCTACATCAAGTTGATCCAGGTTCATTAGGATCATTCAATTTCATTTCCATGGCCTTTTTGGCCTACATAACCCTTCGGATTTCAGATGTGCTGAGAAGCACAACTAGTTGCAGCTTGCATCCAGGGCATGTTTTTCATATATTTATACAAGGTCAGCAATTGTTTAGATATAGCTTTTAAGAACTATTGCTTTTTGGACCTTTCTTATACTCTTCGAGGAGTATATTTTTTTTAGCTTTTCACTGCTCTTGCCCCTTTTTGTTTCCATGGGCGAATTTTTAGTTTCCATATATAGAACATGAGCTTTCAGTTTTAGCCAACAGCATCTCAAGTGACTAGGGGGAGTTCGAGCCAAGGCCTACAATCCAACTCACCAAAGGCAAGTTCTGTCACCAACTCAGAGCCGAGACACTGAATAAACAGGGATGCGGTCCAAACACAGAGGTAGAAAAATGGGGAAGTCCTCAGTATCAGAAAGTCAAATGAGACATGTCAGGGTTTAAAGTCAAACAGGAAGGTCATGTATGGATGGAGGCAAGTGAATATGGAGCCTACACTAGCAGACAACTGGTGTCGGGGAAAGACCATGTCTATGTAAGGTAAAATACCAGTAAGTTTTGTTAAATGACCTAAAAAGTGCAAGCAATTGTCCATTTTAAGATTTACAGTTCATTTTAAATAGTTTGCCACATCAGGAATAATATACCAAGCACATGCTATGATTATGACTAAATCAACAAGATAATAATCCACAGTCAGTGAGAACATATCCATAGATCATACAACATCATCATAATAATCATCATCATGCAACATCTGAAACACATCTGAAGTACATCTCTAGGCACTGAACTGAAACTGTAATGGGATAAGTGGTCACATCAGTCATCAAATCTGAACTCTCAAGGCTCAGCCTTGACACAAGGTCATAAAATCTGAATAATGTACTGCTCTGATCATAAGTGATCCAAAATATATAGCCATGCTCTGGAATAAGGAAGCTCTGGAATGTGCAGATATCTGCTGTACAAGAATAGTAGCCCTGCTACTATGGTGTGATAACACTACTTACGTGGCATTGTGGGATATGGATTGAGATATGCTTCTAGTAGTGATATGGGATTGCATGGATACTCAGATTTTGATTGGTTGGGGAGTGCTGTGGATAGGAAGAGCACCTTCGGGTGTTGCTTTAGTATGGGTTCTGCTGTGATTTCCTGGTGTAGCAGGAAGCAGACCTTAGTAGCACCGAGTACAGCCGAGGCTAAATATATTGTAGTGAGTGTTCCAGCTCAGGAAGCAGTATTGTCTGGTTAGACACTTAAGCCATCCTTGATTCACTGTGATAATCAAAGCTGTGTGAAGCTTTTAGTGAATCCTGTATCTCATGACAGATCAAAGCATATGGAGATCAAGTACCACTATATTAAAGACATGGTACATAGAGGAGTAGTTCATCTCTTATATATTTTGATTGATGATCAGGTTGCCGACATTCTCACCAAGCCTTTTCTAGAGTGAAGTTTGTATACTTCCGTGAACGGCTTGGAGTGTTGGAGAATGCTTCCCTTAGTAAGAGGGAGTGCTGATGAGTCCTGTATGGACAGATGGTCCTGTGTAGACCGAGATGAGTTCTAAACCTATGTGGACAAGCGGTCCTATGTAGACCCAGATGAGTATTAGTCTTGTGTGGACAGACGGTCCCGTGTAGACCGAGATGAGTTATGTGTGAACTCCTAGTCCTGTGTGGACGCATGGTCCTATGTAGATCGAGATGAGTTCTAGTCTTGTGTGGACGGACGATCCTGTGTAGATCGAGATGAGTTTTAGTCTTGTGTGAACGGACGGTCCTGTGTAGACCAAGATGAGTTCTGTGTGAACTCCTAGTCCCGTGTGAATGGATGGTCCTGTGTAGACCGAGATGAGTTCTGCGTGAACTTTTGTTCCTGTGTGGAGAGGACTCTTGTGTAGAGTATGCATGTATCCCTATGTGGGATGTTGTTCTGAGTGCATTGTATTGACCTTTCTTATGATGACGAGATGTACGAGACAAGCTGTGACGATTAGATGATACTCAGATGTATTCCAGCGTGATGATACCTCCCTAGCTAAGAGGGAGTGTTGTTGTTGTAGCTACGTGAGGTATCCTCACTAGTTCAGGTCGAGTACAAAAATAAATAAAAACAAATTGTAATTTTATTTATTGCAAAAGAGAAGTCGGCCCAGTGAAATAGACAAATCGGCCCCAGCTGGAAAAGTCACTTCAAAATCATGTATAAATAGGAGGGACACCTCCTCATTTGGATTACATATCAAGCAAGTTGGCTTAAGCTAGGATAAGTTTGATTTCTGGTTGTAGAAGACAATTTTCTGGGGCTTCTTGTTTTTGGCATCTCTTCTCTTTGTGATCTTAATTATTCAAGATCACTCTTATCTTTGATGTACTTGTATTATGTACTGAATCTCTGAATAGGAAAGGTTTGCTGGGTTTTTCCCAAGTTTGGGTTTTCCTAGGGTAAACTGTTGTGTCTCTATTTTGTTTATGACTTATGTGCATAGTTATTCATTTATTGATCCTATATTTGTTTCTAAGTTGAAAGAGATGAAAATTATAATGCTATTATTGAAAATTTAAACACACACATCCAACCAAAGGGGACAATTTGGAATACCCTCTCTTAGTGACATCAATAATATAAGATCAGCATGCAAAGTCACTAGGAGCATCCAAAAATATGACACATAAAATAGAAAGCATCCATCTGTCAAGAGAGTGATCCATCTATCAAAGGCATGAAGGTAGCACCAAACCACAAGATGACCAATCATGACCATCCACCATAAAGAAGTGAATCTCCTCCACCAAAATCTCCATCAAACATGCCAATAAGAGAAGAGTCTCCATGGAAATGTATATGCCCCCAAGTCCATCCAATGCTCTGAATGGTACCATCTACCAATCCCATCAATGTGATGAAAATCATGATGTGAAACCTTGTACAATATGAGGTGTAACACTGCCATAATAAACAATGATGTGGTTCGGGATAGACTTGCGAGAATTCTGTTATATATTTTCTGCAGTATGTGTTTTAGTTTCTAGCATTTGAAGATAGCAGTTTTGATAGGTTGTAAAGCTTAAAGTTTCCTATGGTTTTAGAAGATTTTTTGAATACGAAATCTGTTACCATGGTCTAGAAAATCTTTCGGGTGTCTGTCATAAACAAAAGTCAGTTGAAGCTATTTCTAATTGTAGCATGAGGACTAAAAAGTGCATGACAGGGGAAGTGCATTTATTGAACCGGTGTGTTTTCAGATTAAAACAGCGGCAATCGAAAGTGTGCTGATGTGTTACTTCAGCAATTTTAAGTGAGATAACACAACAATAACCCAAATAGGCAATCAAGCAACCTTACAGAAAACCAAAGAGACATTGATAGATTGCTCAAATTCACATGGTTTCCCCAGTACAAAAATGAGCTACAAAATTGGTAAGGATCAAAGCACTGCAACGAACATTGTGGCTCTAGTCGTGTAAGAGAACAATTGTATGAGTTCAACCTCTTAAATAATACAATCTAAGAGAGCCTAAAGGATGTGCAGATCTATGAAACTATCAATCCCCAAATTTTATGCTGCTCCTTGAGTACTTCGTGTTTGTTGTCTGATTGATAATTTGATGATTCACAATTGCCGTTGTTGCATATTTACACAGAATAAAAAGGATCAAATGATCAAGAGAGGCTGTCCGCAGCAGTTGGTTTTGTGCACTTTCCTTGAAGATGATCATCGTCTTGCTCCTTGAAATCAGGTTGTCTGAGGTGACATGGACTTGAACGAATTTGATCACCCATCTAGTTGGGCCTGCTGACCCTTTAGGCTGTGAATGTCACCAATGTGGATTGATAAGCACAATTTATCACAACCTACTATTTTTGGCATTTCTTAAGGACTGAAATTGAACCCTATAAATTTTATGGACTATGGAATGTGTTCAGTTGAATAAATCAAGCTGAACTTATTTTGGATCTTCCAATCAAAAGTTATACTGTGACTAGTCAGTATACTTGTTTAATTTGTTGGCCGAAGATTCCTCTGCTCTGATACCACTAGATGTGCTCCAAGTTAAACAAGAAATGAGATTACAACAAAATAAACCTAAAATAACAGAAATATCATAAAATATTCATACTAGCTGCGATATTGAGAAATAACCTAAATATCATCAATTATGTGCAAGTTATAAAACATAAGGGGAAGCAGATTACTTCCAAAGCCCTTGATAGATAGCGAGGGGCACTCTGCAACCCAAATAGATATACAGTGCCCTAAAAAGCCGAATTACCAGGAAGTATAAGGGAAATGATTTTCCAGTGATACCTGACAATGAGAGAAAAGTCATCTATTTATGGTAGTAAATTGACTGATCCTAATCCTAACCTTAGATCAGCTTCTAGGAGATATCCCAGTGCAGTTTAATTGTTCCCTTTATTTTTCTGCAAATTCTTAGAGCATTGAGTGCTGTAACTTTTGCATAATTCATTTTGACAAATTCCCTATATCCTCAATCCCAGACAATCCTTTTGTAATATGTATATTGAGAAGAGTAAGTATATGCATATATTTCCCATGATTAAAGAGAAGATTTATCTCTAGTTGGATGTTTCTTCTGAATTTTTGTTCATATTGACTTATGGAAGCAAATGCAGTATGTCCATAGAGGTAATAAGTGTATCACTGGCCTTGACCAGCTTACTTCTCTTGATATGGCCTTTAGATTGGATTATATCTTCCCTATTTGTCTTGTGTTTATATTTAACGTTTTCTACCTCTTCAGCTAGTAAGTTCTGAGAGATATTTTTCTCCTGCAGGTTCCAGTAGATTCTTGTATTGTGGGAAGTCAACACTCTGCCTTCTTGCAGCAGGTCTACAGGCTACCTTTATTGAAAAAACATTCTTCCCATCTGCCTGAAGTGCACAATTGATGGCCTCAAAGATGCCCCTCTACTGGAACTTTTCTTGTTTACTTAAAATGTTGAACGCAATGCTTACTTCAAAGTATTTATTTGTAGGCTTCACACATAACTGGAGGCATCTACTTAAAGCCGCAACAGCCAGAAGGACTGTTTCAGTTTCTTGTTGTAAGTATATTAGATAGTTCAGATTACATCTTGGCTGTTATGTTTTATGTGGAGATAACAATAGCAATGGGAATATGTTCTATACAGTTTCAGCTATCCTGGGAAGGTATTTTTTACTCAGGGTCTTCAAAGTTGTTAGATATGCAGCTTGAAGTATTCTTGAAGATAACACCCTTAGTTTCTAATAAGTTGAGGCATTTCATTGTGCTCTCTGTTTTTCAACTTTCTTTAGTTGTTTTTTGAAAGGAATTTATGGCATTATTTATTTAAGTAGAGATATGTCTGTCTTGAAGACTATAGCTTTAGTATCTGACAACTTGAGAGATTTCACTGTGCTGAGTATTTTTTCATTGGTGAAGTTTATCATGATACCGTATAGTTAGAATTTCATGTACCTTACAAGAGAGAGAGTGCTATTCCATGAAACTGTCATCACCGATGCTAGAGAGATTGGTTGGTTGAGGTCATGTTGGCCTTTGACCTTTGGCTGTAACTTAAATCTGAAATCAATATTTCCTCAAACTACTTCTTTACATATTGACTTTACTATCTGCATTTGGTTTTGGGGTATGCATCTGAGTATTTTGGTATTTGCTTGTCAATCAGATGGTATTTGCAACAGATTTACACTCTCGCAGATTTTTACAGCTACCAAGGCCAACAGGAGTTGACTTTCGTGCTTCGTAAGTATTGACTTCTAGGGAATCTCTCTCTACTGCTCTTGGTCAAGATTATTGTGTATGTGCCTGTTAATTTTTGGAGTGCATGCCTATATAAGTGAAATACACAATAATGGAGAAAATATTAATCATTACTTTTAATTAATGATGCTGCAGCAATAATATCTCCTGGCATAGAAGACTGTCTCACATATATCATCTCAGATTACACAATTTTGGCTCCCATGGGAAGTGATTGTAGCTTAATGACCTAGCAGCAACCTTCACCGTTATTGTTACACATTGCTCACATGTTATAACACTAACATTAACATGGGGCTTAACCATTAAATTGATCACATGAATGATGAAGCCTCTGTATGATATTCCCTTGGATAACTGACATAGTCTAAAAGGATCCATTTTTCATTGAAAATTCTGTCAAGAATCCAGCAAAAAAAACCAAATATTAGACCTTGTTATAGCTTGATTTAGCACTTAGTTGGGAAAGTCCCAACCCACTAGTGCTATCAAGAGTAACTTTGGAAAAAAACACCACTGTCACCACAGTGCTAATTTCCCTATTTCAGATAAGCTCTTAGGGTCAAGGGAGGCTTTCCTATAGGTTGATTGGATTCAATGTTTGAGGAAAGCTTATGAAGGGAGTGTAAATTTTCCTTTAAAATCCAACTAGGGTAAAATGCATGCACAATTTAATTGCAACCAAATAACCACACATGGATTTCTTCACTTCATAAACAATTGCAGCGGAATTAAAAACACTGAGAGATATACCAATCAATCACACCAATAGAAATAACACAATATCTTTTGGGTATAAACCCCTGGAAAAACCCAAGATGGGAAAACCGGTGCAGCAGTAGGAGAAATATTTTATTCAGAAAATATGGAGCTTTTACAAATCAAAAAATCGATTTCCAGCCAACAATGGAAAAATCGAAGCACACAGAAATACTGAGAAAAACCTGACTGAATGGCACAGATTCCAAGGCAGCTGGCTGCTGCAGCTGTACGGCCTATACGGCCTGCTGTACGGATCCGTATGGCCCTGCTGTACGGATTGTACGGACTGCCTTCTGGGTGGATGCCTCTGCCCTGTCGCTGCTTCTCCCTCTCTCTTCTGCGTTGTCCTTCTTTGCTTCGCTGCTCCTCTGTCTTCTTCTCCAAAATCTTTTCTCACAAATATGCTCTCTCAATCTCTGTCGGAATGAATGTGTGTCCTCTCCACCAATTGACCTTTCTTTTATAACTCAATGCTAAGCGAATAACCTAATTTCACTATGGATCAATGGATGAGATCCTCCCGTGAGATCAATGGCCAAGATTAGATCTTGCCATTCACTTTAATTTTTTGCTCATACTTTATAAAAAGTAATTTCATTAAGTCAATAATTAATTAGATCACTTTAATTAATTTTCCAAAGTAAACTTAGGAAAAATTAATTAAATACATTTTATTGGCTTCTTTAATTAATGTCTTCTGCATGCAAGGACACATGCATGCAGGAAGACCTTCCTCAGTTATCATAATCTAACAGGGAGATCAGGTTGTTTATGTTAGTTTTTCATACAATTATAGCATTATAATTCAATTGCATAATATCAATAGGATCACTAGAAGAAAGACAAAGCACAGAAACAAAGGACACGAGAATTTATCCTAGGAAACCCAATCGGGAGAAAACCCAGCAACCTTCGTATAGAGATGAACAATTCTGAGAACATAGTACAATGATGAGAGAGAAAAGGTGGAAGAACTTTCCAAGTAGAAACCCCAAAATATCTTCTCCGAGCTGCAGATGCGAATCTCTCCAAGTGGTGCGAACTTGCTTGGTTGAGTGAGTGTGTCAAATGAGGAACACATCCCCTTTATTTATACATTTGCCAAACTGGCCTTTTCCCTAACTGGGCCGACTTGTCTAACTTGACTAGGCCGACTTGTCTCGGAGGAATATAAAAATACATTTAATAATTCTTTTATTTACTTATTTTTCTCCCCAAGGTTTACATTTTTCTTTCAAGGGTTTACATGATTAATTACATCAAATTCATCTCCTGTAGGAGGTACAAATCAATACAATAAAATATAATAAGAATAACTTCCGAAGTTGCACAAATTCCAATAGTTTATGTGATGGGATATGAAGTTATTAAGTTAATTCTTGAATGAACAGCCAATCATTTAAAATTTGCGTGTTTCAATTGATTAAATACTTAGAAGATTTGCTCAATGATACATCAATGAAATAGAACTATGGATATAAATAGTATTCAGTATAAGATAACAATGGATCAATAAAACCTGTCAAGCTAAGTCACCTGACACAGGGACACGGGACATGAAAATACGAGAGTCCGACACAGACACAGTGACCCTCGGAATTAGGACATGTTTTATATACATATATATATATATATATATATTTTTTTTTTTTTTTAAATATATTAAAATTAAAAAATATAGACATATAGATCCAAAAAATTTAGAAACTAGAACATTTACAAATATTCAATAGAAATTAGAATCAATGCACATTAATGATTACACATTTGTCATTCACAAATCATGATTCACAACACATTTGTCATTCACAAATCACAATGAGACACCCAAATGACAAAAAGAAACTCAAATTTTTGTTTTAAAGCCAACCCGGCTGCACTTTTCCGCCATTTACGTGTCCTGTTTTCGGGACTCGTGTCCGACAATTGGGGACACGAAGTCAAATCGTGTCCGATTTGACTTTCGGACGTGTCTTGATTTCGAACACGACCGAAAGTTGAATCGGACACGATTTGACATCGAATCGTGTCCGATTCGATGTCAACGGGAGACGGAGAGGGGTTTTGACGAATCCGGTTTCTTAGCTGTCAAGTAAGATGCATTTAAACCAGTGATTTCATTACCATAAGGTCAACCATTCACCAAGTAGAAAGTAGAACTTACTGTTATTAGAGATTCATGATTAGGCCTTGAGTGAGGCCTTGCTTGAGAGAAATTCTCTGAAACAAGGTGTTACCCAAACTTAATTTAAACCAGACTTTTAGAAGTGATGAAAGCCACTTTGTTATTTGTGGCAATGTGGTCTTAGTCTTAATTATAATGCCAATTACTTCAAGACAATTAAACATACAACATTTGCTCATCAATTCACGATAAAAGAAAATGACATAAGCATCAAGAGCATGTGCATTTGACAATTACCAGAATTTCTTAGTAAACAATTATGTGAAATATATCATTAAGATTTTAACCATAAACCAAAAGAATTTCCAGAATTTAAGAGTTCACTGTTTAGCTAATGTATCCGATGATATATGCAATGTCAAATTAACATTAACCAAATTTAGAATATTAATTTATCTTATCTTGTTGTTCATAGAACATTCAATAGGATAGTAAATTCATAATTTTTTTCAGCACTCAGAAAATTCGCTTTAATCAACAATTTGATATGTTTGATAGATTATAATTAATCATTAACTAGAATGTAATTTTTAAAATCAACAAGCGGTTGTCATAGAGCATTTTCAGCCAAAACATTTGCTACCCATCCCAAAATAATGATATATCATATCTTGGACTGTGAAAAATTCCTCAACTTAATCAATTTGATTTGTTTGAGAGATTAGAACTAATCATTAACAAGAGTGTAATTTCTAGAATCAACAAGTGGCTGTCGTAGAGTATTTTCACCCAAGAAAACAATAAATTTTTTGATAATTTTCAGATTTCAACCCAGAAATTGTATGCAAATTGTTTTAGCTTAGAAAATCTAAAATTCTATATGC
Organism: Larix kaempferi; assembly: GCA_027924585.1. Lineage (NCBI taxonomy): Eukaryota > Viridiplantae > Streptophyta > Pinopsida > Pinales > Pinaceae > Larix > Larix kaempferi. The sequence goes on along the minus strand of BSBM01001229.1, from coordinate 37,060,910 downwards.
TAGATATGGCATAAAATAATTTTCAGAATTAGTGTTATTGTTGTTATATTTTCCACAAATCAGAATTAGCAAGTTTTAGCCAATGGAAACTACTAAATTTCGACAAATAAATCAAGACCTAGTGTCCATAAATTTTAGTAGTTAGATCTGGCTTGAGACCCTTGGAAAGATGAAAAATATGAAATTTTTAGCATTTTTTTCCAGGAATTGAATTGCAGAAAATTAAAGTAATAACATAAAATAAAAATAATCAAGTTTAACCCAAAGAAACTTGCTAAACTAATCCTAAAATATTCAAAAAATAATTTTGGAATTTTTTTTGAGATTAAATCTACCTTAGAAATTACTCTTAGAAAGAAAAACAAAATATTTCTTGATTTTTTGGATTAAGATCTACCCTAAAAGAAGCAAGGAGATCAAGAAGTTTAGTGTTTTTTGGTTGAAGAAATTAGAGAGATTGACTAGTGCCTTCAAACCCTTGGGCTATGGGGTTTTGGGATAAAATCCTCCGAGTGGCCTTGCATGTAAATGCTTGGCTGCAATGTTTGCATAAAACGAGAAAAAATCCTATCCCAAACTATTGAAGCTCCATGCAAACTTTCACCAAGCATGGCTTATGTGGCACAGACCTTCAACCTATGCCCTAGCTTGTGTTAATTTGCAGGGCCTACAAAGATAGCCAAACCACAAACAAACAAAAAACTAAATTACAAAACAACAAAGTTATTCTTGTGCAAATTTACCCTTTGTAGTGAACTAGGAACATAAACCTTACAATGATAAAAATAACATGTTACCTCAACAAGAAGACCACCAAGTTGTTCCAACATAGAAGAAGAAGCCCAATTGACAAAACCTTTGGATGCAAAATGATAGTATTACCCTCCAATGGTCAACAACAATGAGAATGAGAAGTGAGCTCCCTTATATAGGAGAAAAAATTAACTTACACTACAATAAAATAATAATTAAAGTGCCAAAACCTTAGATCCAACCTAGGGATCCTCCAAAATGATCCAAAATACATAAAATAATCCTCAAAACCTTAAAGAGAGAGGGTGATCATGTCAAATCATGGACTATAGGTGACAAATGGCATAAAAAATGGCTCAACAAGGAGAGCGTTCCATCAAGAGAGGATCACACGTGTGGCTGAAAGAAGGTCCCAATTGGGATGTTGCCCTCAAAAAGTGCAGCAACTCCCTCCTAAGTGGGAGTGCTAGCCTCCAAAACCCTAGCAAGTGTGAGGGGGGGTCATGCCAAGATTTAAACCCTAGGATGCCCCCCTCCATATGCTCCAATGATCCATCCACATGTGCTAAGTGAGGGGTGACTCCATCATGTAGGCTCAAAACGGTCTTCAGAAGCCTCCACAAGGCCTCTCAATGGTCCCAAAGTGAAGAAGTGTGTTTACACATGTGGGAGGAGGGTTATAAGAGTCTCCCAAACCTTCCACATACCAGATACAAGTCATCACCATGCTAGGGGAAGGTGATGCCCCCCCCATGTGCTAGGAGACATAACATAAGATCATCCTCAAGTGTAGCACTCCATTAAAAGTGCGCTTAATAATCACCAAGCATACCAATCAAGTCATTGCATGTGCATAGATAAGATCTCTTTAGTGTAATAAAGTTAACCATCATCAAAAGTTAGGCAGATGTTCATCTAATATGACAATAATACACAATATACAACTTACCAATACACTTTTTCTAATAACTCAATGAAAATAATTTTACCTATCTAGTATAACATTAGTGTGATCCTTAAAACCCTTTTACATGTGAGAGTTCTAAGCCAACTTGCATAACCCAACTTACCTAAGTCAAGTGAGTGTGTATGAGGTGAAGTACGTACATAGGAAGAAAAGGGGTCTTGGTGAAATAACTATCCTAGTAACATGAGTGTGTTGGTCTATCCTCAACTTTCAAGAGTTAGGAGTTTTGTTTCTTCGACATGTGTGCCTAAGGAAGTGTTGTCACAGGTCATTCATCCTCATGCCTTAGTATTGTGATCTCTTTATTTAATTTTTCTTTGATATTTCATTTATTTGATTTCACTTGGCCCTTTCATTGGCTTAGTCCCTTTTATTTTAGATGTGCCTTTGATAACCTGGGATAAGGGAACCTGACTTTTGCACTGGGGAGTATTTGCCATGAAGTTTTCGATTTGCATTTAATTCATCGACAAATCTCTTTTTGGAGAGCATAAGACTCTTTTAGCTTTATTTGAGGCATCTATACATTGATTAGTAATGAGACCATATGTTATTACTAGTGATGGATCATTCACAAAGGCGAAGTGTGAAGGGGATGGGTGAATTGGTTAGCGAGGTGAAAAATTGCTAGGTAAAAAGTTTTGAAATGGACGAAAATCACTTGACTTAGTTCATTAAGTTACAAATTAACCTCGTACTAACACACTTATTAAATTAAAATGAATAACACTAAGGTTAGACTAAGAGACGAGCAATAGTTCAAGTATATGAGCCATTATATGTTGGAGCTTAATCCTTGGTGTTAGGATTGGTGTGCAACATTCACGTGAAAAGAAGATTAATGGTCATTAAGGGTAGACCAAGAGTCACGCGGGAGTCCAAGAGACCACTTGGAATTCGAAATCCAAGGGTCACTTCTCATTGTATATATGCATTAATTAAGAATATGCGCTTTCACGCCTATCTCTTATGTCTTCTTGAGCTAATTGCTTATGTGCCCTAGCTGGCACCTTACAGTGGTATCGAAGGGATTATTATCTTGTGGCCTATGGTTAGTTCTGCAATTATTCTCCTGTCTGCTCAGTCCTGGCACTGCCATCTCCTGAAATATTCTCTGCTCTTTGTCTGCATTTATTCTGCCAGACTAAGTAAAGTAATTAAGAGAGCTGCGCCCTTGTGACCGTTCACCTGGGTTCTTCCATATGATTTATGGTCTCTGCCTCCCTCCATAATTATTCTGAGAACTGTGTTGTGTGCAGACTAACGTTCTCTGCACCATAACCCTAATTCCTCCTGCAAATCTCATTCTGCATGCACGTGGTGTTGAGACCTTCTCCACCTGCGTTTGGCTGCTATTCTCAACCCTAATCTCTTTCTAAACCCCATTTTTTGTAATGTGAAGATTCTCTATTGCATGAAGGCTATGACCTCTCATCTCTGTTCAACACTACGATCTCTTACTGTGTGAAGATCTCACTGCATACCCATTGTAGCGCTGTATCTCTGCTATTTTTTGAGACTCAAGGTCGAAACTTCGCCCTCCTCATTAGTGTTGCGACCTCTATCCACGTTGACATAGAATCTACGTTGAAGAATGTGACAAGCTACAACCCTTGCCAAGGAGCTGCGAGTTGTCCAAACCCGTGAGCTGCCTTGAAATCTTTCTGAGTGAAGTGTGTGTGGAGACTGAGATACTGTAAAGACTCATGCCTGTGAAAGAGTTGCGTGGATTCCATATCGAGAAGGTTGCTTAGACTGGAGTTGTCTCTGCGTTAAAGATTGGGGAGCTGGGTTAGACCACGTCCTTTTTTTATTGTTCATACCTGCGTGGAAACTGGGCTACCTCCATATCGTGAGCTGAGATACCCAAGATCGAGCTGCGTGACATTGAGGTGGATTGAGATTTGTAAGAGCTGCAATCTGTGGGATGCGTCCAAAAGAAAGTTGACTGCGTTGAGTGCTTGATTACAACTGGTGACAACTCCAAATGAAGAAGAAATAACATGTGTTTGAAGCCCATAAAGAGAACACATGTGGAGCTATGCATTCTCTCCAAAACCGTGAAGACTGTTGTGTTTTTATCAAATGAAGGTTGCAATATTGATGAAGGCTCATATGTGCGTGGTATCTCTCATATGTACATAAAATCTATCGAGCGCAATTGGAGATACATTCTTGTGGAGCAATATCTCTGTTGATAAACAATCGTGAAGCATAAATGTTGAGACTGCCACGAAGACTATCACATTGTGAGCTCGGAATGCATATTCTGAAATGAAAAGTGTAGTGTAAATATTATTCTGGGCTCTATTGAATCCCAACTCTTATCCGAGGAGCAGTGGGGTATGCGCTCCCTATCATGGGTTGTATCACGTCTTGTGGGAATTCATGTTGGTGAATACGCTCGTAAATGCTAGTGAATGTGTTGGTGAATACTATTGTTGATGCAATTCGTGTGAATGCCCTCACATTCGGTTGATTGAACTATTGATTGGAGTGAACGCCCTTATGCTGAAGCTGCGTTGTGATCCTAACTGGTCTTTGCTCGATTTCATTGAACTGGTGCATTGGAAAATACTGTTTTTTTCTCTCAGCTTAATTTTCTCCATATACATTTAACCAACTGTCTCTGCGTGGAGGATTACGATAATCTTGTTTGAAGAGCTCTTTATGTCTTTTCATGGGCTCCCGACGAGACCATATTCCCTTCCTCTCTTTCTACAGAAAAGGCTGTATTTTTCAACTATGACGTACTTCCTCTTGTTTTGATAAAAAAAAAAATATAAAAAAATATTGAGTGTCAATTGTGCTTTCTTTTGTTGATAGATGGGCAATATTAATTGTTAGATATTATCCAAAGGCACATTTGCTTAGTCTCTCAAGATGCACAAGAAGAGTATTCTATGGCGGTAATAATAGAAGGACATGTACAGGTTGTTCTCTATTTGTTTTAAACCAATCTGCGTACAGGTATTCTACGGGAGGCCCAAGTGTGGCTCTATCTCCAGTGCTACGCTTGCTGGCATCAAGTATTGAGAATTGGCTTCCATGTGAATCAGCCACAAGTATTAAAGAGCCATCACTAGTAGAACTTCCAAGAGGACAGAGTGGAGGTGACTTTGAAGAACAAAACTACTGCTATCAAACAAGAAATAAGAGCTATGTGGAGTATTGGTTGTGTGCTTATCCTCTTGACATAGAGACTGGTGCTACGACATGATGTACCTTACTCCATTTGCATGGGCATTTCCCTCTACCTCTGCTGACTTCCATAGTGTGAGCATCTGCGTGAACACTGTTTGAGCTACGACCTTTGAAGGAGAGGATATCTCTATCATCAATCAAGGAACCCACAAGCTTTGTTAAGACAGTCGCCTTTGCATGGAGTGCTGCATATTCATGGTGTGAACCCTAATCTCCTATCCATTGTGCTATCGTAAATGCTAGCATGGAGATGCTTTTAAGAACGTCATGGACTTCCCTCTCTGCTCAGCATATTGACTGCGTTGAAGGCATTCTGAAGACCATTGTTGAATTGCGTTGGTGATTACGTATTGTAGCATTTGTCTTCATTATTGATGCTTAGTTGAAGCGTATTGTTCAATGTTCCCCCAAGTTTCTGGGACGCGGGGACGCAGGAGTGAGGAAACGCAGAAACAACATATGTAGAAGTACCTCCCCAAATTTTAGGAAACGTCGAAGGGTATGTCGGGGTCTTCAACATAGGGAACCCCACCAGGAATACTACAAAATTTATATTAGAATACATAAAAATTGAAAGTTGGAGCATAAGTCATTAAAGTCTTTAATTTTATAATCTAAAGATGAATACAAGTTTACGACATACATCAAGTGAAATAAAATGAAATACAACCATACTGTTATCACATCTATGTTAGTTGGAGCTACCATACTGCAGACTGTGTGGCCGAGGACCACACAGTACCTTTTTTTTCCAGATCAGAGATCGGATGCCTTCAGAGGAGGCACATAGTTTTGTTCAGACTGCCTCGAGCAGACTTATCAGTTGGGACAGATGACTTATTGTATTGTCCAGACATGTATACATTATTGCCTACAGAGGCACCCTTCTTTGCTAGGCTTTGCATTAGCCCATTGAGACAGTTGCCTAGCCATATTTTTGATAGAGTGTCAGAGAGTATTGCTGGTTTACCACTTATTGCCCGGATTCGGTTGAGATCCAGTTTCAGAGACAACTTCAACAGCAGGTATAGCATTTTATATTTATTGCTTATGTTGCTGATTAGACTTGTTTATACATGATAGTACACTGACTTTACATATTATGTTGATGTGGTGATCTAGCTGCTATTATGTTGTGTTGGCCCTTGGTGATGTTAGTCCACCCCCTTTAGTAGGCTCCTGTTTATGCACACCGGATCACATTCCCACTATTTGTATAGACTTAGTCACCTAGTCCCCTTTGGCAGCTGACTTTGGATCCACCTTCACCTCCTCCACCCATCCGACTCATTCATGACTGATCTTTCCCAACTTGGATTCTGATTTGTGACATTGAGGATCCCCTTCCCCGCTAATCTCTGAGTATGCCATGATTCCCCATCTTTTGTGCCTCGGCTCTTTAGTGTATGAGATGCACTCTCAAACCTGGGATTTGCTCCTGTTGGTTGCCCCCAATGTTGCAATGCAATATATGAGTGTGTAGCCTCATCGGTGTTCCCCATTGGTCATCGAAGCATGTATTGCTCACCCCCATTACTTTGCAGTATGAGCACCTTGATTATATCTATTGAGGTATGTATGTAGCCCAAAAGGGCCTTGATGTAAAATGAAGAAATGAAGAAATGAAAAGCAAGCCAAGAAGGCTAATGTAAATGTAAAATCTAGCCAAAAAGGCTAAGTATGAAATTCATTGTAAAATCCATGCAATGTGTTTGTAAACACACATGGACACAGGTCAGCCGTACATGTTAGCATTTGTAGTGGTTATTTCCTCACCTAGTCCTGCGGGGCAAGGAGGTGAGAGGGAGCAAGGGACAAGCTCAAGATTGTCCCCTAGAGTCTCAAGTTACAGTTTGTCGGACACCCAGTTTGGCGGCTCTAGAAAAGAACCTCACAGAGTCTTCGGGCACGGATGTGAGTTGTGAGGTACTTGTTAGATGACTAGTGGCGGTTTCCCTGCACTATACCCATTTGTGAGGCACCGCCCTTCCCCGTGTTGTATCATGGTATGCTTATCTCAGTGGATCCCGCTTTCTCGAGTTATCCAAAGGGTCATATGATCTTTGTCCTTGTCATCCCTCAGCCTTTGCCTTGTATTCCACATCACCCAAAGTTAGTTAGGTGGTCAAGTACATAGTTTGTGCATAGCAGATGAGTCTTTTGGATGTGTGTGGTGGGCCCACCTCACCATGGGCATTGTGTTTTTGAGATATTGTATATTTTTGATCACCATATTGATATTTTATTGTTTAGTAATGTACTAACATGTATAAGGAAGCCTATCGCTTCATATTGCATACAGGTATTCAGCCAACACCATGTTGACCAGATTTGACTTGGTCAAACTAGGTTGACTGGGCCAAAAATGGGCCCGAAAAAATATTGCGATCGAGATTTCGATTTTGGTCACTTGTATTCTATTGGGGTCCCATATGAACCTCCAAGCATCAAAATTTGACAATGTTGAGGCAACAATGAGTTTTTTAATTATTATGGGTCATTAATGACTTGTTTTAATTAAAAATCATGGATTTTGGGCAAACAGTGCCTAAGTGATCGATCGTGGTCGTTCAAGTGACCATATCTACTATTTTTGGGGTCCACGATCGCATTGCAACAGACAGTTTGACAATCCAGGCACTAGAAGTGGGTCAAAAGCCCAATTTACAGCTTCAAGAATAAAAACCAGCAGTTAATTAAAGGAAAAATAAAAAATTGGCAAAGGCAACTATGGAAAATGGCAAAAAATCAAAGGCTGGCTAATATAGGGGTGATTTCTAAGGTAATGTTGGTAATATTTGGACATCTATTATGTGTTGTGGGTCCCTCTATTGCCCAGCTCACCATGAGGGGCGAATTGGCCCATAGGGGCATTTTTCCACTTAGCAAAAATCAATGTTTTTAATGTTTTATTGTATTGAGATCATAGTGTAGTGGTATGGGGGGCTAAAACAGCCCATAGGCATCCCCCAACCACATTTCTTATGTATTTTATGGGCCCCACAAGTTGGTCCACCATCCACTTGGGCGTTTTTGAGGGTAATTCGCCCCCCCTCTAGAGTTGATCTCCTCCATCGATTTGGGCATCGAGATAATCAATCTCAGCCCTTGATTTTGGAGGGAGAGTTAGGGTTGAGAGTAGTCATTCTCTATAAGAGAAGACTCTCACCCATTTTGTACTCCTCTCTTGGCATTTTAGACTTGATATAGAAGAGAAAACGTTGGCAGCTCTTGCTTGGTTCTTGTGTGATACTCTCTTGGTATTGTTGATTGCCATACTATCTTGATGCACTAGTGTGGATTGTCGTTGTTTCCAGCATTGTTTCTCACCATTGTTTGCAGCGAGCACAATGTCTTGGAGGAGGGCACACCATTTGGCTGCCACTGTTGCTCCACTCTCCGGATTGGCCACAAAAGGGAAGTGTTTTTGCCATTTTTAGACAAACATTTCTCTCATTTTCATTTGTGTTGCTGTAGATTTCACTTATTTGTCAATACTAATTTGATCTCTGTCCATTGGTGTTGGCAGGCAAGGAGGACGAGTTGGTGGGGAGAAAGCAAATCGATTTCACCTGGGAACTTCTACAACTGCTTCTATTTGATCTTTGGGACGTACAACCTCATCAAAATCAGAGATATCAGCTGGTTCCAAGTAGGTGTTACATCTTCTTCTCTTGTATTTCCATTTCTAGTTTGTTGAAGAGAGTAACTTACATTAAAACCCTAAAAATTAAAATCTTTAAAATCAACGGTTAGAATTAGTTTTCATTTAAAAGCCACTAATGATATATGCTTAAATCTCCATATCTCAAGTTTCATTTAATTCCGACCTCGTTTACCCTTAGAACTAGGCATTGGTCTCCCACTGATTTTGCCCTCCTTGGGCATTTTAGCTAGTCACACTGTTGGGTCATTTTCCGGGTTGTGGGTACTCTTGATTTGAGTTTAGAACGTGATTTTATTATTAGAAATCAAGTTTCATTGGCTGGAAGTGATTATAAACGTTAATTTCTCACTGCCCTTGGTTTGAGTTTAGAATGTGATTTTATTATTAGAAATCAAGTTTCGTTGGCTGGAAGTGATTATAAACGTTAATTTCTCACTGCCCTAGGTCCATTTGACTCACAGTTTAACCATTTCCTTGGGCAGTTTTACTTCAGCACTTCACTTGCATTTCATGGTAACTCCCTAGACTATTTCAGCCATTAAATCACTAAGCTAATCTTATTTTCTAATCATACTTGATTGCTGGTCACTCATTACATCACTGTTATTTCACTACTTGTGTCCATCAGTTAGCTGAATCTAGACTTAGGTGCTCACCTACACTCATTCCTTGTTTTCATCTCTTATTCTTTTGGGTTTGGGTGTATTTTTGTCTCTCAACCATCACTGGTTGAGCACGGTCTCCCCCTCGACTTGGCTAAGTGCCTCGTCGAAAGTGACAATAGCCTTGTTCGGTGTGACTTTCGTTCATTGAGCGGAGGACTTGGCCATTGTTGGTTACACCTTCCTAGCTGTCCATCCTCTACCATCCCTGTTGGGACACCCCACTTCCACAGCTAGAGTTTGTGTGATAACACATACATAAGCTATAACTCATAAAACAAATTTAGAAATACCACCATATTGAACAACGAAATGAAATCGAGGCTACTGAGAAGGAAAATAGTGGATGGCGTGGCCCTTTATCATTTAATTTTTTATCTTTTGGTAAAAAAACTTTCAAAGGAAACGTGGGGACGCCATTTTTAGGAGGGAAACATTTCCCTTCAGTGTTTCCTTGAGTTTCCTTGAAACGGGGACGTTTCCAATGGAGTTTCCAAGTTTCCGAGACGTGCGGGAGCGTGGAAACGCGTTTCCTACGCTTGGGGACGCGTACCCGTGTAACACTGGTATTGTTGATGCATCGAAGTGCTTCTCTCTTATCATTTGTTGAGTGGTTACAATCATGGGAACCATTCCTCCTCCTCTTTGCATACTCAATTTAGAGTTGCATACTCGATCTGGAGCTGTCGAGGTTGAGCTTCATATTGATAACTTCTGTGATCTTTCGCTGGAGAAAGATTTGGTAGAGACTCGTTCGAGACTATTGAATTGATTTAGTACTGCATAATTGTTACATGGTGCTGTAGAATGTGTTTGCAGACTTGCATAGTGCAGATGACTTCTTGAAATGCACTTTGTATGCGAGATTGATAAATCTTTCTCTAGCCTTCAGTTATCCTACATCTAATTGACAGAAGTGAGCTTGCAGAGAAGTTCAAGATCAGTTTGGTGTGCCTACTTGAAGAATCCAAGCAAGTTTGCAGTTGTTGCTACAACTGCTCCAAAAGAAGAATTTCTACATCATTCAGGTATAGCAGATTCTTAGTTCAACATTCAAGAATGTAACTGACAAACTGCGTTTTGACAAACTGTGTTTTGTTTATGAGTTCTAGTATTTGTTTTGGTACTTGCATTTGTGTTTTGTGTACAGTACCAAACTGAAGTCAAGTTGAATTGAACATTGTATAAGGGTGCACTTTCGGTTGAGACCAACACCCCTTCTCTTGTAAGTTTGAATCTGCTGAAACATTGCTTGTAAAGGGTAGATTTGTAAGAAGCCCTCAATCTGATTGAGTCCTTGTATTTGGTCCTACCTGCACAAGGAGGCCTCAAGTTGTCTTCACTATGTCTAATACAAAAGAAACATTAGAGTTGTTGAACATTCTAGTACATTCAGCTGCAGATGACTCAATCACAATCAACAAAGACACACTACAAATAGTTATTAATCAGCTACAAAATTTGAAAACCATTGAGGAAGATGCACATCACAAGAATCGACATTATGAACTAGTGCTTGTTCAGAATAACCTCTTGTTTGAAGATGATTCATATCAGTTGCCAGAAAATAGTGAAATCATGTCAGATGTACTACATATTGTCATATCCCAAAATTTGGCATTGAGTCATAATGGCCTAAGCCCTTTGGCCATACTCATGAGAATTGTCAAATTGATGCTAAGGGTCAAATAAATGCCAAGAAGGAAGTCCAAGTTAGTAATAATGTGAAATTAGATCCAAATGGACAATGTGGGCCACATTAAGAGAAATTCCCAATTCAAAGTTGTAATATGTCCATCCAAATGAACTGCCATGGAGGAAAATTACTAGTTCCCTAGGTTGGGGGTGGAAGCTTTGGGATTTGAAATAAGGGGGATAATAAATGATGTTTGAACATTAGAATGGCATAAATATTTAATAAAGGAGCTAAATAAATAAATACAAGGGAAAATCAAAGTGGCAATTTGTCATGAAGACACATGGAGGATGTGGGACCCACACAAGCTAGATTTTCTATGCCACATGGCATCCTCCTCTTGTCATTTTGAATCCATAAGAAGCCCAAGGTTCTTGGGATGAGTTGGAAGGTCAATATACTTGGCAAGAATCAATTAAGGTCGAATTGGAGTGGAAGAGTAACTTCCATCAAAGAGGAAGAGGCATTTTGGAGCTAGTGAGACACTTGGAATAGATTCCCTAGCTTTATGACAACAATGATGAAGATTCTATGACACCTATGACACAAATCATACCTGAAGGCTGACATATGACATATATGACATGTCAGGGCTAAAAATAGCCTCCAAGAGGGCGCTCAAGTGAGTTAGGGTAGTCAAAGAGACACCAATTCGAATTTGGAGAAGGAGATGGCTAGAATTGGAAGGACAAGTGTCATACTTGGGAATCTCTTCCCAACTTGAGTTGGCATGAAGCTCTTGGGAGGAATTCGACCCATGGAGGACCTTAGAAGTTTATAAAAGACAATAACAAAGAAGGATGGTAGCTTTTGATCATTTTAGAATTTGCATTTTGCATTTGGAGAGGAGAGCTAATGGAGTGCTACTCTACTTGCCTTAGAACCAATTTCGAGGGTGAAAGATTCCCATCCTAGTTGGTAATTTGAAAGGCCATTCAAACCTTTCATTTGGAGCTTTAATGGAGTCCTTTGTTACAGGTTGAAGCTACAGGGAAGCTCATGGTCACATCTGTTTCAGCTTGCTTCTACAACCATTCTTCTATTTCTTGGCATATTCATGATCCTTAAGGGAAGGCGCACTTGGTGAGCTATTGTACTCTTTGGGGGAGCTTTTAATGCCCCATTTCTTTTGTAATATGATTAAAATGCTCTGTTCTTCACCTTCAGAAAGTTCAGGTTGATATTCCAAGTGGAAATGTATAAATCTGATCATTAATGAGAAAATGGTGCCTTTTCCCCACTATGTTGATATTTGTCAATGTTGTGATGATAATTTCGAATGAATAAGTGAACCACAGATGGAATAATGATATATGGACTGTTAATAATGTGTATTACAAGTTTCATGTTTAGTGCATAAGCTTTTGGAGTCATTTGGTTCAATTTCATAGCATTTGGAGAAGTTTGCCTATCATTTACCCCAAGGTCGTAACTAGTATTTTTGTAGCTGATTGGAGAGGGTTGTAATAGACCTAATAACTTGAATGAAGATGCATATGAACCTATATTGATGTCCCTTAGATTTCTCCTGCATCTGTTCATAAATTCGAGAGGGTCCCATAGCACTTGGAGAGCCATTTCCAGCATCTACCCAAGGGGATTTGAACCCCAAATTGCTAGTCAAACTCCCTACTTTGTCCAGAACTTAAAGAAGAGTTTCAGAAGCCTTTTGAAGTCTATAAAGCATCCATAAACCTCATATTCCTGTTCTAATATCATCCATACACCTTCTATAACAATTTGGGAGCATTTGGAGACCAAGAGACCAATACTAGTCAAAGAGAAATTGCCAGTCAAACTCCCTACTTTGGCTAGAACTTAAAGGAGAGTTTCAGACGTCTTTTGAAGTCTATAAAGCATCCATAAACCTCATATTCATGTCCCAATATCATACATACACCTTCTATAACAATTTGGGAGCATTTGGAGTCATTTGGAGACCAAGAGACCAATACTAGTCAAAGGTCGAACTAGTGGAAAAAGTTGAAAATTTCACCATTTTAATAAAATTCAAAAAAGGGACAATACACATATTCAGAGTTCCAGATGCCAACATTGTGACTGAGTTGGCCATGTGAAAGATCAGTGTTTTGATCTTCATCCTGGTCGCCATTGTGGGAAGCGCAACTATTCTTCAGATCGGTGTGTGAAGCTGAAGAAACTTGCAAGAGTGAAACTTGCAGCAGATTATTGTACTGCTTCATACTTTGTACTTAACAGGGGGGACATGATGTCATGCTTCAAGTTTCAAAGCCTTGTCCTTCTGACAACAACCAATTAAAGCCTTCCTTAGTAAGTCATATCAAGCGAGCTTGATCCATAGTGAGTTTGGACAACCACCAGATTCAGAGTTCTTTGATTCTAATATGCATGTATTTTGAAGACATAAGAGATATACATGGCATAGAGTACTCATGTGTTTTGTGTCTAGTTGTGACACCATGAGACTCTCCTCTCCTCACATTGTTCCTGAGAGGGGGGAATGAAGACTGTAAGTAACAAGCGAGCGAGCCGAAACAAGCGAGCCTGTGAAGAGCTATGTTCGATTGAGCTCCAGAGTTGGTGGTCAGCCTTAAACCACCGGTATCGAGAGCACCTTATATTAGCAAAAGCATGTGCAAGCTTCTAGCTAACTTGCCAAAAGATTGTTAAGATGGAAATGTTCAGCTAGTCTCTACTGTTCACTTCCTGTTTTTAGCTCTCCAGTTGGTTTGGTGTCAACCCATCCCAACCATTCCAGAGTACCTCTGAGCGAGTGTTGTCGCCAAGTTCGAGAGTTTGTGGTCAGCATTAAACCACACACATAGTAGAAGATTTCAGCCTTCTGCTAGCCCATTTTGGTTGATGGTCAGCCTAAAAACCATCCATTTAGAGAACTTTTATATTTAGTAGAAGCATGTGCAAGCTTCTAGCTAACCTTCTTAGTAAAGGATGTTCGAGATGGAAATGTCCAGCTGGTGGTAGTTGTCCACTTCCACTTTTTCAACTCTCTTATTTTTCTTGGACTCATATACACCCTTCGGATTAAGGGGGGATTTGTTGGAGCCTAATCCTTGGTGTTAGGATTGGTGTGCAACATTCACGTGAAAAGAAGATTAATGGTCATTAAGGTTAGACCAAGAGTCACCCAGGAGTCCAAGAGACCACTTGGAATTCGAAATCCAAGGGTCACTTCTCATTGTATATATACATTAATTAATGAGAAGAATATGCGCTTTCACGCCTATCTCTTATGTCTTCTTGAGCTAATTGCTTATGTGCCCTAGCTGGCACCTTACATTATAAGAACATACATGTAACATCTCATGCTAACATACCGTCATACTAGAAACCATGTTAAGAGTAAATAAAGGTTAGAAAATATCACATCACTAGAAGATTAGGCATTGTCTTCGATTGGGCACATCAAGGCAAATCGACCATCTGTCTAGGTTGGGGACCTATGACCAATGGTCTATTGTGAAGCCACATATCTCATCTTGAGCAAAAAACTTATCAAAATCACCCCTTTTGAAAAAGGGGTAACAAACCTTATTACTATGTAGCATGGGAACCACTCCTGACTTTTAGGAAACTCACTCTTGAAGTTTCGTTGTTCTAGGGAACTTTGGAATTGGTAGGGAACATTCCAAATCCAGTGAGAATCATTTTGGATGGTTGGGAACTTACTGGGAACTTTTACCCTCTAAAATCGAGAACTTGGAGGCGTTTTCTTACATGTTTCCTTCATCGGGAGCTTGAATGCATTCATGATCACTACCAATCTAAACTGAATTTTTAAGGGAAGAGGAGAAGGAGATGCGAGGATGCACCTGAGGCATTCTGTAGCCTAGTAGTGAATATATGGAACACTGAAAACAAACAAATCGAAATTACAATGCCATAAAACTTTATTGAGTAGTTCTTAAATTAAATATATACCTGACCACCCATCATCGTATGTGAGATCATTTCATCTTTATCACTTTCTGAGGGTTGTTAACGACATTCTTATTTTCTTGCAACCATGCATATATGTGGTTGACTTAGGATTTTTTCTCTAGAAAACTAAGTTGCAGTAAAAGTCTATTTCGTGCTACCTTTTCGAATTGGTGCACTGACCTCTATCTATTGCTTGTGCTAGAGTGTTCACTCGTCCATGTTAAATTATCATAAACCAGATCTTAATTTAACACATAAAACTGAATCATAAATAACAATACATTGATTTACTTAACAAATGATGCATACCGAAAAAGAACATAGGAAATCATCACATTTGACACATTGAGATTTACCCTAGAAACCCCAATCCTGGGAAAACCAACAAACAGTTTGTCTTCTTATTGCATATTTAAAACAACATTACAGTTTCAGGTTTTTGGATATAAAACATCGGATCAGACTCTTGACTCACCCCTACTCCAATTGTGCCCAAACCTTCAACAATAAAACAAACCCTAGATTGAGTGAATCACTCACTCCAAAGCCTCTAATAGAATCCCTCTCTTAGATCTGATCACTCACTGATCACTCTCTTAGACAATCTTAACTTGAGAGAATCCCTCTCTCCTAAGCCTTAAGAGAATCCCCCTCTTAGATTTGATCACTCACGGATCACTCACTATCAGTGATCTCACACACACTGACAGTGATCAGAGGATGTCTCCTCTCACCTAGGATGGCTTTTATAATATTACAATATGGAAATACCATGGACCAGAAAATACCATGAGCCCCTTTACATAAAGCAATAACAAAATCACATTCAATTTAAAGTGAAACTCCTAAGTCTGAGAGTCTCTTGGACGACTTCTGCATGCTAGACACTTGGCCTATGCGGAAGTACTTGTTAGATGCTACAAAAATCCAACACTCCGTCTTAGCGAGGAAGGTACTTCTGGAAGAACCTCCCACAGGATCAATCACATCTTCTGCTACTGTAGCTGTTCCCTCTGAACTGGAAGATCCTCCTACTACCTGAGTTGGACTATGATCTAGAAATTTGTTCTCATCATCCATTAGTGTCATCTCATACCGAGTAAGCCTGTTGAGAGAAGCCTCACGCTTTCCCTTCGTCATTGACACTGATAAATGCTCCAAGCTCTCCTTAGACTTTACTACAGGCTTCCCCAAAAACCTGTACAATGCACCCTCCTTGATGCCAAGCTTCACAGCTGCATCTTGGGTACCTGCTCCCTTTGAAAGTATGAAGACTTCCCAGAACATAACCCCATACTCCTTGGTCCTCCCGAGTTGAGACTGAGAGCAAGTGATCTTTAGCTCTAGAGCATGCATCACTCTTGCCACCTTCATAGACCCTTCCGATTCTAGTTGGAATCTCACACATCCAACCCCCTTCACTGCATGCATGGTACGAGTCGCACAACCCACATGGCAGTCTGAGTTTTTCTTTGAAACACTAAGGAACACCAACCTCATTCCCATGATATGGCTAGATGCACTACCTGCCCTAGCTTTTTTCACTGCCCGAATCCTTCTTGGGTGCTGCCCGGATCCTTCCTGGGTGTTGCTCTAATTTTCTGGGCCGTTCTGGGCGATTTCTACCCCTGCCCGATCCCTTTACACAATTGCCTGAAGTTCCTGTAGCTGCATAGCATCTTTTTGGGTACTTTTTCCCTTGCGCAGGGTTTGGCTGTTTGCTCAGAGACTGGCTTGGCCTGCCCGTCTGCCCAGTGGGTGATTTTCCTTGGCGACTGCTTTTCTCTTCTTGTGGAAGCTAATTTGGCGGTTACATGCTGTAGCTTGCTGTAGCCTTCTCTACCGTTGCTCTATACAACCATCGGTCGCTGCAACTCTCTCTTGCCCAGTTCCACTGTTGTTTAGTAATTAATCAGCTGACCCAATCTGCTGGCACCCACGCATGGTCCTTACGCCACAGCTAGGCCCGATCTCCCTGCACTCAACTCACAGCTTCAATCCGCAGCTGCACCAGTTCCACACTCCGTGCTTGCACCACCAAGTCCGCAACACATCTACTGCTGCTACGAACGAGCTCGTGGTCCTCTGCTAGCTCCACTAGCACTCACGTCCTGGCATGCCGATTTGCTAGCTGTCACTCTTGTCGTCCGTTACAGTTGTCCTGCCCTTGCACACAGGCATATCTTCGGACTGATGCTTCCGTCATCACGTATGCCCACACTGCTGCTATGGATTATGTCCATGTCTTGACCTCTCGGTCGAGCCCTTCACGACTCAGCTCCTGTCGTCTCTTATCCAAGCCTTAACTTGATGCTGCCCCGTGCACCTTGCTGCCTCCTAGCTTGCAGATATGCTCCACGTGCTTAGTCCACTGCGCCGTAATTGTGACCTGCGTTCTACCCTGGCAGGAGGCTCCTCTTGATGTTGGCACATACTAACTCCAACACATTCGACGCCCTGGACTCACGGTCTCTGCAGTCGCCTATTGAGGCTTATCCGATGGCCTAACTTGTGGCTTCAACTTTGTCTCCACGTCTACGTTCGTTGCTACAATTGTAGCCTCCACATCGTCGACCTCTGCTCAACGTCACTACCACGTCTTTCGTAGCCAACTGTTGCCCCAACACTGCCCACGAGCTTCACATGGCTACTTGCACCTTAGCTTTGGACGTTTCTCTTCACCATCCAACACTTCTGCCGTGTGGCCCCAGCTTCCTGACTTCGCGAACCAAAAGAACTCAGCCCGATCTAGGCACAATGCAGTTGTATGATTGTTTGTTGTCCGTACGGCTCGTACTGAGGTTGTACGGTTTCTTTCTCCTTTTTTTATTTTGACGTAAATTCGTCAAACCGATTCCTGTTCAGAGTCGATCTAGCTTTGATACCATTTTAAATTTTCATAAACTAGACCTGATTGATATTCAATCACTGATTTTTATCCCAGTCTCAATTTAACACCTAAAATTGAATTAGAAATAGCAATACACTGATGTACTTAACAAATGATGCACAGCAAAAAAGAACACAGGAAATCATCACATTTGACACATTGAGATTTACCCTGGGCACCCCAATCCTTGGGGAAAACCAACAAACAGTTTGTCTTCTTATTGCAGATTTAAAGCAACACTTACAGGTTTAGGTTTCTGGATATAGCACACCGAATCAGACTCTTGACTCACCCCTGCTGCAATTGTGCCCAAACCTTCAACAATATATCAAACCCTAGCTTGAGTGAATCACTTTCTCCAAAGCCTGTAAGAGAATCCCTCTCTTAGATCTGATCACTCATTGATCACTCTCTCAAACAATCTCAGCTAGAGAAAATCCCTCTCTCCTAACCCTCTAAGAAAATCCCTCTCTTAGATCTGATCACTCACTGATCACTCACTATCAATGGTCTCACACACATTGACAATGATTAGATGATGTCTCTTCCTCTCACCTAGGCTGGCTTTTATAATATTACAATATGCAAATACCATGGACCACAAAATACCATGGGCCCCTTGGATGACTCTTGCATGCTAGACACTTGCCCTATGTAGAGGTAGCCCTATGTAGAGGTACTCGTCTAGTGCTACAAAAATCTAATAGTCCATATGGTGAATTGCATTTACTGCTAATCAAGAACAAATGTAAATCTATTTTGACTTTTTATATATTAAATAAAAGAAAGTAAATTTATATATTTTACTATTTATTTTATGAATATTTTTTTTAAGTAATTGAAAGTAGTTTTAAATCATACTTTAAAACTAAAAATTCATCTATTACATTTAAATAAAAATTATCTTGATTTTTATTTTATAATAATTTGAATTTGATTATTTATACACCTTTGCAAATACCCTAGCATAGAATGTCTTGTAGACATATAATATTCTAATCCATTTTAATCATAGTTGACACAAAACTGAAAACATAGTCTATACTTTCTGCCATAAATATATGGTTCTAAAAGTCCTCACTTTAGACAGTGTCTACCTTATATAATGCGAAAGAACTGAATTGACCGCAATAATATTTGATAATTAGTAAATGAATGATGAAATAATATATGAATTATATTACAATGTCGACCCTTTAAATATTGTCCATCGAAACTCTTGGATGAAAAGGTACGTCTTTTATATATTTCACTTATTACTTTTCCTTTATTAATTGTTTATTTATTACCTAAGTTGCAAGGGTACTCGGGTACTAGGATGGGGACGGAGATGCCACTTTTTGAAACATGGTACTTGGGTACGTCGGGGTACTGTAGACATATATATATATATAAAATTTTCAAGTTTATTTTATATTAATATATTAAATTTTCAACAAGTAACACACATTGGCATTGCACATTGCTTGAAATTCAAATTACATATTTGATATTGATATTAATGACTCATCGGCATGATATATGTCCATGACTCCATGAGTCCATTGTCATACTACATCCAAAACTTGACAAATGGCATTTGCCATATTTTCGAACATGAAATCAGAAATACAAAATAGCAAAGTACTAAACATAAAACAAGAAAACATCATAGTTGATTTGGCTTCCTCAAGCCATCTCTGCTAGGTCAGCAACATCTGCAACATCACTGTCATCAGCATCAGCATCAAGGAGATCTTCATTCCCCTCACTGCTGGTCTCTTGTTTGCCTTTCCCCTCATTGCTGGACTATCTTCTTTTGACACCTCTAACAACTATCCACCCCTCCTCACAAATGAAGTGAGTTGAAATGGACAATGGACAGCTGAAAATTAGCATGAATGGTCACAAATGACTAATGAGGTAGCAGTGGCCTCCAAACTTCACAGCAAATTCATGGACAGAAAACAAAATGAGGGGGGTTGAGCTCTCAGTGAGCTTTATGTTTATGTTTTTAGGTATGTGGGAGAGGGCCCCACCACCCCCCTAGCCTCTCCTCACTTCAAAACAAGAAAAAACAAGTCGATTTTCAAGTCTGCGAGGGTCAAAACAGAGGTTGGAAGTACCCACGGAGTACCCAAACTTGAGGTACTTGGGCTTTTATGGAGTACCGGTACCCAAAGTTCATTAATGCAGTACCAGGTACTTAGGTGCCATACTGGGTACTTCCAGGGTACTCCCAGAGGTACCCATTCCCGTACCGGGTATGATGGTACGTTTACCCAGTACTGGTACCATGGCTACTTAGTTTATTACTTATTTTTATTTATTTGTCCTTTATTGTTTTTATATTTATGTTTATTACATTGCCCACTCCTTAAGATTTGCTGTGTCCTCAAAGCAAGGGTAAAGAAGGGTGTTGTTGGAAGAAGCTTTCAGTTTCCCATGATGAGTCTTCCTCAGGCAAGTTCTTCCATTTAATAAGGTACTCCTTTATAGTTCTGGAATGAAGCTTCCTTTCCTTAATAGCTAGTATGCCTTCAGTGCTAAATTTTTAACATAGATCCGAGAATAGAAACCAGTAGCAGACTTCAAATAAAAATTAGCAGCAGTATAACATCAACTGTAAAAGATAGAAGACCAAGGATCCACAAGAACAGAAAAATTTCACGGGGAAACCTTTCAAGGAATAAAGCCCCAACAATGATAATCTTCCTCAATATGAGATGACTGAATTTACATGAGCTGTCATAAGAGACAGACTTTTACATCAACTTTGCCTCTAAGGCACACATTCCAAGACTGTACATACAAGCTTATACAAGATGGCCACTGCCATTAATTACAAATCATTTCAACTGCTGTTCTGAGATGAGGTTGACCAAAAGAACCACCCAGTAGATTCTGTTGACTGATCTTGACTTTCTGAGTCTGAACTTGACTGGAAAAAATTATGCTGTTGACTGAGTTTGACTGAGATAGAGGTTTGATAGCTCTGCGGCCTTCTTGCTGATGCTGCAGATAAACTTGGACTGTCAAAGCAGAAAATAAGGAACAGACCTGGAGCAGGTTCGGTTTGCTCCTTCTCCCACTGATCAGATATTCGGACTGCTGCAAATAAGGACCAGACCTGGAGCAGGTTCGGTCTGCTCCTTCTCCCACTGAAAAACACCTGCGACCAAGGTCTTTGCAGGCCTAACAAGGGTTCGGATCTCTTCCAGGCAGCTAAGCGCTGCTAGGGAAGAAGCCCCAACAAATCTGTGTTTCCAAAAGATAAGATGAAAAAGGATAAATGTAAGCCTCTGCTGCTGCTGCCGAAAATTCAGAGAGAAAGATGCCCCACGACTTCCTTTGTGGATCAGAGATAAAGTTTTATTGTATGTGAATTACAAATGAGAGGGATACTTTATTTATATGTGTCAAGATCTTGTTTTTAGGATTAATTAAAAGATTAAAAATTAAATTAATTAGGAAACTAAAAAATTCAATTTTAACTTCTAATTTATCTTTTATTTTTTAACCCTTTTAAAATCAACTTGGATTTTTTTGTCTTCAACGAGTGGGCTCTTGGACCTTAAAAGGGTCTCTTAGTTATCCATTGGGGTTCTTGGACCACCAATGGGTCTCTTGGTCAACCATTCAAGTACATCATCATATATGAGGAAGATTATCATTGTTTCTCTTGCTCTCCTTACTGAACCAAGGTCATGTGCTAGGTACATCAACAAGGGGTGGCCAATCCCTTGAGAAGATCCCGTAGCTCTACTGACCAAGGAGAGGAAGTGCAATACTTGCCTAGATCCAATCTAGGACTTCACGTTGATTGAATCAACGTCTTGGTCCCAGACCAGGTCCTAGTCCCAGACCAGGTTCTGCAGCCCTAGGCTGAAGGTTGACCAAGGTCAACAACTTGGTAACTGACCAAGTGCCTCCATTCTTGAAGAATGGCTCTCAGCTCCAGGATGAGCTTCAGTCTCAGAATGAACATGTTGATCAATCCCCTGGTCCTTGACCAGGTCCCCCATTCTCTAGGAATGGTCCTCAGCCCCAGGCTGAGCTTCAGTCCCAGACTCAACATATTGATCAACCCTGGTAATTGACCAGGTGCCTCCATTCTCCTGGAGAATGGCTCTCAATGCTGCTAAAAAATCAACATTCAGGTTCTAGGATCACGCGTCCTTCCTCATCAAATGTAGGCAGTTCAAATTGGTTTGTTTGATGTTGTCTTGACTCCCAACACCTTCTTAAGACTTGATACATGAAATACGTTATGAATGCGGCAATTGCCAGGTAATTTTAATCCATATGCTATTGGACTAATTTTTTTGTTAATTTGTTATGGTCCATAGAATTTTGGTGCCAACCTGTTCTTGCCTTGCTCCTTGAGAGTCAATTGTTTGTAGGGTTGTGTTGATGCCTTGAATATCCCTGCATCAATCAGCAAGGGATTCTCCCCAGTAAGCAATCCCAATTAGATCGCTCACCGTTTGGTGTGGAGAATTCATCCGGTTAACGGTTCCGGCTACCGCGGGTTTTAAAGGTTTGTTTGTTTTATCGGTTGCGGCCCAATCCATCGGTTATGATTTTGTATTTAAAATGATATGCAAGTGACCTATGTTAAATGCATGTGGGAAAACAAATCTATGCTAACCTAACTTTAATCTAAATTACCTATCCTTATAAGGAGCAAATTTAAAGAATGGGCAATAAACTGGAAAATACACCCACTAATTCCATAGATAGCTGTTAAATTGAAAGGAGCATTTGCAGCAGAAAAAGAAAGATTATCTAAGATAACTCAGATTACAATAAACATTCAATTACCCATTTAACACATAAATTTTCATAAGAATTTGAAAGCATCCACAACAAAGAATTAATTCATAAAAGCCAGGAAAGATCTCATAGGAAATGTATGAAAAATTTGCAGAAATAGTTCAGCAGCTTAATCAACAAGACTCCATGTAAAATAACGTGCTAGCTTTCACAGGCCAAAACGATTTCCATTGATGTAGCAGAAATAGTTCCTTTACAAAATAGCAAAGAGTTTCAATTGCCAAAAGTCCTTCTTTCTTCTTCTTCTCAGCTATATATAGCCTTACAAAATATGTCTAGAGCTGACACCTATACCCTAACCGTTTACATTCCCCAATTTGTCTTGTAGTGTTGAATATTACATAAGGGAAGTATATAAAATATTTTGCAATAACGGGAGTTAAATATTACAAAACATTAATATTCCAAAGGTATATGCAACAAATAAACTCTCATGAGGTATACTGGTTGCTGGAAGCTATCCCTGAGTCTGCTCCCCTGGGGCCTGAGGCGCTGCTGCATTTTCTTCTTGCACTACTGCAATAGCCGGGCCACTCTCTGATGTGGTAGCTTGGCTGACAGCTAACACTTTCTCCACCTCTGCTATATGAATTCCCCAATGATTTGTGTCCCTTATGATGTTTGTTCCAATTAGGGGACTCATAAATCTGAGAGATATCTTTTGCTTGACCAGCTCTTCTTCTAAGGTGGTTACTTCAGCCGCAGTGATTCGGAGGCTTTCCTCCAGGCTGTGTTGATGAACAGCAGCTTGGTTGATAAATTGGCGTAGATCTTCTGTTGTCAATGTGTCCAGCTTCTGCACATATTCACTTTCTGCCTGGAGCTCTTTACTTAGATTAGCTAAATACTGAGCCTTATCCGGGAAGTCTTCTATCTTTTGAGGCATGGCTATTCTACAGTTTTCCTGTGTCGTCCGGATTCGGGAGTATACAGTCTTGCACTGTTCATAAGTTTTTGAAGTTACGGAGGCCAATTTTACTCCGCAGTCGTTAGAATACTCCAGGGTGCGTATATCTGCCTTGTAATCAACAACAAACTTAAGGGGAAGGGTTGATGGGAACCCTAAATTTCCTTCTCTCCATTCGATATGCCTTTTAATCTCTCCACTGATGCGTGAGTGTTTCCTCCTGATCCTGGTGGCTTCAACATTTACTTCCTTGACTTTGGCCATGACTATTTTTAGTCTGTATATCTCTTCTGCTATGAGTTCTCTGACTCCATAGGTCTCTTTTAGGATTCCACAAGCCTGCTCATGGAAGGGTCTGATATCTCCCATTTTGTTGTTTGCTAACTCCAATTGTTGCTCTAGTGAGTCATTCTCTCCTTGCAATTTTTCAATGCTCTCTTTCAGTTCATCTAACTCCTGAAGGTTGTCAAATTTATCCGATTCGAGCTTCAAATTCTTCCCTTTAAGCTCTGCATTTTCATCTTCTAATGTCCTTACCTGTATTGACAGAGCTCTTTCATTTGCCTCTAATCGTTGGAGTGCTCTTTTTAAATCTTCCTTTTGAGATGTGAGAGCATCATTTTTCTCAATCATTAGATTTGTGTAGTTCTGCTCCTTGACTAAAGCTTCCTGGAGTTGGTGTGCCTTCCCCTTTTCTTCATCCAACTTATCTCCCAATATATTAACATTATCTGCAGTTGCTGTAACAGCGGCTACAGAGATAGATGCCAAGAATCTAGCAGCTTCTTCTGTGTTCCGCATGACCGTAGTCTCATGTGTGGTGACAATGTCAGGCCGAAACGGTCTTTTCAGTTTGGAACTTGCTTCCTTGACAATGGTCATCCTCTTCTTGTTGCAAGTAAAATTTACCCAATTGGAAACTGTGCTGCCTTTATAAGGTGTGAATGGGACAATGGGTAGATCCCTTATGGGAGAGTCCATATCCAAGTTTTGCAGGTTTGGGCTTTTGGGGTCAATCTCTTCTTGGGATTTCCTTTCTTCCTCTTCCTTCCTCTTTGTCTCTTCCTCTTGCTCCTTCTTTCTTTTGTTCTCTTCTTCCTGCTTAGCATTAGTTTCCAGCCTAATTCTTTCTTCCTCTCCTTTTCTCTTTGCCTCTGCTTCAGCTTCGGTTGCTTGGATCTTCAAATTTTCTTCTTCTCTTAATTTATCTTCTTGGATCTTCTTTGCGTGTTCCAAAAGCTTCAGCTCTTCTTCAGAGGGAGCCTGGGAGCTTGAGCTAGCTCCTCCTTTGCTTACCTGACAAATCTGTAGCTCGGCCATATTGCTGATTCCCCTATATGGTTCTTCCTGAGAATCATAAAAATTGGCATATTCACAGGGAGTAGAGTGCTTTTTGTAATGCTGCGCAACTTTGCCTTGTCGATTGTTCCTGTGGAAAATCCTTTCTCCAAAGTGGAAGCTCTTCAATTCTGCAACAAACTCCTTTACAGTCGTGATTCCTGCGAACTTGTAGGAGCCAACATAAAATGGTGAGGGGGGAAAGGTGGCTTTTGTGGCCTTGTACAAGGTGTTACCCATTCCATCAATGAAGACCTGCCTGACCATTTCCTTATGGACTATGTAATCTGTAGCATACTTAGGAAGAATATATGGTGCTTTAGAACCTCCATACATTCTTATGTAAGTACCTTCCGGAGAGAAATAGAAATCACCATACTTTTCCAAGGCTTCCATGGCATTCTCCGATAGACAATTTGGTTCTTCATGGAATATCATTTCATAAAGAGGCATGATGAACTCCTCGCAGATGAGCTTGTAGTCCCTCTTGTAATTCTGCGCCCAAAAGATTTTATAGGCAAGGAATACTGGACCTTTTGCTGAACTCCACATGCATCCCAACTTGGGAAAAAGACACTTTGCCACAATACAATCTATGAGATACGAAGCCATATGGAATTCTGCCTTTCTTTCCTATAGCCCTTCTTTAGCCATTGAGAGAATGTCAACCCAATTGAAGATCGTCCCTTTGAACGCAACATAATGGATGATTGGGACCCACTGTAGCCTAAACATTGTCCCGTCAGGCCTTTCGAAGATTCTGCTTAGCATGAGAGCGATCAGTTTGAAGGGAGGCCTCAGATTCTGAACTTCATATTCCTCACTGTCCTTTTTCCTTATTTGCTTGCCCGTAATTAACATCCTTCTCGCCATGTCTAGATTATCCATATGGATTTCCTCCTACCATGCGTCATCGAGCCGTTGTTGTGCTTTGGGCAGCCTATAGGTTGTTGAGATATAGGTGGGTGAAATGAAGCGAAGGCATTCCCGGTACTATCTGCCACAACTCTAGTTACGGTATTGGCATGCTGTAGCACCCACCCGATTACCTCTGAGCACGGGAAGATTTCTGGATGTGTAGCTGCTTTGGATATACATGAATTCTTGATGTTTCGATATAGACATTCTTCTTCAAGGAGAACTTCAGGGAAGTCCTGATCCCTTATCATGCGGTAGATGTCACCCCAGTTTACTTCTGGCGGCACATTCGTAGTGCATTTGGTGTCTGGGAATGTTGTTTCCATTCTAGTACTTTCATCGACTGCCTTCGTCCTCCTCTTGCCACCTTTGGCCATAATGGGGTATCTTGCACAGTAATTGACGTGAATAAGCATGCATGACATAGTGTCTTATAAATCTAAACTAATGTCTGTTAGATGGTCTTTAAAAGAATATTTTTTGAACATGCTCTCTTTATATAAGTGCAGAAACTTAAGAAACATTAATCAGGTTATCCTTGTGGTTTCTGTGTTGGTTAAGAAAACTGATGGCTACAAGATCAAGGTTGGTCTAGGTGCTGAAGTCCTTAGGATACCGACTGGTGTACGGGTGCGGAAGATGTCGAAACATAACAGCCGAGACGCCCATGATTTGGTGCGAAATGAAAGGCGAATAGAATAGACGCAATTTTTAAAACGCGAGAATCTCGAGAACAAAAACACCTAAGCCAAGTGTATCCTAGCTTGGGAAAAGCTGTTAGCCGGGATTAAGATGAAACTTTGCGCTGTGTGAACGACAGGATTACCGCGTTAATGGGGCCGTGGTGGAAGAGGGGAGACTAGGCAACATGATACCTTGTGCTAGGTGCTCAAAAGGGTCGATAGATAGATTCCGGGGAATCCGTTGTGGCGAAAAACAATTAAAATGCAACACTAAACCATTTGGTAAATAGGCATATACTTACTTGGAAACTGAACACGTGATGCCCACGACTACTGAGCGGACAGTGGATGTAAGCCTCCGGACGACAACGGGTGCTTTGGATGCTCAGACGGAACGGGCAGATCTTGGAGCGATAAAAACGAATGAAAATGGTAACGGGGTCTCACCCCTATATATGTGATTGGGCACGTGTGGATCATTAATCTGGTGGTTGAATGCCATAAAATGGGTATTAAGCCTACGTACGGCCGGGTCATGTCGAAACTTTTTTCCATAAATGCGACCGTCAAAAGCGGAAGGTTTATACCAATGCTTCCGACTCACGCGGGAAGAAAAACGAAAACATTCCGCCGTTGCGGGAGAGTGGTGCGAGTGCTTCTGTGAATGAGCAATGGATTGCGGCGGTTTTAAACGAAAGCTTCTGCTCCCACGGGAAAGTTATCCAAACTCTTCCGGAAAATGCCAAGGTTTGTTGTTGCGGACACAATGGGAGTGTCATTTCGAAAGAAAAAGTTGTAGCGTTTCCGACGTAAGTGGAAGAGTTACACGAAAGCTTCTGCTGTAGCGGAAAGTTTCAGCAAGTTTGTTTCGCCATGGGCTTGTTTGTTTTAAACGTTTCGTTCCTTTGAAGTTTTTTAAGTTATCTGTTCCGCCGCGGTTCAACTGTGGTTCTTCTTCCGTGGTTCTGGAAGACTTAAGCCAACTCTGCCGCTTTTTCGGGAAGGCTAACTGAAAGCTTCTGCCAATGCGAGCCAAAAGGATGAGTTTTGTTTGGTCAAAAGAAAAGAAAAAAAAACTAAGGCAAACTTAAGATTGAAACTAAGTAACAGGATGCCTAAAAGGTGCAAAAAAAACTTTTAAAGGCAATCGTAAAAAAGGAGGGTCCCCAATATTTTTTCAAAATGTAAGGGGGGAAGTTGTTTTAACAACAGGTTGTAGTCTTACAAACACCCAATCACCCACTTCAAACTCTCTTTTTGATCTTTGGAAGTCTGCTTGTTGCTTCATTCAATTCCGGGCATTTGTTAAATTTTCCTTTAATATTTGGATGGTCTTTTGGTCTTCCTCTAGTTGATTTCTTACTGTCGGTACTTTAGATTTAAATTGCACATATTCCCTCCATTTGGGTGGTTCATAGCCGGATAAGGCTTGGAAGGGCTCATCTTAGTTGACGTATGGTAAGTAGTGTTATACCACTGTTGTCCCATCCATAGTAGCAGGGGCTACCATGATTGCAGATCAGTTTTCAGCATATTCCTGAGCCAGTCCTTTCTTATGCTATGCATGAGATCAGTAGTTGATGAGTAGTTTATTGGTGATCATTCTTACATTTAGTGGATCCACAACATATATATTTTCAGTTTCATGTCAGGACTGGGCCGCATGACCCCATGTCGATGACTGAGTTAGCCATTCTTCATTCAAAGCATATATGATGATAGTGCCCATGGTATATACAGTAGCGATGTTCTAGTGCATTTAAGATGTTACAAGTTACAGATGCAGGTATATGACCCAACAGTTATATGGTTTGTGCACTTGGATGTTTATTGTGTTCGTTTACTTATCTTGGTAGCTTGGCTTGGTGTATGGTGGTTATGTATTGGCGATATCTTATGTTGCTCTTATTTGTTGGTTTAGAGCAGAGGTGATTCAGTTGCTTTAATTGAGAGGTTCTTGTGTATACTCGTCGGTCATGCCCTGATCATAGTATGGACTTGGTAATTCCCCCCCACAGGGTCTTTGCTAGTCATGGCATCATGTTGTCACTTTCCCCATCCATGCATTATCTTCCACTCTTGATTTGATCCCGACTTACACCTTAATTAGTGATATCGAGGACTTCCCCACTTATGCCTTTATGTTGGATAGACTCCATGTTTACCTTGTGTCTCGGCTACGGAGTGTGTGATTTTAGTCATAGGGATGTTCTCCTTTAGTCCTTGAAAGCAAGTAGTCCTAACAAAAGTGTCTCTAGACACTAATGCATTGGAACTTAAATGTCATATCTAAACAGATGCAAAGTTAGCAAAAACAGTGTTGCTAAACACTATTGCAAATAAATAAAATGTCTTTCGTAGCTAGTCAGTTGCCAAGGGACTAGCACTCATCCTTTGTATGATGTAAGGCCGTTTGCCCCTACAAGGCAACAGGGTGGTCACTCCATTGCACCTATGGACGGTGGCGGGCAATGGAGGTCATACCGAGTCATTATCTGAGGTCCGCAAGGCTATTCAGGGCACCTGCTCTTGGAGGATGGCTAGCAAAAGTTGATCCAAAAGTTAAATGTTAAAGTAAATCTTAAAGTATGCAAAGATTACAATGAACCAAATGCAATAAAGGTTGCTTGTCTAGAGTCTATTGGAAACACTGTCATCACTCTACCCATTTGTGAGGCACCGCCATCCCCTAGTGTTTTCTATCCAGCATATGTATAGGTGGTTTTCCCTTTATCCTTCATCCGAGATGTCACAGTGTTAAGGTGGTCAAGTCAAACCCCTTAGCCTAGCCTTTTTTCTTCCACCTTCACCCATTACTAGCAAAATGGCCAAGTCTGTAAATGAGTATACACTTGAGGTTCTTGTTTGGAGTGACTAGTTACTTTGATCTAGAGTTATTATTTATGTTTTATTTTCATGATCACCTGTTAAATGCCACTTTATGCTTTAGTCTTGCTGCCAATATAAATAAGGGAGCATATTTTATCCATGTGTACATGCAACATCAGTGATTTTTAGTCTAGGTTATTATTTTGATCATTCTTGACCTGGTCAACCCAGTTTGACCAAATCAACATCAAGTACCAGGATGAGTATTGCCGACAATGCTCGATATTGATTATTCATGGCCCCTTGGTGCCCATTAGATGATTCCATGCTCCAGACAATGGTTTTATATGATGGTTTGTGGTATTTTTATTATCATCAGCAATTACAGACCATTATTTTTATTATTCGGGCATGGATGAGATTACAGATGATTCTCTTGATGGACACTTGGTGCATGAGTACTCATTCCTAGTTGATTTGGACATTTTGAGTCCATTCACATATTCAGTTATCAGTTTGGGGCACATACACTTGATGTTATGGTTAGTTCATCATCTAGCAGCAGATTGCCATGTAAAAATGGCCTGTACAGGACTCATAGAGATCATTCTTTCTCTTCTAGGGCGCTACAGAGGAGATATGGGGTGCGACCACTCGTTATTACCATATTCCCATGTCCCCAGACTCATTGGTGTACTCAGATACGTGTCCGGACCATGTGGTAGTGAGTTACAAGCATTTTTATCTTTTTGAGGTGATTTTTCGGCAACAAATTAATGGAAGAATGGCTAGCAAGGATATTGATTTGGCTCAGTGAGGCAAGGAAATGGCATGAGATTGGTCCGAGACTTGTTGTTGGTGCTTCCTACATCCTATTATGGTTTTCATCATCAGTGGGGTCCACACGTCCTCCTATTCATCATTTGGGGGTGTCTTCATATGTTATTGGGGGCACACATCCTAGTGTCTTTGACACTTTATGTTATATCTTATGATTATGGTGTATTGTGGGGCTTGCTAGTGAAATTGTTTATACCTCCTAGCCCCCACCATGATATTATATTGATGTCCTAGTGTCATGTCATGTTACACATCTCCCCTACGGTGTCATTGAGGGAGTGCGTCCCCCTCATCTAGAGTGATCTTATGTATATTTTATCCGGGACTTGTTAGCCGCTGATCTTGTTGTATCATCTTTTGATCCCAACCCTTCATAGTTTTGGGGTTTAGAGTTTTGGATTGTGAGAGCCTATTTATATGATCTCTCACCATTTGTAAAAGGGGCTTTTGGCTCTGGAAAATATTGGAATAAAGACAAATTTTTGTAGATCTCTTGGAATGCTTTGATGAATGTTCTTGTACATGATTGGAATGCCTCTCTCTTAGACATCTTAGTGGATTTTATGTGGTTTTGACACTGTTTTTGTGGAGGCTGAATTAATCTTGTGCAGGGTGCGACTTGCTTGGAGGGGTGATTGTGAGGGTTTCTCCATCTCTTCTTGGGCAAATCGTTGCATCTTTAGGGAGTAACCAATTGTGATTTCATCCATTGAGTTATTTTCTTTGATTCATGTTGATGTATTTGTAACTTCGGAATTATTTCACTTGTATATTTTATATTGTCATTATACTTCCGACGGAGAGGTTTCATTCCTCCGATCGGGAAGGTTATTATTGTACTTGAGTGGGTTATTAGACTACCCTAGTGGGGTCAGCCTAGAGTTAGGGTATAATGGGTTATTAGACTCTCCTAGGAGAAGTCGGCCCAATTAGGGAAAAAGGCAAGTGAAGTAAAGTATAAATAGAGAGTGTGACTCTCATTTTATCATTCATTCACTCACTCACTCATTCGCATCAGTGAGAGAGAGACAAGTTCGCACAAGTGGAGGAGGAGGAGCTGCTGGAGTCGATCTCTTTGTTTTGGGGTTTTGTATTATTGCTCATTCTATCTCTGAGGAAGTTACGGGGTTTTCTCCTTTATGGTTTCCCCGGTGAAATGCTTTGTGTCTATTGTCTCTTGTGATTGATTTGATGTGCTTGTTATTCTCTTAGATAAGATCCTAGATCATATTGAATTAAATGATGAAAAACTAACATGGTATCAGAGCTAACCTGAGAAGAAGACATTGTGCAGCTGAGGAAGCTAGGGCTTCTTAATTTTTGGGTCTCTTTCCACAGATCATCAAAGGTAGGAGGCTAGGCTGACTCTCCTAGGGAAGGTGCATCTTTTTGTCGAAACATAATTTGATTCCAAGCATTTTCAGTTTTTGACCTATCACTGCTGCGGGAAATTAGGGCTTTTGACAGAAGTGGAATTTCAGAGTGATCTTAGCATAGGATTGTTCTCCTCAGCAAAATCGAAATTTAGAGACCAAGATCGAACTTTTTGGTTGGGTGAATCTCCGGGAAAGTCAAACCCTAATTTGATTTTTGGACCAGAAAACCAGAAAAACCAGAAAACCAAAATTTGTCAGAAATTGCAGATCCGAAATTCGGAGGTCACTTTCGAGGGGTAAATTTTTGGAGTTTTCAAAATCTAAGCACACCAACTTGCTCGCCTCAGTCAATTGCATCTCCCTGTCCAGACAGAAGTTTGAAATTCCAAGTTTGTATTTTTAGGGTTTCTCTGTCAAACCCTAGCCAACTCCAGATCCAGTTTCAGCAAATCAAGTGCTAAGACCTATAATCTTTTATTTCCATTTGAGTTTCTCATTAAGATGTCTCACCACACCAAGCTTGAGGATAAGCTTGAAGGGGCTACTAACTTCCGAGCATGGAACTATAGGATTGGGTCAATCCTAGAAGAGAATGAATTGGACACCTACATAAGTGAAGAGGTTCCTGTCCCAAAGGGAGATGAGGCTAAGGCCTTACATAAGAAGAACTTGGTCAAGGCCAAGAGGATCATTGCAGATTCTATCAAGGACCATCTCATACCACGTGTCATCTCTAAAGACACCCAAGGAGATGTTTGATTCCTTGACCAAGCTATTTGAAGGGAAGAACAAAAATCGGAAGGTGACTTTGCGGAACCAATTGAAGAATGTCAAGATACAAAATGCCGAGACCATGCAGTCCTACTTCTCAAGGGTCTCCCAAATAAAAGAACAACTTGAAGCTGTGGGAGAAGATATAGAGAATGGAGAAGTAGTGATGACCACCTTGAATGGTCTACCTAGGTCATGGGATTCCTTCATTCAAGGAATTTGTGCTAGGAAGAAGCTCATCTCATTCAGTAGGCTGTGGGAGGAATGCTCACAAGAAGAAGCTCGTATTGTAGCTCGAGAAGAGAAGATGGGTAATGAAGACCAAGCTCTCACAGTACACACTAGGAAGAATTACAACAAGAGGGAGCATCCTCATCACAAGAAGGGTAAACACTGTAAATTTTTCTGATTTTACTGCTTGCTGGTTTATGTTAACATTTCAGTGGTTTTCACTTCCAGCCGGTTTTGCATAGGCTGAAAGTTACTTATGAAATTTTCTTCAACAATTAAACACGCTGTAAAATCATACTAATAGGCAGAAAAAATAGATTTTAACATGCACACCATAAAAGATAGACTTACAAATTTTTGGCAACTGTGCCTTGGAAAAACCCCCACGGGGAAAACCAGTTAGAGAGAGAGAGATTGTATTTCTTCAGCAAATATTTCAGTGCAAAATATTACAGTAAAAAATTCTACTTATCTGACCAACCAAGGTCACCCATAGTTTTGCCTCGATTTTTGTGCCAAACTGTAACTCAATTTCTGTACCTCACTGTCTCGATTTCTGTGCCTGAACAACACCTCGATTACAGTGTCAACCTTCTCAAAAACTGTGCAGCAGAATTCCTCGAAAACTGTGCAGAAAATAACAGACCGTACGGATTGTACCGATTCTAGAAATCTATGCCAAAACTTTATTGGAATTCGTGCGCAAATTTCTGTGCAGAAATATGTGCCTCACTCCTCGGGATATGTGCCCAGCTAATTCCTCGAAAACCATGCTGTACGGACACCATTAAATGCTGCTGTACGGTTCCTTGAATTCTATGCTAACTGAGACTACCTCGGGATTTGTGCCAAGTAGAAATGTTGCTGCTGTCTCGATTTCTGTGCAGCAAGAAACTTCCTCAAACCCTGCCTTGAAAATCGTGCCAATGCTCTAGCTCTCTCTCTTGCTCTTTCTCTTCACTTCAATCAACAAAAGTGAAAGTGAAATGCCTCCCTCAAGCTTTTTGATCAAACACTAGGGTTTCCCTAAATCCATTAGATGAGATGGATTTAGATTTACGGTTGAAATTAAATGCTCCATTTATTTCTCATAAATTATTAATTTCACTCACCCACGTAAATTTATCAAAAAGTGACTTTAATGTTATAAAGTCTCATTAAGTGCATTTAATGTGAGGGTCACCTTTTTCCCCCTTCTAAGTGACTTTAGGCAAAAGTCACTTGGGGAACACTTCCCTAGGTACAAAAACTAACACTCCCTCTTACTGAGGAAGGTGTTCTACACCACTCCCAACTTGTCTTTGAAGAAGACAAACTTGCCCCTCCCCAAAGATTTCGTTAGGATATCTGCTACCTGCTCATCAGTGGAAATATACTGCAACTCAACTGCTCCTCTTTGGACGTAGTCTCAGATGAAATGGTACCTGATCTCAATGTGCTTTGGCCTGTCATGGAACACCGGATTCTCAGAGAGCTAAATGCAACTCTGATTGTCACAATAGATCACCGTAGGTCTAAGCTACTGATCAAATAAATCTACCAATAGCTTGCGAAGCCACAATGCCTCGCAAGTAGCCTGATTGGCTGCCATGTACTCAGCCTCTACAGAACTCAATGCAACGGACTTCTGTTTTCGACTAAACCACCACATTGCTGCCGAGCCCAAACTGAAACAACAACCGGAAGTGCTCTTTCGATCCCTCACACAACCTGCCCAGCCTGAATCTGTGAAACCAACCAAGCTGACTCCACCCGAACCCCTATAGTCCAAACCATAATCCACTGTACCTGCTAGGTATCTCAGTACATGTTTTGCGGCAATCCAATGTACACTCCTAGGCTCCACCATGAACTGGCTAAGAGTGTTGACCGCAAAACACAAGTTTGGCCTGGCGTTGACCAGATACATCAACGATCCAACGAGTTGACGGTAAAGTGTAGGATCCACCAACTTACCCTCAGAAGCATGAAGTTGCTTCCAGTTGGTGATCATAGGTGTAGACATAGGCCTACAGTCCTCCATCCGAAATCTCTTCAGAATATCAACTGCATACTTCCCCTGTCCCAGGAAAATATGTCCAGGCTCCTGCCAAACCTCCATCCCCAAATAGTAATGCATCAGCCCAATATCAGACATCTCATACTCAGTTGCAAGGTCTCTCTTGCAATGTGCAATGAGACGCTCATCTCCAGTGATAAACAAGTCATCAACATATAATAGAAGAATGAGAGGATCTCCACCAACCACAATGTAGTAAAGGTTGGGATCAGCCTCACTCTTCTGAAAGCCCATCGAAGTCAAGTATGCATCGATCCTGGAGTACCAAGCTCTAGGAGCTTGCTTCAGTTCGTACAAGGCTTTCCTCAGCCTGCACACATGAGAATCTCTCCCATGAATCTCGAATCCCTGTGGCTGCTCTAAAGTACACCTCCTCCTGCAGAAGACCATTGAGAAATGCGGTCTTCACATCCATCTGGTGGATCTTCCAACCCATCTCTGCTACTATAGATATCACTGCTCTGATGGAAGAATACCGAGCAACTGGCGCAAAAGTCTCATCATAGTCAACTTCCTCAACCTGTGAAAACCCCCGAGCCACAAACCGAGCCTTGTACTTCTCCACACTGCCATCTGCAGCATGCTTTATCTTGTAAAGCCACTTGGAAGTCACCACTGACTTCCCCTCAGGTCTCAACACTATCTCCCAAGCATCATTCTTCATGATGGAATGGTACTCTTCCATCATGGCATCTCTGCATACCTGATGTTGAGAAACCTCCTCAAATGTGGAAGGCTCAGAGTCACGAAGACTCGCAACAAGAGCCATACCCAATCTGTCTGGCATCACAACTGTCCCGACCTCCTCCTGGGGCATACTAAATGCCTTTGCTTCCTTCAAGGTATCCTGAAGCCACTTAGGCTTCCTCTTCCTCGAAGGCTCCTCCCAAACTGGTCTATGCTCATCTGAGGAACTCCCAGAAGCAGAAGGTCCAACACCCCGAGGACCAGTAACCGATGAACCAGTGCCTAGAGAGCCTGTAACCTGTGAACCTGAACCTGCCCCTGAACCTGTCCTTGAAGTACCTGTCACCTGAACCACTGAACCTGTAGAAGCTGTGCCTATACTCTGTGATCCAGTCACTCCAGAAACCTGTGGACCTGAAACTTGTATCAAAGAAGCCTGTGTCAACTGAGGTGTGGGAGCTGGTGGCTCCCGCTGCTCCATCTCTCTCGACTTCCTGAAGGCTTTCTCCTCATCAAACTTCACCTCCCGCCTAACAACAACTCTCTTCTGGCCAGGTAGGTAAAGCCGATAGGCCTTCGAAGTCTCGTCATATCCCACAAATATGCCTCTCTCAGCAGTGGGCTCAAACTTCGTCCTCTTCTCAGAAGGGACATGAGAGTAAGTCAAAGAACCAAATATATGAAAGTGGCTCACCTCAGGCTTCTTGCCTGTGTACATCTCCTCTGGAGTCTTCCTCCCCATATCATGGTGAGGACTCCTGTTCTGCAGATACACTGCAGTGCTGCATGCCTCTGCCCATAGAAAGAACAATAACCCCTACTCATGAAGCATCGCTCTTGCTGCTTCCACAATCGACCTGTTCCTCCTGTCTGCTACTCCATTCTGCTCAGGAGTGGAGGGAACTGTCAGCTGTCTCTGTATACCCTCCTGTTTGCAAAAAGCATCGAACTCCTTGGAGGTATACTCACCCCCATTGTCCGATCTCAACATCCGAATCTTCCTCCCTGCCTGCTTCTTCACAAGGGCTTTTAACCCTTGGAAGACACTCAAAACTAGGTGTGACTTCTTGCTCCTCAAGAAGTAAATCCATGTACTGGCTGATTGTCACATAGCTCACTGTTGCTACTGTGTGCTAGAGCGTGCTGCGGCTGAAACAATAATTTGTACAGTCTTCCACATCTAACTCCAATGTCCATGGGGGTAGATACACCGGTAGTCCTGGGGAAAACCTGCACTCTCCCATTTGAGAAAGACACCCCAAGACCCCTGTCCTCAATAATGGAAACTGAAACAAGGTTCTTCTTCAGCCCAGGGACATACAACACATCCCTCAGAATCATGGGACTCATAGACTCCCTCTGAAATGTAATGGTCCCCTGGCCAACTACTCTAACAATGGTATTGTCACCAAGTACAACCTCCACATCTCTACTTGTCTGAGATAGCTCGGAGAACAACTCTCGAGTATCTGTCATGTGGCTCGAGGCTTCGCTGTCAATGTACCAAGTACTAGTGGTGGATGGACTCATCTGATGGCCTGCCAACAATGAATGCTCAATCTCCATATCTGTACCTGTGCTGGTGGCTAAAGAGACTCTCTCTCTCTCCATCTGTCCAGCATATAGGGAAAACTCCCTCTGAAACCTGTCTCCAAAGTCATCAACCTCTGCTGAGGCTGCTATCTGTTGTCCCTTCTTCTTCTTCTTGTTTGGACACTTTGAAGCATAGTGCCCAAACGTTTGACAACCATAGCACTTGATTTTACTCATGTCCTTCTTTCTCCCACCCTGCTGCTGCTGCTTGGCCCCACCCTTCTTTCTTCTTCCCCTTTGCTGTCAATGCCACGTTCTCCTCATCTACCCCACTCTGTGATGAACTGCCCTGTACGAGACCTCTCCTGGTCTCCTCCTGCACAAAGCCATCCCATAGTCTCTCCCAAGAAGGTAGGTTCTCTCTACCCACTATGGGCTGCACAAATGCACCCCAGGGCTTTGAAGCCCCATTCACTGCTATACGTACAAGCTCAGTAGCAGATACCACCTCCCCAACCGCTGCCAGTTCATCCCGAATCGCAGATATCCTAGTGAGGTATGCTTTGACTCCCTCTCCTCCATTCATCTTTATACTCTTGAGTTTCTCCTTGAGAACCATCTTCCGGTTCTCATTGGTACTCAAACAAACTGGTCAAAGCTGCCCAAATCAAGTGTGCCCTAGTCTTGCCTGAAATGTGAGGGATTATGTGGTCTTTAACTGCATCAAGGATTATCCTCCTAGCCTTACAATCCTTCTTGTTGAAGGCTGATAGTGCTGCTGCATCTGTAGCAGCGGGAATCTAAACCGGGTTTGCTGTAGTATTCCTAACCACTTCCTCCCATAGTTCATTCTCCTCTAATATTAGGAAAATTCTGGTCTTCCATGGCACAAAGTTCACTGTCGCATTCAGCCTATCCTCCAACCTAAGTCCTGTAGCCATCTTTCAGCCACCCCAACAAAGTGCTGTTCACTAACAGAAGAAAATACTAAAATTTCTGAGTTCTGGAAATTTCTGTGTGTCTGCAAAATATCACTGTTTTCTGCCCCCTCGCTCTGATACCATGTAAATTTTTCTGAGTTTACTGCTTGCTGGTTTATGTTAACATTTCAGTAGTTTTCACTTCCAGCCGGTTTTGCATAGGCTGAAAGTTACTTATGAAATTTTCTTCAACAATTAAACACGCTGTAAAATCATACTAACAGGCAAAAAAAATAGATTTTAACATGGACACCATAAAAGATAGACTCAGAATTTTTGGCAACTGTGCCCTGGAAAAACCCCCACGGGGAAAACCAGTTAGAGAGAGAGAGAGAGATTGTATTTCATCAGCAAATATTTCAGTACAAAATATTACAGTAAAAAATTGTACTTATTTGACCAACCAAGGTCACCCAGAGTTCTACCTCGATTTCTGTGCCAAACTGTAACTCGATTTCTATACCTCACTGTCTTGATTTTTGTGCCACTATTCTGTCTCGATTTTTGTGTACAGCTTTGTCTCGATTTCTGTGCCTGAAAAGCACCTCAATAATAGTGCTAACCTTCTCGAAAACTGTGTAGCAGAATGCCACGAAAACTGTGCAGAAAATAACAGACCGTATAGACTGTATGGATTCTAGAAATCTGTGCCAAAACTTTCTTGGAATTCGTGCCCAAATTTATGTGCAAAAATATGTGCCTCACTCCTCGGGATATGGGCCCAGCTAACTCCTCGAAAACCGTGCTGTACGGACAACATGAAATGCTGCTGTACGGTTCCTCGAATTCTGTGCTAACTGAGACTGCCTCGAGATTTGTGCCAAGTAGAAATGTTGCTGCTGTCTCGATTTCTGTGCAGCAAGAAACTTCCTCAAACCCTGCCTTGAAAATCGTGCCAATGCTCTAGCTCTCTCTCTTGCTCTTTCTCTTCACTTCAATCAGCAAAAGTGAAAGTGAAATGCCTCCCTCAAGCTTTTTGATCAAACCCTAGGGTTTCCCTAAATCCAATGGATGAGATGGATTTAGATCTACGGTTGAAATTAAATGCTCCATTTATTTCTCATAAATTATTAATTTCACTCACCCACTTAAATTTATCAAAAAGTGACTTTAATGTTATAAAGTCTCATTAAGTGCATTTAATGTGAGGGTCATCTTTTTCCCTCTTCTAAGTGACTTTAGGCAAAAGTCACTTGGGGAACACTTCCCTAGGTACAAAAACTAATAAACACCACCACCAAAATCGAAGGGAGAACTTTGGAGGATCTATGAAAGATCTCTCCCACATTCGATGCTATACTTGTGATGAGAGGGGACACTATTCCAGAGATTGTCCCAGGAACAAAAGCAGCTCCCACAAGAAAAAGAACACCAAGAAAAGACATCATGCTCACACTGGAGAGGATGATGAACCTCCCAGGAAGAGAGCCAGAGAAGAAAGTGAAGATTCTTCAAGCGATGAAGAGTATGTTTTCATTTCTGTTCTCACAGGAAGTGTTACACATGGAAGCAATGATTGGCTTATAGATAGTTGGGCTTCCAAGCATATGACTGGATTCAAGGAATCCTTTATGAATCTATCTGAACATGAGTCACCCCACAAAGTGAAACTTTGGGATGACTACCAGTGTCCTATAAAAGGAATTGGTGAAGCCTCTTATAAGCTAGACTCTGGAAAGTCTATGAAGATGAAAGATGTTCTATTTGTACTAGGACTAAAGAAGAACCTTCTCTCCATCTCTGCATTGGATGCAAAAGGTATGAGGGTTGCATTTGTAAAAGGTATGTGTCGTAAAGGAAATACTATAGATGATGTAGTAGTGATTGGAGAGCAAGAGGGAGGATTATACAAACTGAAGGGCCAACCAGAACAAGCCTTGGTCCATGAATCCATGGAGCCAAGTGAACTATGGCATAGAAGGCTTGCACATGTGCACTATAGAGCACTATCTCTTGCAAGCAAAGCTGTTGAAGGTCTTCCGAAAATCTAGGCAAAGCATGAAGGCATTTGCAAAGGGAAAGAATGCAAAGAAGACATTTCCAAGTAGCGAGAGCAAGGCAAAAGGAATCTTGGAAATCATCCACTCCGATGTATGCGGTCCGATGTCATCCAGCTCTTTGAGTGGGTATGTATATTATGTTTCTTTCATTGATGATTTTTCTAGGAAGACATGGATATATTTCTT
The DNA here is from genome assembly GCA_027924585.1 of Larix kaempferi. Lineage (NCBI taxonomy): Eukaryota > Viridiplantae > Streptophyta > Pinopsida > Pinales > Pinaceae > Larix > Larix kaempferi. The sequence continues at coordinate 37,020,997 of BSBM01001229.1, read as the reverse complement.
GAAGGGCAAAGATGAAGTATTCAGTAAGTTCAAGGAATCCAAATCCTTGATCGAGAACCACAAAGAAGAGAATCAAGACTTTTCGGTTTGACAATGGTGGAGAGTTCACATCAGAAGACTTCAAGAAATTATGCAGAGATTCAAGGATTAAGAGGGAGTTGACCACTCCATATAATCCACAATAGAATGGGGTTGCAGAAAGGAAGAATAGAACAATTATGGAAGCATCAAGGGCAATGCTTCATGACCAAGATCTTCCTATGCATCTATGGTGCTAGGACATCTGTGTATGTACAAAATCGTACTCCACATAGAGTACTGACAACAAGACACCAGACGAAGTCTTCTACGACGAAAAACCAGAGGTCAGCCATCTCATAATATTTGGTTGCCCAGTCTACATACACATTCCGAAAGAGAAGAGGACAAAGTTAGATCCTTCAGGAAAGAAGGGTATATTCGTGGGATATAGTGAAAGCTCGAAGCCTTACATAATATATGTCCCAGGATTCAAGAAGATCGACATTAGCATGGATGTAACATTTGATGAAGACTCAACATACAACAAATCTAGAAAGCTACCTGTTGAAGACATTGAAGAACCAGAAGCACCCAGGATACGAGATACAACAATGAATGAAGTAAATCCAGAAGAAGACCGTGAGATAGAAGATCCACAGGAACTTGTAGATCCACCCCATGAGAAGAATTCTCTCAAGAGAAAACCAACATGGGTACGAGAAGCAATTCAAGATGCAGAGAGATATGGCGCTTCGGAAGGAATGCACAGAGAAAGCAAGAGACTGAGGCCATACACTAGTTATGTAGCCCTACTATGTGACATCTATGACAAGGAACCTGCCAACTATGAAGAAGCCACAGAAAGAAAGGAATGGAAGGATGCCATGATCGAGGAGTACCAGTCGATCATGAAGAATCATGTCTGAGATTTGGTCCCGAGACCGAAAGGGAAGTCTATGGTGACTTCCAAGTGGATCTACAAGATCAAGCATGCTGCAGATGGCAGCATAGAGAAATACAAGGCAAGATTTGTAGCACGTGGCTTCTCCCAGAAAGAAGGGATAGACTATGAGGAGACATTTGCACCTGAAGCCAGGTACACTTCCATCAGAACAGTTCTTGCTCTAGCTGCAGTGATGAAATGGAAGATACACTAGATGGATGTCAAGATGACATTCTTGAATGGTGTAGTGGAAGAGGAAGTGTATGTGGAGCAACTACTTGGGTTTGAGACACATGACAAGGAGTCTCATGTGTGCAAACTGAAGAAAGCCCTGTATGATTTGAAACAGGCACCCAAGACGTGGTACGACAGGATAGACAACTTCCTGACTAGTTTGGGCTCTACCAAGAGTAAAGCGGATTCCAACTTTTACTACAAGGTTGAGGAAGGCAAACCAGTGATACTCCTACTGTATGTAGATGACCTGTTTGTGACAAGTGAGGATGGGTTGATTGCTGACATGAAGAGGAAGCTTGCTGCCGAGTTCGAGATGAAGGACTTAGGTATGATGCACTATTTTCTAGGCATGGAGGTGTGGCAGAGAGCGGATGGAATCTTCCTTGGATAGGGGAAGTATGCAGTAGAGATCCTGAAGAGGTTCGAGATGATGGACTGCAAGGGTATGGCCACACCTATGGCATCAAACCTGAAGCTATTGAGTGATGCTTCATCGGAGTCGGTTGATATCACGATGTATCGTTAGATGATTGGGTCATTGATGTACCTGACGAAATGAGACCAGATATTTGCTTTGCTGGCCACACCTATGGCGTCAAACCTGAAGCTATTGAGTGATGCTTCATTAGAGTCAGTTGATGTCACGATGTATCGTTAGATGATTGGGTCATTGATGTACCTGACGAATACGAGACCATATATTTGCTTTGCTGTGAACACATTGAGCCAGTTCTTGATGGATCCGAGACATGTTCACCTGATTGCTGCAAAGCATATTTTGAGGTACCTGAGGGGTATGGTTGATTATGGGCTCAAGTATGATGCGAATCAGAAGATTAACCTGGAAGGTTATGTTGATTCGGATTGGGCAGGCAGTGCCATTGATAGTAAGAGCACTTGGGGGTGCTGCTTCAGTATGGCATCAGTTGTGATCTCTTGGTTTAGCATGAAGCAGTCCCGCGTGGCACTGAGTACAGCCGAAGCAGAGTATGTCGTAGCTTGTTCAGCTAGTTGTCAGTCAGTATGGCTAAGGAAGCTACTGTCTGATTTGTTTGATCTCCAGTTGGACACGACTTGTATACATTGCGACAACCAAAGTTGTGTGAAGTTGTCTGAGAACCCGGTGTTCCATGACAAGTCGAAGCACATTGAGATCAAGTATCACTATATCAGGGATATGGTGCAGAGAGGAGCAGTGAAGCTCCAGTATGTTGCGACGGACGGGCAGATAGCCGATGTATTGACCAAGCCGCTGGCCAGAGTGAAGTTTGAGTACTTCAGAGAGAAGCTTGGTGAACTTCAGATCGAGGTTCCTTCCAAGGGGAAGTGATGAGTTCGGAAGACGCAGATGAACACGAGCCATTCTCACATGGTGGTAGGTGTGTCCTCCCATGGTGCAGATGTAAGGGCCGGGGCCATTTTGACATGGTTGAGGTGTGTCTTCCCATGGTCGCTAATATAAGTGTCGAGCCATTCCAGCATGGTTGAGGTGTGTCATCCCATGGCTGCGATATAAGTGTCTGAGCCATTCCAACATGGTTGAGGTGTGTCTTCCCATGGCTGCCGATGTAAGTGTTGTGCCATTCTCGCATGCTTGAGGTGTGTCTTCCCATGGCGTAGATGTAAGTGCTGAGCCTTTCACGGATGGTGGTAGGTTAGTCCTCCCATGCCGGTATGTGCTCCTTGGATGATGAGATGATCTAAAGATGATGAGGTGACTGTATGGTACAAAGGTTTTGTAGAGGCATATAATCAGTCCTGGGATGCTCCTTCAGGTTTTGCAGTGGCATATAATCAATCCTGGGTGATCTTGCAGGTTTTGCAGAGGCAGTGTAATCAGTCCTGAGATGTACATACGTGATGGCTTGCTCGCAGAGATGATGAAGACCTACATGGAGGCTAGGCCTACATCCAGCATGAAAAAGGTCTAGATTTGTAGAACTTCCTATGACAAGTAGATTGGAGATTGATGATCGCGATAGCAGCAGCAGTGACGATGATGATCCAACTTTGATGATGATCCAGTGATGAAGACTTGTGCCGATGAACTGTGCGAAGAGAATACCTTTCTAGTTAAGAGGGAGTGTTAATGTATTTGTAACTTCGGAATGTATTTCACTTGTATATTTTATATCTTCATTAAATTTCCAACGGAGAGGTTTCGTTCCTCCGATCGGGAATGTTATCATTGTACTTGAGTGGGTTATTAGACTCCCCTAGTGGGGTCGACCCAGAGTTAGGGTATAATGGGTTATTAGACTCTCCTAGGAGAAGTCGACCCAGTTAGGGAAAAAGGCTAGGGAAGTAAAGTATAAATAGACAGCGTGACTCTCTCATTTTATCATTCATTCACTCACTCACTCATTCGCATAAGTGAGAGAGAGACAAGTTCGCACAAGTGGAGGAGGAGGAGCTGCTGGAGTCGATCTCTTTGTTTTGGGGTTTTGTAATATTGCTCATTCTATCTCGGAGGAAGTTGCGGGGTTTTTTTCTTTATGGTTTCCCCGATGAAATGCTTTGTGTCTATTGTCTCTTGTGATTGATTTGCTGTGCTTGTTATTCTCTCAGATAAGATCCTAGATCATATTGAATTAAATGATGAAAAACTAACAATTCATATCATAATCACCCGCATAATTTCATTTCCATAATTCAACATAAATACGACATTCATCATAAGATTTCACATTTGCTAATCAATCAGCAAAATCACAAGTATCCATAATCATCATTAAATCCATCATTAGAAATATATTCATTTATCACATACATCGCTAGTCAGTCGACAATTTTTATTCTAAATCAACATATATGCGGTCATTTATCTTGGTTTCTTTAGCCGGGTCACTTACCAATAAGTATCTGTTATCACACAAACTCTAGTTGCTAAAGAGGGATATCCCAATAGGGACGGTAGAGGATGAGCAACCAGGAAGGTGTAACCAACATCAGCCAGGTCCTCTGTCCAAGGGACATAAGTCACACCGGACCAGGCTACAATCACTTTAGACAAGGCGTGAAAGCCAAGTCAAAGGGGAGACCCTGCTCAACCAGTTATGGTCGAGAGACAAAAACACACCCAAACCCAAAAGATGAGAGATAAAAAAACAAGGAATGAGTGTAGAAGGGCTCCTAAGTCTAGTTTCAGCCACAGATTGGACACACGAATGAAACAAGCGAGCAGATGAAGTGTGACCAACAACAGATTATGATGAGAGTAGTAGATTAGATGGCTGAAAGTAACTAAGGCAACAAACAATGCAAGAAGTGATTATTAAACGAGAATCTGCCCAAGGGAGAGATTGTTTCTAGAGTTGGTAGACCTAGGGCAGCATAGAATTAAGATTTTTAATCACTTCTAGCTAATGAAATTTGATTCTCTAAGGTAAAATGATGCTCTAAACAAGAATCAAGAGTACCCAGAACCCCAAAGTGACCCAAACCAGCAAGAGAGAAAAATGCCCTAGGTGGGGCGTTTTTGCTAGGTAGACCAGTGCCCGGATTGCTGAACCGTCTGCTGCAATGTGATCGTGGACCCCAAAAGTAGTAGGAATGACCACTCAGACGACCCCGATCCATCACTTAGGCATTATTTGCCAAAAATCCATAATTTTTAATTAAAACAGGTCAAAATTGATCAATAATAATTAAAAATTTCTCAAATGCTTCAATCTTTTGCAATTCTGACACCTGCATGCTCATATGGGACCCCTGTAGATAATAATTGACTAAAATCAAAATTCCGGTTGGAACATTTTTTTGGGCCCATTTTTGGCCTAGTCAATTCAGTTTGACCAAGTCAAAACTGGTCAACAATAGTGCAAGCTGAATATCTGTGTGCAAACATGAAGTGACAAGGCTCAATTATACAAGTTAGTACATTACTAAGCAATATAATAATAACATGGTGATCAAAAAATACATTAAATCCCGAGATAATACAAGGCCCTGATGAGGTGGGCCCACCACCTTCAAAAGACTGAAATGCTATGCACATCTTATAGAATTGACCACTTTGCTGACTTTAGGTGATGTGGAAACAAGGTGGAGGAGAACGGGAGGACAAGGATAAAGATCATGTGACCCTTTGGACAACTCAAGAAAGCAGGGTCCACTGAGATAAGTATGCCATGACAGAACACGGGGAAGGGCAGTGCCTCACAAATGGGTATAGTGCAGGGAAACCACCACTAGTCATCTAACAAGTATCTCACAACTCACATCCGTGCTCGAAGACTCTGTGAGGTTCTTTTCTAGAGCCGCCAAACTGGGTGTCCGACAAACCGTAACTTGAGACTCTAGGGGACAATCTTGAGCTTATCCCTTGCTCCCTGTCACCTCCTTGCCCCGCAGGACTAAGTGAGGAATAACCACTACAACTGCTGACATGTATGGTTGACCTATGCCCATGTGTGTTTATAAACACATTGCATGGATTTTACAATGAGTTTCATACTTAGCTTTTTTTTGGCTAGATTTTACATTTACAACATAATAGCCTTTTTGGCTTGATTTGCATTTCTTCATTTACACCAAGGCCCTCTTGGGCTACATACATATCTCAAAAGATATAAACATGGTGCTCATATTGCAAAGGTAATGGGGGTGAGCAATACATGCTTCGATGAGCAATGGGGAACACTCGGTGAGGCTACACAATCCTAACTGCATTGCAACATCGGGGGCAACCGACAGGAGCAAATCCCAGGTCTAAAAGTGTATCTCACACACTAAAGAGCCGAGGCACAATAAACAGGGAGTCATGGCAAACTCAGAGATCAGTGGGGAAGGGGTCCTCAGGATCACAAATCAGAATCCAAGTCAGGGACAAGTATCGCGGATGAGTCCGATGGATGGAGGAAGGATAGTGGAGCTAAACTCAGCTACCAAGAGGGACTAAGTGACCAAGTCTATGCCAAGTGTAGGGGACATGACTCAGCGTGCATATACATAAGTCTAACAGGAGGGGTGGACTGACATCATCAAGGGCCCAATCACATCATACAATAGCTAGATCACCAATTATATCATCTCATGCAAAGTTAGTGTACTAACAAGTATAAAGAAGTCTAATCTACATCAAGAGCAATAATCATCAAATGCAATACCTGCTTTACCATATACCTGCTGCTACTGAAGCTATCTCTGAGTTGGATCTTTGCTGAATTCGAGCAACATAGTAAACCAGCAATATACTGTGATAATCCCAGTCAAAACAAGACTAGGCAACTGTCTCAAATGGGCTTTTGTCAAAGCCTGGCAAGGAAGAGGTGACGCTGTGGTAGGTGGTAAGTGACGATGTGTGTAACACTGTACATCTGTTTGTCCCCTTTGATATGTCTGCTAGGGGCAGTCTGAACAAAAGTGCCTCATCTGAAGGCGGTTGATCTCTAATCTGGAAAAAAAGTACTATGCGGTCCTTGGCCGCACAGTTTGCAGTATGGTAGCTCCAGCTAACATAGATGTGATAACATTAGGCTCCAGTTGGGACAAGTGCTCTAAGGGAGAGAGTGCTTGAGAACCACAAAATCTCTGGTCCGTAGCACCCCTCTCATCATCATCAACGTACATGCACTGGCATGCTATTTGCGTCATCATCATCAATGTGTACCTAGTCCTGTACAATGCAGACGCTATACCAATCTCTGCAGACCACATGTCAGGCCGTACAATATACATATATAATCATCCAGCAAAAATAAACAAAATGACAATGCTGAAATAAAGATATATCAATAATGAAATTAACTCTACAACATTTTAAAATTTTATTAAGCTGGCACATGAGTTGTAGTAAGGTGAAACACAACTGAACGGAAACTATGGTACGAAAGACATTAGAAGAAAAAGGGCAAATGGTGTAGAAAAAGTGCGAAATGGCCGTGAGATGAAACAAAACAAAAGGTGCAACTAGGTCTTCGGACAAAGGTGGAGGTCAAGGAAGGCGAGGGAGGATCGGCTGCTGCTCTCGAGAGCTTATTGGCCGCAAAAAGGAGGGAGGACGAGAAGCGAGATCAAGGAATATCTCCTCGGGTGAATCCGGGAACATACTCCTGGAGTTGGTGACCACTCACAGGGACCGAGAAGTAATGCCCATCTTCGGTAGCTAGAAAATATGAGTCTCTATTGCAGACCTCAATCGTGAAGGGGTCCACCAGAAGCCCGGTATGGTTGCCAACCATGTGGTGAAAAGCATGGTGGGGTATGACAACCTGGTCTCCTATAGCAAAGTTCCTCCTGTTGACCGAAGTCGGGTCAACACCTATGTTCCGGAATACCGATAACTCGGCATTTCCGCCATGGTCGGGATGGTGGTCCCTGCGGCAAATGTGGGATACAAAACGATGGGATTCACCGTGGAGGGGAATTGCAACTTCTCCAATAAAAACTTCCCGAGGTACTTCCCTCTCGAGGGGAGGGCCGACTCGGGGACCAAGGAATCGGGGATGTGTCACGTGCATTTTAGTTTCACCGATGGTCCAGAAATCTGGAGGCTGGGTGGATAGGCCACGGGTGGATGGATGCGCGGAAGGCAAGGTGAAAGGTGAAAAGGTGGCGGGAGCGCTAGACCCTTCTCCGGATGGGATGGGGATCTCTGAAGGCAGAAGGAAACTTGGGAAATGGAAAGGACGAGGGGAGGGAGGTGGGGTATCCATTGGTAACGACTCAAACTCCCTTGTGATGTCTGCGGGAAGGGAGAACTCCTCAAGGAAAATTTGATCGGATTCGACACTACCCACATCACTCCTGGGAACCATGGGAAGGGGGAAAAAATTCCAATCAGACGAATCGCTCTCCTCCCCAGGCAGATCCTAGGACGAAAGCTCCTCCTCACGGTAGCCTAGGGGAGATGCTTTGGCCTGTCTAGCGATGTCATCATTCATTATGGCCATCATCTCTAGGATAGTCCTAAAACTTCTTTCCTCGGGGGGAGGGATTCCCCTCACTTCCCAGTCCTCCAGGGGAGGGGGAGTGTCTCCGCCATGCTCTTCCATCTCATGGTCTTCCTCATTATAAGCAGGAAAATTGCGTGTGATTTCCCTCAACTCATCAGGAAACGAGAACTTCGACCCGTCAACCTTCGTGGTAGAATAATCGTCTAAGTACAGCAGAGCCAACTACTGCCGGAGGCTCGGAGGATAAGAGTGGTCCATGGGAAATTCCTCATGTATCCCCATGATCTCATGCCCTCCAAGAGTAGATGTCAACTCGTTCTCAGGATGTTCGTGGTTGAGTTCCTGCCTGTTCTCTCCCTCATAATCCTCATGAGGTGAGGGAAACGTGGGGGTGGAGAGCCATCTGCCAAAAGGATGTCCCGACTCGGCCTCGTCATCAATGTCCTCCCTCTCATCGCCGAAGGCCATAAACATTCCCTCTTGGTCCGGCTCACATCCCCCGTATGTCCTCCGCATCGCATTCTCCATGCCCTCAATGTGTCCCTCATAAAAGGGCTCTCGGTACACTCGCACCAAGACCCCATTAGGGTCAGGGATGGAGGCGTAAGATAGAACCATCTGGAGATGCCCTCCTAAGTCGGCAGCCCATTTTCTGGACAGAAGCATACCGTAGACTGGCGGAAGGTCAATCACCACCACGTCCATCAGTGTGGAGATGTCTAGGCATGAGAAAAGGTCCGCCCTCAAGTTCTTGATCAGGCCGTGGGCCGGAACTTGTTTGGAATCTATCCCGCAAACATTTCCGTAAGGGCGGGTGATTTCTAGGCCCATAGCCTTCATGACTTGTAATGGCATGACATTCATAGAGGCCCCTGAGTCCAGCATGCAGTTGTGCAACAGCATGCCCTGTATACGGAGAGTCAGGTAGAAAGGTTGATGCCCTCCATTCTTCCTCTCATAAATAGCGGTGTGAATAGATACTGGGGGATCCTCCGTGTCTGTCTCCTCATCGTGTGTGGTGACTAGGGAACTAGGGATGTTTGCAGAGGTATCTGACAGGTTCCTCTCTATTGGGATGCTATCCAGAAAATCAGCAATCTGACTTCAGACTGAAGGGAGCTTGACAAGTTCGGACATGGGGACGCTTTGTGTGATCTTAGCTAGTTCCTTCTCCAACTCTATGCTCTGCCCAAAAGGCTCGTGAGAGAGATGAGGGCTAGCACCGAGGTCTGGTTGGGGAGCCTCGTGCCTCTCTGTGAAGGGTGCAGGCCTGGGCTCATCCCTGTGTCTCCTATAGATCTTGATTCGCTGAGGATCATCGACAACAGGGTGAACCGACAGACAAGAGGGGCCTACTTCTTCAATGTCTTCTTCCTCGTCCTCCTCAATGAGGATCCGGCCAAAATCTAGGTCGAAAGGTGTGTCATCAATGAAGTTGATGTTTTCTATGAGTTCTTTAGGCTCGACATAGTTACACTCAGTCGGGGTGTTCCTCTTCACACTTTTCGCACCAGTGAATAGCTTTAGTGTCAGGGGTCTCGGGAGCTGCAGGAGGTCTCTTTGTCTCTTCAGTGGTGGGCCTCCTGTTTTGGTTCCAATATGGTTTGGGGCCATATGGAGCTTTATATCTATCCGTGTCCCTGTTTTTGGCCAGGTCTCTTGTTAGAACGGTGAGGGTTTTAATCATTTCCTTCATATCATCAGTGTTCCCTAATTTTGTGTTTTCTTTTACAGGTTCTTTGCCCTTGCGGGCACGGGAATTAGTGCGTGATGAGGAAGGACCATGAAGGTCGAACAAGTTTTGCTTTCCCATGGACGCATCGTTTGCTTCAGCTTTGCGGGCGTTGTCCTGGGCAATCTTAAGGGTAGCTGACTCTTTGTCTTTAAGGTGGTACCCTAGCCATCCTTCAAATGAGTCTAGATAATGTATCATGATAGCGGGGTCCGTTGGGCGAATGGTTTCAGGTATCTGGGCCATGCATAAGGAAACTGAGAAATGCATAAATTACTTATCTCTGCCCTCCTTTTCGAAAACTGTGCAAGCAGAAATAAATATCAGACTATCCACACGTGTGACCAAACTGAATATTTCTGGGAAAATGTGCCACTGTACGGCCTGCAAACTGACAGAAAATCTGCAATAAATGCACAGACTGTCTCAGAAATTGTGCCAGATCCGTACTGTACGGATTTGTCCTCTGCTGTACGGAATGTGTCAGATCCGCACTGTACGAGTCAAAACTTGTGACCAGTGCTAGTGAAAGAGAGAAACAAATATAGGAAGGAAGAGGCCACACAAAAAAAACAAAAAATCAAGGGTTGAATCTGAGATATCAGGCTCACATAGAATATATGGTGTTCAATCCCCATCCCCCCATGGTAGTGGATTCTTGCCTATGCATGGAACAATATGAAATCTCCTTGAACAAGGTTGTAGGGATGATGTGGATGCAAAATTTTTCAGGATTCTCTATGCATGTGGTGTACCATTCAATGTTCTTCACTCACCCTATTGGCATGAAATGCTGCAAGCCATCAATGTTGCCCTTAAAGGATACAAGAGCCTCGAGTATCACAAAGCCAAAACCATGGGACTCGACAAGTAAAGACCCAAAATCTATAATGCTGTAGGGCATTCTACAAATGATTGGACTGAATATGGGGTATCCATTCACATTTTATCTAATGGTTGGACACATGTTAAAGGCAAGCCACTGATAAATATTCTTGGTGTATCTGCTAGTGGTGCGGGAATACTATGTTAGAAACTTACAAGATGGGTATTAATATCGCAGAACCTTTAATGAAAACCATTCAAGAGATTGGGTCGTACAATGTCATTCAACTCATCACTGCTAATGCTGCTAATTGCAAGGCAGCAGGATAAATCATTGAGGATATGTACCTGAACATATTTTGGTCAGGGTGTTTGGTTAACACACTAAACCTTTTGATGCATGATATTATTAAGATGATGGACTCTAATTATAAATGGAATGGTGCATTGTACAAGAGAGGGAAGAAAATGATAAAAATTTATTACCAATCATAGTATGGCCCACCGTATTTTTCGCAATCACTTTAGGTTGGAGCTACTTAAGATTGCGAAGACTATATTTGCTAGCTACTACCTCGCCTTCATGCGCATTTTGAAGGTTAAAAAAGGCATTTGCTAGTATGGTCTCAAGTGATTCATGGCAGAGTTTGAAAGACAGGGCTGCATCTGCATCTGATAGACATAAATTTCAGAAGGTGGACACTGTTCTTATTTGTCAGTTTTTGGCAGAGGTTAGGTAAGTTTGTGATGGTCAGTTGGAACTTTGAACTTTGAACCTACCTTTGAAGTTTGAATTGTTGATTGTGTCTTACAACTCTTGGGTAATGAATATAATGCTCTATTTAATTTCGTGGTTGATGTTATTTGTTAGAGTTTGTTGATGGCAAATGTTATATGTTGAAATTTGAAGGTTGATTTTGTAGTTGATGATTTATCATTTGATGACAATGTTATAAGTTATGCCTGCTAGATGATTGATGTTATATGTGTATTAAATGGTTGATGATTTAACTATCATCACTAGTCCAATAGTTAGATCAATGTTTTCTTGTTTTCTGTGGCTAATTTGGCATTCTGCATGTTTGTTTTAATATATATATATATCAAAATATATTAAAATATGTATTATATAAAAAATATTCCCAAAGCGCTCCGCTCCCAGAAGCTTTTGAAAATTGCGCTTCCGGCTCTCGCTTTCTGCTCCCAACAGCCTTGGTCTTAGTGTTCATGTCTCATGTTATGCCTCCAAAAAATTACTGCTACAAAACATCTGGTCTGTGGGTTTTCTTTCTGCAATCATATTCTCTATGTCCTTGCTGTAACTACAGTTCACGGGTGTTGCCTTTTATGGCATATTTCAAATATACAGATGTCTGCGAAGTCAATAATCCAATTGAGTGTTTCATCACTGGTGCTGATATGCAATCGTTCTTTTCTTGAAAAGGGGTTAAACCTTCTTTGGTCAAAAAGTCTATAGTAAGATCCATAGGTGCTGATGTCTGTCATGTGTTTTCCCTAACAATATGTTGTGATACTTTTGTTCATTTCTCTCTGTTCAACCCTCACTCTTGACATTGCATACCGTGTTTCTCTAGGCATGGATTTTGTGTACCTATTTTATCTTTTGTTATCTCATTGCTCCATCGTGAGTTTCTCTTTCAGTTTTGTCTTGCTTTCAATTCTTTGGCTTTTGAAGATTTCACAAAAATATGTTTTTAAGCACTTGTAGAGTTTTTAACCTTTGCAAAATTGATTGAACTTCCCATTTGTTTTTTCACTTGGAGCTTCTCTCTCTATCATGAATTTCAAGCATCTTTTCATACGCTCCTTGGTCCCACAGTCCTGTCCCACTTTGATATCATATAAAATTTTTGTGAAAATCCTCACAGCAGATCTAAGAGATGATGTATACCTCATAAGAGAATAGTGGATTAAGCAAGAAAATAGAAGAAGAGTGATACATGCAGTATAATGAGCAACAGAATAATATGGTACAGTAGAACTCAGATAGAAGCAATAATACTTCGGTCATGCTAAATTATTAATCACAAATGGACATATAAATAATACAATGCATGAGGAATTCGAATGCCTAAGGTGGCAATTCGAATTAGCCTTCATGGAGTGATCAAAGGATCACTGGAGTGTCATCGGAGCACAACTAGGTGTCCTCATGATCATCGGAGCGCAACTGGAAGTCTTCATCATCATCAGTGGAGTCATCAATGCTCAAGTAACTGTCAACCATCAGTCAAACTAACTCTGGTAGGTGTAACTGAGTGTAACTCAATGTAACTGAGTGTAACTGAGTGTAACTCAATGTAACTGAGTGTAACTGACTGTAACTGAGTGTAACTGACTGTAACTCAATGTAACTGAGTGTAACTGACTGTAACTCAATGTAACTGAGTGTAACTGACTGTAACTGAGTGACAACTGGACTGGTAGGTGAAGAAGGGCGAGTTGCTCCCTAAAATCAAGGAAGAAGGGCGCACTAAGCAACTGGAGGGCTAAAACTGAATAGTGAGAAGCTCCTGGGGGCTGGCTAACTGAGGGCTAGGTGCTGGACTGATGACTGGGATGCATGCAAAATGCATGCAAACCCTAGAATGCATGCAAACCCTAAAAGGTGCATGCATGACTGAAAAAGTAAATGATCAAAATACTGGTGGGACTAGGATGGAGTATAGGAATATCCTAACACCCCCCCTTAATCCATCCTGGGCCCTGGTAACTAAGACCAAAGGTCACCCAATACAATGAATAATAACAATCAATAAACCAAGGAAGTGGGAAAATTTCATGGGAAACATACCCCCTCCTCAAAAAATAGACTGTAAGGCACACATAAAAATAAAAGCTCCAAACTCAAGCATGTGTGATGCTTGGTCATATGTCTGGAGGTATCTTCTTCTTGGGAAGAAGTGGATCATGCTCAAAAAGCATGTGCTTGTACTTGCTCTTCAGATCGAAAGTGATGAGAACAAATCCAACAGTATTAGAATGATCCTTGAACCTGTGATTCGAATCAGCTGAGGTAGGATCAAATTTTTGAATGTGCATATAGTCCTTTGTCTTCTCCTTAGAACCACCATGGGTGAGATTATGCCAAAAAGAACTATTACATGTTTGCTTGAAATCAAAATCAGATTTAAGACTTTCAAAACAGTTTCTTGAGATCTCCTTTGAACCAGCAGGGGTGAGATCAAAACTATCATATGATGCATGAGAAATTATCTCAAGCGGGTGGCAATGTCCATATTCTTCAATAACCTTCTGAAAGCATGTGCTAATGATCATATAGTAGTAAATAAGAGATGTTTGCTGAAGAGGAGCGAATGCATTACCTCCAATAGCTGATGTTACCTCCGAAATAATCATGTGATCATGACGCAAACCAACAAACTCTGGTGCAAGACAGGATTTAGGACCTTCTACAATATCTAGAGTGTGAGCTGGCACAGAAAGAGAAGAAAGTTTGAGCATGAGCGGAGAATCTGCAAGTTCTTTGTCAACAACTTCAATATAAGATGATACTGGTTCATGATCTGAGAGATCATCAAGGGGAGCGAATGCAACATGATCTGAGAGACCATCAGGAGGAGCGAATGCATCATGATCTGAGAGACCATCAAGTGGAGCGAATGCATCAACTTGCTTGCTTTTGAAGGGATTTGGACCAAATCCATCATTCTTTTTGCCGAATCTTTCATCCAGATGAGCCCATAACTCTTTTGGAGTTTCAATATCAATGATGGTCGGGTACAATATGTAATCAGTCATAGCAAGCATCATTCTTCCAATGTGCATGTCACCTTTATTCAACCATTTAATCTTCTTTGTAGAGGATTCGAACTCTCTTTCAAAATAGCAATCAAAGAGATCATGGCTCTTCAAATATGCTATCATTCTTGGTTTCCATTCATCATAGTTGAATGGAGAAAGAGGAGTAATTTCTTCTAAATTCATTGAAGTTGTAGAAGACCTGCAAAAACAATATAGAATAACTGCAACTGCTACTGCTGCAAAAATGCAGAAACTGCTGCAACTGCTGAACTCGAAATCTTGGTAATAACCTGCAAAAAACTCTCAAGAATGGAGATAAACAATACTCTCAACATGCTCTGATACCATGTGAAAATCCTCACAGCAGATCTAAGAGATGATGTATACCTCACAAGAGAATAGTGGATTAAGCAAGAAAATAGAAGAAGAGTGATACATGCAGTATAATGAGCAACAGAATAATATGGTACAGTAGAACTCAGATAGAAGCAATAATACTTCGGTCATGCTAAATTATTAATCACAAATGGACATATAAATAATACAATGCATGAGGAATTCGAATGCCTAAGGTGGCAATTCGAATTAGCCTTCATGGAGTGATCAAAGGATCACTGGAGTGTCATCGGAGCACAACTAGGTGTCCTCATGATCATCGGAGCGCAACTGGAAGTCTTCATCATCATCAGTGGAGTCATCAATGCTCAAGTAACTGTCAACCATCAGTCAAACTAACTCTGGTAGGTGTAACTGAGTGTAACTCAATGTAACTGAGTGTAACTGACTGTAACTGAGTGTAACTGACTGTAACTCAATGTAACTGAGTGTAACTGACTGTAACTCAATGTAACTGAGTGTAACTGACTGTAACTGAGTGTAACTGAGTGACAACTGGACTGGTAGGTGAAGAAGGGCGAGTTGCTCCCTAAAATCAAGGAAGAAGGGCGCACTAAGCAACTGGAGGGCTAAAACTGAATAGTGAGAAGCTCCTGGGGGCTGGCTAACTGAGGGCTAGGTGCTGGACTGATGACTGGGATGCATGCAAAATGCATGCAAACCCTAGAATGCATGCAAACCCTAAAAGGTGCATGCATGACTGAAAAAGTAAATGATCAAAATACTGGTGGGACTAGGATGGAGTATAGGAATATCCTAACAAATTTTAGGGTGCACAAATCCACAGAAATTTATTATTGATGTTGCGGCAGATATATCTCTCACACAACATAGATCACCATACTTATCATAATTATAGCACCTCTATTCGGGTTACAGTTGTTTAGCCTCCTAACCTTTAAGATCACATGCCACATTTCACTAACCAATAACATCTAAAGTGACCACATCATACGAACATTTGTGACTTTTTATGTTTTAATATTATTGGAGTGTTGTTACTCCAACAATTGAAGCGATCTCTCTAGATGAAGTTGATCCAACATCAGATTGGATTGTGGAGATAGGGGAGCCAACATTTGCAGACGAGAACCTTAATTGGCTAGATGGAAGGAATATAAATTAGCACCTTAGAGGCTGATGTTATCTAATTATATTACATGTCATATGTAGTGGGTAGTTTGAGTTTATAGTACATACATTTTGTTACTGCTTATGTGGATGCAAATTTTTTGCTATCAGCCTTCAGGGTCCTAGCTTATAACCTAGAGTGTAAGTTTACACTTGTGATACCATTTGCCTATTTATATGAGGATACACATATTTGATTTTAAATGGTGGATTTGTCATGAAATGGACTTCTTTACTTTTATGGTTAACTAAAATTTGAATTCCTTATTTATTCTTTAGTTTCTTGAATATTTTCCATGTTGCAAGTTAGACTTTTACATATTGACCTGCAGATTTTTAGTTAAGTCTGATCGTGTCACTTTGGTGAATTGTTATATTTTCTTGTTTGTAAAAGCTAAATCATGGAGATTTGAGAAATTATCAAATGTCAAGATGCCTTTCAAGACATGGTCCCTGTGAGTAAATGTATGAACACCGAGTACAATGTTGGAATTCTTAATGTATTTTTAGTTTCTTGAGTTTTTTTTCCAAGGAGTGAATAGACCTTTACACATGGGCTTGAAGATTTATTGTCGAATCTGATTGACTTTGGTAAATAGTGATATACTTTCTTGTCTGTAGAATCCTAGTCATGGAGATCTGAGAAATTTTCAGATGTCGAGATGCCTTTTAAATGTGATCTGTGGGAGTACAGTGCATGGACACTGAGTGTTTCCATGAGGTTGCTGAAATTTTGATTACAAGGGACATCAAAATATAAAGGTTTGTCTTGAGAAACATGACAAGCCTATGGATTGTTTTCCTATGAGCTCATAATAACATGTTAAAAAAATCTCTTTGTTGCTATAAGCTAAGCTGGCAGTGTCCAGTTAGGACGTTTCTCATAATAAATTTTAGGACAAAAAGCAAAGCAACTTAAATTTAAAGAATTTTTAGAAAAATGATTTCTGGAAACTTAGCTGAGACTCTACTTCATGATTTTCCTACCTTTTCTTTCAACTTATAAAGCAACTTAAATTTAAAGAATTTTTAGAAAAATGATTTCTGGAAACTTAGCTGAGACTCTACTTCATGATTTTCCTACCTTTTCTTTCAACTTATCATTGCTCATGCAACGACGATCTTAAGATATATCATGCTTTTATTACTTTTGTACTTCACTGTTAAAATCTTATGGGTATCCTTTAGAATGGTCTTAAGAATGTTCTGGCATTGTGCAGGTGTTTTTGCCATAAGAAGACAATTGATATGGGATACGTTTGTTCTGTTTGCCTCTCCATCTTTTGTGAACATTCCAAGAAGTGTTCTACATGCGAGTAAGTAAAACAAAGTCTGATATCTGGGACTTGAACTAGGATTGCATTTATTGCACAGGTTCCAGCATGTTTGGTGCAAAGGGTGTTGGCATATTGCTACATCTATATGAAATCATTTGCAACATTTTGTCCCTTATAGTGCATTTTTTGTTTTGTAATTTCAAGAATTTTTTTTATCTTTCTTCTTTGAAGTGTGTTTACTTCTACCTTTTATGTTTCACTACAGAGCTTCATTAGCTGTAATGTGTTTCTCAAGTGTTTCAGTGACTTGTTTAACGATGTTGTCAGCACAGGTTTTCCACTGAGTTGGTCACACCATACCATCAACTTGATTCACAGATCAGGCTCCAGTGCATAGCCTTACAATTACAGGATGATTATGGTTGGCCATACATCCTCGAAGCTATACTCTACTGCCCTCCATTTGATGCTTTTTGATGAGCTTTAATACAGATGTCTTAAGGCAGGCTAGTTTCTAACCCGACTATCAGACCATTGATTACATCCTCACACTCTGAACCATCATTGAGGCCTGGCATTGTTCTTCTAAAGTCCATTGCTGCTTTATAGATGTTTGAAAAGCCTTTGAATTGGTGCAACGTGATGTTTTATTTTGCAGGCTTCAAGATATTCACATTTTCGAGACTCCTAGCAGCCATTATGCACCTTTACGAGTTGGTTTTGGGTTGTCTCTGCACAACACATGAGTGTCAGATTTCATCTTGAGTACTATTGGGGTCAAGCAGGGGTGCCCACTTTCCACATCTTTGTTTGGGATTTACATCATTGAGCTGGAATCATTCCTTCATGAGCATATCTAGGATGGAGAGGGGTGCCTTGCGTCGGGCTTTGAATTCTATTCTTCTCTTTGCTGATGATGTGATCCTCCTTGCCTCTATCTAGGAGAGGTTGTAGAGACCATCAATATTTGATGGTCAACTTGGGTAAAACCAAAATCACGTTGGTTCCTACACATATCTGGGGGTCAGCTTTCAAGGCCCAATTTAGCTTGAGACATGTTCTCCAGCCCCAAATCAATAAAGGCTATGGATCCTTAGCTCTATTCAAGAGACAATGCTTCCATCGTCACTTTTAGGACATCTCACCCAAGATGGATCTCATGGATTTTGTTATCTGACCCATAGTACTTTATGGTTCAGAGGTTAGGGGTTCTCATTTTTTAGAGTTTGATCAAGCAAGGGTCGAGATTGTACAAACCCTTCTCCTGCGACATTTCATCGAATGCAATCAGATGGTCCCCATTCGCCTTGAGACCATTTTCAGCCTAGTCTCTACTCCATCATGTTTGGGGCTATTCAAACTTGGTGGAGGGTTGAGATAGATACTCTTACCTAGCCCATTACTCATCAGAGGCCATTTCTTTGGCTAGGCCCCTCGAGTGGGTTTGTGATTGTTTGCAAGGGTTTTGGATCTTTTACCATATGTAGGCATCTTAGTGCACTGCCTTCCCTTGTTGAGATATTCACTTGATGCTCTTGACCGCCTCTTGCCTACTAGGCAGGAGCTGAAAAAGATCACTTTGGGACAGCATTTAGAAGTAGTACACCTACATCACTTGGATAAACCCATTGAGTAGGTTACGCTTGAATATGCCTTGTTATGTAGAGTGTTTCCATCGGATCGCGCACCTGGTTAACGCAACATAAATCTTTGCTACTGCTCGGTGCGCCCTTGGGGGAAAGCCTCGAGTCAAGGCTGTCACCTGATCTTGACTCATCCGTTTAGGCCAACTCGTAACAGAAGCCTGTTAGAGTTTGCACTTTAATTCAATTTAGTTAGATCTTTATACTGAAAGATAGACAAGCACAACAAAACACAAAAGACACAAGAATTTTCATCGAGGAATGTGAAATTCTATGTCACAACATATCTAAGAGATGAGGATACCTCACAAAGAAAGAATGAGCAAAAAAGTTGAATAAGAGTGAAAACTACAGTAAAAAAAGGGCAGAAGAATAATTATGCAGCAGGACTCAGATAGGAGCAAAATAATGTCACATGATCCAATAATCAATATAGATGATACAATGGAGAGAATTCGAATCACATAGGAGAATTCGAACCTCAGTTGGTCTAGAATAGGGATTATCACCACTGGAGTGCTCCAGAAGACTTAAACTCAACTGAACTGAACCTAAACTCAGCTAACTGAAGACATAATCAGTTAACTGATTAAGGAGGGCGCAATAGGGAGTTTGTCATGCATGCCAGTTAGAAAAGGGCGCATGAGGCCACAATCAGTGGCATTCGGAGCTCTAACCCCCCACAAGAGTCAGCTAACTCAGGTAGACTGCACTGGAACACTTAGTAGGTTCCTATAAAATAGGGAACTGACTGAAGTGGTCTTGAAATGATGCATGCAGGGCTCAGAATGTGGTAGATGGATCCTGGATGACATCTACACACCACTAGGGGGGAAATGACATCATCAACAACTAGGAAAAATAAATAATGCTAGGTAGGACAAGGATGGAGTATTGAAATATCCTAACAGGGAAACCATAAAGGAGAAAACTCCAGAACTTCCTCAAAGATAGATTCGTCACTAGTACAATATCAAGCAAAATGGAAAACCCAAAATATAAGATGTCTTCTGCAACTCTCTCTTTCTCCTTCAACGAACTTTGTCTTCTCTCTCACTTGGTGCAAACTTGCTTGAGTGAGTGTGAGTATATAAATGAGAGAGCAAGACTCTCTATTTATACTTTATGTTTAACTGACCTAATTCCCAACGGGGCCGACCTCACTTACCTAACTGGGCCGACTTCTCCTAGGGAGACTCAAAAATAGAATTTACATTTGAGCTTTGGGGAACTATTGCCCCGACTTACATTGGAGGTTTTAGCTTGATATTCTAGTACAACCAAATACAATAATGACATCCCCGAACGGAGGAAAAACATTTCCAACGGATGTACAATAATAATATAGGAATAAAATACAAATGAATATCTTCTGAAGTTACATTTACAACAACACTCCCTCTTAACTAGGAAGGTATTCTCTTGCCACAGTCATCATCGTTGGATCATCATCAATGTTGGATCATCATGATCGCTGATGTAGCAATCCTCATTTCGTTGATCATTGACTAGTGATATCTCTCGAATCTATCTGTCATGAGAAGCTCTATAGAGCTAGCCATTTTTCATGCTGGATGTAGGCCTAGCTCTCATCTAGGTCTTCATCATCTCTACGAGCAAGCCATCAAGTAGGTACAACCCAGGACCACACATTACATTGCCACAACAATCACCTGCGTCTCCTACTATCATCTCCTCGTATCCAAATCATCTCATCATCACACACAGAGAGCGGCCCAGGTGCACACCTCATGTGCAACAGACCACCTGTGTTTCCCACCCAGTGGGTACAGCCTAGGAGCACCCTAGGTGCATTACTTCTCTCACGGTCAACCTGCGTCTTCAAACATGTTGATACGACCAAGGAGGACCCCAGGTGCATTACGTCCCTATGGACCACCTGCGTCTTCCACCATGTGAGATACAGCGCAGGTGCACCCCAGGTGTCTTTGTGATTGGTGGACTTACCAGTGTCTCCAAACATGTGGATACAACCTAGGAGCACCTTAGGTGCATTACGTCCCTATGGACCACCTGCGTCTTCCACCATGTGAGATACAACCCTGGTGCACCTGCGTCTTCCGGTCTCATCGCGCCCTCTTTCAAGGAACATCGATCTGGATAACACCAAGCTTCTCTCTGACATACTCGAACTTCACTCTTGCTAATGACTTGTCAACACATCGGCTATCTGCTCGTCTATCGCCACATACCAGAGCTTCACTGCTCCTCTATGCACCATATCTCGGATATAGTGATACTAGAATCTAGATCTCAATATGCTTCGACTTGTCATGGAACACTGGGTTCTTAGACAACTTCACACAACTTTGGTTGTCACAGAAGATACAAGTTGCCTCGAGCTCGAGATCAAACAAATCTGACAGTAGCTTCCGAAGCCATACTGCCTCACAACTAGCCGAACAAAGCTACAACATACTCTGCTTCGGCTATACTCAGTGCCACGCATGACTGCTTCCTGCTAAACTAGGAGATCATTCTGGATCCCAAACTGAAGCAACATCTCGAAGTGCTCTTCTTGTCTGTGGCACTGCCTACCCAATCCGAATCAACATAACCATGCAGGTTAATCCTCTGATTCATTTCATACTTGAGCCCATACTCAATTGTACCACTCAGGTATCTCAATATATGTTTTGCAGCCGTTAGGTGAACATGCCTCGGATCTGTCAGGAACTGGCTAAGGGTGTTCACAGCAAAACATATGTTTGGTCCTGTGTTCGTTAAGTATATTAACGAACCAATCATCACCTATACATTGTGGCATTAATTGTCTTTGAAGAAGCGTCACATAGTAGCTTCAAGTTCGATGCCATTGGTGTGGCCATAGCCTTGCAGTCCATCATTTCGAACCTCTTCAGAATCTCCACTGCATACTTTCCTTGACCAAGGAAAATCCCATCTGCACTTTGCCACACCTCCATGCCTAAGAAGTAGTGCATCATTCCCAGGTCCTTCATCTCGAACTCTGCGACAAGCCTTCTCTCTGTATCTGCAATGAGCTCATCCTCCTGTGTTACAAAAAGGTCATCTACATATAGTAGTAGTATAACTGGTCTTCCATCCTCAACCTTGAAGTAAAGGTTGGAATCTGCTTTACTCTTGGTAAAGCCTAAGCTCATCAGAAAGCTGTCCATCCTGCTGTACCATGTCCTGGGTGCCTCCTTCAAGCCATACAGAGCTTTCTTCAATTTGCACACATGAGTCTGCCTGTCATGTGTGTCGAGTCCCAGTGGCTGCTCCACTTACACTTCCTCTTCAACTACAACTTTCAAGAATGCCGTCTTGACGTCCATTTGGTGTACCTTCCATTTCATTACTGCAGCCAATGCAAGTATAGATTTGATGGAAGTGTATCTTGCTATAGGTGCAAATGTCTCCTCGTAGTCTATGCCTTCTTTCTGGGAGAAGCCACATGCCACAAATCTTGCCGTCTGTTTTTCTATGTTGCCATCTACAGCATGCTTGATCTTATAGATCCATTTCGAAGTCACAACAGACTTCCCTTCTGGTCTTGGAACTATCTCCCAGACGTCATTCTTCATAATCGATTGGTACTCCTCGATCATGGCATCCTTCCATTCCTTCTTCTCCGCTGCTTCTTCGTAGTTGGAAGGTTCTTTATCAATGATGTCACATAGCAAGGCCAGATGGCTGGAGTATGGTCTGGGTCTCTTGCTTTCTTTATGCATCCCATCTGGAGCACCATACTTCTTTGCATCTTGTATTGCTTCACGTGCCCATGCTGGTCTTCTCTTGTGGGAGTTCTTCTCACGAGGTGGATCTACAGGTTCTTGTGGTTCTGCCATGTCGCGGTCTTCATGATCTTCTTGAATTGCTTCTTCCATGACCATGTCTCTGGTTCTGGGAACTTCAGGTTCTTCAAATTCTTCAGTGGGTATTTTTCTTGATTTGTTGTAGCTGAATCATCATCACTTGTTCTTTGGAATAAGTCTCAATATTATTCTCTTGTAGGTGATGGTACACGATTTTTCCTACAAGTCAAATTCAGTTGCGTGTTTAGAAACATTTCATATTTTTCAAAACAAATTCTTATGCATAAAGACATAGGTCACGCAGTCATGAAACTATCGTAGCCAGTGCTTCAACACAAAATTCATCCATATCCCGTATTCATACGATAACTTTCTATATGCCTTCCATCTCTACCAGAACATTATTAAGAGCGTGCACTACTCCCAACATGTTAGCAAAGAGGTTTCATTCTAGATAAGTAGCAACGAAATGTTGTACAGTACCATAGGCTACGTACCCATAACTTGCATATTAGTAGTATTCTGTTCATCAATGCAACATGCATAATACTCATCTAAATCTAGGAACATAAGTATGTACACAACTTAACAATATCATTTAAGTAATTAGATATACAGGAAATGACAATTCAAATACTTATCTTTGTTTGGTTGTTGGGTGGACTCCCTCTTGATCTTTGCTTCCTTGCAGGAACTACTGGAGTCTCTAACAGTGTGCTCTACTTCATCCTCTGATTTTGAGGACTTGCCCCTATTTGCCCTTCCAAACACTGTACGACCTTCCCTAATCTTCAATCTGAGAATTGGTTATGTTAGAGGACATAAAGGACAACATGTGTGCAACACTATATAAGGTTTTAGGGTCGGATAAGTCTCCCAAAGGACAACAGCGTCTAAGGCATACAATTTATGTCAAAATGGTGGACAAGGGAGCATGATTTAATGTTAAAGGGAGCATGAATTAATGTTACAAACTATAGTATGACTTGAGGGGTCTGAATACAATATTTTGGAAATCCATTTAACTTCCATATGTAGCTTAATAATAGGCAACACCTCCATAAAATTCTGATATCAAACTGATACAAAACATGCTACAATCACCATGAGAATATAGTGAGGAAACTAGCTCGAATATCAATGTTACTTGGAGAAATAGTACATGAAGTGCTTAGTATTTCGAGCTGTGGCTCTCATGATCTATCCATTACAGAGTTATGCATCCATTAACAAGTTCATAAAGTCAAAACAACAGCCTTCCATTATCTATGTGCAACAAAGAGTGTGCTATCTCACTTTACATGAACATTGAGAGAAAAATCGTAGAATGAGAGAAGAGAAGAAATAATGAAAATGAACTCGAACTCAGATGGGGGTTGAACTTGCACCAAAACATCTCCATGAAGCTCTGTTGAAAGGTCTGAATGGCCTCTCCATCAACCAACTTGGATGGGAATCTTGCACCCTCGAAAATGGTTCCAAGGCAGGGAGGATGAACATCCACCGTGCAAGGACAAGCTTGAAGCTGTCCCAAATTGCAAAGATGCAAATAAAAAATGACCAAAAGCTGCTCTATTTCGACTTGGCCTCCTTTTAATAACTTTAGTTGACCCATTTACCTTCTTAGAACTCAAATGATCTCCTAATTACTCATGAAATTCAAATTAGTGGGAGTTATGACCCTTCATTGGCCCCACATGACACTTGGTTCATCTTTTGTCTCCAACTCCTCCATGAATTCGAATTGGGGAATCTTTTGGATGCTTTGGAAATGTGTAACTCCTCTCATGCGCCCTCTTGGTCTATTCTTAGTTCTTACATTGTCATAGATGTCATAGAATCTGTCATAAGTGTCATAGGTGTCATAGAATCTGTCATAGGTGTCATAGAATCTGTCATAAGTGTCATAATGCTTGTCATAGTTGTCATAGAATTTGTCATTGCCTATTTTTAGCTCTCTGACTCTTCCTCTTCCTTCATGAATGTTAGCTCTTCCCTTCCAACTCGAATTTGGGGACGACGCCATGTTGAAAGGAGGAATATTCTCTCATGTGGACCCCACATGTCCACTTATGCACCCCCAAGTTCAACTAGGACCTAATTCCACTTCATTTTGGAGCATTTAACATTTATTTCATAATTTATTGGCCTATTTTTCCACCATCAATTTAGAATATTGAATTTTCATGAGAAACTATAGACCTTGGGGTTAAATTTCAATATTTTAATTCTTCCACATAACCCTTAGGAATTTGGTAGGTCAACTTAATTATTTATCTGAAAATCATTTAATTGGGGACATGACAAGAAGGGAGCAGTGAGGCTCCAGTATATATCAACAGAGGAGCAAATAGCCGATGTGTTGACCAAGCCTCTATTGAGAGTGAAGTTTGAGTACTTCACGGACAAGCTTGGAGTGGTCCAGATCAAGAGGGAGTGATGAGCTTGGACGAGATAGCAGGTAATCATGGGTTATGTGATGTAATGGATTGTCCTAGGCTACGAGAAGATTTGGACGTATGGTGAGGTAACGCAAGTAGTTATGGTGTTCAACGTAATGGAGCTCCTGGGATGAACCCACCGGATGGCTTGCTACGACTATGGAAGAGGACAATTGCATCTGGTATGAAAAAGGACCAGCTCTGCAGGATAGTTGCATCTGGTATGAAAAAGGACCAGTTCTACAGGAGAGTTGCATCTGGTATGAAAAAGGAGTAGCTCTGCAAGATAGTTGCATCCAGTATGAAAAAGGACTGGCTCTTTAGGATAGCTACATCCAGTATGAAAGAGGACTGGCTCTGTAGAGGTGTACACCCAACATGAAAAAGGGATGGTCGCTGTACGGAGGTGCACCCAGCATGAAAAAGGGTTGGTCACTGCATGGGTACACCTAGTATGAAAAAGGAATGGTCACTATACGGGATGATCACTGCTAGGCTGGTTGTATCTCCAAGGATAGATCCCAACATGGTTGGTGGTATCACCTAGGGAGATCCCAGTAGGTTCCTCGTTGGACTAGGTTGAATTGGTGCATGTTGGTACATGTAGGCTCTCCGATGGACTGGATTGATCGGGCGCATGTTGACTGGTGGTATCACCTAGGGTAGATCCCAACATGGTTGTTCGTATCTCCAAGGGTAGATCCCAGTGTGGTTGGTTGTATATCCGAGGGTGGATCCTAGTATGATTGGTCATATCACCAAGGGTAGATCCCAACGTGGTCAGCCTAGGGCTGAGAGCCATTCTTTAAGAATGGAGGCACTTGGTCAGTTACCAAGATGTTGACCAGGACCTGGTTAGGGACTAGGATGTTGAAGTCCTAGTTTGGATCTAGGTACCTATTACATCTAGCATGAAAAAGGGATGGCTCTGTAGAACTTTCGATTATGTATAGATTCGAGAGATGTCACAAGTCAATGGCTTGAGTACCAAGTTGCAGCAGCATTGGTGATATCCAGTGACAAGATCCAGCGATGATGTCCAGTGACAAGATCTAGTGATGATGTCCAGAGTTGATATCCAGCGATGATGTCTAGTATCGAGTGACGAGAACCAGTGATGATGTCCAGGGATGATGATTGTGACGGAAGAATACCTTCCTTGTTAAGAGGGAGTGTTGAAGAATGTAACTTCAGAATATATGCTTATTGTACTTTTATTGTATTATTGTTGTATCTCCTTCGGGAGATGTTATTGATGTACTTGGTCATGTAAATGTACTTGAAAGAATCAATGTAACCCTTCTGTTGTAAGTCGGGTCAATAGTACCCACAAGAAATATTATATAAATGTTATTTTGAGTCTCCTTAGGAGGTCGGCCCTGTTTAGAGAAACAGGTCGGCCCAGTTAGGTAAAATGGTCACTCTGGTTATAAATAAAGAGGGCGCTCCTCTCATTTTTACACACCTCACACTCAAGCAAGTGCGCATGAGAAAGAAGAAGAGGCTTGTTGGAGAAGAGAAGAAGTTGTTGTTGTCTTTGGGGTTTATCTTATCTTGGTTAGCGTTGCACTTGGTGAGGGAATCTACATTAAAGAAGTTGCTGGGTTTTCTCCCTTGTGGTTTCCCAGATGAAAATCTCTATGTTCTTTTTGTGTTGTGCTTGTCTTTCTTTCAATGATCCTATTGCATATGGTTATGATGTTATGATGCTAAATGTTATTAAGATATTGTATAACCATTACAATTTTAACTGGGTGAAGATCAAAACAACTTGAGTCATCATGGCCAAACCGATGACAGTGTTGGCACCATTCATGTTTGTCATTCAACAAATCATCATCATCATCATCAATACCTGTATCATCATCCATATTTGCATTAGCACCTTGATCATCCTCCTGTACATGTTCCTGTTCCATATCATCCTGAACTTGTTCCATATCATCCTCTTCACATTCAACCTTTCTATCAACATTAAAGAAAAAACCACTGTTCACAAACTTGAGTGGATTTATATAATTAGGAATATTAATGTTAGAGTTTGCACTTTAATTCAATTTAGTTAGATCTTTAAACCGAAAGATTGACAAGCACACCAAAACACAAAAGACACAAGAATTTTCCTCGGGGAAACCATAAAGGAGAAAACCCCACAACTTCCTCAAAAATAGATTTGTCACTAGTACAATATCAAACAAGATGGAAAACCCAAAATATCTTCTTTCAATGATCCTATTGCATATGGTTATGATGTTGTGATGCTAAATGTTTTAAGATATTGTATAACCATTAAAATTCTAACAGGGTGAAGATCAAAACAACTTGATTCTGTTAAATTTCAAACATTCATAGCATAATAATTAAATGCATAACCAAGATCACTAGAAGAAAGACAAGCCAAACAAATGGGAAACCCAAATGGGAGAAAACCCAACAACCTTCGTATAGAGATGATAATCCCGAGATCAGAGTACAATGATAAAAGAGAAAATGTGAAAATGTCTTCCACAAGTAGAAACCCCAAAACAGCTTCCTTCTCAAGCTTGTGCGGACTTCTTCACTCTCCCAAGTGATGCGCAAATGTGAAGTGAGTGAATGAGATAATGAGGTGCACTTTACCTCTTATTTATACAAGTGCAAACATGAAAAATCCCTAACTGGGCCGACTTCACCTGGGGGCAATTAATAATTTTAATTTTAATATTTTTCTTTTGCTTATTTGCACCCCAAGGTTTACATTGATTCTTTCATGTGTTTACATAAGTGATTACATCAAGTTCATCTCCCTTAGGAGGTACAATCAAGTACAATAAAATACAATGAATAATATCTTCCGAAGTTGCACAAAATCCAACATATTCATCATGGCCAAACCGATGACAGTGTTGGCACTGGTCATGTTTGTCATTCAACAAATCATCATCATCATCATCATCAATACCTGTATCATCATCCATATTTGCATTAGCACCTTGATCATCCTCCTGTACATGTTCCTGTTCCATATCATCATGTACCTGTTCCATATCATCCTCTTCACATTCAACCTATCTATCAACATTAAAGAAAAAACCACTGTTCACAAACTTGATTGGTTTTATATAATTAGGAATATTAATGTTAGAGTTTGTACTTTAATTCAATTTAGTTGGATCTTTAAACTGAAAGATAGACAAGCACACCAAAACAAAAAAAACACAAGAATTTTCCTCGGGGAAACCATAAAGGAGAAAACCCCGCAACTTCCTCAAAGATAGATTTGTCACTAGTACAATATCAAACAAGATGGAAAACCCAAAATATAAGATGTCTTCTGCAGCTCTCTCTCTTTCTCCTCTAGCGAACTTGTCTTCTCTCTCACTTGGTGCGAACTTGCTTGAGTGAGTGTGTGTCAAATGAGAGAGTGACTCTCTCTGTTTATGCTTTAAGTGAGAGTGACCTAATTCCTCAATGGGGCTGATTTGTCTAACTGACTGGGCCGACCTTTCCTAGGGAGACTCAAAAAATACATTTTACATTTGACCTTTGGGGAACTATTGCCCCGACTTACAATGGAGGTTTTACCTCGATATTCTTGCATGACCAAATACAATAATGACATCCTCGAACAGAGGAAAC
This sequence comes from Larix kaempferi, assembly GCA_027924585.1. Taxonomy (NCBI): domain Eukaryota; kingdom Viridiplantae; phylum Streptophyta; class Pinopsida; order Pinales; family Pinaceae; genus Larix; species Larix kaempferi. The sequence continues at coordinate 36,992,254 of BSBM01001229.1, read as the reverse complement.
AAATCTTCGACGGAGGTACAATAAAAATATAAAAATAATATACAAAAGAATATCTTCCGAAGTTACATTTACAACAACAACTGAAAAGGTCCTCATCAGCCTTTTAATGCCCTTAAGTACATTTGTTTCGTTTAAACTGAACCTCTTACCAAGGCCGAACAAAATTATGCCGATTGTTATGTTGATCCTTCAATTCATCTTTCAATTCATTCACTTTATCTGCTTTGTTGTCAGTGTCATCAATCAAAACTATATTGAACTAGTGACCACAATCAACAAGTACATGTTTGTTGTTTGATTCCTTAATGATATCATTTTCATTTGATTACTATCAAAGAATGGATTATTCTGAAAGAGAATGAAATCAAACTTTTGATGTAGAACAAGACTTAATTCATCTAAGAACAAGTCTTTTTGAGCTTTTAACATGTCCACCTTTCTATGCATCACTTGCAGACAGGTAAGTACAGATGTAAGTGTTCCTTTGTTCAATGAAATTACAGGACTTGAAGTTGTGCTAATTAATGAATGGAGCAGATGAAACATATCTTTAATTATCGCCATTCTTTTAATGATATTTTGTGTACTTTTTAATTCTGGTCTTCGAAAAATGAGTGTGTTTAAGTATATGATTATAACTCTGAAAACACCTTATAAACCTTATAACTCCGAAAAATGCTATAATACCTTAGAAATCCAATTACAATTTTGGAGGACAACAAAATAAATATCACCTAAGAGTGATATTTGCACTTAGCATGATTGCTTGTCATTGAACTTAAGTATAATTAAAATTTAACTCCTAAAATTGAAACCTTTTAAAAACTTAGTAAATAGGGACTACCCCCCTTGACCTTTGGAAGTTGGGTCTAAACGGAGGAGTTAGGAATCGAGGTGACAATGGGTTCTTGACTCATAGTTGCCCCTCAAGAGCACACCTAGTGGATTGGAGACTTTTCTGCAGTTAAGTGTGTTTTAGGAGGCAACACTGTACAACATGGGATAGCATGATGAGCTTGAGGATCACCTAAGAGTGATGAGATATCAACCTTTGCTACAAGTTTGAAGATGAGGAGCTCATAGATGGGTTGCAAGAGAGAACTTGCAACAGAGTTCGAGCTCTTGGTATCCAATGACCCAAAGAGATGACATAGATGGATACACAGAAGATCAACAGAAGAGAAGGATACCAGTCACTCCAGTGCAGAATGTCCCGATGCAGAGGGAGGAAAGTGCTCAGTTACAAAGGAGCAGGAAAGCTCCGCTTCAGAGGGAGTGACTACAACACAGATTGAGAGACATTATCACTTAGCCTCTATTAGTGGCAAAGGTTCTTTGCCTCAGTATCTCAGGGATATGCTCAAAGTGATACCGGATGTCTCCCCTCACGAAGAGGAAGTATATGTGGAGCAGTTTGAGATAGGTACCCAGAACAAGATACGGCAAGATAGATGGATTTCTGATGAGTTTGGGCTTTACCAAGAGTAAAGTGGACTCCAACGTTACTAGAAGGAAATCCTATGATTCTATTGTTATATGTAAATGACTTTTTCTTGATAGGTGATGAGAAACTCATAGTAGAAACGAAAAGGAAGCTTGCCACAGAGTTTGTCATGAAAGACATTCGTATGATGCATTACTTCTTAGGGCTTGAGGTGTGGCAGAATCCAGAGGAACTTTTCTTGAGTCGAGGAAAATATGCGGTAGAGATTCTGAAAAGGTTCGGGATGATAGATTGTGAGGCTATGGCCACACCTATAACATCGAATCTGAAGTTGCCGAGTGAGACTTCTTCAGGACTGGTGGATGCCACGTTATATAGGCAAATGATTGGTTCATTGATGTACTTAACGAACACGAGGCCAGATTTATGCTTTGCGGTGAACACTTTGACTCGGTATATGGTAGAGCCAAGACGAGTTCACCTAGTTACGGCAAAGCATGTGTTGAGGTACCTAAAGGGTACAGTTGATTATGGCCTCAAATATGCATCAGATCAGAGGATTAACTTGCAGGGTTATGTTGATGTGGATTGGGCCGGGAGTGTTACCGATAGAAAGAGCACATCAGGGTGCTGCTTTAGTTTGGGGATCGAGTATGATCTCATGGTTCTGTAGGAAGCAGACGAGTGTGGCACTCAATACAGTTGAAGTCGAGTATAAGGCAGCTTGTTCGACAAGCTGCGAGGTAGTGTGTCTTTGGAAGTTGCTCTCAGGGTTGTTTGATCTCGAGTTAGAGGCGACTTGTGTCTTTTGTGACAACCAGAGCTGTGTGAAGTTGTCTAAGAACGCTGTGGTTTCATGGCAATTCGAAGCACATCGAGATTAGGTATTTCTATATCCGAGATATGGTGCAGAAATGTAATATCCCTAATTGGAAAGTTTACACAATTTGGCCAATTTTTGAACCTTGGACTAGTGAAACCCCGAACTATCACAAACTATCCCAAATGGTTTTGAATTATGTATGGAGGGACTTAGGAGGATATAGGACACTAATACAACCTTTAGACACCCAAACCTCTATTATAAACATTCATGGTTTGGAATTTTCAAGGAGAGAAGTCTTGGGACAAAACTAGTCAATTGGATTGGTGAAAATCCCCCCTAGGTCTGCCCCTATTTGCCCTTCCAAATACTATACAACCTTCCCTAATCTTCAATCTGAGAATTGGTTCTGTTAGAGGACATAAGGGACAACATGTGTGTAGCACTATATTAGGTTTTAGGGTCGGATAAGTCTCCCAAAGGACAACAGCTTCTAAGGCATACAATTTATGTGAAAATGGTGGACAAGGGAGCATGAATTAATGTTAAAGGGAGCATCCAGATGACTACTCCCTCTGGATGCCCTGAGAACTCAAGTGGTTTGAGTCTCTATAAATAAAAAGTGCAATAATGACTTAAGATACAAACGCAACAGTTCTCTTAACACTTCAACATTAAAGCACAACAATCACACAACTTAAGATGTACCTTGGAAACCCCAAACGGGGAAAACCATCTATCTGTGGGGCTTTCTTTTATCTCGAGCCCATAACAAAGTAAGTAGAATACAAGTACATATAAGATACCTCAGAAGGAACAACTGAACCTGACAGGGTCAAAACCCTAGATCTGCACGCAACAAGCTGATGCATGCACAGAGGAAATGTGCCCTAACTGTCAACTAGATCTGGATCTGTCTGTAGGTAACTCTCTGTCGGTACTGTCTCTCTCACAACACTGCTCTGATTTGCTCAGCCAAAAAAGAAGGCCAACTGCTAGATCTGATGAATGCGCCCCTCTCTGCATGGAAAAGTGTGCCCTCCCTCCAGATGTCAGATGCTCGTACGAAATCAAATCTCGATATATCTGAGCTCTAATCGTCACAGTCCTTCCTCAAACACTGAGGCAAGGACACTACGAAAGTCTCCGTCGCTCAATCGGTCAACCGGATGCAGTACGAGCTCCACTCTCTTTTGGAAGTGCGCCCTTCTCTCCTCTGAAAGGTTTACCCAAAACCTAATATTAGTGCATGCAAAAAGTCACTTTTGCATGCATCTTTTAATTAAGAGCTATACATGCAAAACTCATGCATGCATGAGGCAAAACACCCTAGAGGGTCCGCATGCCTCCACCAATAGATTCATGCCACTGAGTAGAGTGCATCTCACCCTCTACTTCTTCCTTATGCCTATATAGTATATTGTTGATGTACCTCCATGCAAGGCATCTGAATCATGGAGGACATCCCGAGATACCACGATCTCTAACACTCCCTCTTATCGAGGGAAGTCCATCCACTGATGCCTGGATCCAACAAGTCTCCTATTGCTGACATTGAACCATCTGTCTTGCTGTCACTGCTGCCCTCTGACCTATGGTACCTGATCAAACTCCATAAATGTGGCTCCAGAAGAAGCCCCTTGATCAACCACTGACTTTGTCACTGAATTCTGATTTAGACTCCCTTTGAATCTCTGCTGTAACCAATCACCTAATCTGCTATCAAACGGATCTACTACACTGTAGGTGATCTCCCTCTGTCTTTGAGCTGACTCATCTCTCTCCTGAGCTAAGTCCATCTCAGTTATCTCATACCAACTCAATCTTCGACTGGTACCTATATGAGCATCATGCTCATCCATCTGATCTGAGTCCAAAGACTCACTCGCTTGTGTCTCATCAACAGCATGAGCATCCCCGCTCATCCATCGGATAACAAGAATCACTTTGATCCTCATCATCATGGTGAGCATCTCGCTCACCCATATGCTGAAAGGACTCACTGCTCTGAGCACAATCCCTGTTGTGAGCATCTCGATCTCTATCCCCCTCTGACTCTGAAGAAGATTCACTCAATCTATTAGTTTTTCGACTTTTATCAATATTATCTAGGATCTTATCTGAAAGAATGACAAGCACAACATAATAGAATAGACACAAAAGAATTTCCTCAGGGAAACAATAAAGGAGAAAACCCCGCAACTTCCTCAAAGATAGTAGTGACCAATACAATATCATAAAGATGGAAAACCCCAAAAATAGTCTTCTCCAACTCTCCTCTCTTTCTCCTATACGAACTTGTCTTCTCTCTCTCACTAATGTGAATTGAGTGAGTGAGTGTTGTGTCCAAATGAGAGAGCTCCACTCTCTATTTATACTTTATCTTTCACTTGACCTTTTCACTTACTAGGTCAGCCCCAATAAACCTAACTGGGCCGACTTCTCTAGGAGACTCAGTAATACAATTACATTTGACTCTTTAAGGGGTCTATTGCCCTGACTTACATGGGAGGCTTTTACCTCAATGACCTAGGATGACTAAGCATCATAATGACATCCCCGAGTGGAGGAAAAACATCTCCAACGGATGTACAAATAAAATACAATAATAATAACAATATAGAATACAATAGAATATCTTCCGAAGTTACAATTACATCAACACAACCAACCTGATGTGCCAGATGTGGGTTGTCCTCGAACCAAGTACTCACCGTTGATCCTGTGACCCATCAAGACTGGATAACTCCCTCTAGATAAGTGAATATCAGATCCCTCTGGAACACCATTGAGTAACCGACAACACGCAATGCTACCACTGAGAGTATATTCCCTCTCAGTCCTGGAATAAACAGTACTCTTGATACCTCCAGAAGTTCTCCAAGGTCAAGTAGAAAACGAACTCTACCCACTTCTGTGACCAAGTGATTAGTCCCTTGCACATCTCGAATCATCTGCATAAGTGTGTGCTCAAGAATGAGGACTGCATCTCGCATCTCGGTCATGTGACTGGACTGCATGCAGTGAACCCTCCATCTCTCATCAACCTGGGTCTCTGGCTAACTACTATCATGCCTTGACACAAATGAGGCTAATGAAAACTCCCTCTCAAACCTAGAGGTAATCTTATCCACCTCCTCCGCTGCTGCCAACTGCTCATCTTTTGCCTGCTTATTCTTCTTCCTAAGTAGGCACTATCCCGAATAGTGTCCATACTCATTGCAGGAAACGTACTTGATCTTGCTTAGATCCTACTTTTGTTTGAACTGTTGTTTCCCTTTTGTTGCAAGTGCCACATCCTCCTCCTCAGGAATGGCGGAAGGTGATCTCTGAATATAACCCCTCCAGATCTCTTCTTGGGTGAAATTATCCAACAAACAATCCCACTTGGGAAGGTTCTCTTTGGCAATGGTGGATTGCACAAATACTGTCCATGGCATGGTCACGCCATTCAGGGCTTGTCAAAGCATCTCACTATCCTCAACCTTCTCACCCACAACTCCCAACGCATCTCTTGAGTGATCTTGGTAAGATATATGGACATGCTCTCATCCTTGCCCATCTTTATGCTTCTTAGTTTCTCTCTGAGTACCATCTTTTTGTTTGCGTTAGAACTTTGGTACAAATTGGTTAAGGTATCCCACATCTCATATACATTGACTTTTGCTTAGACATGTGGGATAACATGGTCCTTGATTGCATCAAGGAGGATCCTCTAGGCTCTTATGTTCTTTTTCTCGTAAGCTGCTTTGACAGTTGCATCTGATGGAATTGTGATGGATTTGTGGCTGTGCTCTCCACAACATCCCATAGTTTTCTCTCTTTCAACAAAAGCACAATCCGTGCCCTCCATGCACTGAATTTAGAGGCCCCATCCAACCTGTCCTCTACTCTCAAGCTAGTGGCCATAACCTCTGAACTGAAACTACACAAAATGATACAATAACCTCTCTTGATCACAGATCTAGTCTCCCCTGGCATAGATCTGATAGATCTATCCACACAGGTCACAGATCTAATAGATTTGACCTCTATAACAACAAATCTAGTCACCCTCTCCACCGATCTGACTTCCTACTGAGTTTCCCACACAAATCTGGTGTACAACTCACAGATTTGAGTGTGATTGTTCTCCCTGACCCTTACCAGGGCTCTGATACCATGTTAATTTATCCAGAGATCACTACTCCCTCTGGATGCCCTGAGAACTCAAGCGGTTTGAGTCTCTATAAATAAAAAATGCAATAATGACTTAAGATACAAACAAAACAGTTCTCTTAACACTTCAACAATATAGCACAATAATTACACAACTCAGGATGTACCCTGGAAACCCCAAACGGGGAAAACCAACTATCTGTGGGGCTTTCTTCTATCTTGAGCCCAGAGCAAAGTAAGTAGAATACATGTACATAGAAGATACCTTAGAAGGAACAACTGAACCTGATAGGGTCAAAACCCTAGATCTGCATGCACATAGGAAACTGTCAATTGGATCTGGATCTGTCTGTAGGTAACTCTCTATCGGCAGTGTCTCTCTCACAACACTGCTCTGATCTGCTCAGCCAAAGAAGAAGGCCAATTGTTAGATTTGATGAAATCGCCCCTCTATGCATGGAAAAGTGCGCCCTCCCTCCAGATGTCAGATGCTCGTATAGAATCAGATCTCAACAGATCTGAGCTTTGATCGTTACAATCCTTCCTCAAACACTGAGGCAAGGACACTTTGAAAGTCTCAGCTGCTCAATCGGTCAACCGGATGCAATACGAGCTCCTCTCTCTTCTGGAAGTGCGCCCCTCTCTCCTCTGAAAGTCGCCCTCAATCTCTACAGAAATCACACTGATGAACTCTCTCTTTCCTTAGTAACTGGGAATCAGGTGCCTCTGATCAAGTGAGGTCTGATCCAACTCAGATCACCTCACTCTCCCTACTGCAGAAGCTCCTCTCTCTCTCAGAAAGTCGCCCTCTGCATGCACAATGCACCCTCCTCACTCTGACTGATCTCTCTCTGATAAGCCAACTGAGTAACCTCTTCCGGGGACCTCCTGCCTCCTTATATCATCTCATTGATCAATTAGGTTTACAAAAAGCCTAATATCAGTGCATGCAAAAAGTCACTTTTGCATGCATGTTTTAATTAATAGCTGTACATGCAAAACTCATGCATGCATGAGGCAAAACACCCTGAAGGGTCTATATGCATCGGCCAATGGATTCATGCCACTGAGTAGAGTACATCTCACCCTCTACTCCATCCTGATGCCTATACTGCTGATGTACCTCCATGCAAGGCATTTGAATCATGGAGGACATCTTGAGATACCGCGATCTCTAACAAGGACACCTTATTGACATCCTAATCACAAGAATCAACATTTTAGCCAATCATATATCAACATTGCTTTAAACAAAGATAGTATTTGACCTATATTTTGAAGAAGATATACTCGAGTGCAATTTGGTCTAAAAATAGTAGTCATTCTTGGAATCACAATACAAAAATTTGCATGAAAGAACCCTATAAACACTTAGTTCCACAAAGTTTGTACAATGACACCATACCATAATTAGTCCGTACCATAGTTTTAAAAATCGGTGAAAATCGGAATCGGAATCGGCCGATTCACCGATTTAAGGCCAGACCGGTTCAAACTGGTCTCTAAATCGGATCAGAGGACCGGTTTGGTACTGAACCGGCCGATCTGAACACTAAATCGGCCGATTCGTTACCGAACCAGTCTAATCGGCCGAGTTATGTAAAAATTGGCCGGTTTGTCTGGAATTTTGTGTGGGTGCCCACGGATCAAGAAAACAATGCAATATCCCCATGGTGCAGTAGTACTTGGTGATATTAATGGTAATGTTAAAGTCACATTCTCCTTCCTTTTACTTAATTTTTAAAGTCACATTCTCCTTCCTTTTACTTAATTTTTAACATTACCATTAATTGTTTCAGGATGTTTGAGAGTGGTTCCAACCTCATCGGACTTCATATGCAAAAAGTAGACTTTTAGATCCCATTCAAAATTCACCAGACTTAATAGTTTTCAGGATTTTAGGATTGCAAGGTTTCCACCAGATTCTATCATGTATGAGGGTATGGAATTGGCATTTAATCAAGCACATCAACCCCTATATGTAGCTTGATGTTGGTGGTGTTGATTGTTGAATTCCTCTGTCATGATCTTAATGAAAATGTACTCTTCACTCATGCAAAATCACTTATCAAGCATGGGAATCTTTTTCTACGTTATTTTAACGATTGGATTAGGAAGTTTCATCAAAATTGTAGTGTGTTGAGTCGTTGACAAATGTCCTTGGAGGATGAACTTTGAAATTCGAGTTAGAGGCAAGGTCTAGAGCCTAGAGGAGGGAGGCATAGGGTGCTATTGATGAATAGGATCTCAAGATAGGCAATGATTCGTTGACATGAATGATTGATGATTTATATTTCACATTCATTTTTGTAAATGTCTTTGCTAATTTATTAATTTAATATACATATATTGCATTTCCTCATTTCCAAAATTTTGGGGGGTCACATTTCCCCTGTTTCGAAATTTCCCCGTTCTGTCCCCGTTTCCTCATTTCATGCAACTTAGGTTGAAGCTGTTCAAACCCTTGTACAACAATTTTGAAGCAAACATGTGCTTGTTAAGACCTTTGCAGTAGTAAAAAGTCATGAAAATCACCTTAAAGGCTAAAAATAAATTGTGGGCAGTACTGTGGATGAAAGCAGCCCTAAGCAACAAGTATAGGTGGTCTTTGGCCTTCAAACAACAAGTTTGGGTCATAACAACAGTCCTAAAATCTTGAAAATGTTGTTTTTCTTTAAAATTTAAATATTTTATGTATTTTTTAGTAAACCGATTCATTAAATTCAAATCGGCCGATTTATGACCGATTCATTACCGATTCCAATTCCGATTCCGAGTTGACCCTCGACCGATTTCGATTTTTCAAACATTGGTCCGTACACACCTTCAACTAAGAAATTCTCACATATGTACATTTTTCCATGCATGTTGTATTTTTTGTTACACCCACTAATTTTCTTAACCACCCATATTATTCTGTGATTAATTTTTTTTTGTAAATGTCAATATTGAAAGGTTGTGCTCCTCCTAATTTTTTTAAAAAGTGGTATATGTATATATATTTTTTCTATGTAAATATCCCAAGGAAAACCTCTAGGTACTTCCTCTCATTTCAAGGATGGTACCCATGGTAAACCCTAGATTCCGACCAATCAACAACAGGACTTGAAGCCATTACAATAATATACTCATTATGAGCTCAACATCTCACTTACGGGAATAGAGCCTAGGTGGGGAGGATAACACTCCATCCCACAACCACTCAGGCTAGATCCAATTGACACGACAAGTAATATATATATATATATATATAAAGAGAGAGATAGAGAGAGAGAGTCCTAAGGGTTAGCTCAAGTGGTCATGAGCTAACTGTGAGATCCCGCCCCCAAAGTTGGAGAGGTCATCGATTTGACTCTCTTGATCCCCTCGGGTTAGGCTCCGTAATCAGGGCCAATGGTTAGGCCCCGTAATCAAGGCCCTCGGTTTATCCCGTAATCGTTGCCAAAAATATCATTAGCTTCAATCTCATGTTCCCAATAAAATAGAAATGAAGATGTGCCTAAAAAAAAAACTATTACTCAAAATGACCAAATACAACAACTAAGTGCCAAATATATTCTACCTCATCTCAGAAAGGTTGATAAAATCCGAGTTCCAAGAAAAGAGGAAAGAGAACCTACAATTTTGTTTGCAACCACGATGAGGAAATCACAACCTAATAATACCTTGAAACTTGAAGGAGTCATAAAAGACAGAAATGTAACGATACTCATAGATTTTGGTAGTACTCATGACTATATAGACATGGATGTCGCTAAACAACTAAACCTTTTTGTGTACCCCACCAAGGACCTCAAAGTTACATTTGTGAATGGACAAAAGATCAAAGAAGTGGGAAGATGTCAGAAAGTCTCAGTTCGAATAGAATAACTATAAATACAAATAGGCTTTTATGCTCTACCACTAAAAGAAATGGATATGGTGCTGTGTGCAGAATGGTTAATGGAGTTGGGCACTTATACCACCAACCTTGAACAATAGTTCATAGATTTCATCTGGCAAGGTCAACCTTATATATCATATGGTGTTGAAGGTTATGCTTTTAAGAAAGATGAATTACAACTAATAAGAAAGGAGCAGAAAGTTAGAAACAATCACACACACAACAACAAAAGCAAGGAAAATATGTTATGAAGAAGCATAAAGATTTCTTGTTAAACGACCAGGTCAAAAGACTTAAGGATATGATACAAATGATACAAAGAAACCTCACCAACACTCAAAGAAGGAACGACGCCAAACCACTAAAACCAGACAAGCTTGATGCCACCACAAAAATGTGCTCAACTAGAGAGAATCCTATTTACTATGCTTTATAGACAAAGCATTCCTTAATGGGTTGGAAATGTTATAGGCATAATAGTAACAATAATAATAGTATAATTAGGCTAATAAAAGGTCAAAGGGATATAACCCTTCAACATGTGACCAATCAACGTGTGTAGGTATATCTTCATGAGGCTTATTGTAATCATCATTTTATCAATTCTTATCAATAAAAAAAATATTCAATATATTCTTATATTTATTTACAAAGATATATTCTATCAATCCATGATAAACATGAATTGTTTACTACATGCCTTTGGTGAACTAAAGAGATTTCTCAGGCATGGACCCAACACTGTTGTAAAGGTCTCATGGATGGAGATTAGGGGTATCCTTGAGGTCTCACGGATTGGGAAATTTAGGTGGTGGAACTATTGTCTACTTGCCTCTTGGTGCCTTTGTTTGTTAGCACCGGGAAGGAGGTTATCATCCTGGTAGTGTTTGGTGGTGTGAGCAAAGATGATTGAAACTCAAAATCTTTCTTCATGTTCAAAGCTAAGCATTGTTGGTTTGAATATTTGTAGAAGATGGAGAGGGAGTTTCAGGCAGTGGAATTGACCTCATATCTCATAATAGATGGGACAACAGAAAATGAAATGCTCGTTTGTCTCGGTATCCTGTAGGTGGCATGTAACGATATAAATATAATGCAATGATAATAATAACAATAATAATGACAAATATTAAACACAAGTATATTCTACCTCATTTTAGGAATTTTGACACGATTTAGATTCCAAAATAAGGGGAAAACAAGCCTACAATTCGACTTGCAACTATTACTGGAAAATCGCAACCCAAGACCTTCAAGCTTAAAAGAATCATAAAAAATCGAAGCATAATGATACTTGTAGGTTTGGTAGTACTCATAATTATATTGACATCAATGTTGCTAAACGACTAAGCCTTTTTGTTTACCCCGCAAAGGACCTCATAGTTATAGTGGCAGATGGACAAGAAGTCAAAGGAGTAGGTAGATGTTCAAATCCAAGAATTGGAATTGCAAATAGGATTCTACACTACCATTCAATGAAATGTATATGGTACTAGGTTCAAAATGGTTGATGTAGTTGGGGACATAATCCACCAACCTTGAAGAACAATTTATGTAGTTTAACTGTCAAGGTCAGCATTATAAATTATATGGTGCAGAAGGGTCCACTCTTAAGAAAGGTGAATTATCACCAAGGAAAAAAGCACATGAAGTACGTACAAGCATACAACAACGGAAGCAAGTCAAGTATGCAGTCAAGAAGCATCAAGGGTTCACCTTCAACAAACAGGTCCAAAGACTTCAAGATATGATGCACATCCTACAATTGAACCTTTCCAGTGCTCAAAGCGAGAACCAAGTCAAGTCCCTACAACTAGACTGTTGTTGTTGTAGCTACGTGAGGTATCCTCACTAGCTAGAGCCGACCTACAAAAGGGAAATAAATAAAAATATAAATGTATTTTTATATTTACAAAATAGAAGTCAGCCCAGTAAAAGAGGCAAGTTGGCCAAATTGGAAAAATCACTCCAAAGTCATGTATAAATAGAGGGTCACCCTCCTCATTTGCTACCACCTCAAGCAAGTTCGCTCAAGCAAAGGAAAGTTCGATTTTGGATTGTAGAAGACATTTTGGAGCTCCTTCTTTTGGCATCTCCTCTTTGTGTGATCTTCATTATTCAAGATCGCTCTTATCTTTGATGTACTTGTATTATGTACGGAATCTCTGAGTAAGAAAGGTTTGCTGGGTTTTTCCTGAGTTTGGGTTTTCCCAGGGTAGACTATTGTGTCTCTTGTGTTCTTGTGCTTGATTATGTGAAAATTATATTGCTATATCATTGAAAAACACAAAGATGATGCCACCATGATAGCAGTCTTAGCCAAAGAGAATCCTATTTATTATTCTTTGAGGGAAAAACATTCCTTGAGAGGGCGGCAATGTAACAAACATGGAAGCATCTCATTTTTTGAGTAGAACAATCCCTACTATGTACCTCCCAAAAGGGGACATCAAGAAATGACCCCCTTGGAGTACCCACGTCTTGGCAGCGTGGGGAGCATGTTCTTTACCCTTGGGAGCATCCATGTAACACTGTAAAATGGGGCCATTTCAGGGCCGATCAATATTTATGCACTAACACTAATTGCTACAAGTAGTAACATTTAATGCTGTCCTACACTAACATTACTGTTGACTCTCACTAGCATTCAATGTTTACATAGAAAATGGACTTTACACTTTATTATCAAGATTTGGCACAACCTTTCTGTGCTTAGCTTGCTACAAGTAGAGCTGAATATTGTCATGCGTGACCAAAGTGCTTGTTGACAAATCGGACATGTTCGACTTCTTATGGACAATTCTATTTTATGCTCTCAATATACACCCTTTAATGGACTAATCTATGGTATTATCATTGCATGGTTGTTAATCAAACTAGATCAATGCAGAATGTCTCTTTGATATGCCATGAAGCACCTATTGATGTGGAGCTGACACTTGAATGTTACTCTGGGTTGGAGTTATATATGCCGATTGTGCACTCTACTAATAGCCAGATTCAGCAGTGGATGAGTGGGACAGACTTGTTGCTCCTTTTATCCACGTTTGTCAATACTACCTATAAACATTAGCCATTAGATTAAAATGGAAAATGTAGTAGTAACAATATGTGTTGATGTTTCCTACTCTTCTTTTCTTAATTTAGAAGGTGATATGAATTGTGTAGTTATATCATAGTTAATTATCATACTTTTACTTTTAACTTTGTCTTGAGTAGATGGGATAGGATGAGTTTTTAATGATTTCGTTTCGTTTCTACTCAGAAGATTATTACAGCACCACCTAACTTAAAACCCTTTATTTATGTTCTCAACAAATTTCTTGCTTCAGGTCAACCTTCAATCACAAGCCTCCATCTGGCCAAAAGAGCAAGGACTAAGGGTGCTAGCTTTACTGGATTGGAAGGTGGCCCTAAAGTTGGTGTCCTTCAAATGGTTATTTGGGAGGATATCACAATTTCATGATTAATTAAGGCTTTGCTCATGGTTTTTTTTGTATTAATTTAGATGTTCTTGATTGCTGGAATCTGTGAACACAATAATCGTTGGTTGTTTAGGCTGTTACTGCACCTTTACAACATTGTAGATTAATTTCGTGTCTTAAGAGTTTCAATTTTGATATACATGGAATATGGAGAGACAACGTGTTGTGGCTTGAAAAAGAAACCCAATATGATATATTCACAATAAATTGCATGCAAATGATAGAAATATGGACATTTGTCTTGTGATCGTTTGATAGATATGTTTCAACTTTTTGGGGGATGCAACATGCCCTTGAGGGCTCATCTCCTCTCTTCGAGATTATAAGCAAGAGGCCGTCTTTTCTGTCAATATTGCCCAAATTGTGTACCTGGTCTTAAACATTGTATGAGATGCAAAATTGTGACATGTTCTCCAACATACTACTGGACCATAGGTGAACATAGAATTTTATTGTTAATTATGGGAGTTTTCAGATTTTTTTTTTTTTGTTACTGTAAAACATTTATGATTTATTTAAAATACATCATTATCAACATAAAATATCATTTTTTATAGATTAACTACGCATTCAAAGTCATTTATTTAAGCCATATCCCACGAGTGTCATTCACTACTGATCAATTTCTTGTGAGCTTGAACAGATGCTCACAGGGGTGAAGAAGTGGGATTGAAACTAGTGAAATTAGTGACACGATATTGTCACTTTTGAGGCTTGCATATGGTAACTAGGACTTCTTGGGAAGGTCATTCATCCCAAGATTCCTCTGGCTCAAACACACAACCATAGATTTTTTCGCATAGGCAGTCCTACCTAGTTAAGATGTAGCATCGACCTTTTTGATGCCAAAAAGCAGGACCATATAATGAAAACTTCTCCATGGATGGGGTGAAGGATGCCTTAGGTTTGTCTTCTCAAAAAATACAAATTTAACTATCAATGTATATTCCATTTATTAGGGACATGTTCTTATAATCAACAAGGATAATCTATGTATGTCAAGTAGAGAGTATCATGGCATGTCATATTGATGATGCATAATTCTTTGAAAATGGGCCGATTCTTTTTAAGCAAACAAATATATTAGATACCCAAAAGTATTCCTTGTTAACTAGGATGATAATCTTTAGAGCCTTAGGTACTTGCTTGTGTTAAAATCTTCATTCCATACATAAATATAATTTTGTGAATCACAATTGAAGGATCCATCTTTTCAATGTCTAAAGTATTTCCATCAAAACCTCATAAATACAAATTTGTTAGATTGGCGTTGATACATTCTTCAAGGGGAAATAAAGATCTTGGCTTGACAATTTTAGAGTTGGGTATTGCTGATATGTCTTTGTTGCACCACGAGTTTAGGTTATTGTCTTTCCTCTAAGTTCTTTTGTGTCCTCTTGGTGAATAAGAACCTCTTTTGAGTCCCTTGAGTGCTCATGTCTTAGTCCATCAATGTTTTCTAAGTTATGCTTATAGAGTGTTTTATTAAAATGCTTAAACAAATCTTTGGTGATGTGGGGCAAGTTTACCTTCACATAGTTTTCTCAAAATCTTGGGCTACCACCCCACACCCCACACTTTTCTTGCTTAACATCAGGTGGACCCTTATCCTCGCGCTCTCTCCTCCCCATGCACATCTTGTTGTTTAACATCTCGCATTGTATACCACTAAATAGATGTGTGTATCGGAGTATAATGCTCCAATATAACTAAATGATATATGTCCTTTATTTTATTGTAATAAATGCAATGGTGCATTTAATAACAATGTATTGCACATAATAATTTGTTATTATTGTAGTTAGGTAATACAACTACCTCGTGAATGAAATGAAAAGAGATTACTCACATTATGTGTTATTATTGTAGTTAGGTAATACAACTACCTCATGAATGAAATGAGAAGAGACTACTCACATTGTATCAACTAACTTCATTTTAATAAATGCATATATTTTATATGACCTTGTATTACCATGTTTTTTGTCTTTCTTATGTGCTCCAAGATCTAAAATGGTATTAGAGTGATACTAAATTTTATGGTTGAAGGCTTTAGTCTTTTGACTTTATAATTTTATCATTATGTTGGCAGCTAGAGTAATTGGCATCATCTAGGATTTCTACTATCTCCCTTCATGTCATGTCTCCATGTCTTGGAACAATGGTTGGAGCATCAAAGGTTTGCCTTTGGTTTAATCGTTGCTAATGCAAGGTTGTGTATAAATTTCTCGAAATGTCACTTCCAAAAATTTCAACTCAACCTTGAGGTTTCATGAATATATTTCTTCTGAAATTTCATCTGTAGGGATGATTTGAAATAATAAATTACATGAGTAAATTACAACTTAAGAGAATAAATATGAGCACACTTTTCCAAGTACATAACAAATATGAATTCTTTTATTACGCCATATTATAACAATAATAAATCAATTATTTAATCTTCAAGATATTTGTTAAATCTTTTAACCAATTCAATTATATGTTATCCCACTCAACATGAACAAGTGATGTAATCTACCCAATCAAGAAGATACCCTAAGTTGAGAATTAAATATGCTATTACACAATATTTGTATAGATGGAAAATTCATATAAAAGAGAGATGAAGTATAAACTGCATGTTTATCACAAACCCTAGTTAGGGAAACTAGAAGAAAAAGCTAGCCCCCAACTCCTAGCTAGTAATCACTCCTAACCAATGTTGGTCACTCCACCAAAGATCTTGAACAAGCTAGCATCACCACTAGTTAGTCCTTTATAGAACCTATAATTGCGCTCGACACATGTAGAAAACATCTTCACTTCTCTGTAACAAGTAGCACTAGCATTTCCAAATGCCATGAAACCTAGTTTTTTCTCACTGGAACTGCAAGATAAAATGCTTCCTTTGATCATCTAGGGTGTATCCTCGATCCTATTCTTCTTTGCATCCTTGAGTGAAACTCCAACCCTAGGACTTTCCCTTGAAATTCCTTCAAGAATTGAGTTCCAAGACAACAAGAGAAAACATATATGAATAAGATTACAAGAAGACAACTTTGCCCTAGTATCACATCTCTAAATCAAGCGTGTGCTTTAGAAGAGTGAACAAGCACAAGTGTAATCAAGTGACTCTCTCATCCCTCTATTTACATGAGAGGTGAGGGAGGCCTATGATACAAATTGGATCTTATCCATTATAAGCAACCTAACTCTACACAATATAGGCTCACATGCGGAGCGCTCCAACTCTAGGTGACACATGTTGAGCTTCGAGGCATGCACGCCCAACAAGCAAGGATCCAAGGCTAAATGCTCATCAAGCAAGGTCTAACTCTCCTTGAAATGGCCTTCAATGCTCTAATGCTCCCTCCTAGGGCCATGTGTACCTTTGTATCCACCCCACCTACATGATCACTCCTTGATCCAAGCATCTTCAAGTTAAATACAAGTCTCCATGTAAGTGACCAAGTGTCCCCATGTCAATTGGGGCTCAACACCCTCCTCCAAGATGCCCAACACTCCTACAAGACAAGTCCTCCTCTTTGTCTAGATGAAGAAGTTATCGAGCTCTATAAGTCTACACTCCCCAAAGGAAGAATGTCACATAAGCATCAAGACAAGACATAGCAATCAATGAGTTTATCAACTCCAATGTGAATGTTCATCACGGTACAACCAAGGGACATTCTTACACCATGCGCTCATAATACCCTTGGTATTGACTTGGAATATATGAAATCAAATCATGTAAATGATGTATGCTAGTATGGATTCCTAGTGCGGAGTTTTTTGGACATAATGGCACATTGATAGGGGGGATGAATCAGTATGCTAACACTTCTAGTATTTTTCACTTCTCAAAACTTAGACGGAGTTTATCATTTCACATTGAGCTACATCAACATTCATTAATTAACATGTCATCAACATAAATTGTAATAGACACATCACAAGACAAATGTAGTAAACTTTATTTATAATTTCATATGAAATACAATGAAGAATTCAATCTTCCGATTACATCAGCACCAACTGATTGAAGAGCACCAACTCTTATTTCAAGGCCCAACCTGGTTTTCTTAGCACCAACTAAGAAAGGTTGAGGTATCCAAACCTCAGATGCAAGACTAGCTTGCAATTACACACTGATCACTGTCATCAAATCAGTCCACAATCAATCAATTGCTGCGCTTATCTCTGACTCTTGTTCTATCAAGTCAACTTAATCAATAACTCAATTAACCATCTGCTCACATGTTGCTCATCAAAGGTCCGCTCATATCAATACCATCAATGACCAATTCACCAAGAGATTATGCTCTATAAAATGTAACTCATGTCAAGATATTGTTTCAGGACTGTATGTAGTTATATCATCCAGCCACTTATGCTATCCAAAATATGCTCTTAGAAGCTCTTCTCAAATTACACAATCTGTATCTATCTGTTATTGTAGCTGTCCTTAAAATTCAGACTTATATCAACCAACAAGGATCAGTGCTTAACCTTCGTTGCCTTCGTATAAAGCTCAGAGATTGATTATCCACGAAAACCAGAGTTATAATATTCAACACTTACAGTAAAAATTCCTCCTATGGTTGCCTTAGTGATGCCTTAGTCCTCATAGGTTCTTCAGTGAAGGATATCCGAAATTTCAGATCAAGAAGATGCTTAAAAATGTTGTAGCTACCTCACAGAAAGAGACCCGAAATCAGAGTTGAATGAAGGCTTTAAGTTGCTGCGATTTCCTCAGTAGTTGCCTCAACAAACGCGAATTTCCAACTCCTTAAAATCAGACCAAAAACTCTTCTTCACTGTGGCTGCCTCAGGGTAATTCCACCACCGAAAATCAGGGAAAGATCCCTTTTTTTTTTGTAAAATGAATGGAATAAAGGTTATAAATATAGGTCAACGTGGAGGATTTTTAGCCAGCCGACCTGTTATATAAATATATCCCTTTTTATATTTTTTATTTAATAAAAAATTGTCTTCTAAAGCTGAGCCGACTTGTTATATTTTTTATATATGTTTGCAATCAATGTTGTCCATGTCATCATTGTTTAATTACTTCATCATCAAGCAAGAGGAGTAAACCAAATAACATGTGCAAGGATTCCATCAAGTCTTCATGGTCCAAGTTACCAAAAATGATGGCACCGTTATCCAATCAAGCTTGTGGGATGAATGTCATCAAGCAAAGGCTCCATCTTCTTCATAAATCAAGAATCAACATATAGGCTTCAAAGCATCTTCAAGGGCATCATCAAAAGGACTTTATCATGTATTCCTTGAAGTATGTCATCACCAACAAGGGCATCAAGAACAACACACCAAGTGTAGGGGTCATATGTCCAAAGATGCATGTCATCACAAATGGGTATATGACAAGCTCCATCATGTGCAAGGGTGTAAGGACACTTGTACGGGCATCTCAACCATGTGTAGGGTTCCAAGATCCAAGTCTTTGTCTTTGTCCTAGTCATTCACTGAGTTTGCCATGTCATCAACAACCACAACCTTTGTTATTAATGGCTTGTCATCAATGACAACTATGCTCAATAAACTCCCCCTTTGTCATTGATGGCAAACCTCTTCAAATACTCACCCCCTTTGACATTAATGACAAAGGGCCAAAACATTTATCCATTAAAAGCTTCACAATGCCCAAAAAAATATTGTAGTTTTGAATACTTCCACTCCCTCTTTTATATAGATTGCTTCATTTGCATATGTTGTTGCTATACTCTTGTTAATGATATGATCTTTCAAACTTAAAATATGATGCTTTCTTTTGTAACTCGTTCATAGAGGAATCCAAGCATCATTATGCTGTTCACTGCCAAGATAATCATTCAGATTCCACATCAACTCAATCTCATCATCCTGCTCAAGAGTCAAAGTTTAGAGGATTTGCATGAAAGGTTGTCTTTAGATCTTCAATTTAAGAAACATAGTATACCCAAAATGATGTCACAACTATGGAGAGTGACCAAACTTCAAGTGCATATCAAATTGCCATTGTCTATCTATTGCAAGGGAGATTCCACGACTGTCTTGTTGTGCATGCTTATGCAAATTTAACCTTCAATTATGTTAAACAAACCAGTACTAGATGACTTCTGAAGTCTTCACAAAATGTATAGAGAGATCAGAAGTTCAGATACAAAAGTGATTAGGATGGCAGAGATCAGACTTCGATTGTCTTCTGCATATGGTTCAGACCCTTCAACAGACCTTTAAAAAAAACAGTCCTACGAGCTTTGGTTACCTCTTCTTTTCATACTTCATCCTTGCCTTACATTAGCTTTCCTTATTCCAATGTTTGCAATCTTCAACAAATCCAGATGTATACTCTAAAAGTAACCTTCATTGTCATAAATCTTTCAATCCTTACTTGTGACTTTTGGATGCCTTTAGGAAGATCGCATGCCTTAAGTCTGACTCTTCATTGATTGTCTTCAAATTCATCTGTTCCTTCAGTCCTTGCTTGAACTATGAACAAATTCAGGACATTTTTCAAAACTTGACTGCCTTTTAAACCCTGTGTATGCTGCAACTATCTTTTACTTTTCGAAATTCAAAACATGACACAAATTTTACTTCCACTTCCATCTGAGTGTTTGCTGCTATGCCTCATTCCATCATACTTTGCATTACTGTAACCCTGAACTTAGATTAAGATAAAAAGAAATCACATGAAAACTTTAAACATACTGTCACTCTCTTCTGTCAACTTCTTTCTACTTAGTCAAATCTTTACATGATCTCTGAGCTGAGATCAATGCTTATAAGGAAGCCTTCAATTTGTCTCTAGTATTATGCCATAAATCATAGCTTTTCATCTGTCTCTTGATGTACACGATCAACGCTGGAACTTGCTTCTTAAAGTGCCTTCAACAGTCCTCAAAATTGATCTTTGGATACTTGAAACTTGATGTCTCTGTAGGCTACTTGAATTTTGAAGCCAAGCTCAGGATCCCACTTAGTTCTTAGCAAAAACACTATCCACACCTTGGATTACAAGCTTGAAATGACATCTATGATGTTAGAGTCAACAAACAGACTTAAGACTTGAGCACAACAAACTTCCTCTAATCATGCTGAATTGTCTGTTGCCCCTTTCATGTAGACTACTCTATCGGTTGTCATAGAACACAAATAGAGTGTGGATTTCAAATGAATTTTGACATTGTTAGCTTAGTCCCACTTCTGACACCATGTGTGTTAAGATCAGTCCTTAATTTTTCGCTCAACTTACTGCTCCCCCTAATTTTATGATCACTTATTTGTTTGTAAATATTCTTCATTTGCGTGTTGCTACAGTCAACTATGGTATCCAAAATGTCTTGTGAATTGATCTTGATGTAACCTTGGATATCTTCAACAAGGCTTGAAAAGTATTGCTTCTAATATTTGAATGCCTTAGCCAAAATCATATATAAAATCATGTACTGCTCATCATGAAAATATTGCCATTTGTTTTTCATATATAATGATAAAAGTCTCGATAACCAGTTGGATTATAACCCAATATAAGTCATACAATCATATACCAACAAGAAGTGTTTCTTGAAGACATCCTTTCCAATCATATCCAAAACTAGAGAGAGTCATCGATACACTTTATGGATGCATCAACAATCATCTAGTAAATTCATAAAAGGTAAGCATGCATCAAGGACAATCCTCCAAGCATCGCCATGTTACTTCACTTTATTTGATTCAGCTATATGTATAGAGAGTTCATGAGATCACTTGCAAATTACTCTTGCTCCCCCTATCAACATGCCAATTGTAGCTACGATCCTTGAACCTGTTCCACTGCTTGGAGCAACCATTATTTACCTTTGAGTCCATCCTCCAACTCCATGAACTCAAGGTGTACTAAGGTATTTGAAAGACCTGAAGCTTGGCTTGCCATATTTAAGCCATCTTCTTTACACTGATCAACTTCTCCTAGGCACAACTGTTCAATCTTCTTTACCCATACCTGTTTCTTGGCACTTATCTTAGCATTTGCTCCTTCATCATTATTTGTCTTCCTTGGCTCATTGGCTCTTCTAGCTGATGTGTATGAGGGACTCATCATAGGTTGTTTTCTTGAACTTGCACAGTCTTGGATTTTATGACCAAAGCCACTACAGCTGTAGCATCTCATCATATAACAGTGGGCAGCAATATGGCCAATATGGTTGCATGTTCAACATCTAATTGTATTGGTGGGATGCCCAACACTTCTTGCATGAGATCTGCAATCCAATTCTCTATGACCAAAATCATTACATGAATAGCAATAACCATTGAAACTATTTTCATAACTGGATGCCTGATTCCACCTAGAGGATGTCTCTTTTCTGAACTTGCTTTGAGGAGTAGGACTAACTCCTTGATGTCCAAATTTTTTGATGTCTTTTGCAGGTATATGAGAGGCAACTTGTTTTCACTCTCGGGGGAAAATGAACTTGCTTCAGTCTTCTTAGGAGTCTTTGAGCTATCTTCATGGTTTTCTGCTTCCTTGTTGTAGCCCAAGCCAGTCTTGTCAAAAGGTGATCTTTGAAAACTCAAGATCTCATCTAGAATGGTAGAGTTGTTGTTGAACTTGACATAGGCACTTGACTTTTCATTTTTCTTCCTGAGACCAACCATTTCCATTTCAATATTTTCACAAGTCTTCTCTTTTTCATCCAACTGGTTCTTCAAAACATCTATCATTTTGGCTTCCTCGAGTTGAATCTTCAAATCAACATTAGCCTCTCTTGTTTCTTCAATCTCTTCCGAATCTTCACTAGGATCTTCTTGTTCTTCTGCTTGATTGATCAGTTTGGCGTTTAATCTTTCAACTTCATCTTCTTTTCCTTTTAGTTCATCTTGTAACTCTTTGTTCTTGCGTTTCAGTTTCTTGACGAATACCATTGTCTCCTTTTGGTATTTTTCGAAGAATCTCAAATTTTTTTTTTGAGCCTTAGATTGTATTTGAGATCAATATCCATTAGGGTATATGCAAATGCATGATTGGATTTCAACAAGTCTTCCTTACCATCTTGTACAAGTATAATTTCAACATCATCACATTCAAAGCTACTAAAATCACAAGAATCCTTACCTTTCATGATGTTTGATGCTTGCACTTCATTTTTTTCTTGTTTCACATCTTCAGTGGGATTGAGTTTTGTTTCCATCTTTGTGTCTTGGTTTCCTCTTTGGTACTCACTTTCCAGCTTAAACCATAGGTATTTGGCTGAAGTGTATTCTCCTACATTCTCTTTGATAGATCTCGAGAGTCCATCCACAAGAAATTTCAAGGAAACGGTGTTGTCCTTCTTGGCATCTTTTTGTGCAGTTGTCTTGGTCTTCTTGTTGGACGGAATGGGTGGATTGATCACAATATCCTAGACACCAAACTTCTTCAGATAAGCTTTCATCTTGCTTCTCCATCCAAAGTAATATGTCACATCAAATACTGGAACTTCATCATTGGAGAATTCTGCTTGTCCTTCCATTGTGTGTCAACGGATCTCCTTCAAGCTAGTAAGGCTTGTATTGAAGGCCTGCTCTGAAACCAATTGTTGGACACAATGGCACACTGAAGGGGGGGTGAATCAGTGTGCTAGCACTTCTAGTAATTTTCACTTCTCAAAACTTAGACAGATTTTATCATTTCACATTAAGCTACATCAACATTCATTAATTGATATGTCATCAACATAAATCATAATAGACACATCACAAGACAAATGTAGTAAAATTTATTTATAATTTCATATGAAATACAATGAATACTTCAATCTTCCAATTATATCAGCACCAACTGACTGAAGAGCACCAACTTCTATTGCAAGGCCCAGCCTGGTTTTCTTAGCACCAACTAAGAAATGTTGAGGTATCCAAACCTCAAATGCAAGACTAGCTTGCAATTGCACACTGATCACTGTCAACAACTTAGTCCACAATCAATCAACTGTTGTAGTTATCTTTGACTCTTGTTCTGTCAAGTCAACTTAATCAATAACTCAATCAACCATCTGCTCACATGCTGCTCATCAAAGGTCTGCTCATATCAATACCATCAATGACCAATTCACCAAGAGATTCTACTTTATAAAATGTAAATCATGTCAAGATATTGTTTCAAGATTGTATGTAGTTATATCATCCAATCACTTCTGCTCTCCAAAATCTGCTCTTAGAAGCTCTTCCCAAATTACACAATCTGTATCTCCTTGTTATTCTAGCCGTCCTTAAAATTCAGACTTATATCAACCAACAAGGATCAGTCCTTAACCTTCGTTGCCTTAGTATAAAGCTCAGAGATTGATTATCCATGAAAATCAGAGTTATAATATTCAACACTTACAGTAAAAATTTCTCCTGTGGCTGCCTTAGTGATACCTCAGTCCTCACAGGTTCCTCAGTGAAGGATATCCGAAATTTCAGATCAAGAAGATGCTTAAAAATGTTGTAGCTACCTCAAAGAAAGAGACCTGAAATCAGAACTGGATGAAGGCTTTAATTTGCTGTGATTTCCTCAGAAGCTTCTCAGCAAACTCGAATTTCCAACTCCTTAAAATCAGACCAAAATCTCTTCTTCACTGCGGCTGCCTCAGGGTAATTCCACCACCGAAAATCAGAGAAAGATTCTTAATTTTTTTTTTGTAAAATGAATGGAATAAAGGTTATAAATATAGGTCAACATGGAGTGTTTTTAGCCAGCCGACCTGTCATATAAATGTATCCCTTTTTATATTTTTTATTTAATAAAAAAAATTCTTCTAAAGCTGAGCCGACTAGTTATATTTTTTATATATCTTTGCAATCAATGTTTTCCATGTCATCATTGTTTAATTACTTCATCATCAAGCAAGAGGAGTAAACCAAATAACATGTGCAAGGATTCCATCAAGTCTTCATGGTCAAAGTTACCAAAAATGATAGCACCGTTATCCAATCAAGCTTGTGGTTTGAATGTCATCAAGCAAAGGCTCCATCTTCTTCATAAATCAAGAACCAACATATAGGCTTCAAAGCATCTTCAAGGGAATCATCAAAAGAAGGACTTTATCATGTATTCCTTGAAGTATGTCATCACCAACAAGGGCATCAAGAACATCACACCAAGTGTAGGGGTCATATGTCCAAGGATGCATGTCATCACAAAGGGGTATATGCCAAGCTCCATCATGTGCAAGGGTGTAAGGACACTTGTAAGGGCATCTCAACCATGTGTAGGGTTCCAAGATCCAAGTCTTTGTCTTTGTCCTAGTCATTCACTGAGTTTGCCATGTCATTGACAACCATCAACAATCACAACCTTTGTCACTAATGGCTTGTCATCAATGACAACCATGCTCAACAGAGTTCAAGGCCAAGACTCAACTATTAAATATCTAGGCATGTATGATGTAAATATTTAATTATGGATTGTGTGGTTGGATTATGATGCCAATTCGAAATGCTATGTAATTATTATGTTGGAAAATAATATAATGGTCGAAGATGGTTGTGTAAAGAACACTAAAGGGGCCATAATTCCAGTAGAGGGAAAGAGGAAAGGGGGGCCTAAGGGAGGTTAAATCCTCTATTTCCAAATGTCAACCTTAGAACTCATCCACTTGTTGCCATTCTCCTTAAATGATCAAATTACTTCATTTTTACTATTTCACCCAATCATTGAATGCATGTGTTAGGTTGGTGGAGGAAGTATTCGCATGTAGTTATGGAAGCATGTGATGAATATACTTCTATGATTGTTGTAAGGGTCCTTTATCCCATGTTCATAAGTTATGGCAACTGTATTTTCCATCATATTCTCATCCTTGGAGTTTGTTGTCCATTTTTTTTCATTATGCCGATGTTTTTTATCAGTAGTTAAGGAGAGTAACAAGAATTCTTCTTTTGTTGTCCATTACCAATTATCAAACTATGCAAACCCATAAATTCAAATTTGGATATAGAGTTGCATTTTTCAGGGAAAATAGATGCTTGTATGTGAACTTAGAGGTTGGGAAAGATAGAGACCTTTATTCATTCAATTATACTACTTTTGTATGCTTAAGAAACTACACATTAAGGCTATAGGGAGTTCTCCAATAACATATATCAGGTTGGTCTCCTTCTATGCACACACTATAAGCACTTGACAAGATGGATGACCCAAGGGAACTGTGAATTGGTGGATGGGATGCATGAGCCCAAAAGGGTGTTGCTTGGGGAAAGTATTGTTGGGGCCAAAGCTATGAAGACTGAGTGAGATCCCTATAGAGCTTTGTATGAGCATTTGGCTAAGCATATATAGTAGAATGGGTTGTGGCTGGGACATAGAAGCCTGTAAGAGTTCCTTTCTCCCTGGTGGCCTCATAGCCCAGCGTAGGGGTGGCCTCTCAGCAAAAATAGTATATGGCTGATAAAGTGCCTACGGTTGGATAGAAAATCACTCTTACACAACTAGTTGCTTGGATCTTCCTTTTGTAAAGACAATTATTCTCTTTGTATTTAAATGTGCAATGATTTTATATTATGTTCGTGATGAATATGATAGTATACGCATGTTGTGTGTGTGTGGATAGAGTTTATTTCTATTGTGTATTTCTATTTATGCATCTGCACATGCATTTCTTTCTTTATGAATTTTGTATTATGCTATGGAGCAAAATTTAGAACCCCATAATTCATAAATATCCCCTTCATTGGTCATATTGATGGATGGCAACGTTACAAAGTGGTATCAGAGCTATTGGTTGCAACATTGAACATGTATGGATCAGAATCTAGTCATAGGCATAAAACAAGAGATGCACATGAAACCCTGATAAGTGTTTTTGTAAAAATCTATGGCTTTAAATTATGATTGGTGTTTTAATGGAGCCCATGAATTGATTTCTACCAACATGTGTAGTTGATTGGATTGAGGAGATTTAGGGAAAAATTTTGATTTCACAAATATATCGGTGAACGAATTCCGGCTTTGTTACAGAGCAAAGAGATTTTAGAAATGAGAAAATTGGGAAATTCGAGATGGACCCCACCCGTTCCATGCGAAGAAGAGTTTGGGGTGCGCCGGAGAGAGGTTTGTGGGTGCAGCAGAGAGAAGTCCGTGGGCATAGCGAGGAAGAGTCCGTGGGGTGTAGCAGAGGAGAGGTTTGCAGGCACAACGAAAAGAATACCACGAGTGTGGCGAAGAGAAGTCCGTGGGCGCGGTGGGAAGATTTCCATAGGTGCAGTGGATTGCGTCAGAATTGTTTTAAGGTTGCAGCGAAGAGAAGTCTGCAGGTGTGACGAATTGCGTAGGAGTTGTTTTAAGGTTGCAGCAGAGAGAAGTCCATGGATGCGGCAAAGTGAAGTCTATGGGAATGGCGGATTGCGTTGGAGTTTTTTTAAGGTTGTAGCAGAGATAAGTCCACAGGCACGGTAGAGAGAAGTCCCACAGGCGAATCAGAGTAAGTTGTTGGCCCACATCCATCAGGGTTGCAAAAGTCGTGTCTCTGTGGAAACATCGCTAAGGCAGGTCCGATGATGTATCGACGATTCGAGTTTAGGGTCCCATTTCGGGGCTTACTTCGATTGATTTGCAAAGATGGTTGATATGAAAATGGCGATAGGGAAGGTCTGATCCAATGACAGTGATGCATAGAAGCTAATAAAAAAAGTTTGGAGCTCAAAAATTGTTTTGGCTATAACAAGAGCAGTGTAGTGCGGAATTTGATGAGAACTAAAGCTTTCGAACCTAAGTTGCCAGGAAAATTGGGGACAGGGATGCCACTTTTTGGAACATGGGACTTGGGTACGTCGGGGTACTGTGTGTATATATATATATGAAATTAAAAATCAAATTATTTTAACTAGTATTCAATTTCAATAAGTGGCATGCAAATTGCTTCAAAGTTTATGAATCATTGATATAAAGTGGAAATTACATATGAACCTTAAGTATACAGTTATAATTTATAAATATGATATCAGATAATCATAAGACATAAACCAAGTGGAAATTCAAATTACTGTTTGCATATTCATATGAATCATGATATATGTCCAATGTCATACATCATAGAGTATACTACAAGTCTACATCCAAAATTCAAAATGCAAAAAACATTGAACAATGGACAATGAACATAAAAAACATAGGTAAGTTGGCTTCATCAAGCCATGTCATCTAGGCCAACTGCATCTATAGCATAACTATCATCATCGCCGCCTCTCTCCAAGTGACAAGTCAAATGTCAAATGAAAATTAGAAATGCGTTGCGAGGGCAGGGCATGTTGTTAAGAGGGTAGGGAGACCCACGTCCACCACTTCCCTCTTCAAAATGGTAATTTTTTTTATAAATTTATATATATATTTTTTAATTTTCAGTCAACAAAGCCTCCTTGGGGCAGGGAAATTTTTAGGGGTGAAATTTCGTCAATTGACTATTTTTTGGGCATTTTTTCAAAAACTAAATTTTCTATTTGGTCATTTTTAGTCTCTAATATTGCCTATATTTACATAAAATATGTTTTTTTTATCATTATTTTCACCAAAATTTACAAGTTTCAAGAGTAAATTATATGTTTCATATTTCATATGCACCTACCAATATATATATATATATTTTCAATCTAAAATAATTGCCTAGAATACTATACTTAGATATACTTTTATAATCCTTAAAAAATAACCTGCCTCAAGGTCACCAAAATCAGGGGGCGGGCCCAAACCAAGCGACGTTTCCAAATTTTTTTCCAAAGGTTTCGGGTACTCAGGGACTTCGACGGGGACTTCAGGAAACATTTGAGAGGTCCCCGACCTGATTTCCTGGATGTGGGGACAGTTCCTGTGAAAGGGACGTGAACCCAGTCCCCGAGGATGGGTACCCCTACAACAGGTTCAAACGCCATCAACAAAGGCCATATAGATGTTAGTGAGTGGCTTGAGCCCATCCTGCTCTGATTTGACAGAAAATTCGAAATAGTGGCTTTTAAATATCATTATCCAGAGACACCGATGAGGGGTCCTGTTTGGGACAAAATTGCTATGGTACGGTTGTGTACCAGGAACACAGATGAATTTGTAAGCTTGGGGCCAAATCTCAAAATGTTTGAAGGTGAGGTGTGAAAGAGGGCCAAAATCCACTATTCCAGAGTACTTTTTAGTGATTTCGAAAAGCTTGGAGGAGGTAAAGGTGACCCTAGATGTCGAAATCATAAATTTGTTGAACTCGACATTTTACCTACTCATAAAAATAGACAACTTCGGTCAAATAAAGTTTTTCAAAAAATGCTTAGTTTTGGGAGTCAATTTTTGCTAAAAATTCGAAGTTTGAAAAAAAGTGCAAAAGTTAGATGTAGTCAATTCCAAAATTTTATAGAAGTTGACTGGAGCATCAGATTGAAGATATGAAAGTTGCTGAGTGATCCTTGCTAGATGTGTTGATAATGCACGATAGAAAAGTTTTTCTAGTTCTCCTAGATTTTTGTTGTATAGGTGGTTGAAGTTGGTCTCCAGAGCTAATTGCACCTGTATAAAATGTGCAAAATTAAGCAAAACCAACAATTTTGGAGGGTTGTAACTTTCATCTTTGAGATCAGAATGAGGCATGAAGATAGGAATTGGAAAGCTTATCCATAGGGGAATGACGGTGAACAATTAGAATATGAAAGGGAGATATAAATTTGCTAAGATCTTAATAGAAAGGCACTTGTAACCTTGATTTGAAAAAAAATGTCAATAGGGGTAGTTTCCAAAATGCATGGAATTTTATTTTGTAAATTTTTAATAATGCAATGAAGCTAATAAATGTGTTTATATCAAGAACAATTAAGGGTCAATATTTAATTTAGTATAATTGGAAATCCTTGGTATCAGTTGGGCCAAGAAGACCAACATAATGGAAGATGCATAGGATCTTTATGAAGCTAAAACAATGTCATGGTAGAGAATATTCAGGTTGAGAATGCAGAGACCGAATCCAATGGTCGAAGAAACCAAGTAACTCCTCTGGACATTGCAGAAACCATGAGGAGCTTAAGAGTGGAATGTAAAGTTGTAGGGTAGATAATGTGAGGTTGATTAGAGCTCAGGAAGAACATGACTAGTTGATGTTTGACGAACAATCTACCAAGAGCGGACTCGAGGCCTGATCTCCTTAGCTTAATGTAAGTCTAGAACAAATAGGACAGAACATAGAATACTTTCCTAGAGCTGATTAGAGATCGAGTAGATAGATGCTTTACCTTTCAAATCATTGATCCTTTCTCCTTGATGTTTGCTCCAAGCTTGATGGTCTTCAGATCTCAGCTGCAAAACCTGTCAAGACAACATAGAACAAAACAAGTAGTAAAATGCACCTAAACAATAATAGATCTAAATAAGCAGTTAAGCAGGAACACTACACAAAACATCATCAATGCAATGAGATTTGGTGGAAAGCATTTATATTACTGTATAAAAGAGAAAGTACATAGAAGGAAGTGATTACAACCAATGACTTAACGTAGAAATCCTTCTTCGATCAAGCCAATGCCAAAGCCTCCAAAGGGATGATGGATCTCTCAAGGGATGAGTAGAGATCTCTCCTAAGCTAATTTCACCAGTGTGTAGATACTATAGACTTCCTCCCTTTGGAATGGGAATGAGCTTCACTTATATAGGACTAAGAGGATAGGATAGGTTGAGATATGGTAGGAGAGAGATAGGGGATCTCACCCAAGGGTTAGGGAACCAAATGCCAACTCCACTAAAGGCTAGGGATAGGGCTCCACATCACTCTCCTTCGATAATGGGCTCGAAGATGCTATTTTATCCAACTAACTGGCATCGTCGCACACTGCATTAGGACAACTTGTGACGTCGCAGGTTGCACAAGGGTGAACTGTGACGACCTTGAAAAGTAGGTCACTTAAGCCCTCCAGTCATGGGAAATTTCAGGGATGTACATATTGAGTCTTAGGGTATAAATATTTAGGTGTAACAGAATGCCCCCCAAATCATGAAGATGTTGAAAATGGACAGGTGAAATGCTTTGACAGAAGGAATGGCAATGGACTTGTCGGACGAAGGATGTTGTTGTAGTACAACTAACTCTAAGTACACAGTCTCACATGACTTACAACATGGCTGCCAACCAATACAATGCAGATCCATGGTAGTAACGACTGACTGAACACAATCATGGCTACTAGACACATGCGTAGATCCATGATGAGATGATAACACAACCACGAGCAATACACAAGTGGATCTGTGTAATATGACTCAAAACAATCTCCATCGCAACCTGGGTAAAACATGACTCCCCAGGGTCTTCAAGCCGAACCCGCAATGATACGAATCTATCCATGTGATTACAAATGCCTTGACGTCGAACATGGTAGAAACCACTTGATTACCGGTCATTGATGTATACCGTTAACAAGCGTGAGGGAAATCACCATTAATGTCAATGATTCCCAAGGTATTACAGTACATATCGTCAAGCGCGAATAAATGAGTTGAAGTCGAATGCTTAATGAAACCTTTCAATTAAGAGTCAATGATATAAACTCATGTTGAAAGTGAGGTAACCTACCATTGAGGCATGCAGGCCCAAGGTACTTGATTGGTTTCTAGATTCAATCATCGGATGATGATTTGAAGTCGACAAGGATGAATCCACCAAAGGAGGGCCATGATGAATCCCCCATCATCGACACGAAACATGACAACAGATGTTTGGAGTAGATCAGATGGTACAGTAACATACAAAACTGACTCAGAGTGACTGACATGGTGGAAGGTGTACTGACTGCAGATAATGAATGGTGAAAGTATTCTTGAACATGGGCATGGCATGACTTGGCAGTATTGACATGATGAGTACGACACCGAATCCTAATGCAACTGATGGTGGAAGTATTCTTTGGATGACCCAAAGGAGTAACATGACTCAGGAAGTAGGCAAAGCTCGAGGACAGACGGATGATCCAAGTGTAGTATGCAAATGCAAATGAGTGCCATGTTCAAGAACGACTAGGTACTGCCATAGATAAATGGTGTAACATCAAAGATTTCCTTTTTCCCCATCATGAACGATGAGTGCCTCATGTGTTTTTTATGAGCTTGATGAGGGTAACCAGATGCTCGGTATAGCTCATCTCATAGATGAGTCCAATCCCAAATGTTTTTCGAACCTGGGAGAGGAGGGGTTCGTCCCATGACGGGCCCTTCAATGTTAGATTTTAATGAGTCCATAGAAGGTAAACTCGATCTTCATTTCATGTTTAGAGAGTCTGGAAAGAACTAAAGAAGACTCCAATGGTCCTTTTTCGTAAAATTAGCCTTGTCGCCCAAAAAAGGGTAAAACAACGCGAGAGAGGACTCTTCCAGTCATGATTGGCTGGAGTATACCTTTTTCGTAAATAGTGCCCCCTGGTTCGAAAAATGGGTAAACTTTCACTAGGAAGATGACCGTTCAAATACTTTAGCAAGCGTGAACGTGACATGTTCGCTTGGCGATCTTTTTGTATTTCAAGAGCCTGAAAAGACCTTAAAGATAGACTCCGGGGGGGTTCCTTTTTTGTAGGAGTTTAATGAGCCCGGAAATGTGATAAATCGTAACTCGGTGACTTATTCTCATGGTTTTAAGAGCACGAGAAAGAAGAAAGAGTAAGCTCGTCATCATTAAATAATTGAAATCTAACAGACGAAAAATAACAACAAAACTATTCAACGGGTTGTTCATACCTAAGATAATTGCTACGATGTGAAAACGGCGCAAATGAAACACTTAACGTCTCCTGCATGCTTGAAAACTAGGTCAAATAGTCAACCGAGCATTCAAATGCAGTAAAAATGATCCAAACTATAGCAAATATCCCATAGAGCATCTAAATTTGAAAAAGAATATTCCCTTTTTGTTTATAAAATACAAAAACGACCAAATATAGTTACCATTGTTATTTGCCAAATTGGGGAGAAGAAAGTGTCAATTGGAGCAGAATTTCATTTGTCGATTGCCGGAGCTACGAGTGACCATTTCACGAACCTTTCAGAGCAAGTAAACCTAAATCTCAGCCAACATCTTTCTAGAGGTTTACAATTTCATTTTTTGTCCATTTTTTTATGTTTTTGGGGTTGATTTGTGAGGGGTTTTTGCACCCTCGGGTCGTCACAGGTCTCCCTTACGGGAACTGCGACGAACCTGGGTTGTCTCAAAACCAGTAAAGGCATCTTGTGAAGATGTCACCCTGTCTGCAAAGATGGGGTACGACGACGGAAACGTCCATCTCATAAATCAAACCCAAGCCACAAGAAAAACTTTTGATGGTTTGGGTGAGCTCTAATGGTGTTTAAATGCTTCCTTTAACAGGTTTGTGGCTGCCAACATGGTTCTAGAATGGCGCGAGTGTGAACATGAGGTGGAAGATGTGCAAGCAACAAATGATCTGCTGTGTGTGGAGGCATTGAGGAACTGTGGGCTATTGAATTTATTCCAGGTCCAGGGCATGAGGGCCCAAGTCCTACTATTGGAGCATATGCTTTGGAGTTGGGATGCATCGCAGTAGTACTTCATGATTGGGGAGCATATACTGACTATAGATGTTGATGACATCTATTTCTTGACAGGATTATCCCGGAGAGGGGATAATGTATCACTCACCAGATCACGAGGGAGTGACCAAACGATAGATGACTTGATTTCCCAACACTGTACTCCACATGCCCGTGCCTCTAGTGGGAAGATTCCCATTAAAGAGGCGCGAGATCGTCCATTCGTGCTATACTCTTCACCATAGTGAGGATAAAAGGGAGACAAGCAGCTCACTTTGCTACGAAGTCCCAAATGTTGTATGCGGAGGACTGTATGTCTCCGAAGGTGTTCAACTTGTGTGAGGGACTCCTCACTAACCTTCGAGCTTAGCTGACCAAGTGTCGACATGGAGATATCAAGCAGTTCGGGTATGGATCGGAAGTGATCTCAATCCTGTTGGAGCGGGTTCCTCTCTTACACCTGCAGGTGACTTTGGATGACAGGGATCCCTGGGATCCACACATGGCCCGATGGACGGAGGTGATGGTCCGCCATGGTGGCAGGGGTCCGATCATCAGATACGGATCCGGATTCTTTACCTGGATGGAAGGCCAACTACTCATGATTGAGGAATATCCGTACAGTGGTACAGATTTCAGGGAGGATCCAGACCTGGTGCTTCCTGAGGGAGCAGAGTGGGGAGAGATCGGAAAGAACAATGACCCTTGTACTTTTTCATTTTGTGTATTTATATAATTTTTTTGGATAGCGCTGATGAGTTAATAACACGTGTGTGCAGATGTGGGTCCTTCATGACCGGTGGGAGTTTCGCTTCTCGTGTGGAGAGGAGAGGCACCACCAGTAGCCCCAGCCATGCATGATGCCATCGTGGAGATGGATGACGTCTATGAGAACCTTACTAGGTTGACATTGGACGTTCCAGATGCAACAGTGCACGAGTTACCGAGGCCCATGCAGAGGTACACAGTTGGTGCGACCTTGTGCTTCAGTGAGCTGCTCCGCAAGGTAGTGAGAGTGGTAGACTGCTTCCACAGTCAGCAGGCAAGAGCTGTGAGACCTAGGGGTGCACGGGCCAGGCATTAGGACTTATGTTATTATGTATGTACTGAGAGATATGTGAGCCTCAGATTTTGTACTACTAAAAGCTATTAGGCTTCATATTTTGTATAGACTCACTGAAAGCCGTCATGCTTCAAATTTTTGTATCAGCACTATTTTATCTTGATTATATATATATATAGACATTTTGGCGGCTTTATACATTTGTGTTTGATATGAGATATTGTTTATGTGTTGCTTATGTGATGAATTATTTACATGTTATGTCTGCTTTTACAATTCATGAATATGCTTATGTGTGTGCAATGTACCAATCTAAGATGAAGTTGGCCATGGAGTCGGCAACTGTGTTCACGTCTTGTGGAATGTGCAGGTACTGAATGGATTTGAAGGACCTTTCTAGAAGACGAACTCGTATGTAGAGACGGAGTAGGGTAGGGTCGTGGATGGCGTAAACCCGGTTAAGGTGAGAGACCACCAGCTGAGAATCCAAGTGGATGACAATGTGGTCCATACCCAAAGAAATAGCGTCGATTAGGGTTCCAATGACTTCCTGATATTCCGCAGCATTGTTGGTTGTGAAGCCTAGACACATTCCTCCTGAGCTGATGAGCTTGCCGGTAGCTGAACAGAGCACCCAGGCTGTCGAAGCAAGGTTGCGGGTATGCCGACTGGTGCCATCCGCGAATCCATAGCAAGTTTCCATTTGCACACGTAGACAGAACATGGTATAAGTAACGAAACAAGACCTAAGCACGCAAAAAATCAAAGCGTCACACCACACAAAACACATGCCATGTACAATATATACAAAATACTTATGCATGAAAGTCTGTGGCATAGTACCTCTTCAGGTAAAGCTCATTACCGGGCTCACCTAAAGATATCCCGTCGTAGTCTTCAAGCTCGTAGGCTCCCTTCTCTAAGACGCGTTTCACTATGTAGGGTCCATGCCACATGGACTCAAACTTTCCTGCCCCTAGCTGATCATGTCTTTGGTCGTATGTAATGACCAAATCACCTTCGTTATAGATGTGAGGTTCTACCGACTTGTCATACTATGCTTTGATGCGTTTCTTATGAGCCTCGTTGGCAAGAGCGGCATCGCGGCGAGTCTCATCGAGTTTAGCTAGGTAGAGGAAGCGTTCTTCCTCAGCAATAGTGTTAGGGAGAAGTTCAACTACGAGTTTGAGGGATGGAATCTCGCACTCAATCGGTAGGACTGCCTCCAATCCATAAACTAATTGGAAGGGGGTAAATCCAGTGGCGGTCTTAACGGAAGTTCGATAAGCCCATAGTGCGGAGAAGAGCATATTATGCCAGTTGGACTTGTGCGTACCCACCATGCGTTGGATCATGGTTTTCAAGACCTTGTTAATGGCCTCTACTTGTCCATTGGATTGGGGTAGTACGGTGTTGAGTTTTCATGGAGAAAACCCAATCTAATGCCTAATTCGTCAACCATGTGGTTCATAAAGTGATAACCATGGTCAGTAACTATAGCTTGAGGAACTCCGAACCGCGCTATAACATGATTAAACATGAAGAGTGCGGCAGCTTTGCCGTCGTTCGTGTATGTAGGCATAGCCTCGGTCCACTTTGTGAAGTAATCCATGGCTACTATGACGTAACCATGCCCCCCGACCAAGGTAGGCTTACAATGCATGAAGTCAATGCCCCATTTAGCAAAGGGGCCAATGGAAATAACTGGGTGTAACGGGGCGGGGTGGGTGCGCTTCTTAGTTTGGAAGTGCTGGCATGGAGGACATTTTTTAACGGCCTCGATACAATCTTTAAAGATAAACGGCCAATAATATCCTGCGCGAAGTATTTTTTGGACTGTAGCCATCCTAGAGAGATGACCGCCACACGCCCCAGCGTGACAGTCATTTAAGACGTGTTCAACCTCTTCATTAGTGAGACAACGTTGAAGAATAGAATCAATACCACGATGGTACAAAGTATCACTAATGATTAGATAATACTTTGCATGGTGGCGTATTCGACGACGGTCATCCCGCGAGAGTTGGGGGCTGAAACATTGGGTTTGAAGATATAAAGTGATATCTCCATGCCACGGATCAGATGTGTTGATGAGGAACAATGATTCGTCCAGAAGAGAATCATTGGGCTCAAAATCGACATCAGCCAGGGGAAGATCACAGATCAACTCAGCAAACACCAAAGACTTTTTAGACTTAGCTTTTTCGAATAGGAGATCAAATTCCTACAGTATCATGATCCAGCATGAATACTTGCCCCCAAACACCTGACGTGTCAAAACGTGGTACATGGGGTTCGAATAGGCAATGATGATGGTGGTGCCAAGAAAGATGTAATGTCAAAAATTTTGGACAGTAATGACTGCCGCGAGAGCAAGCTTCTCGACATGTGAATAGCGAGTTTCGGCGTCAATGATACCCTTATTGGCATAGTATATCACATGTTCCTGGGCGTTGTTGTCTTCTTGAACCAAGACCATGGCGATCGTGGTGGAAGAAGCGACAAGATAAAGGATATAATTCTTGTAGTAATTAGGCAGCTGGAGCACAGGGGCATGCGTGATAGCATGTTTTAAGATTTCAAAAGATTGTTGAGCTTGGTCGTCCCATATGAACGGGACATCCTTCTTCATCAATCTCATGTAACCTTGCGTCTTTTGCGCGAAATTACAGGCAAAATGCCTTAAATAAGTTGCCTTCCCTTGCAAACTTTGAAGTTCCGTGATATCAGTGGGAGGTGGAAGAGAGACAATGGATACTACCTTCAAGGGATCAATATGGATCCCGTTTTTTGAGACTATGAAACCGAGGAGGCGTCCAGACTCGACGCAGGAGATGCAATTATGAGGGTTCAGGCTGATGTTATACCACCTGCATCTAAGGAATACCGTCGTCAGATGATCAATGTGGTACTCGCGTTGCCGTGAATGGGCAGGTAGATCATCCAAGTAAGGTTCCACAAAGTCCTTCACGTCGTGAAAGGCATACAACACGGCCCGCTGGAATGTGGCACCAACATTTTTAAGACCAAAAGGGAGCTTGCGATAAGCAAATGTACCCCAAGGACAGATGAAAGCTATCTTGTGTTGATCAGCTAGGTGGATCTCAATCTGGTTGTAGCCGGAAAAGCCATCCATGAATGAAAAGATGACGCTTCCCGCACAATTGTGGATGATCTAGTCGATAAAGGGAGTCACGTAATTATCCTTAGGACAAGCCTTGTTGAGATCCCGATAATCGACGCAGACACAAATGGTACCTTGCTTCTTAGCTACAAGGACGAAGTTTGAGACCCATTTTGTCAACGGGACATGGTAGATAAAACCATCTTTCAAGAGCTTTTCAATCTCTGCCTTGATTGCCGCAGTCTTTTGGGGGTGCAACGGTTGCAACTTTTGTCGGACTGGTTTGGCATTGGGATAGGTTTGAATTGTGTGTGAAACAATCGCGGGGTCTATCCCGGGCATCTCCTCATAAGTCCAAGCAAACACGTCTCGAAATTGCTTGAACAAGGCCATGAACGTTGTGATTTCTTCAGGGGAACACTTCTGGCCTAAACGAATGTGTTCCACTACACCAGGAGTAATCGATATGTTGACCGAAATGGTAGGATCGATGTTGGCCAAGTTTCCTTCAGAGTCCATTTGACATGTGAGTATCAAGTACTGAGAGCAAGGTTCGACATCCGATGTAAATATGGTGCTAATGCTATTCTCCATAGTATCCAATGAAGGAAGAAAATACGAACAATGATGGAGGTCTTCCCACGGAGGATCATTTGCGCTCATGATTTCCATAATGGACTCATCATAATGAAAAGTCCGCAGTAGAGGATCGGGCAGGGATGATGTCCGATGTAGAGAACATGAGGTGGAGGCTACAACTAAGTGGTCCTCCGAGGCTAACTGGATAGCCTCGTAAATGAGTTCAGCGGGTGAAAGAGGCATAGTGTCTCCAATCAGGTGTGTGGTGGCTTCATCAAGTACAAGCCATTGATCAGTAGAGTTGGGGATAGATGAAATCCGGGAGGAGATCATGTTCACCGTGGCAACATGATTTGGGGGATCCGAGGTTGGAAAAATGCCCATAAGGGGTGAGTCCTTGATGAGGCCAACCCCCACATTCTCATAAGGATGCGAATATTTTCCAAGTAATGGAACATTATCGCTCGGATGAGTAGCGGTGTCAGGTGTACAAAAATCCAGTTGGTAGACAGTAACAATTTGGCCTTGATGAGGGAATTGTACTATGCGGAAGATAGATGATGTGACCGTAGTCATGGCGTAAAACCAATTACGACCAAGCATAATGTTATAATCTAATGCGACAGCGACCACTTCCACGTTAATGGTTGCAGTCTTGCCCCCCAACTCGATTGCTAAATCTTGTAACAACCCATGAGGTTGAAAGCCATGTCCGTCGAATGCTTTCAAGGTGGTAGGAGAACGGTTCAACTCGGGAGAGCCAGTGGCTCTCCAACATGAAATCGACATGACTGAAGTGGAGGCACCTTCGTCCAAAATGGTACGATGGATTGTCTTTGCAGCAATGTTTGTGGAAACTTGAAATGCCAACTGATGGGAAAGCCTTGGTTTAAAGTATTCCAGCCGGAACATAATGGTATTTGAAGAGTCCGGATCAACTGCGCTAATGGCATCGAGGAGAGTCTTGCGCTGGTTAGGACAGTTCTGCAATACCTCAAGTGTCGACATAGCACAAGGTGCTTGTGCTAGGTCCTCTAAAATTTTGTAGTTCTGAGTGGCCCGAGCATTGGGATTGAAAACAAATTTTCTAATCGTGCTCTTGGGCGGATGCAACACTAACTCGAAAGAGGGCTTTTCAATGGTGAGAGAAGCGGGTGGTACGGTGACGTCGGGAATCAAAGTGGAATCTTTTTCAGTATTACTTCCAACGAGTTCCTTCGGCGGGACAGAGTCATACGAACAAGAACGGGTGTTCAAGTTGACGGTCTCACTACGCCTCATGAGAACATGCGTGGTGGAGGATGCTTCTCCTTGGGAAAGAGAGGTGTGTGCGATTAGTTGCTGGTTTTGAGTGGGGAAGGGATCGTTGAGAACTGTGGTAGTAGAGTTTTATTTGAGAAACTTCTGAACTTCGTCTCGGTGGGGAAATTCCTTTGAGAAATGGTCTCCACCACACAACAAACAAGGATACTTTAACTTCCTCTTCTGTTTGGTGTCTTCCTGAGTGGACTTGGGCTCATGTTGGTTAGAAGATTTCTTAGGTTTCCCTTTAGTCTTCTTCTTACCACTGGATTTCTGAGATGAAGCTGATTGCATAGAATTCACCTCTTTGGTGGAGGTAGGAGTGGTGGACTTGGTATTGCTGTTGCTAGCCTGTGGTGGTTATGGGGAAGAACCTTGGGGGTTCAACAAGCCACCAGTTTGAATAGAAGGCTGGGAGGAAAGGGAACTAATGATGCCATCAACTTGTGGTCCCTTGGGTGGTTTCACGGGATTGTACGTAGGGCGAGGTGCGTCAGGAACAATTTCATACAATCTGTTGGATTGAGCATAGACCAAGTCTAAGTAATGGGCACGAGCAATAGATTTTTCCTTAGTGACAGCTCCCCCCATAGCTACGTATCGAGCTAAGACGGGTAAAAGTGACTTTGTAAACCAGTCAGCTAAGAGTTGTTCCAGAACATGAGCCTTAATAAGACGTTGTCTTTGCTGCCATTCATGAATATGATCGGAAATATGAGTGGTAGTGTTCTGGCGAAGGGAGGTCAATAATTCCGTACCAGTCTCATAGCGAATGGGTAATTGGAAGTGGGTCAAAAATGACATAGCAAGAGATCAGAAATCGGGAAAATAATTGGATGGTAATTCAATATACCAATTGGCAGCGAGGCCGGTGAGAGTCTGTTGAAATAACCTAAGACAGATCGATTCGTCCATCAAGGAGTTGGATGAACACCATAAATGGTATGTCATCACATGGTTTTTAGGATCCTCACCAGGCTTTCCATCAAATTTGGGGATATCTGATGGTAACTTAACCAGAATGTGTGGCCAGTTATGCCCATGGAAAATGGGGTCATTTTTCAGATGAGATAGGTCGGGTAAGTCCAAAGTAGCCAAAAAGGGAAGCTGTTGGTTCAGCTGCGAGTACTGATAAGGTATGTATGGACCCGTAGGACCTTGAATCGACTGATTGTAAGGTGTTCCCGGAGGAAACTGACCGTAAGGGGGTGTACCGCTTGGATCATAAGTAGGTCCGCCACCGTAAAAAGGTGGTCCATTACCATAATAAGGTGGCTTGTTACCATAAGATGGGGGCCCGCCTCCACCGCTAGGAGGGGGTGGGCCTGCTCCAAATGGTGGGGGTTTTCCACTACCACCGGGATATGATGGGCCTCCACCGCTTCCGGAATAGGGTGGGACTCCACCACCTCCGCTGGGAGGAGGTGGTGGTCGACTGTCGCCGCCGGAAGGGTAAGGGCCTCCTCCACCACCTCCACCGTAGTAGGGTGGTCCTCCACCACCACCACCAGGATGGGATGGTCCTCCACCACCTCCACCAGAATGGGATGTTCCTCCAACACCACCACTAGGATGGGATGGTCCTCCACCACTTGGGGGGGGTGGTCCTCCACCTCCGCCTGAAGGGGGAGGGCATCCACCTCCGCCGCTAGGGGGGGTGGGCCATGATGGCCGGAATGAGGTGGTCCTCCGACAGAAGGTAGATGTTCGCTTCCTATGGAGTTGTTTGGGGGCCATCCACCTCCAATGGGAGGTGGAGGTGGACCAAATGGGGGTGGAGGGACTGTAGGTGGGGGTCCATGTGTTGGCTGCTTTTTGGACAGACCCGGGTTTTAATGAAGCGCAGCAACAAACACCACTTGGCACACTGGCCCTCTCGGCAACGAGCTACGCAGCAGCTCGAGGTATCACCTGAAGTGGCTATGGGGGGGCTAAGGAATCAGGCTTCCTTAACCTAGGCGATGCGAAGACTGCCATCTTCCTCCTCTCTCTTACGGGAGGATTCCTCGAAGTGGAGCGTCTTATTCTTCCGCAGACCTCTCAGGGTAACAACGCGGGAACTCGCGCTCACCAGCTTAGCCGCGCGGTATCTCCGCTCCGGCACACGAAATGATTACCCTCTCCGTCTGATACACTGTATCATCCCTGCTTGCGCGCCCAGCGCAGTACGCATTCCTCGGCGCCGCGACGATAGGGCTCTTATCGACTCCTCCGATGGTGCGCGAGAATAACTTCTAAGGGAGCTTCAAGGACTTGCTTTCTATACTCATTCATAAAGGCGATGAAACATTCATGTATACACAGATAGTAAGCTAAACATGCAATCACAAAACAACATCATAACAATGAGAATTATGTAGTCCGCCTCCACGGGGAAACCACGTCCACGGGAAGTGTATCTTATATTAATCTCGAATGGAAATTATACAATAATGCTGCGCACACAGCTGCAGCCTTAGATATTTCCAGGAAACTCCACGCACACAGCTGGGAGCCCTTCTCTAGATCTAGTCTCTTCTCCTACAGAGATTACAATGGTTCAGACGTCGACTCAGACTGTCTGCAACTCAGGGATTAGATTCACAGCTATCCAGTTCTAACTCTTGTCTTCTAACAACACAATAGAAAAGAATCAACAACCAACCAACCCTTCTCTCTTATCAATTATACATATATATAGGTGGCCATGAGGGTCGCACCTTTACAAAACTGTGGGCCTTTCCCAGCAGTATTCCCCAAAAACCCTAACCGCGTACTTGGCTAGGTGTATTGTAGGCGTCGCTTGCAGTCACGTCGCCGCTTCCTGCAAGCTCCGCGAATTCTGGCGTAGATTGCGGGTATGGGCGTCGCTTCATCATTCACTGCTCTTTTTCCTTCGCCTTCAATGCTTTGGTCCGTTGCTCTTCCTTGGTTAGAGAAACCATAACTTCTGTACTTAGCTTTAATGAGGGTAGCTGATCCCTCTACTCCGTTTCTTCATTTATTGCAGTAGCTGAGCTTTCTACTCGGTGACATTCATTCTCCTTTGACGTGTGCGCGCGAGCTCCGCGATTTTCGGTCCGTCATCTGTGCTGAGCTCGTCCATCTGGCACCGTACTGTGCACTTATTCACTTCTGCCCAAAAATTGGTGCTTATTCAAAATTAGCACTTTCCCTTCAACACTTGTGCTTTTTCCTCAAAATTTGCAGCTTTACCATAGCTGCGGCCTAGGCTCCAACACCATGTTGTAAAACATTTTGCTGTCCCCATAGAGTGTATGAATTTCCGGGGTAGGGTACCCTGTAGAGTGTGTTTCTGGGATTGAGTTGTCCCAACATAGGGTTAAGATAACCTGGATACGCTTGAATCCATGGTGGTTGAATTACCTTGGATGGTCCCCCAACATAGGATAATCCCGTAGTGGAAGGTCCAGTAGGTAAGGAATTTCCAATGGAAGGACTGATGGGAACTCCTCCTCCAATATTATGGTTAAGAGACGAGGGTTACCCCCACCAACAACTTGTTTACCACTAGGTAAAGGTTGACCCAACATGGGTTGTTGATTTCTACCATAGGATTAATGTTACCGGTAAGGAAGGTAGGGGGTAAAGAGTATCCTCCCTGCGAGTTTTGAAGTGGGGAAGGAATGGGTAATGTAACCGTGGTAGTAACAGGTGTGTTGGACTGTTTTCCTTCAACAGGTTGGATTGTTGGAGGTATAGAACTGGTCTCTTGTCTAGGAGGTATATGCCCAGGAAATAATGGTTGACTAGATTCAGAAGTGGTCACGTGTTGTGTGGATGATTCCAGTGAATCATAAGATAAAACACGACTTGGGAGTGGTTGATAAGAATGTAACATTAGGTCTTCTACCCTTCGTGAAAGACTCTGTCTTCGAATTTCATCACCCCTGGTATGTAATCGTTCCAAATGATCACGAATGGGTCCGAAGAGTTCTTCAGGAATAGGCCAATTGGGTGGGGATGCAATGGAAAAATGGGCCACTGGGTGGACTAGAGATGTTGTCCAATAAGCAGCTGAAGGACCAATAGCTGCTGCAGGGTCATCCTGGGATGGGGTGGATTTAACCATTCCACTGATCTAGGTTCTCCCAGAAAAAACGGGAGGTAAGTCTTGTGGAGTAGAAGTTTGTGCCTCTTCACCCTGCGGGGGGTGGGAGGCAGGTGAATCTAGAGGAAACATATGTGCTCCAATATTCAAAGTAGGGTTTTCTATTTCAGTTGACACGATCGTGGCTTGTGGGTCCATCCTTACCTTTGAAATTACCTCCTGGTTAAGGGAATATTCAGGCGGTAAGTTATGAATCCTACGGGACCTTCTCCAAGGAAAGTCAGCCAAAGTGACTAAAAAAAAAGTTTCTCCTAGAGAAAGCTAAACAAAATAAAAGCAATCCAGAAAAATCCTACACAAAATAAGGTCGCAAGAAAACTTATGTGATAGGAGTGGATTCAAAAGTATGGAACCTCACAGGATTATCAAGGCTTCGCAAATCGCTATATACCGCAGGGTCCAACAGTAAAACGTGACAAGGAGGATTGGGACCATACCCTTGCCTGAATAGCCGACTACCTGGATAGTATATGCGTAGTAATATCCCCGAGTGCTGTTCTCGGTGTATTGCTCTGCCAAGACGGCCAAATGGTTAACTCAATTGGTTTTAGGAATCCTAATGGTGTCTCCCGATATACGCAAGGTATGTGGGAGCTCAAATCCGTAGTGGTGCTGTCTAATGCACAACCGTATGGAACGAGACCTTCTTATATACTACCGAGTACGTGAAACACCTTTCTATATATGCTAAGTACGTGAAACACCTTTCAATATACACCAAGTACACGAAGTACTTGGTGGGTACGTGAAAGAGCTTCGATATACCTGGTTGGTATGTGTCATGTCCCAAATTTGTAATTGGGTCACAATGGCCTAATCACATTGGCCATATTCATTAGAGTTTGTAAAATTGATGTTAAAGGTCAAATAATTGCCAAGGAGTAAAATTACTAGTTTCCTAGGTTTGGGGTGGAAGCTTTGGGATTTGGAATAATAGGGATAATAAATGATGTTTGAACATTAGAGTGGCATAAATATTTAATAAAGGATCTAAATAAATATATACAAGTGAAAATCAAAGTGGAATTTGATCATGAAGACACATGGAGGAAGTGGGACCCACATATGGCTAGATTTCCCCACTACATTTGGCATCATTCTCTCACCAATTCGAATTCAAGGTGAATGGTAACATACTTGGGGGAGTCAAAAAGGTATTATTCATGGCATGACTCATCCAAGGTCGAAATATAGAGGAAGAGTAACTCCCATGGAAGAGGAAGAGGTAATTTGGAGCTAG
This sequence comes from Larix kaempferi, assembly GCA_027924585.1. Classification (NCBI taxonomy): domain Eukaryota; kingdom Viridiplantae; phylum Streptophyta; class Pinopsida; order Pinales; family Pinaceae; genus Larix; species Larix kaempferi. The sequence goes on along the minus strand of BSBM01001229.1, from coordinate 36,947,550 downwards.
TGAGACACTTGGGCTAGATTCTCTAGCTCTATGACAACAATGATGAAGATGTTATGACACCTATGACACAAATCAGACCTGAAGGCTGACATATGACATATATGACATGTCAAGGCTAAAAATAGACTCCAAGAGGGCACTCAAGGGTGTTAGGGCAGCTAAGATGCTTCCACATGTGATTTGGTGGAAGTGGGAGACTAGGAATTGTTGTACAAGTGGCGTTCTTTGGAATCTCTTGCCAACTTGAGTTGGCATGAGTCTCTTGGAAGGAATTCGACCCATGGATGCCATTAGAACTTTATAAATTTCAATAACAAAGAATGAAAGTAGCTTTTGATCATTTGTAGAATTTGCAATTGCATTTGTGAAGAGGGAGAGCTAGTGGATGACTAGTTTCTTGCCTTAGCCAATTTCGAGGGTGAAAGATTCCCATCCAAGTTGGTAATTGGAAAGGCCATTCAGAACTTTCATTTGGAGCTTTAATGGATTCTTTATTTGCAGGTGTAAGCTACAGGGAAGCTCATGGTTTCTTCTATTGCAGCTCACTCCTTCAACCATTTCCAGTTTTGATGGCATATTCTTGATCCTTGAGGGAGGGCGTTTTTGGTGAGCTATTGTACTCTTTGGGGAAGATTTTAATGCCCCATTGCTTTTGTAATATGAATTAAATACTCTTTTATTCATCTCCAAAAAGTTTCAGGTCGAAATTCCAAGTATAAATGTATAAATCTCATTTTTAATGGAAGAACAATGCCATTTCCCCACTACCTTGTTGTGAGCCAATGTATTGATGATGATTTCGAATGAATGGATGATTCTATGATATATTTGTGATCAATATACTGCCATGTATGTCTTCTACAAGTTTCACGTATTGTACTTGAGCATTTGAAGCATTTTTACTCAGTTTAGTTGTATTGGGAGGCGAAATAGTGCCATTTCCCCAAGGGCCGACTTGGGGATTTTTGCAGTTGAATGGGAGAGGGTGAGAACAGTTGTAATAATACATTAATGGTGCATATGAGAATTTAATAAAATACTTAACACATTACATACCTCTGTTCATAAATCTGAGTGGGTTTGGAGGCATTTGGGAAGCCATTTTCAGTACTTACCCCAGGGGGATTTGAACCCCAAATTACTAGTAAAATTGCATAATTGGTCCAAAATCTTAAGAGAGTTTTCAGAGGTCTTTTGGTGTACATATGTCATCCATAAACATCATATTCAAGTTCTAATATCATTCATACACCTTCCTTGAAGATTTGAATGCATTTGGAGTCAATTTGAGACCTAGAGACCAATACTAGTCAAAGGAAAATCACTAGTAAAGTTACCTACATTGATCAGAATTGAAAGAGGATTTGCAGAAGTATTTTAAAATTCCAAAGGAATCCTTGAAACACATATTTATGTTATAATATCATTCATATACCTTCTCAGAATATTTGGGATCATTTGGGGCAAATTTGGGACCTAGAGATCAAAACTAGTCAAATGTCTAACTAGGGAAAAAAGTGAAAAATTGCCATTTTAATAAAATTCCTAACAAGGGACATTACAGTATGTGAAAGAGCTTCAATATACCGATAAGTATGTGGAAGACTACAATACCCCCAAAATACAGTGCTGGAAAGTATCGATAGCTTCCACATTTTACGACGCCGGAACATGTCTCTAACTTAACATACAAGTTACTAAAATTTTTACCCTAGTTCTACCGTTAATTTTATCTAGACGGTTAGGTGAATGCATGAGGTGAGTACATAAATGTAAACATAATGTAGGCCCTAAATACATGCAAAAATGTAATTTTCTTTTGATGAAATCTATATATGGGAGGGAGAAATTTCTTCCCAAGTGATTTTACCAAAGCAACACAATGCAACACAATCCCAAAATCTACCAAATTTGATAAAAAATACTCTTTTCGCTTTTTCCGTTTTTCCAAGCAAAACTCAAAAAATCAACAAGCATGACAACCAAATCCAAACATTTTCTTTTGTTTTTTCGAATAAAAAATTTAAGAGATGAAAAGAGAGAAATTTCCTATCTAGAGCACTCTAACTTTTCAATTTCACTATAATGGCTTAAAAACATAAAAAATCAAGAATGCATACAACTTCTCCAAACATGGAATCACTTTTGTAAAAACCTAATCTCACTCGAATTTTTCAAGAAAATGAATGATTCATAATTCTCGAAAAGCACAAATGATTAATGTTTTCTCTCAAACTTTTCCAAAAGATTAATGAATGATGATTTCCAATGCATGAAGCAATTCCTACAATAATTTTCAAATGTTCTTGAAAACAATAAAAATGACGCACTTTTAATTTTCCAATGATATGCCAAGATTATAATCTGATAACAATGATATTTTTAAGCACAAGAACTGAAAAAGAAAGTTGATTTGCAGCACTCTAAACATTCAGGAAATTCTTGGAAAATGACAAGCACTCATATGGACTGAAAACACTTCAAAACACTCAAAACATTCAATTAAACAATTGAAAAGCACACAAGGCTAAATGACAAGTGTAAAAAAGGAGTTTCAGATCAGATCAGATCCAATGCAAAGATCATATCAGGTGAGGAGAGGAGGGAAAACAAGGTCAAGTGGATGAAGATGGGGAAAACCAAAGTGTCCACCACTACCAAACTGAAACTTGTTGAAATGGGACCCAATACAAATCCACACGAAAACGAAACACTTCCAACACACAAATCAAAAATAAATCTTTGACTGGATCTTGCAGCATAGAGGGGGTCTGCACACCAAATCAAAACTCAAATAAAAAAATGGAAGGGGGATGCCCTTATACCAATTCTAACAGATCAACGCAGTCTGTGTGCATACACAGAGCGACCGCCGCAGGTCACTAGTGTGGGAATTGCGACGATGTCGCAGGACACTAGTGGATAGGTTGCGACGACAGGCCAAAAGACAGAGAACAAAGGTCAAATCAATGCTCTGGTTGCATTGCCCAGGTGCGACGACTGAGATCCAAAATCTAGGATCAATAGATCTCCAAGAAATGAGCAATAAAATGGCTTAAAGATAGTGAGTATAGATTCATAGGAGGACTACAGACTCTTCAAAGTGAAGATCTGATGGTGAAAAAGACTTAGGAGGAAGCTTAGATGGCTTGCAAAAGAAATCAACTGAAAATGGAATTCAAATTGAAAACTAAAACAAAATACTTCCCCAGTATGGTCGCCATATTTGTTTGATGAACAATCTACAAATAGCGGACTCGAGGCCTGATCTCCCTAGCTTAATGTAAGTCTAGAACAAATAGGACAGAACATAGAATACTTGCCTAGATATGATTAGAGATTGAGTAGATAGATGCTTTACCTTTCAGATTGCTGATCATTTCTCCTTGATGTTTTCTCCAAGCTTGATGGTCTTCAGATCTCAACTGAAAAACCTGTCAAGACAACACAGAACAAAACAAGTAGTAAAATGCACCTAAACAATAATAGATCTAAGTAAGCAGTTAAGTAGGCCAACTACACAAAACATCATCAATGCAATGAGATTTGGTGGAAAGCATTTATATTACAGTATAAAAGGGAAAGTACATAGAAGGAAGTGGTTACAACCAATGACTTGACATAGAAATCCTTCTTCGATCAAGCCAATGCCAAAGCCTCCAAAGGGATGATGGATCTCTCAAGGGATGAGTAGAGATCTCTCCTAAGCTAATTTCACCAGCGTGTAGATACTATAGATTTCCTCCCTTTGGAATGGGAATGAGCTTCACTTATATAGGACTAAGAGGATATGATAGGTTGAGATAGGGTAGGACAGAGATAGGGGATCTCACCTAAGGGTTAGGGAACCGAATGCCAGCTCCCCTAAAGGATAGGGATAGGGCTCCACATCACTCTCCTTCGAGAATGGGCTCGAAGATGCTCTTTTATCCAACTAACTAACATCATCGCAGGCTGCATTAGGACAACCTGCGACGTCGCAGGTTGCACAAGGGTGAACTGTGACTACCTTGAAAAGTAGGTCAGTTAAGCCCTCCAGTCATGGGAAACTTCAAGGATGTACATACTGAGTCTCAGGGTAGCAATATTTAGGTGTAACAGTTGAATGCAGCTATGATCTAAAGCTTCACAGACATTCAGAGGAATATTAGTCCTAGTAAGCAATGAAGACTCCATTGATGAATCAAGACCGCCATCCCTCATAAATAAGAGGAAAAAGCCTATTAAGGACAACTCGCATGGAGAATTTTGGAAGGCCAAACCTCCTACTTTTGATGGTGAAGCTAAATCAAATCAAGGAGCTGAGGCTTGGCTTCTTGAGATGAAGAAGTATTTCTAATTCCAAGACTACTTTGAGAAAATGAAAGCTAGGGTGGCCATATTTAATATGAATGGAAGAACATCTATATGTGGGATCACCTTAAGTAAGTGAAGAAGATCAATCAAAGGATAATTGTTTGGACAAAATTCAATAATTAATTCAAGCAAAAGTATCTCTCTGATAGGTACTATGATGAAAAAATCAAAGAGTTCCATGAATTGAGATTGGAGCAAATGACCATGGAGGAGTATGCCAATAAATTCTTGGAGTTTTTGAGATATGTCAAATATATTAGGGATGATAAAGTCAAAATTCAACTTTTTCTTAGTTGATTACCTTAGTCCTACAAGGATCAAATTGAGTTTGATGAACCTCAAACTCTAGATGAAACCATAAGGAAGGTTAAGTACTATTATGAGCAAAGTAAAAGTAGACTAGAATTCCATAAGGAATGGAAATACAAGAAGGAAAAGTTTGATCAAAGAAAGAAGGGGATCAAGCTACCTTACCTCATTTCAATAATCAACAAAGGAAGTCACCACATGGTGAGACGAATCCAACTAAGATGATGGGAGATAGGGAAAGATAGAAAAAATATCAAAGAGAGCTAAGGGATCCATTTCAGTGTTGGGGTGTGGAGATTACCACTGTTGCACTAAATTGCAAGTAGTCAGTGCTCCCCGGTGTATCGTGAAAAGGGACTAATCGCCTCTCGTGGATCCTTGAAATCTGGTGGTGGTGAGTTTATCAATCACCTGCGGGTTTTGGTGTAATGGCAGCCGTACTACCAACAATTGGTATAAGAATTAGAGGTCACGAGTTCGATACACACTTAGCTCACGCTGAGGGGGAGATTGTTGCATGAAATTGCAAGTAGTCAGCGCTCCCCGGTGTATCGTGAAAAGGGACTAATCGCCTCTCGTGGATCCTTGAAATCTGATGGTGGTGAGTTTACCAATCACCTGCGGGTTTTGGTGTAACGGCAGCCGTACTACCAACAACCACATGCTTAGGAATTTTCCACATTGGAATGGGAGTGCCAAGTAAATTCACAACATAAAAGAGGCTGAAACTATGGGTCAAGTGGTGAGGAATGTCTCTAGAATATATGCAACACAAGATGACTGCCAAGAAGATCATCAATCCGTTGTGGTTGAGGTTAAAGGTAAGATTTCTAAGCAATCTATTTCTATTTTGATTGTTCTTGACTTTACTCGTTGTTATATCACCCCTCAAAATTGTTGATAATTGTGCTTTTAATAAAACAAAGCATAGTAAATCATGGTTGGTTCAACTAGCCACTGGAACCAAGAGGAAAGTTAGTGAGATGGTGGAAAAATGTCCATTGGAAATGGATGGACTCTTCACATGGGAAAATCTAAATATTTTGCCACTTGGTTACTATGATGTTTTCATTGGAATCTGGTTGGAAATGCACAAGTTAAACTTGATTGCTACAACAAGACCTTTGAATGCATTCATGAAGAAGGAAACCTAAGGGTAGTAAGGGTCATTCCAAAGGTAATTTCTATTAGTAAAATTTCATCCTTGCATCTAAATAAGTTATCTAGAAAATGATGCCAATTGTAAGCAACCCATGTATAGAGTATAGTATAAAATGAAGTTATGAAGTTGGAAGATTATCAAGTCTTGTAAGAATTCAGGGATGTGTTTTATGTTGAAGTTACATGACTCCCTCCAAAGAGGGACATTGATTTCACATTGATCTTGTCTCGGGAGATGCACCGGTGTCTAAGACACCTTGCATAATGAGTACATCGTAATTACTAGAGCGGGAAATGAAAATGCAAGAGTTGTTGGAAAAGAAATGTATTATGCCAAGTGTTTCTCCATGCGAAGCACCCATGCTATTTGTGAAGAATAAATATGGCACATTCAAGATGTGTATTTATTACAGGACGCTGAACAAAGTTACAGTGAAGAACAAATACCCTTTGCCTCAAATTGTTGATATCTTTGATCAAATGAGAGGGGAAAAAGTATTCTCAAAGATTGATTTGAGGCGTGGGTACCATCAATTCCGAATTAAAGAGGAAGACATCCATAAGACAATGTTCAGAATGCGATATGGGAATTATGACTTTTTAGTTGTAGCTTTTGGTCTCACTAATGAATCGGTTATTTTCATGTGCCTCGTGAGTAGAGTGTTCAACTAATATTTTGATAAATTTGTTTTGGTATTTTTAGATGACTTTATTATTTATTCTAAGAATGAAGAGGAACATGAAAAACATTTGAGAATGGATTTGTAAGTGCTAAGAAAGCACCAACTATATGCAAAGCTAAGTAAATGTGATTTATATTAAAAACATTACTATTTGGGTCACATTATTTAAGATAAAGGAATATATGTGGATTCTGAAAAGATTGAAGCCATCATGAAGTGTCCAACTCCAAGGAATGTGACATATGTGATATTTTTATGGGACTTGCTAGTTATTACGTGAGATTCATTGAGAGATTATCCAAAGGTGCACACTCCATTACCTCTCCGCAAAAGAAGGAAATGAAATTTGAATGGACACTGGAATGCGAAAGAAGATTCCAACTGTTGAAGAAGCTTATCAGAAGTGTCCCAATTCTAAAAATTGCAGACTCAGAAAATGATTTCGTGGTGTGTACCGATACATGTATATAGGGAATCAAAGGAGTTCTCATACAAGAAAATCATGTGGTACCTTATGAGTTGAGGAAGTTAAAAGAGCATGAAAAGAATTATGCTACCCATGATTAATAACCCATTTCCATAGTGCATGCATTAAAAATTTGGAGACATTTTTTAATGGACAGGAAATCCAACCTGAGAACAGACCATTGTAGTCTGAAATATTTATTTGAGCAACCAACATTAAATGCTAGGTAAGCTAGATGGTCGGAGTTTTTATGTGAATTTGATTTTGAAATCAAACACATAAAAGTGAAAGAAAATAAAGTGGTTGATGCATTCAACAGAAAAGTGTATGCAATGCATGTGGAAAACATCAGCAATTGCCAATCGGATTTGAGACAACAGATTCTTGAATCTCTTATTGGAGATGAGCAATATGTGCAAATAAAAGAAAACTTACAGCAGCAGAATTTATAAAAGATGTATAAAGGTTAGCATATGATAGATAGCGGAATTCTTATTTATAAAAATAGAATGTATATTCCAAATGTGGCAGATTTGAGGAGAATTGTTATGGATGAAATCCATAAAATGCCATATTCCGGTCATGGATGATAGTAGAAAACAATTGCTACAGCCAAGAAGCAATATTTTTGGTCTGGCATGAAGAAAAATATCGTTGAGTACATTTCTAAATGTATGAAATGTCAGCAAGTGAAAGTTGAGCATCAACATCCAACAGGTTTATTTTTACCATCGCCAATTCCAGAATTGAAATGGGAAGTGATTTCCATGGATTTTATTAGGTTTTCCAATGATAATGAGATAACATGGCTCGATCATGATAGTGGTGTACAAGTTAACAAAGACAACACATTTCATACTAGTTAAGTCCACTACAAAATAGATTCCATTGCCAAGATTTTCATGAAGGAAATCTTCAGGTTGCATGGGTTGCCTAAGGAAATAATTTCAGATAGAAATACCAAGTTAAATTCTAATTTTTGGAAAATTTTGTTTGTATATTTGGGCACATAGTTGAATTTTAACACTGCATACCATCAACAAATAGATGGGAAAACCAAAATATTAAATCAAGTTCTTGAAGATATGCTTCACATGTATGTGATGGACAAACTATCCAAGTGGGAAGATTATCTACATTTGGTACAGTTTGCATATAACAATGAGCAACAAGCATCATTGGGAATGAGTCGATTTGAGGCTTTATATGGAAGAAGGTGTTGGACACCAGTGACTTGGGGTAATCCAGTGAACATAATTGTACTTGGGCTACAATTGCTCAAGGAGATGGAACAAGAGGTTGCAAGAATTAGACAGAATTTAAAAGCAACACAAGATAGACATAAAAGCTATGCCGATAAGAACAAAGTGCATAGGGAGTTTCGTGTTGGGAATCATGTTTAACTCGGAGTGAGGCTAAGGAAAAGTTCTTTGAAACTTGGAAGTTGTGCCAAGACGTCACCAATATATTGTGGGCCATTTGAATTGATTAAGAGGATAGGACCACTTGCATATAGAATTGCATTGTGTGCTAACACTAGATCTCATAATGTTTTTCATGTTTCATTTCTTAAGGAATATGTACATGATCCTATGCATGTAATTGATTGGGATGTTATTCAGGTGGAAGTTGAGGTAGAGTTCCAAACAAATCCATTAGGCATCCTCGATAGGAAGGTAACATTGCTTCGGAACCGAGCCATCAAATAGGTAAAGGTGCAATGGAAGCACTTTGGTCCCGATGAGACTGCATGGTAGTTGGAGGATGCCATCAAAGAGACATATTCATTTTTGTTTTGATTTTGAGAAAACATCGAAGATGATTTTATTCCAAGGAGAAGGAGATTGTAATAACTACGATTTTGACTTGGAATATATTAAATCAAATCATGCAAATGATGTAAATATGCTAGTAGTGATTCTTAGTGCGAAGCTCAAGGCCAAGGCTTGACTAGTGAATATATTGGCAAGTATAATTTAAATATTTAAGTGTGTATTGTGTGGTTTTTTTATCATACCAATTCGAAATGCTACGCAAATATTATGTTGGAAAATAATATAATGGTCCAAGATGGTTTTGTAAAGAGCACTAGAGGGGATATGATTCCACTAGAGGGGAAGAAGAAATGGGGGCCTATGGGAGATTAAGTCCTCTATTTCCAAATGTCAACCTTAGAACCCATCAATTTGCTGTCATTATCCTTAAATGAACCAATTACTTTGTTTTTACTATTTCAACCAATCATTGAATGCATGTGTGAGGTTGGTGGAGAAAGTCTTATCATGTAGTTATGGAAGCATGGGATGGATCTACTTCTATGACTATTGTAAGAGTCCTCTATACCATGTTCATAATTTATGTCAATTGTCTTTTCCACCATTCTCTCATCTTTGAAATCTATTGTCGATTTTTTTCATTATGCAATTTTTTTTTACTAGTAGTTGGGGAGACTAACCAAAGTTCTTCTTTTTCTATCCATTACCAATTACCAACTGTGCAAACCCAGAGATTCGAATTTGGAGATGAGCTGCATTTTTTAATAGAAAAAAAGATGGTTATAGGTGAGATTAGAGGTTGGGAAAGCTAGGGACCTTTACCCATTTCGTTCTGCTATGCTTGAGAAGCCATGAATTAAGGCTACAAGTGGTTCTCCAACAACATATTCCAGGTTGGTCTCCTTCTATGCACACTTTGGAAGAACCTGTCCAGATGGATCTCCCACAAGAGTTGTGGATTGGTGAAGGGAATTCCTAAGCCCAGAAGGGTGTTTTTTAGGGAAAGTATTATTGGGGACAAGGCTGTGAGGGATGAGTGGGATCCCTGTAGAGATTTGTATGCAAATTTGGCTAAGCATAGAGAGTAGAATGGGTTATGGGAAGAGACATAGAAGCCTGTAGGAGTTCCCTTCACCTTGGTGGCCTTATATCCCAACTTGGTGGTAGCCTCATAGCCCAATTTGGTGGTGGCCTCTCAGCTGAAAGAGTATATGATGGACAGAGTGTCTACGGTTGGGTGGAAAATCGCTCTTACATAGCCTATTGCTTGAATCTTCTTTGTTTAAAGATAAGTATTTTAATTGTATTTGAATGTGAAATAATTATATTATTTATGTGATGAATATGCTAGTATACACATGATGTGTGTGTGGGTAGAGTTTATTTCCGTTGTGTATGCATCTTCATGTAGAACACATTGAGATATTGAGGGGGGGTGAATCAATCTCTTACCATTTTTCTTTTTCACTTCTCTAACACTTGGTTAATCATTAACTAAATCAAATTTTCAAATGAACAATCTAATCATATGTATCAAAACACCATCAACCAGGAGTACACAAAATATATATGGAATAAATCAATAAGATATATTGATAAAAACCATATTCAAGTACATCAAATGAGGAGACTACAATCTCCCAAAAGATCTCAGATACAAATGAGATGTGAAGTCTCCAACCTTCAATTTCAAGCTTCTACTTGAGATAGTCTTCAATCTATGATTGGAAAGACATCAATCTTCCAAGTATTCTTAGATCCAATTGAGATGTGAAGGCTCCAACCTTATTCAAGGAATGTAATAGGTTCTTCCTGTTCAACAAATCTCAATTCTTCTTATGTTCGACATTCTTCATTCAACATTCTCTCTTTCTTATTTTAATTGTACTTAGTCTTCCTCTTCTTCAATCTATTGTTGACTTCTTAATCAAAAACCTCTTCGCATTTATCAATCGAACCACTTCAACTTCAAGTCTGTAATGACTTCAATCTAAGTTCCAAACTCAATCACACTATCCTTCGTTCAAGATGCCTTATCCTTTTTAATTCAAAAATCCAAAATCAGTCACATATAAGGCTGTTGTGGTTCCCGGTTGTATTAACACGAGTCATTGTTCTTCTCCTTGATTATGTGGTCTACAAGTCTATCCTCCCCAATCCATAGTTCACCTTGAAAACCCAGTCATATCAAAGACATAATGGCCTTAGACTAACACTTTAATCCTAAATCACTTCTGATCTGCAATACGACTTTCTAACCCATACTTTATGAGTATTTCAAGCCTGGTTTGTATTCTTTATATCATCAACAGTCTCTCGTCTTCAACACTTATGCTTAGTTCACTAGCCATGCGATTTTGCACAAGAATCACAAGAAAAACCTAGATCAAATCATCCTTGGCCAGAATTCTTCATGGTCTACTCCTCAAACATGCTACTTTCATTCTGTTATTCTTCTCCTACCAATTGTTTCCTCAGAGCACAACTATCCCCACGAATTCAGATCTCTCACTCTTACTCCTCGAGAAGCTTGTTTGTTTGACCAATTCCTTGAGTTCACCCCATCAAATCTTACATTTGTTTCTCCCAAATGAGGCGCACATCTTTCTTATTTATACATGTTAATGCCTCAAAAATAGGCCCGATGTATCATCTTTTAGTTGGAGCTAGCTTGCACTTCAAATTATTTATCCTTTGGGGGTGACATGACATGACTTTTAACTTGTCCTTAAAACAATATTTACATATTAAACAACCTTTCTAAGAGATTACAATATGGGTTATAATGCCACTCAAAGAGGGATACAAATCTCATCACATAAATACAAAAGGGGTTGCTTGCTTGTTTACACTTTCATGTTTCAAGGAATTCTTTACATCATAAGGGATTGAATGCCTAATTATTGGGCTTCATATGCACCATTGTCTTCTTAAAAATAGGGGCTTCAACCTTACTCCTATAAGATCTTTCAAGACTTCTCCAATGCTTCAAGAGGGGATCAAATATATCTTACAAAGTGCCTCTCTTAAGACATTAGTTTTGCTATGTTTTAAGGCATCTTTAGACATCAAATTTGAACCAAATGTTTATGACATTTCATATTCGGATTAGGATTCTTGATGATCCTAGACATATACGTTCTAAGATGTTCGCCAAGCTGTTGTAGCAAACCAACCTATTCAAACTTTTCACAAGGTTTCATGGTTGTAGGTCCTTTTCCGAATACAATAAGTCTGACCAGAGAATCTTCCATTTTATAGGTCTACCTTATCTTCATCAACACTACAAGGGCTTCATGACTTCATCAACAATCAATTATTCAATCAAATTCACACAAACATCAAGCAAGCCTTTGTCATTAATGACTATCGACATCAATGACAAAATCTTGTCAACACTGCACACGCATTTCATTCTTTATGAATTTTGTATAAATTCCATGGGGCAAAATTTAGAACCCCATAATTTGTAAATCTCCCCTCCATTGATCGGATTGATGGATGGATACGATACCACACCCCATATCACATGAAGCACCCCCAAGCATGGTGTAAAAATTTTCAGAGTAACCTTTAAAGTTAAAATTCCCCCTTTATGAGGAATGCATTTTCACAAGCACGGGTCTTCTCCCTTTGCAATTCGAGCAAACAAGTATCCATGCAAGCAACCAAGTGTTACCATGCCATCTAGGGCTCAACACCATCCTCCAAGATTCCCAATGCTCCTACAAGGCGATTCGTCCTCCTAAGGAAGAAACCACCATCGATGTGTTGGCTAGATGAAGTTGTTACCAAGCTCCATAGACCTACAATGCTCAAATAATACCACATAAGCATCAACAAAAGACATCAATTAGTGAGCAAGTCAACTCCTATGTGTATGTTCATCATGGTACAAGAAAGGGTCATTCTTATACCATGTACCCCACAACACATGAAGCACCCCCAAGCATGGTGTAAACACCTTCAAAGTAACCTTGAAAGTTAACATTCCCCTTTATGAGGAAAATGTTTTCACAATCACCTGTCTTCTCCCTTTGCAACTCAAAAAAACTTCTCACTCTTGTAAATTTGAACATTAGAGCAAATTTGGGGTCTACAATGGGCCTCCCAAGGAAAATAATAAAATAATAGTTAAAATAAAATAAGATTTATGAATTTTGGAGGAAGAAAGAAAAAATACTTTTTTCTTCATATTTTCAACTTATCTCCATGTGGTTTTACTCAAATTTCGAGTGGGAGCACTCATTGGATGAAAAATTAAATTTTACATCCAACGAGTTCCCACACTGCATACTTTTTATGGATCCCACCCCACTAAAAATGAGAAATACTTTTTATTTATTTATTTCTCATTTTTTTTGGGGTGACATTTTTTCATGTATTTATCAATTTTTTGTGGGGTGTGGTCCATTAAAAGTATGTAGTGTGGGTACTTGTTGGATGTGGAATTGAATTCCGCATCCAATGAGTGCTTTTGCTCGAAATTTGAGTAAAACCACAACAAGATAAGTTGAATATACGAATTAAAAAAATAGTTTTTTTAATGACAAATATGCCAAGTCAATGATTATCATTAATTCTTTTTCTTGAAATTCTATTGGTTCTTGAATTCCAACTCATTAATGGATATTTTTCTTATGAGGCTCATTTCAGATGCCAAATTTACTCTAGTGCCTGCTATAGTGTTGAAATAAACTAGTAGCTCTGAGAAAGGCATACTCATCCAACCATCACACTCCCACATCAAGGAATCACACCTTACCTCCTCAAAACCATTGTAAGGATCACATGTGGAAAAAGAGAATGCAATATGGTTAGCATATCTCGTAGGAGGTATACATGCCCTCACTAAAGATCTAGGTGCTCCTACATGCTCCTATGCAACTTGTAATGTTTGGGTAAGCCATCTTGGCTTCCTGCATGTTGAAGTGGAAGGTGAGGACATATGCATACCAATATCTCCTCGTCCACCCTTGAATCTAATTTTAATCTAAACTCTTTATCAACCTTTGGAACAACAATGTCCTTACCCCCTTAACTCTTTGAAGGACCTCACATCCTCATTAAACATCACATCTTGACTCGCCATGATATTCCATTATGTTGGAATTTAGATCCTCTAAGATTTAGAGGTCTCTTTATCCAAGAACACAAGAAATTATCACAGCATTTGTGTAATGCCCCCATTCAAATAATTGTATAGCAGACGATCCCCATCAATCCTACCAAGTTCCCTAGGTTGAATGGGTACATTGGGAATTGTAATAAGGGAGAAAAGGAATAATGTTTATACATTAGAATAGTCCAAGTATTTAGTAAATAAGTTGAATAGATGAATCCAAGAGGAATTATAGGTGGCAAATGGTTTTGAGGACATTTGGAGGATGTGGGACCCACACTAGCTTGGTTTCTCACTGCCACATGGCAAATCTCACTTGCCATTTCGAATCCATGGGAAGGAAAACATTATTGGGTGAGATGGTAAGGAATACACATGGCATTGAGAATATTAGGTCGAAATGGGATGGAATAGTAACCTCCATGGAAGAGGAAGAGTCAAATTGGAGACTAGTGGACACTTGGGCTAGATTCCCTAGTCTTATGACAACAATGATGAAGCATCTATGACATCTATGAAAAAATTCAAATATGACTTCTGAAATTTGACCATTATGACATGTCATCCCCAAAAATAGGCTCAAGTAAGGTGCTGATGGAGTTGGGAGAATCCAAAGAGACTCCTACTCGAATTTGGGAGAAGATGGAGGGTTGGAAACTAGGAGACAAGTGGCAAATGTGGAATATTTCCTAACTGGAAATATATAGAAGTTAATGAGAGGATTTCGACCCTTAGAAGGATAATTTTGCTTATAAAATGTAGAAATCAAGTATGAGAATGGCTTTTGATGATTTGAGAAAAATTGCATTTGTGAAGAGAGAGCTAGTGGATGACTAGTTTCTTGTCTTAGCCAATTTCGAGGGTGAAAGATTCCCATCCAAGTTGGTGTTTGGAGAGGCCACTCAGATATTTCATGGTGCTTTAATGGAGTTTGTATTTGTAGGTATCAGCTATAGGAAGTTTCATGGTTTGGTTTAGTGCAGCACTTCCTCTCCACCATTTCCAGTTTTGAAGGCATATTCATGCTCCTTGAGGGAGGGCATTTTTGGTGAGCACTTGTACTCATTGGGAGAGATTCATATAATATATTTATGATTTTAGTAGCTTCATATCCCCTTTTATTAATATTTAGAAAGTATCAGGGTGAAATACCCACTGATTGTATGCAAAAATGTTGATTAATGAGCAAACAATGTCCATTTCCCCACTACATTGATGTATAGCATGATAATGCTGATGATTTCGAATGAATGGATTATTATCTGATACATTTATGATTAATAGACTGCAATGGATTTATTTTACAAGTTTCATGTACTGTACTTGAGCATTTGAAGTATTTTTACTTAGTTTAATTGCATTGGGAGAAGAAATAGTGCCATTTCCCCAAGGGTTGAATTGGTGATTTTTGCAGTTGAATGGGAGAGGGTTGGAACAGAGATAACAATCAATTAATGATGCAAATGAGACCTTAATAACATTCTTAATACATCCCCTACCTTTTTTCAGAGATTCGAAGTAGTTTGTAAGCATTTGGGAGGCCATTTTCATTGTTTGCCCAGGGGGGATTTGATGCATAAATTGCTAGTTAAAATACCATACACTGACTAGAATACAAATCAATTTTGCAGAAGTATTTTGAGGGTTATAAATCATCCCTCAACTTAATATTCAAGTCTAAATATCATTCATACACCCTTACAGAATATTTGGGAGCATTTGGGTTAATTTGGAGGCCAAAACAGTAAAACTAGTCAAAGTTAGATATTGGGGGAAAATTGGAAAATTGGGCATTTTCATAAATTTTTGAAAAATGGACATTACAAGTGGTATTAGAGCATGGTCTTGGCACCTGATGGTATTAACAAGAATCCAAACAAATAAACCACCACCCTTTGAACTAGTAGTTGAAGAATTTTTGGTTGAAGAAGAGATAGTAGGAGAAAAAAGGTTTTTTCTAAA
Source organism: Larix kaempferi (assembly GCA_027924585.1). Classification (NCBI taxonomy): domain Eukaryota; kingdom Viridiplantae; phylum Streptophyta; class Pinopsida; order Pinales; family Pinaceae; genus Larix; species Larix kaempferi. The sequence goes on along the minus strand of BSBM01001229.1, from coordinate 36,931,716 downwards.
ATAATGGGTAGAGAGGAGGATGAAGAATTAAGACAGCAGGAGAAACTTATTGCAACCTTAGAACCATGTTTCTCTAAACTTTCCACTAGCATGGACAGAATGGGTAGCAAAATTATGCAAGGATTGGAATTGTTGATCAGCCAACTTGGAAGCAAAGGGGTGATAGGAGATAACAGTGGTTCACACACAGGGGAAAAGATAAAAGGGAATGAACATATTTTTTCAAGAATAGGACCACATAATAGACTTGATGAATTCCAAAGCACACAAAGGCATACTGCACCTAAATTTATCATACCCAAAGAAGAGCCTGACATTTAGATGGATAATATTAAACTAGCAACTGATTGGAATGGGTTAAGCGAAGAGTGTAAAAGAGGTTTACCATTCAGTGACTATATTGATGCTATACATAAAATGAAAAGGAGGGAAGACAATAGGAGTCCATTCCAAAATAAAGAATTAAATAGTGCTATTGGAAAAATGTCACTTCCTACTTTTGATGGTTCTTCTCAAAATTCTGCTAACACTTGGGTGCAAAAATTGGATGTATATTTTCGGCTGAATCTTATGTTGGAAGAGGATGCATTAAAAATGGCCATTTTGCATTTGGAAGGAGATGCCAATGAATTGTGGTTTCATGGGTTGAAAACCTTGGGTCATAATCAGGTTAAAACATATGGAGAATTTGTTGACAGGGTACTAGAGAGGTTTGAACAAAAAGATCCTGAATTGCCTTTCAAAGAACTAGCTCAATTGAAGCAAACTGAGACCCCTACTGAATATATGTTGGAATTTCAAACACTATCAGTTAAGGTGGCCGATGTATTTATGGAAAGGTTAGTATTGTTGTTCACTGAAGGTTTGGATGAACCCTTAAAAGGTTTGGTCAAAGCCCACAAGCCAACTACATTAAAAGATGCAATGAGCTTGACTAGGGATCTCTTGACTAGGGATCTCCAAAATGTGCTTCCTAGAACAAGATTTCCTCCCAATCCTAGCTACAAATTTGAAAAGAAACCTTGGAAAATGGATGGATACAATAAGAAACCTTGGCAAAGAGATTCATTTGAAAGGAATAAAAAAGAAGGACCAAACAGGGATGAACTTCGAAAAAATAAACTGTGCTTCACATGCTTCCAACCATGGACACCGGGGCACAAATGTACTAAAGGAAAGGCTCAATACATAGAAGTATTTTCTGATAATGAGGGGTATGATGGGGGCATGGATGAATATGGACATATTTCAGATCAATAAGAGGCATATGAGACAGCAGTAGAAGAGGAAATACAAGAAGAAAATCAACCTTCACCGGACAAAGCAAGAATGGCAGTACTTTCAGCAGTACCTCACTATCATACTATCCGATGCAAGAGTGTGGTACAAGGACAAAGGAATTCAGTTTTGGTAGATGGAGGATACACCCATAACTTCATTGATGCAGAGATGGTGGAGAAAAGAAAGATACCTATTGAACCATTTGATGGCTTCACGGTGGTCATTCTCGGTCACAACACAATGCAATGCAAAACATGGGTTCCGAAGCTGCAAGTCACCGTAGGTAACTATACTTTTGTTGATAGTTTTTATGTGTTTTATGTTGTTGATACTAATGTGGTTTTGGGAGTGAAATGGCTGTATTCAATAGGAGAGCATACAGTAAATTATCAAATTCCTGAAATGAAATTCCAAGATTCAAAAGGGGTACAAAGAGTTGTGAGAGGGCAGCACACTTATCCAAATCAAGTAGTGACTTGCAATAGTATGAGATCTATATTGAGACATGGGGGCATAGAATGGGCTGCTAAATGTCATATCACATCTCCCAAGCCAAATATAAATATTGTTGAACACCCAAAGGAGATAGGGAGACTTTTGCAAAAATATGAAAAAGTTTTTAGAGACCTTCCACATGGTAGACCACTGGATAGGGGGGTTGAGCACAACATTATTTTGGAGGAGGGTACTTCACCCATTCAGATACCACCTTATAGACATCCTAAAAAGTTTAGAGATGAGATTTAAAAATCCATCCAAGAACTCCTAGAGTTGGGACTCATTAGACCAAGCTCTAGCCCTTATGCTTCTTCAGTAGTGCTAGTGAAGAAAAAAGATGGAACATTGAGAATGTGCATAGATTTTAGAGCCTTGAGAAAAAATACAATCAAGAATATGTATGCTATTCCTAGGATTAATGAGCTCATGGATTAGCTGCATGGGGCCAAATACTTCTCCAAAATTGACCTTAGATTAGGGTATCATCCAATTTGAATGAAAGATGAAAATGTGCAAAAGACTGCTTTTTGATGTTGTTTTCTCCCCAAATAAACGTAGACTAGTCAAGTCATCTAGGTGATAGGAAGTCTTTTATTTTTTTGTTTTTGGTCTACACGTGTCTGAGTTCTAGTCCGGTAGGTCTGAGAAGGTAACAAAGTCTAAAAATGATATTTCTGCGTCGACCTCCTTCTGAAGACAAAGTTTTAGGTTTCAATAGCTTGGGCGGGCCTGGTGTTGGCTCATTAGCTACCGAAAGTCGGGTTTTCGACTGTTTATGGTGTAAAAGACAGAACATTCCAACCACAGAAAATGGGAAAGTTACAGCGTAAAGTGGAGAGATGGTTTTTGGTGTCTTGGGTGAACATGATGGTGTTCATTAGCTACTGACAGATCAAACATTTTCCGCAGCTCGAGGGGCAAAGCCGAAATCTTCCCTAGTTGCCGAAAGGAAAAAGTTATGCCCACATTCATGAAGCCGTTTCGGGGGTTTGGGAGAACACAACGGTGTTCATTAGCCACCGAAAGCCAGGCATACTTCCCGCAGCTTGCCGTCAACCGGGCTGGGTTGGCTTCGGCCACCGAAAACAAAAGGCATTGGCGAAAATCATTTTCCGGCAGCATAGAAGGTTTGAATACAAATTGTCGGCTGCCGAAAGGGAAGTCACGTCAATTGACGGACATGTCAAATCGAGGGTTTAGGGTCATGGTGCAAGGAACCCATCATAGTGAAGCCACCAAAAGGGTCATTTCAGCAAAATGCTGACGCACCCCGAGAGCAGTCCGGATGCCACCCGCCATACTTCTGACCAGATGGACCTCTTTCCCATCCACTTAACCGCTTTTCTCAATTTTCGTTCCACTACTGCAATCATATATTAGCCACCATCATTTCACCCTCATGATTACCCACCTTTGCATACCCTTGGAGTTAGCTCCCGAAAGGCCACACCACCTTCTCGTTTTCGCCCCCATCGTGTCGATTGAGCCCATTTTTTCCTGTTCCCTCAGCCCTGTCGCTCTCTCAGTCCGGGTTTGAGCAGCAAGCGCCACCAAGTAGGTCATCGATGCCGAAAGGGGGAGGAGCAGTTTTGAGAAAGGAATTATGTTAGGAACCCATGTATTTACTTTGTTAGTATATTGTTGTTGGACGCATATGCCTTGTAAGTCGTCCTGTAGTATTTGTTGATCCATAGTTTGTGTTATTGTTGTTGGCGCATATGCTTTGTAAGTCGCCCATAGTTTGTATTGGCCCATGGTTTTGACCCGTAATAATTGTTGATCTATATTTTGTATTGGCCCATGGTTTGTATTGACACATGGTATTGACCCATGGTATTGGCACTTAGACTTAGTATATAAGTGTGTGTTGAGGCCTATGAAGGACCGTGAAGTTAATTGTATTGAGCTTGCCCCCTCGAAGTGGCCCATGATCAATATACAAGTGATTTTGAGTTTTGTTATTTCTAATATCTCGTGTATTTGCATTAATTAATTATTGCAGGTTCTTCACATCTGGTATCAGAACACTTTCTTGGGCTCGTTGGGTGGAATTTCTGCCAAATTTTTTTTTCGCATCTGTTGCAGCTTCGGATTTGGGAATAATCCCTATCCGCTTAATTGTGGGAAGTACTTGGGAATAAGCCCTAAAACTCATTGTGAGGAGTACCTATAATGTCCCAAATTTTGCATTGGGTCACAATGGCCTAATCACATTGTCCCTATTCAATAGAGTTTGTCAAATTGATGCTAAAGTTCAAATAATTGCCAAGGAGGAAAATTACTAGTTTCCTAGGTTTGGGGTGGAAGCTTTGGGATTTGGAATAATGGGGATAATAAATGATGTTTGAACATTATAATGGAATAAATATTTAATAAAGGACCTAAATAAATATATACAAGTGAAAATCAAAGTGGCATTTGATCATGAAGACACATGGAGAGTGGGACCCACATATGGCTAGATTTCTCCACTACATTTGGCATCATTCTCTCACCAATTCGAATTCAAGGTGAATGGTAACATAATTGGGGGATTCCAAAAGGTATTATTCATGGCATGAATCATCCAAGTTTGAAATATAGAGGAAGAGTAACTCCCATGGAAGAGGAAGAGGCAATTTGGAGCTAGTGAGACACTTGGGCTAGATTCCGTAGCTCTATGACAACAATGATGAAGATGCTATGAAACCTATGACACAAATCAGACCTGAAGGATGAAATATGACATATATGACATGTCAGGGCTAAAAATAGACTCCAAGAGGGAGCTCAAGGGTGTTAGGGCAGCTAAGATGCTTCCACATGTGATTTGGTGGAAGTGGGAGACTAGGAATTGTTGTACAAGTGGCGTTCTTTGGAATCTCTTCCCAACTTGAGTTGGCATGAGTCTCTTGGAAGGAATTAGACCCATGGATGCCATTAGAAATTTATAAATGTCAATAACAAAGAATGAAACGAGCTTTTGATCATTTGTAGAATTTGCAATTGCATTTGTGAAGAGGGAGAGCAAGTGGATGACTAGTTTCTTGCCTTAGCCAATTTCGAGGATGAAAGATTCCCATCCAAGTTGGTAATTGGAAAGACCATTCAGACCTTTCATTTGGAGCTTTAATGGAGTCTTTATTTGTAGGTGTAAGCTACAGGGCAGCTCATGGTTTCTTCTATTGCAGCTCACTCCTTCAACCATTTCCAGTTTTGATGGCATATTCTTGATCCTTGAGGGAGGGCATTTTTGGTGAGCTATTGTACTCTTTGGGGGATCTTCTAATGCCCCATTTATTTTTTAATATGAATTAAATACTCTTTTCTTCATCTCCAGAAAGTTTCAGGTCAAAATTCCAAGTAGAAATGTATAAATCTCATTTTTAATGGAAGAACAATGCCATTTTCCCACTACCTTGTTGTGAACCAATGCATTGATGATGATTTCAAATGAATGGATGATTATCTTATGAATTTGTTATTAATGGACTACCATGGATGTATTTTACAAGTTTCATGTACTGCACTTGAGCATTTGAAGTATTTTTACTCAGTTTAATTGCACCGGGAGAAGAAATAGTGCTATTTCCCCAAGGGTCCAATTGGTGATTTTTGCAGTTGAATGGGAGAGGGTTGGAATAGATATAATAATCAATTAATGGTGAAAATGAGACCTTAATAAAATACTTAATACATTCCCTACCTCTGTTCAGAAATTTGAGTGGCTTTGGAGGCATTTGGGAAGCCATTTTCTGTACTTACCCCAGGGGGATTTGAACCCCAAATTACTAGTAAAATTGCAGACTTGGTCCAGAATCTTAAGAGATTTTGCAGAGGTATTTTGGTGGCCATATATCATCCATGAACATCATATTCAAGTCCTAATATCATTCATACACATTCCTTGAATATTTGAAGGCATTTGGAGTCAATTCGAGACCTAGAGACCAATACTAGTCAAAGGCAAATTACTAGTAAAGTTCCCTACATTGGCCAGAATTGAAAGATTATTTGAAAAAGTATTTTAAAGGTACAAAGGAATCCCTAAAACACATATTTATGTTCTAATCTCATTAATATACCTTCTCAGAAGATTTGAAATCATTTGGGGCAAATTTGGGACCTAGAGATCAAAACTAGTCAAAGGTCGAACTAGGGAAAAAAAGTGGAAAATTGCCATTTTAATAAAATTCCTAACAAGGGACATTACAGTGGTATCAGAGCATGGTCTTTGCATATGTGGATTAGGTACATACATTCAAGAATAATAGGCAGCCATGTCTTACTATTATGATGAATCCTATGAGTACAATTCTTATGAGCAATATGCAGATGCTTATGAGCAATATGAAGCAGAATGTGAATGGTACGAGGAAGAGGTGCCATCATGCAACACTTCTTACAGCTTCAAGAGAAATGAAGATTATTCTTATGACTTTAAATTTGATGAATATGAGTGTGTCACACCAACCAAGGATAATTCTATGAGTGAGTTCCAAAGATGGAGAGCAAAATATAAAACCTTGCCCCAACAATATCAAAAATATCAAGAATATCTTGCTTTTAGCAAAAATACACAAAATGCCATGTCTTTTGAGTACTTTGCTGAACATGTTTTTGAAAATAGGCCCAAAAATGAAGATGCGGAGTTAGTAAAGAAAGGTTTATTCCCTTCTTGTAAACAACCTTGGAGTGAGTATCATACATGTGTGCATGAAATTATGTCCCACTTGAGGAGAGCTTTTGGGAATTCTTCAAAAAGAGATTCCAAAGATATTGATCATAAGGAAAACAAGGGGCAAAATGCATCATCTTGCTTGAAGGATAAAAATGAAGAGACATCACAAGAGCATGAAGAAGATTCTATTGAAAATATGGAAGATCATTTCGAGACACCTTCTAGCTTAGACATGAACCAAAGAGCATCTACTGATGGATGCTTAAACTATGAAGGAGTACCTATTGATGGGTGCTCACACCTCTATGTTGGTGACATAGAGATCACTTTTGAAAGTGTTGCTGCAAGCCCAAGTTCTATTAAGCATGATAATGAAGACCTTGTAGTAGTTGAAGAAGAACCAAGATCAACTTCCCCATCACCACTTGAGCTTCATGAAGTTGGTCCAAGCAAAATTGAAGAAGATGAGGAGGTTCATTTGCAAGAGCCTCATTTTCTTGAAGGGTCCTTAAAGATGAATGAAAATAAGATCCAAGAGTCCCTCAGCATTCTCCATGACACTCAAGCATTGGTGTCAAATTCTTGTTGGAGAGCTACTTCATTGGAGGAAACATCCTTCCTTGAAGACATGGAGAAGATTCAAAGAGCAATGTGCCACATCAAAGGTAATTTCATGTCTTTGTTTTTTGATAGAAACCATTTGTTTGAGCTTAATGAATTGTTACATGATGCATACTTGAAGAATAATGAGGATATTCATAAGCTCACAATTCAAAATGAGCAACTTCTTGAAAAGTTGCAAGATACTTGTTTTTCCTCCTATGTTTTAGATTGTCAAATGGTAGATTGTTTGGAGGATTCTCATGACATGGTGGATCATGAGAAATGTGGGAATTTGAATGTGCTTAATGTGTTTGAAGATGAACTTGAAGAGATCCAAACACTTGATGTGGTGGAAGAGGAACTTGAATTGTCTCTTGATGAAGGTTATGCAATTTTTAAAGAAGAGCATGATTCCTCTACATTGGAACCAATCTATGACAAAGGTTTCCCACTTTTGAAGGAGCTCCATGATAATACCCACATGGATCCTTCCCATGATGAAACTTCTGCACTTTTTGATCATGTGGTTGAGTTAGTTCATTCTCCTACATCCTACAATTCTATGTTTTGCAGTATTCGTCTCAATGAAGTATGGGTGAAAGGGTTCTTTTTTATGGTGTCACATGAGGAGTATGGAACTCCTAGATTTACCTTTTATGATGACATGGTTGGAGCACATTCTTATTCACATTTGCAACAAAATTATTTGTTTCTTTATGATGATGCAAATCTACATGGATGCACCTATGATATGCATTTGAGTCACTTGAAGACTCATGGTTTTTCTTGCTCAACACTTGATTCATTTGATGTTGGAGGAACTTCATGCAACACTTGGGAGAATAGATTTATGATTGGAGAACATTTTTGTTGGCAGCCACATACTTTGTTATATTTTTATGATTCTCACATTCATGGATGTATGGGTGAGACTTCTTTGAGTCATTTGAAGTCTCCTTGTTTTTTCTGTTCATTATTTGGTTCAGATTTTAGTGGAGTTTCTTCATTCACTTCTTGGATGAAAGAATACATGGCTGAATATTTTGATGCATATCACATCCTTTTGGAGAAGCATTATAGGACATGGGATCCTCACCTATGTCATTGGAGCAGATTTGATTGGTCACTTGAAGCTTGTATGCACTTGGAAAATGGTGGTCTACTTGCTTGGAGGTATAAGCACTTTCATGACTCTTTGATGAAGCATATCCTTGATGTACATTTTCATTATGTTTTTATGTACTTTGATGATATATATTTGGTACTCATTATGTTTGGAAGGATGCATACAAGAAAATGGGATCCAGGAATCCTCTTAACTAATGGTATGGGTTGGAGAGCACTCTTAATTATTGGGGTGCAATACAAGCAATGGGACCCTAGAATAATTTTTGTCTCATTGGTTTCATTTTTTTGGGGGAAGCAAGTAGTATGGGAGATGGATTCCCCACTTAATAAAGTGATTTTAATCAGAGTAGTGCAGCAACAAGCATGGTGGTTCCTCTCTAAAATCTTCATGGAAACTCAAAGACTCAAGGTTGGCCAATTCAATGGCAACTTCAAAGAATTATACAGAAAGCGGGTTCTTCAACACCCATGTTTAAAATTGCTTGAGGACAAGCAATATTGGGAAGGGAGGATTTTTAATGTCCCAAATTTGGCATTGGGTCACAATGTCCTAATCACATTGTCCCTATTCAATAGAGTTTGTCAAATTGATGCTAAAGTTCAAATAATTGCCAAGGAGGAAAATTACTAGTTTCCTAGGTTTGGGGTGGAAGCTTTGGGATTTGGAATAATGGGGATAATAAATGATGTTTGAACATTAGAATGGAATAAATATTTAATAAAGTACCTAAATAAATATATACAATTGAAAATCAAAGTGGCATTTGATCATGAAGACACATGGAGGAAGTGGGACCCACATATGGCTAGATTTCCCCACTACATTTGGCATCATTCTCTCACCAATTCTAATTCAAGGTGAATGGTAACATACTTGGGGGATTCCAAAAGGTATTATTCATGGCATGACTCATCCAAGGTCGAAATATAGAGGAAGAGTAACTCCCATGGAAGAGGAAGAGGTAATTTGGAGCTAGTGAGACACTTGGGCTAGATTTCCTAGCTCTATGACAACAATGATGAAGATGCTATGACACCTATGACACAAATCCGACCTGAAGGATAACATATGACATATATGACATGTCAGGGCTAAAAATAGACTCCAAGAGGGAGCTCAAGGGTGTTAGGACAGCTAAGATGCTTCCACATGTGATTTGGTGGAAGTGGGAGACTAGGAATTGTTGTACAAGTGGCGTTCTTTGGAATCTCTTCCCAACTTGAGTTGGCATGAGTCTCTTGGAAGGAATTCGACCCATGGATGCCATTAGAAATTTATAAATTTCAATAACAAAGAATGAAACTAGCTTTTGATCATTTGTAGAATTTGCAATTGCATTTATGAAGAGGGAGAGCTAGTGGATGACTAGTTTCTTGCCTTAGCCAATTTCGAGGGTGAAAGATTCCCATCCAAGTTGGTAATTGGAAAGGCCATTCAGACCTTTCATTTGGAGATTTAATGGATTCTTTATTTGTAGGTGTAAGCTACAGGGAAGCTCATGGTTTCTTCTATTGCAGCTCACTCCTTCAACCATTTCCAGTTTTGATGGCATATTCTTGATCCTTGAGGGAGGGCGTTTTTGGTGAACTATTGTACTCTTTGGGGGAGCTTATAATGCCCCATTTATTTTTTAATATGAATTAAATACTCTGTTCTTCATCTCCAGAAAGTTTCAGGTCAAAATTTCAAGTAGAAATGTATAAATCTCATTTTTAATGGAAGAACAATGCCATTTCCCCACTACCTTGTTGTGAACCAATGTATTGATGACGATTTCAAATGAATGGATGATTCTATGATGTATTTATGATTAATGGACTACCATGGATGTATTTTACAAGTTTCATACTGCACTTGAGCATTTGAAGTATTTTTACTCAGTTTAATTGCACCGGGAGAAGAAATAGTGCTATTTCCCCAAGGATCGAATTGGTGATTTTTGCAGTTGAATGGGAGAGGGTTGGAACAGATATAATAATCAATTAATGGTGCACATGAGACCTTAATAAAATCCTTAATACATTCCCTACCTCTTTTCAGAAATTTGAGTGGCTTTGGAGGAATTTGGGAAGCCATTTTCAGTACTTACCCCAAGGGGATTTGAACCCCAAATTACTAGTAAAATTGCATACTTGGTCCAGAATATTAAGAGAGTTTACAGAGGTATTTTGGTGGCAATATATCATCCATGAAAATCATATTCAAGTCCTAATATCATTCATACACCTTCCTTGAATATTTGAAGGTATTTGGAGTCAATTCGAGACCTAGAGACCAATACTAGTCAAAGGCAAATTACTAGTAAAGTTCCCTACATTGGCCAGAATTGAAAGAGTATTTGAAAAAGTATTTTAAAGGTACAAAGGCATCCCTAAAACACATATTTATGTTCTAATCTCATTCATATACATTCTCAGAAGATTTGAAATCATTTGGGGCAAATTTGGGACCTAGAGATCAAAACTAGTCAAAGGTCGAACTAGGAAAAAAAAGTGGAAAATTGCCATTTTAATAAAATTCCTAACAAGGGACATTATAGTATGATAGGAACCCCAAAGTAGCTGGCCCATTGAGAGGACCTGCCAGCAAAAAGGGCAACGACCCCTACCTGATTGACTAGATCCCACCTGTGAAGTAAATCAAGAGCTGTCGTTTGTGGCAAAGCGGTTATCAGTTTTACCTGAGCCGTGGAGTGAGGGGTACTGCCCCAATACGCAAGCCGTCAGACATCATCGGTGGCCGAGTGAAACACCTGAACTGTTAGGAAGCCATACATACCTGGGATCCATATCTATTTTCAGCCATATCTGTTTTTCGGCCATATCTCCCTTGTTTCAGTTTTCATGTTTTCCCTGAAACTTCACTGACATCCCTGCAATCCCATTCTACATATTTCATTCTTGAAGACCCTATCCCAAATTCCACTTCCCAAGACCAAAAATCCCACATTTGTCTATTTTTAAGGTTTTCCATAACTTCTTCACTTTTCACCCGATTGCCTTCAAATTTTACCATAGAGTTCCCGCTTCTGAAATCCCCATTTTTTGCTTCCTTGTCCCTCATAAAGTGTCGAAAACCTAGTCAAACCCCAATTACCCCTCCGAGTTTTTCTCAAATCCAAATTTCCCCTTACTAAATAAGCGTGTGTTTGTGTTTTTCTATCCATTTCCCCCCCCCACAAAAAAAATAAAATTCCTGGTTATGGTTGTCACTCGCACCGGAGCAAAAACCATGGAGAAAGCACTTGCAGCCATCCAAATCAAACTCCAAGATCTGGATGAAAAATTTTTCAGCCTCCATCTTCAGCATTCAACCATGAACAATAACCGACAACCAAAATCTTCTGCAGCCACTGGGTTCTCTTCTTCCAGCAATTTTCGTGGGCCGAAGCTTGATTTTCCTCGCTTCAATGGTACTGATCCGACTGGATGGATATACCGAGTAGAACAATATTTCAGTCTGCATAATACTTTTGATGTCCAGAAAGTTTCACTTGCATCCTTTCATTTGGAACAGGAAGCCCTTCAATGGTACCATTGGTACATCAAAGCTCATCCTGAGCCAAACTGGATAGATTTTTTCCAACTCCTTTTGCCATGATTTGGTCCTAGTGCTTTTGATGACTTCACAGAAGCACTCACTAAACTTCACCAAATTGGCACAGTGAGAGAGTATCAGACAGAATTTGAGAAACTGGCCAATCACACAGAAGGATTGTCTGATGAATTCTACAGGAGTTGTTTTATCAGTGGTCTCAAGGATGAAATTCGCTCAGAAGTCAAAATGTTCTGTCCCAACACAATGATGGAAGTCCTAGGGTTGGCTAAGTTGGCAGAGGACAAGATCACAGCTCAACAACGCTCCAAACCCACCTTTGTTCCCTTCAGAAATATGGGTTCCCAACAACCTCCCATCACACCTGCTCCTCGAAAAACTCCTATCAAGCATTTGTCTGAAACAGAGATGCAGGCACGCCGAGAAAAAGGGCTTTGTTATAATTGTGATGAGAAATTCACTCGGGGACATAGATATGTTCAACAAAAGCTCTATCTCTTGGATGTGGATTCTCTGCCTGCCTCAGAACTTGGTGAAGAAGCTCCAGATATAGTAGATGTTCAGGTCGACATTCAGCACCCGCCTGTTGACACCCCATCTCAAGAAGACCCACCCGAGATCTCTCTCCATGTTGTAACTGGCATCACCACCCCACAAACAATGCGGGTTAGGGGATACTTCAAGAAGCTCCCTCTTACCTTACTCATTGATTCTGGATGTGATGTAGTTTTGGGTGTTCAATGGTTATGCACACTTGGCCCCATCTTATGGGATTTTGATGAACTTTGGATGCAGTTTTCAGTCAATGGGACACAACAAAAATTTATGGGCTTACGACTAGGGTCTCTCTGCATCATCAGTTCACATCGCTTGGAAAAGATCCTTAAGAAGAATTCACATGGTGTCATTGCTCAGCTCCATGCCCTTCAGATGCACCCACCAACGGTCTCCACTACTTCCTTGGATAGATATGCAGGTGTCTTTGTTGCACCAGTATTCTTGCTGCCTTCATGAGACCTTTCCGGTAAGCATTTTGCCGCATCTACATCTCAGCAGGACATGATGGCTATTTTGCATGCAGTATAGAAGTGGCAGCCATCCCTATTGGGGAATTATTTCTGTATCAAGACTAATCTCCAGAGTCTAGAAACTTTCCTGGAACAACGGGTCTCCTCCCCAGCACACCTAAAATGGGTTCTCCAACTCATGGGTTATGACTATGCGACCACTTACCAGAAGGGTAAGGACAATATGGTGGCAAATGCTCCTTCTCGCACATTTGATGACCTAGTTTCTCTTACAACTATTTCTCTGCTTGTTCCAAATTGGTTGCAATCTGTTCAACGGGGTTATCTCTTCTACGAATTCCATGCTTCTTCATTAGCAGGGCACTCTGGGTTCCTCAAAACGTATGACTAAGAACAATGTAACTTCTTTTGGCAGGGGTTGAAAATGACAATTCAAAGGATGGTGGTTGATTGTGATACTTTCCAGGTCAACAAGGGTGAAACGACCCTCCTTTTGAGATTGCTTGAACCCTTTCCCATCCCTACATAGATTTGGACAACTATTTCTATGGATTTCCTGGAAGCGCTCCAGTGGTCTGGTACCACATCTCAAAGGACACCATATGAAGCAGTCTCTGGGCAGGCACTGCCAGTTCTTCTTCCATACACCTTCAGCAGCTCCCCAGTTTAGGCAATTGACTCAATTCTTCGAAACCGCGATCAGCTTCTTCTCATTCTGCAGGACAATCTTCACATGGCAAGAATTCGACTGAAACAACAAGCCGATCAACACCGTTCTGCGCACACTTTTCACATCGCTGATATGGTTCTTCTTCGTCTACAGCCTTCCATGATATCCTCCCTGAAACTCAAAAGGTGCTAGTGGCCCGTAATGCAACCCGAGGATGCTACAGGGGACCTACTCCTTCAGATTCTGCACCAATTTCCACATCTAAAGCTTTGAGGACAAAGCCTTTTCTAAGGGAGAGGGGATGTTAGGAACCCATGTCTTTACTTTGTTAGTATATTGTTGTTGGACGCATATGCTTTGTAAGTCGTCACGTAGTATTTGTTTATCCATAGTTTGTGTTATTGTTGTTGGTGCATATGCTTTGTAAGTCGCCCATAGTTTTGTTGATCCATAGTTTGTATTGGCCCATGGTTTTGACCCGTAATAATTGTTGATCTATATTTTGTATTGGCCCATGGTTTGTATTGACACATGGTATTGACCCATGGTATTGGCACCTAGAATTAGTATATAAGTGTGTGTTGAGGCCTATGAAGGACCATGAAGTTAATTGTATTGAGCTTGCTCAAAGGAGGCTGCCCCCTCGAAGTGGCCCGTGATCAATATACAAGTGATTTTGAGTTTTGCTATTTCTGATATCTCGTGTATTTGCATTAATTAATTATTGCAGGTTCTTCACAAATTAAGTGACACCTGCTACCTGGAGGCACACCCCGAGGTAGGTCAGTTTTTCAAAAATGTTGGTTGCTATAACTTCTGTAAAAAACTTCAGGGCTCTCACCAACAGGTAGCTGAAGCTTTCGCCCTCACATATGATGGAGAAAAAGCAGTAATCGACAAGGAAGAGTTCCATTTGGATGAGGCCCTCATTGCCCAGGTAACATAATTTCCCACAACCGGGGAGAGCTGGTGTAAGACCATGAATAAGAAGGATTTTGAGTTTAAATCGTATCTGAAACCAGAGCACAGGAGTCAGGTTTGGAAGAAGGACATCCCCATGTCATACCAGAGGACAATTGACCATTGTTATTGAAATCCATCCTAGCCTATATAACCTGTGAGGGCAGGTATAACCGGGTGTTAATCTATCACTTCATATTGCTGGATCATTTCACGGGAAAAAACCCTCTAAATCTCCCTTTCTACCTCCACAAGAGCCTCACCAAAATGGCTCACCAAGTAAAGGCTCAGCCCTCCAAAATTGTAGGGAGGCTATTCCACCATGGTCTGATCAAATTGTTGGTCTCTAAATTATTGCAGAGAAAGGGCATGAAATGGACTTTCTTTCTTTTCTGGAGTGTGATCGAAACCGAATTACAGCCAGAAGGTGGAAAGAAATCCTCAAACCCCAGAAGTGGAAAATAGAGAAGGAGGGATCTTCCCCCAAATTCAGTTAAACCCCTTTCCTCAGCTCCAACGGCAAAGAAAACCAAAAGGAAGTTGACATTTGATGACAGGTCTGAGGATGAGGGGATGGTTTCAGAAGAAATTCCTTCGATAAGTGCAAATCCTTTGAACCTCCCTTACGGTGATTCTGAAGAGGAGTGGGAGTTGCAGAGAGCGGAAGAAGAATTTGATGAGGTGAAAACAGAACAAGTGCCCCAGGCAGAATCCCCAGCCTTGATGGAGCAGGAGAGTGACTGTGTAAAGTTGTCTCCATCTGCCTTTATGGAAGAGCAAGGCTTGGACTGTGTAAATTTACCCTCCCTTACACCCGTGGAGGAGAAGAGTCAGCAAGTGGCAGACAAGCCAAGCCAAAAGGCGAAGATTTTAGCTTCACAGAGAATCAACTGGCTTCTTCAACAAGCTTATGAACGCGAGTTCCTCCAGAAGGTTATTAAAGAGAAAAATGAAAGGCCGATAGAGAGGTACAATGAGCTTTACAGATCCTTTCATGGATTGACCAAGAAACATGGCAAGATGAGGGGCAGGAACATAAGGCTTGTCAGGGAAAACATCCGATTGAGGAGAAGGGTTGAAGTTTTAGAAGGCAAGGAAGGAGCCCAAAGTCCCCAGCCCATGGCACATTCAAACCTAGATACCTTAGCTACTGTCGCGATCGACTTGGAAAATCCTCTGACCTCAGCCCAGGAGGAAGAAACATCCAGGTAACATGAGGATGTAAACACAGTTTTGTCATTTCTTTTTGCAGTTAAATCTTACATGGTTTTCGGCGGCTTGGGCGAACACCGGAACTGTTCATTAGCTGCCGAAACCTGTTCTGGTAGCTTATGGTATGCAAGCAACGTCCTCCCAGATACTGAAAAGGAGATAAGGTTTTCCAGCACCCTAAAGCGTTTCGGTGGTTTAGGCGAAGCGTTATTATGATTCATTAATCACCGAACGTTAGCCTTTTGGTTGCTTGTCACCTTCAAACTCAGTTTTGTTAGCTGTCGAAAACTAAAATAAACGCACGATTATATCAGCAGACAGTGAACCTTTTTGGTATGGTTCCTAGCACCTTGAAGACGTTTTCCAGAAGGCTGACAGGCGTTCAAGTGTACCACGATCACCTCTGTTTGCAGACTGGGAGCACTGGCAGATTCGACAGCAAAATATTCTCGCCTATTTTTGGAAAACACCACTACAGGTTTCTGCAGAATGGCATTTTCACACCTGCCCTAGCTCTAAGATGCTCGTCTCAAACTGCCAAGCGTGGTGTCACTTCCAAAGAGCAGTTACTTTGATCATGATGCGTTACTGCATCTATCATTTGTTGTTTTCAGTTGTTATTTTTAGTATATTCCATCCACCTATTTGGGATCTAAAAAACTGTGTAATGGCTATAAAGCCGAGGACTGAAGGAGAATAAGGGTTTGATTTTGGGATATTTTCACACATTTATAAACTCAGATATTTTATTTAATAGTAGTAAAACCAGTTTCTTTCGCTATTACTCGTTCAATTTTCCATCTTCTTTCTGCTCTGCACTTGTGTTTGAATGTTACATTCACGCTGTTATGTTTGCTTACATTTGATCACTGTCATCTTATCATTGTACTCACAAGCTTAACTCTGCAAGTGTTCTGTGACTATCATAATCTTCCATTCATACATAGGTTTTGTGTATGATTCTGCTGATATGATAGTTATTTCTCCATGCAATCACTTATTTTTAAAACCTCTGAATGCTAGTGGTTGAGAGCCTCGTCTATCTGAGTGCATTAGACATGTTTTGAGTGAAAAAGAGTGTTTGAATCGTCCAACTTGATCCACCCACTTTTTATTATTCATATTTTGGTCAAGTTACCAGGCTCTTTCGACTGCAACCTAGAAAGACTCCTGGAGTGATAACAAATTGGCGCCGTTGTCGGGGAAATATTATTGAAGCAACAACTTCCCTGGGAGATGACACAGTCCCAACTTTGATGATAGATAAAGCCTGGGCACTTTTTTGGTTGTAATCATCTATCTGGCAACTCCATTCGAATGCAGTGGCTTTGAGAAGACCAAGTACCAGATTGAATCCTCAAAGGCCACCAGTAACACCTGTTTCGGACCCTAAATAGATTATAAGGAGAGGAAGGACCACGTAGAGGCAGATTTCCAGATCTATTAGAAGGACCACATCGGGCCTTACCAGAGGTATTTTTGCTATCCCATCAGATGAGTTTCCTTTTGAATCTCCTTTGTCTGAAACAGACGAGCCACAAGGAACTATAAGTGGAGCAGAAGATTTATGGGCCCAAGTATCTTCATCTGTTGCTGCTGCCCAAGTCCCTAGCCCTGATCCTGCTACATGAACTGACTTAAGAAAGGAAGCCCTAGAATCCATCAAAAAGGAAGGTTGTTCCTCCTACCTGCAACCCACATTAACTGAACCAGATGAAAAGTTTCCCTTCATTTACACCAACGTGCTGTTATAGAAAATATATTCCAAGACCTTTTAGACTAGTGCGAGCAAAGGCTGTCCTCTTTACTTGTACAGTCCTGTGATAAGAGTGATTTCCCAGAGAAACCATCAATCTGTTTCACCCCCACTTTTGGTGACTCTACTGAAACAAAACCTCCACTTTCATCGTTGCTTGTACCTCCTCAGCCACCGCCCATACTCAAATTGTTGTCTGCCATCCCTTTGATACCCACACCTACAATGGCTGTCCCTTTAACCAAAATGGAGAAAATACTCCTTGCTAGGTATGCCCCTCTAAATTTTCCTAATACTCTTTCTGCTATGCTTACCGGAGATTATCAGAAATATATGCCAAAATTCACCGGGGAGGGGGACTTTACAGCCGAGCAACACTTGGAGGCATTTTACAGCTATGCCGAGAACATAAACATCGAGCATGAAGATGTATGGACTAGGGTATTTGTGCAGAGCTTAGATGGTCAGGCAAGAAAGTGGTTTAAAGAACTACCTCTTGGGTCAATAAATGACATCGAGGCACTAGATGAACTATTTCTAAAACATTGGGGGGAAAGAAGACACCACCTATATCATCTCACGGAATTTGATAACTTGAAGAGAGAAAATGGCGAGTCTATGGCAGTTTTACAAAGAGGTTTAACAAAATGTTTAGCAAAATCCCTGCTGAGATTAAGCCTACAGATACCTCTGCCAAAATCACGTAATGAAATGCTTTCGACCCTGATTTTTGCCTTCATCTCCGATAAAGAAGAGTTTCCTCCTTACTGCTCATGCAAGATGCTGCGCTCGAAGTGGATTCAAATATGGTCGCATCCAAAATCTTAAAGGGGAAGATTGATAAAAAAGGCAGGCCCTAGATTCCTCTTCCTCGTCAGAAACTAAGTTGGAAAAAATGGCCAAAATGCTAGACAGCTTGACCTCCGAAATGTCCAAGCTGAAAGTGAAAGGATCGCCAGCCACGAGGGTTAAAGGTCCACATGATTTTATCTCCAAGAATACAAATGCTCCCCCTTACAGAAGAAATGGCCCGCCGGTTCAGACTCTTCAGAGAGACAGGAATCCTACTAAAGAACAAAGAATCAGAGCTCCTTTCCAGCATGCCGTATTAGAGGAAGAAGAGCAGGAGCTTACTCAGGGAGGAGCATAAGAAGAGGAGGATGTCAACTGTATGGAGGATAAGGTTGACCTCGCCTTCTTGACACAGTTTGAATATGAGGAAGCCCTCATGACCGAACAAATCACTGAGGAAACACTATGTCACACTGATGATCAGAGGAGCTATGACCTGAGGTCCAGGCTTGTCACTAAGAAGCCCTTAAATCTTGCTCCTACAAGGAGGACTCCCCCCTCCATGAAGCAGCCCACTGCTCTTGTAAAACATCTTGTCACTCCTTCAAAACATCAGACTGCTGCTCCCACAAAGAAGGTTACAGCTCTCGCAAAAGAGAAGCAAAGAATATCCCAGTCAGTTACCCCAGACCTTGTCCAACTTACAGCTCCAACCCAAGAGACAAGGCTCCCTGACAAGTTGCCCTATTCCTTCAATCTTGAGATGGAGATCCAGAAAATAAAAATCCCTTTTCCTCTAATCGAGCTGATGAAAAATGATTCTTTCAAGTCATCCATACTGAATTCCCTCTAGCCAAGAACATCCATCGATGCTGACTTTGTGAACCTCCAAGACGATAAGCCTACCATGACCCTAGGTCCCATGGTTGAGCAGTAGGACAGGTCCTGCCCACCCTTTTAGATATCCTTAAACATCCATGACAAAATCCTTCACAATTGCTTACTCGACTCAGGAGCCTCCCACAACCTCATGCCCAAAGTTGTGATGGATGAACTTGGTCTTAGCATCACGAAACCCTACCATGATCTCTTCTCATTCGACTCCAGAAAATTTAAATGTCTGGGCCTCATCAAGGATCTCGTCATAAATTTAACTCAACTTCCTTCAAAGAGCATGGTAATGGACGTAGTGGTTTCTGAAATCCCACCAAAATTTGGTATACTTCTGTCCTGATCATGGAGCAAACGATTAGGGGGGACTCTGCAGATGGACCTAACTTATGCCACCATTCCTATGTTTGGAGGTGAGACTAAAAGGCTCTACAGGGAAAATCGGTTGGCTTATGTTATCAGTAATGAGAAGAATTCCGTGAACCACCCCATTTATGCTGTAGATACAGATTTCGGATAATGTATCCTACAGATAGATGATGAACATCTAGCTCCTCTGCAACTCACCAAGCCCACTAGTCAGTAACCCGAGGAGGTAACCACTGCTGTATGGAGCATGTTTTTTGATGGTGCCAGCTCCTAGGCTTCAGCGGGTGCAGGTGTAGTCCTGATGTCTCCTCTGAAGGATGTTACTCATCGGTCTTATAAACTGGAATTTAAAGCCACGAATAATATAGCAAAATACGAGGCTTTGCTGTTAGGAGTCAAGGCTGCAAAGGAAATGGGAATCATGTGCCTGAAAATTTTCGGGGACGCAGAGCTCACCATACAGCAAGTGAATGGGAACTATCAGGCAAAGAATGTTAGGCTGAAGTCATACAGAGATGAGGTATGGAAACTCAAGGATTCCTTCATGTTTTTCAAAATTTCTTATATTCCACGAGCCATGAACCATTTGGATGATTCCCTTGCTGTCTCCACCAACACTTTCTTTCCTCCCATGCCTCCCAAGTTGAAATATGATATCCAAGTCAGGTATAGGCCATCCCTACCCGACAACGTCAAATTTTGGAAGGTTTTTGAGAACGATGATGAACTCAGCAGATTCCTCCAGGTTGTTGACGAATTTTCTGATATGCACATTGACCAAGAGAACCTGTACGTAGAAGAGTCCCAGAAATCCAAATCGAAGGGCAAAATAGGCCATCATGACATTGTTAAATTTTCAAAATTTACTTCAATCTGATCTAGGATCTTAACTGAGAGAACAACATGTACAGCAAATCTACAACATATCATTCATGGACACAATAATGCAAGCACAGAAGAGACATAGAGTTTACTTGGGGAAAACCATAAAGGTGAAAAACCCCAATAACTTCCTCAGAGATAGATAGAGCAATGATACAACCAGAATACAAGAGATAGTCTTCTCCTAGCATCAGAGCCTCCTCCTCCACAAGTGCGCCACTCTCCACAGTGTGAGTGAGAGAATAGAATGTGTAAAATGAGAGAGACACACTCTCTATTTATACACTAACTTGACTTGACCTTTACTCAACTAGGTCGGCCTCAACTTAACCACTTAACATATTGTTGACTGGGCCGAACCCCACTAGGGTGGTCTAATAACCCTTTGACCCACATGGACGACCCCCAATAGGGTGGTCTAATAACCCTTTGACCCACATGACTTATACAGGGCCAACCCCAACAAGGTGGTCTAATAACCCATCAAGTATAAGTTACGACACTTACAATATAAATGACGACACTTCCGTATAGAGGAATAATAACATCTCTATAGGAATACAATATACATATATGTGAAATACATTCCGAAGTTACATATACATCAACACTCCCTCTTAACTAGGAAGGTATTTCTCAGCACAGGTCTTCTAGCACAAGTCTTCTTCTCTGGATCATTGTCACTGGATAATCATCATCGAGTCATCATCATCATCACTACTGCTGCTATCTCAATCAATCTCTGAATCTACTCGTCATAGGAAGTTCTACAGAGCCAGTCCTTTTTCATACTAGATGTAGGCCCACCACCTGCAGGTCTTCGTCATCGCTGGCCATACTGTGGAATCCTCAGGACTTATTACGTGCGTCACAAAACCTCGAAAGAGCATCCCAGGCTGTTACGAGCACACAGCTCTACCTATAGGATCTCCCAGGGCCATATTATATGTGACCTCACCACAAAACCTCGCAAGAGCATCCCAGGCTGTTACGAGCACACATATCTACCTATAGGATCTCCCAGGGCACGAATTACATGTGGTCACCACAAAACCTCGCAAGAGCATCCCAGGCTGTTACGAGCACACAGCTCTACCTATAGGATCTCCCAAGGCACGAATTACATGTGGTAATGGAAAAACCTCGCAAGAGAATCCCAGGACTGATTTCGGGCACACAGCCCAACCTATCGGATCTCCCAGGGATAGATTATATTCCATAGGACAAAACCTCAAAAGAGCATCTGCCAGATATCCCAGGGCAACGAATTACATGCTATAGGAAAAACCTCAAAAGACTATTTGCATATCTCCCAGGGCCAAATTATATGTCCTCCCAGAGCAAAACCTCGAAAGAGCATTTGCCAGATATCCCAGGGCAACGAATTACATGCCATAGGAAAAACCTCGAAAGACTATCTGCAAATCTCCCACGGCCAAATTATATGCTCATCTGCACAACCTGATCCACGGCCATAGAGTATCAACCTGATACTCACCATACATCATCCTGATGTATACATGATCATCTTGATCATCATCACTGCAACATCCTGCTGCATGTCATCTAGAGCAACATCCTGAAGCTCGTCATCCACGATCATCCTGATCATATAATGCATCTACCTGATGCATACCAAGTATCTACCTGATACATATCATGATACATGATCCACCTCATCATACGATGTATCCACTTGATACAAATACAAATACATGATACATATCACCATACATGATCCACCTGATCATAAAATGTATCCACCTAATACATATACAGATACATGGTCCAAGCATCCAACATGATGCATACAAAATACATACAAATGATCCTACTGATCATATCCAGCATCCAACATGATGCATACATACATATACATATAAATGATCCAACTAATCATATCCAGCATCCAACATGATGCATACATATAAAAATGATCCAATTGATCATACAAAGCAGAAACCAGAACATTATCCTGATGTTCATAATCCAGCTCTTACATCCACAGCCATGTGAAGGATCCTCCTTCCAACATGCTTGGAATGGCTTCAACAAATGTGTCCATCACTTCTTCCTCGAAGTGTCCTCGATCTGAAGAACACCAAGCCTCTCCCTGAAGTACTCGAACTTCACCTTGGCTAGTGGCTTCGTCAGCACATCTGCAATCTGCTCGTCTGTCGCAATGTACAGGAGCTTCACAGCTCCTCTCTGTTGATGTATATGTAACTTCGGAATGTATTTCACATATATGTATATTGTATTCCTATAGATATGGTATTATTCCTCTATAAGGAAGTGTCGTCATTTATATTGTAAATGTCTTAACTTATTCTTGATGGGTTATTAGACCACCTTGTTGGGGTCGGCCCTGTATAAGTCATGTGGGTCAAAGGGTTATTAGACCACACTATTGGGGGTCGGCCATGTGGGTCAAAGGGTTATTAGACCACCCTATTGGGGGTCAGCACAGTCAGCATTATGTTATGTGGTTAAGTTCGAGCCTACATGAGTTAGGTAAAAAGGCTAGTCAAGTCAAGTATAAATAGAGTGCAGGAGGCACTCTATTTGCTCACTCACTTATCACTCATGCACTCAAGGAGGAGTGGCGCACTTATGGAGGAGGAGGATCTGCTGCTAGGTTGTGTCTATCTCTTATGGTTGGTTGTATCATTGCTCTATCTATCTCTGAGGAAGTTATTGGGGTTTTTCACCTTTATGGTTTTCCCCAAGTAAATCTTTGTGTCTCTTGTGTGCTTGCATTATTGTCTCCATGATTGATATGCTGTAGATATGCTGTACATGTTGTTCTCTCAGTTAAGATCCTAGATCAGATTGAAGTGAATTCTAAAAATTTAACATGGTATCAGAGCTAGCCTGAAAGAAGGCATGATATGGCATGTATGACACTTGTTGCACTTACGATGCTAGGGCTTGATATAGCAAAAACCAGTCATCGTATAACTTTCACTATAAATCTGTTTTGGCGAAGTTTTCGGATCTGAAATTGTTACAGGCCGAAGCTAAGATCCCCATGTACCTTGTGTCCAAAGGAAAACCTCTAATTCATTGTACTTTGTTATTTATGATCTGTACAATATAGGGTTTCTGCCTCTTCCGGATCTGAGTCAAAATCAGGTGACCTTGGGAAAAATGTCATAACTTGGGCTAGGAAGCTCCAAATGAAATTTCGTGAAAAGTCACAGGTATTACACAGACTTTACTATCTCATAAAACTTTTTCAGAGGCAGAAGTTGAACTAGTGACACGTGGCATGCTGTACAAGTTCGCTCTCCTGTATTATCCCAAAAATAGGTCACGTTGCGACACTTGGCATAACGCTCTCTCAGAGAGTCCAATTGAGGTCAGACCTATCAGGATGGAAATATAATAGGGAGAGATATATTAGGAAAATTTTTCAGAGGCCGAAGTTCAAACAGTGACACGTGGCACGCCGTACAAGTTCGCACTCCTGTATTATCCCAAAACAGGTCACGTTGCGACATTTGGCATAACTCTCTCTCAGAGAATCCAATTGAGGTCAGACCTGTCAGGATGGAAAGGTAACAGGTCAAGCTATCTCAAGAAACGTTTTTCAGACCCTGTGAATTGAAAAGTTCAGAGTTACACTAGAAACAATCAGGTACATATTTCTGTCAAAACAGAATTATTTTTGAGTACCTTCATTCATGGCTTCCGGAATTTAGGGATTTGGAGAAAGTTGGAATTTTTGTAATCGGAGACCACGGCTGAATGATACTCATCAAAATAAAAATTTAGAGGCCAAGAACAGAATTTTTGGCTGGGCAGAAGGCCGGGCTTGATCAGACCCTAGTTCGGGACTTTGACCAGAAAAGTGGAAAATTAGGGCTTCTGTAAAAAATGGGAATTTTTGAAATCTATGACCATGGCTGGAAGCTCCTCAGAAAAATAGAAGCTTAGAGCTTCGGATCAAGCCTTTTGGTTTGGAATAAGAGTGTGCTTCATCAAACCCCAGTTCAGGGTCACGTCCAGTGAATCCGGAAGTTTCAAAGGCAAAATTGAGCAGTGAAACTTTGCAGTTTTCAAATTCTGAATATACCAGTTTGATCAGCTCATCAAGGCGCATATTTCTATCCTTTCAAAAGTTTGAAATTCAAAGTTTGAATTTTTGGGGTTTCTCTGACAAACCCATATCCAGCTCCAGGTCCAGTTCTTGCAAATCAAGTAGATTGGGTTAATCCTAGAAGAAGATGGATTGGTCACCTGCATAAGTGAAGAAGTTCCTGTTTCAGAGGGAGATGAGGCTAAGGCCTTACATAAGAATATTACAAGCGATCTCGACAGGTATGACTCATCGAGGTATGTTTCGATATTTGTTCATGATTAAGTTTATGGTATGTTTGTCTTCATGTTATTACGGTTAGTACAATCTTGATTTTAGACTTGTCATATCACCTTAATAAAATTATGAATGCACGATAGAAAATATTCATTAATTAGGGTGTTGACACTTATGATTGTACTAATGCATTATGGTGTTGTATGAGGTTTATGTTGTCTGCTAACATAAAAGGTACACCAAGAAAGACAAATCATGTTCTACTTCAAGAACGTATGATCATGGTGACATGAAGACAAGGATTCATCCATTGTCATGGATCACATAGAAGATCTACTTTCGAGGTATGTATAACTTGTTTCTACAATGATTAACTTATGAGACATGCAGGTTAGTAGCACAAGTCACTGAAGAGAACCAAAAGACATTATATAGGTATGTTAGACATAACTAGCTAGCATGCTAATCCAGGTATGTTTTTCCTATATCAAGCTAGAATCCTACCTTGGGTTAGGATCTTATACTGTTGTTGATAATGATTATTCATGAAGTCATAGGTTTGAATAATCATGGTTGTATGCATATTATGTTTCTTACCATAATTGATGATATGACTGACCAGAAGAATCATGAAGGTATAGGTTTGAATAATCACAGGTTTTATGCATATTATATCTCTTATCTTGATTGATGATTCAACTAACCCGAAGAGTCATAGGTTTGAGTAATTATAGGTTTATACATGTTATGTTTCTTATGATTTGACTAACCATAAGAATCTTTCATAAACCTTGAATGCTAATGCTTATTATTTCTATTTGAAATGATCATGACTATACATGCTTGAGATTATTGTGTTTTAATAGTATAATAATGAATGTATGATTTTATATGAGATCACAAGGATAACACAATCATGATACTAATAAGCATGCATAGGGACCAAGGATGAATATGAGTTCAAGAACAGGTAATCCAGGAAGCAAAGATCAAGAGGGAGTACACTCCAGTGGTTTATGCAAGGATGTAGATATTCAGAGGGAGTTGACCATCTCTCTACATTCCACAACAAAAGGTGTAGAAGAAGCTACTTCAGATTAGGACTCCAGCAGCTCCTGCAAGGAAGCAAAGACTTAGAGGGAGTCCACACAACGAACAAACAAAGATAAGTATTTTAATTATCATTTCTTGCATATTTGTTTGTTTAAATAAAATTGTTGAATGATGTATATGCTCATGATTCCTAGACTTAGGATATGTATTGTGCATATTAGAATAGTTGCATTGATGAACAGTATACTAATATACATGGGTAAGTAGCCTATGGCACTGTACAACATTCCATTGCTACTTATCTAGAATGAAACCTCTTTGCTAACATGTTGGGAGTTGTGCACACTCTTAACAATGTTCTGGTAGAGATTGGAAGGCATCTAGAAAGTTACGGGATATGGATAAATGTTGTATTGAATCATTGGCTAAGATAATTGCATGACTGTATGACATATTTATTTATGTGTAAGAATTTGTTTCTGAAAATTATGAGATGTTTCTAATCATGCAATTTAACCTGTTTTGTAGGAAAGACCGTATATCTTCACCTACAAAAGGACTACAACATTTGTTCCAGCAACAAAGATATCTATTGAAGATATTGAAGTTCCCAGGATCTGGGATGAAGAAATGGAATGCCATGATACGTCAATCATGAAGAATGATGTTTGGGATGCGGTCCCAAGAGCTGAAGGGAAGTCTGTTGTGACTTCCAAATGGAACTATCAGATCAAGCATGTTGCAGATGGCAGCATTGAGAAATACAAAAGTGATGAAATAGAAGATGCACCAGATGGATTTCAAGACAACATATATGTGTGCAGAACTTGGTATGGTAGGATAGACAGCTTTCTATCCAGTTTGGGCTTTACCAAGAGTAAAGCGGATTCCAACCTTTACTACAAGGTTGAGGAAGGCAATCCAGTGATACTACTTTTGTATGCGGATAACCTGTTTGTTACAGGTGAAGATAGATTGATTGCCGACATGCAGCGGAAGCTTACTGCCGAATTCGAGATGAAGAACTTGGGGATGATGCACTATTTGATTTTGGCATGGAGGTGTGGCAGAGTGTTGGAATCTTCCTTGGACAAGGGAAGTATGCAGTAGAGATCCTAAAGAGGTTCGGGATGATGGATTGCAAGGCCATGGCCACACCGATGGCATCGAATCTAAAGCTTCTTTGTGATGCTTCATCTGAGTCGGTTGATGTCTCTTCAGATGATTGGGTCCTTGATGTACCTGACAAACATGAGACTAGATATTTGCTTTGCAGTGAACACATTGAGCCAATTCCTGACGGATCCAAGGAGTGTTCACCTGGTTGCTGTAAAGCATGTTCTGAGGTACCTGAAGGGTACAGTGGATTATGGGCTCAAGTATGAAGCGAATCAAAAGTTTAACCTGTAGGGTTATGTTGATTCATATTGGGCTAGCAGTGCTGCAGATAGGAAGAGCACATCTGGGTGTTGCTTCAGTATGGGATCATGAGTGATCTCTTGGTTTAGTAGGAAGCAGTCCTGCATAGCACTGAGTACAGCTGAGGTAGAGTATGTTGCATCCTGTTCAGCTAGTTGTAAGGCAGTATGGCTACGGAAGCTACTGTCTGAGTTATTTGATCTCCCGTTGGATGCTGCTGGTATCTTCTGTGATAACCAGAGTTGTGTGAAGCTGTCCGAGAACCCAGTATTTCATGACAGGTCGAAACACATAGAGATCAAATATCACTATATCAGGGATATGGTGCAGAGAGGATCTGTTAAGCTCCTGTATGTTGCGACGGAAGAGCAGATTGCAGATGTGTTGACGAAGCCACTAGACAGAGTGAAGTTCGAGTACTTCAGAGAGAGGCTTGGCGTTCTTCAGATCGAGGATACTTCGAGGAAGAAGTGATGGACACATTTGTTGAAGCCATTCTAAGCATGTTGGAAGGGGGATCCTTCACATGGCTGTGGATGTAAGCGCTAGATGATGAGCATCAGGATGATGTTCTGGTTTCTGCTTGGATATGATCAGTTGGATCATTATATGTATGTATGTATGCATCATGTTGGATGCTGGATATGATCAGTTGGATCATTATATGTATGTATGTATGCATCATGTTGGATGCTGGATATGATCGGTTGGATCATGTGTATATGCATCATGTTGGATGCTGGATATGATCGGATGGATCATGTGTATGTATTTTGTATGTACGCATCATGTTGGATGCTGATGGATACATTGTGTGGATCATGTATCTTTGTATGATCAGGTAGATCATGGATGCTGATGGATACATTGTGTGGATCATGTATCTTTGTATGATCAGGTAGATCATGTATGCTGATGGATACATTGTGTGGATCATGTATCTATGTATGTATCAGGTGGATACTTGGTGTGCATTAGATGGATGCATTGTATGATCAGGATGATCATGGATGACGAGCTTCTCCAGATGACATGCAGCAGGATGTTGCAGTGATGATGATCAGGATGATCATGTGTACATCAGGATGATGTTTGATGAGTATCAGATGATACTTTGTGGCCGTGGATCAGGTTGTGCAGGAAAGCATGTAATTTGTGCCCTGGGAGATTTGCATATGGTCTTTCGAGGTTTTGCCTATGGCATGTAATTCGGTGCCCTGGGACATCTAGCAAATGCTCTTGCGAGGTTTTGCTTGGGAGGACATGTAATTTGTGCCCTGGGAGATCTGCAGATAGTCTTTCGAGGTTTTGCCTATGGCATGTAATTCGGTGCCCTGGGATATCTGGCAGATGCTCTTGCGAGGTTTTGTCCTATGGCATGTAATTTGATCCTGGGAGATCTGGACAGGATGAAAAAGGCCTCAGATGCTTCAGTCAGGTTTTGCCATGACCACATGTAATTTGCTCCTGGAGATCTGGACAGGATGAAAAAGGCCTCAGATGCTTCAGCCAGGTTTTGTGGTGGACCACATGTAATGTGCTCCTGGGAGATCCGACAGGTAGAGCTGTGTGCTCATAATAGCCTGGGATGCTTCAGTCAGGTTTTGTGGTGAGATCACATGTAATGTGCTCCTGGGAGATCCGACAGGTAGAGCTGAGTGCTCGTAACAGCCTGGGATGCTTCAGCCAGGTTTTGTGATGGGTCACATGTAATGTGCTCCTGGGAGATCCTACATGTAGAGCTGTGTGCTCGTAATAGCCTAGGATGCTGCAGCCAGGTTTTGTGACGCACATAATAAGTCCTGAGGATTCCACAGTATGGCTAGTGATGACGAAGACCTGCAGGTGGTGGGCCTACATCCAGTATGAAAAAGGACTGGCTCTGTAGAACTTCCTATGACGAGTAGATTCAGAGATTGATTGAGATAGCAGCAGCAGTGACGATGATGATGACTCGATGATGATTATCCAGTGACGATGATCCAGAGAAGATGACTTGTGCTAGAAGAACTGTGCTGAGAAATACCTTCCTAGTTAAGAGGGAGTGTTGATGTATATGTAACTTCGGAATGTATTTCACATATATGTATATTGTATTCCTATAGAGATGGTATTATTCCTCTATAAGGAAGTGTCGTCATTTATATTGTAAATGTCTTAACTTATTCTTGATGGGTTATTAGACCACCTTGTTGGGGTCGGCCCTGTATAAGTCATGTGGGTCAAAGGGTTATTAGACCGCACTATTGGGGGTCGGCCATGTGGGTCAAAGGGTTATTAGACCACCCTATTGGGGGTCGGCCTAGTCAGCATTATGTTATGTGGTTAAGTTCGAGCCTACATGAGTTAGGTAAAAAGGCTAGTCAAGTCAAGTATAAATAGAGTGCAGGAGGCACTCTATTTGCTCACTCACTTCTCACTCATGCACTCAAGGAGGAGTGGCGCACTTATGGAGGAGGAGGATCTGCTGCTAGGTTGTGTCTATCTCTTATGGTTGGTTGTATCATTTCTCTATCTATCTCTGAGGAAGTTATTGGGGTTTTTCACCTTTATGGTTTTTCCCAAGTAAATCTTTGTGTCTCTTGTGTGCTTGCATTATTGTCTCCATGATTGATATGCTGTAGATATGCTGTACATGTTGTTCTCTCAGTTAAGATCCTAGATCAGATTGAAGTAAATTCTGAAAATTTAACACTCTCTGCACCATATCCCTGATATAGTGATATTTGATCTCTATGTGTTTCGACCTATCATGAAACACTGGGTTCTTGGATAGCTTCACACAACTCTGGTTATCACAGAAGATACCAGTAGCATCCAACGGGAGATCAAATAACTCGGACAGTAGCTTCCGTAGCCATATTGCCTCACAACTAGCTGAACAGGCTGCAACATACTTTGCCTCAGCTGTACTCAGTGCTACGCAGGATTGCTTCCTGCTAAACCAAGAGATCACACCTAATCCCATACTGAAGCAGCACCCAGATGTGCTCTTTCTATCTGTAGCACTGCCAACCCAATCTGAATCAACATAACCCTGCAGGTTAAACTTTTGATTTGCTTCATACTTGAGTCCATAATCCACTGTACCCTTTAGGTACCTCAGAACATGCTTTACAGTAACCAGGTGAACACTCCTCGGATCTGTTAGGAACTGACTCAATGTGTTCACAGCAAAGCAAATGTCTGGTCTCGTGTTCGTCAGGTACATCAAGGACCCAATCATCTGACGATACATAGAGACATCAACCGGCTCAGATGAAGCATCACACAGACACTTCAGGTTTGTTGCCATATGTGTGGCGATAGCCTTGCAGTCCATCATCCCGAACCTCTTCAGGATCTCTACTGCAAACTTCCCTTGTCCAAGGAAGATTCCATCACTCTACCACACCTCCATGCCAAAAACAAATAGTGCATCATCCCCAAGTTCCTCAACTCGAACTCGGTAGCAAGTTTCCGCTATGTGTCGGAAATCAATCTATCCTCTCCTGATACAAACAGGTCATCCACATAGTAGTATCACTGGATTTCCTTCCTCAACCTTGTAGTAAAGGTTGGAACCCGCTTTGCTCTTGGTAAAGACCAAACTGGATAGAAAGCTGCCGATCCTACCATACCAAGTTCTGCACATATATGATTTCCTGTCATGTGTCTCAGAACCAAGTGGCTGCTCCACATACACTTCTTCTTCAACTACACCATTCAAGAAAGTTGTCTTGAAATCCATCTAGTGTATCTTCTATTTCATCACTTTTATATTTCTCTATGCTGCCGTCTGCAGCATGCTTGATCTTGATAGATCCATATGGAAGTCATAACAAACTTCCCTTCAGGTCTTGGGACTACATCCCAAACATCATTCTTCATGATCAACGGATCATGGCATTCTTCCCATATCCTGGGAACTTCAATATCTTCAATATATAATTTTTTTGTTGAACAAATGTTGTAGTTCTTCTTTTGTAGGAGATGGCATACGATCTTTCCTACACAACAAGTTAAATTGCATGATTAGAAACATCTCATAATTTTCACAACAAATTCTTAAACATAAAGAAATATGTCATACAGTAATGCAATTATCTTAGCCAATGCTTCAATACAACATTTATCCATATCCCATAGCTTTCTAGATGCCTTCCAATCTGTACCAGAACATTGTTAAGAGTGTGCAAAACTCCCAACATGTCAGCAAAGAGGTTTCATTCTAGATAAGAAGCAATGGAATGTTGTACAGTACCATAGGCCACTTACCCATGCATATTAGTAGTATACTGTTCATCAATGCAATTATTCTAATATGCATAATACACAACCTAATTCTAGGAACATCAGTATATACATTATTGAATAGTATTATTTAAGAAATGACAATTCAAATACTTATCTTTGTTTGTTCGTTGGGTGGACTCCCTCTGAGTCTTCACTTCCTTGCAGGAGCTACTGGAGTCCTAATCTGAAGTAGCTTCTTCTACACCTTTCTGTTGTGGAATGTAGAGAGATGGTCAACTCCCTCTGAATATCTGCGTCCTTGCAGAAACCACTGGAGTGTACTCCCTCTTGATCTTTGCTTCCTGGATTACTTGTCCTTGAAATTATATTCATTCTCGATCCCTATGCATGCTTGTTAGTATCATCATTGTGTTATCCTCTAGGTCTCATACGTAATCAAACATTCATTAGTATAATATTAATATTATCAAAACACAATAATCTCAAGCATGTATAGTCAGGATCATTTCAAACACAGATAATAAACATTAGTATTCAAGGTTTCAGGGAAGTCTTCTTTTACTCATGCATATTCTTATTTGATAATAGGACTCTTTTGGTTAGTTAAATCATCAATCAAGATAAGAGATATAATATGCATAAAACCCGTGATTACTTAAACCTATACCTTCATGATTCTTCTGGTTAGTCATATCATCAATTATGGTAAGAAACATAATATGCATACAACCATGACTATTCAAACCTATGACGTCATGAATAATCATTATCAACAACACAACAGTATAAGATCCTAACACAAGTTAGGATTCTATCTTGATATAAGAAAAACATACCTGGATTAGCATGCTAGCTAGTTATGTCTAACATACTCACATGATGTCTTCTTGTTCTTCTTCAATGACTTGTGCTAGTAACCTGTATATCTCATAGGTTAACCATTATAAAACCAAGTTATACATACCTCGTAAATGGATCTTCTATGAGATCCATGACAATGGATGAATCTTTGTCCTCATGTCATCATGATCATATGTTCTTGAACCAGAACATGATTTGTCTTTCTTGGTGTACCTTTCATGTTAGTAGACAACATAAACCTCATATAACACCATAATGCATTAGTACAATCATAAGTGTCAACACCCTAACCAATGAATATCTTCTATCATGCATTCATAATTTTGTTAAGGTGATATGACAAATCTAAAATCAAGATTGTACTAACCGTAATAACATGAAGACAAACATACCATAAACTTAATCATGAACAAATATCGAAACATACGTCAATGAGTCATACCTGTCGAGATCGCTTGTAATATTCTTATGTAAGGCCTTAGTTTCATCTCCCTCTAAAATAGGAACTTCTTCACTTATGTAGGTGACCAATCCATCTTCTTCTAGGATTAACCCAATCCACTTGATTTACAAGAGCTGGACCTGGAGCTGGATATGAGATTGTCAGAGAAACCCCAAAAATTAAATATTTGAATTTCAAACTTCCGAAAGGATAGAAATATGCGCCTTGATGAGCTGATCAAGCTGGTATATTCAGAATTTGAAAACTGCAAAGTTTCATTCCTCAATTTTGCCTTTGAAACTTCTGGATTCACTGGACATGACCCTAAACTGGGGTTTGATGAAGCCCACTCTTCTTCCCTATCAAAAGGTCTGATCCAAATCTCTAAGCTTCTATTTTTCTGAGGAGCTTCCAGCCGTGGTCACAGATTTCAAAAAATCCAATTTTTGCAAAAGTCCTAATTTTCCATCTTTCCGATCAAAGTCCTGAACTAGGGTTTGATCAAGACCGGCCTTCTGCCCAACCAAAAAATATGATCTTGGTCTATAAATTTAGATTTTGATGAGTAGCATCCAGCCGTGGTCTCCGATTACAAAAATTCCAACTTTCTCCGAAGCTCTAAATTCCGGAAGCCATGAATGAAGGTACTCAAAAATAATTCTGTTTTGACAGAAGTATGTACCTGATTGTTTCTGGTGTAACTATGAAATTTTTGATCCACAGGGTCTGAAATTTTTTCTTGAAATAGCCAGACCTATTATATTTCCATCTCGATAGGTATGACCTTAATTGGATTCTCTGAGAGAGAGTTATGTCAAATGTCGCAACGTGACCTGTTTATGGGATAATACAGGAGAGTGAACTTGTACGGAGTGCCACGTGTCACTGTTTCAACTTCGGCCTCTGAAACATTTTCCTGAGATATCTTTCCCTGTTATCTTTCCATCCTGACAGGTCTGACCTCAATTGGACTCTCTGAGAGAGAGTTATGCCAAGTGTAGCAACGTGCCCTGTTTATGGGATAATATAGGAGAGCGAACTTGTACGGCACTCCACGTGTCACTAGTTCAACTTCGGCCTTTGAAAAATGCTCCTGAGATAGTACAGTCTGTGTACTACCTGTCACTTTTTACGAAATTTCATTTGGAGCTTTCTAGCCCAAGTTATGACCTTTTTCTTAAGGTCACCTGATTTTGACTCAGTTCTGGAAGAGGCAGAAACCCTATATTGTACAGATCATAAATGACAAAGTACAACGAATTAGAGGTTTTCCTTTGGAAAAAAGGTACATGGGGATTTAATCTTCGACCTGTAAAGATTTCTGATCCGAAAACTTCACCAAAACGTATTTATAGCGAAAGTGCTACGATGACTGGTTTTTGCTATATCAAGCCCTAGCATCGTAAGTGCAACAAGTGTCATACATGCCATATCATGCCTTCTTTCAGGCTAGCTTTGATACCATGTTAAATTTTTAGAATTTACTTCAATCTGATCTAGGATCTTAACTGAGAGAACAACATGTACAGAAAATCTACAGCATATCATTCATGGACACAATAATGAAAGCACAGAAGAGACATAGAGTTTACTTGGGGAAAACCATAAAGGTGAAAACCCCCAATAACTTCCTCAGAGATAGATAGAGAAATGATACAACCAGAATACAAGAGATAGTCTTCTCCTAGCAGCAGAGCCTCCTCCTCCACAAGTGCGCCACTCTCCACAGTGTGAGTGAGAGAATAGAATGTGTACAATGAGAGAGACACACTCTCTATTTATACACTAACTTGACTTGACCTTTACTCAACTAGGTCGGCCTCAACTTAACCACTTAACCTAATGCTGACTGGGCCGAACCCCACTAGGGTGGTCTAATAACCCTTTGATCCACATGGCCAACCCCCAATAGGGTGGTCTAATAACCCATCAAGTATAAGTTACGACACTTACAATATAAATGACGACACTTCCGTATAGAGGAATAATAACATCTCTATAGGAATACAATATACATATATGTGAAATACATTCCGAAGTTACATATACATCAACAGACATTGTCCAATTGCCAGGAAATTGTATACCCAGTGGGATAATACCTCTTGAAAGGATTTTTGACCATAATGACATCCCCGTCAAACCGGTGAATGAAGAGAAATACCCAGCTGTCCATGAGAAGAACATAGGCAGCCAGGACCACGCCAAATTTATAAACCTGTCCATGGAATTGACAGCTGATCAACAGTTAGATTACTACAGCCTGGTAAAAGATTTTGCAAACGTCCCGGCTTGGGAATACAGAGACCTGAAGACCTATGATGAAGACACCATTCAACATAGAATTCCATTGGAGAAGGGAATTACCCCTTTCAAACAGAAGCTACGGCCTATCAACCCTCTTCTGTTACTTGTAATAGAGAGAGAAATCAAGAAACTCCTTGAGGCCAAGATCATAATCCTGCTGAGGTACTCTAGATGGGTAGCAAATCTGGTCATAGTAAGGAAGAAGAATGGTGAAGTCAGGCTGTGTGTTGACTTCAGGAACCTAAACAAGGGCTCCCAAAAAGATAACTACTCTCTGCCTAAGATGGAACACTTGCTGCAGAGAGTGTCGGGGGCTAGGGTCATGTCATTTCTTGATGGCTTCTCAGGCTATAATCAAATTTCTGTGCACCCAGACGATCAAGAAAAGATAGCCTTTACCACTCCCTGGGGTACTTTCATGTATGCCAAGATGCCATTTGGATTGATGAATGTCGGGGCCACCTTTCAGAGAGCCATGGATATCGCGTTCATGGGGATTAAGGATAAATTTGTCCTCATATACCTCGATGATATCATAGTATACTCAAATAGCCACGAGGAGCATTTGCAGCACCTGAAAGAGGTTTTCCTGAAATGCAGACAGTTTGGAATTTCTTTGAATCCCAAGAAGTCACAGTTTGGTCTTGAGGAGGGAAAGCTCCT
Organism: Larix kaempferi; assembly: GCA_027924585.1. Taxonomy (NCBI): domain Eukaryota; kingdom Viridiplantae; phylum Streptophyta; class Pinopsida; order Pinales; family Pinaceae; genus Larix; species Larix kaempferi. Next base: position 36,896,131 of record BSBM01001229.1, on the reverse strand, counting down.
GGGCCACATAGTTTCAGTGCAGGGGGTAAGGATTGATCCAGTTCGGGTTGAAGCGATTCGGAAGCTGTCAAAACCAAGGTAAAAAAAGGACATCCAATATTTCCTTGGTAAGATAAATTTCGTCAGAAGATTTATCCCGAATTTTTTTGAGTTGGTGAAACATATAACCTCTATGCTGAAAAAGGGAGCGGAAACAAAATGGACTGATCAGGTGAGACATTCTTTCGAAGCCATCAAGCAAGCCATCCCAGAGGCTCCTACTCTGGTTAGCCCAAATTACACCAAGGTATTCTATATTTTTTCTTTTGCTTCCCATGATATAGTGGCAGCAGTCTTATTACAGAAAGACGACGAAGGGATTGATCATCCAATCGCCTTCTTCAACAAAACATTGAGGGATGCTGAGCTGAAGTACGATCCCATAGAAAAACAGGCCTATGCTCTGGTAAAATCATTAAAAGCTTTCAGAATTTATATCCTACACGTGAAAATTATAGCTTACGTCCCTTCAACTTCCGTGAAAGATGTCCTAACTCAACCCGACATTGATGGCAAGAGGGCCAAGTGGATCGCCAAGCTGATCAAATTTGACATAGAGGTGAAACCCACCAGGTTGATAAAGGGTCAAGGTTTGGCCAAACTGATGGCTGAGGAAAATTGCAAACTGTTAGACATCAAATGTGTTAGAACAAATTCTGAAGATCTACCGACAGAGATAGCTGCAGCTGGATAGCGTGACAGCCAGCAAGTGGCTGAAAATTTGCTCACCTGCAAGTGGTATTCAGGTATCATTCACATCCTGCAGAATTTAGAAGTTCCACCCGGACTTGGTGCCACTCAGGCGCGGTCTCTCAAGCTTAAGTCTGCAAAATTCTGCATAAGTAATGGTTTACTGTATTGGAAATATCCCGCTGGCGTCTTGTTAAGGTGCTTGGATAAAGAAGAATCGGGGCAGGTCATGCAACATTTCCATTCCAGCATATGTGGGGGGCATCACTACTGGAAAACCACTGCCCATGAGATTCTCAGGGCTGGGTACTATTGGCTGTGTCTGTTCTCTGACGTATATACTTTTGTGAAAGTTTGTGACAAGTGCCAAAGATTCACGGGAAAATAGCAGCTAAAATCTCTCCCCTTGAAGCCGATTGTGGTAAACGGTCCTTTCCAGTAATGGGGCCTCGACTTCATAGGGGAGATCAATCCCTCATCCAGCGGTCAGCACCGATGGATCCTGGTGGCCATGGATTACTTCACCAAATGGATCGAGGCGATCCCTACCAGAAATGCTAACCATCAAGTTATCATCCAATTTCTGTATGAAAACATCATCACTAGATTCGGTTGCCCAAAAAGGATGGTAACTGATAATGCACCTACTTTCAAAGACAAAGAGTTAGTCCATATGTGCGAATCAACGGGCATTCAACTATTTCACTCCACTCCCTACTATCCTCAAGGCAATGGCCTCGTTGAATCTTCCAATAAAATTCTAGTTAGGATCATCAGAAAACTATTGGAGAAAAATCAAAGGAGTTGGGATTTGAAGCTGAAATTTGCTCTTTGGGATGACAAACAAGAAATCCATAGGCACTTCTCCTTTCAGCTTGGTTTATGGCACTGATGCCATTTTTCCAGTTCAATTAATCCTGCCTGTGACCAAATTCATTCAGGAGGAACAGGATGAACCGAATGCTATGGTAAGAAGGATGCTGGATTTGGTCGAACTTCAACAAACCAGAGAACAACTGGTGGAAAAGTCAGAAGCTCATCAAGAAAGGATAAAAGGTATTTTTGCCAAGAAGGCCAAGACTGATGTTTTTCAGGTGGGGGATTGGGTTTTGAAGTGGGATGCCCCCAGGCAAGACAAAGGGAAGCATGGAAAGTTCGAATCTCTCTGGACAGGCCCTTATGTGATAACTCAAGCAAATCAGAACAATACTTTCAACCTGCAGAGTCTGGAAGGGAAAGAGATGTTTGGTGGCCCAGTCAATGGGCGTTTCCTGAAACTTTATTTCGTCTGAAGGCTTCACAGCTTGGTCATTGTAAATACCATTTTGTTTGTAGTTTTGTTTTTTGTGTTTGTTTGCAAATAACTCCATACCCAATGGAACGCTAGGGGTTAGGGTCAGAGTCTTGTGTGTTCTCTTTTAGGAAAGGCGTTTGGTCTGGGTTCTTGGAGCCTCGCTGGGAGGCCTCCATCCCCAAGTAGGAGCCAGATGTTATCTCCCCAACTAAACGTAGACTAGTCAAGTCATCTAGGTGATAGGAAGTCTTTTATTTTTCAGTTTTTGGTTTACACATGTCTGAGTTCTAGTCCAGTAGGTCTGAGAAGGTAATGAAGTCTAAAAATGATATTTCTGCGTCGGCCTCCTTCCGAAGACAGAGTTTCAGGTTTCAGTAGCTTGGGCGGGCCTGGTGTTGGCTCATTAGCTACCGAAAGCCAGGTTTTCAGCCGTTTATGGTGTAAAAGACAGAACATTCCAACCACCGAAAACATAAAAGTTACAGCGTAAAGTGGAGAGATGATTTTCGGTGGCTTGGGCGAACATGATGGTGTTCATTAGCCACCAACAGATCAAACATTTTCTGCAGCTTGAGGGGCAAAGCCGAAATCTTCCCTAGCTGCCGAAAGGAAAAAGTTCTGCCCGCATTCATGAAGCTATTTCGGGGGTTTGGGCGAACACAACGGTGTTCATTAGCCACCGAAAGCCAGGCATACTTCCCACAGCTTGCCATCAACTAGGCTGGGTTGGCTTCGGCCACCGAAAATAGAAGGCATTAGCGAAAATCATTTTCCGGTGGCATAGCAGGTTTGAATACAAATTGTCGGCTGCCGAAAGGGAAGTCACGTCAATTGACAGACATGTCAAATCGAGGGTTCGGGGTCATGGTGCAAGGAACCCATCATAGTTAAGCCACTGAAAGGGTCATTTCAGCAAAATTATGACGCACCCTGAGAGCAGTCCGGACACCACCGCCATACTTCTGACCAGATGGACCTCTTTCCCATCCAATTAACCGCTTTTCTCAATTTTTGTTCCACTTCCGCAATCATATCTCAGCCACCATCATTTCACCCTCACGATTACCCACCTTTGCATACCCTCGGAGTTAGCTCCTCAAAGGCCACACCACCTTCCCATTTTTTCCCCCATCGTGTCGATTGAGCCCATTTTTCCCTGTTCCCTGTCGCTCTCTCTATCCGGGTTTGAGCAGCAAGCGCCACCAAGCAGGTCATCGATGCCGAAAGGGGTAGGAGCAGTTTTGAGAAAGGAATTAAGTGACACCTGCTACTTGGAGGCACACCCCGAGGTAGGTCAGTTTTTCAAAATGTTGGTTGCTATAACTTCTGTAAAAAACTTTAGGGCTCTCACCAATAGGTAGCTGAAGCTTTCGCCCTCACATATGACGGAGAAAAAGCAGTAATCGACAAGGAAGAGTTCCATGTGGATGAGGCCCTCATTGCCCAGGTAACAGAATTTCCCACAACCGGGGAGAGCTGGTTTAAGACCATGATTAAGAAGGATTTTGAGTTTAAATCGTATCTGAAACCGGAGCACAGGAGTCAGGTCTGGAAGAAGGACATCTCCATGTCATACCTGGAGGACAATTTGCAGCTGTTATTGAAATCCATCCTGGCCTATATAACCTGTGAGGGCAGGTATAACCGGGTGTTAATCTATCACTTTAGATTGCTGGATCATTTCACGGGAAAACCCCTCTAAATCTCCCTTTCTACCTCCACAAGAGCCTCACCAAAATGGCTCACCAAGTAAAGGCTCAGCCCTCCAAAATTGCAGGGAGGCTATCCACCATGGTCTGATCAAATTGTTGGTCTCTGAATTATTGCAGAGAAAGGGCATGAAATGGACTTTCTTTCTTTTCTGGTGTGGGATCGAAACCAAATTACAGCCAGAAGGTGGAAAGAAATCCTCAAACCCCAAAAGTGGAAAACGGAGAAGGAGGGCTCTTCCCCCAAATTCATTTAAACCCCTTTCCTCAGCTCCACCGACGAAGAAAACAAAAAGGAAGCTGACATTTGATGACAAGGATGAGGATGAGGGGATGGTTTCAGAAGAAATTCCTTCGAGAAGTGCAAATCCTTTGAACCTCCCTTGCACTGATTCTGAATAGGAGGGGGAGTTGTAGAGAGCGGAAGAAGAATTTGATGAGGTGAAAACAGAACAGGTGCCCCAGGCAGAAGCCCCATCCCTGATGGAGCAGGAGAGTGACTGTGTAAATTTGTCCCCATCTACCTTTATGGAAGAGCAAGGCTTGGACTATGTAAATTTACCCTCCCCTACACCCGTGGAGGAGAAGAGTCAGCAAGTGGCAGACAGGCCAACCCAAAAGGAAAAGATTTCAGCTTCACAGAGAATCAACTGGCTCCTTCAGCAAGCTTATGAACGCGAGTTCCTCGAGAAGGTTTTTAAAGAGAAAAACAAAAGGCTGACAGAGAGGTACAACGAGCTTTACAGATCCTTTCATGGATTGACCAAGAAACATGGCAAGATGAGGGGAAGGAACATAAGTATTGTCAAGGAAAACATCCGATTGAGGAGAAGGGTCAAAGTTTTAGAAGGCAAGGAAGGAGCCCAAAGTCCCCAGCCCATGGCACATTCAAACCTGGAGACCTTAGCTGCTGCCGCGATCGACTTGGAAAATCCTTCGACCTCGGCCCAGGAGGAAGAAACATCCAGGTAACATGAGGATGTAAACACATTTTTGACATTTCTTTTTGTAGTTAAATCTTACATGGTTTTCGACGGCTTGGGCGAACACCGGAACTGTTCATTAGCTGCTGAAACCTATTCTGGTAGCTTATGGTATGCAAGCAACGTCCTCCCAGATACCAAAAAGGAGATAAGGTTTTCCAGCACCCTAAAGCGTTTCGGTGGTTTAGGCGAAGCGTTATTATGATTCATTAATCACCGAACGTTAGCCTTTTGGTTGCTTGTCACCTTCAAACTCAGTTTTTTTAGCTGCCGAAAACTAAAATAAATGCATGATTATATCAGCAGACAACGAACCTTTTTGGTATGGTTCCTAGCACCTTGAAGACGTTTTCCAGAAGGCTGATAGGCGTTCAAGTGTACCACGATCACCTCTGTTCGCAGATTGGGAGCGCTAGAAGATTCGACAGCAAAATATTCTCGCCTATTTTTGGAAAACACCCCTATAGGTTTCTGCAGAATGGAATTTTCACACCTGCCCCAGCTCCAAGATGCTCGTCTCAAATTGCCAAGCATGGTGTCACTTACAAAGAGCAGTTACTTTGATCATGATGCGTTGCTGCATCTATCATTTGCTGTTTTCAGTTGTTATTTTTAGTATATTCCATCCACCTGTTTGGGATCTAAAAAACTGTGTAATGGCTATAAAGCCGAGGACTGAAGTAGAATAAGGGTTCGATTTTGGGATATTTTCACACATTTGTAAACTCAGACATTTTATGTAATAGCAGTAAAACCAGTTTCTTTCGCTATTAACCGTTCAGTTTTCCATCTTCTTTCTGCTCTGCACTTGTGTTTGAATGTTACATTCACGCTGTTATGTTTGCTTACATTTGATGACTGTCATCTTATCATTGTACTCACAAGCTTAACTCTACAAGTGTTCTGTGACTATTATAATCTGCCATTCATATATAGGTTTTGTGTATGATTATGCTAATATGATAGTTATTTCTCCATGCAATCACTTATTTTTAAAACCTCTGAACGCTAGTGGTTGAGAGCCTCGTCTATCTGAGTGCATTAGACATGTTTTGAGTGAAAAAGAGTGTTTGAATCATCCAACTTGATCCACCCCCTTTTTATTATTCATATTTTGGTCAAGTTACCAGGCTCTTTCGACTGCAACCCAGAAAGACTCCTGGAGTGATAGCAGATGTCATTATGGTCACTTTGAATTTCTTGTCATGCCTTTTGGGTTAACTAATGCTCCAACCACATTTCAAGCATTCATGAATAGGATCTTTTGCAAGCAACTAATAAGGTTTGTTTTGGTTTTCTTTGATGACATTCTCATTTACAGTAAAACATGGGAAGAGCATTTGCAGTAATTAGAGATTGTGTTGAAAGTTTTGCAAGAAGAGTCCTTATTTGCTAAGTTGTAAAAGTGTGAATTTGGGATGAAAGAGTTACTGTATCTTGGGCACATTATTGGGCAAGAAGGAGAGAAGGTACACATGGAAAAAATTAGGGCTATCTTAGAATGGCCATCACCAAAAAATATTACCAAATTGAGAGGATTTATTGGCATATGCACCTACTACAGAAAATTTGTGAAGGGAGTCTCCATGTTGACTTCTCCACTCATTGATTTGACTAAGAAGGATGCTTTCAAGTGGGATGAAGAGGCTGAAAAGGCCTTCCAAAAAATGAAAGAGGTAATGAGTAGTTGTCCCATACTTGCACTTCCTGATTTTACTAAACCTTTTGTTGTGGAATGTGATGCTTCAGGTGGAGTAATAGGGGTTGTCCTAAAGCAAGGCCAACACCCCATAGACTTTGAGAGCAGAAAGTTGCAGCCTCATGAAAAAATTTACTCCATCTATCATAAATAAATGCTGGCCATTATGCATGCATTGGCCAAATTTAGACAATACTTGGTGGGCAGCAAGTTTGTGGTGAAAACTGACCACAATAGTCTAAGACATTTTCTCACCCAAAAAGATCTAAATGAAAGGCAACAAAAGTGGGTAAGAAAAATCCAAGCTTATGATTTTGATATTGAATATGTCAAGGGAAAGAATAATATAGTAGCATATGCTTTGTATAGAAGACCTTCTTTTTCTCTCATGGACATTGCCAAGGATTGGAAAAACATGCTACTAGTTGAATATGCTAAAGACAAATTCGCTTGTGATGTGTTGGATGGAATCAAAGGGCATGATAAATACAGGATTTTGAATGGGATGATATATTATAAGGGCATAATTTATTTAGTTCAAAACTCAAAGCTCAAGTATCGAATTTTGCAAGAAGCACATGATTCCCCACTAGCGGGCCATCCGGGGATCTTCAAAACTTATAGACAGTTGAGGCAAAGGTTTTTTTGGAAAGGGTTTAAGGAATATTTTCATAAATATGTGAATGAATGTAAAGTATGTCAACAAAACAAATTAGAACTCACATGTCCGGTTGGGATATTACAACCATTTCCCATTCCGGAGCAAAAATGGGACAGTATCTCCATGGATTTCATCACTGGTTTGCCTGAATATTTGGGTAAGGATTGCATCTATGTGGTAGTGGATAGGTTGAAAAAATTTGTTCATTTCTTTGCTGTTACATCATCTTTTAGTGCTGCATAAGTGGCTGATATTTTTTTCAAAGAAATCTTCAGATTGCATGGGCTCCCTAAGAGCATTGTCAGTGATAGAGATAGTAGATTCATGGGTTCCTTTTGGAAAGAAATTTTTAGGTTGGTGGGAACTCAATTGACTCCAAGTACCATCTATCATCCAAAAACTGATGGACAAATAGAGAGGGTGAATCAATGGTTGGAAGGGTACCTAAGAAACTATGTGGGAGAGCAGCAAAAAGCATGGGCAAAATGGCTACACTTGGATGAGTTTTGCTACAACACCACTTATCATATATCAATAGGGATGTATCCTTTCAAAGAATTATATGGTTATGATGCAATCACATTTTTTGAAATCATATTTGGTGATAGTAGATCCCCAAAGGCTAAAGATTGGGTGGAAGAAAGCCAAGATATTTTAAAGCTCTTGAAAGACAATTTGCAAGTTGGTCAAAATCAGCAAAAAAAAATGTTGATAGACATAGAGAAGAAAGAACCTTTCATGTCAATGATTTAGTATATTTAAGGTTGCATCCATATAAGAAAACATCTCTCAAAAAGAATGGAGTAGAAAAATTAAAACCAAGGTACTATGGGCCATACAAGGTAGTGCGGAAGATTGGAGAGGTAGCATATGAACTAGAACTTCGGGAAGGGAGTAAAATCCATAATGTATTTCATGTTTCTTGTCTCAAGAAATCCATTGGTTAGCAAATCATCACTTCAGAAATACTTCCTCCCTTGGATGATGAAGGTCATCTCACACTTGTTCCGGAAAATATTTTGAAGACATGGGAAAGGAGGTTGAGGAGCAGAATTATCAAAGAATATTTAGTACAATGGAAGGACCTACCAAATGAAGATGCCACATGGGAAGAGGAGAATATTTTGAAGCATCCTAATTTGCAATTGCTTGAGGACAAACAGTCTTGGGTGGGGAGGACTGTAATGTCCCCATTCAAATAATTGTATAGTAGGCAAACCCCATCAATCCTACCAAGTTCCCTAGGTTGAATGGGTACATTGGGAATTGCAATAACGGAGCAAAGGAATAATGTTTATACATTAGAATAGTCCAAGTATTTAATAAATAAGTTGAATAAATGAATCCAAGAGGAATTATAGGTGGCAAATGGTTTTGAGGACATTTGGAGGATGTGGGACCCACACTAGCTTGGTTTCTCACTGCCACATGGCAAAGCTCACTTGCCATTTCGAATCCATGGGAAGGAAAACATTATTGGGTGAGTTGGTAAGGCATACACATGGCATTGAGCATATTAGGTCGAAATGGGGTGGAATAGTAACCTCCATGGAAGAGGAAGAGTCAAATTGGAGACTAGTGGACACTTGGGCTAGATTCCCTAGTCTTATGACAACAATGATGAATCATCTATGAAATCTATGAAAAAATTCAAATATGACTTCTGAAATATTACCATTATGACATGTCAGCCCCAAAAATAGGCTCAAGGAAGGAGCTCATGGAGTTGGGAGAAGCCAAAGAGACTCCTACTCAAATTTGGGAGAAGATAGAGGGTTGGAAACTAGGAGACAAGTGGCAAATGTGGATTATTTACTAACTGGAAATATCTAGAAGTTAATGAGAGGATTTCTACCCTTAGAGGGATAATGTTTGTTATAAAATGTATAAATCAAGTATGAGAATGGCTTTTGATGATTTGAGAAAAATTGCATTTGTGAAGAGAGAGCTAGTGGATGACTAGTTTCTTGCCTTAGCCAATTTCGAGGGTGAAAGATTCCCATCCAAGTTGGTGTTTGGAGAGGCCACTCAGGTCTTTCATGGTGCTTTAATGGATTTTGTATTTGTAGGTATCATCTACATGAATGTTCATGGTTTGTTTTACTGCAGCACTTCCTCTCCACCATTTCCGGTTTTGAAGGCATATTCATGCTCCTTGAGGGAAGGCGTTTTTGGTGAGCACTTGTACTCATCGGGAGAGCTTGATATAATATATTTATTATTTTAATAGCTTCATATACCCTGTTATTCATATTCATAAATTATCATGTCTAAATACCCGCTGATTGTATGCAAAAATGTTGATTAATGAGCAAACAATGTCCATTTCCCCACTACATTGATGTATAGCATGATAATGCTGATGATTTTGAATGAATGGATTAATATATGATAAATTTATGATTAATAGACTGCCATGGATTTATTTTACAAGTTTCATGTACTGTACTTGAGCATTTGAAGTATTTTTACTAAGTTTAATTGCATTGGGAGAAGAAATAGTGCCATTTCCCCAAGGGTCGAATTGGTATTTTTGCAGCTGAATTGGAGAGGGTTTGAATAGAGATAAAAATAAATTAATGATTCACATGAGACCTTAATAAAATCCTTAATACATCCCCTACCTTTTTTCAGAAATTCGAAGGATTTTGGAAGCATTTGGGAGGCCATTTTCATTGTTTACCCAGGGGGGATTTGATGCATAAATTGCTAGTTAAAATACCATACATTGACCAGAATACAAATCAAATTTGAAGAAGTATTTTGAGGGTTATAAATAATCCCTCAACTTAATATTCAAGTCTAAATATCATTCATACACCCTTACAGAATATTTGGGAGCATTTGGGTTAATTTGGAGGCCAAAACAGTAAAACTAGTCAAAGTTCGAAATTTGGGAAAAATTGGAAAATTGGGCATTTTCATACATTTTTAAAAATGGACATTACAATTTGAAACCTCCAAGGAATATTGACCACTTGTGAATTTTAAGAAACATAAATATGTATCAAAGGCCACCTACCTAACTCCATCCTTGAATTCAACATCACAGGCCAAAACCATCAACAACTTGTAATCATGGGTATCTTGTCCATGCATCTCAAAATTTACAATCAGTCAAGCAAAATTGGGGATTGGTTCAAATATTTATTTTTGAGATAATACTCTTATAATTGGAGGAAGAATTTTGTGAAGGTCATCTCCCGCTTTTTCAAATAATTCAACAATCATGTGTTGGTAATGAGTCTTCAACACTCCCATCAGCTGCAATCTTGGAATCAATGATTGATTCCACAATAGTTTTTGAACCTATCATCATGGCATCTCATTTCATACTCCTCAAGAATATAAGGCTCACCCATCATCTTTCTAGTATGTGTAAGTTCCATAGGATCAACAAACAACTTAGCAAGGCCACCATCTAGCACACCTCCAATGAAAGTCCTTGGATTTGCTAGACAATAGTGATTGATAGTGCACAACTATCATTCAAATGCAACTCTATATTGAATATTTGTGATACAATAAGTTGAAAGAATATTTTTCTTCAAACTCAGAACAAACAAAACATCTTCCATTGCAAGAACATTTCTTGGTGGAATTTGGAAAGAAATGGAGTCAATCCTTTCAAAGGATAATAGGTATCATCGCTCGATTCTACTCTCATACCTCCCTTTAGCTCCTTAAACATATTAAAAGTGTCCTAGCATAATTCATATGTCTCCATGCCTCATTGTCCATATACCATCAAACACTTGACATAATGTTGGAAGATACACAAGAGATTGTGTAGAATGTTGTCTCAAACATGTATGATCTCTCAGTTGCTCCTACTATACTACCTGCACTCGATGCAACCCATCGTTGCTTGGACTTCCCTTTATTCTTCTCCAAAAATTGGCTAGCATAATGTTCCAACTGGTTCCACCTAAAATATTTCACCTTAAACCTTAAACCTTTCTTTCTTGGACTTGAATCATTCTTCTTTCTCTCCTTCCTCATCCTCCCAATGAAGGATATTTCTCCTACTTGTTGTTTTTGCACTAAATAAGACTCCAACCTGATCTCTTCTTGTACAAACTTATCTCAAAGCTTCACAAAATCATGCAAATTTTCATGAGCAAAACACCTTGGGAAAAGACTTCCAAGATGGAGTAAGTCCATTCAAAACAATGGATACCAACTCCTTATCTTCCACTTTTGTCCCTTTGATAGCCCAGTAATCTATCAACTTTGTGATCCTATCCATGTAGCTCATCACTTTATTGGTGTTACTCATGTAGACTACGGAAATCTTCTGCCTCAAGAGCATTTATATAGAGACATAGGAACTATGATATAAACTAACCAAAGCCTCAAACATACGCTTACTTGTCACCTCTTTGCAATGTGAGAGATGAAGTGATCATTCACGAATCAGGGATTGTCTCTTTTCCTTGGCCTCCTTAACATGAACGACTAACTTTTTTGGATCAGTAGGTGCAATAATCTCCTTCACAATATGTTCCCAAATCATAGCCTTCTCCAAAAGCATTTACAATCTAAAATTCCAAGATATGAAATTGAAATCCCCATTTAATCTATCACACACTCTAAGATCGAGAGTAGTCATCTTGCAAATATGAGGCACACCTTTAAGAAAAAAAATAGAAATAAACAAAGTAGAATGACACTTTAAGGGTTCAAGTACTTCCAAGTGCCCTAGGGTATCACATCCAATCAACTTGTACTAGGAATAACACCACTCACATGTACAATACAACTAAAATTTCTAATTCCCTCTTAACTAAGAGAGAAATCCCAGTTCAATCAACAATGATACCATGTAGATTTTTTGAGAAATGTTGCTTTCAAAAATTTCGCCTTAACATCAAGGTTTTTTGCATTTATTCCTTGTGAAAAATTATCAATAGGGTTGATCTAAAATATTAATTTAAAAGAATAATATTTCACCTTCTTTTCAACTCAATTTCACACAACTCAAGAAAATATATACCATACAAGTGCACTTCAATACCACAATGCTACAACACTTAGTGCACCTTGCAACATTTTTTCATCTCAATTCAAATTTCATCGTTTTTGCAATGGATTACTTATCTATTTGTAAAGTATTTAGGGATGGGAATAGATCAACGTATGTTAGGTCATGATTGATGAGCTTAGCGTTTTAATTTTTTCCTATGAGATCATCGATCATATTGATGTGAGGGTCGATAGGTAATTCTTATCTAATTGTTATTTTCTCCATTGCTTGTTGAGTGTTTCAGTGATGTTAATACATTGTTGCAAGTCCTTGCTATATTTGCTAAATACGGCATAAGAGAATCGATTATGAGTGATTCCAAGCCTAAGTTATGTTGTTTCAACAATTTAAATGAAAATAAATTAAAAGTATTCTTGGTTCAACATTCATAACCATAAGCCATCAAACCTAGGAGGATTGTAGCAACCCTACAACTTGATATAAAACCAACAAAACACGAAAGCCATTTTATTATTATTTACTTAAAACAAATATAGAAGCTATAATGGAGGTAAGAAATCACTACAAGCTAGTTTTCATTTCTATAAAAGATTTGATCTCATTACCTAATATGTTGTAGTCAATATTGTTAATACATGTAAACACTTGTAAATTAGTTAAGGTCAAATTGGTCTAGCATGGTTTTAGGCAAAGCGTGTTTCATAATTATGTTAATTTACTATGCATTTGTACTTATATAATTTTATAGTCACGGCATGATCTAGACATAAAGTGGTCTAATGGTCTATTTTCTCCTCAATACTAACAACTATATTCTTATGTGGCTTAACATCTGATTGGTGCATGATCTCTATTTAAAGAGCATGGAGAGTATTGTTTTGATGATTGAATGTGAGAAATTCATGTAAAATATTTTCCTTTTGCATTAAAATATTGCCTCAAGTGGTCATATTGGCTAGGGTCATGGATTGTTTCATTCTCTGAGAGTTTTAACCACATACTACACCTATGTGCCTATCTTTGATATGTTTATATGAGTGGTTGCTTAAGGTGTTCGACCTATCTATACATACCTTATTTTGTTGAACATGGCATCATATTGTTTATGAATACCTGCTCTTGTTATTGATTAAAATCTTAAATATGTGTTGTTGCATGGATTAAAGGATTTTTATATTTTTATATTTTGTGTATTTTTGAGATAAGAGAGTTGATCCATTACTTACAAAGCACCGCTTTCAATTGGAAACACTTTTTTTTTTCACCCGAAAATGTTTCTATTTTCGCAAGATATGACCATTTTCTCTTGTTCAAGGTATATTTTTTCATTGCAATTTTTTTCATATTATTTTAATATTTTAGTTTGTTTTTTCTAAGTATATTCTTTCTTTGCTTCATTTCCAGTTTGCATATGTTTTTTGTCATGTGCCCTTTGCAAACTTGACAAATATAAAACATTGCAACAAGTGTTTTCTTTGTTGTGTATGCTCTTTATTGTGTGCCTTGTGTGAACTTGGCAAATGAGAAACACAAAGAAAACTTGCATTTTCTGTATAAGCTAACCATGAGCTAATAACGTTTCAGATTCGAAATTTCACTTGTTTTAGTCTGTGACTATGTTTTGTAAACAAAAATAAGGATTTTGGGTAAGCATGCAGTTTGAAGCAAAAAACTCTAAAATCGATGACTTCGGTTTCTTACCGGTCCATGCCTCGCAAGGTGTGATTTTCTTCAAAGATTTATGTGGTACATGGTTCTATATGTATGCTTCACAATTAATGGCTTCATCCCATAGCTTGGGAGAAAGAGATTTGGCTTGAAGCATGCAATTAGCCAATTTTTTCAGAGATATATTCTTCCTCTTAGCTACGTTGATGTTCTGTTTGGGTGTATATGGCATTGCGTGATGCAAATTCAATGCTTGATTTTGAACATAGTTGTCGGACATCCTTATTCACATATTGCCCCTCCATTATCTATGTGTAGTATCTTTTATCTATTTCCTTGATTGATTCCTTTCTAAAGCTTGGAAGTCTTCGAGGCAATCAAATACTTTAGATTCATGTTTCAAAAAATACACCTAGGTAAATCTAGAGAAATCATCAATGAATGTTAACACATACCTTTCCCTACTCATGAAAACATGAGGGGATTGTCATGTGATGTCATTATGTACAATTTAAAGGGTTGAATATGCTCTCCAATCCTTCCCCTTCAATTTAATTTCTCTTCAAGATGTTTTCCAAGCATGCAACCCTAACAAATTTCATTTGAAAATTTTATGTCTGGAAACCTTGTTACCATACACTGCTTGTTGAGTTGTTGCAAGTAACTGTAATTGAGATGTCTATATCTCTCATTCCATAACTTGATCACTTCATTACCATTAGGTTAAAAATGTAGCAGATGTATATTTAAGAATGAAATAGAAAAAATCATTAACTTGGATTGATGATGTACAACCCCAAGAACAACCTTTGTCCCATAACAAATTTCTGAAATCACCATTGATTCTGAGTGAATTCAACCCACTTTTTCGGTGCCCAAATGTGTGATTTTGATATATTGAGAGAATATTTATGGACATTGAGAGTACATGCAACACAATCTAAAAGTATCTATTAATATGGCAGGACTGATGTATGGATCCAAAGAAATCATGTGATGATGCCATATGATTCGAGGCTCCTAAATCAAGAATTCATGTGGTTGATGATGAAGAAAAAAGACTAATGCATGAATTTCTCGAGCTTTTCCCTTATCATTAGGTGTATTTTTAGCATCCCTCTTCTTAGCATTCTCGATAACAACTAGATTGTTCTACTGAAGAGTATGTGCCATTTGGTCAATTTTTTCCCCATGCATGCATGTTCTGGATGAAAGCCTCTATTGAACTAGCCACACTTTACCTTCACCTTCTTTGATTCTCTGGTTGGAGGTCTCCTTAGTAAATTTAGAATTTCACTCCTTTTTTTATTGGTCCTTCTTGCCTTTGAATTTTTGATTGAATTTGTTGTTGGTCTTGCTTCCCTCATTTGTTGTAAGCACATGTGCCTTTGAGGACTTGAGGGTACCCATTGGAACAAGTTTATCTTGATCATGGGTGAGGGACTCAACAAAATAATCCATGGGAGGCATATTAGAAGCAACTACCATTATTAGTTTTGTAGCATGGAAAGTAGAGACAAATACTAAGTATTTAGGACCTAGTTTTGATATAATGGAAAGAATGAGCTACTCTTCTTTCTTGTCTATAACACATTGGTTAAGTTGATATTCTTTCTTGTCTATACTATATGGTTCTTGTATATACTATACGGTTTGAGAAAAATAAATAATGCATTGAATTTTTTAAATAAGTATTAGACAATGTCAAAGTTACTTGAGCTCGAAGCAATGAGGTCATTTTCCAATTGATTTTTTCAAAGCACATATTGCTTCCCAAAAAGTCCTCCCAATTTGGTCCAAAATTCATTCGGTGTCTTAGCAGATTCAATGTGAAATAGAAGGCATGAGAAATCGAGAGGCACAACAACCCAAATGATTCATCCATCCTATTAAACCATTTTTCTTTCTCCATTGCAAAATTGGGTTTGGATTTTGTTCCCATTGTAATCATGTAAAGGCCTTTACTTCACAAGAGAACAACCATTGTATCTCCCATTCAAAAGAGTTGAATGGAGTGGGGATTATTTGTTGGGATTGATCCATTATATAAAATGTGATATTTGATGTGTCTTCCACCTTCAAAAAAATGTATAATCCTCCTTAGCTTCAAGCTTTCTTTGATACCATATGAAAATTTTCTATTGTCTTGCAAAATCTAGAAACTAAGTGAAAATATATGCATTCACAAAAGTGAGAGAGAGGAGATAAGTAATTGAGAGTCAAAGTAAAAAACTCATTGATTGCATTAATCTCAAGAATGATTAATATACAAAAGAAATTTGAATCCCCAATGAGGTCATTCGAATTGTGCATGCATAACCCAATTGATACTTAACTTAGAGCTCATTTACCCTTAATAGCCAAGTATTTTAGTAATAGGGACTTCACTATGTCATGAGGGAGTTAACTAAGTGAGTAATTATCCATAATATCCACTAGAGTGTTCGGGTACACAGGATACTCCCAAAAGACCAAACACCTAGAGAAACCACTTCACACAAACAGATCATAGATCGATATTACACCGATGTTTTGATGTGGTTTAAACCCTCAAGAGGGAAACACTCCACAGCCCCAGCCAAATATCTTCTATGGGGTAATTTATTATGCAAAGAAATAAAGTTACAAATGAGCTTCTCATAATCGATCAACTAGACAATGAACCTCTATGCTCTTTAAATAGAGATCATGGACCAATCGAGTGTTAAGCCACAGATCAAGGTTAGGTATGATCTAAGAGAAGTTGATCCGTCAGATCACTCTATGTATAGAACATATCATGACCATCGGATTAAATATTTACAAATGCATACTAATGCATACTAAAGAAACACACTTTTCCTAACGGATATATTACACAAGTTGATCTTAACTAACTCCTAAGTGTCTAAATATCCTAACATCCCCCCTTAAGAATAACTTGGGATAGGATTGAAGGATTTACAAAAGTGACACTATTAGAAGAAGGAAGGAGGCATTAGAGCCTATCCCCCCTTAATGACAAATTCCTGAACTCCTAACATGTATCGAATTTTAGAAAACTTCGCTTCTGTAAGAGACTTGGTGAAGATGTCTGCAACTTGATCATCTATAGGACAAAAGAGCACTTCAAGAACATGATCATGAACAAGATTTCTGATGAAGTGCATATATAGTTCAATGTTTTTGCTGCGTTGATGTAGGACTGGATCTTTGTCAAGCTTGATGGCACTTTGATTGTCGCACCAAAGTGGAGTAGGCTGCTGTTGCTCGAATCCAAACTCTGAAAGGATCTGTCGAAGACATAAAGATTCCTGACTGGCATTAACTACAGCTCGATATTCTGTCTCTGCTGAAGAAAGAGAAAGAGCTTGCTGCTTCTTACAAGCCCAAGTGATAGGTCCAGATCCCAGACTAAAAACATAACCTGCTGTAGACTTTCGATCATCAGGATCGCCGACCCAATCTGAGTCAGTGAAACCAAACAACAAAGGTTTCTCCCCTGTACTGTAATGAATCCCAAACT
Source organism: Larix kaempferi (assembly GCA_027924585.1). Lineage (NCBI taxonomy): Eukaryota > Viridiplantae > Streptophyta > Pinopsida > Pinales > Pinaceae > Larix > Larix kaempferi. The sequence goes on along the minus strand of BSBM01001229.1, from coordinate 36,878,896 downwards.
GAAGTGTACTTCGAATATATTGAAGTATTCTTTTATCTTCTTTCCAGTGACTTTCATGAGGTGTTTGCATATAACGGGCAACACGACCAACGACAAAGGAAAGGTCAGGACGGGAATGAGTCAAGTATAAGAGACTACCAACAAGTTGATGATACAAGGTGGCATCTACTTCAGGTGAAGTACAAGTGGCAGAAAGTTTGACTCCAGACTGAAAGGGAGAAGGGGATGGTGTACAATCTTCCATGTGAAAGTGACGAAGAAGGTCACAAGCATAGTTAGACTGAGAAAGAAAGATTCCTTCTTTGGTTTGCAGGACTCGGAGACCAAGAAAATAATGCAAATGTCCTAAGTCTGACATTTCAAAATTTTGCTTAAGACTAGATTTCACATGGGTTATAAGCTTAGGGTCACTACCAGTAAGAATAAGGTCATCAACATATAGAACAACTATGATGAGATGGTTTCCTACTTTCTTGGTATAGACATTGGGGTTAGAATGGCATCTAGGAAAACCAGTGTCAAGGAGAAAGCTATCCATTTTGGCATACCAAGCTCTAGGAGCTTGCTTAAGGCCATATAAGGATTTCTTAAGGCGGCAGACAAGGCTAGAGTTATTCTAAACATATCTAGGAGGTTGTTCCATGTAAATTTCCTCCTGTAAATCACCATGTAAGAAGGCATACTTGACATCCATTTGATGGAATTCCTAGTTATTTAAGGCTGTAAGGGAAAGAACAAGGCGGATGGAGTTCATTTTTGCGACAAGAGCAAAGGTTTCATTGTAGACAATCCCTTCAACTTGGGAAAAACCTTTGGCAACTAACCTTTCCTTAAGTCTTTCAACACTTCCATCTGATGCATACATAGTTCTCTAGACCCATTTACATATGACAATTTTTCTTCCTTTTGGAAGAGGTACAAGATCCCAAGTATTGTTCGCCATTAAGGAACGATATTCTTCATCCATAGCTGCATCCCAATCTGGATTTCCTGAATCTTCTACAAAGGTTTCTGGATCATGATTCTTAGAAACTTGAGCCAAAAGAGAAGAGGCTTGCTGAAACTGAGAACGTGTTCGACGTTGATCTTTAGGATCACCGGCAAGATCACTAGTTGCTTCACATGTTGAACGGACCCATCGAGGAAGCACTTGTGCTGGTGCAACTGGAGGAACATGAGAAGGCGGAGCTGGATTTTCATCCTCACTGTTATCATAAAAAACTGGAGTTGGAAACCTGTTAAGGAAGTTGGAAGAAGAAGAAGGCACAATCGCCGAATCAGGCTCGCAAGCCAAAGATGGCACAAACACCGAGTTAGGCTCGCAGGCCAAGATATTTTCATGAAATTAAACATCTCTTCTAATGATTATAGCATGAGAATGTGGTTGAAGAATTCTATAACCTTTTACATCTTTAGAATATCCAACAAATATGCACTTTTCACTTTTAGGCTGCAATGCTTTCCGTTTTTCATCCGGAATGTGAGCCCATGCTTCACTACCAAACACACGGAAGTGACTTATATCTGGTTTAATTTTACTCCATGCTTCTTCTGGTGTGATACCTTGTAAAGCTTTAGTGGGGGTGCGATTAACTATTTAATTTGCACAATTTATGGCTTCAACCCAAAATTGAAGACTTAGTCCCTTAGATTAGATCATACAATTCTCCATTTCTTTTAAAGTGCGGTTCTTCCGTTCAACTACACCATTTTGTTGTGGTGTATATGGAACAATGTGTTGTTGTTGGATTCTTTGTTCAGTGCAAAAACTAGTGAAATTTTTGTTAACATATTCTCCTCCATTGTCAGATCTTAACTTAATAATTTGATGACCAGATTGTTTTTCAACAAGGGCCTTGTAGGACAAGAACATGTTAAATACTTCGCTCTTAAGTTTTAGGAAATAAACCCAAATGCGTCTGGTGTAATCATCAATGAAAGTTAAGAAATATTTGAAACCAGAAAAGGAAGCAGATGGAAGAGGACCACACAAGTCACTATGCACAAGCTCCAACGGAACCGAGGCATGCCAAGAGGCACGTTTGTTAGAACTGTCCCGATGATGTTTTCCGAATACACAACTAGAACAGACACCATCCTTTCAATATACCATCGGACGACTTGTCACCATATTTTCTTTACATAGTTGTTGCAATGAGCGATAATTTAAGTGACCAAATCAGTTATGCCAAAGTTTGCTCAAGTTATCACTATGAGCAACAAAAACTAAAGGAAAAGGTGATGACCCAAAGTTGTTAAATTTGTACAACCTGGTAATATCATCAACAATTCTGATATCTAGGACCTGTTGAGGATCTTTAAAATCCCTGATTACAACTTGGTGAGGTGTAAACGTCACAGTTTTACCTTCATTGGAATGAGTGATTTGATAGACTGATAACAAATTGCAGGAAATTCTTGGAACACATAGTACATCACTGAAATGACCATTATCTACTGGAACTGTTCTAGCTCCTACAACACTTAGAGATCTATCATCACCAACAAATATTTGTTGGTGTTACATTCATGCATAGTAGAAAAGATGGCTTGATCCTTAGCCATATGATAAGTTGTTCCGGAATCAATGAGCAATTTATTTGAAGTAGAAGAAGAAGATGCATTATAAGAATGACCAGAAGCACAAAGTGCATGTCCATGAGAGGTAGATTCTGAAGGCGAATCTAGGTTGATGTGGTGCTTCTTCATTGTTGCTTCCAAGGCTGCCATCTTCTTGAAACACTTAAATTCATCATGATTATCTTTCCCGCAATAGTTGCAATGACACTCAGTCTTCTTGCCTTTTGGCTTGGATCCTTTATCATTTTTTAAAGAAGGAGCTGAGTAAGAGGGTTTGGGACCCTTGTTTGACTTATTATTGCAAAAATTTTGTTTCTTGGGAGGCTTGGACTTTTCTTTCTATTGGGACAATAAGACTTTCCCATATGTATCTGCATTGTTAATTATTCCAAGATGGATGAGCTTATCTTGCTCTCTAATCAAGGAATCACAAAAGGATTAAAGACTAGGCTCTTGATAGCTAGCTACATTCAAGGATTCTTTCATGGAGTAAAATGTAGATACAAAAACAGAATATGCAAGTCCAAGTTTGGAAATAATATGATAAATGCATTGTTTGTCTTCCCTCTTAATATTGCATTATTCACATAAGAGTTTAAGAGTTTTGTACTTAGATAAATAATCTTGTATGCATGAAAAATCACTTGGATTTAAAGAAATCAACTCATTTTCAAGTTGGTGACCTCGAATTTCATTGTGTTTACCAAACACAGATTCCAACTTGTCCCAAGTAGCATCAGATTCATCAATTCTAGATATGTGGAATCGCAAATCAGTAGACATTGACATCCCAATCAATCCATGAGCTTTGTCACATCTATTTTCCCATTTGATTTTCATATCATCATCAGTGGGTTTTGTTTCTTTCCCTGAGTTAATTCTGAAAAGTCCTCTACTTCATAGAACATCCTCCATACGAGATTTCCATGAGAAATAGTTGGAACTGGTAAGTAGAATATCACAAGGGGCGGCCATATTTATAAATTAATGGATATAAAAGAAAAAAACCAATAGTCTGGATGTGAAGAGCTCGAAAAAATAGGTGGTTTAAAAAAAAACGGCACTGAAAATTGACTCCGTATGATGAAGTTATGCTTGATCAAAGAAAATGTTGAAGATGTCCCCAATAATGACGTAGCAGATAGAGAATGGCCAGCTAAAAAAAAGGACCCCCCTCTTCCCAAGATGAACCTTTGACAATCACTTTACAAGAAAGTTGTTTTAAGTGAATCACTTTTGTAAAATAAGTGATTTCAATTTTACAATGATGTTACTTTAAATAGTGCAGCAATAAAAATGAACTTAAGTGACTCACTTTTTTTTTTTATTATTATTATTTAAGTGAGATACACTTTTACAATAAAGTAACTTGAAAATAGAAATTGCATCAACTTTTTCTTTTAAATGTAACTTCCTAAGACTTGAACTCAAGACCTATTAAGGAATAAAACAACTTTGAACCAAGTGAGTTAGATTAAAATGTATGTAAAATATGGGAAGGAGGATGGTTTTTTTTTTTTACTCTTCTTGCTCGGTTTCCGTGCTTGCCTTTTTTTCCTGCAAATAACACCATAAACCAAAACAAAAAAAAATTTCATTATATCTCGTTATCTTTTCCGGAAAGTCTACGTTTTCTCTTTGTCTCTGATTTGCTGAGGTCGCACAAGGTGCATGGCAAAGAGCATACGCAGCCGAGAAAAACCATTTCCCTTTCTGTTTCTGATTCGTCGAGATCACACAAGGTGCACGACAAAAAGCATACGCAGAAAGAGAAAGCAACAATCCAAAACTAAAAAAAAATCCAATATAAAAACTGATAAAATATGAGAGATTTTCTTTTAAATAGAAATAAAAAAATGTCACTGTAACATTATACCTTCAGATCTGATGAAATATGCGTTTCTGAAGCAACCGGGAACCGTTTTCGATCAAACGAAAACTATTTCTTACTGGAAATGGCACTCCGGATGCAATGGAACACCTCCCACAGCCCAAAAATGCACATAAATACTAGAACTAGAAACCCTTTCAAGTTTCGGCAACAACAGTTCAATATCTAGATCATAACCGGAAGCGGCTCTTCATAAAAGCTTTGATACTATGTTCGGGTACACAGGGTATTCCTAAAAGACCGAACACCTAGAGAAACAACTTCACACAAGCAGATCACAGATTGATACACCGATGTTTTGACGTGGTTTAAACCATCGAGAGGGAAACACTCCATGGCTTCGGCCAAATAGATTCTACGGAGCAATTTATTATGCAAAGAAAGAAAGTTACAAATGGGCTTCTCATAATTGATCAACTAGACAATGACCTTCCATGCTCTTTAAATAGAGATCATGGACCAATCGGGTCTTAAGCCATGGATCAAGGTTAGGTATGATCTAAGAGAAGTTGATCCGTCAGATCACTCTATGTCTATAACATATCGTGACCGTGAGATTAAATATTTACAAATGCATACTAATGCATACTAAAGAAACACACTATTCCTAACAGATATATTACACAAATTGATCTTAACTAACTCCTAAGTGTCTAAATATCCTAACATAGAGTGCTCTCTTCCCATAAAAGGGATCTAACCCATGTGTTATCGGTCAAATTTGCACTTCTTAGTCCGTGACCACATTGCTTTATCGGTCACACAAAAGAACAAAATGGATTGAAGAGCTTACCTTCACCATAGATGAACTTACGCTGAATCTTATAATCCTATCCTCAGATGCATACTTCTCTATATATTTTTAGACATAACCGTGACCCTTATACTTGCCTACCTACGAGTCAACCGCGGGTCCCTCCACTGACAACCCGCGGGTATCAATAAAATTTTTGCACCCTCTACATGAAAGCTGAGACACTCGCAAGTTCCCTCATACCAAATTCGCTGGTGTCTTATTAAAAATCTAAAAAATAATTAGAAAACAAAAATTGATATTAGTTGAGGCAGGTACCAAAACTACCCCAACTTCCCAATTCAACCACCTTTCGAACTTGCCTCCCATGCCTTGCTATAAATACAAGGGGAAGGGCTTGTGAAAGGGACCCTTAGAATCATTTAGAAGGTTATGCTGGAGAAATTCAAAGCTAAGAGAGAGGATAAGGAGCTCAGGATTGAGGTTGCGATGGTGCCGGTGCAGGACAAGTATAAGCATTTATATCTTCTGCATTTATTAATAAAAGATTGAGACACCCTTTCCTTTCCAATATAGATTCATTCATATCTATCATCATTTGAGCACATGTTGATGCTATTTTTCTTTATTAATATCAATTTTTTATAAGTGGTTGAATACGTTTGAGAAAGGTATTGTGCTTGTGTTGCAGGTTATTTGCATAGGAGAACGAGAAGGAGAGAAAGCTTGGACCGACCTTCATAAATAAGGTATACATTCTCTTACTTTTAATCCCATTTTCTTATAAACATGTTAGAAAACCTTTATATATATATCTAGTATCCCCCCAGTACGTTGGTAGTCTCTTTCCCCAACTATAAGAGTAAATTCCTAACAACATAATTGGTGACTCTGCTGGGGAGCACCATTTTGTTTGTTTGCTTTGGGGATTCTTCTTGAGTTTTTTCCAGTTTTATAACTTGTTTGGTCTCCTTTATAAGTGTCTAGGACATCCTAGACCTTTTTTGCTTGACTCAGTTCTTTTGATCTGCAAAATTTTCTTTATTTTAATATTTTCTCAGAGCCCACCCACGAGTTTCTTGTACATACAGGCGCAGTTTTATAGTTGCACTCGCGAGTTGCCTATATAGGTACCCGCAGTTTGTTAGTTGCACCCGCTAGTTGCTTCCTGTTACAATTGCGAACATCCCCTGAGTTTTTGATTTTGGTGTTAGCGTTTGGTCTTAAAGTCCCCTATGTTGGCTTTGGAACTTATTTTGTTGGTCTGACACCCCCCTCAAGTTGTTGAGGGTCCTTTTGAGTCTTTTTACAGCCATCTGTGGAGATTTCCTTTGATTTTTATGTTTGATTCAGTTGGTTTCTAGGATTTCATTTTCTTTTTGGGATTTTTTCAAGGCTCACCCGTGACCTGTCTGTATTTACAGTCATGGTTTTTCTTCCCTAACCCTGAGTTGCTTTCATATGTACCCATGGATCAACTGCTTGTTGCTGCATTATACAGTCACAGCTTTTTCCTGAGGTTTTTTTTTGGGTTTGTCTATGGCTTTGGAATCCTATTGATGGCCTGATACCTCTTGGACATTTGTTCACTATCTGCTGAGTCTAGTTGGAAGATTTTTTATAAGTTTCTTAAAAATTTTGTGCTTGTGAAGTACCCTTGCTTTCTAGCCCATTTTCTTGTTTGGCAAGTGCTTGGTTTCTTTCCTCTTTGATTAATGGTGTTCAGGAGTAGACTTATCTCTAAATAAGGGTCTCTTTTTTTCTGCTTTACACATTAGTTTTCTTTGTTTTCACTTTGTTCCAAAACCTAGTTACTTTCAAGAGAAACTAGTTGGATTAGTCTTTGTCGATCTTTCATAAGGTCGGTTTGCTTTGGTTCGGGTCATTTTTATTTACTTGCACTGCTTGATAAGTCTTCTTTGTATTTCTTTAATAGTTAAAGAAAATCAAATATAAAAAGAAATTTTCATTCGTAGCAAGAGTTGTCATTTATTTTTCAAATTAGTTGTAGTTATTAGTGGTATCATCTTTGAAAATAATTAAAAAAAAGAACTTTTATGCTTAGGTTTACTTTGATTTTCAGTTTTGAAAGAGAAACGAAAAAGTACAATTGTGAAGTTTTACATTTTATATGCACTTTATTTCCAGTTGTAACCACATCACACATCGCAGTATCCTTTGAGTAAGTAACAACCTTAAAAATGAACCATTAATAAAATTGATTAGTAACTTTTCTTTTTTAGGGTTACACAACATGAACTAGCTTAGGGTAGGGTTTGGAATACATCGCTTTAAACCTTCCAAACCATTCAAATCTCAAATCATAGTGCAAACTATCCTTTAGGTAAATCCACTGTTGTGGAGGTATCCAGGAAGCTCTACTCAAACTAGATTTAAGCACGAGGTCGTGTGAGATCAAATTGTTGGGGATACCCCCCCACCTTTCTTTCGAGCATACACTAGAGCCTTTTTGCATATGAGGGTCCATTAGTGTCTTGTACACTCTTGGATTTTAGGCTTAGTTACCCTACCCATGCATCTTGGATGGACCTGCGACTGTCCCCCCGGGTTCTTTCTGCAATTTTGGTAGCCTTTAGTATATTTTGACCTTTAGGGCTCTACACAGGTGATGACAGAAGGATATTTCTGTTGTACCTAGGACAGACGTGGGAGGAAATCCTCTGCAACAATTTGGGAAGGTGGATTGGTGATTCAAGCACTTGCACCCAGAAAACCTGTGTGTGGACCTCGGGTAAATGTTCTTTGATATTCTACTAGTTTGTTCTGGTCCCTCATCATCCTAGACTTACTTTTGAGAATATTTACCTTTGTTTCCCTGGTTTGGATTAATTTAGGACATTTTTAGTGGTGTGTTGTTTGCTCCAAGTTGTTTAGTGGCCCCTAGGCTTAGTACTTAGTAAATTTTTCACACAATTTTGGAGGACAAACCTCTTAGAAGGTCACGAAGGTTGCAAAACCTTCCTCCATTTACAGTGGAGCCTCAACCTCCACCACAACGACGAAGAACTGACTCTTGTGGTTCTTAAGAACTTACGATAACAACTGAACCACCTAGAGAACTTCACCTAATTACTCAGGGTCAACCGTTTCAAGAAACTATTGAGGTTGAAGACTTGAACTTTGAAGAGTTTAATACACCTTTCAACCCTCCTCTAACTGGACCCAATGATCCTCTTTTGGAAATAGTAGTTTCTCTAGGAATTCTAGAGTTAAGTATATATCGGTTTACACCTGGTTCCTTTATGGATAACATAGGGGATGTGTCAGGATTTCCTCATACTCCTACATAAGCTATCATATCAAGAGGTTTTTCCCCTCCATATGTACACACATCGATGCCAAGCTCGTTGCAAGCTACTTCTGCTCCGATCAATTCATTTAATTTCAATGCTAGATCTGTAGGACCATCTGGATCTCAAGCTACAAATACATCTAGTCCTTTTGGTTGTACCATTGGTCTATCCAGTGTCCCCTTTTCGGGGGAACCTTCGGTGTCATTCACATCATCCCACTTTGTACAAAAATTCCAGGCTAACCCTCAGTATGCTCCTTTTAGTCATGGATTTCCTTGGTTCCGAGGACACATAGATCCTTTGACACCTTTTGTAGGCTCAATGCCTACTTATTCCATTGAATCTACACCATGGTTCAACCCCTTCATAGGTTTTAATGTGCATCCATCTAATGTATAGACGTCAAACATACCTGTAGGGAGTACTCCCTTTTCACTGTTTGGTGGAGGGGGTAATAACAACTTTGTCAACCCACATTTTCGGGGTGCTTATACCCAACTGCAATGGAACAATCCACAAGGAAGCAATCCCTTAGCCTACGGCTGGAGAAACTTTCATAATGCATTCAATTCACAATCGGGGGTTGGGGAAACCCCAACCAACACTATAGGAGCCAGGTTTTGGGTGGTTCCCCCTACCAAACTCCTTTCAATCAAGTGCCATCGGCGAGACCCCCGTTTTCCTTTTCTGGCAACCTTGAACTTGCCATATCTTTCGAAACTGACTAACGATCCAGTGCGACATAGCCCTGCATGGCCACCTGTCCCAACCAAGCTTCCCTCAGACATTCCGAAGTTCGAAGATAATAATGGGGAAGACCATAGAGGCCAAGTTACAACCTTTCACTTATGGTGCTCTTCCAACTCGCTTAACGACAAATCCATACGATTGAGGCTCTTCCAAAGGACCTTAACTAGTGTCGCAGCCAAGTGGTACATTGAACTTCCCGCTGCTGCATACGATCAGGGTAATTTTTAAGGGCGAAATTTTGCCAATTGGCTATTTTTCGGGTTTTTTTTCAAAAAATAAATTCGCTATTTGGTCATTTTTAGTCTCTAATATTGCCTATATTTACATAAAATATGTTTTTTTATCATAAATTTGCCAAAATTTACACATTTCAATAATAAATTGTATGTTTCATATTTAATATTCGCCTATCTATCTATATACATGTTTTTTCACTCCAAAATAATCGCCTAGCATACTATACTGAAGTATAATATTAGAATCCTTGAAAAAGACCCTGCATACAATAACTTTTGGGACCTAGCGATAGTCTTTTTGAACCACTTCCAGCTTCATGTCTGGTATGATGCCGGTACAAACCTTCTTTCCACTTTCAGGAAGAACAAAGCCACTCATTTATCTGACCATATTCAGGAGTGGAGAAGACGGAAGAGACTCATCAAGGCTGATATTCCTCTAGAGTTCCTTTTAGAGTGGTATTTGAAATCGCTCCTTCCTTATATTTCTAAGGATGTCGCAAATTCTGGGGTAAGTTCTGAGGAAGAAGCAATCCTGAGGACCCAGCAGCTTGACCTAGTTTACGCTCAATCTGGGATTCTCTATGAGATCATTCCGGATGCTCCGAGATCTAATATAGATCTTGGAAAACCTAATCTTGGACCGCATGCCAATGGAATTGTTGGTTCAATAGATTCAACAACACTTGAAGCTTTAACAAAACAAGTTCACACACTCTTTGTGAAGCAGTCTGCTGCTGAAGCAACTTCGATTGCAACCTCCCCTTCTAAAAACAAAATGTACAGCAGGTGCAAAAAAACCAAAAGGGTCCTCGGCAACCCAACAACAACAAAAAGAAGGGCAAGAAAGGGGAGGGGAACCCTCAGAAGCCCCAAAACACCGAGAATGTCGAGGAGGGTAAGAAAGAGAAAACAAAGGTAAAGTTTCCCTGCAAGCTTTATAAGGACAATCACCTTACTCATCAGTTCCCTTTAATGGACGAAGCCTATAATTTATTTCAAGAAAAGAAACCGACCGTCTTGAAGGATCCATTTCCTCATGGACAAGGCCCAACTTCTGGAAACTCTAGTGCTAGGGGAAATCGTGCCTCATTAGTTGATCAATCATTCATTAACATGGTTAACTCACATACTCTTCTGCAAACCAGATCCAGGAATTATAACCCAGAATCGCAGCAGAAAGATAAGGAATTTCCCAAGTCATCTGCTCCTCTTCACATTGAGATACCAACAGATTCTATGCCGAAGATACCTAAGGGTGTATATAAACGAGTTATGCACAACCCTAACGCGTGAGCCGCTCCTAACTACTATGTGGTAGAGGACCTGGCCCAAATGCCTTGTGAAATGTCTACATTAGAAGTCTTGCAAAGCTGTCCTTTGCAGCGAAATGCACTTCTATCGACCATCGGGAGCATGGATTCCTCAAGTATGCTTACACGGTTTGATATTTCAAATATCAATCCCCGGTTACCGTATCACGTGGCCTTCCAAATTGAAGTAATCCATGGTCCGAAGACTATTGGATGAAAAATTGTAGATGAAGGCACGTCTACATGTGTAATGTCAATATCCTGCTGGAAATCCCTTGGATCGTTTGAGTTAGCCCCTTCCAACAAACTACTTACGGCTTTCGACAGAAGATCTTACGGCCCACATGGAGTCTTGACGACGTTCGAAATTGAACTTGCCGGTAAGTTAGTGCCTATGGAGGTTGAATTTTTGGATGCTCCTCTTGACTGCAACTTGTTTTTAGGAAGGAGTTGGATGTATGCTGTGCAATCTATTCCATCGTCTGTCTTCAGAGTACTCATGTTCCCACACGAAGGGAATATCATCACCATTGATCAAATTTCCTTCACTCAGAAGAATAACATTACTTCATCGAATTCTAATATCCCCTTGATTGATCAGACTCACCTGCCCATCGAGAGTTTGGGAGTAGGCATGTTTTCATCGTTGGTGGGCACATTCGACCTACCTGCTCCCATGAACTACATTAGTTCTACGAGTACCACTGACATTTTGTCTCGGGAAATATTCACGATCTGTCAAACAACTGATCCGTGGATTCTTCCCACTTAGCAAGAACCAACTGTGCCCTTATCTATTGTATAAGTGGCGTACCAAACATCACAAAATGTTGCAACATATCATATCTTGACTCCGTCCGTCTCCACAGAGTCATATATTGACTATGCACCTGCATGGTCAGTCAAATCTATCCATTCTTTTGACTGTCTAGATACTGGTTTTCCTTCTGATGAGGCTATCTTGGAAGCCATGATTGGTCTGGATCATCCATGGGAACACATGCATCACAGATCTTACTTCCTTCAAGATATGGACAAGGTATAGAATGGTGAGTTTTCAGTGAGACCCGGTGGTGATATTGATTTGGCCATTTCTCCTTCTACTACAAAATCAATTTATGCTAAAGGGAACATGGAAAACATATCAAAAACTATCCCGATTGATATATCCACTAAACCTGGCATTGTGGAAAATCTCTTTATTGTAGAAAATTGTTCTCTTGATGAGATCATTTTGTATACCAACCTGTTTAAGGAGTTTTGCGACGTGTTTTCCTGGTCTTATGAGGAGATGCCAGGCATCGACCCTGCTATAGTTGAGCATGTTATCATGACTTACCCTAACGCTAAACCAGTGAGACAAAAGCTTCGTCCGATAAACCCTCGGAAAGAAGAAACCATTAAGGCCGAAGTTGAAAAACTACTTAAAGCTGGCTTCATCTACCCGATCGACATGATGGAATGGGAATCCAACCCAATCCCAGTCGACAAAAAGAAAGGAACCATACGTGTCTGTACATAATTCCGGGACCTTAACAAATCTTGTCCAAAGGAAAACTACTCCACACCTTTCATCGACCAAATTATTGATGTGTGTGCAGGCCATGAAATATTTGCTTTCATGGACGTTTTTTCAGGATACAACCATATTCAAATAAAACTTGAAGACCAACACAAAACAACTTTCATTTGTCCTTGGGGTACTTTTTCTTATTGGAAGATGCCGTTAGGGATAAAGAATGTTGGAGCCACCTCCCATCGGGCCATGAAATTTTCTTTCCATGATATTAAACACATATTTGAGCCATATCTAGTTGATCTCCCAGTGCGATCTCGTAAGAGACGAGATCATCCTGATCATTTACGACTTGTGTTTGAGAGATGCAGATACTACAAGATTGGTTTGAATCCCAACAAATGTGTATTTTGTATCGAGTCTGGGCACCTACTGGGTTTCATTATGTCGAGTCGTGGCATCATGGTCAACCCATTAAAAGTTGAGGCCATTGTAAATATTCCTCCTCCTCGAACCATTAGACAACTTCAGAGTCTTCAAGGTATGTCAAACTTTCTACGACGTTTCATTATAAACTATGCTAAAATCATCAAGGGTTTCATGAGATTGATCAAGCAAGATACCCACTTTCTTTGGGATGAGGCTACACAGACTTCATTCGACGCCTTGAAAAAGGCACTACTATTAGCGCCCTTACTGAGCCCACCAGATTATACTAAGGATTTCCTTCTATATCTGGCGGCATCCATTTCCACAATTGGTATAGTACTTGTTCAGGAGGATGACAAGCTCCAAGAGCATGTCATTTATTATCTTTCACACACATTGGTAACTCCTGAGCTCAAGTATTCTCATTTTGAGAAGTTGGCATTAGCTGTCGTCTACACTATTCAAAGACTGCATCATTACATCCTACTGTGAACCACCACAGTCATTGCGGAAATCAATCCCTTTCAATACATGTTAAGCTGACGTATCATCGGTGGGAAGTTCAATAAATGGATTGTCATTTTGGAAGAGTTTGACCTAGCTTTCCAATCTGCTAAGTCTAAGAAATCTCTGGTGTTCGCCGAGCTTATTTCTGAGTTTCCTAGTGACGTAATGAGCTTTGAGGAAGATTAGTCTTTTCCAGATGAGCACATTTTTCTCATTGCAACTTCTGACACATGGTAGGGGGATATTTTAATATATCTCTAGACTTTGAGGTGTCCACCCTCTTTCTCCAGAGACGAGGGACGAAATATTCGATCTCATGCTAAGAACTACCTCATCATTTCTGACACACTTTATAAACGCGGGGTAGATTCCATTTTACGTCATTGCTTGACTTTGGAGGAATCCAAATCAGTATTGAATGATGCCCATAGTGGAGCCTGTGGGGTCATCTTTTTGGGTTGGAAACAACCCAGAAAATACTGCGTGTTGGTTATTTTTGGCCCACGATCTTCAAAGATTGTGTGGAAGCTGTAAAACACTGTCAACCTTTCCAGTTTTTTACCAAAAAGATGCGAGCACACCCGGCTCCTCTCCACCCTGTTATCATAGCATTCCCCTTCACCAAATGGGGGATTGACTTCATGACGTGTAATCTGGCTTTGGCAGGAGGACACCATCACATCATTGTTTCCGTCGACTACTTTACAAAGTGGGTCAAGGCAATGCCTACTGTGAGAGAAAATGGAGAAATGACTACTTATTTTGTATCTAACCAGATCATTGCTAGATTTGGTATCCCCAAAGAGATCGTTACAGACCATGGTCGAAATTTTAAAAACAATATGATGACCGAGTTGTATACTATGCTAGGTTTTTGACAAGAAAATTCATCATCATTCTATCCGCAAGAGAATGGTCAGGTTGAAGTGGTCAACAAAACTTTTAAAACTATCCTTCAAAGGACCATTAGTGCTAGTCGATCTAACTAGCACATCATGTTGTACCCCACTCTTTGGGATTAACAGTCTAATGTTAAGATTGCTACTCGGTTCTCACATTTCCAACTCGTTCATGGGGTGGAGGAAGTTATTCCAGTTGAATGCGAGATTCCCTCGTTAAAGTTGGCTATCCAACTGCTCCCTAAAACTTCAGCTTTGGAGGAACATTTGCTACATTTATAACATTTAGATGAAAAGTGCCGCGACCCGCTTACAACAAACGAGGCTCAAAAAAGAAGAGTCAAGCGTCAGTACGACAAGTCTGTGAAACCAAGGGTGTTCTCTGAAGGAGACCTTGTTCTGCTCTATGACCAAGACAAAGACCCCTCGAGGGCAGGCAAGTTAAAATCTATGTGGCTTGGACTGTACATTGTCTCTAAATTTCTGAAGAAAGGATCCTATGAGCTAACCGACTATGAGGGTTGTAAGTTGCATGAGCCCATAAATGGGCTCTACCTGACAAAGTATTATGCTTAGGCCTCTATGATTTTTCTTGCATTATAACTATACATGTTTGTAGAGTTAGTCTTTTCTTCAGATTTTTTTTGAGTCTTATGTGTCTTCTGGGTTGTGGTTTCAGATGAAAACTGAGTGCTTTATAGGATTCATTGATGGTGCTAACCGCCACACCCGTCATTTGGCTTCAATAGCTTGGGTTATCTACTCACCGTTTGGCCAACTCGTGTCTTTGGGAGGTGCTTAGGCCCTACGACGAACTATGTAGCTGAGTACAATGCATTCATTGAGTTGCTCCGAGATGCTATTTATCACGACATTTCACATTTGGAGGTTCATCGGTGTTTGCGTGTTAGGTTACTTGAAAGACACTTTTATTTTATTACATTTCAACATATTTGAAGGAGTTTAAATTCATTAGCTGACTCATATGAAAACTACATTCTATATTGGCATCTTTACTATCACAATCACATTAAGCATTCACATAAAGAAAAAAAACATGTATATATATAAAATTGATACTGTATATATCCGTATAAAAAAATATGAGTTTGAGTCGTATTATGTTGCAGTGTCCTAAATATACAAAAGGGGGCTCAAAGGCCTCAAAAATGTAAATGTGTCTCTCTCCCTATGGAGAGAGAGGTGCCTCTGCTAATTCTGCTACTGCCTCTCTATAGCAGATGACTAGCTTGGCTACTTTTCTAAGCAGCCTAATTCATGCTGGGGGCACACCCACAACATCCTCCTGCATCTCGAGTGGCATCTGCTCGATCTTGTAGGTGGGTATATCATGATTCAACCGACCCATCTTCCTCTCAATTCTCACCAACATCGCATCGACATCCCCAGGCTCAGTCAGACGCACAAAGGTGCGAGGATGTCCCGCAGGTCGCATAGGCCCCACATCTGCATAAATCACACTATCAACACTTTTACTCATTCATAAAAACTATATATACATAAAAGCATAAAAATGAAATAAATTTCAAAAGCATAAGCACATCTTACCCATCTCTCCCTAGGTTGATCCTAGAGATAGAGCGAGCTCTAGATCTCCGCGGAAATCCATACCATCATAGGGAAATTGTTCTAGAGCCGGCACTTGACGGTTTCACCATCTGAGATAATCTTCATCAGCATAAGAAATATTATCTTTTCCACCACCTTGAAACAGGAATATATCTCCCCACCAAGTCATCAATGGATCGCGAGGGTTCAGGACTGGTAGGGCCATCCCAGGGCTCAGAGCAGGTACCCTCTTGAAAAATAAAGTACATAGGATGCTGCCATAACCAAAGTTCTTCTTCTTGCCAGTATTGCATTTAGTCAATTGGTGTTTCATGCTCACCAAGAGACCTGAACACCAGTCAAATACAACACCACGTAGACACTCAACACCAATCTGCATGTAGTTCCTCAAGGCCAAGTGTTGTGCAACACTCCCTCCAATTTTGTTCAACGTACTTAGAATTACCTTCAATGGAAAGATTGCAATGGAGCCAATGGGGACTTGGCTACCACTCTTTTAGGTACCTGGAAGACGATATGTGTTGATATAGTCCTGGATCGATAATGCATCAACCCCTCTAAATGTACCTTTGAGGTTTACCCCCTCACCTCGACTGGATAAACCTGTAATGAAGTAGATGTCGTCTATGATGAGTTCAAGTATTTCTCCTTGGAGATCGAACACTCCTTGGTCAACATCCCAGTAATTAACAAGCATTTGAAGTAGGTGTGTTTGCGTCCACATGCTTGTGGTTTTCAATTTTTTTTTAACAAACCACATCTTCGCAATGCATTTAGAGTAAGCAGATCACTCATGGTGGTCCTATCCATGTTCTCATGCTCTCTTTCCCTCCAAGTCAGAACCATACTTGCAATGTTCATCCTTTCATCCATTAGTTTTTGTTTTTTCACATTTCTTTTGCGGCACCCGCGACTGTATCTACTACACAGAGGCGGGTACTAGCGAGTCGGTCTCTGTTAAACTTGTGCATTTTTCACGTGCTCGCGAGTTTAATAGAGGGAAACTCGCGGGTACGATGCCCTAATTTTAAAACCTCTATAAAATACAAAAAACATCATAAAAAATTAAAAATAATGGATGGAATGAATAGTTTAAGGAGAGATGACTTACTTACAATTGGCGGAATCCGATTCGGTGATCCAGTTTGTGCACTACGAGCATTTGAAGTAAGAGGCTTTTTCACCCTTTTGCTCCAACAAATGACTTGGTGAGTTTTGTTTCCATTTTGAAACTATTTAAAAAAGTCATTTTTTATTTTTACCCACTTTTATCATTTCTATATAGTTTCAAAACTATTTTTTAACTTTATTTAATCAACTAATACACTTTTCAAGTTTTTCTGATTAGGTGAAGTTCGAAGAAACATTTCTCATAACTTTTTGCAACGGTGGTCTATAAAGGTTTGATTTTCTTTGTGACATATCGGTTTAGTATAATAATTCCTGTCATCATATGTTGTAATGAAAATCTCTTTGGATCAAGTTTATATGTCATTTTATAGTAATCTGGTCATCTCCATGATATCAACAACTTTTCGTCATTTGACAAGATCAAGGAACTTAGTTCCCTGGTACCTATAGAGTTCTTTCCATCTCTTGTTAGAATCTCTAAATATAACAATATTTTCGAGTACACTTGTCTTGTTCAAACTCGTTAAAGGAACTGAACAACCATCCACTTAGGTATAAGTTTACCCCTTTTCCGAACATTAGTGGATTATGTACGAAAAAGGTATACTCTAGTCATACATGGCTAGAAGTGTTCTTCTCTCATTGTTTTACACTTTTTTGGGTGAGGAGACTAACTTTACGAAAAAGGATCTTTAGGAGTCTTCTTTATGGTTTTCAGACTCTCGAAATATGAAAACACCAACGAGCATTCACCAACTCGGGCTCGATGTGAAATCCACGAGAGGGTATATAGAGTTATTGTTTAAGTTTTTTCAGGCTCTTTAAATATGAAAACACCGACGAGCACATACCAACTCGGGCTCGATATTAAAATCCACGAGTAGGTGTATGGAGTTATTGTTTAAGTTTTTCAGACTCCATAAAATTGAAAACATCGGCGAGCATGAACAGATCCAGGCTCGATATTAAAATCCATGGATCAATGTTATCGAGTACTAGTTTATCTCTTCTTTAAACTCGTTAAAACATGAAGAAGGTCTTGAGTTTCCCTCCCATGGACTTGTTAAATTACACATAGTTGTATTTATACCAAGCATTCTTTTATCCTCTCTTCAAGCTTGTTTTAAAAAATGAAGAAGTATTATTGAGTTTTCTTTCTTGGACTCATTAAAACTAACAAGAAGGACATTATCGAGCTTTCTTCTCCACCTTTTCATGCTTGTTAAAATCAAGAAGAGACATTATTTAATAAAAAGAGAAAAGGGAAGGGAAGGATGTAAAGTATCTTTCCAATATAAAGGAAGCAAGTTATTTATGTCCTTGAACACAACACCCTTTTTTTAGTCTTTCAAACAAGTTGGGTTTTAGTTTTTGTCCTTATGATGAACCCGATCTCAGAGTTTTTACTCCTCTGATTGTTTACTCTTCCAGTCATATGGAGAATCTGTTAATGTATCATACATTACGGATTTATATCATGGTCCCCTTTGTCTTCAAAGTTGTCTAAGTCACTTTTGTGTCGTGCTCACTGTTTAAGGACACCCCTTGTGTCAACCATTTTGCAGTTACCTTGACCTCATGTGTCGGCCATGCCTTGGTGTCAGTTTGTTTCATCATGTACTCAATCCTATTCTAGATCAGATCAAACTATTGATTGTATCTCGTGTTGGATGATGGAGGATTCCTTAAGGCCTCCCTTCCAACAGAATTTTTCCTATCAACTTTATCTCATCTTGCTCTCGGAATAAAGTTTAGATTTATCGGTAGTACCTTGGGGATTGCAGTCATTAGTGGCAGTTTCCCTCGCTATTGGGTAGTGAGAATGCATCAATGTCTCCTAATCGATGGATTATTCAAGTGTTCGACTTCAAGACCCTTTATTCACACTTGTTAGAATGTACTCGGTACCTTGAGCCCCATTTTCATTAATGGTGGGTGCTGTCATGTTTGTTAACGGTTTACATCATTGAATAGTAATCAAATGGTATCCTCAATGTTCGACCTCAGCTCATTTATTCGCATGGTTAGGATCCGTACCTTGAGATGGTTTGGATGAATAACTCGGGCCTATAATAAAAATCATTACATTTTGTTATTTCCCAAGTTGCGCAAGACTGAGCCACACCCATTTTTGGCTCTTGATGAGACATAGATCCAGCTTGTTGTTATGGATATGATATCTTGTTTGACATGGATCCACACTTGTATTTCAGTGGCCATGCTATATACATATTTCATTTATGTATTGGAGATTATGTTCTGTCATTCTGAACATCTCCTGATGTCAAGATTGTACACTACTCGTTGACTTTGTTTCTGTTTTAGGTACTGTTTGTGACCTCATTCTGCGGTCTCTTTGCTCCTCCTCTGCTTGGATTGTAATGTATTTCAGCCATAGCTTCTCTCTAACCTCACACATTAGGGGGCATCTGTTATTGGTCAAATTTTCACTTCTCCATCTGTGACCACATTGCTATGTCGGTCACACAAAATAACAAAATGGATTGAAGAGCTTACCTTGACCATAGCTGAACTTAAGCTGAATCTTATAATCACATCCTTATATGCATACTTCTCTGCATATTTTTAGACATAACCGCGACCCTTATACTTTCCTACCTGCGAGTCAACCGCGGGTCCCTGTACTGACAAACCACGGGTATCAATAAAATTGTTGCACTCGCTACATTCAATCTGAGACACTCGCGAGTTGTATCATACCAAAGTCACGGATGTCTTAAGAAAAAACTAAAAAATAATTAGAAAACATGAATTTAGATTAGTTGAGGCAAGTACCAAAACTACCCCAACTTCCTAATTCAACCACCTTTTGAACCTGCCTTCCCTGCCTTGCTATAAATACAAGGGGAAGGGCTTATGAAAGGGACCCTTAGAATCATTGAGAAGGTTATGTTGGAGAAATTCAAAGCTAAGAGAGAGGAGCAGGAGCCCAGGATTGTGTTTGCGACGGTGCCGGTGCATGACAGGTATAAGCATTTGTATCTTCTGCATTTATTAATAAAATATTGAGACATCCTTTCCTTTCCAATATAGATTCATATCTATCATCATTTGAGCACATGTTGATGTTATTTTGCTTTATTAATATCAATATTTTATATGTGGTCGAATACGTTTGAGAAAGATATTGTGCTTGTGTTGCAGCTTATTTGCATAGGAGAATGAGAAGGAGAGAAAGCTTGGACCAACTGTCATAAATAAGGTATACATTCTCTTACTTTTAATCCCATTTTCTTATAAACATGTTAGCACACCTTTATATGTCTATCTATTATCCCCCCAGTACGTTGGTAGTCTCTTTCCCCAACTATAAGAGTAAATTCCTAACAACACCATGAGAATAGGATAAATACTTAAAATGGGAAGAGTGGAGTTAAACTAGGAGTAGGGTTCCAAGGATAAGACAAAGACCTTGAAAATAAGATGTAGGATCCTAAAATCAAAGGATGAGGTAGGAATTAAGTTCATATTGAGTAAAAATAGGAATTACTCCCTATAAGTAAGATGAGTTCTAAAGCATGAACTTATAGTCTATATGGAAATCTCTAGTTTAAAACAATAGCATGAACATACACCAAATGCCAAAGCTTTGTCCTTTCTAAGAAAGGGAAAAAAAAACAAAGTGACATATGATGAAGGGTGCACAATGGGGTTGTTGAGTAAACTTTATTTTCTCTTGCATTTCTAACTTTGTTTATCATCTCACTTTTACAAATAAGTTACCTTTTACATTAAAGTTGCATGAAAAAAAAACTTAGAAAAAATAATGTTAAAGTTACTTTATATTAATTCCCTTTTATAAAATAAGTGAAATAAACTTTGCAATAAAGTTAGTGAAAACTATGTGTTTTTTAAGTAACTTAATTAAAATAAATAAATGCTTGAACTCAAGACCTCTTACTTAATAAAATAACTTTCAATGAAGTGAGTTAATTCAAAATATATAATAAATGCTATGAATGCCTTGAAGTACATGCTTATTCCCAAAAAATTATTTTTTCTTGCAAAACACTTCAACACAAATGCACACAAATACAAGTAAAATTTCTAATACAAAAAATTCTAAGCTCGGTGCTAGCTCTCGGTTAGCTTACCAAAAAATGCACGTTTTGTCTTTATTTTTTATTTGTCAAGTTCACACAAGGTGCACAACAAATAAACAAGTGCATTTGGGGAAGTCATCAATGAAATTTAAGAAGGCCAAAGACCATATTTTAATTATGTATTTGTTACAATGAGCAACAGTTTAGGTAAAGAAATCCATCATGCCAAATTTTGCTCAATTTATCACTTTGAACAACAAAACCTGCTGAAAAAATGATGAACAATAGTTGTCAATTCTTTACAAGTTGGTAATATCATCAACAATTCGTGTTTCTAGAATATGCTTAGGATCTTTTAAATCGTTGATTACATCTTGATTTGGTGAAACTTATTGTTTTACCTGCACTTGAATGAGTGATATGTTACACTCGTAAAACATTGTAGGAAATACTTTGGATATACAATACAATATTGAAATGGCTTTCATCTAGCTAAATTATTCCAGATCCTACAACACTAAGAGATCTATCATAACCAACAAATATTGATTTGTTTTTACATTCATTAAGAGAATAAAAATGACTATATCCTTAACCATATGATAAGATGATCTAGAATCAATAAGCCACTCATTAGACGAAGAAATGAATGTTGTGTTGAAGGGAAAATTGGAAGAAGAAAGTGCATGTCCATCAAAATAAGAGTTAGAAGAAGAATCCATTTTGAATTTATGATTCTTCATTTCTATTTCTAAGGCTTCCATTTTTAAAAATATTTAAACTCTAGATGACAATCTCTCCCACAAAAATTGCAATGTCTCTTAGTCTTCTTACCTTTTGATTGAGTTCTTTTATCACCATTAGGATTAAGAGTTGGTTGAGAGGGTTTGGAACCCTTGTTTTTCTTGTTGTTGCAAAGATGTTGCTTATTTGGATGCTTGGCTTTATCAATTTTCTATGCTACTAAGCCTTTTGTTAGTTGTACCTACATTGCTAATCACTCTAAGATGCAAGCACTTATCTTGTTCTTTGATCAAAGTATCATATAACTCTTCAAGAGTGGTCTTTGTAAGTAGCCTCTAAATATTCTCTAGTGAAGTGAAAATTATATACAAAAACATAATATGGACTACAAAGCTTAGCAAGAAAAACATAATTACATTGGATATCCTTCTTAGGCATATTACATTCTCTAAGTAAGAGTTTAAGTGTTTTATATTTAGATAGATAGTCTTCAATGCAAGAGAAATCACTAGAATTTAAAGCAAACAATTAATTGTCGAGGTAGTGAGCTTGAATCTCATTGGGTTTACTAAATACAGTTTCCAACTTTGTCCAAGCTTTATATGGTTTTTCAACTCCTTGAAGGAAAAATTGTAAATCACTAGAGATGGAAATTTCAATTAATCCATGTGATTCATCTTTTTATTATCCCATTTTGGTTTCTTTGAGGCAACAATGAGGGTAGTTTATTTTCCCATCTAATATGGTAAAGCCCTTTACTTTGTAGTACATACTTCATACATGATTTCCATGAGAAGTATTTGGTACCAATAAGAAAAAATATCACCAAGAATTAAACATATTATAATATGTAAGTAAGATGAGTTCAAAAGAATGAACTTATAATCTATATGGAAAGCTCAAAAAAATAAGCAGTTTAAAAAAATGACTTTAAAAACATATACCAAATGTCAAAGCTATGTCCTTTCTAAGAAAGAGATAAAAAAATAACCAAAGTGCCATGTAATGAAGGGTGCACAATAGGATTGCTGACTAAATTTTATTTTCCCTTGCATTTCTAGCTTTGTTTTTAAGCTCACTTTTACAAATAAGTTACTTTTTAGATTAAAAAAATTCACCCATTTTACACTTCTACAACTAAGTTACTTTTTACATTAAAATTGCATAAAAAAAAAAACTTTAAAAAAATCCTTAAAGTTACTTTATATTAATTCACTTTTATAAAATAAGTGAAATGCACTTTGCAATAAAGTTAATAAAGTTATGTGAAAACTAGGTTTTTTTTAAAGTAACTTAATTAAAATAAATTCTTGAACTCCAGTCCTCTTAATAAAATAAATTTCAACCAAGTGAGCTAATGCAAAATATATAATAAATGTTATGAATTTTTAAATACTTACCCCCCAAAACTTATTTTTCTTTCAAAACACTTCAACATATACGGAAACAAATACAAGTAAAATTTCTAATACAAAACTTTCTAAGCTTGCTGCTAGTTCTCTGTTAGCTTACCGAAAAATGCACATTGTCTTTATTTTTTGTTTGTCGTGTTCACACAAGGTGCACAACAAAGAGAATATGTAGAAGATAAAACACTTTACATCATGTTTATGATTTACCGAGTTCACATACATATCACAATAAATAGCACACTTAGACTAGAAAGATAACTAAATCGAAAATGATAACCAAAAAAACAAACTAAAATATTAAATAGTATGATAAATATTTAAATACCATAATGAAATAGTATACCTCTAGATCTAATAAAATGGTTATATCTTGGGAAAATGGAAACATTTTTAGGATAAATAAAAAAGGTGTTTCCAAATGAAAGTACTGCATGCAGTGACATGGGATCAAGGTCTCAATAAACACCGAGAGAACATCTTCATAAAAGAATCAATACCATGTTCAACAAAACAAGGTATTACGACATAATTTAAACCTTAATAATCAGTCACACAAACATATCAAATATTAGCACACTAATGTATTGCGTGGTTGAAAACCTCAAAGAGGAAAACAATCCATGGCCCCAGCCAATGCAACCACTTGAGGCAATATATTAATGAAAAAGAAAAATATTTTACATATGAGTTTCACATAATTGATCATCAACAAATGACAATTCATTCTCTGTTATTTGGACCAATCGGGTGTTGATCCACAGATCACTCTAATAGTTAGTATTGAGGAGAAGATGAACTGTTGGATCACTTTATGTTTAGATTATATTATGAACATCATATTACATAAGTACAAATGCTCACTAATTCATGCAGAAGAAACACACTTTACCTAACGACACATTATGCCAAGTTGATCCTAACTAAATCCTATGTTTATAAACATCCCAACATTAGTATTGAATGAAAAGATATTGTGTTAACTAACGACTCCATCTCTTGTGAGATTGGCATATTCATCAACAACACCATCTATTGTGATATTGACATATTCATATGTCATTCTGATAGTTAGATTATAGATGTGGTCCACCATAGATTCTTTGTTTGTATCCTCTATAGGTTTAGTGTACATAAGTCCTTGATACATATCAATGGGATACCCTATCTATGTCCCTTTGATTTTAAATGATATATTTCCTCTCTTCAAGTGGATGATGACATCATTTTTGTATGCTCACTCAATCCCTAATAATGTAAGGTAAGGATGTTCCTTATCCAATATTTAGATTATCATGGAATTGGGCATCGTTTGACCCCTACAATGTTAACCTTAACATTCTCCAACATGCCAAGCAATAGAATCTATATGGATTAGCAAATTGCAATTGATTAGGAGAGAATACTAACTTGGGTATCCTCATTATTTACCAAGGTTTCTTTAATAAGATGTTCATGCCAGATCCTAATCCAACATGATATCCCCTACTTGTAACCTTCAATGTCAGCATTCAATTTGAATTCCCTATTAGTTGTGACTCTTTTCTTCTTTCCCACTTTGTGGAAATGTCTTTTAGGTAGGGGATAATCGATCATTTCCCCCCTCCTCTCCCTTAATGATATATTTGACAACAATTTACAATATCTAGGACAATTTGTCATTGTCTAGAATCTTGAAGAAAGTTGTAAAGAAGTTACTAATTGCCTCATTGAAATCTTTCCCTTTAGTTGAAGGAAGTTTCATCTTGTGACATCAATTTTCAGATATTAGGTTGGTGCTAGATATCTCAATAGAATTATTATGACTTGTCTTTGCAGTAGAATCTTCTCTTTGCAAATTTTCAAGTGCCTCTCTATAGTTATGCTTATGTTGAGTTACATCAAGGTGTGTCGATGGGGGAGTTTATTTCCATAACTAGAATGGTAAGTCAGATCCTTGATCGCCATTGGTGTGAGATGCTCTCCTAGTCACCACATTTAAATTTGGTATTGCGTTGTCCTTGATATGTCATATCTTGCTAGATAGGTTAGCATTTATTTGTTTGTCCTGAGCCTCCCACATTTTAATAGATCACAAGAAATACTTTTATAGCATGACCAATGGCTATGTATTATCCACATATCAATCTTACAAGGAGTGGACAATATCTTGAGATGTGCTCCATCTTATTATAGTTATAACATCATACAAGTCTTGTTTGACCTCTATCCACACCACCTTGGAATTCATTCTCCTCTTTGACCATGACTTTCATTAGGATGGTAGTTAGTCCTTTCCTTTACTTTGAAGTATATGTTTCCAAACCTTTTAGTCATATCGTATTAGAACACATCATACAACTTGATGAGAACTATATACTTAAAATGAGCAATTTAGCCATAAAAAATCATATTTTTTCTTTAAAAACAACCTCCAAATCGAAAAGTGGTGCTACTAGTAGCACCTTTTTTTTCTCAAGGCTAAAATTACAACTTTTTTGTAACCCAGGCCAATGCCATTACAATCAAAACCATAAATTGACCCCTAACAGAAAAGTGATTCTCGCTTAATCAAACAGTTTTATTTGGGGTTAAAATTATACCTTATTTAAAACCTCAACCTTAACAATCGGTGTCGTTGTAATCAAAACCTTAAAATTATGATTTGTTTGAAATCATAGCTTTAAACATTGATGTTGTTGCAATAACACTCCTTTCTTCATCGAGTTCTAATTCCAAGCATTTCAAACCATTATATATATATATATATATATATATTCTTAAATCACTGTAAAAATGAGAAAAAAAACAAATTTGAAGAAAAAAATTAAAATATGTAAAAATAAAGTAAAGAAAAAAAACATTAACTATAAATAATAAAGATGAAATTAAAAAAATATTAAAAATTAAAAAATACATCTAAAATAAATAACTCCTTATCCCCTTTACCGTCCTATCCCTATGATTTTTAAAAACTTGGGAGGGGCACTGTGGTAAGGGGTTAAGAGGTATGGTTTTTTTTAATGCATTTTTTAATTTCATTTTGTATTATTTATTTTAGTGTATTTTTCTTTTCTTTTCTTTTTTCATTTTTCTTTTTAAATTGTTTTTTCCTCACATTTGTCCTTTTTTTATGTTGTGTTTTTTTTTTAATTATTTTTTTTCAAGTTATGGTTCAAATGTTTGGAATTGTAATTCAAAGAAGAAAAGAGTGTCATTGGTAGCACCTCTTTTTAATCCAATGGTTTATTTTAATATTTTTTGTGTAACGGTGCTGACATTTAAGGCCACAGTTTAAAAAAATAATAATTTTAAGGCTTCAATTGCAACAACATCAATTGTTAATTATGGGTTTCAAACAAGCTATAATTTTAACCTCGAATAAAAACGAGGGTGATTGTTGGAGATCACTTTTGATTCGAGGGTCGATTTACAGTTTTGATTACAATGGCATTAACCGAGGTTTCAAAAAGTTGTAATTTTAGCCCCTAAAAAAATGGGTGATATCGGCATCACCACTTTTTGATTCACAGATAAAAATAGTGACTAAACTCAGCCTATAAAAATGAGAACTCTTGAGGGTTCTCATCAAGTTGTATAATATGTTTTAGGCTCTATGATTCTCCATGTTATGAGTATTTTCCTAGAAAAAATCACATAATAATGTTATGGGCACCAATGAATATTTATGTACATGAGGCATAGCTAGGATAGAAAACCATACATCCTACAAATTTTGCAATATTCAATTAAAGGTCTTCCTAGAAAAGAGTTGATGGCAGGGTTGGGTGCAACACCACACCTTATTGTAGGCTAATCACTTTCTAAAGGTCTTATGTTTTGCATATTATGGATCATACTTGCTCACACCCAATTTTGGTTTTGGTCCATTCTTGTATCTACTCTATCAAAGAAGATCATTGGCTTTAGAATTGCACTATTATAAAGTTGTTCTACAAGTAGAAACAAATAATTTATGAGTGTGAGAGTTCCTTGGGTACTCCACCATTGATTTAATTCTCATGGCCTACTTTAGAGCTTCCCTTTGAGAAGCCTAACTTAGCTACATGAGAGGATTTCAAGTCAAGGGTAACAATTCCTTGATGAACCATTCTTGTGATGGTTTTCATGTATATGGTACGATAATATTCTCATCAAATCTCAAAATATTTGATAATACTCCCAAATGCTTTCCCCCATGATCTACTCAATATTTGTTTAGCTCGAGACAATCGTGTTGCTCCATTTTTTGGTGTTTTGAATTCTATGATAAAGGCTTGTTTCACCTCATCCAATATTTTGGTGGTTCCTTGAGGAGTTCTTTGCATGTACTTCATATACGATTATAAGGCATGAACCTTCAATGTCATATGGAACTCAACTAGATTAGTATCAGCAATAGTAATATATTTAGCATTCTACATAAGGTTGATTTTAGCATTTTCTTTGCAACAGTGCTGATTTTTAAGGCCACGGTTTCAATTAAGTCATAACTTTAAGGTTTTGATTGCAGCAACGTCAATTGTTAAGTCTAGCGTTTCAAACATGCTATAATTTTAACCTTGAACAAAAATGAGGGTTATTGTGGGAGAGCCACTTTTGATTCGGGGGTCAATTTGTGGTTTAGACCTGAAAAAAAGGGGGTGATATTGGTAGCATCACTTTTTTATTTAGGGGTAAAAATAGTGATTAAATTTAGCCTATCAAAAAATGACAACTCTGGAGGGTTCTCGTCAAGTTCTATAATATATTTTAGGCTCTATGATTTTTCATGTTGTGAGTATTTTTCTATCAAAAATCACATAATAAGGTTATGGGTACTAATGAGTATTTATGTACATGAGGCATAGCTAGGGTAGAAAACCATACATCCTACAAATTTTGCAATATTCAATTAACCTAGAAAAGGGTTGATGGTAGGGTTAGGTGCAACACCCCACCTTAGTGTAGGCTAGTCACTTTCCAAAGGTCTTATGTCTTGCATATTGTGGATCATACTTGCTCACACCCAATTTTGGTTTTGGTCAATTCTTATATCTACTCTATCAAAGAAGATGATTGGATTTAGAATTGTGCTATTTATAGAGTTGTTCTACAAGTGGAAACAAATTATTTATGATTGTGAGAGGTCCTTAGGTACTCCATAATTCATTTAATTCTCATGACCTACCTTAGAGCTTCCCTTTGAGAAGTCTAACTTAGTTACATAAGAGGATTTCAATTCAGGGGCAACAATTCCTCAATAAATCATTCTTGTGTTGGTTTTCATGTATATGGTATGCTAATATTCTCATTAAATATCAAAATATTTGATTGTATTTCTAGACGCTTTACCCCATGAACTACTCAATATCCTTTAGATCGACACAATCTTGTTGCTCCATTTTTTGAATTTTTGAATTCTATGATAAAGGCTTCTTTCACCTTGTTAGCACTCGAAATGTACCTCAGGTTGTGAGAAGGCCATCTCAAGGTAACCACAAAACCAAACTTTAGGAAAGAGAGCTGGCTTCTTTCTTTCTAGAGAGGGATCTCTCGCTGATTGTTTAACAAGGCCAGATATATGAATAAAAATTAAGATTAGATTGTTGTTTGGTTGAAACAAGGTAAGCATTCATTGGGAAATGGAGTCAAAATATAACACATATTTCAATTAACAGTGCTATGGCATGGAAATTTATAATAAAGGCAAGCTAGTTACTCATTTACAGTCAAAATGTTGTTGTCTGGTGATAAAGAAGAAATGAAGAATAGTCCATTAATATGGGCATCTAACAAGGATGAATCCAATGATAACTTTAGTAGAAAATATTTTGTGAATATCTGAAACTAATAGACATAGCATATATGTATGAATTATGTACTATCAAACACTTATTTCAAACATGAAAAGATAACAAAATGGAATAGATAACAAGGAACACATTCACATGAGGAAAGAAGGTACATACTGTAAAGTAAATAACACAGGAATCTATGCAAAATGCCAACCTCGGCTTTGTAATTTTATTAAGGATAGATCTCAAATACAAAACCCAACTTTCATGGGTTCCAACCCTTTTTCCTCTCTATTACATGTGAATATATAGGAGCAGATATCTTCAGCCCTCAGGCTCGAGTCACCCTAACAGAAAGTTGTTACAACTGCGATGACACCTATACAAACAGGTCCATCATCTTTGAGAATCAGTTACAACAAAAATAACAAGTGCTGACAAATAGGCTTCACTGCCTTTACATGTGTCAATGAACATTTACTAACTAGTAAATAAACAAAAGCCTAAGTAACTAATTCTTTAGACTGCAAATATCCACGATCTTCAAAATCCTTATGCATGTAATGTTAGATTTTCTCTTCCATATTTCTCCACAATATTCCATTGGTCGACAGCTGGCAAATCTGAAGTGGCCACCTCCTTTAGCAATATCCGCAGCTCTACATGATCTCTGTATAAATAGTTCTGTAGGTGTGCACATGCCTCTTTGAAAATCAAGACCAACTCAAACTCCTTTGCCAGCTTGTCCACAACTGTTTTTTCAGACAGTGATTGGTTCATGTCAAAAAAGTTTGCATGATCCAACCTGCATTCCATCAACCTGTCTTGATACTCCCTTTTTGTCAGCATGGTGCCATCTTCTTCCCAAAAGAGTGGAAGTCCTTTCTTGAACAATGGATCAAACATATCTCTAAAGAGATTCAATTGGTGTGCCATGATATCTATCCTGGCCTGAATTGTATCTAACTGCTGATGTTTATTTACCACCTTCATGGCCCAAATAATGGTAGATAACTCGTCTTTTATGTTATCTATTTTCAATTCATCCTCAGTTAACCCATTCAAAAACTCTATGGCATTTGCAGCAGATTCAATAGGCTTCTTATTCAATTTTTATTTCACTGTTGTTACACTTTGTTTGGCCAATTTAATTACAGCCTCTTTGTCTAAAATAAAATCAAGATAGAGTCTTAATTTGTTTGCTTCATCTATAACATCATCCCAGATTACCTGTTTCACCTCTTGCAGTGATGATTGACCTATAACCTGCTTCATCAATTCTTCATTCTTAACTTGAATTTCTTGGTATTTGGCTTCCCGAGCCTTTTTATCTTGTTCTTCCTTTGAAACCATGATTTCCAGATTTGTGTTATGTTTCTGCAACTTCACTAGTTCCAAGACTTTCAGGCTTACCTCTGCCATAGCTTTTAGAATGGAGAAATCACCGGATTCGATGGAGGAAGAGGTGATCATACTCTCCAACTCTTTACCTTTCTCTTGCAATTTATTTTCCAAATCTTCAGATTTAGCCTTTAGATTCTTCTTTCTCTCCACTATAAGGGACATATCCTTTTGCCATTGTATCTCTTTTTCTTCAAATTTCAATAATTTAGCTTTACAATCTGTTAAGTCACCTTTCAGTTCTTCTTTTTTCTTCTCAATCTATGTCAGCTCAGATGGTTCTATCAATTGAGTGGAAGGTATCTTCAATTTCTTCTTTAGTGTTTGAATAGTATTTTCCTTCTCATTCAGTAGGTTTTGTATGCTGGCCCTTTTATCTGCTTGGCTCTCAGTAGCCAACAATTATGTCTGCAACTTTTTAATCTGTGCCTTGTGGGATTTATTTTCCACCTTTTCTTGTCTAAGCTGATTCTCAATCTTGCTCTTTTTGGACTGTAATTTGGATAGTTCTAATGTAGCTTTTAACAATTTGGCATAAATAATGTCTCTAGTTTCCTTATGTATATTTATCATGTCAGGAATGGAAATGTCCTATAGGTTCATTTTTACTTCAGTGGCCTTATTTTTGGTTCCTATGGCCAAATTCAAAGTGTTCTAAGAATGGCTTCTGACAGTGACTAGGGATACATCCTTGTTAGATATCTGTCTAACCTCTGCATGCAACTTTGATTCTTCTGAAGCTGCATCTTTATTCTCTTTATATTCATACAATAGTTCTAATCTACTTTTGCTTTGTGCAGCAGGCTTAGTAGTTGCTTTATCAAATACATACTCCTTGATTTCAAAGGCGGATACTTTGGCCTTCACCTGCTTCTTCTTACCTTGACCAGTCGTCACCTGTACGATTTGTTTCCCTGCCTCTTCCACTTTTTGTCTCTTTGGGGATCTTTCCGTGTCTTCATCTTCTACATCCATGGCATCAATGAATTCCATTTTGTTTGATCTCTCAGAGCAACTGGCAAGGGGTATAATTTCTCCAACTGCTGGGACCAAGATGGAGGTTCTAGGTTGTGGTGATGTGGCTTTCTATACAAGGGAGGTGGAGTCTTCATGCATATCTACATCCTTCTGAACCTTACAATAATATTCCAACCAATTAGTAGTCTCTGCCAGACTTGCAATCTCAAAGTGCTCAAAGCCCTTTCTTTTACTGTCTTGCCTTATGTTGGAGATAATGTGATGGGGATCATAGTTGATGGCGGATTTTGTTTGAAATCCCATTTCTCTCCATATACACTCAATGGTTGAAAGGGAATATTTATTCTTAATGATGAATGGGCCTACATCCCATGGAAACATAAGGTCTGAAGCTTTCTTATGATCTAGAAAATGTTCAATTTCTACCCTTAACTTTTTCCTGATCAATTCCAGAGCAAACACTCTAGGAGTTAAAAATGCTAGTAGTACATAAGGTGGATGAGCAAATCCATACACTCTGATTATTATGCTGTGTTCCAAGAGAAACCAGTCACCTATTTTCTTTTCAGGAGAAGGTTGCAAAATCTCTATCATCTCTGTCAACACTCTAGGCAATCTCTTCCGATAAAAAACACTGTAAACTTCTGGCGTGAATTTGTTCATGAATTTGTTGTAGTCTATGTTCATTTCCTTTGTGAGCATCATCTTAGGAAGCTGCAAATTTTCTTCATTAAATGATAAGAACATCCTCAACAAATACGATTGAAACCTGAAACTTCTGGTCTTGTGGAAATCCACTAGTTGGGAATGGATATTCTCAGCTCGGGACTCATCAAATTTAAGGCAAGAGCAATGGAATGACTGGATGGACTCTTCAGACTCAAATGGATAGGTGCTAAGGAAAAAAAACAAACTCATCAGGGGTTCAGTAACATACATATCTGTGTCCAATCCTAAGAATTGACTTGTCATGGTTATTACACACTTAGTTTCTGCAGTAAAAAGACTAGCTTCAACTGGGAAAGGCTGGTCCTACAATGAGACACTAGGTTTTAGGAAAACTTTGTAGAAACTTTGTCTCTTTTCAACTGCAGACTCTCTAAAATACTGGATTAGGGACTCGTCCTTGTAATCTTTGGACTTCAGACTGAACTCGTCAGGAATTGAAAGGGATTTTCTAATAACGACAGGACTGACTGGACATTGGATTTTCAAGCTGGATGCATCCATAATTACCCTCTTAGAAGAGGAATAGTTAGTAGCACACCAGTTGACGAATTCAGGGAAAATTAGGGTTTGGTCGATTGAGAAACACTGGAAAAATGACTTGTAAACATTATGGACATCTATACCCTGGCCTCTAATAAGCTTCAGTCTGTCTTTCACTGCTTCGATAGGTCCATTTAGCAGTACTGTATCATAGATCTCAGCATCCCTGTATTCTAACAGTTCCTCTATTTTTTTGTGTTCAAAACCCAGGGGTTCTACTTCTCCAAGCTTAGCCATTTAAATAGTTTTCTATGAGGAAAAGAGGCCTACCTGGTTTACTGACAGCTGGTCCAAGATTCGTGTCTGAGGTGGTTGTTTTCTGCACCGTCATCGGCTTTCGCTTTTCAATGCACAGGAAAAACAAGAACCTGAAACTCCATGCACTGCATTTTATATTATATCCCTATTCATATCGTTCTTGCACCTCTTGCAGTAGTGAAGTTATTCAGTCATCTATCTGCATGATCGATCCAACACCGTTGATCTTTTCCTTGTTTAACTCCACAGTCTTCTGCATTCTTCCTCTTTCAGAAAGTTTCCTCCTTGCACCTTTAACCCATGAAGCGAATGCCAATCGCCCCGACCGTCCAAAGGTGCAGTCCCTACCCAGCTTCGCAAATATGGAAAGTGTTGGTAGTCCATGCATGTTCAATCTGTAAAACAAATGTCCGTAGTCGATGCCCTTCTCTGCCAGATCTGCACCATCGAACTATGTGGATCCTACCTCCACTTCGCAAATTTGAAAAGTTCATTTCTCCGTGCATATTAAATCGACAAACTGCCTCATGACCATAGATCTCCTTTCCCGTCCATTGATTTGACCACTGATTTGCTCGCGGGTTAGCAACACTCCTCCCATACTCTAACTATGCATCCTACCCTTGCGAACTCACTTGTAGTCGTCGATCTCCATCACCATTGATCCGTGCCCTTCATTCTTGTCCACACATTACCTTGAGTGGATTTTCACATTCTAATCCCATTTTCAAGGTCGAAACTTAATTTCTTCCATCATTTTCATTCCAAACCTACGAATAAACACTCAAAGATCTCATTGGCATTCTTCTAGGTCATACGACTCAGAAATCCAAGACCTTACATATTATTTGCAAGGATCTAACCCCCTCCAACTATTTAACCCAAAACTAGTGCTAACACACCTCATCCAATATTTTGTTGGTTCCTTGAGGATTTGTTTGCATGTACTTCATATACGATTGTAACATGACCCTTCAATGTCATATGGAACTCTACTAGAATAGTATCAACAATAATAATATTTTTTTCATTCTACATAATTTTACCCATGAACTAGTGTTGCTTGGAATCATTTTTTCCCTTTCTTGAAAATACAAGTATGCATGACATATAACTAACGTTCATTATGACCATATTTTTATCAAGCATATAGATCACAAACCCCTTTTTTCTTCCTAACTAGCTTACTAGGTTTTGACTTCACTTAAAAACAAACTAGTAATTTTACTAGTATTTAAATTTTCACTAAAACTTAGTTAACTTCCACTATGCCTTGTAGGGTTTATGATTTATTCTGAATATTATGTTGCACAGCTAAACTCGGATTACTACAGTTCATAAGGGTTAGCTCACTTGGATCAGAATGGGAAAGGGGCATTGTTTGTGCTAAGACAATTCCATTGTCTCCTAGGGGTACCGTGTTTGTTTCTTATGTTCTTCTTCACCAAATAATTGTAACACATATTGAGCTCATCCTTTCATTGTGCATCCATGTTTGAGCTCCCATTTTGTAATTACCAAATGCCAAAAATAACATAAATTTAAAAAAAAAGGAGTAACCCAATGCCTTGAGAGTGGAATAAAGTGATGAATAAGAAGCCTCTTCGAGAGGCAACCTCCTTTTAAAATGTATCCAATTCAAACTAAAAGTTGAGATGATATCCAAACTAGGACTTCTTGGTATATATAGGAGACAAAGGTTACAATTAAGGCCCTAGTCGACCATACAATTACAATTAAGGTCCTAGCTAACCAATAAAGACAATACTAATATAATAATAGAAATGTAATGTCACAACATCTAGGGCTTAACATGAC
Source organism: Larix kaempferi (assembly GCA_027924585.1). Taxonomy (NCBI): domain Eukaryota; kingdom Viridiplantae; phylum Streptophyta; class Pinopsida; order Pinales; family Pinaceae; genus Larix; species Larix kaempferi. The sequence continues at coordinate 36,844,289 of BSBM01001229.1, read as the reverse complement.
CCTTCCCTTGAAACAAGTGTTTTCCTTAACACTTGATTGGCTATGGATGTTTATGCATGAATAAATCATCTTCCCATGTCACCTCTTCTATTGGCAAGGCCTTCCACTTGATGAGGTAATTAGTAATTGCTTGATTTCTCAGTTGCTTTATTAGTGCATCAATGATTGTTTTGTATTATTTATGTTTTTTCTTCCATCTCTAGTAAAATATTTTCAACTGGTATCTTGTCTCTAATTACCTTTTTTAGGAAATAAACATGGAATATTAGATGTACACATGAATATGGAGGCAACTCCAATTTGTAATCCATACTTCCAATCTTATCCAACACCTTATAAGGACCATATTACTTGGGTGCTAATTTGTTGTGCCTCTTTTGTTGCTCGAGGGACATTTGTTTGTATGGTTGTAACCTAAAAAATACCCAATCCCCCACTTCAAATTTATTTTCACTACAGTGTTGATATGCTTGTTGTTTCATCCCTTGTTGGTGCTCTATGTGATCCTCCATTGCTTGAACCCCATGTTTCTATTTCAAGAATGATGTAATGGATGCTATAAATAAGGACATTTTTATGAAGTGTGGAATGATGTGTGGTACGATCATTTCTCCAATGGAAACCACTTGACCCATTGTGTTTGTTTATCGAATGCAAAGAAACAAAGATACCCTTCTAGGAATTTATTCACAATCTTAGTTTTCCCATCAGATTGAGGATGGTAAGAGGACTTGTGAGCCAATTGAGTACCCAAACAAGAAAATATTTCCTTCCAAAAATTACCAGTGAAAATTGGATGTCTATCACTTACAATAATCTTGGAGATTCCATGTAGCTTGTAGAATGTTTCCATGAGTGTTATAGCTATTAAAAACTTACCATTCCAAAATAAAATCTAGTTTAATTATGTGGAACTATTCAATATATATTTACAATATTTATAAAATATAATATAACATAAATTTCATTAATATATAGAAAATATACCTAAATGGAATTTTATTTCATGGGTGGGATGCTTTCTTTAGTAGCTCCAAACATTGTCAACTCCAAAGGACCAACTGGTTTACCACACAACCTTATCTAGGGATAACTTCTCCCCATGGAACCCTTGAGTTGTAAGAGCTCACAACCATTACCGAGATGCATCAATGAAGATAGCTCATGAATGTTATGGAAGAGAATTTTCACTTCCTCTCAATACCACCAATGTCTAACTCAACAAAGAAAAGCTAACTTAGGGAATTAGTTCATAAATTTCATATCCATTTTGACAACATCTACTTATTCTTTTGGTTTTCACCCCCACAACCCATAGGGTTCATATTTATCTATAGGCTCTAAGTGGGGTGACGAATCACCCCTCTCATGCAAAATTCTTTTTTTTTAAATATTATTTAATTACTTATTACTTAATATTCACCCTACCCAAGTGTCATCAAAACAATTTATAATGATTTATTTTTCTTAAATGAGTAATTCACCTTTTCATTTCAATAGTAATATAAGTAATGATCCCCTCCAAATTAGGTAATCTTGGAATTTAATTAATTCAAGGTTAATTTGAGTTATCTTACATTGTTGAACTATGCCATTGATTGGTATTTTATGTTGGGGGAATAGGGATTCCACACCCCTATTGCATTACTCCCTAGACTTATTAGGACTCAACACCCTTTTCCTTATACCTAGGAATCCATTCGTTAGTAGGTTCAAGACTCTGTGTTGTGACCGGTTTCATAGATTGAAGACTCCATTGGGCCTTGATCTTCCATGGATTCAGGACTTCATGTCTTAAACTTCTTGTCCTATCATATATTCTTCCTCAAAACTCCACATTTCCCTCAAGGTACTAACTGTGATATCTTACCCATCTAATGGTATTGTTGACAAGGTCTTGTTTACCTAGACTTACACACATCATACCCTCTTAGATTAAGAGCATTAATTAAAATTTATAATGAAATAAATTTATTACAATTTACCCAAATGTGTACATGACCTCCCCTATCATTTCAGATCTGAGCATTGATGACGACCAGTGACTAAGTTCATTTTCAATCTTGCTTGTTACAAGGTTAAGCATGCATAATCATATAAGTCGTGTATAATCAATATGATCATAATCAACTATCTGTTATGCACGGTAATGATCATCCGTGTGTCACAATAATATATCATAATCCATGTCATTTACCGGATTCAGAAAAGGAAACATACACATTGCATATGCCTAATAAAAATCAATATGGTGCACATAATTAGAGATATAATCACACATAAGTAAATGTGAAACCATGTATATAATATATCCATATGTATCAGTGTTGACCAGTCGATTGACCCAACCAAGTCCATAACATATAATTATAGCATACATACCATAAAAAAATCATGTTTGGGAGTCACAAAACTATATTAACCACAATGGGACACTAATACTCTCCACCTTGGACTAAACTTGACCTGAAGTTTAACTAAACAAAAAATAAACTTGATATGCGTAGTAGAATCATCTTCATAAGTAGCGATACTAGGGTTGTATAGGTCCAATTGGACCTTTACCTAGTCCACCATACGATGCTTGAGCTAACGAGTGTAATGGTCCAATATACAAACTTGATATGCCTTCAAAATCCCTAGTCCATTACTTGGAAGTGAAACATGAAACACATTATGCATACAATGAAGAATTGGTGGCATAGAAAGATGATATTCCATAGGTCCAATATTTTCAAGACCTCAAAAGGTCAACAAAACAAGGATATAACTTGGATCTTTTTCCTAATATAAAATATATTTTCTGAGGTTTTACTCGGAAAAAAAAAATACAAATTCCTCCTCTTCATAACTACGGCCCATTGTATGCATATCAACATAGCTCTTTTGTCTATCTTGTGTCTCCTTCAATATTTGCTACCTTTTTAGGTCCTACCATGATTTTGTTCTCTAGATTATCCCAAATTTTAGGTGCTCTATAAAATCTCCCATATAATATCTCATAAGGTACCATACCAAGAGAGCGGTGATAACTATTGTTGTATGTAAACTCCACTAGAGGAAGATAGCATTCCCACTTGGTTTGTTGATCCATCACAGGCATTCATATCATACATTCTAATACTTGATTCACTCTTCCAATTTTCCCATATGTTTCATATGTTTCATATGTTTCTATATGATAAGTTGTACTAAAATTTAATTGAGTTTGAAGGGATGCATGAAAACTAGTCAAAATACTGCCTATGAAAACCAATGCCATGTTCGATAAGATTTTCTTTGGAAACCATGAAGTCTAACAATATCCTTGATAAATACTTGTGCTATATTAGAAGCTTTATAGGTATCTATAACATGTATAAAATGGGAACTCTTACTAATTTTGCTCACCACCACCAAAATTGAGTTATTCCTTCTAACTGTTTTAGGTAATTCAACAATAAAATCCATAGATATTTCCTCCCATTTGGATTCTATAATGTTGTGCAATTGCATCAATGTAATGTACCCAAACCCCCTATTAGGAACACTAAACCAAATCTACATCTTTGATACATATAGGGTAGGTTTGACACACTTACAAGGTTGCAAATAAGGTGGATCAAGGTTAATACTTCGACAGTTGCACTTTTGGGGGTATGTCACACCCACGTAGACTCCTTTGGCTAGGCTAGATACTTCAAGGCAATATCCCCGAGACTTCTATGGAGAATATGATTCTTTTGATGCATTATGGAAGTAATATAACCTTAGTTAATCCTAATTGACAACCCCCCACCTGATATAGACTGAATCTGACTTGGAAACAAAGGTCTAACAGTAAAAAATTCAACTAAGTGCTCAAGGGTGAGACTTGGACTAGTGATAGGGAAAACTTCCAGATGAATTCAAATGGCCTCTATAGATTCCTAATTTCTATTCTATAGGTATGGATGGGTTGTAATACATCAGAATTGACTAACAGGACCTGCATATCTAATATTAGTAGAACACTTGACAATTAAAATATTCAAAACAAGAAACTAGCTAAATTTTCCTCACTAGGGCACAAGCCTTGAAAACAATGAATTACAAACAATGGTAAATGATTCCAAATTCTACAATACTGTAATGTCCCCTTCCATCATTCCCGTGCAAGGAAGGAAACGTTAACAACACACGGGCTTATTGCAGACTTAGCCCCAAAAATTTTTCCCATAAATTCCTAACAATTTAAAAACTTCTATATGCAGATTCGTCTCAATATAAACACAGCGGAATGAACATACTAGCAAGCACACAAATAGACAGTAATTGCATAACATATTTATCACAGCAGAGAATGATTCAACATAAAGAAGACCCAATCTCATTCGCATGCAATGCATGGATTCCATACTAAGACAATTAATTTATTTCATTAAACATGGACAATTTAACATATTGCAGAACACAAAATGCGAATAATTTATAATACACAGAACACTTATCTTGAGAAGTTGATGTCCAACGATTGGCTACGTGAAGGCAACGTTCCTCCCAACCGTAGATCTCTATCCAGCCTATATTCCTTCAGCTGAGAGATCACCCCCGAGCTGGGCTGTGTATCCACTAAGGAGGACTAGCTGGGTTCACTCACAGCCATGGTTTCAGTCAAGCATCCAAGAAGATAGAGGAGGGTAACGCTAATCTAGTGAGCTCAACCACAGAGCTACAGGACTCTCAAGTGAGTTCAACAGTCAGGCACCCACATTACCTACCACATCCAACACAAGGAAGATCCCCTTCTCTGTTACAAAGTCCCTCAGGCAACTCTTCCCTCCAGTGCTCTTCAGGATGGGCATAGAAAGGTCCAGCTGTTAATCCTTGAGATCCTAGCCTTCACTGGGTTTATCAAGCACATCCAACCTCTGCATAGTCATTCCCAACTTGATTTCTCACCATCTTGCTCACCAAGTAGCTCAAATCCGTCACTCGTTTTCTGGGCTGCAAAAACTGGGTTATCCTATTGATTTCGGGGTATCTAGTGCTCCAGAATTCGCCCCAAGGTTCATGCCAATGGATTCCCCATTGGATTTCACTGTCCAATGCCAAATCTGGGCGTTTTTGGTCTTCCAAAATCTGGGTTCTCTCAAGGTCGCGATTTTCTGGTTCTCTCACTGCTGGCACTCGTTTTTGGATGCAGAATGATGTTAGGTACCTCCACCATGGAATGGGGTGAGAATGAAGCAACCTCCCATGAGGTTGAGTGACTTCTTGCCCAAGCAAACAGAGCCCATGACTACCCATACGAATTTCAGGGCTGCCCATGCTCCATTGAAGCCATGGGCTGAAATCTCAACCACCTCCTTACAACAATCATAAATGTCACCTAGGGAAGTCAATGGGTTCTCATAATGACAAATGGAAGCCTAGGGTTTAGTCCCATAGCCCCCTCACCACTCCCTAGTGGATACACGTGGCCCCTTCTCATTCGTTGCCTCCATAGCCAGTTTTGGTATTTTATTTCAATATTAAATATTTACATCAATTTACAATATCTCATGGCTTAATAGCACGTGGGTAACAAAATATCAGCGTGTCTAATTTAAAATAAAGTTCGAGCATAAACTAGCCAGGCCTTGGCCTTGAGCTCCACGCTAGGGAAACATACAACGTGTGTATACAATATTTACATTAGAACCAATATTTCCTAAGGGTCCAAATTGGGGTATTACATTCCCCTCCCCCTTAGAACAACACCGTCCTCGGTGTTCTCAAAACTGAACAAAAATGGGAATGCCTCCCTCATGGCATCCTCTAGCTCCCATGTAGCCTCGTCGGGACTAAGGTGCTCCCATTGGACCTTTACCTGCCCGATGGCTCTGTTCCAGAGTAATGTGACTTTCTTGTCGAGGATACACATAGGTTCTACTTGGAACTCTCCCTCGGGTTCCACCTGTATCACATTCCAATCAATCATATGATTAGGATCATGTACATACTTCTTAAGCAAAGATACATGGAAAACATTATGAGCTCTTATGCTAGTAGGCAATGCAATTCTATATGCAACTGGCCCTATCCTATCAAGGACTTCAAATGGCCCACAATATCTTGGTGAAAACTTGGCACAACTCCCCAACTTGAGGGAACTCTTCCTTGGTTTCACTCTCAAATAAACATGATCCCCAATCTGAAATTCCTTATGTACTCTTTTCAAATCTGCATAACTCTTTTGCCTGTCCTGAGCTGCCTTTAAATTCTGCCTGATCTTAACAATTTCCTATTCCATTTCCTTGATCATCTCGGGTCCAAGCACTACCCTATTCACTGGGTCGTCCCAATTCACTGGCGTCCTGCATCCCTTGCCATACAATGCCTCAAAGGGACTCATTCCCAAGGATGCATGGTGTCCATTATTGTATGCAAATTCAACCAAGTGTAAATAATCTTCCCACTTGGATGGTTTGTCCATTACATACATTCTCAGCATGTCTTCAAGGACCTGATTCACCCTCTCGGTTTGGCCATCCTTTTGAGGATGGTAAGCTGTACTGAAATTCAATTTAGTTCCTAATTCCTGAAATAATCCCTTCCAGAAATTGGAGGTGAACTTTGTATCACAATCAGAAATTATTTCATTAGGCAATCCATGCAATCTAAATATCTCTCTCATGAAGATGTTCGCAATGTCACTAGCCTTGTGAGTGGAATTTACTGGAATAAAGTGAGCTACCTTCGATAGCTTATCCACTACAACCATGATTGAATCATGTTTCTTCACTGTCATGGGCAGGCCTGTTATAAAATCCATGGAGATCACTTCCCACTTCCATTCTGGAATGGGTAAGGGCTGCAATAACCCTGCTGGATGTTGGTGTTCTGCCTTGAATTGTTGACACTTCTAACACCTAGCAATGTACTCAGTTATGTCCTTCTTCATGCCATTCCAAAAATAATGCTTTCTTGCCGCTGTTATAGTCTTCTGATATCCTGGGTGTCCAGAGTACGACATTTGGTGTATTTCATCCATCACTAGCTTCTTCAAATCTGCATTATTTGGAATGTACAACCTATCTTTGTAGATGAGGATACTGTCTTCACCCAGCTGATATCCTGCACACTTTTCATCCACATTATCGTGCTGCAACTTCTCTTTAATTTGAAGGCAAGTTTCATCACCGTTTTGGGCTTCAAGAACTCTTGTCTTCAAATCTGATTTGCACATACTTACTGCTGAAACATGAAATTTTCTGCTAAGAGCATCTGCAACCTTATTCTCCTTCCCTTTTACATGTTTAATTTCAAAATAAAATTCACAAAGAAATTCCATCCATCTAGCTTTCCTAGCATTCAGGTTTGGCTGCTCAAACAAATACTTCAGGCTCATGTGGTCTGTTCTAAGCTCGAATTTTCTTCCCATCAAGTAATGCCTCCACATCTTAAGAGCATGCACTATGGCTGCTAATTCTAAATCATGTGTGGCATAATTATTTTCGTGCTCTTTTAATTTCCTGGATTCATAGCAAATCACAATTCCTTCTTGCATGAGAACCCCACCCAGTCCTTCAATGCAAGCATCTGTGCACACTACAAAATCCTTCCTTGGATCTGCTATCTTCAAAACAGGAGCGCTGGTAAGTAACTCCTTTAATTTCTGAAAACTTTTCTCACATTTTTCAGACCATACAAATTTGATGTTCTTCCTTTGCAATGAAGTGATCGGATGAGCTATCCTGGAGAATCCTTCAATAAACCTTTTGTAGTAACCAGCAAAGCCCATAAAAGATCTAACATCTGAAACATTTCTTGGAGTTGGCCAATCCATGATGGAATTAATCTTCTCTGGATCCACTGCAATTCCTTCTTCTGAAATGACGTGACCCAAATATTGAATCCTCTTTTGATAGAATTCACACTTGCTTAACTTGGCATACAGCCGATGTTCTCTAAGAACTTGCAACACCATTCTTAGATGCTCCTCATGTTCTTCTTCATTTCTTGAATAGACAAGAATGTCATCTAAAAACATAATCACAAACTTATCCAAATATTTGCTGAATACACTATTCATGAGACACATGAATGTGGCAGGTGCGTTGGTAAGGCCAAATGGAACCACAGTGAACTCATAATGACCATATCTAGTTCTGAAAGCCATCTTGTGAATGTCTTCTTCTTTAATCCTCACTTGATGGTAGCCAGACCTCAAGTCAATCTTTGAAAATAATTTGGCTTCCTTCATTTGATCAAACAAGTCATCAATTCTTGGTAATGGATACTTGTTCTTAACGGTCACTTTATTGAGCTACCTGTAATCAATACACAGCCTTAAAGTCCCATCTTTCTTCTTGACAAATAACACCGGTGCTCCCCAAGGGGACACACTAGGCCTGATATACCTTTTATCCATTAATTCTCGCAGCTGCATTTTCAATTCCACCAACTCCGGTGTACTCATTCTATAAGGAGCTTTGGAATTCGGCGCTGCCCCCGGAACAAGATCGATGGTAAAATCAATATCTCTCATCGGTGGCAACCCTGGTACCTCATCCGGAAACACATCTTGGAACTCTTGCAATATCCTGAAGTCTTCTAGTCTCGACCCTTTGTCCTCTAATGAATCAGGCATATGGACTGCATATAATTGACAACCCTTCTTATAAAACTTTTTCAATTGCAGGGCTGAAATCTGCCTTACTGAAACTTGCTTGGGAATCCCTTTTACCAATGTTGGCCTTCCCTTTTCATCAATGCACTCAAGTGCTTTCTCATAACAGTCCAGTTTGGCTCTATGTTTTTCTAACCAATCCATGCCAATTAATGCATCATAGGATCCTAATGGTAACACATTCAATTCAACATATGTGTGGAGTCCATTCAATTCTATGGGACACTCCATCACTACCTCACTTACTTTTCTCTTGGTTCCCGTGGCTAGTTGCACTAGCCAAGACTTATTATGCTTTATTTTTCTAAGAGAACAACCTTCAACTACTTTTGGAGAAACATAACTATGAGTAGATCCTGGATCAATCAAAATAGAAATAGATTGCATAGCAATCTTACCTTCGACTTCCACCACTGATGATTGATGATTTGCTTGATGACTATCCAACGCTGCATAAATCCGAGGTGCTGCCCTTGCCATGTCCTCCACCATAGCTACTCCCTTCAGGTTGTTCAACTTTCGAGAATTGTTTTTACGATGTGGACAATCCTTCAACATGTGGTTTTCTCCACATCCCCAACACTGAAGTGGTCCCTTTGATGCTTTGTCTGCTGCCACTGCTGGTTTGAATCCACTCCTTGCTTGTTGCCTCTGTGGAAAGGTTCTAGGCTGACCTATGAATGGTGGCTTGAAGCCATCATTCTTCTGATCAAACTTCCCTCTTGGCTTTCCTTTCCATGCTAGGTTAGCCTCTGTTTTTCTTTTATTTTGCTCATAGCAGTGCATTGCCATCCTAATGGCTTCATTCAAACTTGGTGGATTGACAAACTCAATACGATCTCTGAAACTCTGAGGTAGACCCCCAAGAAAGCATTGGATTTTTACTCTCTCATCTTTGATATAGTCAACATACCTTAGTAATTCCAAGAATTTGTGGACATGCTCTTCCATAGATTTTTGTCCCAACTTGAGTTCATTAAACTCTTTTCTCTTACCGTCATAATACCTAGCAGAAAGGTATTTCTCCTTGAAGTACCTCTTAAATCTTTCCCAACTGATCCTTCTTTCATTGATCCCTTTCACTTGCAAGAGATTGTACCACCAAATGGAAGCTCTTCCATTTAAGTTGTAAATGGCAATTCTGGCTTTCTCATTTCCTGAGTAGTCTTGAATTCTGAAGTATTTCTTCATTCCCAGAAGCCATGCTTCTGCCTCTTGGCCTGTCTTGCCTTCTCCATCAAATGTGGGAGGTCTTTCCTTCCTGAATTCTCCCTGTGGGATGCCCTTAAACTTCTTTCTTTCGTCCAATCTCTTAGGTGCATGTCTGGGACTTCTCCTAGAACATTTGGAGTCACACGACCTGCTGGAAGAAGATCTTGAAGATGTTTTATGTTTTCTGCTCACCGAACTCTTCCTTGGGCTTGGAGTCCTCCTCTTCGAGTGACCTCTAGAATGACTCCCTGCATCTCTTCCTTCTTCACCCATGTTGCTTGGGTTGGACCCAAGGTTTATCTTATGCTGCATATCAGTGAGGCTTTGTAAAATAGCAGCATTGAGTTGGTGTTGTTCTTCTTGAGCCTTCATCAATCTTTCATTGAAGCTCACCATGGTTTCCACCAAATTTTGAGGAGTCACCTGCTCCCTTCTCCCATTGGATTCAGTCTCCGCATTCCCTTCATGCACATTTTCTCCTAGAACGTCTTCTTCGTGTTCATAAGGATCTTGAGCATCATTTATGGTCACCATCTTACTTCTGCTACAATTATAAATTTTATGAGCTGCAAACACTGTGCATTATGAAACATTTGTCAGACATCATAAGAATGCATATAGAAATATACACAATCAATATTTAACATAATAGAACTCATGGAATAATTCACATAGCTGTTACTTATTCAATTCTTTTGCCCATTCATGCAATTCTGAAAATTGCCCATATTGTCATTAATTTGACAAAACAGTCATCGACACTTTTCTTCCCTGATTATCTATGATGTCTGATAACCCAATTCAAATTCCGGTCATACTCCATTATTCCTTGCTAGACAAGATTTCCAATGCCTGTCCCCGTGCTCCATTCCGACATCGGGTGTGGAAACAACGTTGTTTCAAAAATGACAACTCTTACCAATAATTCTGCACAGTTTACACAGTTGTATTTTGGTCCCGAAGGCCAACTTCATCCACCTGTGGAAGAAGATCTATGAGGAATCACAAAAACTTATCTATTGGGAGAAGTTAGTCCATATAACAAGGAACACTCAGCAATTCACGGATTTCAATTCTGATGCACCATTCACCTTCTATGAATTTCTGGGTTTTACTACTTCTCACTTTTCACATTTTTCCAAAATTCCAAATTTTGGGCCAAAAATGGCTATCTCCCAAACGGTGCATTTCTGGGAAATCTTCGTCTAATGGAAGTTGTCCGTCTTAATGAGAATATGAAATGTCTAGTTCAGTAAAAATTTTGATTCCCACATCTAGGGTCACTTTTACTACCCACAAGCTTTTCAAAATCTCGAAAAAGTGGCCCGGAACAGTGCTTTTTGGCCTTCTTGCTCACCCCGACTCCACATCCTTTGGATTTTGGTTCCAAGATTCAGAACTTAACATTGTGCCTGCTTCATGGCCGTGCCTGATCAATTTCAGCTCAAACCGACCTTCTGTCAAGCCTCGGGACTCTGTCCTTCAAAAGTCACTATTCCCCTTTTTCTGTCAAATTGGAGTGTAATGGGCTCGGGGTCTTCACTGGTTCTTTCATGGCCCTCGTCAATGGCCTCCGAGCTCCACAGGAGTCATCCCATTCTGAGCCCTGGTGCTCCCCCTATCCAAAAATTGAGTTTTTTTTTTTTTTTTGGCTGCTGTGCGCCGCGGTTGCAGGCCAGTTCGCTGAATCCTACCGCATTGGCGGTTCGCTGAACACTCCCAAAATTGCGGGGCAGTTGGCTGTGGCCTTTTGCAATTGCGGGGCACTTGGCTGAAGCCTTCCGCAATTGCAGGGCGCTTGGCGGAATGCTTCCGCAATTGCGGGGCCATTCGGCGAAGGCTCCTGCAGTTGCAGAGCCATTCGGCGAAGGCTCCCGCAGTTGCGGAGCCATTCGGCGAAGGCTTCCGCAGTTGCAAAAGCCTTCGCCAAATGGCTCCGCAACTGCGGGAGCCTTCGCCGAATGGCCCCGCAATTGCGGAAGCATTCCGCCAAGCGCCCCGCAATTGCGGAAGGCTTCAGCTAAGCGCCCCCTTCCGTGGTTTCAGGGTGATTCTCGGCTCGCCTCCGTTGCGGGGCGGTTCACTGGACGCTTCCAAAATTTCGGAGAGGTTCGTGGAAGCCTTCCGTAATTGCGGAACGATTCGCCGAAGTCTTCCGCAGTTGCAGAACGATTCGGCGAAGTCTTCCGCAGTTGCGGAATGATTCGGCGAAGTCTTCCGCAGTTACGGAATGATTCGGCGAAGTCTTCCGTAGTTGCGGAACGATTCACCGAAGTCTTCCGCAACTTTGGAATGACTCGCCGAACTCTTCCGCATTTCGGAACGATTCGCGGAATCCTTCCGAAATTTCGGAAGAGAATTCCTTCCGCAATTTCGGAGGAGAATTCCTTCCGAAAATTCCTTTCGACACCGACACTTAGAAAATTTTTCACTAAAAAAAGAATTTTTCTCCGCTGTTTTGGAGCGGTTTGCTGAATTCTTCCGCAATTGCTGGAAGGTTTGCCGAACTCTTCCACAATTGCGGGAAGGTTCGCGGAACCTTTTCGCAGTTTCGGGACGACTTCCCGAAACTGACTTAAAACAAAAATTTCCAGAAACAGGCTTAAAACAAAATTTTCCAAAATAGACTTAAGAAAAAACTTTTTTTCTTGTAATTGCTATCAGATTTGGCCCATAGAGGCCCAATGCTGCAACGCAGCTCTGATACCAAACTGTAACATCCCCTTCCATCATTCCCGTGCAAGGAATGAAATGTTAACAACACACGGGCTTATTGCAGACTTAGCCCCAATAATTTTTCCCATAAATTCCTAACAATTTAAAAACTTCTATATGCAGATTCGTCTCAATATAAACACAACGGAATGAACATACTAGCAAGCACACAAATAGACAGTAATTACATAACATATTTATCACAGCAGAGAATGATTCAACATAAAGAAGACCCAATCTCATTCATATGCAATGCATGGATTCCATACTAAGACAATTAATTCATTTCATTAAACATGGACAATTTAACATATTGCAGAACACAAAATGCTAATAATTTATAATACACAGAACACTTATCTTGAGAAGTTGATGTCCAACAACTGGCTATGTGAAGGCAACGTTCCTCCCAACCGTAGATCTCTATCCAGCTTATATTCCTTCAGCTGAGAGATCACCCCCGAGCTGGGCTGTGTATCCACTAAGGAGGACTAGCTGGATTCACTCACAGCCATGGTTTCAGTCAAGCATCCAAGAAGATAGAGGAGGGTAACGCTAAGCCAGTGAGCTCAACCACAGAGCTACAGGCCTCTCAAGTGAGTTCAACAGTCAGGCACCCACATTACCTACCACATCCAACACAAGGAAGATCCCCTTCTCTGTTACAAAGTCCCTCAGGCAACTCTTCCCTCCAGTGCTCTTCAAGATGGGCATAGAAAGGTCCAGCTATCAATCCTTGAGATCCTAGCCTTCACTGGGTTTATCAAGCACACCCAACCTCTGCATAGTCATTCCCAACTTGATTTCTCACCATCCTGCTCACCAAGTGGCTCAAATCCGTCACTCGTTTTCTGGGCTGCAAAAACTGGGTTATCCTATTGATTTCGGGGTAGCTAGTGCTCCAAAATTCGCCCCAAGGTTCATGCCAATGGATTCCCCATTGGATTTCACTGTCCAATGCCAAATCTGGGCATTTTTGGTCTTCCAAAATCTGGGTTCTCTCAAGGTCGCGATTTTCTGGTTCTCTCACTGCTGGCACTCGTTTTTGGATGCAGAATGATGCTAGGTACCTCCACCATGGAATGGGGTGAGAATGAAGCAACCTCCCATGAGGTTGAGTGACTTCTTGCCCAAGCAAACAAAGCCCATGACTATCCATACGAATTTCAGGGCTGCCCATGCTCCATTGAAGCCATGGGCTGAAATCTCAACCACCTCCTTACAACAGTCATAAATGTCACCTAGGGAAGTCAATGGGTTCTCATAATGACAAATGGAAGCCTAGGGTTTAGTCCCATAGCCCCCTCACCACTCCCTAGTGGATACACGTGGCCCCTTCTCATTCGTTGCCTCCATAGCCAGTTTTGGTATTTTATTTCAATATTAAATATTTACATCAATTTACAATATCCCATGGCTTAATAGCACGTGGGTAACAAAATATCAGCGTGTCTAATTTAAAATAAAGTTCGAGCATAAACTAGCGGGGCCTTGGCCTTGAGCTCCACTCTAGGGAAACATACAACGTGTGTATACAATATTTACATTAGAACCAATATTTCCTAAGGGTCCAAATTGGGGTATTACAAATACACATCATGGATGAAGCTAAAAACATTCCTTTGAACTATATCATACTTTATTCGGACATTTAGAAGCAATTGACTGTCTATTGAAGCCAAAATTACATATTGTCCATAATCCTTAAGATCTTACAACATGTAAGTAGGAATGTAGTATCTGATAATGAAAGAAAGAAATTTCACCACAGGATCAAAGCCATGGGAAAGGAAAATACCATGTTACAACTCACTAAAGGCACGTGAACAACTGCAACAACTCATAGGGGGTGCAATTTCTCAAATTACCCTCTTCTCTGCCCAAATCATATCACAATCAAAGCATTGTTGCAACTATCTCTTCACAATATTTTGAGACTTGAACACTTCATGCTATGGAATGGATTTGAGCTGCAACTAACACTCTCATAGCTGCATTAGAATCTGTGATGAAGAACCGGAATCCTCTTCCTCTAGCTTCCAACAGAAGACCTCACAATCTTTCAATGCAATCAAGTTTTGCAATGGGGCACATCACCCAATGCTGGCCAGGGGCGCATCACCCAAGCCTCTGAGATGCAAAGCTGCCAAGACAAATTATCAAGTGACTAAAATATTTCAGTGGGTGCACTTCACCTTCCTTTATAACATGAATTGACTTCAAGATACAATGAATGTGGTCATCCACATCAACCAATGCGCCCTCATTGACTAATTTTGAACCTACAACTTTTACCTTTCGTTTTCCTTGCTTTGTTTCCTTTCTGCTTTGGTTTGCTTTTGTGCTTTTGGAAACATCTTACTTTTTCTGGATTTTCTCTGCTTTCCTACTTTTCCAAATATTTTCCTTCCTTTCTGCTTCTTTATGCTTTTATGAGATTTCCTGCTTTTCTTATGCTTTCTGTTTTTCTAAGTTTTCCTACTTTTATGTTGCCTTCCATCTTTTTTAAGTGGATTTATTGCTTTTCTCTGCTTTTCTCCTAGTTTCCATTGTGGATGACATCTCCTAGGTCCACAAGATCTCTATGCACCCTCCCGCTCCACCTAATCATATCCACTCATCACATAATTAAATAAAAATAAAATATTTACATTTTATGCATTACACACTTCCGTAAGTTTCGAATTAATTTAAATCGACAATTAATGCATTCAAAATTAAACCCTACACTTATTGAATTTTTGCTAGAACCTATAGGGGTTGATAATGTAGGAGGATGACCATGGATCCCTCGGGGAGGGGACATTACAGTCCTCCCCGCCCAAAATTGCTTGTCCTCAAGCAATTGTAGTCCTGGATGCTCAACAGTTTTGTCTGGTGGTCTAACAAGAGGAAGGCTCCCAAGAACCTTCTCATGCCACGTTATTCCACCTCACTTATTGCTAACACAAAGAGTCTTTTGAGGAATCACAAAACACCAAGTAGAAACATAGTGTATCCATACATCATAAAATTTACCACTTAGTAAACTAAACAACCACTTCCCATGGATATATTGTTGAAAGTTAAGGTTGACTCACCCCCCAGGATCCCATAAATATATTGATAGTGCATCTCTACCAATTCCTCTGAGAATACTTGCCATTTGATCCAAAATGGTTTGGATCTCCCCTAAGGCCATCAATTTTCTTCCTTGCAATGTTGTATCCAATATTCCATGATTATAAATTAATCCTCTATCAGGTGGCCTTCCCTATGGGAGGTCTCCAAAATCCTTCTCATGCTTTCGAGGAAATTCCTTGATGTCTTCAGGGTGTTGTGAAACATTTATGGTGGTGCCTTGAGTGGTGTTGAGGCACTTAACATCCCATTCAATGTCTCCAGGTCTCAAGATTTCTCTCATACTATGTGAAAACACTACTTGACTAGGATAGGTGTTGGTGCCTTTCAAAATTATCTGCTTCCCATCATAATCTTTGAAACTTATTTGAGGCACCTGATAATTCATGGAATGCTCTCCAATGGAGTACAACCATTGTACTCCCAATACTAAGTTGGTTTCGACAACATTAACAACATTAAAATTCTCTGTTAAGGTATAATCTCCTATGGTTACTTGCATATTTGGAATCCATTTAGTACAATATGTGGAGTTATTACCTAGTATGTGTTGCAACTGCAACAAACCCCCCAAGTATTTTATTTTGGGAAAGACTGGAGCCCCACCATGAATCTAACCTTGGATTGTTTAAGTCTTGGATCCCTCTTAGACTAAGTACTATTTGAGGTTGAATGTTCCGAAGGTGGAGAAAATACTTTAACCATATCTCAAATTTTTGGCGTTTTTCTCTAAGTTTCACATTTCGGCAAGTTTACACTTTTTACGCCGAAAATACTTAACCAAATCTCAAATATATGTATCGCTTGAAATCCTAAATGGTCGCTGAAACCATTGGAGTTTTTGTTTTCACTGAATTTTTTGAGTTTCACTGAATGGTCGCTGTATAGATATATCATATACACAACATTTCTCAAATTTTTAATTTTACGTCGTAGTGTGTCGAACTGCTTTACGTTTTTTTCGCCAAATCAACATAACAAATTTTTGAAAAAGACGCAGAAATAACTTGTTTGATCTCATTAAAGCACGCCAAAGTTTCTTTTGGGGGGAATTTTGATAACTGAGGGTTCAAAGGATCATTTAAAATCCAAAACATCATTAACCCGCCCTCTCATTGTTATCTCATAACCTTGTTCACGTCGGTGCTACCTGGAGAAGTTTTCTTCGCTCGGTACGTCTGTGTTCACTACCAATCCTCCTAATAAACCTATTTCCCATCGTCCATGTAGGTGTACTTTTTTCCTAATTATGAGTTTAAAATGATTACTTTTTCCATTTGGAAATTTGATATTTGAATGGCAAAGCCCCGTGATTGGTCTTGTGATCCTATCTTTGATGGTTTTCTTTCTTTGAAATTAATTTTATTGGCTAGTTTAGTGATTATTTTGGGGCCCAAGGAAGTCACCTTATTTGTATTTAATAATTTGTGCCCTAAGGCTAAATCCACACCCATGTTTCCAAGTAGGCGTTCTTTTGATTTTTTTCCTTATTATATTAAACCCTATCTAAAACCCTAAATTTCAAGAATGACTAGACTTTCCACAACCCTGTTCGATGTCTCGAGCCATCGCGTTATATTTTTGCTAGCTAATGGATTCATGGATGCAGACCCTAATGGAGAAAATAGGGTTTTCTTAGATTTGATGAGAACCTATACATTTATTCATATAGAAGTGTTTATTCATTGCAAAATTTTGAAACTATTGCTTGTTTCCTGAAATTACATCTTGTTCATAGTGTCAATGGATTTTATGCAAAATGATAATGCTCCTTTTGTTCTATAGGATTCTGAGATGTCGAAAAGAGGTCCTAAGCACTCCAAAGATGTATTAGAGCCAACATTCGATGACGAAGCGGTTCAGGAGACATCTTTGGAGATTCAGTTCTATGACACCCAACATATCACAAGAATAACCCTTGAATTCAAATGGAGTGAAATTTATTATCTAATCAGAGATCATAGTGTCCTATAAGCTACAATCGAGGAATATTTAATTTACCATAACATCATGAAGTCAGGAATCCACAAGGATGGGGCCCAACTTGAGTTGTTCTTGTGTGTTAGAAGTGATAGCATGCCAATCCTTCCTAATATTGACGTCAAATCTTGTATTATTACAAGTTCCAAGGAGAAAGGTTTTGCTTCATTTCAGATTGCACACATCGGAAAAGCTTACAGGATTCTAACTCTGAGAGTCTTTTTGATGAAATATTGACTCAAAAATATGAAACTAGACTATGCAGAATGTGCAAAGAAAATTTTGTTTCTATGAAAGTAGCTACACCAGAGAGATAGTGGAAAATACAAAGCTAATTTTCTGAAGACTCCCTTTAGACTCTCATCTACTCTCCTATGTAGGATCTATGGGAGACCCAAATCAACTAATTACAAGCTCAGTTGGGTAGCTTTACTTTATCATATCACAATGCATGGTATTGTTTTTAATTGGGCACATATTATTTCTAAGAACATGGTCCAAACTATCAACAATACACAATAAGGAATCAAAGTGGAGAAGGATGAATTCCACATGTCTTCCTACTTGATATATTGTATCATGACTCTGCATCCCATTCTCGGCATCGTATGTATGTGGAATCGCAATGAGTCTCCTATTCATGTAGCATATCAAATTTTATGGTCCCAAAAGCATGCGAGCTACTACAAGCATATTTGCGAGGATTTCTTGGTTCCCTTGTACAGGTTGATTTATGAAAAGGAACCAGATTGCATGTCCGAGAAGGCTCTTACAGTGACCACTCAATTAGGGGATTACTATTTAACCCTTGAAGATACATACCTACGTATCTACGGAGGGTCAAAAGGTCCATTTTTGCTACCCAAGTATGTTATTGATTGCAATATCTTGAAGGAAATTGTGAGGTGGACATTTTTAAATGGGATTGGCCATTTCTTGCACCAAAATAAGAAGGCTTAGTGGCCTCCACTTTCATTAATAGTTGGTGCATAAAGGTTGAATAAGGTCAAGGATTCCCAGGAGCTAGTGAAGGATTTGGGTTCATTTCATTTGGTGAGAAAATCGTTGTAAGAAATCATAGTGTTGAGGTGTATTTACTGTCTTAAAGAATCACCAAAATATTTAATTATCGACCAGGGTTGGTAATCTTAGAGTTGTGGCACAATATATGCTGAGGTAGAATGGAACCTAAGTTTCAGCTTGTCAGACCTTAGAAATGTTAAAAAAAGAAAAGATCGAAAGATCTTTCAAAATGAAAAACCGAGTTAAACTTCAGAAAAACAATGAAGAAACTAATTAAACCTAGTTAAACCAACAGATCAGGATGGTATCAAGCTATACTACTCTACTCTATGATTAAACGACGGAAAAAGAACAAATACTGATTAAAAAACAAACTACCTGTTATGAAAATGGAAACTACTTGACTTAAGACAAAAACTACAAACTACTTAATGAATTCAATAACTACTTATGCATTCAGTTAATACTTCAAGACTACACTAAAGCATCTAATTCCATTCTCCTTGATGTTGTACGTCAAATGTGATAGGAACTGGAGTGAATGAATCGTAATGAATTTCAAATGTAACAGTAAAACAAAATGGAAGTAAATTTAACCTAATTTCGACAAAGAGATGTAAACTACAACGAGACCAATTACAATTAACCTTAAACATTATGATCTATCTTCTATCCATAAGCAAAATGGTATGAAACTAATGAAATCTAGAAGCAAGTAGAAGACTTCATAAATATATTTATCTAAACTAAATTTGATTTGGAAACAAGTAGAAAACTTGATAAAGATATTTTAGATAGAAGCAAGTAGAAATCTTGATAAAGATATTTATTTATGAACCAAACTCTATTTCATGAACATCTTCATTAATTGTAAGGATAGGAAAATTGATCCGATGCTTAACAAAGAAACTATCAAAATTCAGATAACTTGGAGAATGAAATTATTAACTCTAATTCAAAACAAACCTTAAGAACATATATTAAACTATACTAAGAATGAAACTGATAAATTCTAGAACAGTAACCTATTGGCGAATCAAACATGAAAGACATAACTTGAAAAGAAGTTAAAACAAAGTTAAGAAGGATAAGATGGAAACTTAAGAATGATGACAAAACTTAATTAAAACTCTATGTAATGGGAAACAAGATCTTAATTTCATGTAAAATTGCTAATTAAAAGCAAGAAATATTACAGTTAAAAAACCTAAGAAACTGGATTCTAAATAAGCATAAAAACAATGCAAAAAGGATGAAGGTTTGAATGATGATCCGGATGATTGTTCGAATGACAATCCAGATGGAGGAAAACGATTTAAACTAAGGAAAGAAGCAGTTTGGATGATCTTAACTACCAGCTGGTTGATGCATATGGTCCTACAGTGCAAAGAAGTCAGTGAGAAGACTGTTGAGAAGCTAAGATAGAAAGGGAGAACCTATTCTAATCATTAAAGAAATAAACTATTTCTATGGCTTAATCAAACAAAACTGAAACATGAATAAAACTAACCTACAGCTACAGGAAGGAAATTAACAGAGATAATTCTAATTAAAAACCTGAAATAGCAACTAACTAAACTCTATATAATTGCAAAAGATTGAAAGCAAATTATCTAATTGCAAAAGACTGAAAGCAAACTATAAACACTATGCTTGGTCCATCATTATCAATTCTGGAAAAGTAAATTAAGTTAGCAGCAAGATATAGATTACAAAAAAAATAAGGAAATGACATATATAGGAAAACAAAATTAATTACATACACTGGAAAATAAACTAGCTATTTGCAGAAAAGAAAATACAGAAAAACATAAATAAAACTTTCGGTTAATGAGGGGTCCTTCCCATCAATCAGAGATGGAAACTAAGTCAACTTAATCACCAATAGCAGAACATCAATAGTGAAATTCAGGATCTTCCATTAACTGAGAAAATTACACAATGCTTGCAGCTTAAAAAGACTAACAATTTCCTAAAACTCTAGAGACTCGGAGACTAACTCGTCTCTATCACGAAGATGTCTATATATACAATTTTACAATGGGGAGAGCAAGTCGAACCTTTAGTGGTCGACTGCTCTAATAATAGGCTGTCTTAATTCCAAAAACGACTATGCTTAACAACTCTCGACAGCTCATGGCCACTGAACGTTCCCATAACATTCTACGACAGCACAGAGGTCGCCTGCTTGCTTTCACGGCGTCGATCCTACTTGATGCGAACAACTGCGTGTTGTTTCCCTTCAACCGTGGGAAGAAGCATGTGCTGGAAAGCCAAGCATGGAAGGATGGAGCTACTGGAGCGTCGATGTGGGCATGAGCGTGTGTTGGCGAGCTGAGGGAACGGAGAAGCGAATCTTCTAGAGTGTTGACGTGAGGAAACGGTATGCTGTCAAGATCGGTAGGCAAGGAGGCGAATCTTCTAGAACAAGGGCTCACCAACCATAATCACCACGTTGCTAACAGAACCCACATTTCCGTTTCTGTCTATAATAGCCAGGAATATGCCAACCGACAATTCCGCGGGCTGAACGAAGGGCTAAACGGTCGAATGGATGCGGCTAAACGTTTGCAACATGAACACAAGTCTGAATGGTGGTCTGTTTGAAGTCCATAACCTGTAAGCCAAGATCTATTTTCCAAGCAAGTTGAAAAACATTAAATTAATATTAATAAACCATGAAAATAATGATATTGAGCCAAGATTCACATGATATGTAAATACGATCATAACTAGGTTTGATTAACAGTCTGAATGGCAAGAAGAGTGATTTAGTATACTAAAATAGTGAAAATAACGCCACTCAGAATATATTTGATGATAAAAAATGGTAACAAACACCAACATTCCCCCAAACCAGAGATATGCTAGGTCCCACTGAGCAAAAAGGAAAGAAATTCAAGAAGAAGGCTGAGCTGCGGTAGCATCTGCCTTCGACTTGGAAAGGAAAGTGTACTGAGCCTTAAGATTTTTGAACTGATTTGTCAAGGCATCATACCTCATCCATAGAAGTAGTGGACGTCGTTTTGGCGTTGACCAAGCATTCAATGTTTCTTACTTGTGTGCGCAGTGCCTTGTTTTCTTTATGAAGCTCAAAGATTGTTTCCATATAGTTTTGATTTTGGTCCGTCAACTGTGTTATCCCTCGGTTCAACCTATCCACTTCCTGTTGATTCAGAATGGGCTGTTCTATGCGATGTTCCATGTCCTTTTGAGGACTCAACTCTTTTGAAAATGGTTCAAACTCAACAATATGTTCTTCAAGAACTCTGTCTTTGTTGTGTACAAGAGAACTTCCAGCAACAGGGGCTTAGACAATTGAGCAGATACATTGGCTAATGTGAGGAGGGGTGTTTCGAGGGTATGGTCGTCTGACGGGACGTCTGATCGTGATGGTTGAACGATAGTCTGGATGACGGACTGGTCACAATTTGTTCCCCTAGGTTTAGTAGGTACTGATGAGAAAAGTGGGGGTTCCGAAGTAGGGTTACCAAGGGAAAGCTCAGGAGAAGGCGATGGATGGACAAGTTGCACATCGCCTAAGGAATCCTCATCAATCCGCAAACGCTTAGTATCTCGTTTTTCTTGTGTAGAGGCTTGGGTTGGCTCACTAATACTGGTTTGTAAATGATGGTGTTTTCGAGAAGCAGAGGGTTTGGAAATAGGCTTCTCAATCAAATGAGGGTTTAGTATTTCAAAGACAAAACGATCCCAGGTTTTCCCTCTCTCTTCCAATTGGTGAATGATCAGGATTTCAATGAGACAGTGATGATACAAGCTGCCAGAGGGATTAACGGTATTTTTCCTAACCTGGCTTGACATTTTCTCTAAACTTTTCAAGAAATAGAATGGGAAATTGAGGGTCTGATTGTTAACAAAATGTGCTAGCAATCTGAAATGGCAGACTTTAAAAACAGTAAACTTACCCTCACAAGTGATCAAATGGATCATGATAGTCAAGAGATCTAGGTATTCCGGCTTGACCCATTCTCGGTGGAATCCTTTTGTTCCAGCAACATGTTGATATTTGGATTTCAAAGCAAATTCGTGAGCCTTCTGTGGAAGGAGGAGATGTTTATGCCAACGGGCTCCTTCCCTAGGAAGCTTTGTGGCTAATGAGATAGATTCTTCCGTCACAAAAAATGTGAGATGGCCAACTTTGGTCGTCTTGCCATCAAATACTTTAGCGAATAGCAGTGAAATTTTGTGGCCGTGGCCTTGGAGAAGGTGGAGAAACAGACCCAATCCGTCTCGAAGGAATACCTCATGGCACTCTTTGAACTCGGGGATGTGAAGTAAATCCTAGTAAATTCCAGGTTCATGACGGATCGACATACTTGAACAGAGGTTGATGGATGCGAATGGGTACAGGGAATGCAAGAGATGCAGGAGACGTGGCTTAACAGAAAAAGATGGAAAGCGAGTAGGAATGGAGCGAAATTCACACATTCATCAGTTTAAATTAAAGTCTGTTTGAATGGTTGAATGATAGACAAGGTGCATGCTTGAGAGATCACACTTGTCATTCAAAGATATTGAATCGAGTGCCAACATAGAAATGCACGATTTAGTGAATACGTGTGGCTATGATATATTTAACCGTGTCCAAAGTCGAACTTTGGACAGGTTGAATGTGATTCTCGGAATGAAATTATAGCCATAGATTACACTTGAGAGATCATGATGACTTGATTTAATATGATGGCAGATCATACGATAGGATAATTAAGACCATATGGCGGTCATGTAATAATTCTGACGATCGAAATGATGCATAATTCATTCATTTAATGGAGGCGAGATAGATAAGGGAATGAGACCACATGTGAAATTGACATTTGATTGATTCCTGACATAATTAGACAATTAGATTTATCAATAATATTCAAACTTGGACACCTTGGCATATTTAATAAAGCCATTATAATCTATGGTTTCATTCGACACTTCATTCAGTTCGTTATACATTTTCCTCATTCGTCACCTCATTCCGGTCGGCATTCGACCCGTCATTCAACCCTTCATATAGACTTTTGTCTATACAAGATTTGCCTGCTAATGCTTGAATGAAGCTGATTTTGCAGAAAATTTCTGAGGCTGTTAGTGCACAAAAGATGCTGTAAACTTTGCTTTTTTTGGATCTTTCAATTGCGTTCCTCTTTATTTGTCACTGATTAGGACAATCCTTCTTCTGCTATTTCGCATTATTCCTGAAAATACCTATCATTTTATCAGAGATAAACTTTTTTTTATAAATATTCAAAAAGTAAAAACACAGCTCTGATCCCCCCCCAAACCAAAATTATGGCGTGTCCTCAAGCCATCAAATAAAAATTTATTAATATTCAAATATTTTTAACACATGGTTCAGGCAATAACTTCTAAAAATGTTGTGATAATTTTCGTAAGAAAATGAAATATTAACTAATTTATGTAGATTATTCAGATATGTACATTCGTCAAAAAGAATACAACAGTGCTTAAGACCATATGAAAAATGATAGTATAATTGATGTGAAATGCCATAGGAAAACTAGTCATCCATGATTCATTGTAAAGATCTCTTGTCATCCAAAGAATATAGATAAGGTTCACTGTAGAGTTTGTGAGATTTACTATAGTTATGGGTCCCATTTCTAGGACAATCATATCCTAGGTATTGTTTGAATTAGATGAAAGGGTCCAAGTCCAACTTACAACCATTCTTTAATGACAGTGTAAATAATTGGCCATGTGAATACTCAGGTTTTTTTATGAGCCATGTGAATAGAAATGCATTAACCAAACCTCTTTTACTTGATATTTCCCCACTGCCAGCAGGCTTGTTCAGTACCTTGACGGGTTTATCTTGGTACCATGCAAGCATAGCCCCGCTGCCAGCGAGCCTGTTCAGTACCTCGACGGGTTTACTTGCATTTACCGAGCTTCCTTGTGTAAGATTTTACTTAGCATGGACCCGCTTCTAGAGAGCCTGTTCAGTACCCTGGCGAGTTTGCTTCGTATAATGATATTTTTAGTAAGGAAGCTGGTTGGAACTAGAGTGTGCTAAGCCCGTTAAACACATAATTCAAATTTTTAGCACGAACCTTATGAGTAACTTTATTTATAATGGCCTAAATTATAGATCATGTCAAAAGATAATAACCTAAAGTTGTTCTTTGACCTCTCAGTCTATCTTCTTCATAAAAGATCAGTAATGTCCCCCACAAAATATAAAATATCATTCACTTTTTGGGCTACCTTTTGAAGATGCTTTAAGAGACAAGTTTTGATAATGAGTCTAGGATGAGCTAGTAGTCCATAGGTGTAAGATAGAGATTTTGAAGATCTTAGTAATTAAAGTGGATCTTAAGCAACTGTTCTAATGATAAATAAAAAATGTACATGTCTGAATCAAATACCATATACAAAATCATAAAAGAAAGTGGTTAAAAATGATGTAAAGAATGTTTTAACTTTTCACTATAAATTTTCAATTTCAACAATAATCGAAAGAGAAGGAGAACTATAAGTATTTCTTTTTAGAGCACTTCCCTTTTCGGATAATATTGTATGAGTTGATTATAAGGTTCTTGTAATCAAACTGCAAAACCACTTGTTAGATGATTCAAATTTATTCAAGACAAAAACATATATACAAAGAAAATTATGAAATTTTTTCAAAATTAAGGAAAGGAAAAGAGTCTTCCTGTTTTATTTTACAAAATTCATAAGCTGATCATAAAAATGAATTTCCTGTAAAGATGAAATCAATGGTTAGAAATGACCCTTTATTATTGAAAAAAAAAATATATTTACATATATACAAAAGAAGATAACCCAAAATAATTTCAAGAACTAGGAGAAGGAGGAATGACTTCCTCTTCTACCAACTCCATTTCCTCTCGTTGTAAGGCATTCTGCACAAAATCTTGTTTAGATATTGGTTGATGATAAAGTCTAATTCTATGTCCATTTACAACAAAGGAAATTTGTGAATCATCAATTGTTTTAATTTTAACAAATCCATTATCAAAAGCTGTAACAATTTCATATGGACCCATCCAACGAGTAGTTAATTTACCTTTAAAGTTTTTGTACCTTGAATCAAAAAGTAATTCCCAGTCTCCAGTTTTGAATTTTTTTTGTTTAATGTATCTATCATGCCACTTTTTGCGTTGGTTTTGTATTAAGATTGTGCGTTGAATAGAATCTTTCTTAATCTCGTCTAATTCATTTATTTGCAGGATTCGTTGTCTCTATGCTTCTTCTAGATTCATCCCTAATTGTGTAGCCATACGAAAGGTTTTGACTTGAAATTCAATAGGTAGAAGAACTTGTTTACCATAAACAAGTTCATAAGGTGCGTGGCTAGTGGTATTCCTCCAAGTTATTATATAAGCCCACAAGGCTTCTGGGAGCCTATCTGCCCAGTCTTTGTGGTGTAACTGGATAGTTTTAGTCAGGATGGCTAATAATACTTTGTTGGTGGACTCTATCTGACCATTGGTTTGCAGGTGATATGGTGAAGATTTACAATGTCGAATACCATATTTTTCAATAAGCTCTTTCATCAATTTGGAGGTAAACTGAGATCCTTGATCGGTTACAATCTCCCTAGGTACACCGAATCGAGTAAAGATTTCTTCATATATAAATTCCACCACAGATTTCTCCGTGGTTCGGAATAAGGCTTTGGATTCTACCCACTTGGTGACATAATCTGTACAGACTAGGATGTACTTCTTCTTGTGATACATAGGGGAAATTGGCCCAACAAAATCTAGAGCCCATTTTTCAAAAGGCTCAATCATGACTTGGGGTTGTAAGGGCATCTCATCGGATGGCGTAGGTCTACCCATTCTTTGGCAACTGTCACACCCCTTGACATACTTGGAAACATCTTTGAAAATGCTTGGCCAATAATACCCAGAGTGCAACACTTTGTATGATGTTCTCTTATCAGAAAAATGCCCACCGCAAGGTCCACCATGACATGCATGAAGGATCTCTGCCATATCATCCTCTCGTACACATTGTCTAATAATAAGATCAGGACTAGTACAAAAGAGATCATTGTCCACCCAAGAGTAATTAGAACTCTGAACTATGATCCTACATTTTTTGGGTGGGGAGAGATGGTTTGGTAGCTTTCTAGTTGCTAAATAATTGGCTATGTCTGCAAACCACGAGGTTCGAACAGACACAGTGAATAAATGTTCATCTGGGAAGCTAACATCGAAAGGACTAGCATTATCGTCAGTTTGAATTCGAGAGAGAAAATCAGCTACCACATTCTCTCGACCGGGATGATCAACAATGGTGATGTTAAATTCTTGTAACAAAAGAAGCCACCGAGTCACTCTTCCATTGGTGATAGGTTTATTCATTAAAAATATGATGGCAGAGTGGTCAGTGTGTATAAATATTTCATATCCTGTGATATAATGACGAAACTTGTTGATGGCATAGACTACTACTAGAAACTCTTTTTCAATAACAATGTATTTTGATTCTGCAGGAGTCAGATTTTTACTAGCAAAGTAAATGGCATGTGATGTTTGTCCCTCTTTTTGACCTAAGACTGCCCCTATAGCTATGTCGAAAGCATCAATGGATATATGGAAGGGGAGGGACCAATTTGGGCCCCTAAGTATTGGTGCCACTGATAGCTTTGCCTTTAAGGTTTTGAAGGCATGTTGACATGGTCCAGTCCATTGGAATTTTGTGTCTTTCATGAGTAGCTTGAACATAGGTGCGGCTATCTTAGTGAAATTTTCAATAAAAATTCTATAATAGCCTGCATGGCCAAGAAAACTTCTTACTTCCTTCGAAGTTTTTGGAGGAGGAAGATTAACAATTATATCTATCTTGGCAGGATCCACCTTGATACCTTGAAGAGAGACATGATGTCCGAGAACTATGCCCTTGGTTAGCAACATCTTACATTTTTCATGACTAAGAGCTAAGTTCGTTTCTTGGCACCGAATAAGAACTGTTTCAAGGTTGTCAAGGGCTTCTTGGAAGGTATTACCATAAACTGTAAAATCATCCATATAAACTTCTACACAATCATGTATAAGGTCAGCAAAGATTCCTAGAACTTCCAGCTGGAAGGTAGCAGGTGCATTACATAGGCCAAATGGTAACACTTGATAGGCATATGTCCCCAAAGAACAATTAAAGGTTGTCTTGTCTTAATCCTCAGGTGATATTAGTATCTGATTGTATCCGCTATACCCATCAAGGAAAGAAAAGTATTGTTTCCCTGATAAGGTATCTAACACTTGATCAATGAAAGGAAAGGGGAAGCAGTCCTTAAGAGTGGCCCTGTTCAATTATCGAAAGTCAACACAGATACGCCATTTCCCTGTGACTTTCTTTGGAACTAACACCAGAGGAGACACCCATTTACTGTTGTAAATTGGGTAAATGAAACCGACGTTAAGGAGTTTTTGTAGTTCATCTTTTACTATATCCTTTAGGGATGGATTCATTCTTCTCTGGGGATTCCTAATAGGAGGTATGTTCAAGTTTTTGTAAATGTGGTGGATACAGGTATCTGGGTGTATACCTTTGATATCGGTATATTCCCATGCAAACGCTCCAGTTTGACTCTTGAGAACTTTTAGTAATTGTTTTTGTTGACTCTCATTTAAACTTGCATTTATATGTAGAAATTTGTCGAAACTAACCTTGCATGGTATGGTATAGGATCCTAGATGTTCTTCAATTGTGAAGACACAGGGTGTACTCGTAAATGTTGAGAGGCTCATGTTTTCTTGGAATTCATCTCCAAATATTTGGTCAAGTTGGGAGAAAGACTAAGGAAAGTCTACACATGTTGTGGAAGAGATAAATTGATTCAACACATTCTTGGTATTTTTCTCTTGAAGTGCCTGGGAGAAATCACTAACAAGCGAAAGTTCTTCCAAGTTCTCATCCCCAAAAGGACAATCTAAACAAAACATGTTTTCAGTTATTGGCTGAGCTAGTGGGTATAAAGTTAGTTTTCTTGTAGATAACCCATCAAAGATAATCATCTCTCCATCCCTACATCCGATAAATGCATTGGCCGTAGCCAACCAAGGTCTTCCTAAAATAATGGGGTGACCTTTGGAAGGGTCTTTTGATTCTATGACCAAGAAGTCCATGGGATATTCCCATGAAGCTATTGATATAGTGATGTCATCTAAGATCCAAATAGGTTGAACCATAGTACGATCTGCTAATTCTAGCATTGTTGGGGTAGGGTGGAGGAATTGTCCTAAATTAAGAGTTTCTAAAACTGTGGTAGTCATTAGGTTGATAGCAACTCCTAGATCAATAAGTGTGTTTCATATGGCGGTGTTATTGATGATAACAGTCACCATTGGGTTTCCTGGGTTTGAATACTTTGGGATTCTAGGTTGGTTTGTTATGCAATCTGATATTTCACCTATTACATGAATCGTCGGAGGGTCTTTTTGTTTTCTCCCCGTTCTTTTAATACAGAGTTCCTTTATTACTGTACTATAGATTGAGATATCCTTAATGGTTTGTAACAAAGGTATCTTAATGCAAATATTTTTCAATTCGTTAATGATTTCATACTCTGGATAAGATACCGGTTTTTCTATTACTAGATGCTCCAGATATGGAGGTGATTTTTCCCCTGTAATCACTTATTTATGTGGATGGTTGTGTGTTGAATATTTATGAATAACTATATCTTCAAGAATGGCATCATTCAAAACTTCATTAGGTATGTATTCTTCTTCATTCTCTTCTCGGATAACAATTGATGACTTGGGCTGATCTTGCAAAACTCTTCCAGACCGCAGTTGAATCTCATGTATTGGTGCGGTCGAAATGGCATATGATGGAAGAGGTAATAACCCAATGTTATTAAGATCTTGGGTTGGTTTGTTGTTAGGGTTCAATATCGGTTGTGAAAGTAATATTGTGGGTCTTGGAGGATTCATATTCAGGAAATGGTGAGGTTGATTTGGGATAGGGGGTAATGAAGGAGGTGTAAATCTAGGAAAAAGTTGTTGAATGTTAGGTGGGTAAGGATAGTTAGGCATAGGAGGAGGTGGTTGAGCATAAGCTTGTCCTCTCCATCCGTGTGGCCATTGCTGTTGTTGGGTATTCTGAGAAGGGTACTGCGGTGGCCAATTTTGCTAGCCTGGAGTGTTCCATTGTTGAGAGGGTTGATAAGGATAGTAATAGAGTGGAATTTGTGATGATGGATCTTGATATGATGATTGATCTCTAGGTTTCCAAGGACTCCTAGAAGATTCACCAAAGTTTCCACTCTTATACACAACTTGCAACCCCGGCAATGATGGACAATTATTAGTTGGATGTTCTTCTGTACAAAGGTGACAAACTGAAATATTATTCAATGGACATTCTCGTTGAGGATGTTTAGTTCTACACTTGGGACAAAAAACACTCATTGCTTCTCGCTCCTCATCATGTCTCTTTTTAGCTTGTAATGCATCTAGTTGAGAACCCATGGCTCCTAAGATATCTGTTTTGAAATTTTCCAATAGGTTTCCCAACTCTATCCTTGTAACTCCACTAGGGCCAGATGTGTTTCCTTTTGGGCTCCTAGCATAAGATTCTTGAAAGTGTCTTCCACTTTTCCCTCTGCTCCTAGAGTAATTCCTACATAGTTCACAAATCTCCGCAAAAGACTTATCAGAGATATCTCCTGCTGCCATGAGATTAAGGTTTTCTAAGAATTCTTCTAATATTCCCTTGAGGAAGAGTGTCCTTACTGCATCTTCCTAAAGATCACTATATTTAGATTTATGTAACACATAGTTAAATATTTCGAGATAGTCTTCTAGGCTCTTGTCTTCAAGTTGTTGTATTTTAAAAATATCATTACGAGAGTCCTTGGGTTTATAGTAATCCTGATATTTCCGTAGAAATGCATTCTTCATGTCTTCCCAAGTTCTAATACTAGATTCTCCTAACCCCATGAACCATTGAAGAGAGGAATCTTTTAATGTAGCAGGAAAGAGTTTTAATTTTTGGCCATCTTGTAGGTAATTATAACTCCTACACAAAATGTCAAACTCGAATAAGAATGTATCCGGATCCTCACTACTCTTCCCATAGAAGGTTGGTAGTGAGGAGGGAGGGATATTTTTCATAGTTACATCTTGTGTAGTGTCTAAGATAGGGAATCCAAAAGTACCTTCGGTTCTAACCTCTCCTTCTCCTTCATCTTGTTGGACATGATATTCATGTTCATCCTCCATGAAGATTCGATTGCCAAAGAGAGAATACCTAGGTGGATCCTTTCTTGGTGAATATGGGATGTCCCAACGTTCTGTTTCAGGAAGAGTATTCTTCTTTTTAGGAGGAGAATTACCATCTACGTGGGTATCCAGTTTTGAATGTCCTATTGTTGTTGTCTCAATTTGTGAGATGACTATGTTCACAGAATGTTCAGTTTTGAATTTGTGAGATAACTATGTCTACTTGTGCAGGATCAACAAAATATACTAAGTTTGGACCACCTACTATTGAAAAAGTAGTTTCTTTGGGTTTTTGGACTAATGAAGGGTTGGAAGGTTCTGAAGTTTTATCCTTTGGAGTTTCCTCTTGTCTAAGTTCAGTCTCAATTTGAGCTTGAGGTTCCTGTGGAATTTCTTTATGAACAAAATTTTCTGATGTCCTTATGGTTTCCCCTAATTGATTTCTAGAAAGGATTTCCTTTGCTTTCCAAGTAGGACTATTCCCCTTAGGTGTCTTCCGATACCTTTCTGCTGAGTTAGTAGTTGGGGTGGCACGCCCCCCGTATAGGTTAGTGGGAATTTTAGTGGGGATTTTAGTAGGAGGGCTAGTTTTAATAAATCTACCTTTTGAGTCTCTAGACCTATTCAGGAAAACAAACTATAACTGAAATAAATTCTAACTGCATCACTACTACTACTGGGTTTTAGGGATGCCTGTTATAACATATGCGTAGGTTCTCACCTCTCATCTTACCACTCACCCACCACTAGCCTATTTCTAAATTTCAAAGCGGAAAAAAATTCAAAATCTATAACTAAGTTTCAAAAGAGAGTTCTACCTATTTACAACTGAGTTCAACCTATTTACAACTCCCCGACAATGACGCCAAAATGTTGAGGTGTATTTACTATCTTAAAGAATCACCAAAATATTTAATTATCAACCAGGGTTGGTAATCTTAGAGTTGTGTCACAGTATATGCTGGGGTAGAATGGAACCTAAGTTTCAGCTTGTCAGACCTTAGAAATGTTAAATAAATAAAAGATCGAAAGTTCTTTCAAAATGAAAAACCGAGTTAAACTTTAGAAAAACAATGAAGAAACTAATTAAACCTAGTTAAACCAACATATCAGTATTAAGCTATACTACTCTACTCTATGATTAAATGATGGAAAAAGAACAAATACTGATTAAAAAGCAAACTACCTATTATGAAAATGGAAACTACTTGACTTAAGACAAAAACAACAAACTACTTAATGAATTCAATAACTACTTATGCATTCAGTTAATACTTCAAGACTACACTAAAGCATCTAATTCCATTCTCCTTGATGTTGTACGTCAAATGTGATAGGAACTGGAGTGAATGAATAGTAATGAATTTCAAATGTAACAGCAAAACAAAATGGAAGTAAATCTAACCTAATTTCGACAAAGAGATGTAAACTACAAAGAGACCAATTACAATTAACCTTATACATTATGATCTATCTTCTATCCATAAGAAAAATGGTATGAAACTAATGAAATCTAGAAGCAAGTAGAAAACTTAATAAATATATTTATCTAAACTGAATTTGATTTGGAAACAAGTAGAAAACTTGATAAAGATATTTATTTATGAACCAAACTCTATTTCATGAACATCTTCATTAATTGTAAGGATGGGAAAACTGATCCTATGCTTAACAAAGAAACTATCGAAATTCAGATAACTTGGAGAATGAAATTACTAACTCTAATTCGAAACAAACCTTAAGAACATATAGTAAACTATACAAAGAATGAAACTAATAAATTCTAGAACAGTAACCTATTGGCGAATCAAACATGAAAGACATAACTTGAAAAGCAGTTAAAACAAAGTTAAGAAGGATAAGATGGAAACTTAAGAATGCTGACAAAACTTAATTAAAACTCTATGTAATGGGAAACAATATCTTAATTACATATAAAACTTCTAATTAAAAGCAAGAAATATTACAGTTAAAAAACCTAAGAAACTGGATTCTAAATAAGCATAAAAACAATGCAAAAAGGATGAAGGTCCGAATGACGATTCGGATGACTGTCCGAATGACAGTCCGGATGGAGGAAAACAATTTAAACTAAGGAAAGAAGCAGTTTGGATGATCTTAACTACCAACTGGATGATGCATATGATCCTACAGTGCAACGAAGTCAGTGAGAAGACTGTTGAGAATCTAAGATAGAAAGGGATAACCTATTCTAATCATTAAAGAAATAAACTATTTCTATAGCTTAATCAAACAAAACTGAGACATGAATAAAACTAACCTACAGCTATAGGAAGGAAATTAACAGAGATAATTCTAATTAAAAGCCTAAAATAAAAACTAACTAAACTCTATCTAATTGCAAAAGACTGAAATCAAACTATAAACACTATGCTTGGTCGACCATTATCAATTCTGGAAAAGTAAATTAAGTTAGCAACAAGATATAGATTACAGAAAAAATAAGGAAATGACATATACAGGAAAACATAATTAATTACATACACTGGAAAATGAACTAGCTATTTGCACAAAAGAAAATACAAAAAAACATAAATAAAACCTTCGGTTGATGAGGGGCCTTTCCCAACAATCAGAGATGGAAACTAAGTCAACTTAATCACCAACAACAGAGCATCAATAGTGAAATTCAGGATCTTCCATTAACTGAGAAAATTACATAGTGCTTGCAGCTTAAAAAGACTAAAAATTTCCTAAAACTCTAGAGACTCGGAGACTAACTCGTCTCTATCATGAAGATGTCTATATATACAATTTTACAATGGTGAGAGCAAGTCGAACCTTTAGTGGTCGACTGCTCTAATAATAGGCATTCTTAATGCTAGAAACAACTCTACTTAACAACTCTTGATAGCTCATGGCCACTGAACGTCCCCATAACATTCTATGACAGTGCAGAGGCCGCCTGCCTGCTTTCACGGCGTCGATCCTACTTGATGCGAACAACTGCGTGTTGGTTCCCTTCAATTGTGGGCAGAAGCATGTGCTGGCAAGCCAAGCATGGAAGGATGGAGTTGTTGGAGTGCCGATGTGGGCATGAGCGTGTGTTGGCGAGCTGAGTGAACGGAGAAGCGAATCTTCTAGAGTGTTGACGTGAGGAAACGGTGTGCTGCCAAGATCGGCAGGAAGGGAGGCGAATATTCTAGAACAAGGTCTCACCAACCATAATCACCACGTTGCTAATAGAACCCACATTTCCGTTTCTGTCTTTAATGGCCAAGAATATGCCAACTTACAATTCCGCGGGCTGAACGGCGGGTTGGATGCGGCTAAACGTTTGCAACGTGAACACGAGTCTAAATAGTGGTCCGTTTGAAGTCCGTAACCTATAATCCAGGATCTATTTTCCAAGCAAGTTGAAAAACATTAAATTAATATTAATAAACCATGAAAATAATGAATTGAGCCAAGATTCACGTGATATGTAAATACGATCATACCTGGGTCTGATTAACGGTCTGAATGGCAAGAAGAGTGATTTATTATACTAAAATAGTGAAAATAATGCCACTCAGAGTATATTTGATGATAAAAAATGGTAACAAAATGGACACCAACACATAGTCATCAAAAGGTGGCCCTGCATTGCGCATTGGTTAAAATTCATTATGAATATGCTGATCAATTCTTAAGGGAAGAAGAAATGTATAGGTGGGTCTCAAATATTGCAAAACTTAATAGGAGATTTATTAGAAGGAAAGGTGGTAAGGATGTGAGATCGAGGAAACCATCTGATTCCTCATCCCAAGAAAAATTAGAAGAAGCTGCTAGGAAGAAATCAGTGGAGGAATCCCTCTTGGCAGAAACTGACAAGAGACTGCATGAAGAAGAGGCATCAAAGAAGGATGGAGAAGAGAGGAAAGTGAGAGAAGAAATGGAATAATTACAGAAAATGATGGAAAAGGAACAATTGGATATGCTTGCAGCGGAACAATAAAATCAAAGATTCAAGTTACTACAACAACAACATGAATAATCTCGGCAGGAGGAACTACAAAAGAAGAAAGAAGAAGAAGAAGTTGACTTCAAGAAACTTGTGGAAAATCAAGATCTACAAGGAGGTGATGAACTTGGAAATGATTATCAAGATATGGATATTGATGTTGCGATGGACACCCACATAGAATTTCCACTCATTGGAGGACATATTCCTTTCGTTGAGTTGGGACTCACTCCATTCACAACATCCAAGAAACACATTGTTTCTAAATTGGAGACTATAGTTTATGATCCCCAAAGAAATACTATCATGAAGAGGACGGAAAAGAGTGATCCGCATCATAGTTGGCAAGTCATCGATGTTGATACAACTTCGTCAAGTTTCGACTCGACATGGCTTCGACAGGTTTCAATTTTGACACAACTCCGACGAGTATCGACTTCAACATACTGTGACACATTCCGCACCTTCGACATGTTCAACAACCTCACAGTTTACGACATCGACAAGCAGCGTGGACATGCGACCAACGACTGTCGAACTTCGATAGATTATCTCTCTGTCTTCCAGTCGATTGTAATGGTTGAACTGTTGAAACCGTTCTAACTTCTTCTTTTTAACTGAACATAACGGGCAGGCACCCAAGCATCTCAGAATTCTATATAAGCATGTATAATATTGTAACATCATGAGTTTTTGATCTGTTTGTAAGTAATAGAAGAACAATTCACATTCCTGCATATTATCTGCGCATATTGTGTTTATCTGTGTTGCGTAATCCTGCTTTTGCTCATTTTGTTTATTAAGATTCCACCATAACAAAGCTGACTCATTCAGTCAAACTGTTGTCCCCCTCGTGCTTCCTGGACATGACCTGGATCATTGGTATCAGAGCACTTAGTTTTGTTTGTGCTTAAGTTCTGTGTATACACTTCTCTCGAAGTTACCTGACTTATGCTGGTTCAAACTCGCTTGAAATCTCAGCAATCCAAGTAGACGCTATCTCCAGAAATGACAGAAGAAATAGAGAATAGGCATGTAGCTGACGAGACAGCACAACTTATTGAGCAAGCTCTGGCTCGACAACGGACTGAAATGTTCTCCTAGTTCAATGAGATTCTCTTGTGATTCGCTTCGACATCCGGAGGATCCTTGATGAGAACTCACTCCGATAAAATCAACCCCTTCAAAGTGCAAATGAATTTGGACATACGGAATCTTGAAGGTAAGATTGACGCGGAATCTGTCAACAATTGGGTGCAACAGTTGGAATCCTATTATGCTGTAAATCAACTCTCTGAAGCTGAAAAAGTCACCATTGCGTCCTTAAAGATGTCAACCTCCGTGCACTGCTAGTGGGAGAACCTCTCTACAAAGATGGAGAAAAGCAGAGAACCCATCGACACATGGGATAAATTCGTCGAACACATCCGAAAAGAATTTCACCCGCTAAAATAACTCGAGCAGTAGTATAAGAAGTGGCAGCAACTAAGGTAATGGAAAGACCAATCAGTACAAAGTTACACTGACGAGTTCTATCGACTCATGGCTAGACTTGGTGTCCAAGAAGAAGAGAAATTGCTTATTCTAAAGTACGTTAGTGGATTGTCCCAGTACATTCAGTAGGAGATGGAATTTCTGACTATCAATATGCTTGCGGATGCTTTCGAATACACCAACAAATTGGAAACCAAGCAGAAAGGGAAAGCACGCTTCGCGACAAAGCCGACATTAGGACGACCACCCGACAAGAAGGCACGAACCGACTTTGACAAGTCAAAATCTTCTCAACCGACACCGCCAAAGCCAAACCATGGAAAGAAGCCTTTTCACAGGAGGGAACATAGAAAACAACCACCGACCGAAAAATGGTGCGATTACCACCACTCATCTTGGCATGATACGTCTAAATGCAAAGCTCGAAAGACATTTTTGACAAAAGTGTTGACTTTTGACGTGTTCGACAAGACGGTGGAAGAATCTGATCCAGACGCAATGACCCTTTTGACCTCAACCACTCCAGAAGCCTCGACTATCGTCGATGAGGAGGAACAAGAGTGCCTATTCCATACACGGATATGGGTCCAAAGAAACCCATTGCATCTGATTTTGGAAAACGGGAGCTAGAAAAACTTTGTTTCTGAAGAACTTGTGAAGAAACTAGGTCTTGTTACCACTCCGCATCCTCAGCCTTACAACATTGGTTGGATGAAGGATGGACAGGAACTTCAGATCACTCGACAATGAAAACTCGACTACTTCATAAGACCTTTTGAATATGAAGTGCTCTACGACATGGCACCACTCTCCATAGCCGACGTCCTGTTTGGGAAACCTTACCTCTGGGATAGACATGGAAGTTATCAGTCACAACCTCAGAAGGTGATTGTCAGAATCTGAAATCGATGATTCAACATACCAGAGCATCAACCTACACCAATGGTTGCACTGATATCTGCTAAACGAAAAAAGAAGCTCATCAACCACGCTCATAAGTTCGCATTAATCATGATCAAGCCGTAACATTCTAAGAAGATTGCAGCAACGAGTCGAGTCACCAACCAATGCAGTTCTCGATAGAAGCAACAAGTCGATCATATTCTCAATTAGTACCAGAACCTCTTTCAAGCTCCAGATGGAGTACCTCAACATTGTCAGGTAAAACAATCCATTGAAATTGTTCCTAGTTCTTCTTTACCTAACGCATATGTTTACAAAAGAACCATTCTCGAAAATGAAGAGATTTGCAGATAGATCCAAGAATTAATTTACAAAGGTCATTCCCGACCCAACTCCTCTCCTTGTGGAATTCTAGTCATCCTAGTTCCGAAGAAAGACGGGACTTGGCACATTTGCATCGACTATAGAGCTCTCAACAAAATATCGGTGAAGAATCGGTACCCTCTGCTGCGGATAGATGAGCTCATCGACCATCTGAAAGGTGCTAAATTCTTTACTAAGCTCGAACTCAAGTCGGGATACCATCAGATTCCAATCGATCCCTCAGATGTGTGGAAAAATGATTTCAAGACTAAGGAAGGATTGTTTGAATAGTTAGTCATGCCTTTCGGCTTAACCAACGCACCTGTGACCTTTATGCAACATATGGATAATCTTCTTCGACCTTTCATCGACAAATGGGTTATTGTCTATCTTGATGATATATTGATTTTCAATCGATCATGGGAAGAACATGTCGGGCATATTCGACAAGTCCTTGACACTCTCCAGCAACATCGGCTCTACCTGAACATGGACAAGTGTTCCTTTGCGATGACCAACATCAAATATTTGGGGTATGTAATTGACTCTGCAGGCATTCACGTCAACCCATAAAAAGTACAGATCCTCAAATATTGGCCCATTCCTAGAAGCATTCAAGAACTAAGAATTTTTCTTGCTTTGGCAAATTTCTATCGATGATTCATACTCAGCTTCAGTCACATAGCTTGGCCCTTGAATCAGTTGACGAAGGGAAATGGGAAAACTGTCTTCCAGTGGACAACAACACAGCAAGCATCTTTTGAACAACTCAAACACAAGCTATGCACTGCACCAGTACTTGTATTACCTGATTTGCATCAACCCTTTGAAATTGAGACGGATGCATCGGACTATGCCTTGGGCACAGTGATCACTCAGTTTGGTCACCCAGTCACTTTTCATTCCGAGACTTTTAATGAAACAGTTAGAAGATACTCGACGTACGAAAAAGAACTGTACGCCATTGTGCAAGCTCTCAAGCAATGAAGGCATTACATCCTTGGCAAGGAAATGGTCATCCTCACTGACCATAAGCCTCTACATTTCACTTCGACACAATCAAATTTGTAGACAAACCGAAAACTCAAGTGGATTAATTACCTATAGCAATTCCAGTTGGTGATTAAGTATTAGAAAGGTAAATCTAATGCTGCTGTCGATTTCCTCAGTCGACCACTCATTACTCTCCTTTTGACAGTGATAAGTATGCAGGGATACGACACAACCACTTGGCCACAGTTGTATGAGGACGAAAACAACTTCTCAGCAGTATACCGACACTTATAGACTAACAAGTTGTTGACCTCAGACTTCGACTATTTCCTGAAAGACACCTTACTATACAAGCTTGGACAACTTTGTGTATTGACTGGTGAGCACCGACAACAACTCATTTGGGACACGCACTACAACAAGACTGCAGGTTACTTTGGAGTAGCAAAAACACTTTCTATTTTGCAGAAGTATTTCTTCTGGCCTACAATTAAATCCGACGTCAACAAGTACATTCGATCATGTGTGGTTTGTGCCATTTCTAAGCCACCTAACCGACGACAGGGATTGTACACACCTCTACCAATTCCTAGTCGACCATGGGAATCTATTTCTATGGACTACTTGACGGGTTATCCTACTACCAAACATCAGCATGATGCAATATTAGTAGTATTCGACCAATTTTCCAAGATGGCCATTCTCATACCATGTAAGAATACCACGACAGCGTAGCAGGCTGCTTAGCTCTTCTTTACACATGTTTGGAAACACTTTGGTTTACCCACAACCATCATTCCGACCGAGATGCTAGATTCGTCAGCATCTTTTGGAAGACCCTTTGGAAACAACTGGATACACGAATCTCATTTTCGACAGTTTTCCATCCTCAGACCGACAGATAGACGGAAGTTGTAAATCACCTTGTAGTACAACTACTTCACATGTACAATCACAAGCATTGACGCACATGGGATGATAGTATTCCATACATTCAGCACAGCTACAATCGTGCTCAGCACAACTCTACAGGAAAGAGTCCATTTGAGATCTTTTACGAATTTCAACCCTCAACGCCTATCGACTTGATCAACTCCTTGACACAGCCGAACTCCGACACCGATTACAACCAGCGAGAAGTTGACAAAGCAGTCAAGTTTAGAGCACAAATTTGTGACATACAGAACCAAGCACATGACATGTTGCACAGAGAAAATGAGAAAGCTAAGGCCCGACACGACAAGCATCGTATTCCTCATACATTCCAAATTGGGGATAAGGTCTGGCTACATCTTAAGAAGGAGCGCTTCACTGTTCCTTTCAAGAAGTTAAAGCCTTTGCGATATGGTCCGTACAATATTCTTCGACAGATTGGCAAAAACGATTTCCATCTTGACATTCCTGCATGCCTGGGTCTGCATCCGGTCTTCAATGTGGATCTACTTCGACCATACCATGCACCCTTGTTGGAACAAAATGACTTATCGTTAGCAGAACCTGAAGACATCCATCCAGATGTTCAAGAGCCTATTCCTTGCGACACCATTGTGGGACGACAAGTATGCCTTACAAGGATGAACACAATTCCCTTGTTTCAGGTTGTCAAAGCTGGCCAGATCCCATCTCAAGGAAAGTGGTACTCTGTTACTGAAGTGATTGGCAAGTTTCCTCACCTTCGCGAGCAAACAATGGAGACCATTGTTTCTTAAGGAAGGATGTCTGATCCGCATATGTCGATACAACTTCGACAAGTTTTGACTCGACATGGCTTTGACAACTTCGACAGGTTTCGATTTCGACACAACTCCGACAAGTCTCGACTTCGACATACAGCGACACATTTTGCACCTTCGACATGTTCAACAACCTCACAGTTTGCAACATCGACAAGCATCATCGACATGCGACCAATGACTGTCGAACTTCGACAGTGTCTTCCAGTCGATTGTGATGGTTGAACTGTTGAAACCATTCTAACTTCTTCTTTGTAATTGAATGTAACGAGAAGGAACCCAAGCATCTCAGAATTCTATATAAGCATGTATAATATTGTAACATCATGAGTTTTTGATATGTTTACAAGTAATAGAAGAATAGTTCGCATTCCTGCATATTGTCTGCGCATATTGTGTTTATCTGTGTCGTGTAATACTACTTTTGCTCATTCTGTTTATTAAGCTTCCAACATAAAAGAGTCGACTCATTCAGTCGAACTGTTGTCCCCCTCATGCTTCTTGGACACGACCCAAATCAAAGAGGCTTAAAATTGACTCACAAACTGACGTTGTTACAATACAGGATGTTCCAGTAGTTGAAGGAACCAACAAGGACCCAAAGTTCACAACATTCGTTGGTGTAGCTGCATCCTTGGCCAATGAAGACAATATACATAAGTTAATATAGAATGTAGAAAGCATTAAGGCCAAGGTAGTTAGGATTAAATACAAGTTGGTTCAATCTAGGAATGAATGGATTGAAATGAGACGTCAATAGGACACCCACAAATTTCAAAAGGAAGAATCCATGCACCCCGTACAAATCCTAGAAGTAGAAAGAGATTCACTAAATGTTCAAGTGGTAATATTGGAAGGATAAAAAATAGATTTAAAGTCCCAATTACAAGATATGAAAGAAAAGGAAATTCAATGGGACTAACAAATATAATCTCTCACTATCGAGAAGGGTGCTCTGCAAGCACATGTAGCAAATATTAACCAAGAAAAGGAGTCGTCGACGATTGCATTTAACACTGTGCAGGATTTAACCCCATTTTATGACCATGCCTCCACTCTTCAGGAACAATTGTTACATTCACAGGAGTTGTTCACAGAACAAACATTTGAAGTGTAGGGAATGGTGGCTAGACTCAAGAAGATATTTGAGAAAAATACTGCCTCCCGACATAAATTAGGGGAGATTCATAATAGAATGAAGAAGCTTGCTTCTTGGAGAAAGAGTACTAAATAAATTCCTCCCCATTTTCCTAAAATATCTATAGTAGAATTGAAGTTGGATTTTGCGACCCTAGGAAGTTTCCAAAAGGTTGAGATAAAATTGCAAAATGAAGTGGCAGATTCTATTTCCAAGTGTGAAGGGATTCATCAAAACATAAACAGAGCGTTTGAAAAATCTCATTTTCCTTCCCCTTTCCCATTTGAAATCCCTATACCAAAAGAGAAACAGTTGACTGAGTCAGGTACCATTAAATATGAAGACATAACTGCTGTTCAAAGTCTGGAAAATATCACTCTAGAGGATTTCAAGAGTGTATTGGGCAAGCTACTTTGAAAACACAATACTTGGATAATGGGCATAGTTCAGCAACTAAAGGGATTAATGCAATGGTTAAAGATTTATCTTTTCATGAAGTGGACTTACGATTATTGTATCCTTAGTAGTTAAATATTATATCTTATGAAAGCAACCTTTGGGATGAGTATATACAAGCTCGAGAGGGCACCCCACTCTCATGATGTAATAATTTTGTTTTATTTTTATTTTTATTTTTGTCCAGTTACTTTGTAATTAGAATATGACAAAAGTCTTGGAATACAAAGGGTCATAGATATAGGAAGGTGAACTGACAAGTCACCTGGGAAGTTGAATTGTAAGGATAAATAGAAGAAATTAGGTGGAAGAGGGGGATTTTGCTTTTAGAAATTTTTGTTGAAACTCATATGTAAGAATTATGTTATGAACATAAAATAATATTAAATAAATAATGAATCGTAAATAAATGTAATAATTAGTTAAGAATTTAAAATATGTGACCTTGCAATAAAAAGGGCATGATGGCCTATATAAAAGGGCCACATATGTAAATGTATAATCATCTTTATATATTCATCAATTATATTTTATGTGGTTATCTTCAATTGGATGACTTATCCATTTGGATAGTCTTGAGTACAACCATATTGGTTGTAAAATTGGTATCAGAGCATTGTTGATCTCATCTTGTGGCTAAACTATCAAGTCTCTTGAATTCGTGATTTTTGACCAGGCACTGGATTTTATCCATTCCCACTCAATTACATTTTACATGCTCCAATTCCATCATAACGCTTCTCTACACTCCCTCTCACCCCGCACATTCACCACCACCCCACTATTCTCCTCTCGCAACTTAATTCTCCCATTCCTCCATGCCCATCACTTGTCCTTCATTCAACTCAACCTTGTGCAGCTTGCTGCCAAGCGCTCCCTCATCTCTTTTTTCCCCTCACACTTCTCATTTTCCTCACCTCCACACTCCTCTACCACAGCTCTATTGTCCTCCCTCTCATTCATCATATACCCCATCAACCATCACCCATTGCTATTGATCCACCCAACAGTGGCATTATTATCATATGCCAACATCGACTTTGACCAGCCATCAATTTCGACCAATCATTTATTTCGACCAGTCATCGACTTCGACAAGTTAGCGACTTCTACCAGTCATCGAATTCAACAAGTTCAATGACTTCGACTAGCCATCGACTTCAACATGCAACGTCGACGTTTCATACTGAAGAACTGCAACAAATTGTCTCTCTTTCTTCCAGTCGACTGTAACGGTTGAACTTCCAAAATCATTCTAACTTCTCTTGTAACTGGATGTAATGGATAGACACCCAAGCATTCT
This sequence comes from Larix kaempferi, assembly GCA_027924585.1. Lineage (NCBI taxonomy): Eukaryota > Viridiplantae > Streptophyta > Pinopsida > Pinales > Pinaceae > Larix > Larix kaempferi. Next base: position 36,801,027 of record BSBM01001229.1, on the reverse strand, counting down.
CATTACTCTATATAAGCATGTAAAATATTGTAATATACAGAGAACAAGTAATAGAGAAGAATCAAGAAGAGATTAGTTCACATTCCTACATTTTGTCTGTGTGTGTATGTTTATGTGTATAGTGTATTTCCTGCTTTGCTTATTCTTATGCTTCTGCCATAATAGTACCGATTCATTCATTCGAACTGTTGTCCCCGTTGTGCACCTGGGCCCATACAGATCATTGGTATCATATCTTAGCTTTGTTCATGCTTAAGTTGTGCGTAGAGACTTCCATTAAAGTTACCAGACTTATGTATGTTCAAGCACACTTGCAAACTCAACAATCCGAGCAGACACTACCTTCAAAGATGGCAGAAGGAACATATAGTAGAAATGCAATTGACGAGACAGAGCAACTCATAAAGAAAGCGCTAGATCGACAATGAACTGAAATGTTCGCCCATTTCAATGAGATTCTCACACGATTTGATTCGACATCAGGAGGATTTCCGACAAGATCTAACTCTGACCAAATCAGTCCATTCAAGGTGCAAATGAATTTGGACATACCGAATCTAGAAGGAAATATTGACGCAGAATCCGTCGACAATTGGGTACAACAATTGGAATCCTATTACTCTATGAATCAACTCTCAGAAACTGAAAAGATCACCATTGCATCCTTAAATATGTCAACATCTGTGCAATGCTAGTGGGATAGCCTATCGACAAAGATGGAGAAAAGTGGAGACCCCATAGAGACATGAGAGAAATTTGTCTAATATGTCCGAAAGGAGTTTTACCCACCCAAGTACGTTGAAAAATAGTATAAGAAGTGGAAGTGGCTAAGGTGATGGAAATAACATTCCGTACAGAGTTACGTTGACAATTTCTATTGACTAATGGATAGACTTGGCATTCAAGAAGAAGAGAAATTGCTTGTTTGAAGTAAATCAGTGGATTTTCCCCGTACATTAAGCAAGAGATGGAAAGTTTTACTATCAATATGCTTGTGGATGCATTCCACTATGCCAGTAAGATTGAATCCAAACAGAAATAAAAAGCACACTTTGCAACTAAACCGATAGGACGACCACCCAACAAGAAGGAAACAACCGACTTCGACAAGTCAAGACCTTCTCATCCAACTCCAACAAAACAATATCATGGAAAAAGAATTCTCAGAAAGACAAAAAGGAACATAGCAAACAACCTCCTACCGGGAAATGGTGTGATTACCACAATTCATCATGGCATGATACGTCTGAATGCAAAGCTCGGAAGAAATTTTTGGAAAAAGTGTCGACATCCGACTCATTTGACAAAACTCTAGTAGAAACTGACCCAGAAGCAATGACCCTTTATACATCGACATCGACCACTCCATCATCCTTGACTATCTTCAACGAGGAGGAACAAGAGCACCTATTCCATACACAGATATGGGTTCAAGACAATCCATTGCATCTGATTGTGGATAACGGTAGCCAGAAGAACTTTGTTTCTGAAGATCTCGTGAAGAAACTAGGTCTTGTTACCACTCCACATCCTCAGCCTTATAATATCGGTTGGATGAAGGATGGAAAGGAACTAAGGATCACTCGACAATGCAAACACACCTACTTCATTAATCCTTTTGAAGATGAAGTACTTTGCGATGTGGCACCTCTCTCCATAGCTGACGCCTTTTTTGGGAAACCTTACTTATGGGATCGACATGGAATTTAATAGTCACGACCTCAGAAGGTGGTTGTCAGAATTCAGAACCAATGGTACAACATACCAGAGCAATGACCTACACCAATGGCTTCACTGATATCTGCTAAACAGATGAAGAAGCTCATCAACGATGATCATAATTTTGCATTGATTATGATAAAGCCGCAACATTTCAGGAAGAGTGCAGCAACCAGTCGACTCACCGACCAGTGCATCTCCCGATAGAAGTAGTAGATCGACAATATTCTTGATGAGTACCAGAACCTATTCCAAGAGACAGAAGGAGTACCTCTACATTGTCAGGTAAAACATTCTATTGAACTTGCTCCTAGTTATTCATTACCTAATGCATATGTTTACAGAATATCCATTATCGAAAATGAAGAGATTCACAGACAAATTCAAGATTTGATAAAAAAGGTCATATCCAACCCAGCTCCTCTCCTTGTGGAAGTCCAGTTGTCCTCGTTCCAAAGAAATATGGGACTTGGTGCATGTGCATGGACTAGCATGCCCTCAAAAAAAATTTGGTAAAGAATAGATGCCCTCTGCCAAGGATAGATGAGCTCATATACTATTTGAAATATGCTAAATTCTATACTAAGCTCGACCTCAAGTCAGGATATCATCAGATTCCAATCGAGCCCGCAGATGTATGGAAAATTGCTTTCAAGACCAAGGAAGGATTGTTTGAATGGTTAGTCATTCCTTTCAGCTTAACCAATGCACCCGTAGATAGACGAGCTCATATACTATTTGAAATATGCTAAATTATTTACTAAGCTCGACCTCAAGTCGGGATATCATCAGATTCCAATCGAGCCCGAAGATGTATGGAAAACTACTTTCAAGACCAAGGAAGGATTGTTTGAATGGTTAGTCATGCCTTTCGGCTTAACCAATGCACCCGCGACCTTCATGTGGTTTATGGATAAAACTCTTTGACCTTTCATCGACAAATGGGTCATTGTCTACCTCTCCGATATATTGATTTTCAGTCGACCATGGGAAGAGCATGTCAAACAAATTCGACAAGTCCTCGACACTCTACAACAACGTCGACTCTACTTGAACATGGACAAATGTTCCTTTGCGATGAACAACATCAAATATTTTGGGTTTGTAATTGACTCTGCAGGCAGTCACTTCGATCCAGACAAAGTGAAAATTCTCAAAGATTGGCTCATTCCTCAAATCGTTCATGAAGTAAGAAGTTTTCTTGGTTAGCGAATTTCTATCGACGATTCATACTCAGCTTTAGTCACATAGCCTGGACTTTGAATCAGTTGACCAAGGGAAATGGAAAAACGGTCTTCAAATGGACATCGACACAACAAGCAGCTTTCGAACAACTCAAACACAAGCTTTGTACTGTACTAGTATTTGTGTTACCTAATTTTCATCATCCCTTTGAGATTGAGACGGATGCATCGGACTATGCCTTGGGTGCAATGATCTGTGAAGAACCTGCAATAATTAATTAATGAAAACACATGAAATAGCAGAAATAACTGAACTCAAAATCACTTTTATATTGATCGTAGGCCACTTCAAGGGGGCAACCTCCTTTGAGCAAGCTCAATAAAAATAACTTCACGGTCCTTCATAGGCCTCAACACACAATTATATACTTCTTGATGTACCGAAAATCGCAGCATCAAGTAGCAAGGGATTCTCCCCAGTGAGCAATCCCAATTAGATTGTTCATCGTTTGGTGTGGGGAATCCATCAGGTTAAACGTTCTAGCTACCGTAAGATTTAAAGATTTATATTCTTTTGCACCAGTTGCGGCCTGATCCACTGTTTTTATGATTTTATTGTTTAAGATGATATGCAAGTGCCCTAAGCTAATTTAATCTACATGCAGAGCTGAAACAAATCTTCATCTAAAAAAAAAACCGAGATAAAGAAAATCTAATCTATCCTTGCAAGGAGCAAACTGTAAATATGAGCAATGCACTGAAAGAAACATCTAAAGATCACACAGATAGCTGTTAAATATGAGGATGCAGTCTCAGTAGGAGATAAAAGATATTAAAAGATAACTTTTAATTCAAATGCAATACTTTCCATTACTCATTTAAGAGAGACATCATTGTACAGGAAAATAGAAAGATCATTCATTCCACAGAAATAATTCATAGCAACAAAGAAAGATCTCACTGTAATATGTGAATGACACAAGGGTAGTTCAGCAAGCATTCAACACACCATTCTAGGTAAAACGCCCTCTCCTAGGATTTCATTAGGCAAAATCTAGTTCCTTATACATGCAAAGAAATAATTCATGTACAAGACAGAAGATGTCTTTCACCTACCAAAAGTCCCTTTCTTACTCTTCTATTCTTCTATTTATAAATTTACAAATTGCTCCTTGAGCTGACAAGTGTGCCCTAAATTCTAGAACCTTCTAATTTGTCTTTTAGTGTGTAGTTACAAAAAACACAAATTAGTGAAAGGTCTTCCATATAAAACAAAATTGGAGCAAGCTGTCCTTTTAAAACAGTTATACAATTAAGGAAATTCAGCCTTTTCTCACATTAAACGACTAAGAATTCTGGTGGTTCATTTATTTTATTTGGTTTCCCTTTGCTGACTCGCTGCCTCATCCCTATCAACTGGCTCGCTTGAGGGTGCTTGGCCATCTACACTTTGGATATGTGTGGCCCATTGACTGAAATCTTTCATAATAATTTTGCTCCAAATAGATACTGTTTCCTTTGCTGCGATCTCATGCTTACGCAGATCTGATTTGACTTGTGCTTCTCCTGATGCTGCTTCTTGGGAAATTGCTTCCAGAAAGTAGATATGCATAGCGGGTTGGCCTATCAACTGTTGGAGTTCATCTTGGGTTATCACCTCCACCTTTTTAACATAATCCAACCCTTGGTCCAACTCGTCTTGTAACTCAGCCAACCGATGCTCTCGCTTTGGGAATTCATTGATATTTTCAGGAAGAACCAAGTGGCATTTGCCATGGGATTCTCTGATTTTGGAGTAGAAAGAGTGACATTTGTGGATAGTTTTTCTGATCTCCAAAGTTATCATGGTGCCACAGTCTTTATAGAATTCAAGGACTCCCACATCCAAGTCACATTCTTCTTTGGTGGTGGTACGCAAGGTTGAGGGGAATCCAGATTTTCCTCTTCTCCATTCAAATTGTTGTTTTAACTCTTCCACATGCTTTGCAAATCTATCTCTGTTCCTTAAGGCTCCAACTTCGATGGCTGTCATTTTCATGATCATTTCCTTAATGCTGCAAATTTATCTTGATATCAGCACCAACAGCTGATGGCCTTTTATTAGCATGTCACATGCTTGTTTATGAAATGTGAATAGATCTTGCTTGTTTTCCATTGCTTCTTTGAGCTGTTTCACCAATTGCTCTTTGTCTTGGATTAACCCCTCAAATTGGTCCTTGGGGAGATAAAAATTTTGAGCCCTGCTGGCTTCGAGCTCCTCCAATTCTAATATTCGGGCCTTCAAGTTCTTTTGCTTGTCTTCGGAGATGGCCAGCTGCATCTGTAGTGAATTCTTTTCATTTTCAAGCTATAGAGCTCCCAAATTTATCCTTAACTTATCCTCTGTCATTTCCCTGTATTTCTTCTTCAATTCATTCGCTTCTAGAACCTCCCTCTTACTATCATCTCTTATTTTGAAGCATTGATCCCTGTAATGCTTTATTTCATTTATTAACCGATCAGTATTGGCTTTACTCACCTCGGCTGATGCCACAGTGCATTGGGATTGGAATGAAGGGTCAGCATCAGTATCTTGGACTAGTGTGGTTTCTGTCACCCTGAATTCGTACAAGTTCTCCCCAATTTCCATTTTCCTCATTCTTCGATCAATGATATCCCTTTTCCGCTCGTGAAAATACATGGAATCCAGGTTGGCCACTTGGCACTGCTTTTTGGGGTTGTACGAGGTCAATGCTAAACCTTCAGTAGAAGCAACCCCTTCTTGATCTATACCTCGTTGGCCTATCAATGGTGGGTCAAACTCCATGTCTTGTGGAGTAGATGGTTCTGCCTCAGGAGTTTTCTCGGTTTGCTCCCTTTGCTTCTTGTCAGCTAGCTCTGCTAATTCCTTTTGTAATCTGTCATCCTCTTCTAACAAAATCCTCTCTTCTTCTTTCTCCTCTTGCAGTTTAGCAATCTGTTCCCGGAGGATTCTTTATTCTTCCTCTATTTGGGCCCTTTCTTCATTTTCCTTTTGACTCATGGCATCTTCATCTTCCAAATCCTTTTCCTCCTTGTCCCTTTGGATTCTAGCAGTTTCTTCTTGTTGCTGCAATTGAACAGCTTGCTCTCTCTGGATTCTTGCTGCCTCTTCTTGTTGGAACTTGGCAGCTTGTTCATTTTGGATCCTAGCTGTTTCTTGATCTTGTTGATGTAGTATCTTGCCATCTTCCTCCTGCTCTATTCCCGGCGGATCTCCCGATTGGGACACTGATGATTCCTGTTCCTTTTGAATTAGGCCGACAGGCCTGGGGTTAGGGCTCTTTGCACCTTTCTTCTTGCAGTGCTTGCATAATTCCGTTAAGTTCCGAGCACTACAAAAAAACTCTTCCTCCATATCTTTAAGATGGGCGTACTCGAAGCTAGTCTTGACTTCAATAATATGTTTGGCAACTTCACCACAAGGGTCATGCCTTCTGAAAAACTTTGTACCAAAATGGAAGATATCCAGGTCTCGAACATAGTTTTCTCCTTCCCTGGACCTCAGGAGGCTATATGCACTGACGGTGAAAGGAATTGGTGGATAAATCCCTTTCCTCCTTTTAGTAAGAACCCTCTTGATCCCACCAACACTGAAGAGTTTCCTTATGGCCTCCCTATGGATTACAAAATCTATGGCATATCTGGGAAGCAAAAAGGGAGCCACGGATCCTCCACTCATTCGGATATAAGTACCTTCCATACTATGATAATAATCTCCAAATGCTTCAATGATGGGCATGGCGTTCTCTGACATGCAATCAGGTTCCTTCACAAAAATGAGCTGATACAATGGCATGATGAATTTCTTGCAGACCTGCTTGTAATGGCTTGCATATTTACTTACCCATGTGAATTGATAGGCCATGAATAGAGGCGTTTCCTTTGGCTTCCATGAGCATCCCAAGTCTGGGAAGGTATGCTTGCTCAATAAGCAGTCTATCAAATAGGAAGACATGAAGAAAACTACCTTCTTTTGAGTCATCCTTCCCTGAGCCGCAGTTAATTGTGAGGCCAGACTGTCTGAAATTATGTCAGCCCAATTGAAAATGGTGCCATTCATGGTTATATGAAAAATTACTGGCACCCATCTGATCTTAAAAATATTTCCATTAGGCATGCTGAAGAGTTGACTCAACATCAAAACGATGAGTCTATAAGGAGTCTTCAGGAGGCTGCTTTCATATTCGTTGTTGTTCCTCCTTCTTATTTTCCTGTCAGATATCATCATTTTCCTAGTGACGTCCAGTGGGTCCATAGGATGTTCTGCTATCCACTTATCATCTAACCAGGCTCTAGGTTGGGGTAATCTGTAGGTGGCTGAGATATGATCAGGAGCAAAAGATACTAGATTCAACCCATTTTTATTATTTATGAACCTAGTGTCAGTCCCGACGTGAGGGATCAACCAGCCTAAGACTTCAGAACATGGGAACAACTCAGGACGAGTCATTTCCTTATGGAGGTAAGACCTTCGGATGTTTGCATATACCAGAGAATCTTCTATGGGGGCTTGAGGATTGTTTTGGTCCATGATGAACCTATATATTTCACCCCACTGGAACTCCTGGGCAGAGCTCCCAGGGGGAAAATTGGTGGTAGCTTGTGTGTCATTGAACATTGTCTCCAGTGAAGTATCCAACAGGATTTCTACTTCTGAATTTGAGTCAATCTTTTGCGCTGCTTTCTTCCTTGCGGACCTCCTATGCATGATAATCCTGCGGTAAACATGGTAGTACAAATGAGGCATGTGTAGATATTTAGCTATCGTTAAAAATGCAAAGATTCCTACTGATTTGTAAAGAAAACATGACAGAATTGATTCCAACTAGATGATTTTTTAAGCATTAGCAAAACAATTATGAGAGAGTCAGAAATATGTCATTTTCATAATCACAAAAACAACTACCCTTTTATAGTTTAAAATCATAAGAGACACTTAGATGCCAATGCCAATCAAGCTATGCAAGCCCTTGTGGTTTCATGTATAAGGAAAATGGTAGAATGATTCAATCACTTTTGGGATAACAGTTCTAGAACCTATGTGGCATTTTAGGACCGTGGGTGTCTTGATTTCATGTTCGATCAACTTATCCCGCTAGTGCTAGTTTGTCGTTGGGGGAAAATGACATGGGTTGGGAAGTTTAGGAACCGGAAAATGGCATGGGGACAAGGTAGTGAGAAATCCTTCCTTTTGTGCTATAATTATGTTCAATACGTAAGTTCCTTCCTCGTCAAAACACCTAGTCGGGACAAACTAATGGAGGAAAAGGAGCTGAGGCGGTTGCTAGCAACATGACCTCCACAGAAATATGCAAGGACCTACAATCGTTTGTATGCCTGGTAAAACCACTGCATTCGCACGAGTGGAGCGGGTACAGAACACATGGGTGGTTCCATTGGGTTCTGCTTGCCTCTACAAGTAAAATGATGAGCTATTCATAATGTCCCTACTGCCAGTTTGTCAAGTCATTCGCACATGTTTTAGAGTGATCTTGGCTGAGCATTGTGCCTTCGTCATGAATGGACATGGTCGCTTGAGGGCGATATTCCATGGGATGTGTGCTAATGCAGTTTCTTAATCGAAAACGAGCGCATAACTACAGATGATATGTGGTTATTACGGCACAACTGAGAAAGATTCAGAGATGGCAGGATATATGAGAAACTTACCTAGGACACCGAACATGCGACAATGGGAGAAACTTCATGTGCGCATGGGAGGATAGGGCCATCCGGGCTCTGGTTCGCAAATGGTGGCTTCGCTCATGGTTTCAACTCACAACTAACAGCTCAGAGCGTATAACTTGTTTTGCATATATATACAGTCGATAATAGGGTACGAAAGGGGGTACGTCCTAATGAGAACCTCAAAAAATGGAAGAGGAGGGGCCGAGCACCTACCTGTCAGCTTGGCAGTGTTCCCTGGTGGCTAGCGATCGTTCTGAGATGGGAAATAGTGCAGTAAGAGTTTGATATCGAATAGCGAGCTCCTTTCTCCTATGGTAGTGGTCGAGTGAATTCGAAATCCCATTCTATGCGCTCATATAGGGGATGCAATTAATCTCACGTACATAATAGGTTGGCGGAGTTATGATCACAAGGCTCAAGAATTCGTGCATTCAAAATAGCACATGGGCACATTTATGACCCCACCAATCTCCGTGATTGCACAAACACCAAAATCAAGTTTCGCGTCAAGGCGGCGATCATAACGTTAAGTGTTGCGCCAAGGCACGACGATTGCAAGACTAAGTTCTGCAATGATAGTGCCGTGCTATAAATTGGACTTGGAGGATAAATGAGGTGCTAATATGGGAGCTCAAAGGATAAATCTTGCACCTTTGGCGCAAGTTTAATCATGAATTCAATGTCAAAGCGCTTGTCTTATTTGTTAGGAATGGTGCCGGTTGGTGGTCAATCTAGACTTAGACTCCGCAGAAACTACAGCGCAGATTTAAACCTTTAATCCATGCAGAGAAAAATGAAAAGTCAATTTCTTGGCAATGAGGCGGGAACGTAAGTCTTAGAGAGTGCGCCTTTGGTGCAAGAAATAATCCTAAGGTTTCCGCTTTTAAAAGTGCGCATTTTAACTTTTCATTGCGCCTTTAGTCATTAAGTTTGGTTAAAGAACATCTGCCCGTCGACTGTTTAAAGGCTAAGTCGGGCGCTAAGGCGCGGCCATTTATAATTAAAACTGCGCTAAGAGGGATATCTACATTTAAAACTTGCGCCAAAGGGCGGCCGATTTAAGGCTAAAAAATGCACTGAAGAGAAAAGGTGACTTTTCCTTAGAGAAACTAAAAATAAAATAAATTTTTTTTGAAGGCAAGTGTTTGAAATTTTGCGAAAAGAGAAACAATAAGCCTGGAAGACAAGGAAAACACATGTTACAATGTGTAGAAGGAGAGGCCCCAAATATCTTGAAAATTTTGGGGAGGGATGTTGCTGCAACAATAATACTAAGTCTAGGTGCCAATACTATGGGTCAAAACCATGGGCCAATACAAACTATGGATCAACAATACTGCAGGTGACTTACAAAGCATATGCGCCAAACAACAATAACACAAACTATGGATCAACAAATACTACAGGATGACTTACAAAGCATATGTGTCCAACAACAATATACTAACAAAGTAAAGACATGGGTTCCTAACATCCCCTCCCCCTTAGAAAAAGCTTTGTCCTCAAAGCTTTAGATGTGGAAATTGTTGTTGAATCTGAAGGAGTGGTTCCCATGTAGCATCCTCTGGTTGCATGCCGTGCCACTCAATTAAGACCTCTATGATAGAGCGAGAGTGAAGCTGACGAGTGCGCTTATTGAGGATGGCCTTCGGCTCCAAAAGGATGGATCCTTCATTATCCAGTTCGAGTAAAATAGTTTGGCCTCTGATGGTGGTGCCAAGAACTTTCTTCAGACAAGAGACGTGAAATACTGGATGAATGTGGGAAGGAGGAAGTTCCAATTTATAAGCAATGGACCCAATCTTTTGAAGAATCTGATATGGCCCATAGAACTTTGGAGCGAGCTTATGATGCCCTTTGAGTTTTAGGGAGGATTGCTTGTACGAATGGAGACGAAGAAAAACCATATCACCTACTTGAAAAGTGCGCTCCGAATGGTGCTGATCGGCTTGTTGCTTCATTTGATTTCTTTCCATGTGAAGATTGTCCCGCAAAATGCGAAGAATATGATCACGGTTGCGAAGGACTGTGTCAACTGCCTGAACTGGTGAATTGCTGGGGGTGTATGGAAGAAGAACTGGCGGTGCCTGACCATAGACTGCTTCATATGGGGTCATTTTAGAGGTAGTGTGGTAAGAGGTATTGTACCACCATTCAGCGAGAGGGAGCCTCTCTTCCCACTGATGTTGTTGTTCAGAGGTGAAGCAACGAAGATAAGTTTCCAAGCATTTATTGATAATTTCAGTTTGACCATCTATTTGTGGGTGATACCCTGAACTCATCTTCAGTTTGGTGCCAGTGTGGTGAAAGAGTTCTGTCGAAAAATGATTGGTGAAAGTCGCATCACGATCCGAGACAATGGAAGAAGGGATGCCATGAGGATGAAAGATTTGGTCCAGGAAAATTTGAGCGACTGAGGAGGCTGTATAGGGATGGTTGAGAGCACAAAAATGACTATATTTGGAGAGGCGATCAACCACAACCAAAATCATTGTCTTCCCTCTAGACTTAGGGAGCCCTTCAATGAAATCCATAGAAATATCTGTCCAAATCCGTGTAGGTATGGGCAAGGGTTCGAGCAATCCCGAAAGGAGTGTCGTTTCACCCTTATTGCGCTGGCAGGTATCACATTCATCCACCATCTATTGAATTATCCGTTTCATGCCTTGCCAAAAGAAGTTACGCTGTGCCCTCTCATATGTTTTGAGGAACCCATAGTGCCCTACCGATGGAGAAGCATGAAGTTCATAGAAGACAGCCTATTGAATCTCTGTGCTCTGGGGAAGCACCAAATGACCCTTGTATCTCAAGGAAGCACCATCCCACAAGTAATGTGGTACAGCAGAAGGGTTGTTGTCCAAGCGTTGGATGATTTGAGATAATGAAGAGTCATTGACATAGCCTTGGTGAACAGATTGCAACCAATTTGGAACAGGCATAGAAATAGCTGAAAGAGAACCTTGGTCATCAAATGTGCGAGAAAGAGCATCCACCACAATATTGTCCTTACCCTTCTTGTAAGTGATCTCATAGTCATAACCCATGAGTTTGCTAACCCATTTCTGTTGTGCTGGGGAGGATACACATTGTTCTAGGAAATATTTCAGACTCTGGTGATCAGTCTTGATGCAGAAATGATACCCTAAGAGGTATGGGCACCACTTCTATATTGCATGAAAAATAGCCATCATTTCCTTCTCATATGTAGAGGCAGCTAAATTCTTACTTGAAAGGGCTTTGCTGGTGAACGCAATGGGGTGTAGATCCAAGGAGTAGTGGAGACCGCTGATGGTTACATCTGAATGGAATGGATCTGAGCGATGACACCATGTGAATTCTTCTTAAGGAGTTTTTCCATGTGATGTGAGCTGATGATGCTGAGAGACCTTGGTTGTAAGCCTATCAATGTGTGTTTTTGTCCATTGGGGGAAAACTGCATCCAAGGTTTTGCAAAATCCCATAAGATGGGGCCAAGTGTGCGTAGCCATTGAGCACCCAAAACCACATCACATCCGCCTAAATTCAAGGAAAACATGTCAGAGCGCAGGTTATAGTCTCCCATAGAGATACACACATTACGACACTTCCCTTTGCAAGGTAAGGTGCCCCCATTAGCAACCATGACTTCAAAGTTGGAGCAAGGATGGATAAAACAATCAGCCTGTTTGGCGATCCGAGGGTCAATGAAATTATGAGTGCTACCAAAATCAATGAGTATTGTAAGAGGAAGATTCTTGAAGTAACCCCTGACCCGCATGGTTTGGGGGGTGGTGATTCCAGCTAAAGCATGGAGAGATATCTCTGGCTGGTCATCCTGAGACGAAGGGTCAATAGGCGGATCCGGAATGTCAACCTGAGCATCCATTGTATTTGGAGCTTCTTCATCAATTTCAGAGGCAGGCAGAGAATCCATATCTAAGAGATAGAGATTTTGTTGAACACATCTATGTCCCCAAGTGAATTTCTCATCACAATTATAACACAACCCCTTTTCTCCGCATGCCTGCATCTCAATTTTAGACAAATGATTGATAGGAGTTAGTCGAGGAGCTGGCGGGATGGGAGGCTGTTGAGAACCCATATTTCAGAAGGGAACAAAAGTGGGTTTGGAGTGTTGTTGGGCTACAATCTTGTCCTTTTCCATCTTAGCCAACCCCAGGGATTCCATCATTGTGTTGGGACAGAACATTTTGACCTCAGAGCGGATTTCATCCTTTAGACCACTGATAAAACAACTCCAGTAGAAGTCATCAGGAAATCCTTCAGTGTGGTTGGCTAGTTTCTCAAAATCGGTTTGGTATTGTTGAGCCCAGAATTGGCCCTTTTTAATCATCTTCAACCAACTTTCCTGCCCCTGTCTTACACCATTTATCATGTCAATTAGGCCTGTTATCCTCACTTTATTTCCCAAAATACCAAGGTATGATCAATTATTGTTTTATCTTATTAATGGTTATGATTGTGATAATTAAAGCTGTGCATCTCTCAATTGTGCTAACATGTTACAATTTATGAAGGTAGTTGAGATAAATGGACTGCAGGAAGATCAGGGCTGAACAAGTCATGAAGGAAGGGATGTTCGTTGCTTGTAGATGGATCCTTGGGGCTCGAATCATCAATCAAGGCACAGCTGTGACAGGGCAGCTGTAACATAATTCGTTATCTTAAGTATGTTGCTGCTCGAGTCTAGCTGTGAGCTGGAAGGACCGCCACTCTTGGGTCAATTAATAACTTTCTCATATTTGGATGTTTCTGTTCTGCCACGCATTGTAACAGCTAGCTATTTAGGGCGCCTCAAGATCAAAGATCTTCATGGCTGCCCGATTATAGGATTAGATGTTACGATTTGTATGTATAAATATGGGGAGTTTCCTCGACCCAGGTGTGGAACAGCAGACAATTAATTTATTGTATTAGCAGCTGAGCAAAACTGTGTACTCATTCTTCTGTTAATATAAGGGGTTACTTCTGAGCTAAAGAATTGTGTTGTTCAGCCATCGTCTCTGTGTGAAGGCTGGGCCCATCTTCCACAGAGATTGCTGAGTTAAAATAGGATTTCGAATTTATTATTGTGTGATGCTTTGTTCTTTCCTTTTGTACGCAGCAGCAATATTTATTGTGTGGATTTTCAGTGAAAGATTATATTTCTGTGAGATTGGTGAATGGTGTAGAATAACAGACGACTAAGTAAGGTTTGCTTTATGCATTTCAATTGCTATTATACATAGCCATGTTCATTTCACAGCTAAGTTGTGATTCCATGAGCCCCTACAATTTATCTTTCCTGTTGTGTGTTGCTTGATTTCCATTCTGCAATTCAATTTCTTAGAACAGTTGACTCAATCTTTTGCAATTGGATTTCTAGATTAATGATCAGTTTATGTTTTATGATTTCCAGATTGATTAGATCAGACAAGTGATTGTTCTAGAATATGAGTGAGATTTCTTTTCTGCAATTGTTGATTAGATCTGATACCATTTCTTATTGATGCATGATAGAGAGGAATTGAAGTATAGCAGTTAGAAGGCAATTGGGATTACATAGATTTTTGGGGATGAACATGGATGATAGAAGATAAAAGTATTCACTTCTAATGGTTTGGTGTTTAAGCATATATTGTGCACTTATCCTTTGAAATAAAAAGACTTTCTAGGGTTGACAATAAATTTCATATGCTCTGTGTGTATTGGTAACAATTTATCTGCATATAGAGTGCTTGATAATTTTGGCACCGTTGCCGGGGAAGGATAAAATTAAACATTGATCATTAGTTGCATCTGGTAATTAATTCTTTGCTGAAATGATTTGATTCGCATGAATACAAGGAGGGTAAAACGCGATCACCTCCCAACTCCCAAAACCCCACAAATTACTAACAGCGCAGGTGGTTCGGGTCGTGGTCGAGGACAAAAATTGGGTAGAAGAACATTCATCGACGATCTTGTTAATAGAACTGATTTATCCACCAGGGCTCATCATCAAGAAACTCCTATCAGACAAAACCCTGCCGGTTCTGGAACGCCAACGTCCACGGTGGAGAATACAGGAGCAGCTGTGACTCCCTCATACACCCCTGCTAAGGAAGGAGCAGCTGATGCAGCTGTCACAACTGAATATGCAGCTGTCACAATTGAAGAATACGCAGCTGCTACAACTGAGGAAAAGAACGCAAAAACGAACGAAGAAGAGGATAAAGAAGAAAAGATGGATAACAGACATGAGAACGAACAGGAAGAGGCAATGGTAGAATACCATCATGAAAATCACTCCCTGCTAGAAGGAACCACGGCTACATTACAATTTCCAATTCAGCAGCTAGAAGGGACAGCTCCTATGAAGAACATCTCACCATCAGTGTTGCCTCGCTTCCATGGCAGGGCAGCAGAAGATCCAGATGAGTTCCTTTTTGAATTTGATATCCTCTGTCGCAGCTATGATTATGTCATAGATGCTCAAAAGCTGAAACTTTTTCCCGCCACCCTGAAGGACAATGCATTACGATGGTTCATGAGCCTTGGGGGAGGAACTGTTGCTAATTGGAATAAGATGAAGCAAGTATTCCTGGAGAAATATCAAGAATATTGCAACACCAGGGACAAAAGAAAGGAATTATTCAAGATGGTGCAGAAGGAGGATGAAAGTCTGGAGGATTTTGTAGAAAGGATGCTGTATAATGTGCAGAGAGCTGGGCAGACGAACATGGGGCTGGATGTGCTCAAGATAATCTTACTTCGAGGGATCAGGGATGATTGTTTAGACATGTTAAATTTGTTAGGAAAGGGAGATATCTCCAAAGAGCCTTTTGAGACGATTGTGGAATTATGTAAGAGATACTCTAGGGGATCTTCTAGGAACAATAAGCGGGATAAACGGGACAAGCTGGAACGTGATGTCTTCGACAGAACTCAGAAGTCATCCAATGGAGGAGCTACACGTGCAGAGATAGGCAATCTCCTTGAAAATTTTAAAACAGAAATGATGAGCTCCATCTCTTCATAGATTGATGTCCTGAAGGAAAAACAGAAACAGGCAGTGGAGGATCTCACACTAGGTGTGTTTTGTTCCCGATGTAGAAAAAATCATCCACTGAAAGAATGCCCTCTTGACAAAATACAAGTATGTCAGCTGTGTGAGCTGAACCATGACATGAAGGAATGTCCCACACTTCCTCAAGTGAAGGCTACCCTGCAGGCATCAACTCCAGAAGTAGAACCAGCTTATTTCATTGCGCAGAAGAAACCTTGGCAGCATCGAAATCAAGGTATGCCTCCGGACTCGTTTCCATTTTTGAATAATATGAACAATTGGAATAATAATATGCAAAATGTGAATACACAATTCCCTTCAAATTATGCTCAGTGGAATCCTTCTCAACCTGCAATGCAAAATTATAACTCATGGAGTCCTTGGACACAGCCACCACATCAACCTACGTCATGGTCTCCTGGATGGAGAAACTTCCATCTTGGGAACCAGTTTCCTCAACCACCTCCACCTCAACAGTCACCATATTCTCCTCCATATCCTCAATTTCCTCAATTTCCTCAATATCCTCAATACCCACCTCAGCAGTCGCAGCTGCAGCTGCAGAATAATCCTGTTCCTAATATACCAATACGGCCTCAGCTGCCTGCCCAACCCAACCCTAACCCAAATAATAAAATAGTCCACCGATTGGAGACTGTCAATATGCCGGCCTACTCTCTTTCCCATGTACCTTGTAATGATATTCATCTACGATCTGGGAAGATAATAGAACCTGTAATTACAGAAGATATTCCACCTTCTGTGCATGAAAAAGGAGAGAGTTCACAGCATCCATCTGACCCGGTTCCTATCACTGAGGATGCTGAGCATCCCTTAGATGGTATGGCTGAAACATTAAATGAGAAATCAGATAATGTACAGCCTACCCAGTTGGTAAGGCAACCACCATACCCTGAGAGACTAATGCTACCAAAAATAGGGGGCAACCTCAGTTCAACCTCCTAGGAGAGTTGAAGAATCTTTATGTTAAAATCCCCCTTCTTCAAGCCCTTCAAGACGTGCCTATTTATGCTAAAACAGTTCGGGACCTGTGCACTAAGAAACCAGGGAGGAAACCTAGATGCTTCGGATACTGCCATTGGAGCAGTATTAGGACAGCAGGATGGTCAAGTACCTTATGCCATCTATTATGTTAGTAAAAACTTAGCCCCTGCTGAACTTAACTATACTGTTACTGAAAAAGAATTCCTTGCTATTGTTTATTCTATTAATAAGTTTCAGCATTACATTACTGGGTATCCTACATTTGTGCACACTGACCACTCTGCCATTAAGTATTTGATGAACAAACCTGTCACCAATGCCAGAGTAACCAGGTGGCTTTTATTATTACAGGAATTTGATATTACCATTATAGATAAACCTGGAAAAGAAAATGTTGTTGCTGATTTTTTATCACAATTTACTAACAGTGATGACAGTTCACCTGTTGAGGATTCTTTCCCAGATGAACATTTATTTGCACTCTCAGCTCATTCACCCTGGTATGCAGACGTTGCTAATTATTTGGTTGCAGGAAAGCTTCCGTCACATATTTCTAAATGAGATAAGAGAAAAATCATCCAGCAAAGTGCCAGGTATTGTTGGCTTAATGGTCATCTCTTTTACACAGGATCCGATCTCGAGATTAGGAGATGTGTAAGGGAAGATGAGATCTTTCATATACTGAAGGCCTATCATGATGAACCTTGTGGAGGACACTTTGCAGACAAAAGAACAGGGCATAAAGCACTGCGGATGGGCTACTATTGGCCGACACTATTTAGGGATGCTAAAAGATATGTTCAGTCCTGTGACAGCTGCCAAAGGATGGGCCAACCCAATAAAACAGATTAGATGCCTTTACAGCCCCAAGTGGTACTGGAACCATTTGACAAATGGGCATTGGATTTTGTTGGCCCTATCAGCCCTCCTTCCAAACAGAAGGTTTACATCCTGGTGTGTACAGATTACATGACCAAGTGGGTAGAATCTGTAGCTTTGACTAAGGCTAATGACCAGGCGGTGATTGATTTTCTGTACAGTGAAATCTTTACCCGCTTTGGGGTGCCAAAGGAAGTAGTCACCAATGGGGGACCGCAATTCATCTCACACCAATTTGAGTCCTTGCTCTGGAAGTATCATGTGCAGCATAGGATAACTTCACCTTACCACCCCCAGGCCAATGGTCAGGTGGAAAGTACTAATAAAGTTATTGAAGCAATCCTTACTAAAACAGTTAAAAGCCATCGAAAGGATTGGGCTGACAGGCTTCCAGAAGCACTGTGGGCATATCGCACAACTTGGCGCAACACCACAGGGTTCTCTCCTTACGATATGGTGTATGGAAAAAGTGCCATTTTTCCAATTGAATTTGAGATCAAGACCCTGAAAACAGCCACCGAAATGAATCTAGATGTAACAGAAGCCCAGAAGAGAAGATTGAATCAATTAAATGAACTGGATGAGAAACGGTTAGCTGCAGTAGACCAGACTGTGCTGCTCTAGCAACAGAGATCCAACTGGCATGACCGATTCATCAAAAAGAAAATCTTCCGTGAAGGAGACTGGGCACTATTATACGACTCCAGATTCAAGAAGGATTTTAAAGGAAAATTACGTACAAGATGGCTGGGTCTATATTTGGTCGACAGGGTATTTGACAGCGGCACTGTTCGCTTGGTGACCATCGATGAAAACCATATACCATTACTTGCTAATGGCCACAGACTGCGACTGTATCGTAAGCCCATTTCGAAAGATGCATTCATTTCACAAATTGCTGCCGATCCAGATTATCAGTTGGCACCAGAGCAGGAACTTTTCTCTGCCTTTGCCAATCCTTAAACTGAAAATCGAATTTGTTGTACATAAATAATTTCCTGCTGTAGCGTATAATTGTTGTTTTCTTTTCCTCTTTGAATTTGATCTTTTCGTTTGCTGTCATTTTTTAGAAATTTTCAGGGAAGCGCTAGGAGAATGACCAGTTTGGGGCCCGTCAAGCGAAAATCTCCCTGTGTCGTCCTTGCTAAAAAAAAAAAAAAAAAAAAAAAATGGGCAGTTGCGACATATTTTCCGGCAGCTGCAACATCTTTTCTGGCAGCTGTATATCTTTTCCGGCAACCACGTTATCATTTCCCATCAACCGTAAAAATCCTTTTCCCCGCGGCCGCAACTCCTTTCTCCCGCCTGCTGTCAATCTTTCCTGGCAGCTGCAACATCAGCGGCTGCAACATCGGTGGCTGCAACATTGGCAGCTGCAACATCTTTTTCCGCAGCTGCCACCTCATTTCCCCGCGGCTGCCACCTCATTTCCCAGAAGCCGTAAAATCCTTTTTACTGCCTGCCGTCAATCTTTCCTGGCAGCTGCAACATCGGCGGCTGCAACATCGGCAGTTGCAACATCTTTTTCCGCAGCTGCCACCTCATTTCCTAGCGGCTGCCACCTCATTTCCCAGCAGCCGTAATATCTTTTTTTTTCACCTGTCGTCAACCTTTCTGGAAGCTGCAACATCGGCGGCTGCAACATCGGCAACTGCAACATCATTTTCCAGCGGCTGCCACCTCATTTACCAGCCACTGCCACATCATTCTTCCCGGCAGCCATTAATCCTTTTTCCGGCGGTTGTGAATCATTCCCGGCAGCTGCCATTTCTTCACAGCAGCTGCAACATAATTTCCCAGCGGATCCGTTATCAATTTCCATCGACTGGTAAAATCATTCCCGGCAGCTGCCATTTCTTCACAGCGGCTGCAACATAATTTCCCAGCGGCTCCGTTATCAATTTTCGTTGACTGGTAAAATCTTTTTCTCGGCAGCTGTGAACTTTTTCCGACGGACATGAATTATTTTCCGGCAGCCGCAACCATTTTCCCGTAGATGCAACATCATGTCACAGCGGCTGCAACATATCTCCCACAGTCGTAAAACTTTTCCCGCCAGCTGTAATTTTTCCTGCCACCGTAAAACATTGCCGTGACAGCCGTAATTTTCCCCGATACCGTAAATTCTTTTTCCAGCTGCCGTGAAATCTTTTCCGGTGGCTGCAACTTATTTTCCGGCGACTGCAACATATTTTTTTTGGCGACTGCAACATCTTTTTCGTCGGCCGTGCTATCATTTTTTTGGCAACTTGCAGTGGTAACTCCAGTGTTAACAGAAGAATTGTTCCAAACTTGCTAATCATGGTGCTGATTCACCTCAATCGTACCGGCGAACTCATCATTCTGACCCCGAGGATGCAATGGTTTGTGTTTCACCGGCAAAAGAAATTATTTCCTTATCCGAGTCATCATGATCACACGTCTGACTGTGCACGAGTTCGGCTCCGTGACGTTATCAACTGCATGCTCCACCATTTTCCGCAGCTTTCCGATGCACAGTTTTATGAGGTATGGCTTTCATTTATCACGTGATTAAGCATTGATATCATTTAAACGATATTGGTCGTACCTTCACTCGTACCACCATTTATACCTGATTAAACCTTTCCCTCGTATGACGTAAACACTAATAACTGCCACCTTCCCCAATTCGGCATGGAAATTTCAAACGCTTTTCTGTACTCAACTTTCCAAATTTGCTCATTCGCTCAACGTCTCCGCTCAACGTCTCCGCTCAACGATTCGTGCATCCTCTGTGCTGCAACTTCCATTCTGGGATCCTGTAATCTGTGGAATAGCAGTTTCAGCTTGCAGCCAGGACCATGGGGATTCCAGTTCGCCATGAACCTTTCAATACCCGGGAACTCAGGTGAAATCTTCAAGTTCTTGCCATTTTTCAAGCTGCTGGATGGCTCGAATTCTTTGAGCGATTGGACGGGTTCGATTGGGACACAGCCCTACAATTTGCCTTGAATCTCACTAAAACTCACTCCACGGTGTGGGGGTTGTGTATAGACGTCTCCAATATCATTATATCTGAGGTTATAGCCATCCCGATGGTGGGAAAACCATGGTTTAACCAACGAGTCCCTGCAACAATTGCACGAGAAGAATTTTTACTTCCAGGGGAGCAAGTTGAAGCATCCAGGAGAGGGATTGCACTGAACTCACTGCCGCGGCCATGGGACCAGGTTGTTGTCTTCCTCAAGAAATACATTACTTGTGAAGGTAGATATCAAATTGTGTATAACTCTGAACTTCCTTTGCTTTCTCATCTCCGCCATGGCATTTTATTGAACATTCCATTTTATTTATTGCACGACTTGCGTCATATGGCGACATTTGTTCAGTCTGCCAAGCACCCACTTTCCTCTCTCACCCACCATGGCCTTATCAAATTAATTATAGTAAGAACCCTTGCCCAACATAATATAACTTGGCAACAATTTATAACCCGACCACAGCAACCTGTTCCCTTGAGGGTCATCCCATTACAACAATTACAGGTTCCACCACAACAGGAGGACCGGAGTTCCTCCAGTGAAGTTGGGGGGAGGGATGAAATGGGAGAAGAACAGCAATCGGGGGCACAGGAAGGACCATCTGGGGTGGGTGAAACCACAGTAGAAGAACAGCAACCGGGGCACAGGAAGGACCATCCAGGGTGGGTGAAACCACAGTAGAGGAAGAACAACCAGGGGCACAATCAGAGCCATGCGGGGGAGATGAATCTCTGGCACAAGCAGAACCAGTGGGGGATGACACTGCATTTGAAGGAGAGCAGGGGGAGGCACAAACAGAGCCATTAGGTGATAGTTTAGATGAAACCTTTGTGGAAAACTTAGATAACAGGACAGCTCCGACAGCAGAAGGTGAAATGTGAGCAGCATCAAATGCTGCGACAATGGAACCTGAGGATGACGGAGCCAGGGAAATGGAAGAAGACATTGAGCTGGTAACAATTGAGTCTTCACCTGAGTGGGTAGGAGGAGGAGCTGTGATTGAAGAAGAACAGCAGGAGGGGCAAAGAAATATTCCTTTGACCTTAGCTTTGGCTCCCTATGTCCCAGCTCCACAGAAGGAAACACCACAAAAGGAAAAACCACAAAAGAAAACGCTACAGAAGAAGAGAAAGAGAGACACCAATGAATTTAACCTAATAGCACCAATCAGAAGGAAAAGAACTCGATCTTCCACAGCAGCAGAGGCAGCTAGGAAAAGATGGGCAACCTTAGAGACACAGGTTGAGCCCCCAATCCTTGCACCAAGACCGATGGATGCTCCACAAAGTCCAGTGGAGGAAGAACCTGGAATTGAAGGACTTCGGTATGAGAACGCAATGCTGAAAGAGGACCTCCAAGTACTTAGAAGGGAGTTGGAAACTTGGAAGGAAACCTGCAAAAAACAGGGTGAAAGAAAAATGTATACGTTGATAGAGGCTACAGACCAAGTGGAGGAATCAGATTCTGCTGGAGCTAGGGAGGAGGATGAACGAATACTCTGCCCCACCTATGGAGAAATCTTTAAGGAAGAAGGCCATAAAATTCTACTTAACACTTATTCAGCACAACAGCCTGTGGCCACAGTAGGGGAAGCAGTGGAAAAAGAAGGTGCTGCCACACAAGAACCAGCACTTTTAAACATCCTTTTGAAGCTGTTACTTCCCACGATGCAGAAATTATGGAACAGGTAGGAGAAGAACATGGGACGGGGGATGCTCTGGAGCTTATAAAGGAATATAGTGAAACCCCAGAGTGTTCCCACGATATAGAGATCATAGATTAGATGGGAGAAGAACCTGGAATGGAGGTCACTTTGGAGGCCAATGAAGAATTCCATACTGTGACCCCGGAATGCTCCCAGGACACAGAAATTTTGGAAGAAGAGGCTCAAAGGCAGGACAGTGATAAATTGGAACAGGATGCTGTAACACAAGAACCAGCAAACCTGAATTCACTTGTCCAATCATCCAAACAGGTGGGAGAAGAACCCGGAACAGAGGACACTCTAGAATTCAATGATGAACTCTGGGTTGTAACCCCAGAGGACTCCCATGACATAGAGCTCCTAGGAGAAGAATTGCAACAACAGGAGGATGAAGAGGCAAGCCAGGATGTTGCTACACAATAACCAACATCCTTGGAAGCTGCAACAGGAGCTCCTAAATTTCATTTAAAAGATAAACCTGGAGTGGATTTCATTCCCGATACATAGTTGGGAGAAGATGAACAGGTACAGACACCATGCTCAGGTGACACCAAAATTTTGGAGGATGAGCTACACAATGAGAAGGAGATCCAATCTCAGCAGCAGAGGGACAAGGAAGACACTGCTACACAAGAACCAGTATCTCTAAAAGCAATGATGGTAGCTGCTGAAGAAATCTTAAAGGACGTTGCTGTCACACAAGAACCATCAACTCTTTTATTAAATTTAGATGTGCTAGAAGACACTGCCCCACAAGAACCAGTGCTTCTCCCTCCTAGGAATGTTATTGATGTAGATTCAGATTAAGGATGTCCCTCTAAGCTCTTAGGCACAGCATAATGAGACTGCAGGAAGATTCCCACTACATTAGCTGCATTTCCAGATACCAGCAATTAGCAGTGGAAGGGGAACAGTGATGAAAGAAGATGTTGGGTTATTCACAGAGGCTGTTCAAAAGACAGATAAGGTACCTAGGTTTCCTAAAATTCTTTTTCTCTCCATGGATAGAGCTCAGTACAGGATTCAGATTGTAAATAATGCAGGTTGTTACATGAGGACATGCAACAGGGTAGTTGGGGGGAGATGTTGAGCCCAGAATTGGCCCTTTTTAATCATCTTCAACCAACTTTCCTGCCCCTGTCTTACACCATTTATCATGTCAATTAGGCCTGTTGTCCTCACTTTATTTCCCAAAATACCAAGGTATGATCAATTATTGTTTTATCTTATTAATGCTTATGATTGTGATAATTAAAGCTGTGCATCTCTCAATTGTGCTAACATGTTACGATTTATGAAGGTAGTTGAGATAAATGGACTGCAGGAAGATCGGGGCTGAACAAGTCATGAAGGAAGGGATGTTCGTTGCTTGTAGAGGGATCCTTGGGGCTCGAATCATCAATCAAGGCACAGCTGTGACAGGGCAGCTGTAATAGAATTCGTTATCTTAAGTATGTTGCTGCTCGAGTCTAGCTGTGAGCTGGAAGGACCGCCACTCTTGGGTCAATTAATAACTTTCTCATATTTGGATGTTTCTGTTCTGCCATGCATTGTAACAGCTAGCTATTTAGGGCGCCTGAAGATCAGAGATCTTCATGGCTACCCGATTATAGGATTAGATGTTACGATTTGTATGTATAAATATGGGGAGTTGCCACGACCCAGGTGTGGAACAGTAGACAATTAATTTATTGTATTAGCAGCTGAGCAAAACTATGTACTCATTCTTCTGTTAATATAAGGGGTTACTTCTGAGCTAAAGAATTGTGTTGTTCAGCCAGCATCTCTATGTGAAGGCTGGGCCCGTCTTCCACAGAGATTGCTGAGTTAAAATAGGATTTTGAATTTATTATTGTGTGATGCTTTGTTCTTTCCTTTTGTATGCAGCAACAATATTTATTGTGTGGATTTTCAGTGAAAGATTATATTTCTGTGAGATTGGTGAATGGTGTAGAATAACAGTCGACTGAGTAAGGTTTGCTTTATGCATTTCAATTGCTATTATACAAAGCCGTGTTCATTTCACAGCTAAGTTGTGATTCCATGAGCCCCTACAATTTATCTTTCCTGTTGTGTGTTGCTTGATTTCCATTCTGCAATTCAATTTCTTAGAATAGTTGACTCAATCTTTTGCAATTGGATTTCTAGATTAATGATCAGTTTATGTTTTATGATTTCCAGATTGATTAGATCAGACAAGTGATTGTTCTAGAATATGAGTGAGATTTCTTTTCTGCAATTGCTGATTAGATCTGATACCATTTCTTATTGATGCATGATAGAGAGGAATTGAAGTATAGCAGTTAGAAGGCAATTGGGATTACATAGATTTTTGGGGATGAACATGGATGATAGAAGATAAAAGTATTCACTTCTAATGGTTTGGTGTTTAAGCATATATTGTGCACTTATCCTTTGAAATAAAAAGACTTTCTCGGGTTGACAATAAATTTCATATGCTCTGTGTGTATTGGTAACAATTTATCTGCATATAGAGTGCTTGACAGGTACTCTCTCATAGTTCCAATTTGGTGAAGTTTAGTGAGGGCTCTTGTGAAGTCATCAAAAGCACTGGGACCAAATTCTTGCAAAAGGAGCTGGCAAAAATCTGTCCATTTTGGCTCTTCATGAGCCTTGATGTACCAACGGTATCATTGAAGAGCTTCCTGTTCCAAATGAAAGGATGCAAGTGGAACTTTGTTGACATCAAAAGTATTATGCAGACTGAAATACTGTTCTGCACGATAGATCCATCCAGTCGGATTAGTACCATTGAAGCGAGGAAAATCAAGCTCCGGACCACGGAAATTGCTGGAAGAAGAGAACCCATTGTCTGATGAAGACTCGGACTGTCGTTTTTTGTTCATGGCTGAATGCTCAAGATGGAGGTCGAGAAATTTTTCATCAAGATCGTGGAGTTTGGCCTAGATGGCTGCAAGTGCTTCTTCCATGGTTTTTGCTCCTGCATGAGTGACAACCATAGCCAGGAGTTTTTTTTTTTTTGGTTGAGTGGGTAGAAAAACAAAAATAGAAATTGTTTCAGCAAAGGAAAATCTAGATTTGGGAAAAAATATAAAGGGTAATTGGGATTTGACTAGGTTTTGGACACTGTCGAATGGACAGGGAAGCAAAAAAGGAGGATTTCAAAAGTGAGGTGAAAGAATGAGAAAATTTGGCAAAGAGGAACAAAGAAGCAGAATTAGGAAAGGAACTCTGTGGTAAAATTTGAAGGTGATTGGGTGAAATCCAAGGAAGTTATGGCAAACCCTAAAAATAGAAAAATGAGGGATTTCGGGCTTTGGGAAGTGGAATTTGGGATAGGGTCCTCAGGAATGAAATATTCAGAATGGGATTGCAGGGGTTCCAGGGAAGTTTCAGGGAAAACAGAGTAAAAACAAGGGAGATATGGTGAAAAAACTGAATTTTATGCTTCCTTTTTTCTTTTCTTTTTTTCTTTTTACCGGAATGGAGCAGCTATGGCGCGGAAGAGATCTGAAATAGATAGATATGCAACAGCCCGGAAGTGATCGGAACAGAGGGATCTGAAACGACGCCGAATGGATCGAAAACGGCTAGATCTAAAATAGATCTGAAACAACTAGATTTGAAATAGATCTGAAACTGATGGATCTGAAATAGATCTGAATGGCTAGATCTGGAACGGCATGGCAGTGATCGGCAACAGTTCAATTGAAAATAGATATGGACCCCAGCTATGTGCGGCTTCCTAACAGTTCAAGGGGTTTCACTTGGCCACCAATGTTGTCTGACGGCTTGCGTATTGGGGCAGTACCCCTCACTCCATGGCTCAGGTAAGACTGATAACCGCTTTGCCATAAACGATAGCTCTTGGTTTACCTCACAGGTGGGAACTAATCAATCAGGTAGGGGTCGTTGCCCTTTTCGCTGGCAGGTCCTCTCAATGGGCCAGCTACTTTGGGGTTCCTGTGGTACTCCTCATAATGAGTTTTAGGGCTTATGTGTTAAATTTTGAGCATTAATTCACAATGCTCTAGGATCTTTACTAAGAGAATAACATGTACAGTATATCAATGCATAACAATCATAACAAGCATGACAATCATCATAAGAGTCAAAAGCATGAGAGACAAGAGACACAGAGTTTCCGTGGGGAAAACCCTAAGGTAAAAACCCCACAACTTCCTCAGAGATAGAGAGAGCAATGGCTCAACCAAAGTACAACCAAAATACACTGAGATAGTCTCCTAGTAGCAGATGATCCTCCTCCTCACTAGTGCGCCACTTTCTGAGTGAGAGAAGTGTGAGTTTCCGAATGATCCAAATAGAGATTTCCCGATCTCTATTTATACTTAACCTGTTTACCCAGTGACCTTATGGGGCCGACTTGTCTAGCTAGGTACATCAATCATATAATATATATTTCAGGGCCGATCCCACACATGGTGGTCTGATAACCCATCAACAAGTACACACACTTGTGACACTTGTCAATACACATGACGACACTTCCTTATAGAGGAATAACACATCTCTTATAAGAGTACAGTAAATATATATGAAATACATAGATGAAATACATTCCGAAGTTACATATGTATCAACATTATGCCCAAGTACTTCCCACAGTTAAGTGGATAGGGATTATTCCCAGATCCGAACTTGCAACAAATGCGAAATTTTTTTTGGTAGAAATTCCACCCAACGTGCCCAAGAAAGTGCTCTGATACCAGATGTGAAGAACCTGCAATAATTAATTAATGAAAACACACGAAATAGAAGAAATAACATAACTCGAAATCACTTTTATATTGATCATAGGTCACTTCGAGGGGGCAACCTCCTTTGAGCAAGCTCAATACAAATAACTTCATGGTCCTTCATAGGCCTCAACACACACTTATATACTAAGTCTAGGCGCCAATACTATGGGTCAAAACCATGGGCCAATACAAACTATGGATCAACAATACTACGGGCGACTTACAAAGCATATGCGCCAAACAACAATAACACAAAATATGGATCAACAAATACTACGGGATGACTTACAAAGAATATGCGTCCAACAACAATATACTAACAAAGTAAAGACATGGGTTCCTAACATGATCACTCAGTCTGGTCACCCAGTCGCTTTTCATTCCAAAACTTTTAATGATACTGTTAGAAGATATTTGACGTATGAAAAATAACTGTACGCCATTGTGCAAGATCTTAAGCAATGGAGACATTATATCCTTGGCAAGGAGATGATCATTCTCACTGACCACAAGCCTTTATAGTTCACTTGTCCCACTCGAAGTTACAAACAACTTGAAAACTCAAGTGGATTAATTACCTGCAACAATTTCAGTTGGTAATAAGTATCGAAAAGTTAAATCCAATTCCTCCACCGATTGCTTGGGTCGACCACCCATTAATCTCCTTCTTACAGTGATGAGTGTGCAGGGTTATGAAACCACCACTTGGCCTCAATTGTATCAGGATGACAACAAATTTTCATTAGTCTATCAAAAACTTCAGACCGACAAGTTGTCGACCTCCAACTATTTCCTGAAAGACACCTTGCTACACAAGCTTGGACAACTTTCTGTACTGACAGGTGAGCATCGACAGCAACTCATTTGGGACATGCACTACAGCAAGACCGCAGGACACTTCATAGTAGCAAATACCCTTTCTATTCTCCAAAAGTATTTTTTTGGCCTTCAATTAAAACTGATGTCAACAAGTACATTCGATCATGCGTGGTTTGTGCCATTGCTAAACTGCCTAATCAACGCCAGGGATTGTACACACCTTTTCCAGTTCCTAGTCGACCATGGGAATCTATTTCTATGGACTACTTGACGGGATATCCTACTACCAAACATCAGCATGACGCGATCTTATTAGTAGTCAACATATTTTCCAAGATGGCCATTCTCATTCCATGCAAGAAGACTATGACAGTGCAGCAGACCACTCAACTCTTCTTTGAACATGTCTGTAAACATTATGGTTTAACAATAACCATTATTTTCGACAGAGTTTCCAGATCTGTCAGCATATTTTGGAAGACCCTCTGGCAACATCTTGATACAAGACTCTCTGTATCGACTGTTTTCCATCCTCAGACAGACGAACATACAAAAATTGTGAATCGCTTGGTAGTACAACTGCTTCGTATGTACAACCACAAGCATCGACGAACATGGGATGACAGTCTTCCATATATACATCACAAATACAATCCTGATCAACATATCTCTACGAGAAAGAGTCCATTTGAGATCTATTATGGATTTCAACCCTTAGCGCCTATTGAATTGATTAGTTCCTCGACACAGTCGAACGATACCGACTATAACTGATGAGAAGTTGACAAAGCATTGAATTTTTTGGATCAAATATGAGACATCAAGAGGCAAGCATAAGAAATTTTGAAACGATCTAATGTGAAAGCTAAGGCCCGACACGATAAGCATCTTATGCCTCATTCATTTCAAATTGGGGATCAGGTCTGGTTACATCTCAAGAAGGAACGATTCGCTGGTCCATATAAGAAGTTGAAGTCTTTGCGATATGGTCTATATAGTATTCTTGAGCATATTGGAGAAAACGATTTCCATCTCGACATTCCTTCATGCCTGGGTCTGCATCCAGTATTTAATATGGATCTACTTCGACCATACCATGCACCACTATTGGAATAGAACAACGTGCAGAAAATAGAACCCAAAGAAATCCATCCAGATGTTCAGGAGCCTCTTCCTTGTGACACCATTGTGGGATGACGAGTACGCCATACAAGGACAAAGACAATTCCCTTGTTTCAGGTGGCCAAATCTGGACAGATCCCAACACAAGGAAAATGGTACTCTGCTACTGAACTGATCGACAAGTTTCCTCACCTGCACGAGCAAACAATGGGGACCATTTTTCATAAGGAAGGAGGTATGATCCACCCAGCAGTTGGCATTATTGTCTGATTCCAACATCGACTTTGACCAGTCATCGATTTCGACCAGTCATCGACTTCGACAAGTTCAACGACTTCGACTAGTCATCGACTTTGACAAGTTCAACGACTTTGACTAGTCATCGACTTCGACATGAAATGTCGATGGTTCTGATTGACGAACTACAACAGATTGTCTCTCTGTCTTCCAGTCGACCGTAATGGTTGAACTTCCAAAATCATTCTAACTTCTCTTGTAACTGAATGTAACAGGAAGACACCCAAGCATTCTCAACACTCTATATAAGCATGTAAAATATTGTAATATAAAAAGAACAAGTAATATAGAATAATCAAGAAGAGATTAGTTTGAATTCCTGCATTTTTTCTGTGTGTGTATGTTTATGTGTGTAGTGTATTTCTTGCTTTGCTTATTCTTATGCTTTTTCCATAACAATACCGATTCATTCAGTCGAACCGTTGTCCCCATCGTGCACCTGGGTGCGTACAGATCAACTACTCTCCCATCACCCTCTATCACATCTCCCCACATATCCCTACATGCCATGCTCACAAACCATCGTTAATCCCATCTCACACCCCATCTCCGACGCACTCCAATCCACCTCCACACCACTGCTCCCTCCTCCACGCATCCTCACTCCCTGTGCTTCCCACCCCCGTGCCCCGATCTTGTTAAATTTTCTGAATTTACTTCAATATGATCTAGGATCTTAACTGAGAGAACAACATGTACAGCATATCTACAGCATATCAATCATGGAGACAATAATGCAAGCACACAAGAGACACAAAGATTTACTTGGGGAAAACCATAAAGGTGAAAAACCCCAATAACTTCCTCAGAGATAGATAGAGCAATGATACAACCAACCAATAGAGATAGCCATAACCTAGCAGCAATCCTCCTCCTCCATAAGTGCGCCTCTCCTCCTTGAGAGCATGTGTGTGAAGTGAGTGAGCAAATAGAGTGCCTCCCACACTCTATTTATACTTGACTTGACTTGCCTTTTTACCTAACTCATGTAGGCTCGAACTTAACCACATAATATAATGCTGACTGGGCCGACCCCCAATAGGGTGGTCTAATAACCCTTTGACCCACATGGCCGACCCCCAATAGGGTGGTCTAATAACCCTTTGACCCACATGACTTATACAGGGCCGACCCCAAACAAGGTAGTCTAATAACCCATCAAGTATAAGTTACGACACTTACAATATAAATGACGACACTTCCGTATAGAGGAATAATAACATCTCTATAGGAATACAATATACATATATGTGAAATACATTCCGAAGTTACATATACATCAACACTCCCTCTTAACTAGGAAGGTATTTCTCAGCACAGTTCTTCTAGCACAAGTCATCTTCTCTGGATCATCGTCACTAGATAATCGTCATCGAGTCATCATCATCGTCACTGCTGCTGCTATCTCAATCAATCTCTGAATCTACTCGTCATAGGAAGTTCTACAGAGCCAGTCCTTTTTCATACTGGATGTAGGCCCACCACCTGCAGGTCTTCATCATCACTGGCCATACTGTGGAATCCTCAGGACTTATTACGTGCGTCACAAAACCTCGAAAGAGCATCCCAGGATGTTACGGGTACACAACTCCGACCTGAGATCTCCCAGGGCGCTATTACATGTGACCCCACCACAAAACCTCGAAAGAGCATCTCAGGATGTTACGGGTACACAACTCCGACCTGAAATCTCCCAGGGCACAAATTACATGTGGTCCACCACAAAACCTCGCAAGAGCATCTCAGGATGTTACGGGTACACAACTCCGACCTGAAATCTCCCAGGGCACAAATTACATGTGGTCCACCACAAAACCTCGCAAGAGCATATCAGGATGTTACGGGTACACAACTCCGACCTGAAATCTCCCAGGGCGCTATTACATGTGGTCATGGCAAAACCTCGAAAGAGCATCTCAGGATGTTACGGGTACACAACTCCGACCTGAAATCTCCCAGGGCCCAAATTACATGCCATAGGACAAAACCTCGCAAGAGCATCTCAGGATGTTACGGGTACACAACTCCGACCTGAGATCTCCCAGGGCACAAATTACATGTCCTCCCAGAGCAATGTCTCGAAAGAGCATCCCAGGCTGTTACGGGTACACAACTCCGACCTATAGGATCTCCCAGACATGCTCATCTGCACAACCTGATCCACGGCCACAGAGTATCAACCTGATACTCACCATACATCATCCTGATGTACTCATGATCGTCCTGATCATCATCACTGCAACGTCCTGCTGCATGTCATCTGGAGCAACATCCTGAAGCTCACCATCCATGATCATCCTGATCATCATCACTGCAACGTCCTGCTGCATGTCATCTGGAGCAACATCCTGAAGCTCATCATCCATGATCATCCTGATCATCACTGCAACATCCTGCTGCATGATCCACCTGATCATCAATGCATCTACCTGATGCATACCAAGTATCTACCTGATACATATCATCATACATGATCCTCCTGATCATCAATGTATCCACCTGATACAAATACATGATACATATCATCATACATGATCCTCCTGATCATCAATGCATCTACCTGATGCATACCAAGTATCTACCTGATACATATCATCATACATGATCCTCCTGATCATCAATGTATCCACCTGATACAAATACAAATACATGATACATATCACCATACATGATCCACCTGATCATACAATGTATCCACCTGATACATATACAGATACATGGTCCAAGCATCCAACATGATGCATATACAAAATACGTACACATGATCCAACTGATCATATCCAGCATCCAACATGATGCATACATACATAAATGATCCAACTGATCATATCCAGCATCCAACATGATGCGTACATAAAAATGATCCAACTGATCATATCCAGCATCCAACATGATGCGTACATACATACATAAAAATGATCCAACTGATCATATCAAGCAGAAACCAGAACATCATCTTGATGCTCATCATCCAGTGCTTACATCCACAGCCATGTGAAGGATCCTCCTTCCAACATGCTTGGAATGGCTTCAGCAAATGTGTCCATCACTTCTTCCTTGAAGTGTCCTCGATCTGAAGAACGCCAAGCCTCTCTCTGAAGTACTCGAACTTCACTCTGGCTAGTGGCTTCGTCAGCACATCTGCAATCTGCTCGTCCGTCGCAACATACAGGAGCTTCAAAGCTCCTCTCTGCACCATATCCCTGATATAGTGATATTTGATCTCTATGTGTTTCGACCTGTCATGAAACACTGGGTTCTCGGACAGCTTCACACAACTCTGGTTATCACAAAAGATACCAGTGGCTTCCAGCGGGAGATCAAATAACTCAGACAGTAGCTTCCGTAGCCATACTGCCTCACAACTAGCTGAACAGGCTGCAACATACTCTGCCTCAGATGTACTCAGTGCTACGCAGGACTGCTTCCTGCTAAACCAAGAGATCACACCTGATCCCATACTGAAGCAGCACCCAGATGTGCTCTTCCTGTCTGCAGCACTGCCAGCCCAATCTGAATCAACATAACCTTCCAGGTTAAACTTTTGATTCGCCTCATACCTGAGCCCATAATCCACTGTACCCTTCAGGTACCTCAGAACATGCTTTACAGTAACCAGGTGAACACTTCTCGGATCCGTCAGGAACTGGCTCAATGTGTTCACAGCAAAGCAAATGTCTGGTCTCGTGTTCGTCAGGTACATCAAGGACCCAATCATCTGACGATACATAGAGACATCAACTGACTCAGATGAAGCATCACATAGAAGCTTCAGATTCGATGCCATAGGTGTGGCCATAGCCATCATCCCGAACCTCTTCAGGATCTCTACTGCATACTTCCCTTGTCCAAGGAAGATTCCATCACTCTGCCACACCTCCATGCCAAAACAAATAGTGCATCATTCCCAAGTTCTTCATATCGAACTCGGTAGTAAGCTTCCGCTGCGTGTCGGCAATCAATCTATTTTCACCTGTAGCAAACAGGTTATCTGCATACAAAAGTAGTATCACTAGATTTCCTTCCTCAACCTTGTAGTAATGGTTGGAATCCGCTTTACTCTTGGTAAAGCCTGGATAGAAAGCTGTCTATCCTACCATACCAAGTTCTGCACACATATCTGACTACACCATGCCGTCTTGAAATCCATCTGGTGTATCTTCTATTTCATCACTTTTATATTTCTCAATGCTGCCATCTGCAACATGCTTGATCTGATAGTTCCATTTGGAAGTCATAGCAAACTTCCCTTCATGTCTTGGGATTACATCCCAAACATCATTCTTCATGATCGACGGATCATGGCATTTCATTTCTTCATCCCAGATCCTGGGAACTTCAATATCTTCAATAGATATCTTTGTTGCTGGAACAAATGTTGTAGTTCTTCTGTAGGTGAAGATATACAGTCTTTCCTACAAAACAGGTTAAATTGCATGATTAGAAATATCTCATAATTTTCAGAACAAATTCTTACACATAAAGAAATATGTCATACAGTCATGCAATTATTTTAGCCAATGCTTCAATACAACATTTATCCATATTCCGTAACTTTCTAGATGCCTTCCAATCTCTACCAGAACATTGTTAAGAGTGTGCACAACTCCCAACATGTCAGCAAAGAGGTTTCATTCTAGATAAGTAGCAATGGAATGTTGTACAGTGCCATAGGCCACTTACCCATGCAAATTAGGAGTATACTGTTCATCAATGCAATTATTCTAATATGCATAATACACAACCTAATTCTAGGAACATCAGTATATACATTATTGAACAGTATTATTTAAGAAATGACAATTCAAAATACTTATCTTTGTTTGTTCGTTGGTCGGACTCCCTCTGAGTCTTCGCTTCCTTGTAGGAGCTGCTGGAGTCCTAATCTGAAGTAGCTTCTTCTACACCTTTCTGTTGTGGGATGTGGAGAGATGGTCAACTCCCTCTGAATATCTGCATCCTTGCATAAACCACTGGAGTGTACTCCCTCTTGATCTTTGCTTCCTAGATTACCTGTTCTTGAATCTCATATTCATCCTTGGTCCCTATGCATGCTTATTAGTATCATGAATGTGTTATCCTTGTGATCTCATATAAAATCATACATTCATTAGTATACTATTAAAACACAATAATCTCAAGCATGTATAATCATGATCATTTCAAACAAAAAATAATAAGCATTAGCATTCAAGGTTTATGTAGTATTCTTATGGTTAGTCAAATCATAAGAAACATAACATGTCTAAACCTGTAATTACTCAACCATATGACTCTTCAGATTAGTTGAATCATCAATAAAGATAAGATATATAAAATGCATAAAACCTGTGATTATTCAAACCTATACCATCATGATTCTTCTGGTTAGTCATATCATCAATTAAGGTAAGAAACATAATATGCATACAACCATGATTATTCAAACCTATGACTTCATGAATAATCATTATCAACAGTAGTATAAGATTCTATCCCAAGCTAAGATTCTATCTTGATATAGGAAAAACATACCTGGATTTAGCATGCTAGCTATTTATGTCTAACATACCCGCATAATGTCTTCTGGTTCTCTTTAGTGACTTGTGCTAGTAACCTGCATGTCTCATAAGTTAACCATTATAAAACCAAGTTATACATACCTCGAGAATGGATCTCTTATGAGATCCATGGCAATGGATGAATCTTTGTCCTCATGTCATCATGATCATATGTTCTTGAAACAGAACATGATTTGTCTTCTTGGTGTACCTTTCATGTTAGTAGACAACATAAAACTCATACAACATCACAATGTGTTAGTACAAACATAAGTTTCATACTCCTAATAAATGAATGACTTCTATCATGCATTCATAATTTTATTAAGGTGATACGATAAGTCTAAAATCAAGATTGTACTAACCGTGATAACATGAAGACAAACATACTATAAACTTAATCATGAACAAATATCGAGACATACCTTGATGAGTCATACCTGTCGAGATCGCTAGTAATCTTCTTATGTAAGGCCTTAGCCTTATCTCCCTCTGAAACAGGAACTTCTTCACCTATGTAGGTGACCAATCCATCTTCTTCTAGGATTAACCCAATCCACTTGATTTGCAAGAACTGGACCTGGAGCTAGATATGGGTTTGTCAGAGAAACCCAAAAATTCAAACTTTGAATTTCAAACTTCCGAAAGGATAGAAATATGCGCCTTGATGAGCTGATCAAATTGGTATATTCATAATTTGAAAACTGCAAAGTTTCACTCCTCAATTTTGCCTTTGAAACTTCCGGATTCACTGGACGTGACCCTGAACTGGGGTTTGATGAATCCCACTCTTTTTCCCAATCAAAAGGTTTGATCCAAAGCTATAAGCTTCTATTTTTCTGAGGAGCTTCCAGCCGTGGTCTTAGATTTCAAAAATTCCCATTTTTACAGAAGCCCTAATTTTCCACTTTCCTGATCAAAGTCCCTAACTAGGGTCTGATCAAGCCCGACCTTCTGCCCAACCAAAAATTCTGATTTTGGTCTCTAAATTTTTATTTTGATGAGTAGCATTCAGCCGTGGTCTCCGATTACAAAAATTCCAACTTTCTTCAAAGCCCTAAATTCCGGAAGCCATGAATGAAGGTACCAAAAAATAATTCTGTTTTGACAGAAATATGTACCTGATTGTTTCTGGTGTAACTCCGAAATTTTTGATCCACGGGGTCTGAAAAAAGTTTCCTGAGATAGCCTGACCTGTTACCTTTCCATCCTGACAGGTCTGACCTCAATTGGATTCTCTGAGAGAGAGTTATGCCAAATGTCGCAACGTGACCTGTTTTGGGATAAAACAGAAGAGCGAACTTGTACGGCGTGCCACGTGTCACTGTTTGAACTTCGGCCTCTGAAAAATTTTTCTGAGATATCTAGGCCTGTTGTCTTTCCATCCTGATAGGTCTGACCTCAATTGGATTTTCTGAGAGAGAGTTATTCCAAGTGTCGCAACATGACCTGTTTATGGGATAAAACAGTAGAGCGAACTTGTACGGCGTTCCACGTGTCACTGGTTCAACTTCGGCCTCTGAAAAAGTTTTCTGAGATAGTACAGACTGTGTACTACCTGTCACTTTTTACGAAATTTCATTTGGAGCTTCCTAGCCCAAGTTATGACCTTTTTCCCAAGGTCACCTGATTTTGACTCAGATCTGGAAGAGGCAGAAACCCTATATTGCACAGATCATAAATCACAAAGTACAACGAATTAGAGGTTGTCCTTTGGACACAAGGTACCTGGCGATCTTAGCTTCGTCCTGTAACAATTTCAGATCCGAAAAATTCGCCAAAACGGATTTATAGCGAAAGTGCTACGATGACTGGTTTTTGCTATATCAAGCCCTAGCATCGTAAGTGCAACAAGTGTCATACATGCCATATCATGCCTTCTTTCAGGCTAGCTCTGATACCATGTTAGATTTTCAGAATTTACTTCAATATGATCTAGGATCTTAACTGAGAGAACAACATGTACAGCATATCTACAGCATATCAATCATGGAGACAATAATGCAAGCACACAAGAGACACAAAAATTTACTTGGGGAAAACCATAAAGGTGAAAAACCCCAATAACTTCCTCAGAGATAGATAGAGCAATGATACAACCAACCAATAGAGATAGCCATAACCTAGCAGCAATCCTCCTCCTCCATAAGTGCGCCTCTCCTCCTTGAGAGCATGTGTGTGAAGTGAGTGAGCAAATAGAGTGCCTCCCACACTCTATTTATACTTGACTTGACTTGTCTTTTTACCTAACTCATGTAGGCTCGAACTTAACCACATAATATAATGCTGACTGGGCCGACCCCCAATAGGGTGGTCTAATAACCCTTTGACCCACATGGCCGACCCCCAATAGGGTGGTCTAATAACCCTTTGACCCACATGACTTATACAGGGCCGACCCCAAACAAGGTAGTCTAATAACCCATCAAGTATAAGTTACGACACTTACAATATAAATGACGACACTTCCGTATAGAGGAATAATAACATCTCTATAGGAATACAATATACATATATGTGAAATACATTCCGAAGTTACATATACATCAACAGATCTAACTCCTCTCTTTGCCCCCGCATCCTCCATGTTTCCCTAACTATCACCCCTCATCTCCCTTGTGCCCATTTATAGCTCCAAGAGCTCCCATCTCACGTCAGTACACGTCCCCCCCTCCAACTTCGCTGCTCCCTCCTAATTTCTCCCTTCCACTTCTCACTGCTCCATGCAAATCCATCCGTCTTCCTCCTTCCATATCCCATCTAGAGCTATCCCTTATCCTTCTCCATGCCTCTCTAATTGAAGAAAAACATACACGAATATTAAACCAAGAAGACACCACAAACATGATAAGGGAAAATGACATTACAGGAATTCCCTATCGACATCCACATCATAAAAATCATTATCTTAAAATTCGTAAACAACTAACAGAAGTTACTGACACCAATGCACTCAAATCCCATGACATCAATTCACTATGGAAGCACAATGTTCAAAATCAAATCAATTTAGGATGGATTGATCCTTCTACATATCGAAGGTTCTCTTCAGTGCTCAGCATGTCATATCGTCATGTGTCATCAAGTATGACCAAATATTCAGTGATGCGACAACATTACAGATCAAAGACATAAAGAGTTTTTCAAATTGCTTCGAGGACAAAGCCTTTCTAAAGAGGAAGACAATGTTATGAACATAAAATAATATTAAATAAATCATAAATCATGAATCATGAATAAATGTAATAATTAGTTAAAATTTTAAAAGACATGACCTTACAATTGAAAAAGCACGATAGGATATATAAAAAGGCCACATATCTAAATATATAATCATTTTTTATATATTCATCAGTTATATTTTATGGAGTTATCTTCAATTGGATGACTTATCCATTTGGATAGTCTTGAGTACAACCAGAATGGTTGTAACAAATTATTTCTGATAATGACCAAACCAGTTTTCTGGGTGGAAGCTTGCACTGAAGATTGTGTAGAAATGTGTGGACGAACGCGTAGAACCAATTTCTTCATTTTTTCTATTGCAATCCAATAAGATTGTTCTTATTCTGTTGGACTATTATAATAGTTTCTGAATTATCTTGGTGTATGTACATACAAACATAGCTTTCATTGATTTATACGAGTAATGGATGTAAGGAATGTTAATACTCGAGCTATCTAATGTTTTAAATTTATTTTGTAACTGTTAAATGTGTTTATTTTCAGTAGTTATCTCCTGTAAATACATGATGTAGTTACTTTGCGTTTCTCTTTCTTAATTTCGCTCCTTGCAATAATAGTTTAGTTTAAGTAGCATATTGCATTTAATTATGGCATCCACTTGGGTGACTGACAGTAAAAGAAGTGATAATATGGGAGGTAAGAACCTGTGCATCACTTTGTGAGGCTTCTTCCTATCGGTCAAACAAGCATAGGTAGTGAGCATAAGCATTCAGATGTAGGTTAGTAACTTGCATTTCATTTTTTACAATTAAAATCATAAACGGTGGGTCGGGTCGTATCTGAAAAATTTATTCCAAGACTATCTTGAATGGTAGACGGACCATAAGCTAGACAGGTTTCCTATTCCAAACAATGAAGAGTCTAATTGGTAATTTTCATTGGGGAGAACCCCTACTGTCAACGCAAGGATTTTTCCGGGCGTAAATAGTATGATGATTGTGAAACCTTCAAAGGTTTCAGTAGGAAACCTCCTTCTTTCCACCAAGGCTGAGTCAATGAAATTATGAGTAGCACCTCCATCAACCAAAATTGTAATTCTCTGCCCCTGAAACACTACCTGGAATATGAGAGTGTGGAAGCAAGGTACTCTCATCATGATTGCAATTTTTCCACTTGCAGGTGGTAGGTGTTTTTCATCTATTGTCTCATACCCATCATCTGCTTCAACCGATACTTCCTCTTCTTCCTCCTCAGCTTCACTTTTTGATAATACCTCAATGTAGTTTGCCTTACCCTTAGCACACTTATGGCCCAGAGCCCATGGTTCCTGGCAAGAGAAGCATAGCTTTCTCCTCCTTAATTCATCTCGGTCTCTGAAAATGACCTGCTTCTTGAAATTTTTTGTTGATTCTTTTCGGGGAGGTTTCTTGTCCATTACTTCAGATGGAATATTGGTTCTTGGTATGGAATCCTGTAGATATCTTGTTCTTCTCATTGCATCATGCAAGGTATATGTTCTATAGGATTTAACTAATCCTTTTAGTGGCTCTACTAATCCTTCTGCGAATCAAAGGATTAAGAAAGCATCAGATATATCGGTGACCATCACATCTAGCTTCTAGAACTCATAAATATATGCCTCGAGAGTTCTTATTTTTTCATATGCGCTATCTCCCTCAAGGATATCTCAGGATCCTTTGATCAAATATATCATCCAATCTTCTAGTAAATTCATCATAGGTTGAAACTTGGTCATGACCCCCAAGGCCTTCATGCCATGGAACCACCAATCATTGGCCTCTCCATCAAGATGTAGGGAAACCATTTTGATGGCATCCCTTTCGGACATGGGGTTCAATTGAAAATATGTATCCAATTTTTGGATCCATGCACTTGCAGTGCACTTGGATGAACCATCAAAATATGGAAGAGAGATCTTACCAATAAAATTCTTCAACTCAAAATTTTGTGTAGGCATCCTGTTTCTGCCTATCGGATGGACTCTGTATTAGGATTCATAAAATTCCTTGAAGGGAAATTCTTTCCTGCAATATTTACTCAGAGTCTGGTACTCTACATAGTGATCCTCCTATGTAACAATGGAGACAATCTGCACTTCTGGTTCTTCTTTATTCTCTTCAGTAAACTTGGTTATGGTAGGTCGCGATTGACTCTTGATCTCACTCTTGAAATCATGAGGTTGATTGTGAGGCCCTGTTTTTGAAAGGAGAGTCTCGACAAATACTTTATTTCCTTCATGATGAGAGCCATTGTTGCTCCCTTCTCCATATTTGTTCACCAATTGCTTGGAAAGGAATTCCTGAGTCTCTTGACCCGACTTGATGATGTTTTGGTATATGTCTTGCATGCCCTTTAGCATGCTCTGAACAAAATATCTGAAATATTCTCTTTCATACATGTATTTTACCCGAATTTTTCCTTCAATGGATTCAACCTCCTCTTCAACAAAAGGTTCTTTTGTATCTTTTCCTTTAGGAGATGTATTTCTCTTTGGACTCATCAAGGATAATCATGAGGACCATGATCTCATACCACTGTAATGTACAGAACCCCCTATTAGGAACACTAACTCAAATATACAGCTTACATACATAGAATTTAGGGTTGACACACTTCCAAGGCTGAAAATAAGGTGGATCAAGGTCAATACTTCGACAGTTTCACTTTGGGGAGTACGTCACACCCAGGCAGACTCCTTTGGCTAGGCCAAAGGATTCAAGGCAATAGCCTCGGGACTTCTGTTGAAATATGTTGCTTCTAGTGTAGTATGGAATTAATATAACCTTAGGAAATCCTAATTGAAAATACCCAACCTGATATAGACTCAATCTAACTTGGAAACAAAGGTCTAACAATAAAAATTTCAACTAGGCGCAAAAGTGCGAGACTTGGACTAGTGATAGAGAAAAATTCTAGATGATTTTGAATGGCCTCTAGAGTTTCCTAACTTCTGTTCTAGATGTATGGATGGGATGTAATACATAATAATTTACTAACAGTACCTTCATATCAAATATTAGTAGAACACTTAACAGTTAAAATATTCAAAACATGAAACTAGCTAAATTTTCCTCACTAGGCCGCAAGCCTCGAAAACAATGAATTACAAATAGCAGTAAATGATTCCAAATTCTGCAATACACATCATGGATGAAGCTAGCATCATGGATTTGAACTATATCATACTTTATTCATACATTTAGAGCAGAAATTGATTGTCTATTGAATCCAAAATTACATATTGTCCATAATCCTTAATATCTTACAACATTGAAGCAGGAATGTAGTATCTGAGAATGAAAGAAAAAAATTTCACCACTAGATCAAAGCCATGGGAAAGGAAAATACCATGTTACAGGTCACTAAAGTAACATGAATAGCTGGAACAACTCATAGGGGCTCAAATTATCAAATTACCCTCTTCTCTTCCCAAATCATATCACAATCAAAGCATTGCTGCAGCTATCTCTTCACAATCTCTTGAGACTTGAACACTTCATGCTATGGAATGGATCAGACTTGCAATTAAAACTATCTTGGATGAATTAGACTCTGTGAATAATACTGGTCATCCTCTTCCTCAAGATTCCAATAGAATACCTCACAATATTTCAGCTGGATCAAGGTTTGCAATGGGGCACATCACCCAATGCTGGCCAGGGGCGCATCACTGTTTGACAGACAATCCACTCAAGCGGATGCGAGCCAAATCTCCCTAGCTCAATGTGAGTCTAGAACAAATAGTACATACTATAAACCACTTTCCTAGATCTAGTTAAGGATCAAGTTATCGGATGTCTTACCTTAAGTTTGCAGTCCCTTTTCCCGGATGTTGTTCCACGCCTTGCGGTCGTCAGATCTAAGTTGCAAGACTTGTCAAGATGCACAAAACATGACAAACAAGTAAAAGTATCCGAATGATAACAAATCTAAGTAAACAGTTAAGCAGGTACACTACACAATATCATCAATCACAACAATATTGGTGGAAAGCGTTTATATTAATTTAAATATAGGGAAAGTACATAGAAAAGAACGATTACAATCGAGGCTTAACGTAGGAATCCTTCTCTATCCAAGCCAATGCCATATCCTCCCAAGAGAGTGAGTCTCTCAATGGATGAGTAGATATCTCTCCAAGATGATTTCACCAACATGTAGACACTATAGAATTCCTCTCTTTGGAGAGGGATAGAGCTTCATTTATATAGGAATAAGTGGATAGGGTATGGATAGGGTAGGTTGATATATGGTAGGAGAGAGATAGGGGATCCTTCCAAGAGGTTAGGAACCGAGTGCCAGCTCTCCCAAAAGGTCAGGGATAGGGATCCATGTCATCTGGCTTTGAGAATGGGCTTGAAGGAGCTATTTTTGTCCATTAACTGACATTGTCGCACCCTGCAAGAGAGCAAGATGCAACGTCATAGGTTGCATGAGTGCAGCCTACGACGACCTTTCAAAACCTAGTGTAAATGGGTTATATCTCTCCCAGGCCAATAAATTAGTCAAGGAAAATTTAGGGATGTATACACTGAATCTCATGATGGTAGGATTTTAGGTGTAACAGAATGCCCCCCAAAGCATGAAGCTGTTGAAAATTGGACAGGTGAAATGCTTTGACATAAGGAATGGAAATGGCTTGTCGGACGAAGGACGCTGCTGCAGTACAACTGAATCTGAGTAGATAGTCTCATATGATGTACAACATGGTTTTCGACCAATACAATGCAAATACATGGTAGTAATGATCGACTGAACATAATCATGGCTATTAGACACAAGCGTAGATCCATGATGAGGTGATAACATAGCCACGATCAATACAAATGTGGATCTGTGTGATATGACTCAATACAAACTCCATCGCAACTTGGGTAAAACATGACTCCCCAGGGTCTTCAAGATGAACCCGCAATGATACAAATCTATCCATGTGATTACAAATGTCTTGACGTCGAACATGGTAGAAACCACTTGATTACCGGTCATTGATGTATATCGTTAACAAGCATGAGGGGAATCACCATTGATTTCAATGATTCCCAAGGTATCACAGTACACATCATCAAGCGTGAATAAATGAGTTGAAGTAGAACATGAGATGAAATATTTCAATCAAGAGTTAATGATGTAAACTCATGTTGAAAGCGAGGTAACCTACCATTGAGGCATGCAGGGCCAAGGTACTTGGTTGGTTCCTAGATTCAATCCTCGGATGATGTGTTGAAGTCGATAAGGATGAATCCTTCGAAGGAGGGCCATGATGAATCTCCCATCATCGACATGAAACACGACAAAGGATGTGTAGAGTAGATCGGATGGTACAGTGACATACAATACTGACTCAGAGTAAACCGACATGATGGAAGGTGTACTGACTGCAGATAATGAGTAGTGAGGGTATTCTTAAAAATGGGCATGGCATGCCTTGGCAGTATTGACTTGAAGAGTTATGATACCAACTCCTAATGCAACTGATGGTGGAATCATTCTTTGAATGCCTCAAAGGAGTAACAAGATTTAGAACATAGGTAAAACTCGAGGTCAAATGGATGATCCAAGTGCAGTATGCAAATGCAAATGAGTGCCATGTTCAAGAAATGACTAGGTACTACCATTGATAAAGGCTGTAACATAAAATCTTTCCTTTTTCCCCATCATGAACGATGAGTGCCTCATATGTTTTTTATGAGCTTGATGAGGGTAACCAAATTCTAGGTAAAGCTCATCTCATAGATGAGTCCAATCCCAAATATTTTCCGAACCTGAGATAAGAGGGGTTCATCCCATGGCAGGACCTTCAATGTAAAATTTTAACGAGTCCAGAGAAGGTAAACTCGGTCGTCATTTCATATTTAGAGAGTCTGAAAAGAACTAAGGAAGACTCCAACGATCCTTTTTTGTAAAGTTAGCCTCATCACCCAAAAAAGGGTAAAACAACGTGGGAGAGGACTCTTCCAGTCATGATTGGCTGGAGTATACCTTTTTCGTAAGTAGTACCCCCTGGTCCAAAAAATGGGTAAAATATCACTAGGAAGAAGACCATTCAAATTCTTTAACAAGCGTGAACGCGACAAGTTCGCTTGGCAATCTTTTCGTATTTCGAGAGCCTAAAAAGAGATTAAAAATAGACTTCGGGGGGGTTCCTTTTCTGTAGGATTTTAACGAGCCCGGAAAAGTGATAAATCGTAACTCAATAACTTATTATAATAGTTTCAAGAGCACGAGAAAGAACAAAGAGTAAGCTCATCATCATAAAATAATTACAACCTAACGTCTATAAAGTAATGACAAAACACTCAAGGGGTTGTTCATACCTGAGACGACTGTTATGAAATGAGAATGGTGTGTAAAGGCTACTTGACAACTCATGCACACTTGAAAACT
The DNA here is from genome assembly GCA_027924585.1 of Larix kaempferi. Lineage (NCBI taxonomy): Eukaryota > Viridiplantae > Streptophyta > Pinopsida > Pinales > Pinaceae > Larix > Larix kaempferi. The sequence goes on along the minus strand of BSBM01001229.1, from coordinate 36,756,683 downwards.
AGGTCAAATAGTCAACCATGTGTTCAAATGTGATAAAAATGATTGAAACTATAGCAAATGACCCAAAAGCATCAAATATTTGAAAAGGAATATGCCATTTTGTTTATAAATAGAAACAAAAAACCAAATATAGTCACCATTTGTTCATTTACCAATTTGGGGAGAAGAAGTGCCATTTGGAGCCAAAAGTTCACTTGTCAATTCCAGGAGCTACGAGCAACCATTTCACCAGCCGTCTAGAGCAGGTAACTCTAAACATCATCCAGCATAATTGTCGTGGTTTACATTTTTTATTTTGGTCCATTTTTTGGTTAATTTGTGGAGGGCTATTGCATCCTCAGGTCGTTGCATTTTTCCCTTACGGGAACTATGATGAACCCGGGTTGTCGCAAATCCTGCAAAGTCGGGTTGCGATGATGTCGCACTATCCATATTAACAGGGTGCAACGGCGGAAACGTCTAACCCAAAACAACAAGATAACCCAAAAGATGAACTTTCAGTGATTGAAGTGAGTCCTAACAATGTTTAAATGCTCCTTATGGCAGGTTAGTAGTAGCAAAAAATGGTCTTAGAGTGGTGCGAACGAGAACATGAGGTAGATGACATGCAAGCTACAAATGATCCACAATGTGTGGAAGAACTGAGGAGCTGTGGTCTCGTCAAGTTCTTCTAGATCCAGGGCATGAGGGGCCAAATCCCATTACTGACACATATGCTCTGATGCTGAGATGCGGCTCAGCAATATTTCATGATCGGTGGGCACATACTCACCATAGATGTCGAGGACATCTATTTTTTGACTGGATTGTCCCGAAGAGGGGACAATGTAACTCTTACTGGATCATGAGGAAGTGATCAAACTGTGGATGCCATGATCTTGCAACATTGTACTCCCAACACCCGTGCTTCGAATGGGAAGATTCCCATCAAGGAAGTACGAGAATGCCTGCTGCGTGCCATACTCTTTACCATCACGAGGATAGCAGGGAGCCAAGCTCCTCACTTAGCCACCGGGTCACAAATGCTATATGTGGAGGACTGCATGTCCTCGAAGATCTTCAACTAGTGCAAGGGACTCCTCGCGAACATCCAAGCTCAGCTGACCAAGTGTCGGTGGGGAGAGCTCAAGCAGTTTGGCTACAGTTCGATAGTGATCTCATTTCTATTGGAGCGGGTTCCCCTCTTGCGCCCACAGACACCACTGGATGACAGGGATCCTAAGGGTCCACACATGGCTAGATGGACCGAGGTGATGGCCCGACATGGTGGGGGCCCCATCATTGGGTATGGTCTTGAGTTATTCACCTGGCTAGAGGGCCAGTTACTTATGGTAGAGGATTACCCATATAGTGGTATGGACTACAGAGACGACCCAGACCTGGTACTACCCAAGGGAGCAGTATGGGGAGACATAGGTAAGAACAAATAACCCTTGTACTTTTTAGTTTTGTGCTTTTATGATTTTTTTGTTATTGTGATGACGAGTTAACAACATGTGTGTGCAGATGTGGGCCCCGTACGACCAGTGGGAATCTCTTTGGTGAGGAGAGAGAGAGGAGAGGGAGCAGTCATGGCTCTAGCCGTACATGCTTCCATTTCCGAGATGGAGGATGTCTACACAAACCTAAGTGGGTTGACGTTAGACGTTCCAGAGCCGATGGTGGATGAGTTACCACGGCCTATGCAGGGATATACGGTGGGAGCATCTCCGCGCTTCAATGCACTGCTCTGCAGGGTCGCGAGAGCAGTTGACTACTTTCATACTCAGCAGGATAGAGCTGTTAGACCTAGGGGTGTACGGGCCAGGCATTAGGCCTTATATTGTTTTTATACATGTACTGAGAGCATAGAAGCCTCAGATTTTGTACTACTAAAAGCTATGAGGCTTCAGATTTTGTAGAGACTCACTGAAGCCATCGTGCTTCAGATTTTGTACCAGTACTATTTTATGATGATATATAAATACATACATTTTGGCGGTTTTATACATATATGTGTTTAAAATGGATGAATGGCGTGATCTTGTTTATGTGTTTTCTTATAAAATGAGTTATTTACATGTTATGTCTACTTTTAACAATTCATAAATATGGTTATGTGTGTGCAATGTACCAATCTAAGATGAAGTTGGCCATAGAGTTGAAAACTGTGCTCACGTCTCGTGGAATGTGCAGGTACTGAATGGACTCAAAGGACCTTTCTAGAATATGGACTCATCTATAGAGACAGAGTAAGGTAGGATCGTGGATGGCGTAGACTCGGTTAAGATGAGAGACCACTAGTAGAGAATCCAAGTGGATGACAACATGGTCCATGCCCAAAGAAATGGCGTCAGTTAGGGTTCCAATGACTACTTGATATTTCGCAGCATTGTTGGTTGCGAAACCTTGACACATTCCCCTTGAGCTGATGAGCTCGCCAGTAGGTGAATAGAGTACCCAGGCTTCCGAATCAAGGTTACAGGTATGCCGAGTGGCTTTGTTCGTGAATCCATAGCATGTTTCCATCTGCACACGCAGACATAAGATGGTATAAGAAACGAAACAAGACCTAAGCACGCAGAAAAATGAAAGCGTCACACCACACAAAAACACACACACACCATGTACAGCATATACAAAAGTACTTATGCATGAAAGAATCAGGCATAGTACCTCTTCAGGTAGAGCCCATTGCGGGGCTCACCCAAAGATATCCCGTCGTAGTCTTCAAGCTCATAAGCTCCCTTCTCTAAGACATGTTTCACTATGTAAGGTCCATGCCACATGGACTCAAACTTTCCTGCCCCCAGCGTATCACGTTTTTGGTTGTATGTGAGGACCAAATCTCCTCCGTTGTAGGCACGATGTTCTAACGAATTTTCATACTGTGATTTTATGCGTCTCTTACGAGCCTCGTTGGCAAGAGAGGCATCTCGGCGAGTCTCATCGAGCTTAGCTAGGTAGAGGAAGCATTCTTCCTCGGCAGTAGTGTTTGGGAGAAGTTCGATGGCGAGCTTGAGGGATGGAATCTCGTACTCAATAGGGAGTACCGCCTCCAATCCATACACTAGTTGGAAGGGAGTAAATCCAGTGGCAGTTTTAACGGATGTTCGATAAGCACACAGTGGGGAGAAGAGCATGTTATGCCAATTGGCCCTGTGTGTACCCACCATACGTTGGACCATAGTTTTCAAGACCTTGTTAATGGCCTCGACCTATCCGTTTGACTAGGGGTAGTACAGTGTTGAGTTTTCATGGCGAAAACCCAATCTATCGCTCAACTCGTCAACCATATGGTTCATAAAGTGAGAACCATGGTCAGTAACTATCACTTGAGGAACTCCAAACCGCGCTATTACATGATTAAACATGAAGAGTGCGACGGTCTTGTCGTCGTTCGTGTATGTAGACATTGCCTCGGCCCACTTTGTAAAGTAGTCCACAACTACAATGATGTAACTATGCCCCGCGGCCGAGGTAGGATTACAATGCATGAAATCGATGCCCCATTTAGTGAAGGGGCCAACGGAAATAATCGGGTGTAATGGGGCGGGATGGGTGCACTTTTTCATATGAAAATGTTGACATGGAGGACATTTTTTTATGGCCTCAATACAATCTTTGAAGATAGACAGCCAATAATATCCTACGCGCAAAAATATTATGGGTTGTAGCCATCCCAGAGAGATGTTGGGCCTGGCCCAACTGATCCATTTTTGGTAACATTTTTGAAGGCAAAAGAACCCGAGCTGAGCGCATCTCCGAAAAAGATGGAATTTTGGCTAAGTACTGAGGATGCTGTGAAGATGCACGTAGCAACCATGTTTTGATCGATGTTGCGAAGCTCAATACTACGCAAAGGCAGTGCTGTGGAGATAGGAGGCCACGTGGAGCCAGCAAAGCGGAATGCTAGACGAAGGACAGGTGCAGGTACCGGTCAGAACAGTAGCAGCCTATTTTTGGGAAAGATGCTCCAGGAGTGACTAGCGGTGTGCATGAACAAATCAGGAAGGCGGCCAATGCACGATTTTGTTAAGGAAAGGATAGCTCAGGGAAAGCGATGGCTTGGCACGCCTGGTGGGTGAGACCGTTAGAGATGAACGGTTCAGTGGAAGTGACCTGCTGGCACGCGTGCGATAGGAAGGCTAATAGCAACAAAATGAAGACGTGGAGAACCTCCATGATGAATCAAATGCTACTAGGAGCCAGCAAGTTAGTTTAGGGAAACTGACACAGTTTTGTAAACCCTAAGGGTTTTGGGTTTAGGTCTTCGGCATTGTAAAGACATGACCTTAGGGGCATGATCTATTTAAGAAGACAATTTTGTATGGGATGGGGTTACTCTTTACATTTTGTTGTTACAATTTTGGGTGTTGTATTGTAAAATCTCTTGAGTCGAGAAGATTGTAAAGGCTCTGCAGCTATGTGCACAGAGACCTGTCTGAGAGGAAGGAAAGTTTGCAGCTAAATGCGCAGACTCAGAACGGTTGTCCCCATCCCTTTTAAAGATATATATTACCAACCATTCTTGTGGACATAGCTTCCCATCTGGGGTAGTGAACCACGTTAAATCTGTGTTGTGCGATTGTGTTTGGCGAATGAATGCTTATCTATGTTTTCTGTAAATGAATATCTAGATGTTTCCTTGCGTACTATTATGAGAGAAATTTTATATGCATTTGCCATTAGAGAAGTATGGAGATGATATGTTAATTTCTGTACGAATAGATGGATGGTGAACATTTAGTTTTGTGTTTGAGGACAGTGAATTAGTCATTTGGTTAAGCACTTTCTTATACGTAGTAAGGGAATTCATAACAGTTGGATTGTATCAGTCGTATATGTTCAGATCGCAACATCCTAAATTAACGAATGAATGTTAGAAGAATAGTCAGTTAAGCACCTGAATGAATGGATGAGTGATATTCATCTCAGTGCCTTAAGCATTTCCAAGATAATCCAAGTATAGACTAAAGCTGCATTGTTCGCAGTTTTAGTAGAAGTCCCACGGCAGAAAGACTTTTAAGGGCAGTCCGCGGTGTAGCCATCACCGTGCGGTAATTGCCCGCAGCACATATCTCATTACGCACCGCGCAGTGTTGTCTCACAGTGCACCTTCCCTATCCCACGCTGCACAGTATGTTCAGATAATCAACTCATCACTTACTGTGGAAACCTGATTCTGCAGTACCCCATAGACACACCTCGGGTGAGACCTCAACCTACTCGCAGGTTGTTGCCAAAAGGGCCGGTGCGAAGGGGTTTTGTTGGTCAAAGGGAAACCGCAAAGAACCTGGGTCTTATAGAAAACCGTTGGGTCAGTTATAGCCAACAAGAGATGACCGCCACAAGCCCCAGCATGACAGTCATTTAGGACATGTTCAGCCTCATCATGAGTCAGACAACGTCGAAGAATAGAATCGATACCGCGGCAGTACAAAGTATCACTGATAATCAGATAATACTTTTCATGGTGGCGTATTCGATGACGGTCATCGTGAGACAATTGAGGACTGAAATGTTGGGTTTGAAGATACAATGTCATATCTCCATACCACAGATTAGACGTATTGATGAGAAACAATGGCTCATCCAGAAAAGAGTCATTGGGATCAGCTTCTACATCAGTATGGGGAAGGTCGCAAATGAGCTTAACAAACACCAAAGACTTTTTCAACTTGGATTCTTCAAAAAGAAGATCAAATTCTTGCAGTATCATGATCCAGCGTGAATACTTGCCCCCAATCACTTGATGAGTCAGAACGTGGTACATGGGGTTCGAATCAGCGATGATGGTGGTGGTGTGAAGCAAAATGTAATGTCGAAAATTCTGCACGGCGATGACTGCCGCGAGAGCGAGCTTCTCAACATGTGAATAGCGAGTTTCAGTGTCAATAAGACCTTTATTAGCATAGTATATCACATGTTCTTGGGCGTTCTGGTCTTCCTGCACCAAAACCGTGGTGATAGTGGTGTCGAAAGCGGCGAGATATAGGATGTAATCTCGAAAGTAATTCAGCAGTTGGAGCACAGGGGCATGCGTGATGGCATGTTTCAAACTATCAAAAGATTGTTGAGTTTGATCATCCCAAATGAACGGGAAGTCTTTTTTCATCAATCTCAAGTAACCCTGCGTCTTCTGTGCGAAATTACAAACGAAGCGTCATAAATAAGTTGCTCTTCCTTGCAGACTCTGAAGTTCCGTAATATTGGTTGGAGGTGGGAGTGCGACAATGGCTTCCACCTTCAAGGGAACAATACAGATCCCATCATTCGAGACGATAAATCCTTGTTGATGCCTCGGGGGTGCAGGGTAAGTGATAAGTGCTGGAATGGGTTCCAAGGCACACAACAGGGGATGAAAACCCAGCCAAAGGCTTCGAAATACCCTATGCAAGGGAAATTCTATCCTTGAGTTGTTTGGTGTGGTAATCACCCAGGGATATTTGGCCTCCGCTGACACTCTATGAGTAAAAGATTTGATCTTGAAAGATCAGTTTTCCTATCAAGGAAAACAAAGTGAAAACTAGTTACCAAAATCTAACTTAACCTACCTAAGGAAAGAACCTATTCTAAGTCAGATCTAGCCTAAAAGGAAGAGTTGATGTTGTGCAAATCAGGTTTGAAGTGTGATGAACAAGTAGTTAAGTATCTTAAACAGAAATGTCTTTGGGTTCTTCACTTGTTAATTTAAAGTATTATCAGTTAATAAAAATTAAGTGACAATTCTTCAAAGTTTTTAAGCCTATTCAAATATCTGATCTGTAATCATTGTGTTAATTGAAAAATTAACATTTGATTATACATATTTATTTGCATCGAATCATTTGCAGAAATATAAAAGTGAAAACATTCAATTAAAGAAATTTAATGGAACAATTTTGAGCATAATCCAGACATTTAGAGAAATCAATATGAGAGATCTTATGCATTAATGAATGTCCTGCAAAAGATTGAACACATAACCGATGACAAGTTTGAAACATTAACTCAGCAATTCTCAAAGAAATTTGAAGAATATTAGAAGGTGGATTAAAAGATAACTTTCTTCAATAGAGAAGCCTTGTACAAAAATTACAATGACTCTGATAGACAAAGTATCTTAAGTCCAATCTCCTGTTGAATTGCAATTCCAAATTTCCCAGCCCTTTACTAAGGGAAACATTCCTCCTTATATACTAAATTTACATAAGAGTTCCCAAAGGAGAAATTCTACAAAATAGGGATTACAAAATCGGATCTAACCATCAATCCAAGAAATCTTGCTATTTTTAAGCTTAAAAGATTTTCCGCCACCTTTCACAAAAGAAAGACTTGTTCTTTAATTAGATAAGGTCTTGTGGCACCATAAAAATTCAATCATAGATTGTTCACTATCATCGACAGGTGGTGTGGCTGGCAGAGCATCCGCTATAGGAAATTCAGGGTCGGGGAACCAACTGTCAAAAACAGAGAAATCCATTAGAGGATTTACTTCAGGAACAGTAGCCAACACAACAGGTTCTTCATTGATTATAAAGTCTTGTATAACATCAGTATCGAGATCAATTGATTCCTCCAGAATTTCCTTCCTTTGCTCTTCGGGGTTTTGCACGTAGGCAGACAAAGTTTCGAAGTCTTCTTCACTACTACCGCTGCTAAGATCAGGAACACCTGCATCAAACGGTGGTGACAACATTTCTTGATACAACAAGGGGTAGAGTTCTTCATTTTCAACCTAAACATTAGAAAATTCACCATCTGCATGAATATTACTCATTTTGAATGAGCCTTGGATAGTAGGACGCAAAAAATACCACACAGAGTCTTACATCTTCCAGAAGGCAAGGGATGAACTGGGGATTTCATGTTAATTGCTATTTAAAGGCCAACAAGCAGGTCGATGATAATCGGGCGAGGAAAATCTGCAATGATTAAACTTATCCAGTCAATTCATTGTAATTACTTCAATTGTAATGAAAAGAGCCGAGGTATGTGCCAGTCGGATCAAAGCTTGTGGGAAGTACGAGTTCAATTACTACTTGCATGATTTTGAATTTCCTTTACAATCACATCGTTAAACGCAATCTTCCATCAATAGTTATGACTAGTGATTAATAACGGAGACGAAGGTTATGGTGATAGAGTTGATGTGCAAAAAGGTCTCGACTTGGAGTTCCAGTACACGGGCTATCGATTCTTCACACGTAACAAATCTAATCATTAAGAGGTGGAACAAAAACGATAAGATGTCAAAGCTAGAGTCCAGACATGGCAAACTTAAGGCGAAGAGATGGCGTCCATTCAACATGAAGTAGCTGATAGACTTGTAATAGTGTCCGCTGTCATGAATTACACAGAAAAATGATAATTTGGCAGAACCAGGTTTCAAAAGACAAGATGGAAAATCCTGACTTAACTGATTACCCAAAATCAACATGACAGTGAGATCATAACAGATAGACGACTGAGATTAACCGGGGCGGAATGCGGAATTGGGTTCAAACATTTTCATGAAGTTCTTATTCAAAGATCCCACAAGCCGAAACCCGAAGGTACGGATTTGCGTGTTGCGGGTTCACAAAAATGGAAGTAAACAAAAGGATTTTCAAAAGCCAAAAACCTACAATGCGGATGGCGGGCTTCGGAATGTGAAACTATGAAGCAAAAGCCGCATCCCAAAATTATGGGTTGCAGGTTTCGGGAACACACACCAAATAAACGAAAAAAAACACAATCCCGAAAGCCAAATGCCGCCATTACGGGTGTCAAGTTTCGGGGTAATTATTTCTCAATCTTATTAAAGAATGATTCCGCAACCCGCATCCGTTGGGTTGCGGGTTTCGGAATTAGCAAAACTAAAACTTGAAAAGAATAGTCCTGCAACCCACACCTGTCGGGTTGCGGGTTTCAGGTTCTCTAAATGTCGGGTTTCGGGATGATGATAACAGTCAACCAAATAGTCAAAATTTTGGCTCTTTTTAGACCGAAACACTTTGGAAGAAATAATCAAACCCTTACAAACAAGCAGACCAAAAGCATGGGTGAAGAATTTTAGAGGTAAAATCAAAATCTAAAATTTTCAAGATGACTCACCCAAACACCTTTGCGTCTATTAAAATTGGGGGCTCACATGCTTAGCTAAGCATGGGATCTGTTGTGGCTACAACAAGCCTAAGAGGTGTCCGGACTTGACACAAAAAATACACTTATGAGGATTCAAATGAATATTGTACCGTCTGCATCTGAGGAAAACAGTCATCATATGATCTAAGTGGAACTCGTGCTGCTTTGAGTGGGCAGGGAGGTCATCCAAGTGGGGTTCCACAAAGTCCTTCACATCATGGAAGGCGTACAACATGGCCCGTCGGAATGTGGCACCAGCATTTTTAAGACCGAACGGAAGTTTATGATATGCAAACATTTCCCAAGGATAGATGAATGCAGTCTTGTGTTGGTTGGCGGGGTGGATCTCAATTTGGTTGTATCTGGAAAATCCATCCATGAATGAAAAAATGACACTCCCATCACAATTATAGATAATTTGGTTGATGAAGGGAGTCGGGTAGTTGTCCTTGGGACAAGCTTTGTTGAGATCCCGATAATCGACACAGACACAAATGGTCCCTTACTTTTTAGTAACAAGGATGATGTTTGAGACCCACTCTATCAATGGGATAGGGTAAATGAAGACGGCCTTCCAGAGTTTCTCAATCTCTGCCTTGATTGCCGCAGTCTTCCGAGGGTGTACAAGTTGTAACTTTTGGCAAATGGGTTTTACGTCGGGATAGGTTTTAATTTGGTGTAAAACAATGGAAGGGTCTATCCCGGGCATCTCCTTGTAGGTCCAAGCGAATACGTCTCGAAATCGCTTGAATAAGGCCGTGGCAGCGATGACTTTTTCAGGGGAACACTTCTGTCCTAAGTGACTGTGTTCCACTACACCAGGAGTAACCGAAATGTCTATCAAAGTGGTAGGCTCAATGTTGGCTAAGTTGCCTTCGGAGTCCGTTTGACACGTAAGTATCGAGGACTGAGAGCCATAGTAGATGTTTGGTGTGAAGATGGTGTGAATGTTGTTCTCCATAGTATCCAACAAGGGAAGGAAATACGAACGATGGTGGAGGTCTTCCCATGGAGGATCATCTGCACTCATGATTTCCATAATGGACTCGTCAAAATGAAAAGTCTGTAGCAGAGGATCGAATGACGTCCGTTGTAGAGAACAGGAGGTGGAGGCCACAACTAAGTGGTCCTTCAGTGCTGACTAGATATCCTCATATGTGAGTTTAGCGGGTGACAAAGGCATGGTGTCTCCAATAAGGTGTGTGGTGGCTTCATCAGGTACAAGCCATGAATCAGTGGAGTTAGGGATAGATGGAATCTGCGAGGAGATCATGTTCAACGTGGCAACATGGTTTGGGGGATCCGAAGTAGGAAAGATGCCCATAAGGGTTGAATCCTTAAGGAAGCCGACCCCCACACTCTCATACTTTTGTGAAGATTGTCCAATCGAAGGAATGTTATCACCCGAGTGAGTAGTGGTGTCAGGTGTGCAGAAATTGAGTTGTTCGACTGTGATAATTCGGCCTTGATGGAGGAATTGTACTATGTGGAAGACAGATGATGCGACCGCAGTCATGGCATAAAACCAATTACGACCAAGCAAAATGTTATAATCCAACGGGGTAGCGACCAGTTCCATGTTAAGGGTTGCCATCTTACCCCCCAGCTCGACTAGTAAAGCTTGTAACAGCTCATGAGGTTGAAAGCCACGTCCGTCAAAGGCTCTCAAAGTGGTAGGAGAATGGTTCAACTCGGGAGAGCCAATGGCTCTCCAACATGTGATCGACATGACTGACGTAGAGGCTCCTTCATCCAAAATGGTACGATGGATTATCTTCCTAGCAATGTTTGTAGCAACTTGAAATGCAAATTGATGGGAGAGCCTCAGTTTGAAGTATTCTAGCTGGAACATGATGGTATTCGATGAATCCAAGTCAACAGCATTGATGGCAGTGAGGAGAGTCTTGCGCTGATTCGAACAGTTTTGCAAGACCTCGAGCATCGACATAGCACAAGGAGCTTGTGCTAGGTCCTCTACAATGTTGTAGTTTCGAGCAGCCTAGGCATTAGGATTGAAAACTGATTTTCTAATCGTGCTCTTGGGTGGACACAACACTAACTCGAAAAAGGGCTTCTCAATGGGAAGAGGAGCAGCCGGTATGGTGATGTCGGGCATCGAAGTGGAAGCTTTTTTAGTATTACTTCCAACAGGTTCTTTGGCCGGAATAGATTCATATGAATGAGAACGGGTGTTCAAGGTTATAGTCTTGCTACGCATCATGAGAACATGTGCGGTGGTGGATGCTTCTCCTTAGGAAGAAGAAGTGTGAGCGATCGACTACTAATTTTGAGTAGGGAAGGGATCGTTGAGAACTGTAGGTGTGGGTTTTCCCTTGAGAAACTTTTGAACTTCGTCTCTATGGGGGCACTCTTTAGAAAAGTGATCATCACCACACAGTAGACAAGGATACTTCAACTTCCTTTTCTGTTTGGTATCATCATAGGTGCTCTTTTGTTCCTACTGGGTGGAAGATTTCTTAGGTTTCCCTTTGTTCTTTTTCTTACCACCAGACTTTTGAGGTGAAGCTGATGAAACAGAATTCACTTCTTCGGTGACAACAGGAGTGGGTGATTTGGTGGTGTCGTGACCAGCCTGCGTTGGTGATGGGGAAGACCCCTGGGGGTTCGACGAACCAACAGTTTGAGAGGAAGGCTGGGTGTGAAGGGATCCAATGATGCCATCGGCTTGGGGTGCCTTAGGTGGTTTCGCGGGGTCGTAAGTGTTGCGGGGCACGTCAGTAAGAATATCAAACAACGTGCCCGATTGAGCATAGACTAAGTCTAGCAAATGGGCACGAGCAATGGCTTGTTCCTCAGTGATGATGCCTCCCATGGAAACATCTCATGCTATGGTAGGTATGAGAGACTTCGCAAACCAGTCTGCTAGGAGTTGATCTAGAATAGGATCCTTAATGAGACATCGTCTCCTCTGCCACTCATGTATATGATCTGAGATGTGAGTAGCAGTATTTTGACATAGTGAGGTTAAAATATCTGTACCAATCTCATGCTGTATAGGCAGCTAGAAATGAGTCAAAAAGTTCATAGCAAGAGAACCAAAATCATGAAAAGAATGGCGTGGTAGTTCAATATACCACTTGGCAGCCGAACCAGTGAGCGTCCGTTGGAATAACCTAAGACGGATCGAGTCATCCATCAAGGATTTGGATGAACACCATAAGTGGTATGTCATCACGTGGTTTTTAGGATCCTCACCCGACTTGCCATCAAACTTTGGGATATCTGATGGAATTTTCACCGGAATGGGTGGCCAATTAGTTCCATGGTAGATGGGGTCGTTGGTGAGGCAAGACAGGTCAGGTAGGTCCAAAGTAGCCAAAAAGGGCAGCTGTGGATTAGGCTGTGGGTACTGATAGTACTGATAAGGCATGTAAGGACCTATGGGACCTTGTATCAATTGACCATAGGGTGTTCTAGGAGGAAACTGGCCATAGGGGTATGGGCCGCCCGAACCAAATGTAGGTTCGCTGCCATAGTAAGGTGGTCCATTACCATAATAAGGTGGCCCGTTACCATAAGGTGGAGGCCTGCCTTCACCGCCGGGAGGGGGGGGGGCGCTTCCAAATGGTGGGAATATTCCACCATCGCCAGGGTAGGATGGGCCACCACCGTGTCTGCCGGGAGGAGGTGGTGGTCCGCTACCACCACCGGAATAGGATGGGCCTCCACCACCTCCGCCGGGAGGGGGTGGTGGGCCACCGCCACCACCGGAAGGGTAAGAGCCTCCTCCACCACCTCCACCAGTATGAGAAGGTCCTCCACCACCACCACCACCACAAGGATGGGATGGTCCTCCACCACCACCACCGCTAGGAGGGGGTGGTCCTCCACCACCTCCATCAGGGGGGGGTGGGCCATGATGACCAAAGTGAGGTGGTCCTCCGCCAGAAGGTAGAGGTCTGCCTCCTCCAAAGTTATGTCGGTGTTACACCTAAAATATTACCACCATTAGATTCAATGTATACACCCCTAGAGTTACCTTGATTGAGTGATTGACCTGGAAGGATTTGTACCCATTTGTGCTAGGTTTTGAGAGGTCATCATAGGCTGCACTCATGCAACCTGCGACGTCGCACCTTTCTCCATTATAGAGTGCGCCGAAGTCAGTTAATAGACAAAAATATCCCTTTGAGCTCTTTCTCGAAGCTTGCTGACTTGGGACCCTATCCCTGACCTCTTGGGAGAGCTGGCACTTGATTCCTAACACCTTGGAAAGATCCCTTACATCTCTCCTATCATATCTCAACCTATCCTATCCATACCCTATCCACTTAGTCCTATTTAAATGAAGCTCACTCCCATCCCAAAGGGGAGGAAGTCTATGGTACTCTTATGCTGGTGAAATCAAACCCAATAGATCTAACACTCTAGCTTGGCGAACATCCACTTCTCTCTAGGAGCTTTGGCATGGCTTGTCGGAAGGAGCTTGTGTTGAGATATTGTAACTTCAAAGAATATTATATTTGTACTTTATTATTTCGGAGATGATTCATTCCTCCGTGAAGATCTTATTGTATATTTGGAGATGTTTATTCCTCCGTCGGAATGTGGTAACTTGGGTTATTAGACTTCCCTAGTGGGGGTCGGCCCTGTATGTGTTATGTGGGTCAAAGGGTTATTAGACCACCTTAGAGGGGTCATCCCAATTAGTTGTAATGGGGTATTTAAACCAATGGTTAAATACGAGCCTACATGATTTGTGTAAAAGACAAGTCGGAGTAGTGTATAAATAGAGGAGGTGTATTCCTCATTTAACACACACTCACTCACTTGAGAGTAGCGCACTTGTGGAGGAGAGGTCTGCTATGGTGGAGGAGGATATCATGTATTTGTTTTGCATCTTTGTATATTGATGGTCATCTATATTGAGGAAGCTTTGCTGGGTTTTCTACCCCATGAGGGTTTCCCAGGATAAATCCGTGTCTCTTGTGTTTATGCTGTGCTTGTTGTTTCTTCAGTGATCCTGTATATGCTATTATTGTGAAATGGAATGTAATGCTGCTATTTTCTATCTTATCATATTAAATCTTAACATGGTATCAGAGCTAACGTGAAGGAAGGCAATGTATGGCACTTACAACACTTGCTTCACTTGCGACAATTTGAAGGTTTGGGTTTTACATAGCAAAAACCAGTCATCGTGGAACTTTCGCTATAAATCCATTTCTGTGAAGTTTCAGGATCTAAAAAGTTTACAAGTTGTATACAACATCCCCCGGTACCTTGTGTCCAAAGGAAACCCTCCGATTCATTGTACTTTGTGAGTTATGATCAGTACAAGTTAGGGTTTCTGCCTCTTCCAGATCCCAGTCAAAATCAGGTGACCTTGGAAAAAATTTCATAACTTGGGCTAGGAAGCTCCAAATGAAATTTCGTAAAAAGTGATAGGTAGTACACAGACTATACTATCTCAAGAAACATGTTCAGAGGCCGAAGTTGAACCAGTGACACGTGGAATGCCGTACAAGTTCACTCTCCTGTTTTATCCCATAAATAGGTCACATTGCGACACTTGGTATAAATCTCTCTCAGAAAATCCAATTGAGGTCAGACCTATTGGGATGGAAATATGACAGGTCAGGATACCACAAAAAAAAATTTCAGACCCTGTGGAGCGAAAAGTTCAGAGTTACAGCAGAAACAATCAGGTACATATTTCTGTGAAAACAGAATTATTTTTGGAGCACCTTCATTCATGGCTTCCGGAATTTAGGGTTTCAGAGAAAGTTAGAATTTTTGGAATCAGAATCCACGGCTGAATGCTACTCAGGAAAATCAAAATTTAGAGACCAAGATCAAATTTTTTGGTTGGGTAGAAGACCGGGCTTGATCAAACCCCAGTTCGGGATTTTGATCGGAAAGATGGAAAATTAGGGCTTTAGCAAAAGTTGGAATTTTTGAAGTCTGTAACCACGGCTGGAAGCTCCTTAGAAAAATAAGAGTTTAGAGCCTTGGATCAAACCTTTTGTTTGGGCATAAGGCTGGGCTTCATCAAACCCTAGTTCGGGATCCTGTCCAGAAGATCCAGAAGTTTCGAAGGAAATTTTGAGGGGTCAAATTTTGGAGATTTCAAAATTGAAGTATGCTAGTTTGATCAGCTCAGCAAGACACATCCTTCCATCCATTCAGAAGTGTGAAAGTCAAAGATTGAATTTTTAGGGTTTCTCTAACAAACCCTAATCAAGCTCCAGATCAAGTTTCAGGGGGAGTTGAGGCTAAGGCCTTACATAAGAAGACTACAAGAAGTCTCGACAGGTATGACATAAGGAGATACAGGTATGTCTTGAAATTTGATTCTTGATTAAGTTCATAATATGTTTGTCCTCATATTATTCAAGTCAGTACAATCTCAATTAATGTTAGAATTGTCTTATCACCCTAGTAACAGTATGAATGCATGTGAATGATAGAAGACATTCATTGTTTAGGGCTATATGATTGTACTAATGCACTGTGGTATTGTATGAGGTTGATGTTGTCTGCTAACAAGATACAGGTACATCACGAAAGACAAATCAAGTTCCATGACCATGACAACATGAAGACAAAGACTCATCCATAATCTTTGTTCTACTTACGAGGTATGTATGACTTTGTTATATTATGCTTAACCTATGGGACATGTAGGTTCTAGCTTAGGATCTCTAAATCATTGAAGAGATTTTTTAGGTATGTTGTACATAACTAAGCAGGTATACTAATCCAGGTATGTTTTCCTATGTCAAGTTAGAATCTTACCTTGTGTTAGGATCCCTTATATAAGTATACTTGGTATGATTGGTTATGCTTATTCATAAAGTTAGTAATCAAGGGTTTATGCATATTATGTCTCTTATCTTGATGATTTAATTAACCAGAAGAGTACTATGATCAAACAAGAATATGCATGAGTAAAAGAAGACTTCCTTGAAACCCTGAATACTAATGATCATGACTATACATATTCAAGATTATTTAGAATTAGAATTTTTTGATAATATTGAGAATATAGTAATGAATGTATGTTTGTGTATGAGATCATGAGGATGACACTAGTGCACACTTGAGCATGCACAGTGGTACAGAATGAATAGAAGTTCAAAAGACATAAAGAAGATCAAGTGGGAAGCAACCACACAAACATAAAAGATAAGTATTTGAGTTGTTATTTGAAATAGTAAATGATATTGCTTGTATGCATATTTGTATTCCTAGAATATATCATGCTGAGTGTAAACATTCATAGAGCATTGAACAATATACTACTAATATGCATATGATTGGTAAGTTGGACAAACATTCCATTGTTGCTTGTCTTGAATGAAACCTCTTTGTTGACATGCTGAGAGCTGTGCACATTCTCGATAGTATGTTCTGGTAGAGATGGAAGGCATCTAGATAGCCACTGTATGCATACAGGATATGGGAAAGTGTTGTGCCAAAGTATTGGTCAAAATAGTTGCATAACTATGTAAATGATATCTGTATGCATAATAGGTTATCATGACAATATGATTTGATGATTATGAAGTATTACTAATCATGTACTTAACTTTGATTTGTAGGAAAGATCGTGATGAATGATGAACACTGAACAAGCGATGGATGTTCAACAAAAAGATTTACAAATCAAACACACTATAGAAGGCTTGTGGCTAGAAGATTCTCTTAGAAAGAGGAAGAGAATCATGATGAGATGTTTGCTACAAGTGGCTAGATAAGACCATTCGCTTAATGGTGTAATTAAAGAAGAAGTGTGAATTAGGTTCTGTACGGGTACCCAGGATTGATAGTCAATTGATGAGCTTAATGATCATCATGGGTGATGTGGATCACAACCTTTGCTACAAGGTTGAATATGGTTTCCATACACAGATGAACTGGATGCAAGAAGAAACTCACCACAGAGTTCGAATGATGTTGAGGCTTATATCAGTAGACCCATCTGACAAGAGATGGCACAGATAGATGGCTGCAGAAATGAAAATGAAAGATCTCATATTGATGCATTACTTCCTAGGTCTGGAAGTATGGCAAGGATCAGAAGGAATCTTTCTCAACCAGGGAAAGTATGTCGAGAAATAGTAAAAGGATTTGAGGTGTCGGAATGGCCACTCTTATGGATTCCAACTTGAAGCTGTTAGGGGATGACTCATCAGAGTTAGTGGATATAACTCTGTACAGTCAAATTATTGGGTCTTTGATGTATCTAACATATACTAGGTTAGATATATGCTTTGCTGTGAACACCTTGAGTCAGTATCTAGTGGAAACTAGATGTGTTCACCTGATAGTCGCAAAGCATGTGATGAGGCACCTAAAGGATACAATAGACTTTGATCTATGCTATCTTGGAGATCATGACTTCAGATGGCTACTCAGATGTTGATTGGGAAGAAAGAGTATCAGACAGGAAGAACACATCGAGAGGATGTTATTGTTTGGGATCAGCCATGATCTTATGGTTTAGTTGGAAGCAGTCTAGTGTGGCTCTTAGCACAAGTGGAATATATGGCTGCTTGCTCTGCTAGTTGTGAAGAAGTTTGGCTTCAGGATTGTTTGACTTAGAGATAGAACCAACTATGATCCTATGTGACAAATAGAGTTGTATCACGATGACAAAGAATCCAGTGTTCCATGATAAGTCAAATAACATAGGGATCTAACAAGATATGATGCAGAAAGGAACTATAAAGTTTGAATTTGTAACAACCAAACCTCTACCTCAAGTGAACAAGTTACCAACATACTAAAGTTTGAGTATTTCCGAGACAAGCTTGGAAGGACCCTCCCCGAAAGGGGGAGTGATGTGGTCACTGATGATGAGATTGCCTCATCGACAGCAAGGTCGATGATGTGGATACTTGTTTACTACACTTGGATACTTAGATCATTTAAACTTAGGACTCTTGTACTTAGAATATTTTTTACTTGCTTTTACTTTGATGATATATGTATCGATGAGGATACATGTTTTGTTGATGTATCGATGAGGATACATGTTTTGTTGATGTATCGATGAGGATACATGTGTTGTTGATGTATCGATGAGGATACATGTTTTGTTGATGTATCGATGAGGATACATGTTTTGTTAATGTATCGATGAGGATACATGTTTTGATGATATCTGTATTGATAAGGATACAGGTGGAGATTGTATCATCCCCAGACTTCGGTCCCTTGAATTGATCCGTAGACGTATGGTCTCCTTGAATGAAGTCCTTAGTGGACTAATGGGGATTGCATCATCCTGGAACCACTAGTTCAAAATGTACGTGATGGGGATTGCATCATCCCGGAACCACTAGTTCAAAATGTACATGATGGGGATTGCATCATCCCAGAACCACTAGTTCAAAATGTACGTGATGGGGATTCAATCATCCCGGAACCACTAGTTCAAAATGTACGTGATGGGGATTGTATCATCCCTGGACTTCGGTCCCTGAATTGACCCATAGATAGATGTCTCCGAGAAGTGGTCCCTAGTGGACGAGAGGGGATTGTATCATCCCTGGACTTCAGTCCCTGAATTGATCCGTAGACATATGTCTCCGAGAAAGTGGTCCTTAGATTTTGTCTAAGTTGACGAGTGGACTATATCGTCCCTAGACATGTTATGGTGTCTTAAATGAATCATGTGATTTGCAGAGTATGCTGTTATTGAGGATACTTGTATTGGTGTGGATACTTGTATTGATGATCTGTATACTTGTATTGGTGTGGATACTTGTATTGATGATGTGTATACTTGTATTGGTGTGGATACTTGTATTGATGATATACTTGTATTGGTATGGATACTTGTATTGATGATGTGTATACTTGTATTGGTGTGGATACTTGTATTGATGATGTGTATACTTGTATTGGTGTGGATACTTGTATTGATGATATACTTGTATTGGTATGGATACTTGTATTGATGATCTGTATACTTGTATTGCTGTGGATACTTGTATTAATGATGTGTATACTTGTATTGGTGTGGATACTTGTATTGATGATATACTTGTATTAGTGTGGATACTTGTATTGACGATGTGTATACTTGTATTAGTATGGATACTTGTATTGACAATGCTGTTGATCGTGATGATCTAGATGACGATGATGTTGATTGTGATGATCTAGATGACGATATTGTTGATCATGATGATCTAAATGACGATGTTGCTGATCGTGATGATCGTATGATGACAATGCTGATGATCGTGTGATGACAATGCTGATGATCGTGTGATGACGATGCTGATGATCGTGTGATGACAATGATGATGACGATGCTGATGATCGTGTGATGACGATGCTGATGATCTTGAGGATCCAGATGATGATATTGTTGTAGCTATTCAAGTGCTGCAGAAGATAATGACTCAGTACAGAAGATGTTGATGTTCCAGTATTGAAGATGTTCCAGTAACTGCTTGAGTTATTGATGATGTTGAGAAAGCTTCCAATGATTTATAGATGTATCATCTATGATGTTGATGACTACTTGCTCATGCAGATGCTGTTATAATATCCTTCTCGTTAAGGGGGAGTGTTGAGATATTGTAACTTCAAAGAATATTATATTTGTACTTTATTATTCTAGAGATGATTCATTCCTCCGTGAAGATCTTATTGTATATCTGGAGATGTTTATTCCTCTGTCGAAATGTGGTAACTTGGGTTATTAGACTTCCCTAGTGGGGGTCGGCCCTGTATGTGTTATGTGGGTCAAAGGGTTATTATACCACCTTAGAGGGGTCGGCCCAATCAGTTGTAATGGGGTATTTAACCCAATGGTTAAATACGAGCCTACATGATTTGTGTAAAAGAAAAGTCGGAGTAGTGTATAACTAGAGGAGGTGTATTCCTCATTTAACACACACTCACTCACTTGAGAGTAGCGCAATTGTGGAGGAGAGGTTTGCTATGGTGGAGGAGGAGATCATGTCTTAGGTTGCATCTTTGTATATTGTTGGTCATCTATATTGAGGAAGATTTGCTGGGGTTTCTATCCCATGAGGGTTTCCCAGGATAAATCTGTGTCTCTTGTGTTTATGTTGTGCTTGTTGTTTCTTCAATGATCCTGTATATGCTATTATTGTGAAATGGAATGTAATGCTTCTATTTTCTGTCTTAGCATATTAAATCTTAACAGCTTGCATCATTAAGGCTATGGTTGTAATCCTCTTTTCTATTGAACTCCTCACTTTTCAATATAGTTAATATAATTGCTTTCCATAAATGTTGTCTCCTTGATGATGTTTAGAGCTTTCCTCCTTAACTGTTAGCTTAGATCTATCATATGAGATATATGCTTTCACTTCTCGTGGTCTGTCACATGTTCGACAGGGTTTAGCTAGTTGTGATCTGGCAGCGTCGGAGCATTGGATCAACGAAGGAGAAAGGGATCTACAAATCTAAGGTAAACAATCTTCTCTTACATTTGTATTTCTATATGATTTAGGAAAGTATTTTATGTTCTGTCTTATTTGTTATAGACTTATGTTAAGCTAGGGAGATTGGGCCTTGAGTCCGCTCTCGGTAGATTGTCTGCAAAATAAATCTGGCAACCATACTGGGGATAATGCATCTTGTTCTGTAGTTGTCAATTTGGGATTCATTTTCAGTTGATTGCTTGACACAAGCCTTTTATTTGTCAGTTGATTTCACTATCAGATATTCATCTTGAAGACTCTGATCTGCTTCCTCTGAGTTTGTATTTCTCATTTTCAAACCATTTCATAGTTCATTGCTTGGATATTTGATTCATTTTTGAACTTAGACCTCGCCTGTCGCACTTGGTTAGTGAAAACAGGGCGACACTGTGTCATTCCTGGTCTCTGTTCTTTGTATGTTAGCCAGTCATCGTAGTCCTTTCATTGGTATACTGCGACACCGTCGCACTCCCCGCATTGGTGAACTGCGACGTCGCACTGTGTACAAGCACAGAGTGTGCTGATTTGTCAAATTTGGCATGTAGTCATCCCCTCTCCATTTGTTAATGTAACGTCCCACCCATCTATCCAATTCCTGGAAGGGAACATGATGCCAATCTGGGGCTTTTACATAAACTCAGTCCATTAAATTCACAACAATTAAAATCAAATGTGTGCAGATGCAATTTAAAGCAAACATGCACAGTGGAATAACATCATCCACACACATTACATGATGCCATTCAATTTAACAAAGTCAACAAATTAATAAATTTGTAGAAGTAATTGAATATAAGAAAATACTCATCTTGTTGTAATGTTGTCCCATACAACTATTGATGTATATGTAACTTCGGAATTTATTTCATATATGTATATTGTACTCTTATAGAGATGGTATTATTCCTCTATACGGAAGTGTTTGTATTCCTATAGAGATGTTATTATTCCTCTATACGGAAGTGTCATCATTTATATTGTAAGTGTCGTAACTTATACTTGATGGGTTATTAGACCACCTTGTTGGGGTCGGCCCTATATAAGTCATGTGGGTCGAAGGGTTATTAGACCACCCTATTGGGGGTCGGCCATGTGGATCAAAGAGTTATTAGACCACCCTATTGGGTGTCGGTCCAGTCAACATTATGTTATGTGGTTAAGTTAAGGCCGACCTAGTAAAGGTTATTAGGCAAGTCAAGTCAAGTATAAATAGAGTGCGGGAGGCACTCTATTTCATCATTCTATTCTCTCTCACACTCTCGGGAGAGTGGCGCACTTGTGGAGGAGGAGATGCTGCTGCTAGGAGATGTCTATCTCTTATGCTTGGGTTGTATCATTGCTCTATCTATCTCTAAGGAAGTTATTGGGGTTTTTCACCTTTTATGGTTTTCCCCAAGTAAACTCTGTGCCTCTTGTGTGCTTGCATTTTTGTGTCCATGATTGATATGTTGTAGATATGCTGTACATATTGTTCTCTCAGTTAAGATCCTAGATCTGATTGAAGTAAATTCTGAAAAACTAACAACAACTAGCTATGTCGCTGCAACGTTCCACCCAACCATAGGCCAGTTGTGTTCATCAATTCTCTCAACATAAATACCACCCCTGAGCTGGGCATGATTCTTACAAGGAAAAGGGAACATTTTAGCTCATGCACAGCCAAAGCAATAGAAACCCAGCTCAACCCCAACCTTCTTTTACACACAACAACTCAAACTGGGCATGGATACCCATTTTCAGCAATGGGATTTGCAAATACGATGGCCATAGGTTTTCCCAAAGACGTGGGCACACCAAAAACCGATTGGGGGTGAGAAAACCGTCCACGGGGAACCAACCCGATTTTCCATGGGTCTTTTGGGCATATAAATGGCCGAAATGACCCCATTGAAACCCCAATTCAATCTCCCATACTCCCAGCCACTCTGCAACACAAAAACGCCCTCTTTTCCCACTAAAAACCAGGAAGACACAGGAAAAACATGGAGGAAAAACGCCCAGGCAGCTCCAAAAACGTGAGAGAGGCAAAACTGGTTCATGGGTAATGGCTTGGGGAGCAACTCATGGTTTTTTTCTTGCCCAAGAAGTAAAAACATGTTTTTCCATGAAGGGTGGCTTGCCCATACTTGAATTTGGATAGCCATACCTCCCATTCCCCAAGGCATTAACTACCTCAACCAATTCTTGGGAGAAATGAATGATTGGGTACAAAGTCAACATGGGTAGTTGAGTGTTTGATGGGTTATCTCATTGACACTTGGATTGACTTGATTGGCTCAAGGGTTTGAATATTTTCCCTCCCAATTCCTTGTAAAATCATGCCCCATCTCTTGTTGCATTGCATAGCTAGTTGTGGGTATTTTATTAAAATGCATATTTACATAATATTCGCAATTCCATTGCGCATGGATAGCACGTGAACCAAATGCATTGATAAATTGATGGCAGGGCCTTGGCCTTGAGCTCCTCATCATGATTTTATAACAATATTACATCATTTACGATTTTAATTCCATGGGGTCAAACTGGGGACATTACATTCCCCTCCCCTTGGAATAACACCGTCCTCGGTGTTCCAACACTAAGGAATAAATACCCATTTTACTCATGCCTCAAATGGTGGCAGGTCTGTCCTGCATTTCATCTCTTTACTTTGAGCTTTCAAGACCAAGTCCTTTGGCTTCCACAACTGCTCCCACTGGCTTTGATCTACCATCTCTGTAGGTGGGCATTGCTCTACAGTGATCCCTTTCTTTTATTTACCTTCCAGCTGATCTACAAGTATGGAATTTCATGGAGGCCATCTTCCTTGATGCCCTGGCAACTATTTGAGGAATATTTTCAACCAAAACAATTATCTTTTGGTATGTTTCCATGATCAATGTGCACAACTATCCCACACTTTGCTCACTAGCAACACTTGGCTAGTAACAGCTGCAAACAATGGCTTTCAATGTCTCACCTAGGAAACTCATTATGGCAATTCCTATTAGGACAAGCATAACAAAATATTAAAATTAGT
The DNA here is from genome assembly GCA_027924585.1 of Larix kaempferi. NCBI lineage: Eukaryota > Viridiplantae > Streptophyta > Pinopsida > Pinales > Pinaceae > Larix > Larix kaempferi. Next base: position 36,733,142 of record BSBM01001229.1, on the reverse strand, counting down.
CAATTATAAGCTCAATTGACAAGGAATGTCGATGCTTTACTCATGAGACTTCCACACTTTTCATGCTTTCCCAACATACACATGAACTCATTCATGTTCATCCCTTCATAGGGAGTTAACTATTTCAGCATTCACAATTCATTTCAAGCAATTAAACACAAGCTATTTTCAACCATGACATGCACTCAACAATATTTTGTTTCTAAGATGCATCAGTCAAAGGAAAGAGAAGAGTAAGAGTTTCCCCCTCTTAGTCTTTTTCCAATCATAGCCACACCATCACTTGTGGTTCTATGCTTCTTAGCCTCTTTCACTTCAATGTGAATGCTTGACTTGCCATTTCTTGGCCATGACACTTAGTGTCTAAGGTCTGTCTGAGGTTTTTCAACTAGGGAACCCTTTCCCATTGTTGCCTACAGATCCCTTGGCTGCTAGGACCCACACATGTCCACTAGCACCACCTTTCATTACCGCTCATACCGAGCTCTTTAGGACGATTATGTTTCCACATTCATCCCTAGGATGCCTTCATAGTCCTTGCTTCCAATAGTACCTATACTCAAACATTGAATCAATTCACATGTTTAGTTTACTTTCATAGGGTTTATCTCTAAACAAGAGTTCGATAAAATCATAACCAAATCATATACACATGTATGTTCATAAGCAAGAAGCTGCAAGATAACCGAATACTTATCTGTATTGGATGTCTTCACTTTATTCCATAGGATCCTTCTTCGCTTTAGAAGCCTTGGATTTCCCGTGGATACAATAATGAATGTTGGACCAGCACACAGGCTACTCCACTACATCACGTAGTTAATGCCCAACCAATTAATATTTGGGTTTACCAAGCATTTATATCTCCAACCATTTACTCTCTGGATTTACCAAGAATTTATAGTGCCCACCCAGTTACTCTCTGGATTTACCAAGAATTTATAGCGCCCAACAAGTTACTCTCTGGATTTACTAAGCATTTATAGTTCTTTTAGGGTCCTTGCTTCCTGCAATGACCAAGGTTTCCAACAAAGAAACAACAGTGTATCAGCTTATATGTTAGAAAACTTATACCTAAAATCTTCATTATTCCAAGCAAGAAATAAATGAATACTTATCTATATTGTGCATTCCCTCGCTACTCCACAGGTTTCCCTCTCTGCTTTACAATCCTTGGATCACCTGTGGGGTGGATGCTTGGACAGCACACATGTTGCTCCACAGCATCATCCAAATAGGCAATGCCAAGCCAGTACGTCGACTAGGTTTATCAGGCATCCCTAAAATTAGTATGCTAAGCCAGTACGCCGACTGGGTTTATTAAGTATTTCGAAGATCAGTGTGCTAAGCTAGTATGCTGACTGGGTTTATCAAGCATTTCCAAGATCAGTATGCTAAGCCAGTACGCTGACTGGGTTTATCAAGCATACAACGACCATTTCCAAGCCAGTTCTCTGACTAGTTTTGTCAGGAAATAACACCCTTCACCAATACCTCCCCAACATGCAAATAACCAATACCAAGCTAGTACACCGACTAGGTTTGTCAGGCATCCAATTTAACAGCATGTCAAGCCAGTACCCCGACTAGGTTTAGCAGACATCCAATAACTCTTCATCCACACAAGGATGGCACTCCTTCTCCTGTGCAAACCAATAGTTCCATTTAGGAACTCTATAGGTGACTTTCTTGACTGTAGGCTAGCATGGCCCCACAATACCCACTCACACTACACAAGGATGATACCCCTTTTCTATAACACAGCTCTGCGGGCCTATCCATCCCTTCTGGTGTCCTTTAGTGTGAGCGTAGAAAGGTTACCACTGCCCATACAGTCCTCTTGAGCACCCTTTCTTCACTTTGCCTCTTAACATGCAACATCAAATTGCATCTGTGTAAGCTGATAGCACAAGAAGTATAAGCAAACTCATCAGTATTGCTGCTCTAAAATCATAACCATATTTCATATCATTCACTATCAAGTATTGAAACACTAGGAATGCGTCAATTCCCTTAGGGTGTAGTCAATATTGACAACCCTATCATAATCCAGCACCAGAAAGGTGCGCACTCCCTTTCGGATGTGAGACATGTAGGCCCTAATCATACTCAAGCAGTCTGGAATAATAATGAAATAATAAAACATGCTCTACATATTAAATCTAATAATGATACATGTATATCCTTTGTTAAGGTCACAGAATACTTATCCGTTTTACAGATGCATCTTTTCTTCATTTGTGAAGAATGGGGGCTCCCTTCTCTGAGTCAACAGTCCTTTGGTTTGCCTCCCGATTCTTTTTCACGTTCCATGACCTACACATGCCTTCTGGGCATAATTTTACCGTCTCACTCACATGCTTTACCAACATGTAGTTCGGCTAAGACATTATCGATATTTACAATGACGTTTCACCCGAAACCCATTTCCAAAGCATGGAATCCTTCCCATCTAGTTTGGCTTCTGCAGGCCATCACACATGGTCTTCTTGCAATGTGTCATCCTGGCACACTTTTCAAATAGCCAAACAGTCAGCAACATTTAGCAATAAGCTTCAAGTATGATTGTTCCATAACCAATCAATAGCATTAATAATTAATTCAACATGAATTTACAATTCTGTCTCCTACAAAAATTGTTTTTCTTAGCAATGAGGCTATCCTCATATTGTTTGGCTCTTGTAAGTGGTATTACTCTGTCCATTATGGTTTCACCCTTGCTACCATACATGAACATCCAACTGCAACATGTCCTCCTGACACAATTTTTATATATGCCAAACAGTGATTAGCAATTATAAGCGATTCTCAAATCTGAAATTTGTAAATCTGTTTTCCTACAGAAATTAGATTTACCACCATGAGATTATTCTCACAAATTTAAACCATAAAATTTTCAGATTTGTTTCATGCATAAGTTACAACCATGAGAACCTTCTCATAACCTTTGGCTTCTGCACATGGTAGATTCCGGTCTCTACTATGGACTTATCCTCATTGCCATACGTAAGACTTTTCTACCTGAAATCTGAAACTTCAATCAGCCAAACACATTGTGAGTATTTTATGCATATAATCCTTTCATTGCTACAACAGTCACTGAAGTGATCTCATAATTATAACACTCAATAATTCAAACATCTTCAGCTGTTAACATTTGAAATGCAATGAAATATATTCATTTCTATATATGCATCATTATCATAATAAAATTGCAAGACACAGTCACACTATCCATGCAATTTAAATAAACTGTAAATACTCATTACTTCACATTCCTTGCAATTCTGTCCTTCCAACAAAGTGCCCTGGTAGCCCATCACATGTCTACCTTCTTCATGCAGTCTTTCTCCAAATCCTCTTTCCACACTCATGCAATTAAGCACCAATAACCATTACTTGCATGGTCGTTATTAACATCACTTGATGTTACCTGATCAGTTGGCCTCTTACCAAGGCTACACAGTCCTTTTTTCCAACCTCATGATCATAGATTTGTTGCACCATCCTTTCCGCATACGGTTGTTGGTCATATGCAACAACATCATCCTCATCTTTAGCCATGCTTCAGTTGCCTTTGGTCCTATGACCAATGTGTACACAACTAATTATTAGCAACCACAATCATTATCTTAAGTGGCTCATTGCATATGTAAAACCTCACTATTTTACCAATATGCAATATCATATACACGCAAAAACATTTTCACATGCACTGTGCAATGCTTATTGATCTACCATCTATTGCATATTCATCTATGTAATCTCTTGCATTTTCAACATTCTTATGCCATAGTTTATATGCATGAAAATTTCATAATTATAAATACAATAACAAAACAGGGGTTAAGGATCTCTCCCTTTCCAATCCCTCATCGTAGCATGGAATCCTTCTTCCATATCATAGTTGGTCTAGTTTCCTTCTAGTCATGCAATTATAGAAATTGCCCATATTGACAACAAATTTGTTTTTGTCAAAACAGCAATTGGCACTCTGCTGCACCAAATATCTATGATATATGTGGACCTCATTCAAACTCTGGTCATGCATCCTTGTTCTCCTATGGATAAGATTTTCAATGCCTATCCCCATGCTCCATTTCGATCCAGGACATGGAATTTACATTCTTCCAAAAATGCAAATTTTGCCCAAATCTCTACACTTTTATACAGCTGCAATTTATTCTGGGAGGCCAACTTCAGCTGCTTGTAGAAGCAAATTTAGAAAGAATCATGAAAACTTATCTACCGGGCGAAGGTATTCCATATAACAAGGAACATTCATCAAACTTCGGATCCATGTTCTGATGCACCAATCAACTTATATAAAATTCGGCGTTTGGGTACTTTTCACTTTTCACTTTCCCCCCCAAATCTCAAAATTTGGCCAAAAATGGCTATCTCCCAAGCTATGCATTTCAGGAAAATCTTCGTCTAACAGAAACTATCCGTTTTAATGAGAAGATGAAATGTCTAGTTCGCTAAAATTTTTGATTCCAACATCTAAGGTCACTTTTACTGTCCACAAGCTTTTCAAAATCCCAAAAAAGTGGCCCGGAACAGTGCTTTTTGGCCTTCTTGCTCAACCCGATTCCACATCCTTTGGAGTTCAGCTCCAAGATTTCAAACTTAACACTGTTCCTGCTCCATGTGGGCACCATATCGATTTCAGCTTAAACCGACCTTCCATCGAGCCTTGAGACACCCTCTTACAAAATTCACTATTCTTCATTTTTTGTCAAATTGGAGCATATTGGGTTTGGGACCCTCTCTGGTTCTTTTATGGCCTTTGTTAATGGCCTCCCAGTCCCACAGGAATCATCCCATTCGGAGCCTGACTACTCCTTCTACCCAAAAATCAAGTTTTTGGCTCTCTCTCTATATATTTTTTTTTTGGTCCTCCCTCTGCAACTGTCACTAGATTTAACTCTAAAATCACCGACCTTGGCACTGGATTTAACTCTAAAACTACCACCGCATCGCGGGTTTTAACCTTAAAGTTGTCGCCGTTTCGCCGGTGTCGCCGCCGACCGTCGCAGGTTTTAGCCTTAACTTCTGCAACCGTTGCGGTGACCCTGGCCTTATCTTCACCACCCGCAAGCCTTCGTCGCTACGACCACGTGGCAAATTTTAAGCCTAAATTTGCCGCCGCATCGCAACATTTACGCTTAAAATTATCGCTGCGTCGCAAATTTCAAGGCTAAAATTGCTGACCGTGCTACAGGTTTTAAGCCTAAAATTGTCGCCGTGCACAAGCCTCCATCACAACTTTTAACTTAATTTTTGCCGTCGCATCGCAGAAATTAACCTTAATTTCTCCGCGCGCGTCGCAAAGTTTAACATTAAAATTTGTGACAGAGCCTTTTCTCCGTGACTTCTCCGGCGCGAAATTTAACCAAATTTTCACCAACCTTGGCGCAACAGTTATGGTTAAAATCGTCGACAGAGACTTAAGCAAAATTTCCAACACTTAGAAAAAAATTTCAATTTTTCAAATTTTCAAAAACAGTTGGAAATTTTTTATTAATATTTCCTTCTTTTTTATGTTTAGTGCTAGACAGGAGGCATACTTACCTCGACAACTGTGATAGGTATCCCATGAAGGCCCAATGCTGCAACCAACAGCTCTGATACCAAATGTAACGTCCCCACCCATCTATCCAATTCCTGGAAGGGAACATGATGCCAATCTGGGGCTTTTACATAAACTCAGTCCATTAAATTCACAACAATTAAAATCAAATGTGTGCAAATGCAATTTAAAGCAAACATGCACAGCGGAATAACATCATCCACACACATTACATGATGCCAGTCAATTTAACACAGTCAACAAATTAATAAATTTGCAGAAGTAATTACATATAAGAAAATACTCATCTTTTTGTAATGTTGTCCCAAACAACTAGCTATGTCGCTGCAACATTCCACCCAACCATAGGCCAGTTGTGTTCATCAATTCTCTCAACACAACCGCCACCCCCCGAGCTGGGCATGATTCTTACAAAGAAAAGGGAACATTCCAGCTCATGCACAACCAAAGCAATAGAAACCCATCTCAACCCCAACCTTCTTTTACAAATAGCAACTCAAACTGGGCATGGATACCCATTTTCAACAATGGGATTTACAAATACGATGGCCATAGGTTTTCCCAAAAACGTGGGCACACCAAAAACAAATTGGGGGTGAGAAAACCGTCAACGGGGAACCAACCCGATTTTACATGGGTATTTTTGGCATCTCAATGGCCGAAATGGCCCCATTGAAACCCCAATTCAAGCTCCCATACTCCCAACCACTTTGAAACACAAAAACGCCCTCTTTTCCCACTGAAAACCAGGAAGACACAGGAAAAACATGGAGTAAAAACGCCTAGGCAGCTCCAAAAACGTGAGAGAGGCAAAACTGGTTCATGGGTAATGGCTTCTGGAGCAATTCATGGCTGTTTTCTTGCCCAAGAAGCAAAAACACATTTTTCCATGAAGGGTGGCTTGCCCATAATCAAATTTGGATAGCCATACCTCTCTGAGCTTTGGTTTGCTGTACGAACTCCCTCTATGCTACAGGATCTAGCCAGAGATCCCATCTTTGATTTGTGTGTTGAAGGTTTGGTTTTGTTTGGATTGGTTTTGGGTTCCGTCTTGGACAAGTCTGAGAACAGGTAGTGGTGGATACTCTTGTCTCCTCCACCTTCATCTGCTCACCCTTGCATTCCCTCCTCTCCTTAACTGATCTGGTTACTACATTAGATCAGCTCCCAGACCTCATTTGCATTATTTTTTGAGCTTTGCTTGCTTGGTTTGCTTACTACTATCTGATTTTGAGTCTTGTGTATCTTTCAGCTTGATTGAGTGCTCATCCTTTCTTGAGTTTTCTGAGTGTACTGAGTGCTGCAAGTAGTGTTTTCTTTTCAGTCATTTACATCTGAAAGCGTAGTTGTTATCAAGTTAATCTTTTGATGCATCCATTGAAAAGTTAAAAGTGCTTCTTTCCCATCATTTCTCAAGCATTGTTGTAGAAAATTGTTCATGCATTGGAATGTTTTGCTTATGCATCTTTTGGGAAAATTGAATGAATGTATGATTGCTTGTGTTTTTCTTGAATTATGAGCTTCTCATTTTCTCGAAAAATCCAAGGTATATTTCATTTTTTGCAAAATTAGTTCCATGCTAAGGAAAGGTAGATGCATTTTTTATTTTCACTGCTTTTAGGCCATTGAAAGTGAAATTGAAAAGCTTGCATACTCCATCTTAGAACTCTCTCTTTTCATTACCCAGCATAATTTTCGTTTTGAAAAGGAAAAGAAAAGGAAAAAATGTTGTGATTTGGATTAGTAGTGTTGTGATTTTTTTCGTTTCGCACAAAAATGAAAATAATGCTTTTACAGTCAAACTTCTTTGAATTGGGAATCATTGCATTTGCTTTGGTAAAATTGTTGGAAAGAAAAAGTTTTCTCCCTCCCATAGGCAGCATTCATCGAAAGAAAAGAATATTCCATGCATGTAGCTAGGACTTGCATTATGCTTCCGATTATGTACTCACCTCATGCATTCACCTAACCGTCCAGATAAAATTAATGGTAGAACTAGGTAAAAATTTTAGCAACTTGTGTGTAAGTTAGAGATGTGTTCCAGCGTCGTTAAGCGTGGGAGCTATCGTTATTTGCCAGCACTGTACCCCAGGGGTATTGTAGTCTTCCACGTACTTATCGGTATATCGAGCTCCTTCACGTACCCACCAAGTACCATAATACGTACTTGGCATATATCGAAGGGTGTATCACGTACTCGGTAGTATATCAGAAGGTATCTTGCCGAACGGTTGTGCATTAGATAGCACCACTACGGATTTGAGCTCCCACGTACCTTGCATATATCGAGAGACACCACTAGGATTCCTGAAACCAACTGAGTTAACCATTTGGCTGTCTTGGAAAAGCAATACACCGAGAACAACACTCGGGGAGATAAGAACGCACGTATTATCCAAGTAATCGAGTATGCAGGAAAGGGTACGGTCCCAATCCTCCTTGTCGCATCATATTGTTGGACCCTACAGTATATAGCGGTTTGCGATGCCTTGATAATCCCGTGAGGTTCCAGACTTCGAATCCACTCTTATCACATAAGTTTGCTTGGGGCCTTAGTTTGTGTAGGGTTTTCTCTGGTCTGATTTTCTTTTAGCCTGCCTTAGGAGAAAAATTTTTTTTGTTTCAGTCACTCTGGCTGACTTTCCTTGGAAAAGGTCCCGTAGAATCCAAAATTTGCCACCCGAATATCCCCTTAACCAGGAGGTAATTTCGAGGGTAAGGATGGATCCACATGCCAGGTTCGGGTCACAAGAAGTGGAAAACCCCACTTTGAATATTGGAGGACATTTGTTTCCACATACTCCTCCAGATTCACCTATCTCTCATCCCTCGCAGGATGAAGAAGCACAAATCCCCACTTCACAAGACTTACCTCCCATTGCATCGGGAGAGCCTGGATCATTGGAATGGATAAATCAACCCCAGGATGACCCCACAGCAGTTGCTGGTCTAGCTGCAGCCTATTAGACATCTTCTACCGGTCACCCCGTGGCCCATTTTACCATTGCACCCCCACCCAGTCAGGCCAGTCCTGACAACCGCTTGACACCTTATCGCGAGCAATTGGCTCATTTACGTGCCATGGGTGAGGATTTTAGAAGTCGGAACTTTCAAATAAGGTTCGATGATCGACCAATCCCAGGTCGCTCGATATCTTTTGGTTCACTCGAACCATCCCTCCACAACCTGACCATTAATGAGACTGGTCAACCCTCGCAAGAGTCCAGTTTTGCACTGCAAGTGAACCAACTGGTTGAAGGACAACAGTCCAACACACCTATTACTACCACAGTTACTTTACCAGTTCCTCCCCATCTCAAAATTTGAGGGGAGGATACTCCATTCCCCCATATTATCTCATTGGTAATGTTACTACTACGATAGCTTGTCAACAACCCATGTTGGTTCAACCTTTGTTTAGTGGTCAGCCCATTTTGGCTAGGGGGAAACCCTTGTTTCCTAACCAGAACGTAGGCGATGGAATCCCCAACGGACCTCCCGTTGGACCTTCCCAACCCGCTAGACCATCCACCATGGGATTATCTCATGCTGTGGGGCCATCCAATGTAACTCAACCCTCATGGAGTCAAGCGTATCCAGGTTCCTTTAACCCTGCGTCGGTTCAATCTAAACCCGGAAACGCACCATACGGGATACCCCATCCTAGAAACCCATACACTCTATGGGGGAAAAATCCCATTTTACAACATGGACCCCAACCAACTATCCCTCAAGCACCACCACCCCCAATCGGTCCACCCCCATCTCCCGTCGGAGGCGGTGAGCCCCCACCCAACTTTGGAGGAGGCGGACTTCTCCCTTCTGGTGGAGGTCCAACTCATTCTACCAACAACGGCCCCCACACTTTCGGCGGTGGCGGGAATGGTCCACCACCTCCCCTAGGTGGAGGCGGCGGAGGACCACCCTATTATGGTGGGGGAGGACACTGCCCTTCGGGCGATGGAGGTGGTCCACCACCCCCTCCAAGCAGAGGCGGTGGCGGATCTAATTATTATGGTGGTGGTGGTGGTGGTGGAGACCCTCATCCTTTCGGGGGTGGAGGTGGTGGGGAACCCCATCCTTCTAGCGGCGGAGTTGGTCCACCACCCCCTCCAGGCAGAGGTGGTGGCGATCCACCTTATTATGGTTATGGACCCCCACCTCCCCACGGAGGTGGCGGTGGACCTCCACCTCCTCCTGGTGGTGGAGGTGGAACCCCACCTTATTGGAATGGACCACCTTATGGTGGTGGACCCCCTTACGGTCCAGGCGGCACACCCCCCTACGGTCCATTTCCTCCGTGGTCACCCTTTAATCATTCAATACGAGGTCCTACCGGTCCTTACATGCCTTACCAATACTACCAGTACCCGCAGCCTAATCAACAGCTGCCCTTCTTTGCTACTTTGGATCTACCTGATCTATCTCGATTGACGAACAACCCCATCTACCACGGAACTGACTGGCCCTCGATTCTAGTGAAACTTCCATTAGATATCCCTAAGTTTGACGGTAAGCCGGACAAGGATCCTAAACAGGGAAATTTTTAAGGATTCTGATATTACACTTAAGTATAGTATTCTAGGCAATTATTTTGGATTGGAAAAAACATAAATATAGATAGGTAGGCGAATATTCAATATGAAAACTACAATTTACTACTAAAATATGTAAATTTTGGTGAATATTATGATAAAAAAACATATTTTATGTAAATATAGGCGATATTAGAGACTAAAAATGACCAAATAACGAATTTATTTTTTGAAAAAAAGTTCGAAAAATAGCCAATTGGCGAAATTTCACCCATAAAAATTACCCTAATCCTAAACACCATGTGATGACATACCATTTATGGTGTTCATCCAACTCTCTGATGGACGACTCGATCCATCTGAGATTATTTCAATGGACTCTCACTGGTTTGGCTGCCAAGTGGTATATAGAACTACCACCTCATTCTTTTCACGATTTCGGTTCTCTTGCTATAAATTTTTTGACTCATTTCCAACTGCCTATATGGTATGAAACTGGTATGGACCTTCTCATGTCTCTCCACCAGAATACTGCTACTCATATACATGAGTGGTGGAGGAGAAGAAACTTGATTAAGGCTCCCATTCCATACCAACTCCTAGCAGATTGGTTTACGAAGTCTCTCATCCCTCACATAGCTCGAGATGTTGCCAAGGGCGGCGCTGTCACTGAAGAACAAGCTATTGCTCATGCCCATTACCTAGATTTGGTCTATGCTCAATCGGGCACGTTGTTTGAGATTCTTTCCGACGCACCCTGTGGCACTTATGACCCCATGAAACCTCCTAAGGGACACCAAATTGATGGCATCATTGGATCCCTTACCACCCAGCCTGCTCCTAACACTATTGGATCATCGAACCTTCATGGTTCCTCCCCATTACCAACTCAGGCTGGGCACAACACCACCAAATCGACCACTCCTGCTGTAACTGAAGAGGTGATTTCTAACCAATTAGCTTCATCTTAGAAGTCCGGCAGCAAGAAGAAGAACAAATGGAAACCTAAGAAGTCTTCCGCCCAGTAAGAACAAAAGAGCACTCCTGATGATACCAAACAAAAATGGAAGCTAAAGTATCCTTGTTTATTGTGCAGAGATGATCACTTCTCCAAAGAATGTCCCCATAGAGATGAAGTCCAAAAGTTTCTTAGGGGTAAACCGACTCTCGCAGTCCTCAACAATTTGATTCCCACTCAAAACCAGCAGATGATTGCTCAACCTCCCCCAGCCCAGGGGGAACCATCCAATACCGCGCATGTTTTCATGGTGCATAACGAGACGATCAATTTGAACACTCACTCGTGATCATACGACTCGGTCCCTTCGAAGGAACCTGCTAGAAGTAATACTGAAAAAGCTTCCAACTCTTTACCTAATGTCACTGTACCATCAGCTTCTCTCACCATTGAGAAGCCGTCCTTAGATTCGATATTGCGATTTCCCAAGAGCACGATTCGAAAAGTTGTTTTCAATCCTAATGCTCGGGCAACACAGAATTACAATATCGTAGAAGACTTGGCACAAGCTCCTTGTGCCATGTCCATGTTGGAAGTTTTGCAGAATTGTCCTAATCAACGCAAAACTCTCCTTGCAGCAATCGGTGCAGTTGACCCTGATTCTTCAAATACCATCATGTTCCGACTTGACTACTTCAAGCCGAGGCTTTCCCATCAACTCGCATTCCAAGTAGCTGCGAACATTGCTGGGAAAATTTTCCATCGTACCCTTTTGGATGAAGGCGCCTCTACTTCTGTCATGTCGATCTCCTATTGGAGAGCCATCAGCTCTCCCGAATTGAATCGTTCTCCTACCACATTGAAAGCATTCGACAGGCATGTTTTTCAACCTCATGGGCTCCTACAAGCTCTCATAGTTGAGTTGGGTGGAAATACCGTAACCATTAATGTGGAAGTGGTCTCGGCCCCGATAGATTATAATCTCTTGCTTGGTCGTAATTGGTTTTATGCCATGCAGGCGGTAGCCTCTTCAGTCTTCCACGTAGTACAATTCCCCCATCAAGGATGAATTGTTACTGTTGACCAATTAGATTTTTGCACACCAGACACTACCACTCATCCTGGTGACCATGTTCCTTCCATTAGACAAACGTCAAAACAATATGAGAGTATAGGGGTTGGCCTTTTGAAAGATTCATCTCTCATGGGCATTTTTTCGACTTTGGACCCCCCTAATCATGTTTCCTCAGTGAACATGATCTCCACAGAGATTTCATCTCACTCCACTGATCCTTGGCTTGTACCTGACGAAGCCACAACACACCTGATTGGAAACGCAATGCCTCTTTCACCCGCTGAACGCATTTACGAGGATATCCAATCAGCACTAGAGGACCACTTAACTATGGCCTCCCCATCCTGTTCTCTACGACGGGAATCATCTCTACCTAATCTCTTACTTCGGACTTTTCATTCATACGAGTCCATCATGGAAGTTATGAATGTTGATGATGGTTCATGGGATGACCTCCACCATAGGTCATCTTTTCTTCCTCCTTTGGAGTACATAGAGGACAACATTAGAACCATCTTTTCACCAGATATCTACCCGTTCCCTCATTCCCCCATACTCACATGTCTTTCGGACACTGAGGGCAACTTGGCCAACATTGAACCTACTACCCCGATAGACATTTCGGTGAAACCTAGTATAGTAGAACACATTCGCATAGGCCAAAGTGTTCCCCTGAAGAAATAGCCATTGGTACAGCCTTATTTAAGCGATTTCAAGACGTATTCGCTTGGTCCTATGAGGAGATTCCTGGGATAGACCCCGCGATTGTTTCTCATGAAATAAAAACCTATCCCGACATCAAACCTGTACGTCAAAAGTTGCAACCAGTACACCCCCGAAAGACTGCAGCGATCAAGGCAGAGATTGAAAAGCTCTTAAAGGCTGGCTTCATTTATCCTGTCTTGTTGATGGATTGGGTCTCAAATGTCATCCCTGTGAACAAAAAGTAGGGTACCATTCGTGTCTGTGTCAATTATCGGGACCTCAACAAGGCTTGTCCAAAGGACAACTACCCGACCCCGTTCATTGACCATATTATCGACAATTGTGCCGAAAGTGTCATCTTTTCATTCATGGATGGCTTTTCTGGTTACAACCAGATTGAGATCAACCCAGCCACCCAACATAAGACGGCTTTCATCTGTCCTTGGGGGATGTTTGCATACCACAAACTCCCGTTTGGCCTTAAAAATGTTGGCACCACGTTCCAGCGGGCCATGTCGTATGCCTTCCATGATATTAAGGACTTTGTGTAACCTTACCTGGATTATCTCCCTGCTCATTCAAAGCAGCTTGAGTTCCACATGGATCATCTGACGGCCATTTTCCTCAGATGTAGACGGTACAATATCCGTTTGAATCCTCATAAGTGTATCTTTTGCATTGATTTTGGATGCCTCTTAGGGTTCATTGTCTCGAAGGATGGGATCTGCATCGATCCTGTAAAGGTGGAAGCCATTGTCAACCTACCATCTCCAACTGATGTGACGGAACTTCAAAGTCTCTAAGGGAAGGCGACTTATTTAAGGTGTTTTGTTTGTAACTTCGCGGAGAAGACTAAGGGGTATATGAAACTGCTTAAGAAGGATGTCCCATTCATTTAGGACGATCAAGCTCAAAAATCCTTCGACAGCATCAAACATTCCATCACGCATGCCCCCGTAATCCAACAGCCAAACTATTTCTGGGATTACATCTTATATCGCGCTGCTTCTGCTACCACTATCGTCATGGTTTTGGTACAGGAGGATCCAAATGCCCAGGAACATGTAATATACTATGTGAGTAAGGGTCTCATTGACGCTTAAACTAGATATTCACATGTCGAGAAGCTTGCTCTCGTGGCAGTCATCGCCGTCCAAAAGTTCCGCCACTATATCTTGCTCCACACCACCACCATCATCGCAGACTCGAACCCCATGTACCACGTACTGACACGTCAGGTTCTTGGGGGAAAGTACTCACGCTGGATTGTGATACTGCAAGAATTCGACCTTCTTTTCGAGAAAGCCAAGTCTAAAAAGTCCTTGGTGTTTGCTGAGCTTATTTGTCACCTTCCTCATTCTGATGTAGAAGTTGAGCACAATGACTCTTTTCCAGATGAATCGTTGTTTCTCATCAGTATGACTGACCTGTGGTATGGAGATATTTTGTTATATCTTCAAACCCAACGCTTCAACCCTCAACTCTCTTGCGATGACTGTCGTAGAATATGCCACCATGAGAAGTATTATCTGATCATCAATGATACTTTGTACCGCTGTGGCGTCGATTCAATTCTTTGATGTTGTCTAACTCACGATGAAGCTGAACGCGTTCTGAATGACTATCACGCTGGGGCATGTGGCGGTCACCTCTCTGGGATGGCTACGGCCTAGAATATTTTGTGCACAGGATATTATTGGCCTACTATCTTAAAATATTGTATTGAGGCCATGAAAATATGTCCTCCATGTCAACACTTCCATACAACACCCATCCCACCCCATTACACTCGGTTATTGCCGTGGGACCCTTCGCAAAATGGGGCATCAATTTTATGCATTGTAAGCCTACCTCGGCCGGGGGGGATAGTTACATCATTGTAGCTGTGGATTACTTCACAAAGTGGTCTGAGGCAATGCCTACATACCAAAATGATGGAAAAACCGCCGCACTCTTCATGTTCAATCATGTAATAGCGCGGTTTGGAGTTCCTTAGGCGATAGTTACCGATCATGGTTCTCACTTTCAGAACCATATGGTTTATGAACTGAGCGATAGATTGGGTTTTTGCCGTGAAAACGCAACACCCTACTACCCACAATCCAATGGACAGGTCAAGGCCATTAACAAGGTCTTGAAAACTATGGTCCAAAGGATGGTAGGTACGCATAAGTCCAACTGGCATAATATGCTCTTTTCAGCATTATGGGCCTATAGAACTTCCGTTAAAACCACCACAGGTTTCACTCCTTTTCAATTGGTGTATGGATTGGAGGTTGTCCTTCCTATAGAGTGCAAAATTCCGTCTCTACAACTTGCTGTCGAACTTCTTCCTAACACTACTGCCAAGGAAGAATGTTTCCTGTACTTAGCAAAACTTGACGAGTCCCACCGAGATGTCACTCTTGCTAACGAAGCACACAAGAAACACATCAAAGCTCAATACAACAAGTCAGTTGAACCTCATATCTTCAACGAGGGTGACCTGGTCCTCACATACGACCAGAAACATGACAAACTAGGAGCAAGAAAGTTTGAGTCCATGTGGCACAGACCTTACATCGTCAAATGTGCTTTGGAAAAAGGAGCTTATGAGCTTGAAGATTATGACGGAATATCTTTGGGTGAACCCCATAATGGGATTTACCTGAAGAGGTACTATGCCTGAACCTGTCATGCATAGAATTTCTTGTATATACTGTACATGGCGTGTTTGTGTGTTTTCGTGTGGTGTGACGTGCTTGTATTTTGAGTGTCTTTAGATCTTGTTTCCACTTCTTATACCATGTTCTATCTGCGTGTGTCGATGGCAACGTACTACAAATTCATGGACAGCACTAGCCGTCATACCCGTAACCTTGCCTCAGCAGCCTGGGTACTGTATTCCCCAGCAGGCGAGCTCATCAGCTCAGGAGGAAGTTGCCTTGCATTCGCAACCAACAATGCCGCAGAGTATCAGGCAGTAATTGGAGCCCTAACCGATGTTATTTCCTTTGGTATGAACCACATTCTCATCCACATGGATTCTCAATTAGTGGTTTCCCATCTTAACTGGGTCTACATAATTTGTGATCCTACCCTACTCCGTCTCTTTAGATGAGTTCGTCTCCTGGAAAGGTCATTGGAATCCATTCAATACCTGCACATTCCACTAGAGTTAAACGTAGTTGCTGAGTCGATGGCCAAATTCATTCTAGATTGGTACATCGCACACACATAATACTCATAATATGTAAAGGCATTCACAACATGTAAATAATGCACTGTATAAAAGCAAAGCATATGAACAAGATCACATCATTCGTCATTTTTGAAACACATAATGTATAAATCCCCAGAATGTCTGTATATATATATGTAATCTCAAAAGGGTAGTGCTAATACAAAATTCTGAAGCACGACGGCTTTCAGTGAATCTCTACACAAGCTGAAGCCTTGCAGCTTTCAATATTACAAAAATATGAGGCCTCTAACCTCTCAGTACACACACAGTAACAACATCTGTCCTATCGCCTGGCCCGTACAACCCTAGGAGATCTAGCATCCCTAGCCTGCTGAGTCTGGAAACAGTCAACTGCTCTCGCGACCCTGTGAAGCAACACGTTGAAGCACGCAGTAGCTCCAACCGTGTGTACCTGCATGGGCCGCGGCACCTCATCTACCAATGGCTTAGGAACATCTAGTGTCAACCCACTCAGGTTGGCATAGACTCTATCCATCTCGGCGATGGCAGCATGTACAGTCGGACCCACAACTGCTCCCTCTCCTCTCTCTCTCTTAACAAGAAGAGAGGTCCCCACAGGTTATACAGGTCCCACATTTGCACACACATGTTGTTCATTTGTCAACACTATATCAAAAAAAAAATTATAAATGCACAAAACTTAAAAAGTATAAGGGTCAATTGTTCTTATCGAGGTCTCCCCATGCTGCTCCCTCTGGTAGCAGCAAGTCCAGGTCATCTCTAAAGTCTGTTCCACTATATGGGAAATCCTCCACCATCAGTAACTGGCCCTCCAACCAAGTGAATAACTCAGGAGGGTATCCAATAATGGGGCCCCCACCATGTCCAACCATCACATCGGTCCACCTAGCCATGTGAGGATATCTAGGACCCCTGTCCTCCAATGGTACCTGAGGACGCAAAATGGGAACCCATTCCAGTAAGAACGAGATCACTATCGATCCATAGCCAAACTGTTTGAGCTCTCCCTGCTGACACTTTGTCAACTGAGCTCGCATGTTTGTGAGGACTCCCTCGCACCAGTTGAAGATATTTGGAGACATACAGTCCTCTGCATAAAGCATCTGTGTCATGGTGGCTAAGTGAGGAGCTTGGATCCCCACCATCCTTGTAATGGTGAATAGTATGGCACGTAATGGACATTCCCGTACATCTTTAATGGGAATCTTCCCACTAGATGCACCGGTGTTGAGAACACAATGTTGTTGGATCATATCATCCACACTCCAGTCACTCCCACATGATTCGGTAAGTAGCACATTGTCCCCTCTTTGGGACAATCCAGTTAGAAAGTAGATGTCCTCAACAGCTATGGTAAGCCCATGCTCACCGATCACAAAGTATTGATGGGCCGCATCCCAGCATCGGAGCATATGAGTCAATAGTGGGATTTGGGATCTCATCCCCTGGATGCGGAAGAACTTGAGGAGCCCACAGTTCCTCAATGCTTCCATACATCGTGGATCATTTGCAACTTGTTCATCATCCAACTCATGTTCCCTTTCTCGCCATTCCAGAACCATTTTGGATGCTTGGAACCTGCCAATAGGAGAATTTAAACAATGTTAGAACTTCCTTCAACCACTGGAAGTCTTTCTTTTGAGCTTGGCTTGAGTTTGGGGATGGACGTCGCCATCGTCGCACCCCATTTTTACAAACAAAATGACTTCGTCGCATTCCACCTATAAGACCCTAGCGACAACTTAGTCTCGTCGTAGTTGCCGAAAAGGCTAACTACGACGAGCCGAGGGCGCAATGGCCCTTCCCAAATCAAGTTAAAACCCAAAAAAATGACTGAAATTCAAAAATGTAAACCACCACAATCTTGCTGGATGAAGTTTAGGGTTACCTGCTCCTGACGGTGAGTGAAATGGTTGCTCGTAGCTCCCGAAATCGACGAGTGAAGATTTGGCTTCAAATGACACTACTCCTCCCAAATTTGGCAAATAGAACAATGGTGACTATGTCTGGTTTTTATTTCTATTTATAAACAAAATGGAATATTCCTTTTTCAAATATTTGATGCCATTATGCCATTTTCTATAGTTTGGATCGGTTTTTCAGTTGACTATTTGACGTAGTTTCCGAGTGTGCAGGAGTTGTGAAGTGCCTTTCTACGCCATTTTCATATTGGAATGGTCATCTCAGGTATGAACACCCCTTCTGTATTTTGTCATTTATCTTTTCATTTCATTAGATTTTAATTATTTAATGATCATGAGCTTACTCTTTGTTCTTTCTCGTGCTCTTGAAACTATGAGAATACGTTATCGAGCTACAATTTATCACTTTTTCGGGCTCGTTAAACTCCTATGGAAAAGGACCCCCACGGAGTCTGTCTTTAAGCTCTTTTCAGGCTCTCAACATACGAAACGATTTCCAAGTGAACTTGTCGCGTTCACGCTTGTAAAAGAATCTGAACAGCCATCTTCCTGGTGATAGTTTACCCCTTTTTCGGACCAGGGGGCACTAGTTACGAAAAAGGTATACTCCAGCCAATCATGACTGGAAGAGTCCTCTCCCGCGTTGTTTTACCATTTTCCGGGCGATGAGGCTAACTTTACGAAAAAGGACTGTTGTAGTCTTCTTTAGTTCTTTTCAGACTCTCTAAACATGAAATGACGACCGATTTTACCTTCCATGGACTCGTTAAACTCTCACATTGAAGGGACCGCCATGGAACGAACCCCTCCTATCCCAGGTTCGGAAAATATTTGGGATTGGACTCATCTATGAGATGAGATATACCGAGCATCTGGTTACCCTCATCAAGCTCATAAAAAACACATGAGGCACTCATCATTCATGATGGGGAAAAAGGAAAGCTTTTGTATTACACCTTTATCAGTGGCAGTACCTAGTCATTCTTGAACATGGCACTCATCTACATCTACATACAGTACTTGGATCATCTATTTTTCATCGATTTCCGCTTACTTCCAGAATCTTGTTACTCCTTTGAGTCATTCAAAGAAAGCTTCCATCATCATTTGCACTAGCGATTTTTGTTGTACTCATCATGTCAATACTGCCAAGTCATGCCATGCCCATGTTCAAGAATACTTTCACTATTCATCTATTTGCAGTCAATACACCTTCAATCATGTTGGTCTACTCTGAGTCAATATTGCATGTTACTGTACCGTCCAATCTACTCTACACATCTTTTGTCGTGTTTCATGTCTATTGATGGGGGATTCATCATGGCCCTCCTTCGATGGATTCATCCTTGTCGACATCGACTCATCATCTGAGGATTGAATCTAGAAACCAACCAAGTACCTTGGCCCTGCATGCCTCAATGGTAGGTTACCTCGCTTTTGACATGAGTTTACATTATTGACTCTTGATCGAAATATTTCATCTTGCGTTCGACTTCAACTCACTTATTCACGCTTGGTGATATGTACTATGATACCTTGGGGATCATTGACAATAATGGTGACTTCCCTCATACTTATTAATGGTATACATCAATGACCGGTAATCAAGTGGTTTCTACCATGTTTGACGTCAATAAATTTGTAATCCTATGGATAGATTCGTATCATTGAGGGTTCAGCTTGAAGACCCTGGGGAGTCATATTTTACCTAGGTTGCGATAGAGTTTGTATTGAGTCATATTACACGGATCCACATTTGCATTGGCCGTGGCTGTGTTATCATCTCATCATGGATCTACGCTTGTGTCCAGTAGCCATGATTGTGTCCAGTCGGTCATTACTACCATGGATTTGCATTGTAATGGTCGGCAGCCATGTTGTACATCATATGAGATTGTCAGTTCAGAGTCAGTTGTACTACAGCAGCGTCCTTCATCTGACAAGTCCATTGCCATTCCTTCTATCAAAGCATTTCACCTGTCCAATCTTTAAACAACTTCATGCTTTGGGGGGCATTCTGTTACACCTAAAATGTTACCACCATTAGATTCAGTGTACACACCCCTGGAGTTACCTTGATTGAGTGATTGACCTGGAAGGATTTGTACCCATTTGTGCTAGGTTTTGAGAGTTCGTCATAGGCTACACTCATGCAACCTGTGACGTCGCACCTTTCTCCATTACATAGTGCGACGAAGTCAGCTAATAGACAAAAATAGCCCTTCGAGCTCTTTCTCGAAGCTTTCTCACTTGGGACCCTATCCATGACCTCTTGGTAGAGCTGGCAATCGATTCCTAATACCTTGGAAAGATCCCTTAAGTCTCTCCTATCATATCTCAACCTATCCTATCCATACCCTATCCACTTAGTCCTATTTAAATGAAACTCACTCCCATCCCAAAGGGGAGGAAGTCTATGGTACACTTATGCTGGTGAAATCAAACCCAATAGATCTAACACTCTAGCTTGGGGAACATCCACTTCTCTCTAGGAGCTTTGGCATGGCTTGTCGGAAGGAGAATGCATCGTTAAGGCTATGGTTGTAATCCTCTTTTATATTGTACTCCTCACTTTTCAATACAGTTAATATAATTTCTTTCCATAAATGTTGTCTCCTTGATGATGTTTAGAGCTTTCCTCCTTAACTATTAGCTTAGATCTATCATATGAGATATATGCTTTCACTTCTCATGGTCTATCACATGTTTGACAAGGTTTAGATACTTGCGATCTGGCAGTGCCGGAGCATTAGATCAACGAAGGAGAAAGGGATCTACAAATCTAAGGTAAACAATATACTCTTACATTGGTATTTCTATATGATCTAGGAAAGTATTTTATGTTCTATCTTATTTGTTCTAGACTTACATTAAGCTAGGGAGATCAGGCCCTATGTCCACTCTCGGTACATTGTCCAGAAAATAGTGGGGGGCCACCACCTCCAATGGGAGGTAGGGGTGGACCAAACGGGGGTGGAGGGACTGTAAGTGGGGGTCCATGTTGTAAAACATTTTGTTGTCCCCATAAAGTGTAAGGGTTTCCAGGGTAGGGTACACCGTAGAGTGCGTTTCCGGGATTAAGTTGACCCGTCACAGGGTTAGGATGACCTGGATACACTTGACTCGATGGACGTTGAATTATGTTGGATGGTCCCCCAACATGGGATAGTCCCGTAGTGGAAGGTCCAGGAGGTAAGGAATTTCCAATGGAAGGCCCGACGGGAACTCCTGCTGCAGTATTATGGTTAAGAGATGGGGGTTTCCCCCCAGCAACAACTTGCTAACCACTAAGTAAAGGTTGACCCAACACTGGTTGTTGATTATTCACCGTAGGATTACCATTACCTGTAAAGAAGGTAGGGGGTAAAGAGTATCCTCCCCTCGAAGTTTGGGGTAGGGGAGGAGCAGGTGACGTAATTGCGGTAGTTACAGGTGTGTTGGACTGTTGTGCTTCAACAAGTTGGGTTGCGAGAGGTACTGAACTGGTCTTCTGTCTAGGGATCGTATGTGCAGGAATGGATGGTTGACCCGTTTCAGCAGTGGTCACGTGTTGTGTGGATGATTCCGGTGACTCAAAAGATAAAGAATGACCTAGGATTGGTTCATCAATCCTTAGTTGAAAATTTCATCTTCGAAACTCCTCACCCATAGCATGCAAAGTGCAAACAAGTCAATTGCTCACGATAAGGTGCTAAGTGGTCGTTGGGACTAGCCCAACTGAGTGGGGATGCAATGGAAAAATGGGCCACTAGGTGGCCTAGAGAGGATGTCCAATAAGCTGTTGAAGGACCAACAACTGCTGTGGGGTCATCCTGGGGTTGATTTATCCATTCCAACGATCCAGGCTCTCCCAGGAAAACGGGAGGTAAGTCTTGTGAAGTGGAGATTTGTGCCTCTTCACCCTCCGGGGGATGAGAGGCTGGTGAATCTGGAGGAGTGTGAGGAAACAAAAGTCCTCCAACATTCAAAGTGGGGTTATCCACTTCGTGTGACCTGACCTTGGCTTGTGGATCCATTCTTACCCTCGAAATTACCTCCTAGTTAAGGGGATATTCTGGTGGCAAATTTTCAATCCTGCGAGACCTTCTCCAAGGAAAGTCAGCCAGAGTGACTGAAACAAAACGTTTCTCCTAAGGAAAGCTAAACGAAAGAAAAGAAAACCAGACAAACCCTACACAAAATAAGGCCACAAGCAAAATTATGTTATAAGAGTGGATTCAAAGGTCTGGAACCTCACAGGATTGTCAAGGCTTTGTAAATCACTATATACCGCAGGGTCCAATAGTAAAACATGAGAAGGAGGATTTGGATCGTACCCTTTCCTGAATACCCGATTACCTAGACGGTACGTGCATAGTAATCTCCCCGAGTGTTGTTCTCGATGTATTTCTCCACCAAGACGTCCAAAAGGTTAACTCAGTTGGTTTCAGGAATCCTAGTGGTGTCTCCCGATATACGCAAGGTACGTAGGAGCTCAAATCCATAGTGGTGCTATCTAATGCACAATCGTTCAGCAAGAGACCTTCCGATATACTACCGAGTACGTGAAAATCCTTTCGATATACGCCAAGTACGTGTGGTACTTGGTGGGTACGTGAAAGATCTCGATATACCGATAAGTACGTTGAAGACTACAATACCCCTAGGCTACAGTGCTAGAAAATAACGACATCTACCATGCTTAACGACACCGGAACACATCTCTAACTTACACACAAGTTACTAAAAAATTTACCGTTGTTCTACCGTTAATTTTATCTGGATGGTTAGGTGAATGCATGAGGTGAGTTCATAATCGTAAACATAATGCAGGCCCTAACTGCATGCAAAAAATACACTTTTCTTTTGATGAACTCTATGTATGGGAGGGAGAAACTTCTTTCCAATTTTACCAAAGCAACACAATGCAATGCAATTCCAAATCTACCAAAAATGACTATGAAGTTTTCTTTTCCTTTTCGAGCGAAACATAAAAGACACAACACTACTAAACCAAATCAAAGCATGTTTTTTTTTCTTTTATCTTTTCAAAACAAGAATGATGCTAAGTAATGAAAAGAGAGAGTTTCTAAGTAGAGTATGCAAGCTTTTCACTTTCACTACAATGGCCTAAAAGTACAAAAACCAAAAGATACTTTTAACTTTCCAAGCATGGAACTACTTTTGCAAAACTTGATATCTATCCAAATTTTTCAAGAAGATGAGCAACTCATAATTCGTGAAAAACACAAATAATGCAATTTTCTTTCAACTTTTCCAAAAGATATACAAATGAGTCATTCCAAATCATATGCAATACTTCAAATGAGCTTGAGAAATGATGGAAATAAAGTACTTTGATTTTTCAATGGATGTATCAAATGACAATTTGATAACAACGATGCTTTTAAATTTAAATATCAAAATGAAAAGATCACTTGCAGCACTTCAATAACTCAGAAAATCTCAAGAAAATATGAGAACTCAATGGACTGAAAGTACACATAAAGACTCAAAATCAATCAGTAACAAGCAGCACTAAAGCAAGCAAAGCTCGACAATGAATGCAAATAAGGTCTGGAAACTGATCCAATACAATGATCAGATCTGGAAAGGAGAGGAGGGCATGCAAGGGTGAGTGGATGCAGTTGGGGGAGACAAAAGTGTCCACCACTACCAAATCTCAGACTTGTCCAAGATGGAACCCAAAACAACTCCAAATAAAACTAAACAACTCAATCACACAAATCAAAATGGGGTCTCTGACTGGATCTTACAGTACAGAGGGAGTTTGCACACAAACCAAAAAATCAAATCAGAAATGGAGAAGGGGTGCCTGTATAGAAAAAAATGGCAAATCGATGGACTTTGTGCTTGTACACAGTGCGACGTTGAGTTTACCAATGCGGGAAGTGTGACGGTGTCGCAAAATACCAATGAAGGGGTTGCGACGACATACTAACATGCAAAGAACAGAGATAAAAAATGACACAGTGTCGCTCTGAGTCCATTGAACAGGTGTGACATGTAAGATCTGAGTTAAAAAATGAACCAATTCTACAAACAATGAGCATGAAAAGGTTTGAAAATGAAAAGTACAAACTCAAAGGAAGGTAATCAAACTCTTCAAAGTGAAGATCTGATGGTGAAACTAGTTTAAGAGGAAAATGACAACTAGTATGGCTTGTAACAAGAAATCAACTGAAAATGACATTCAAATTGACAACAACAAAGCAATGTTATTCCCCAGTATGGTCGCCAGATTTGTTTGAAAAACACTCCACTCTAGCGGACGCAAGCCAGATCTCCCTAGCTCAATGTGAGTCTAGAACAAATAGTATAGACTATAAACCACTTTCCTAGATCTAGTTAAGGATCAATTTATCGGATGTCTTACCTTAAGTTTGCAATCCCTTTTCCTGGACGTTGTTCCATGCCTTGAGGTCATCAGATCTAAGCTACAAGACCTGTCAAGATGCACAAAACAATACAAACAAGTAAAATTATTCGAACGATAACAGATCTAAGTGAACAGTTAAGCAAGTAAACTACACAATATCATCAATCACAACAATATTGGTGGAAAGCGTTTATATTACTGTAAATATAGGGAAAGTACATAGAAAAGAATGATTACAACCGAGGCTTAATGTAGCAGTCCTTCTCTATCCAAGCCAATTTTGTATCCTCCCAAGGAAGTGTAAGTCTCTCAATGGATGAGTAGAGATCTCTCCAAGATGATTTCACCAGCATGTAGACACTATAGACTTCCTCTCTTTGGAGAGGGATAGAGCTTCATTTATATAGGAATAAGTGGATAGGGTATGGATAGGGTAGGTTGAGATATGGTAGGAGAGAGATAGGGCATCCTTCCAAGAGGTTAGGAACCGAGTGCCAGCTCTCCCAAAAGGTCAGGGATAGGGATCCATGTCAGCTGGCTTCGAGAATGGGCTCGAAGGAGCTATTTTTGTCCATTAACAGACATCGTCACACCCTTTAAGAGAGCAAGATGCGACGTTGCAGGTTGCATGAGTGCAGCCTGCGACGACCTCTCAAAACCTAGTGTAAATGGGTTATATCTCTCCCAAGCCAATAACTTAGTTAAGGAAACTTTAGGGATGTATACACTGAATCTCATGATGGTAGGATTTTAGGTGTAACAATCACCCAAGCCTCTGAGATGCAAATCTCTCAAGACAGACTATCAAATGGCCAAAATATGTATGTGGGTGCACTCCAACTTCTTTTATAACATGAATTGGCTTCAAGATACAATTAATGTGGTCATCCACCTCAACCAATGCACCCTCATTGACTAATTTTGAACCTGTAACTTTTACCTTTATTTTTCCTTGCTTTGTTGCCTTTCTGCTTTGGTTTGCTTTTCTAATTTTGGAAACATCTTGATTTTCCTAGATTTTCTCTGCTTTCCTTCTTTTCCAAATATTTTCCTTCTTTTCTGCTTCTTTCTTCTTTGATGAGCTTTCCTGCTTTTCTTCTTCTTTCTGCTTTTATGAGTTTTCCTGCTTTTATCCTACCTTCCATCCTTTTTAGTGGATTTATTGATTTTATCTGCTTTTCTCCTAGTTTCCATTGTAGATGGCATACCCTAGAGTCCACAATATCTCTATGCACCCTCCTAAGCCACCTAATCATATCCACTCATTACATAATTAAATAAAAATAAAATATTTACATTTTATGCATTGCACACTTCCCTAAGTTTCGAATTAAATTAAATACAATTAATGCATTCAAAATTAATCCCTACAATTATTGAATTTTTACTAGAACCTCTAGGGGTTGATAATGTATGAGGATGACCATGGATCCCTCGGGGAGGGGACATTAGAATCAATCATGTTGGATGATCTTGCTCTCCCTTAACTAGTTGGCATTCCAAATACGTTGCCACAAAAAATACCTATATCCTTCCTCATGCGAGTCCAAAACAAAATTTGTTTTAGATTTGCATACATCTTTTGAACACCTATGTGATCCATTTACAAAGAATGGTGAGCCACTTTAAAAATTATCTCACGTGGTCCATCTCTATATTGAATTTCAATATTCTTCATGAATCTCTCCATTTCATCATTCTCACAATAATACCCCCCCATCTTTATTTTCTAAGTCTTTTTCCAACACAAGACATGTCTGAATTCCTTACACCACTCATCTTCATATTGTGCCCTCAAAATATGATCTTACAAATCAAACTTCAATGGAATTACCAAGAATATGCATGATCTTCGACTGAGTTTGTCAACCACTTTATTCAAAGTACCCTTGATGTAAGCTATGTCAAAATCATACTCACTGAAGAGCTTTGACCACCGCCTTTGTCTATCATTAAGAGAACTTTGAGAAAATATATGTTTCAATCCTCTATGATGTCTTTGACTCAAATTTTATACCCATCAAATAAAGTCACCAAATCCACAAAGCATGAACTATGGCTACTAATTCCAAGTCATGAGTTGCATAGATTTATTCATACAGTCAAAATTTATGAGGGGCATAATCAATCACCCTATCATCTTGTTATAGTATTGCACCCAATCCTTCCTTGGATCCATCAGTACATACTATAAATGGTCTATCCATATTCATTAATTTTAATAGAGGATTTGAATTCAAACATTGCTTTATCTTGGAAAATGCTTGATCACACTTATTTTTCCATTTAAACCTTTCTCCCTTCCTAAGCAATGAAGTTATTGGGTTAGCTAGTTTAGAAAATTCTACCACAATTATTATGTAGTATCTTTTCATACCAATGAAACTATGTACTTCATGCACATTAGAGGGTGTTGGCTATTTTGAAATTACATCTATCTTTGTTGGGTCAACAACAATGCCTTCACTAGAAATAACATGTCCAAGATAATGGATTTTTTATTAGAAGAGAGAACATTTGGACCTTATATCATAAATCTTTCTATTTCTTAAGAATTGAAAAACCAATCTAACTGCTCCTAATGCTCTCTTGAAGTCTTGGAAAAAATTAAGATGTCATCAAGGAACACATGAACAACTTTGTTCGAGTACTTACAAATTACACCATTAATCATGCTCATAAATACTCATGGAACATTAGATAACCCAAAAGGGACCGCCACAAACTTGTAATGACCAAAATGAGTTCAAAAGGAAGTTTTAGGTACATCATCTTCCTTAACTCTAAGATGGTGACATCCAGATCAAATATTGATCTTGGAAAACACTAAGGATCCCTTCATTTGATCAAATAGATCATCAATGCGAGGTAAAGGATATTGATTTGTAACAGTTACTCAATTCAACTGCATGTAATCAAAATAGAGATGAATAGATCCAGCCTTATTTACAAATATCATTGGAGCTCTCCAAGGTGAAACACTAGGTCTAATCATATCCCTATCTAATCATTCTTGAAGTTACACCTGCAACTCTCGAAGTTCAAGCACATACATTAAGTAAGGTGCTTTGGAAAATAGATTCATACTAAGATTTAGTTCAATGGAAAATTAAATCTCACGTTTGGAGGTAGACCAGGAAACTCATTAGTGAAAACATTAGCAAATTCTGAAAGTACAAGATACTTCTCTAGGGATGAAAGATCTCCCTCATTTAAGGTCATCACATCATACATTTTACATCCTTTTCCAAGACTTCTTTTCATTTTCAAAGTTGAAATTAGTCTCAATGAAACATGTCTCTTTTCCCCCTAGAGAACCATATATTGACCCTCATCATTTAAAAATGAAGGGTTTTACTTTAACAATATAGCACATCCTAGTGGGCCTCAAGCTAGTCCATCCCTATTATTACATCATATTTTCTAAGACAGGTTACATACAGATTCACATGCATGATACACATGCCCAAGTCCAAAGGATGCATGCACTACAGATTCTACTTTCCGAGAACAACCTAAATCCATCTTAACATCATCAAAATAATTTTTCTCTGTTGCCACCAGTTTACATTTTAATAAAGCATTAGGAGAAACAAAACTTAGTTTCACCAAGATCAATTAAAATAGTTATAGCCATACCATTCAATTTACCTAGTGTCTCAAGTATTGTAGATTGAATCTTAGCCTGATTATTATGCACAACTACATGAATCCTATGGGAATTTCCCATATCTCTAATAGTAGTCTAGTCATGGTCTAGTTGTACCTTACTTTTCTTTTCAAAGAAATTTCATTCATAATGCAATCCTCCACAATTCCAACATCCATTAGTTGGAGCATACCTGATCTATTTGTCCTTTTTATAAGGTGACTATGATGAACTCTAAATGGACTCCTGAGTTTAAGCACTTATTTATTGAAATTGTTGCTTATAATAGGTATGACTTTTTTAAAACCCTCATTGATGCAAACCACATGTCTTATGGTTTATTCCCCGGTTCCCCTCTAAGGAGGTTTCACATGGAATGAAGGTACTATAGGATTGGGAGATTTAATCCCACCTTCAATCCCCTACAATTCTTATTCAACTATTATTTCCTTTTGTGTTTCCTCATGCAATGTTGTAGGAATCAAAATGCACACTTACTCCTTTATACAAGGATTTAACCCACACGAAAACTTGTTTACCTTTAGGATTTCAGAATTCAAATATGTAGCATATCTAAAAAAAACCATGAATTGAACCTCATATTCAAGTACAATCTTAGTTCCTTGCTTAAGATCATGGAACTCATTTAACTTTCCCTCCAAGGATTCAGATAGGTATTATTATCAAATTTTAGCTTCAAATTGTTCCTAAGTCAAGGTATAGATATAATATCCCATTTGAGATTCCAAGTTTCTCCACCATAATAATGCACTCTCCTTAAGCTAGTATACAACCAACTTGTCCTTTTGGTTGCTAGAATGGCTCCACAACTCAAAAAAGTAAGCACATGTTTTCCATCCAATCTTCTACTACCGCCCCTTTGATGGTACATTTAAAGACATTTGGCTTAACTTTTTCCAACTCTTTATGTACATCTCCATCAGATGGTACTTCCTATGTTTCTATTTGTGAGGAAGTGCTAGGCATAGAGGGATTTCCCCCATTTTTATTTATAAAAAATTATGTCATCCTTTGAAAGGATAACATCATATCTCTTACATATATTATGGGTATTCATTCAGAATTATCAGCATGAAAAGGTGGAGGTGAAGGTTCCCTCCTTCTTCTTTTCCTTGAATCTCTCACCATGATACAAATCTCAATTATACAATCATACATATCTATATTTTGTAAGTCACAAATAATTGTTTACAACTCTAATGCCCATATTGACAAACATAAATTTACCCATTACCAAAAATTCCAATAGCATACTGATTATGTATCAATTTCCATAAATAGAGTTTGCCTTATTTTTTAGTAATGTAGATTCCATGCCCAATTCTACCAGCAATCATAGTTTCAATGAGATTAGCTTTGGAAGGAAATAAATTCCTCACATTCACACTGGTTTAGAAAACTCAATATATTCCAATTAAGGATTGAATTATGATTCATATGATAAACACATTGAGACTAACATTTCTAATTTTCTACCATAACTCCAGAAAAGAAAACACAAGTTAACTCAATCCAAAATACCATAACAACACAGAGGATTTTTTCTCTAAGATTTATGCACTAAACCAACATACACCATTAACAATTTAGAAAACTTTCCTAGTCACACAATAATGAAGAGACATGATCTAGTGATGTGTGTCATCTCTACACCTCTTTTACCAAGATTTTAGAGCTATAATTCACTAGCTTTTTCAATCAACAAGTTTATGGTCATTTTTATTTTAGAAGAGATATACTTATTTCCTTATCCATTCATACCTTCCAATATTCCACTTCACAACCATAGATACACATGGAATTTCCAATAGTTTGTCATATTAGTCCATTAACAACTTATCAATCCAAAATAAACTCTAATTTAATTTATGCAGAAATATTTAATATATATTTACAATATATGGAAAATATACCATAACAGGAATTTCAATAATATCTAGAAAATATACCTTGACATAATGTTTTTCATAGTTGGGATTCCTTCTTCAATAGGTCCAAACCTTTTCAACTCCAAAGGACCAACCGATTTACCACCCAACCTTATCGAAGGAGAAATTCTACCTCTGGAACCCTTGAGCTATAAGAGCTCACAACTAGTACCAAGGTGTAGAAATGTCAAGATAACTCAATCTCGTTATGGAAGAGAATTTTCACTTCCTGTCAATACCATGCAATTCTAACTCTACCAGGAAAATCTAACTTAGGGAATTAGTTCATGAATTCCATAGCCATTTTGAAAACATATGGCCACTCTTCTAGTTTTTACCCTCACAACCCATGGAGTTATTCTTTATTTATAGGCTTCGAGTGGGGTGACACATCACCCCTATCATGCAAAAATACTCTTTTTATTTTGTTATTTAATTACTTATTACTTAATATTCATCCTACCCTAGTGTTATCCTAAAATAATTTCTAATGATTTATTTTTCTTAAATAAGTAATTCACTTTTTTCATTATAATAATAATATAACTAATGGGCCCCTCCAAAGTGGGTAAGCTTGGAATTTAATTAATTCATGGTTAATTTGAGTTATCTTACTTGGTTTGTCTATGCCCTTTGTTACACCTAAAATCTTCCCATCATGAGATTCAATGTATACACCTCTGGAGTTACCTTGATTGAGTGATTGACCTGGAAGGATTTGTTTCTATTTTATACTAGGTTTTGAGAGGTCGTTGCAGGTTGCACTCTTGCAACATGCGACGTTGCACCTTGCTCCATTACAGGGTGCGATGAAGTTAGTTAGAAGGCAAAAATAGCTTCTTCGAGCTCCTTCTAGAAGCTTGCTGACTTGGGACCTTATCCCTGACCTCCTGAGAGATTTGGCACTCGATTCCTAACACCTTGGAAAGATCCCTTAAGTCTCTCCTATCATCTCTCAACTTATCTTATCCACTTAGTCCTATTTAAATGAAGCTCACTCCCATTCTAAAGGGAGGAAGTCTATGGTATTCTTATGCTGGTGAAATCAAGCTCAATAGATCTAACATTCTAGCTTGGGGAACCTTCACTTCTCTCAAGGAGCTTTGGCATGGCTTGTCGGAAGGGGCTTGCAGCGTTAAGGCAATGGTTGTAATCTTCTTCTCTATTGTACTTCTCCACTTTTCAATACAGTTAATATAATTGCTTTCCATAAATGTTGTCTCTTCGATAATGTTTAGAGTTTTCCTCCTTAACTGTTAACTTAGATCTGTCATATGAGGTATATGCTTTCACTTCTCATGGTATGTCATATGTTCAACAGGGTTTAGCTACTTGCAATCTGGCACCGCTGGATCATTGGATCAACGAAGGAGAAAGGGATCTACAAATCTAGGGTAAGCGATCTACTTTTATGTTTGTTCTTCTACATGATCTAGGAAATTAATCTATGTTCTGTCCTATTTTTTCTAGGCTTACGTTAAGCTAGGGAGATTAGCCCTTGAGTCTGCTCTCGGTAGATTGTTCGCGAAACAAATTTGGCGACCATACTGGGGAATACAGTTCATTTTGTCTTAATAGTTGTCAATCTGAGAGTCATTTTCAGTTGATTTCTTAACACAAGCCTTTCATTTGTCATTTGCTTCTTGAGTCGATATTCACCATCAGATCTTCATATCGAAGACTCTGATCTACTTCCTCTGAGTTTATACTATTCATTCCCAAACCATTTCATGGTTCATTGCTTGGAGATCTGATCCATTTCAGAACTTAGATCTCGCCTATTGCACCTGGTTAGTGAAAACAGAGTGACATTGTGTCTTTCCTGGTCTCTATTCCTTGCCTGTTGCTCACGCGTCGCAGTCCTTTCATTGGTATATTGTGACACACCGTCGCACTCCCTGCACTGGTGAACTGCGACATCGTAGTGTGTGCAAACACAGGGTGAGCTGATTTGTCAAATTTGACATGCAGGCATCCCCTCTCCATCTTTTGATCTAAGCTTTGGTTTGTTGTATGAACTCCCTCTATGCTGCAAGATCCAGCTAGAGATCCCATCTTTAGTTTGTGTGTTGAGGGTTTGGTTTGGTTTGGTTTGGATTGGTTTCGAGTTCCGTCTTGGACAAGTCTGAGAACTGGTAGTGGTGGATACTTCCATCTCCTCCACCTTCATCCGCTCACCCTTGCATTCCCTCCTCTCCATTAACTAATCTGGTTACCACATTAGAACAGCTCCCAGACCTCATTTACATTATTCTCTTTGAGCTTGGCTTGCTTGGTTTGCTTGCTACTGTCTGATTTTGAGTCTTGTTTGTTTGTCAATCCAACTGAGTTCTTGTCTTTTCTTGAGTTTTCTGAGTGTACTGAGTACTGCAAGTAGTGTTTTCTTTTCAGTCATTTACATCTGAAAGCACAGTTGCTATCAAACTAATCTTTTGATACGTCCATTGAAGAGTTAAAAGTCTTTCTTTCCCATCATTTCTCGAGCGTTGTTGAAGAAAATTTATGCATTGGAATTTTTTGCTCATGCATTTTTCCAAAAAATTGAAGGAATGTGTGATCATTTACGTTTTTCTTGAACTATGAATCATTCATCTTCTTGAAAGACTCGAAGCATGTTTCAGTTGTTGCAAAGTTAATTCCATGCTAAGGAAAGATAGATGCATTTTTAATGCTTATCGCTTTTAGATCATTGAAAGTGAAATTGAAAAGCATGCATACTCCATCTTAGAATCCTCTCTTTTCATTACCTAGTGTCACTTTGCTTTGAAAAGAAAAAGAAAAGGAAAAAATGTTGTGCTTTGGATTAGTAGTGTTGTGATTTTTGTGTTTCGTTGAAAAAGGAAAAGAATGTTTCAGTATCATTTTTCGTAGAGTTAGGATTGTGTTGCATTGCATTGCTTTGGAAAAGTTATTGGAAAGAAAAAGAAGATCTCTCTTTCCCATAGGTAGCATTCATCGAAACAAAATCATACTTTTCGCATGTAGCTAAGGCTTGCATTATGTTTCTGATTATGTACTCACCTCATGCATTCACCTAACCGTCCAAGATAAAATTAACGGTAGAACTAGGGTAAAATATTTAGAAACTTGTGTGTAAGTTAGAGACGTGTTTCGGTGTCGTTAAGCGTGGTAGCTGTCGTTATTTTCCAGCACTGTATCCCAGGGGTATTGTAGTCTTCCACGTACTTATCGGTATATCGAGCTCCTTCACGTACCCACCAAGTACCATAATCCGTACTTGGCATATATCGAAGGGTGTATCACGTACTCGGTAGTATATCAGAAGGTATCTTGCCAAACAGTTGTGCATTAGACAGCACCACTACGGATTTGAGCTCCCATGTATTTTGCATATATCGGGAGACACCACTAGGATTCCTGAAACCAACTGAGTTAACCAATTGGCCGTCTTGGAAAAGCAATACACCGAGAATAGCACTCAGGGAGATTAGCATGCACGTACTGTCCAGGTAATCGGGTATGCAGGAAAGGGTACGGTCCCAATCCTCCTTATCGCGTCATATTGTTGGACCCTACAGTATATAGCGGTTTGCGATGCCTTGATAATCCTGTGAGGTTCTAGAATTTGAATCCACTCTGTCACATAAGTTTGCTTGTTGCATTAGTTTGAGTAGGTTTTTCTGGACTGCTTTTATTTTGTAGAATACCCTTAGGAGAAACGTTTTTGTTTTAGTCACTCTGGCTGACTTTCCTTGGAGAAGGTCCTGCAGAATCCAAAACTTACCACCCGAATATCCCCTTAACCAGGAGGTAATTTTGAGGGTGAGGATAGATCCTCATGCCAGGGTCGGGTCACAAGAACTGGAAAACCCTGCTTTGAATATTGGAGGACATTTGTTTCCACACACTCTTCCGGATTCCCCTTCCCCTCATCCCTCGTAGGATGAAGAAGAAAAAATTCCCACTTTGCAAGACCTCTCTCCTGTTATGCCAGGAGAACCTGGATCATTGGAATGGATAAATAAAAGCCAGGACGACCCCACAGTAACTGTTGGTCCTTCAATAGCTTATTGGACATCTTCTACCGGTCACCCAATGGCCCATTTTTCCATTGCACCCCCACCTAATGAGACTTCTCCGGATGACCCTTTAGCCTATTTTCACAACCAACTGGCTCACTTTTGGTCTATGGCTGAAAGGTGTCGGAACTCAAGTCTCCAACGAAGGGTTGAAGACCCATCGTTACCCCCTTATCAACCAATCCCAAGTCACTCTTTATCTTTCGAGTCCCCGAAATCATCCACACAGCGTGCAACCATTGCTGAAACTGGTCAACCATCCATTCCTGCACAGGTATCTCACAGGCAGGAGACCAGTTTGGTACTTCCTACTACCCAACCAGTTAAACAACAACAGTCCAACACACCTGTTACTACCGTAGTTACTTTACCAACTCCTCCCCCACCTCAAAATTTGAGGGGAGGATGCTCCATTCCCCCGGACTATCTCATTGGTAACATTGTTACTACAGTAGCTAATCAACAACCTATGTTGGTTCAATCTTTGAATAGTGGTCAGCCTATTGTGGTTGGGGGGAAACCCCCTTCCTAACCAGAACGTAGGCAGTGGAATCCCCAATGGACCTCCTGTTGGACCTCCCCAACCTGCTAGACCATCCACCATGGGATTATCTCATGTTGGGGGGCCATCCAATGTAAATCAATCCTCATGGATTCAAGCGTATCCAGGTTCCCTTAACCCTATGTCGGGCCAATATAATCCCAGAAACGCACCATACGGGATACCTTATCCCGGAAATCCCTACACTCTATGGGAGCAACAACCCGTTTTACAGCATGGACCCCAACCAACTATCCCTCAAGAACCACCACCCCTGATTGGTCCCCCCTCACCTCCTGCCGGAAGCGGCGGGCCCCCACCTAACTTAGGAGGGGGTAGACCTCTCCCTTCTGGTAGAGGCAGTAGCGGATCTAATTATCATGGTGGTGGTAGTGGTGGTGGAGACCCTCATCCTTCTGGTGGAGAAGGTGGTGGGGGCCCCCATCCTTTTGGCGGCGGAGGTGGTCCACCACCCCCTCCAGGTGGAGCTGGTGGCGTGCCACCGTATTATGGATATGGACCCCCACCTCCTCCCGGTGGTGGAGGTGGACCCCCACCTTATTGGAATGGACCACCTTATGGTGGTAGACCCCCTTATGGTCCGGGCAGCACACCCCCCTATAGTCAGTTTCCCCCCAGTACACCCTACAATCATATTGGTCCTTACACGCCTTATCCATACTATCAATACATGCATCCTAACCCATAGCTGCCATTTTTGGCTACCTTAGACCTACCTGACCTATCTCGTTTAACCAACGATCCCATTTACCATGGGACTAATTGGCCACCTATTCCGGTGAAACTCCCATCTGATATCCCAAAATTTGATGGTAAGTCAGGTGAAGATCCTAAAAACCACATGATGACATACCATTTATGGTGTTCATCTAATTGCTTAATAGATGACTCGATCCGTCTTAGATTGTTTCAAAGGACTCTCACTAGTTCGGCTGCCAAATGGTATATCGAGCTACCACCCCTCTTTTCCTGGTTTTGGTTCTCTTTCCATGAACTTTTTGACTCATTTCCAACTGCCTATACGGTATGAAACTAGTACCGAGCTTTTAACCTCGCTCTGTCAAAATACCGCCACTCACATTTCTGATCATATTCATGAGTGGCGACGGACACGTCATCTCATTGAAGCTCCTATCCTAGACCAACTCCTGGAAAACTGGTTTACGAAATCCCTCATTCCTGTCATAGAACGAGATGTTTCCATGGGAGGTGCTGTCACTGAAGAACAAGCCATCATGCACGCCCATGTGCTAGACTTAGTTTATACTCAATCTGGCACATTGTTTGATATTCTTCTCGACGCACCCCATGATGCAAACGACCCCGCGAAACCGCTCAAGGGACCCCAAGACGATGGCATCATTGGATCCCTTCACACCCAACCTCCTCATCAAACTGTTGGTTCTTCACACCCCCAGGGTTCATCCCCATCACCAACGTAGGCTGGTCTCAGCACCACCAAGTCATCCGCTCCTGCTGCTACTGAAGAAGTGAATTCTGTCTCATTAGCTTCACCTCAGAAGTTCGGTAATAAGAAAAACAAGGGAAAAGCTAAGAAATCTTCTGCCCAGCAGGAACAAAAGAGCACTCCTGAAGACACCAAACAGAAGTGGAAGCTAAAGTATCCTTATTTACTGTGTGAAGATGATCACTTCTCCAAAGAGTGTCCCCATAGAGACGAAGTCCAAAAGTTTCTTAGGTTTAAACCCACTCCCACAGTCCTCAACAACCCATTTCCCACTCAAAACCAGCAAATGATTGCTCAAAATCCCTTAACCCAGGGAGAACCATCCAATACCGCGCATGTTCTCATGGTACGTAACAAGACAATCAATTTGAACACTCACTCGCGATCATACGACCCAGTCTCTTCGAAAGAACCTGTTGGAAGTAATACTGAAAAAGCTTCCAACTCTATACCTAATGTCACCGTACTGTCAACTTCTCTCACCATTGAGAAGTCCTCCTTAGATTCGATATTGCAACCGCCCAAGAGCATGATTAGAAAAGTTGTTTTCAATCCTAACGCTTGGGTAGCATAGAACTACAATATCGTAGAAGACTTGGCACAAGCCCCTTGCGCCATGTCCATGATGGAAGTTTTGCAGAATTGTCCTAATCAACACAAAACTCTCCTTGCAGCAATAGGTGTGGTTGACCCTGATTCTTCGAATACCATCATGTTCCGACTTGACTACTTCAAGCCAAGGCTTTCCCATCAGCTCGCATTCCAAGTAGCTACAAACATTACTGGGAAAATTGTCCATCGTACCCTCTTGGACGAAGGCGCCTCTACTTCTATCATGTTGATCACATGTTGGAGAGCCATTGGCTCTCCCGAATTGAATCATTCTCCTACCATGTTGAAAGCATTCGACGGCCGTGGCTTTCAACCTCATGGGCTCTTACAAGCTCTCGCAGTCGAGTTATGCGGAAAGACCGTGACCGTCAATTTGGAAGTGGTCTCCGCCCCAATCGATTGTAATCTCTTGCTTGGTCGCAACTGGTTTTATGCCATGCAAGCGGTAGCCTCTTTAGTCTTCTGCATAGTACAATTCCCCCATCAAGGACGAATTGTTACCATCGACCAGTTAGATTTTGCACACCAGACACTACTACTCATCCTGGTGACCATGTTCCTTCCATTGGACAAACGTCAAAACAACATGAGAGTATAGGGGTTGGCCTTTTGAAAGATTCATCTCTCATGGGAATTTTTCCCACTTCGGACCCCCCTAATCATGTTGCCTCGGTGAACATGATCTCCGCAGATATTTCATCTTACTACTTTGATACTTGGCTTGTACCAGACAAATCCACAACACACCTGATTGGAGACGTGATGCCTCTTTCACTCACTGAAAATATTTACGAGGCTATACAATCAGCACCGGAGGGCCACTTAACTTTGGCCTCCCTACCCTGTTCTCTACAACAGGCATCATCTCTCCTTGATCTCTTACTTCAGACTTTTCATTCAGACGAGTCCATCATGGAAGTCATGAATGTTGATGATGGTCCATGGGATGACCTCCACCATAGGTCATCTTTTATTCCGCCTTGGGAGTACATAGAGGACAGCATTAGCGCCATCTTTTCATTGGATATCTACCCGTTCCCTCATTCTCCCATACTTACATGTCTTTCAAACTCTAAGGGAAACTTGGCCAACATTGAGCCTACCACCCCGATAGACATTTCAGTAAAACCTGGTGTAGTGGAACACATTCGCATAGCCCATAAGTGTTCCCCTAAAGAAATAGCTAGCGATACGGCCTTATTCAAGCAATTTCAAGACATGTTCACTTGGTCCTATGAGGAGATGCCTGGGATAGACCCCACGATTGTTTCTCATGAAATAAAAAGCTCTTAAAGGTTGGCTTCATTTATCCTGTCCCGTTGATGGATTGGGTCTCAAACGTCGTCCCTGTGAACAAAAAGCAGGGTACCATTCGTGTCTATGTCAATTATTGGGACCTTAACAAGGCTTGTCCAAAGGACAACTACCCAACCCCATTCATCGACCAGATCATCGACAATTGTGCCGGAAGCATCATCTTTTCATTCATGGATGGCTTTTCTGGTTACAACCAGATTGAGATCAACCCAGCCGACCAACATAAGATGGCTTTCATTTGTCCTTGGGGGACGCTCGCATATCGCAAACTACCATTTGGCCTTAAAAGCGTTGGAGCCACGTTCCAGTGGGCCATGTCGTATGCCTTCCATGACATTAAGGACTTTGTGGAACCTTACCTGGACGATCTCCCTGCTCATTCAAAGCAGCGTGAGTTCCACATGGATCATCTGACGACCATTTTCCTCAGATGCAGATGATACAATAAATGTCTGAATCCTCATAATTGTATCTTCTGCGTAGATTTTGGATGCCTCTTAGGGTTTATTGTCTCAAAGGATGGGATCTGTATCGATCCCTTAAATATGGAGGCCATTGTTAACCTACCACCTCCGACAAACGTGACGAAACTTCAAAGTCTCCAAGGGAAGGGGAATAATTTAAGGCATTTTGTTTGTAACTTCATGGAGAAGTCTCAGGGGTATATGAAGATGCTTAAGAAAGAAGTCCCGTTCATTTGGGATGACCAAGCTCAAAAATATTTCGACAACATAAAACATGCCATCACGCATGCCCCCGTCATCCCACCACCAAACTATTTTCGAGATTACATCTTATGTCTCGTTGCTTTTGTTACCACTATCGCCATGGTTTTGGTACAAGAGGATCAAAATGCCCAGGAACATGTAATATACTATGCAAGTAAGGGTCTCACTGACACTGAAACTAGATATTCACATGTCAAAAAACTTGATTTCGCGGCGGTCATCGCCATCCAAAAGTTTCGACACTATATTTTTCTACGCACCACCACCATCATCGCAAACTCGAACCCCATGTACCACGTACTGACACATCAGGTGCTTGGGGGCGAGTATTCAGGCTGGATTTTGATACTGCAAGAATTCGACCTTCTTTTCGAGAAAGCCAAGTCTAAAAAGTCTTTGGTGTTTGCTGAGCTTATCTGTGACCTTCCCCATCCTAATGTAGAAGTTGAGCACAATGATTATTTTCTACATGAATCATTGTTTCTAATCAGTATGACCGTTCTGTGGTATGGAGATATTTCATTATATCTTCAAACCCAACGCTTCAATCCTCAACTGTCTCATGACGACCGTCATAGAATACGTCACCATGCAAAGAATTATCTGATCATAAGCGATACTTTGTACCTCCATGGCGTCGATTCAATTCTTCGACGTTGTCTAACTCACGATGAGGTTGAACGCGTTTTGAATGACTGTCACACTGGAGCATGTGGCGGTCACCTCTTTGGGACAACTACAGCCCAGAATATTTTGTGCACAGGATATTATTGGCCTACTATCTTCAAAGATTGTATTGAGGCCGTAAAAATATGTCCTCCATGTCAACACTTCCATACGAAGAAGTGCACCCATCCCGCCTCATTACACTCGGTTATTGTCGTGGGCCCCTTCGCAAAATGGGGCACCAATTTTATGCACTGTAAACCTACCTCGGCAGGGGGGCATAGTTACATCATAGTAGCTGTGGATTACTTTACAAAGTGGGCCGAGGCAATGCCTACATACCAAAATGACGGCAAAACCACCGCACTCTTCATGTTCAATCATGTAATAGCACGGTTTGGAGTTCCGCAGGCGATAGTGACCGACCATGGTTCTCACTTTCAGAACCATATGGTTGATGAACTGGGTGATAGATTGGGTTTTCGCCATGAAAACCAAACACCCTACTACCTGCAGTCTGATGGACAAGTTGAGGCCATTAACAACATCTTGAAAACTATGGTCCAAAGGATGGTAGGTACGCATAAGTCCAACTGGCATAACATGCTCTTTTCAACATTATGGGCCTACAGAACTTCCGTTAAAACCACCACAGGTTTTACTCCCTTCCAATTGGTGTATGTATTGGAGGTTGTCCTTCCTATAGAGTGAGAAATTCCATCTCTACAACTCGCGGTCGAACTTCTTCCTAACACTACTGCCGAGGAAGAACGTTTCCTGTACTTAGAAAAATTTGACGAGTCCTGCCGAGATGCTGCCCTTGCTAACGAAGCACACAAGAAATGCATCAAATCCCAATATGACAAGTCTGTTGAACCTCGTATCTTCAACGAGGGTGACCTAGTCCTCACATAAGACCAGAAGCATGATAAAATAGGAGCAGGAAAGTTCGAGTCCATGTGGCATGGACCTTATGTTGTCAAATGTGTTTTGGAAAAGGGAGCTTACGAGCTTGAAGACTATGACAGAATCTCTTTGGGTGAACCCCGTAATGGGATTTACCTGAAAAGGTACTATGCCTGAACCTGTCATGCATAGATTTTCTTGTATATACTGTACATGGCGTGTTTTTTTGTTTTTTGCGTGGTATGACGCGTTTATTTTTTAGTGTCTTTAGATCTTGTTTTCGCTTCTTATACAATGTTTTGTCTGCGTGTGCAGATGGCAATGTGCTATGGATTCGCAGATGGCACCAGCCGGAATACCCGTAACCTTGCCTCGGTAGCCTGGGTACTATATTCCCCAACAGGTGAGCTCATCAGCTCAGGAGGAAGTTGCCTCAGATTTGCAACCAACAATGCCGCAGAGTATCAAGCATTAATTGGAACCCTAACTGATGCTACTTCCTTAGGTGTGAACCACATTGTCATCCACATGGATTCTCAATTAGTGGTTTCCCACCTTAGCCGGGTCTATGCTATCCGTGATCCTACCTTACTCCGTCTCTTCAGATGAGTACGTCTCCTGGAAAGGCCATTTGAATCCATTCAATACCTACACATTCCATGAGAGTTAAACACAGTTGCAAACTCGATGGCCAACTTCATTCTAGATTGGTACATCGCACACACATAATACTCATAATATGTAAAAGCATTCACGACATGTAAATAATGTACTGTATAAAAGCAAAGCATATGAACAGGATCACATCATTCATCATTTTAAAATTACATAATGTATAAATCACCGAGAATGTCTGTATATATATATTATCAAAAGTAGTGCTAGTACAAAAATCTGAAGCACGAAGTCTTTCAGTGAGTCTCTACAAAAATCTGAAGCCTCGTAGCTTTCAGTAGTACAAAAATATGAGGCCTCTAAGCTCTCAGTACAATTATAATGACGTCATCAGCCCTGATGCCTAGCCCGTACACCCCCACAACGGACAACTCTCTGTCGCTAAGTAAGGAAGCTATCCATAGTCCTGACTACCTTATGGAGTAAGGCGTTGAAGCGTACCGATGCTCCAACCCCAAACCTCTGCATAGGTCTCAGTAAGTCATCCACTGCTGGCTCAGGAACATCCACTGTCAGCTGGTACAATTTCCTGTACACCTCCTCCATCTCCACGATGGAAGCATTAACACCTGGGGGCACGACTGCTTCCCCACGTCTATCTCTCCTTGCCAAAAGAGAGGCTCCCACAGGCCGTACGGGGCCCACATCTACACACACATGTTATATACTTGTCGGCACTGCATAAAAAAAAAATCATAAATATACAAAACTGAAAAATACAAAGGTTTTTGTTCTTACCCATGTCTCCCCATGCTGCACCCTCGGGTAGTACCAAGTCAAGATCCTCTCTGTAATTCGTACCGTTGTATGGGTGTGATGCACCTGCAACAATTAATTAATACGAATATGCAAAATAGCAGAAATGACAGAACTCGGAATCACTTTTATATTGATCACAGGCCACTTCAAGGGGGCAACTTCCTATGAGCAAGCTCAATACAAATAACTTCACGGTGCCTTCATAGGTCTCAACACACACTTATATACTAAGTCTAGGCGCCAATACTATGGGTCAAAACCATGGGCCAATACAAACTATGGATCAACAATACTACGGGCGACTTACAAAGCATATGCGTCAACAACAATAACACAAACTATTGATCAACAAATACTACGGGATGACTTACATCATATGTGTCCAACGACAACATACTAACAAAGTAAAGACATGGGTTCCTAACATCCCCTCCCCCTTAAAAAAAGCTTTGTCCTCAAAGATTTAGATGTGGAAATTGTTGTTGAATCTGAAGGAGTGGTTCCCATGTAGCATCCTCTGGTTGCATGTCGTGCCACTGAATTAAGACCTCTGTGATAGAGCGAGAGCGAAGCTGACGCGTGCACTGATTGAGGATGGCCTCTGGCTCCAAAAGGATGGATCCTTCATTATCCAGTTCGGGTAAAATTGTTTGTCCACTGATGTTGGTGCCAAGAAATTTCTTCAGACAAGAGACATGAAAGACTGGATGAATGCGGGAAGAAGGAGGAAGTTCCAATTTATAAGCAACGGACCCAATCTTCTGAAGAATCCGATATGTCCCATAGAACTTTGGAGTGAGCTTATGACGCCCTTTGAGTTTCAAGGAGGATTGTTTGTACGGCTAGAGACGAAGAAAAACCATATCGCCGACTTGAAAAGTGCGCTCAGAACGGTGCTTATCAGCTTGTTGCTTCATGCGATTTCTTGCCATGTGAAGATTGTCCCGCAAAATGCAAAGAATTTGATCGCGGTTTCGAAGGACCGTGTCAACTTCCTGAACTGGTGAACTGGTGGGGGTGTATGGAAGAAGAGCTGGAGGTGCCTGACCATAGACTGCTTCATATGGGGTCATTTTAGAGGCGGTGTGGTAAGAGGTATTGTACCACCATTCAGCGAGAGGAAGCCACTTTACCCACTGATGTTGTTGTTCCGAGGTGGAGCAACGAAGATAAGTTTCCAAGCATTTATTGATAATTTCAGTCTGACCATCTGTTTGTGGGTGATACCCTGAACTCATCTTCAGTTTGGTGTTAGTGTGGCGAAATAGTTCTATCCAAAAATGACTGGTGAAAGTCGCATCAAAATCCGAGACAATGGAAGAAGGGATGCCATGAAGACGAAATATCTGGTCCAGGAAAATTTGAGCGACGGAGGAGGCTGTATAGGGATGGCTGAGAGCACAAAAATGACTATATTTGGAGAGGCGATCAACCACAACGAGAATCACTGTCTTCCCACCAAATTTAGAGAGCCCTTCAATGAAATCCATAGAAATATCTGTCCAAATCCGTGTAGGTATGGGCAAGGGTTCAAGAAATCCTGGAAGGAGTGTTGTTTCACCCTTATTGTGCTGGCAGGTATCACATTCGACCACCATCTGTTGAATTGTCATTTTCATGCCCTACCAAAATAAGTTACGCCGTGCTCGTTCATACGTTTTGAGGAACCCCAAGTGCCTTGCTGATGGAGAAGCATGGAGTTCATAGAAGACAGCTTGTTGAAGATCTATGCTCTGGGGAAGCACCAGACGACCCTTGTATCGCAGAGAAGCACCATCCTAAGAGTAATGTGGTACAGCAGAAGGGTTGTTGGTCAAGCGTTGGATGATTTGAGATAAGGAAGAGTCATTGACATAACCCTGTTGAACAGATTGTAACCAATTTGGAACAAGCATAGAAATAGATGAAAGAGAACCTTGGGCATCAAATGTGCAAGAAAGAGCATCTGCCACAATATTGTCTTTACCCTTCTTGTAAGTGATCTCATAGTCATAACCCATGAGTTTGCTAACCCATTTCTGTTGTGCTGGGGAGGAGACACGCTGGTCCAAGAAATATTTCAGACTTTGGTGATCAGTCTTGATGCAGAAATGATTCCCTAATAGGTTTGGGCGCCACTTCTGTACTGCATGCAAAATAGCCATCATTTCCTTCTCATAGGTAGAGGTAGCTAAATTCTTACCTGAAAGGGCTTTGCTGGTGAACGCAATGGGGTGTTCATCTTGAAG
Source organism: Larix kaempferi (assembly GCA_027924585.1). Taxonomy (NCBI): domain Eukaryota; kingdom Viridiplantae; phylum Streptophyta; class Pinopsida; order Pinales; family Pinaceae; genus Larix; species Larix kaempferi. Next base: position 36,689,211 of record BSBM01001229.1, on the reverse strand, counting down.
GAGAACAGCACCAAGTCCATTGCCGCAAGCATCACTCTCAATAGTGAAGGGCTTGGAAAAATCGGGTATAGCTAGCACAGGTGTAGTACACATAGCTTGTTTTAGTTTGTCAAATGCACACTGAGTAGCAGGTGTCCATGTAAAAGCATCCTTTTTCAATAGAGCAGTTAATGGAGCTGCAATCTTCCCATGATCCTTGACAAACTTGCGGTAGTAGCCAGTCAACCCCAAAAAACCACGAAGGCTCTTGAGTGTCCGAGGATGCGGCCAATTGTTCATGGCATCGATTTTGGCAGGATCCACACGAACCCCTTGTGCTGAGATAATGTGCCCGAGATACTCAACTTCCTTCTGTCCAAAAACACATTTAGACTGCTTGGCATGGAGATGATGGTCAGAGAAAAGTTGCATGACAAGATCCAGATGTTGGAGATGTTCATCCCATGTTTTACTGTAGATGAGGATATCATCAAAGAATACTAGAATGAATTTCTGCAAGTAGGGTCGAAATATTTTATTCATTAAGGCCTGGAATGTGGAAGGAGCATTAGTGAGGCCAAATGGCATGACCAAAAACTCATAATGGCCATCATGTGTGCGGAAAGCTATTTTAGGGATATCATCCTCATGAACCCGAATTTGATGATACCCAGAACGAAGATCCAACTTGGAGAAAAAGTGAGCCCCATGAAGCTCATCAAGAAGCTCATCAACAACAGGAATTGGAAACTTATCCTTGATGGTGAGGTGATTAAGTGCTCGGAAGTCAACGCAGAGGCGCCATGACCCATATTTTTTGCGGACAAGAATAACTGGAGAAGAAAGGGAACTAGTGCTTGGGCGAATAATACCTTGCTTCAATAAGTCCCAAACGAGCATTTCAATCTCCATTTTTTGGTGAAATGGGTAGCGATAGGGCCTGATGTTGGGAGGAATGCTGCCAAGAAGGAGTTGAATACAATGGTCTTCTGGCCTGGAAGGTGGCAATCCCACTGGTTCAGCAAAGACACCTATATATCGATCCAGAATTTGTTGTAGATCCAAAGGAGTAGTGGAGACCACTGATGGTTGCATCTGAATGGAATGGATCTGAGCGATGACACCATGTGAATTCTTCTTGAGGATTTTTTCCATGCGATGTGAACTGATGATGCTGAGAGAACCTGGGTGTAATCCTGTCAATGTGTGTTTTTGTCCATTGAGGGAAAAATGCATCCAAAGTTCAACAAAATCCCATAAGATAGGGCCAAGTGTGCGTAGCCATTGAGTGCCAAAAACCACATCACATCCGCCTAAGGGCAAGGCAAACATGTCAGAGCGCAAGGTATAATCTCCCATAGAGATACGCACATTTTGACACTTCCCTTTGCAAGGTAAGGTGCCCCCATTGGCAACTATGACTTCAAAGTTGGAGCAAGGATGGATAAAACAATCAGCTTGTTTGGCGATCTGAGGGTCAATGAAATTATGAGTGCTACCAGAATCAATGAGTATTGTAAGAGGAAGCTTCTTGAAGTAACCCCTGACCCACATTGTTTGGGGGTGGTGATTCCAGCTAAAGCATGGAGAGATATCTCTGGATGGTCATCCTGAGACGGAGGGTCAATAGGCGGTTCCTGAATGTCGACCGGAGCATCCAGTGTTTCTGGATCTTCGTCACCAATTTCAGAGGTAGGCGGAGACTCCACATCCAAGAGATAGAGCTTTTGCTGAACACATCTATGTCCCTGAGTGAATTTCTCATCACAATTATAGCGAAGCCCCTTTTCTCTGCGTGCTTGCATCTCTGTTTCAGACAAATGCTTGATAGGAGTCGGTCGAGGAGCCTGCGGTATAGGTGGTCGCTGAGAACCCATATTTCGGAAGGGAACAAAAGTGGGCTTGGAGCGTTGTTGGGCTGCAAACTTGTCTTCTTCCAACTTAGCCAACCCTAGGGCTTCCATCATTGTGGTGGGACAGAACATTTTGACCTCGGAGCGGATGGCATCCTTTAGACCACTGATAAAACAACTCCGGTAAAAGTCATCAGACAATCCTTCGGTGTGGTTGGCTAGGTTCTCAAATTCGGTTTGATACTCTCTCACAGTGCCAATTTGGCGAAGTTTAGTGAGGGCTCTGGTGAAGTCATCAAAAGCACTAGGACCAAATTGTTGCAAAAGGAGCTGGCAAAAGTCTAACCATTTGGGCTCTGGATGAGCCTTGATGTACCAACGGTACCATTGAAGAGCTTCCTATTCCAAGTGAAAGGATGCCAGTGGAACTTTGTTGACATCAAAAGTATTATGTAGACTGAAATACTGTTCTGCACGATAGATCCATCCAGTTGGATCAGTACCATTGAAGCGAGGAAAATCAAGCTTCAGACCAGGGAAATTGCTGGAAGAAGAGAACCCATTGTCTGATGAATACTCGGACTGTCGTTTGTTGTTCATAGCTGAATGTTCAAGATGGAGGCCGAGAAATTTTTCATCTAGATCCTGGAGTTTGGCTTGGATGCCTGCAAGTGCTTCTTCCATGATTTTTGCTCCTACACGGGTGACAACCATAACCAGGAGTTTTTTTTTTTTTTTAACTGGGTAGGAAAACAAAAACAAAAACTGCTTCAGTAAGGGAAAATCTGGACTTGGGAAAAAATCTGAAGGGTAATTGGGGTTTAACTAGGTGTTGGACACTGTCGACTAGACAAGGAAGCAAAAATGAGGATTTCAGAAGCGGGGTGAAAGAATGGGAAAATTTGGCAGAGGGGGACAAAGAAGCAGAATTCAGAAAGGAACTCTGTGGTAAAATTTGAAGGTGATTGGGTGAAATCTAAGGAAGTTATGGCAAACCCTAAAAATAGACAAATGTGGGATTTCAGGCTTTGGGAAGGGGAATTGGGGATAGGGTCCTCAGGAATGAAATATCCAGAATGGGATGACAGGTGTTCCCCAAAAATTTCAAGGGAAACAGAGTGAAAACAAGGGAGATATGGAGTTTTTTTTTTTTTTGGCAGAATGGAGCGGCTACGGCTCAGAAGGGATCTGAAATGGTGCCAAATGGATTGAAAATGGCTGGATCTGGAATGGCTTGCAAAATGGATCTGAACGACACAGCAACAATCAACCACAGCTAAGCAAAAAATAGATATGGAACCCGGGTATGTGCGGCTTCCTAACAGTTCAAGGGTTTCACTCGGCCACCAATGTTGTCTGACGGCTTGCGTATTGGGGTAGTACCCCTCACTCCATGGCTCGGGTAAAACTGATAACCGCTTTGCCACAAACGACAGCTCTTGGTTTACCTCATGGGTGGGAACTAGTCAATCAGGTAGGGGTCGTTGCCCTTTTCGCTGGCAGGTCCTCTCAATGGGCCAGCTACTTCGGGGTTCCTGTGGTACTCCTCACAATGAGTTTTAGGGCTTATGCCCAAGTACTTCCCACAGTTAAGCGGATAGGGATTATTCCCAAATCCGAACCTGCAACAGATGCAGAAAAAAAATTTGGCAGAAATTTCACCCAGTGAGCCCAAGAAAGTGCTTTGATACCAGATGTGATGCACCTGCAACAATTAATTAATACGAATATGCGAAATAGCAGAAATGACAGAACTCAGAATCACTTTTATATTGATCACAGGCCACTTCGAGGGGGCAACCTCCTATGAGAAAGCTCAATACAAATAACTTCATAGTGCCTTCATAGGTCTCAACACACACTTATATACTAAGTCTAGGCGCCAATACTATGGGTCAAAACCATGGGCCACTACAAACTATGGATCAACAATACTATGGGCGACTTACAAAGCATATGCGCCAACAACAATAACACAAACTATTGATCAACAAATACTACGGGACGACTTACAAAGCATATACGTCCAACAACAACATACTAACAAAGTAAAGACATGGGTTCCTAACAATGGGTAGTCCTCAACCATGAGTAACTGGCCTTCCAGCCAGCTAAAGAACTCGCTACCAAAGCTGATGATAGGACCCCTGCCATGGCGGGCCATCACCTCTGCCCATCTGAGCATGTGGGGATCTCTAGGATCCCTATCATCTAGTCGTACCTGTGGCTACAAGAGGGGGATCTACTCCAAGAGGAACAATACCACGATCGATTCATATCCAAATTGCTTGAGCTCTACCCGTCGACACTTGGTCAGCTGATCTCAGACATTTGTGAGGATACCCTCGCACCAGTTGAAGATCTTAGGGGACATACAATCCTCCGCATAAAGCATCTGAGTCCGAGTGGCCACCATGTACAATGCTGTGACACCATGTCATCGACAATGCGGTCACTACCTCGTGTTCCGGTGAGAGCTACAGGGTCCCCTATCTAGGACAAATCAGTAAGAAAATAGATGTCCTCAACATCTATAATGAGAATGTGCTCACCAATCACAAAGTATTGTTGGGCCACATCCCAACACCGGAGCATGTGTGAGAGTAGAGGGATTTGGGACCTCATCCCCTGAATCTCAAAGAACTTGAGCAAACTGCAGTTTCTCAAATCATTCACACACTCTGGATCATTGGCAGCTTGTACGTCTTCCACCTCGTGTTCTCTTTCCCGCCACTCTAGAACCATGTTTTCTTGCTAGCAACCTGCCAAAATGGGCATTTAAACACTGTTAAATCCTACTCCAACCACAGCAAGTTCTCTTTTTGGGTTTAATTTAATGTTTGGGAAATTCATCTCTGTCGTTGCACTGTGATTTTGCACACAGTGTGATGATGTCACACCTCACGAATTCAGGATTTGTGTCGAATTGTTCTCATCGCAGTTCCCGAAAGGGAAAACTGCGACGAGCTGAAGGCGCAATAGCCCTCCATGAATTCATCAAAAAACCCAAAAATTGAACCTAAAATCAAAATCTAATCCACTAGAAAGTTTCTAGATGAACTTTAGGCTTACATGCTGCAAACGGTGGGTGAAATGGTGGCTCGTAGCTCCCGGAATCAACAAAGGAAGTTTTGGCTCCAAATTGGCACTTCTGCTCCCAAATTGGTAAATAAAACAATGGTGAGTATTTTTGGCCCATTTTTCTATTTATAAATTAAAAAGAATATTCCTTTTTCAAATATTTGATGCTTTAGGGTCATTTGCCATAGTTTTAATCATTTTTATCATATTTGGGATATTATTTGGCTATTTGACATAATTTCTGAGTATGCAGGAGTTGTAAGCGGTCTTTCATGTTGTTCCTCGCATCACAACGGTCATGTTAGGTATGAACACTCCTTTGAGTGTTTTGTCATTATTTTTACAATGGTTAGATTGTAATTATTGCGTGACGATGAGCTCACTCTTCGTTTGTTCTCGCGCTCTTGAAACTATGAGAATAAATACCGAGTTGTGATTTATCACTTTTTCGGGCTCGTTAAACTCCTACGGAAAAGGACACCCCCCGGAGTCTACCGTTAAGCTCTTTTCAGGCTCACGAAAAACAAAAAGATTGCCAAACGAACTTGTCACGTTCACGCTTGTTAAAGAATTTGAATGGTCGTCTCCCTGGTGATAATTTACCCCTTTTTCGGACTAGAGGGCACTAATTACGAAAAAGGTATACTCCAGCTAATCATGACTGGAAGAGTTCTCTCCCGCGTTGTTTTACCCTTTTTCGGGCGATGAGGCTAACTTTACGAAAAAAGGACCATTGGAGTCTTCTTTAGTTCTTTTCAGACTCTCTAAACATGAAATGATGACCAAGTTTACCTTCTATGGACTCGTTAAACTTTTGCATTGAAGGGCCCGCCATGGGACGAACACCTCCTATCCCAGGTTTGGAAAATATTTGGGATTGGACTCATCTATGAGATGAGCTATACCGAGCATCTAGTTACCCTCATCAAGCTCATAAAAAACACATGAGGCACTCATCATTCATGATGGGGAAGAAGGAAAGATTTTATGTTACACACTTTGTTAGTGGCAGTACATGGTCATTCTTGAACATGGCACTCGTCTGCATTTGCATACAATACTTGGACCATCTGTTTGTCCTCAAGTTCCACTTACTTCCTAATCCTTGTTACTCGTTTGAGTCATTCAAAGAAGGCTTCCATCATCAGTTGCATTAGGAATTTGTGTCATGCTCGTCATGTCAATACTGCCAAGTCATGCCATGCCCATGTTCAAGAACACGTCCATCATTTGTCATCTACAGTCAGTACGCCCGCCACCATGTCAATCTACTCTAAGTCAGTCTTGCATGTTACTATACCATCCGACCTACTCTACACATATGTTGTCGTGTTTCGTGTCGATTGATGGGGGATTCATCATGCCCCTCCTTCGAAGGATTCATCCTTGTCGACATCAACTCATCATCTGAGGATTGAATCTAGAAACCAACCAAGTACCTTGGCCCTACATGCCTTAATGGCAGGTTACCTCACTTTCAACATAAGTTTAGATCATTGACTCTTGATTGAAAGATTTCATCTTGTGTTCGACCTCAACTCACTTATTCACGCTTGATGATATGTATTGCGATACCTTGCGAATCATTGACATCAATGGTGATCTCCCTCGCGCTTGTTAATGGTTTACATCAATGACCGGTAATAAAGTGGTTTCTACCATGTTTGACGTCAAGACATTTGTAATCACATGGATAGATTCGTATCATTGCGGGTTCATCTTGAAGACCCTGGGGAGTCATGTTCTACCCAGGTTGCGATGGAGTTTGTATTGAGTTATATTACATGGATCCACATTTGTATTGGTCGTGGCTGTTTTATCATCTCATCATGGATCTACGCTTGTGTCTAGTAGCCATGATTGTGTTCAGTCGGTCATTAATACCATGGATCTACATTGTATTGGTCGGCAGCCATGTTATGAGTCATTTGAGACTATGTACTCAGAGTCAGTTGTACTGCAGCAGCATCCTTCACCCGACAAGTCCATTGCCATTCCTTCTATCAAAGCATTTCACCTGTCTATCTTTTAACAGCTTCATGCTTTGGGGGGCATTCTGTTACACTTAAAATCTTCCCATCATGAGATTCAGTGTATACACCTCTGGATTTACCTTGATTGAGTGATTGACCTGGAAGGATTTGTTTCTATTTTATACTAGGTTTTGAGAGGTCGTCGCAGGTTGCACTCTGGCAACATGCGACGTCGCACCTTGCTCCATTACAGGGTGCAATGAAGTCAGATATAAGGAAAAAATAGCTTCTTCGAGCTCCTTCTTGAAGCTTGTTGACTTGGGACCTTAATCCTGACCTCCTGGGAGAGTTGGCACTCGATTCCTAACACCTTGGAAAGTTCCCTTAAGTCTCTCCTATCATCTCTCAACCTATCTTATCCATATCCTATCCACTTAGTCCTATTTAAATGAATCTCACTCCCATTCTAAAGGGAGGAAGTCCATGGTATTCTTATGCTGGTGAAATCAAGCTCAATAGATCTAACATTCTAGCTTGGGGAACCTTGACTTCTCTCAAGGAGCTTTGGCATGGCCTGTCAGAAGGGGATTGCAGCGTTAAGGCAATGGTTGTAATCTTCTTCTCTATTGTACTTCTCCACTTTTCAATACAGTTAATATAATTTCTTTCCATAAATGTTGTCTCTTCGATAATGTTTAGATTTTTACTCCTTAACTGTTAACTTAGATTTTTCATATGAGGTATATGCTTTCACTTCTCGTGATCTGTCATATGTTCAACAGGGTTTAGCTACTTGCAATCTAGCATCGTTGGAGCATTGGATCAAGGAAGGAGAAAGGGATCTACAAATCCAAGGTAGGCGAACTACTTTTATGTTTGTTCTTCTACATGATCTAGGAAAGTAATCTATGTTCTGTCCTATTTGTTCTAGACTTACATTAAGCTAGGGAGATCAGGCCTTGAGTCCTCTCTCTATAGATTGTCCATGAAACACCCTTGAATGGTATTTTTCTCCTATGGGGTGGATTCCACACCCCTATTACATGCCTTTTTGGATTTATTAGGACTCCATGTGCGTTGCCTTACACCTAGGACTCCAGACCCCAGTAGATTTAGGATTTTGCGATCAGATATGTTCCACACATTCAAGACTCCGTGCCTTAAGATTCCATGGATTCAAGACCCTATTCCTTGATATTCATGGCTCCTCATCTATTCTACCTTGAAGCTCCATGTTTCCCTCAAGGTACTAGTTGTGTGCTCTTTCCCATCTGATGGTATTGTTGGCACAGTCTTTATTTCCTAGGCCTGCACACATCATACCCTCATAGATTAAGAGCATCAATTAAAATTAAAAATGAATTAACTTAATCACATTTTATCCAAATGTGTACATGACCTCCCCGGTCATTTCAGATTCGAGCATTGTTGTCGACCAGTGACTAAGTTCCCTGCCAATCATGCTTGTTACAAGGGTAAGCATGCATAATCATATAAATCATATATCATCAACTATATTATAATCAACTATATTTTCTACACAATAATAATCATTCCTGTGTCACAATGATATATCATAATCCATGTCATTAACCAAATAAAAAAAAGAAATGTACACATAACATGTACTTAATCAAAATCAATCCGGTACACATAATTACATATATAATCACACATAAGAAAATATGGAACCATGCATATAATATATGCATATCTATCAGCATTCACCACCCAAATAACATAACCAGGTCTATAACATATAAGTTTGGCATAAAAAATCCATCAAAAATCCTCCTCCTCATGAGTCACAAAACTATACTAGCCATGATAGGACACTAAGAATATTTGGTTTACCTTGGACACGCAATTACTGGAGGAGAATTGAAGATACATCTATTGAAGATCGAAGCCATGAGGAAGTGGATTTGACTAGAATAATGGAGATGAGAATTTTGATGGAAGCATCATTTTTAGCAATAGCTATACCACTTCTCATAGTGCCAACTAAATGAAAGAATTTGTATTCAGACAATTTGCATTGGAACAACTTTTTAAAATTTGAATGGAGCTATAAATTTCATATAAAGTTTTATATTTATTCTGTCTATATGGGATTCCAATACAAATCTCCACTAAAAGATTCCAAGGCTTTAACCAATTGATTCCAATACAGATCTCCACTAAGAGATTCCAAGGATTTAACCAATTGACCTCACAAAGTCAATAAATATTTTCTAGCATTTTTTGTGTCTGTTAGGAACCCATGTCTTTACTTTGTTAGTATATTGTTGTTGGACGCATATGCTTTGTAAGTCGTCCCGTAATATTTGTTGATCAATAGTTTTTGTTATTATTGTTGGTGCATATGCTTTGTAAGTCTCCCATAGTATTGTTGATCCATAGTTTGTAGTGGCCCATGGTTTTGACCCATAGTATTGGCGCCTAGACTTAGTATATAAGTGTGTGTTGAGGCCTATGAAGGCACCATGAAGTTATTTGTATTGAGATTGCTCAAAGGAGGTTGCCCCCTCGAAGTTGCCTGTGATCAATATAAAAGTGATTATGAGTTCTGTCATTTCTACTATTTCTCATATTCTTATTAATTAATTGTTGCAGGTGCTTCACATCTGGTATCAGAGCACTTTCTTGGGATCGCTGGGTGAAATTTCTACCAATTTTTTTTTTTTCCGCATCTGTTGCAGGTTCGTATTTGGGAATAATCCCTATCTGCTTAACTGTGGTAAGTACTTGGGCATAAGCCCTAAAACTCATTGTGAGGAGTACCACAGGAACCCCGAAGTAGCTGGCCCACTGAGAGGACCTACCAGCAAAAAGGGCAATGACCCCTACTTGATTGACTAGTTCCCACTCGTGAGGTAAACCAAGAGCTTTCATTTGTGGCAAAGCGGTTATCAGTTTTACCTGAGCCGTGCAGTGAGGGGTACTGCCCCAATACGCAAGCCGTCAGACAGCATTGGTGGCCGAGTGAAACCCTTGAATTGTTAGGAAGCCGCACATACCTGGGGTCCATATCTATTTTCAGCTGAATTGTTGTCGATCACTACTGCGCCGTTTCAGATCTAGCCATTTAGATCCATTCTGAAAGCTATTCCAGATCCAGCCGTTTTCAATCCATTCGGCACCGTTTCAGATCCCTCTGTTTTCGCTCACTTCCAGGCCATTGCAGATCTATCTGTTTCAGATACCTTTCGTTTCTTCATCTTCTTGATGCCCACAATGAAAATTTATCCTTCCTTACTCACCCTCTCCTTGAGAATCATACCATTCGCCACCTCCATTATCCTCCTCGCAAATACTTTGGATGGTCCCACTTTCCATGGAATGATCCCTCTATTGTAACCTATCTGTGGATCATACTGTAGGAATCATAATTTACATGGGAATTTATTGTGGCATAGCCACCCTCCCAACTTTTGGTAAATGGGTGGCCTCATCATAATTAATTGGAATCTGGTCCTCATTGGTATTAATCAGCATCTAGTTACCGATACCTCGATCCCAATATCAATATCATTATACCCTAGGCATCTCAAAAGGTTGTCCTATACTCCCTCTGTATGAACCCTTAAGGCACTATCCCCAAGCATCAAAATTCCTTCTCCATATACCTCCCCCTATGAGGATACCTCCAATCATGGACTTCAGGTAAAAGTGTTAAGAACTGCTCGCATAGAGTTAATTGTTGAGTTTGTCCCCCAAACCATAAGGTGTTTGTAGTATCCATTCTCATTCGTGGCTATAGTCCCCCACAAAATCTTGGAATGATTTTCCTCAATAGGTTCTTTGAGTATATTACCTAAAAGAAACTTCCACTCACTACAATGAGCAATGATTCGTAGTATTTCCTTCAAGATAATTATGAATAATAAAGCACTATAACTAGTTATCATATGTGAATAATTCCTTGTCAGAAGTTACATTTTGCAATCATGGAATAATGTGCCTCATAAGCTAAGTCTCACTTATCAAGGAATACCATCATGAATTAATATAGTATTCTACTAAATGAAATAATAGTCCATGATATCATCAAGCATCCTAGGGAACTACTATGTCATTTAAAACCATCATAAATCAACATTTATAAAATAAAGTGCCACACTTAATATCAATATGAAGTAACAACATATCATAAACTAGGTATTCCCAGTCAATACCATGATGAAGCAATAAAATGTAAGTTTTAAACCTATTGTAGAGAAGCAATGCATACATATTATTTTAAGCAAAATAGAGATTACACCACAACATTCACACATAATACACAGATATTTAACCTGGAAACCCTTAACCGGGAAAACCAACAAAAATTAGATTTGTACCTCTTATTTTCTCATATTGTTTATTAACCACTCACAATACAAATATAGGTATTCTGTAGCATCGAAAACCCTAATCCATTAACCCAGAATAGAAAATAGAATCCAGCCCCTTAACCAAGATTAAGTTACATATTTTTAGAAATAACCCAAAAATAGCTCGAAAATAGCCCAACAAAAAATTCAAACTTGCTTCGTGGAAGGGGGAGGGTGTGGACATGCCCCCCCTATAACCCTCCCTGAGCCAGCGCTCGAACCATATGACAAAGCACTAGATGGAGGGGATTCTCAGATGTGATCAATAATTCACCCCCCCACACACACACCTGTAAAGAATATAACACATACTCAACATTCTCCCACTTGTTGTTTTCTTTGCATACAAGGGGTACAATATTTTATTGGATCAGCAATCCAAGGCACGAATTCCCATTTCTCCTTTACACCAATAGAACTTCTCAGTGCTCATAGATTTTTTCAATGAATATGCAACATTCTTCAAAGTGTCGACTTTCTCCAATAACACCTTCTTTCTTTCAACCATGTCTCTTACAAAGTGAAATTTTACATCAAAATGCTTCATTCCTGAGTGATAAGCAGGGTTCTTTTCCAGGAAGATTTCACTCTAACTGTCACAATCTAACCTTACAGCTTGTTGTTCAAACCCAATGTCCAAACAAAATCTCTACAACCATACAACCTCTTTACTTGCATGACTGGCTACCATGTATTCAGCTTATGTAGTTGATAGTGCCACTACAACCTATTTCTTACTCATCCAACTAATAACACCTCCAAGTAGGTTAAATACATACCCACTTGTCGATATTCTATGATCCATATCTCCATCCCAATCAGCATCAACAAAGCCATGTACATTCAACACTCTACCATGTCCAGTTCTTCCTTGATAATAGATTGCACTATTTTTTGTTCCACGTAAATACTTGAACACCGTCTTCACAACTGTCCAGTCCTCCTTTCATGGTTTTGACATATACCTTCTCAAAAATCCCACTGCATGGGCAATGCCTAGTCTAGTGCATACCATGGCATACATAAAACTTCCAACTACACTAGCATAAGTAACATGGGACATGTCTTCTTTTTCTTCTTTAGTCTCGGGACATTCTTCTATAGATAATATCACATCTACAAGAATATGAAATTTTACTGGTTTACATTCCTGCATAATAAACCTGTGTAGTATTGTTTCCACATATTTTCTCTGGTTTAGCCAGAGTTTCCTTTCTGCACAGTTTCTCTTACTATCCATCCCCAAGATGAAATTAGAAGCACCAAGATCCTTCATGTCGAACTTGGAGGATAGATACATTTTCACCTCCATGATAACCTTCATGTTGTCTCCAACCAACAACATGTCATCAACATACAACACTACATAAACAAAATGTTCTCCAACCTACTTGCAGTAGAAATAGTGATCATCCTTGCTTCTCACAATTCCCAGTCCCAATATGTATGTATCGAAATTCTGGTACCACATCCTTGGAGACTATTTTAGACCATAAAGAGACTCCTTGATCTTGCAAACCAACTCCTTCTTACCCTTTATTGTAAACCCTTTAGGTTGCTTCATGTATATTTCTTCTTCTAGGTCCCCATGCAGGAATGTTGTCTTCGCATCCATCTTCTCTACTTCAAGATAAAAAGTATCACCAATCGCATGAAGGAATCTAATAGAACTTAATTTTGAAACAGGAGAAAATATTTCACCAAAATCAATTCCCTCTACTTGATAATATCCCTTGATTTGTATTTCTCCACTTTACCTTTTGCATTCAAATTCTTTTGAAACAACCATTTGTTGCCAACGGATTTTCTTCTAGTTGGTAACTGAACTAGATCCCAAGCTTGATTTTTGTCCAAGGCATCCATTTCTTCAACCATGACCTTCTTCCAGAGATTTTTATCCTCTGAAACAATAACTTCCTTCACATTTATAGGATCATCATCTTCAATAAATAAATCAAAATTAGACCAAAAATTGAGAGGGGAATACCTTTATGGTTGCCTTCTTTCACAATATTATCTCCTCAAAACTGGGGTATGAGGTTATTCTTTTTTTTATTCAACTTTTTATGTTGATTCAGATTCTTCATCTTCTAACTCAACCTTTATTTTTTCTGGTTCCTTTTCCATTGGAGTCACTTCCTTTTTGGGAACTTATTTGATATCTCTAAAGACAGCATCTCGACAACAGTCTTCTTAGTTAAAGGATTCCAAAGATTATAACCTTTCAGACCATCTTTATAACTGATAAAGATACATTTTCAGATTTATTATCCAACTTGCTCCTTTTCTCCTTTGGGACATGTACATAAGAATCACAACCAAAAAAATTTAGATGTTTAATAGAGGGTTTCTTTTCATTACATACCTCATGTCGATTTTTACCAACCAAATCTGATGTGGGTGATCAATTTACCAGGTAACATGTAGTATCCACTACCTCTGCCAAGAATTATTGTCCTATCTCGGCACTGTTGAGCATGCTCCTTGCCTTTTCCATCAGTGTCCTAGTCATCCTTTCTGCAAATCAATTATGTTGAGGTGTGTACGGAGTAGTATTCTACCTTGCTATACCGCACTTCTTACAGAATTCCTTGAATTCATTCTCGCATAATTCTCCACCGTTATCTGCCCTCAACACCTTTATTTTATTTTCTGTATGATTCTCTACAAGAGCCTTAAATTATTTAAACTTATCAAATACTTCAGATTTATTTTGAAGGAAATAAATCCATGTGTTCCTTGAGAAATCATCTATAAATTAAACATAATACATAGATCTACCTAATGATGGAACAGGAACAGGTCCAAACACATCACTATGTATTAACACTAAAATTCCCTTCACTCTTGTAGCACCAAATGAAAATCTTACTCAATTATGTTTTCAATATATGAAATTTTCAGAGAAGTCAAAATCTAGAGTGAAATCAAACATACCTTCAACCATACCTATACTTTGTAATGCTCGAAGTCCCCTTTCACCAATATGCCCCAATCTTTTATGCCATATCATTGTCTTTCCAGTTGATGCAGATAGGGTTTTATCTTCTTTATCTCTTCCTCGGGCATAACAAAATGGTTACATCCATTGATGATGGTGCTTCTCAATAGTCTATACAAATTTCCCCTTTGAAATCCCCTCATTAAAACCATTGATCCTCAAACCATTTTGCATTTTCCATTTCCACACACAATCTGTACACCTGCAACATCCATCTTTCTAACAGATATCAAGTTTCTCGCTAGATTTGGAATGTGTAGTACTCTAGGGAGAGTTCTAATCCTTCCATCCTTGAGCTTCAACTTAACTCTTCCACGTACAATTATATTGGTTGGTGAATCATCTCCCAAGAACACATCTCCTCCATCATGTGTTTCATATTCGCAAAACCACTCCCTATGAGGGGTCATATGACATGACACACCTGATTCAATCATCCATATATCATGATCTGAATGATTGCCTTTGGAATCTAGGTACACATCCCCTCCTTCTTTTGAGGTGGTCTTCGCCTCTACAGAAGGGGTATCCTCAGATCCCTTTGCTTTCTCAACATTCTTAGATCTGCAATCCTTTTTATAGTGCCCAACTTTACCGCATTTCCAACACTTCCTTATAAATTTTCTTGGGGATTTAGATCTACCCTTAGATTTAGATCTCCCCCATATCCCTTATTTTTATTTCTCTCCTAGGGACAACCTCTCACATTTAAGGCATCCATGATATGATTATCCATGGCTTTCTGCCTCACCTCTTCTAACAATTGGGATGATATTATTTCATCAAAGTTTAAGGTTGCTTGACTAGCACTACCTATTGCCACAATTAGGTTATCCCATGAATCTATCAAGGAACACAATAATGTAATACATTTATCTTCTTCAACCATTTTAATGCTAACATAGGTTTTTTGACTTACCAGAGTATTGTAGACATTTAGATGCTCTGACACAATGTCATTTTCATCCATTCTGAGGTGATACAGTTTCTTTTGCAGAATCAACTTGTTTACTAGGGATTTTGATTGATACAAACTCCCTAGCTTCGTCAAAATATTTACCATGCTATCTTATCCATATATGTTCAACAACACAAAGTCTGATAAGCACAGTTGGATTGCACTCCTCTCCCTTCCATCTAATTTCTCTCAATCTTCTTTCGATGTTCTAGTGGGTTGTGTACCTGGATCCACAACAATCCATTATTCTCGATCTACAAGAATATACTCCATTTTGAGCTTCCATAGCTCAAAGTTCTGGCCATTAAATTTCTCGATATCAATTCTTGAATTGCTCGTCATTCTCTTTCAATGCTAAAATCAACATTGCAAAGCTCCCACTGAACTCAGGTTTATCACAGACCCAAGATCTATCTACTGCGTTGAACCCTCAGCAACAAAGGAATCCCCCAAAAGCCAACAATCGAGCTTGGATACCACATGTCAGTTTTAAACTTGTTGTAGAGAATAAATGCATACCGATTCTTTTAAGCAAAATAGAGGTTACACCACAGCATTCACACATAATACACAGAGATTTACCCTGGAAACCCTTAATCAAAAAAACCAGCAAAGCACCTCTTATTTTCTCATATTTATTATTAACCACTCACAATAAAAATATAGGTATTTTGTAGCATCCAAAACTCTAATCCGTTAACCTGGATTAGAAAATAGACTCCAATCCCTTAACTAGGATTAAATTACATATTTTAGAAAGAACCCAAAAATAGGCCGAAAATAGCCCAAAAAAATTTCGAACTCGCTTTGCTCATGAACTCACTTTGCAGAAGGGGGAGGGCGTCATCACACCCCCCCTAACCTAGTGCCATGCACAACGCTCGATGCATACAGTAGAGAAATAAATGGAGGGGATCTCCAAGCGTGGTCAAAGAGGCACCCCCTCCACACCTGCAAAGAATATAATGCATATTCAACATAAAATACCATAGTGGATATCAACATCAAATAATAGCATCGCATGTACCACATGTCATCTATCTCTAGATACCTTGACAAAGCAATAAATTAATACCATACTAAATATCAACATGAAATATTAAGCATCAAAATGTCAAAGGCCCAATTCAATAAATCTACTAAAAGAGATAACGAAACTCGTGATGCATAGTGTCTGTGTCCTCCCAAGTAGCTGACTTTGGACTATATTGGTCCCATTGGACTTTGATAGAAATAACTCCCGGATTCAATTAATTATTTACCAAAGCCTTTATTTATACATTAGGTGGGAGACTCTTGGAATTTAGATTCCAGGAGATCTATTGGAGTCTCCAAGACTCCTCATCTTCCATAACTGAAACTAAAACTGATTATATTATTTATAAAAATCCCAGAGGATTCCAACATCTCCCCCCCTTAATCCGAAGGGGTATTTGTAAGTACGAGCATGGTTCTAAATCTTTCAAAATTTTCTCGTCCAAGTGATTTAGTGAAGATGTCTACAATTTTCTCATTTGTGGAACAATGACATAAATGAACTGTCTTGGCCTCTACATGGTGTCGAATCAAATGAGACTTTGTGTTGATGTGTTTGCAAGTTCGATCATGGAATCTAGAATTCTTGTCCAACTTGATTACATAAGTGTTGTTATTCAAAAGTGGAGTGGATTTCTCTTGTTTCTCCTGCAAATATTCAAGTATCTTCCTAAGCCACACAATCTCTTTAGTTGATTCTGCAGCAGCTACATATTCTTCCTCTATTGTCGAATATGTTGGAACTGACTGTTTTTGTGATCTCTAGGAGACAACTATTGATCCAAGACTCATCGTGTATCCAAAAGTGGACACTCTTGTTTCTTTGTCACCATTGAAGTCTGAATCATAGTACCCAATGAGTTTGAAGTCATCCACCTTATAGTACTTGATTCTGAAGTCTTGAGTCCCTTTCAAGTATCTTAGAACTCTTTTTGTAGTAGACCCGTGTCCTTCACAATGTTTGTGCATGAACCATGAAAGAATGCTAACAACATAAGGAATATATGGTTTGGTGGTGGTAAGGTAGATAAGGCTTCCTACAAGTTGTCGGTACTTGGTTGCATCCTCAAATTATTTTCCTTCACTTGAAGTGAGCTTTAGCTTTTGTTCCATTAGAGTTGAGAGCAGTTTGCAATCTGTCATGCCAAATCTGTTCATCAATTTTCCAATATACTTATTCTAAGAAATGAATATGTACTTAGGATTTTGAGTCACTTCAATTCCTAAGTATTAGTGAAGATGTCCCAGAACGTTCATTTCAAATCCTTTCTTTAAATATTTCTTTATGGATGCTATATAACTTTCATTGTTCCATGTCATCAAAAGGTCATCTACATATACTACAAGAAACACAACATATCTTCCAACTTTCTTTACAAACAATGTTGCATCATCAAGATTATGATGTTTGAAATTCAGCTTTAGAAGATGCTCGGTTTTCTCCCCAAACCATGCTCGAGGTGTTTGTTTCAGTGAAACAACCGTATCCGGTTGGACTCTTAATACAACCGTATCCGGTGTAATATGCCAGCCCGTATCCAGGTTAAGCTAGCCTATATCCAGATCTAGGGAGGAAGATGTTCCATCTTCAAATAAACAGATATATAAATATATAATAATTAATGGATGATAAAATACAATGGATATGGCCGCCTTAAATATGGTTGGGCCATCCACTATTGAAGAGACATTGCTCTTCATAACTATAATATTAATTAATTACTATTACTAATAGTTTATAACCTATTTATTTACTAATTTATTGTTGTAGCATTGCCTTTCCCTTGGGAAAGCTTTGTCCTCAAAGCTGAGTTTTCTCATGACGTCTTTTATTCTGGCTCTATTTCGCACTGATGACTTGAGAGATGCGATTTTGATTATGACCATTGTCTCCTTTTGATTATTTTGTCTTGGTATTTTCATTAAGTATGAACTTGGTGAAGTTTTGTTTACGCTTTTTCTACTTGTGTGATTGCTTCTTTTAACTATGTTTGTCGTCAATTGAACATGCTCAACATACATTACGACCTTAACTATTTTCGTGTTGTTATTCCCAACACATTTTGTGTCAGTTCCTTTGAATGAGCTCTTTGTGCTTATAATGCTCATAAGAACATCGGTCTTATCTTGTGTCTAATAGATATTATAGTTGCTTTCCTTGATGTTCTTTATAGAATTCCTTGTGTTGGCATATGTCCTTCGTGTGTTTGTTATTGTGATATTATTGTCAATGGATTGATCATTGTTATTGTTAGTAACATCGGCTTGTCTCTTATCACAATCTTGGTGAGGATCATATTTCTTCTTGTCAAGTATTTTGTTGTCATTTTCTTCATTACTAGGGTATGTTATATCTTTGTCTTGCACAATATCTTGATTGATGCTATTACTCTCATGGGAAATGGCATAATAGTCTATTGTATCTTCATCTTTTACATTAGCTTGGGTGGTTTCTTCTACCTGATTTTCACATCCATCTTCATTTTCTTTAAACGTTTCGTCAATAGATTTCTTTATTTCATCTATATCCTTAAGGATTTTCTCAAGGAGATTTATGAATTGGTCACTATCACTATAAGATGCCATGGATGTTTGTAGAAGGGACTTTTGGGCTTAGAAGTAAGAACGTCATTATTATATTTAATAATAATAATATTTTTGGGGGGAATAATAATAAATATTAATTAATATATTAATATTGTTATTATTATTATTATTATTTTAAACTATATAATATCTTGTATATATATATTTTTTAAGTTTTTTAAAAAATAAATATTATAATATAATAATAATATATTATTATTATATGTAATTTTTTTTTTATTAAAATTTGTTTTTTTGTTTTTGTTTTGTAGGTTGTAGGTTGGATGACCGTGTGGTGCGGAGGACGCGCTGATGGGTAGGGCGGCGAGGATGGGAGGTGGCCGAGTTGGACGGAGAAGGGAAGGTGCAAGGATGTGCAGGTGGGTGGTGGTGGAGGGAGACGACGAAGCGTAGGGAGGACGGAATGTCGGTGGAGAGGGGACGCGAAGGAGCATGGGGAAGGTGGAAGAGCGCGGGGTGCAGAGGAGTTGGTGGATGGTGTTCGGAGGGAGTGGAGCAAGGGCTCACGCAGGAGGTAGGGAGTGAGAGGTGACGTGGGCGAGGCAAAAATATGGAGCATCAAGGGTGGATGGCGTAGCAAGTGGAGGTGGGATGATGAAGCATGAGGGAGATGCAGCGAGGAGGAAGGGCGAGGGAGAAGTAAGGATACGGTTGAAGGATGAGCGATGGAGAGAAGATCGATGGGAGATGCGGGGTGCAATGAATGGGAAGAGGTCATGAGGAGGGAGGAGCATGAAGTGGGGTGAAGTGAGGAGAGAGACGAGTGATATGGGAGCAAGGTGACTGATGAGCGGAAGTAAGTTGATGAGCCGAATCTGAGAACAGGTCGAAGGAGCAAATCCGATCTGATACCAAATGCAACAACTGTATCTGGTTGGACTCTTAATACAACCGTATCCGGTGTAATATGCTAGCCTGTATCTGGGTTAAGCTAACTTGTATCCAGATCTAGGGAGGAAGATGTTCCATCTTCAAATAAACAGATATATAAATATATAATAATTAATGGATGATAAAATACAATGGATATGGCCGCCTTAAATATGGCTGGGCCATCCATTATTGAAGAGACATTCCTCTTCATAACTATAATGTTAATTAATTACTATTACTATTACTAATAGTTTGTAACCTATTTATTTACTAATTTATTGTTGTAGCATTTAGGCTCATTTCAGACTTTTCCTTGATGGCCTAGGTTGATCAGCTGGTAGTGCATCATTATCTTCAAATTTCAATATTCCAATCCTCTCAATCACATCATCCAGTTGAGTCTCATGTTCAGTTGAAGTGGCAGGAACTTCTTCTTCATGATTTTCTTCATGAGGGTGTGTTGGTGTTGCTTCAAAAGGAAATTCCATAGATTTATCCAAGATAGGGATCCCTCGTTCAAGATGTGGAATTTCGTTATCAAATTCATAATATGTCTTTAGATGGGAAAACTTCTCCATATGATCAAGTTGTCTTTCAATGGACTGGTTATTTTTATTAGTTTCAAGAAAAATGACATCTCTGGAAACAACAGGCTTCTTTTTTACCTCATCATAAAGATGATATGCCTTGGAATTTTTTGAGTACCCCAAGAAAATGCATCTTCGACTTCTAGCACCAAGCTTGTTTATTTGCTCCTTTGGTTTTAATGCATAGCAGGTGGAACCAAAAACCTTCAGATGCATAACCAAAGGAAGGTGTCCAAACCACATTTCATGTGGATTCTTATCTCCAAGAGCATGAGATGGAATTCTATTTCTCAAATATGTTGCACATATTACTACATCACCCAAAACATCATCTTCACATTCTTGAAAAACATCATTGAGCATGTTGTATTCAATAAGGTTCTATTCATCCTTTCTGCTACACCATTTTGTTGGATATTGTAGGGAATTGAAGTTTGATGTGTAATCCCATGTTTGCAAAGATAATCTTCAAATGAATTAGAAGTATATTATTTACCATTATCAGACCGAAATGTACAAATATGTGCTTGTGCTTGGTTTTCTATCCATGCATGAAAATTCTTGAAAGTTTGAAATGCTTCATATTTTGTCTTCAACAAGTATAGCCAACACATTCTAATATAATCATCAACAAAATTCATGATGTAGTTATTACCATTTGTGGAAGGAATTGGCATGGGGCCACATAAGTCAGAGTGAACCAGCTACATGCTCTGAATTTAGACTCTTGAAATGGTTTCTTAGTATGTTTTCCTAGTATGCATGCATCACATTTGTTATCTTTCTTAGGAATGGTGGGAAAACCAAATACATCATTATTTCCTAACAAACAAAGACTGTTATATTTTAGATGACCAAATCTAGCATGCCATAGTAAACTGGATGACATATTACCTTCTTCATGTTGAGAGAGATAGGCAAAGTTTTGAACTCTTGCAAAAGATCCCCTTAACTTCAACAATTGTCCATCTTCATAACCGGTCATGATGACCTTGTTGTCAGAGGATTTTCTTATCTCTACAATCCCATCAAACATGTGAATGGAATGGCCTTACTGTCAAATCTGTACTAAGGACAACAAGCTTCTCTGCAACTCTGGAAGATAGAGAACATTCTTTAACATGAATCAGGGAATCTAGGCAACTTAAGCTTGATTGACCCAATTCCATGTTGTTTGAGGCTAGATTTTTCTACAAAGTACACTATGCCATCTACAATGTCATTCAGTTCTTATAAACAATCTTTTCTAAAAGTCATATGAGATGTTGCACAAGTATCAAGCAACCAACAATCTTTGTAAGATAAAAGAGATGTTATTTCATTAATCCAAGATTACAATGTTCAACAATACAATGAGCAGAATCAGGAGATTTACCAGCCTCTTGGTTTTTATTCTTGTCTTCTTTATTCTAGTTATGTCTTCCTTTGATGGAGTCCCAAGAATCCCAACACTGATATGCTTCATGTCAAATCATTCTGCATCGTTTGCACTTCAGATATGATCTTCTACTTGAGTTGTTTCTTCTTCCTTTGCCTCTGAAATTTATTCTTCCTCTGCCTCTTTTGATGCTTTCTCCCATGGAAGGTTCTTTTGGATTGTTATTTGCTTTCTGATCAAAGCAAAGAGATTCTCTAGTATTCTCATTTGTCTTCTTTTCAAAAAATTTCTCTTTGTCTGCAATATTCTCTACCAGGATGTCAAAGGTGAGGTCTTTGAACTTGTCACTTGCTTGCAAAGATTCAAGATAGATGGAGTGAGTAGGACAAAGGGACTTTACAAATGTTGCAAGTGGAAGGTCTGGTTTCATACCAAAGACTTGAATCTTGTGCATGATTACTATGATCTCAGATGCAACCAGCATAGGATCATTATCCTTTACACCCGGACTAAATAGCTTTAACATTAGCTAAATCACTTCCATTTCAGAGTGTGATTCATACAAATATTTTAAAGTCTTTAAATATTCAAAGCATGATTTTGCAGCAATATATGATGGCTCACCTCCTCACTGATAGTAGTAGATATCATGGCTAAGGATTTCTTGTCTCTAGTCTTCTAGATAGCAAGTTCTTTCTCTGATGTTCTATTTTTTGGATCTGAACTGATGATTGTGCCTTCATCGGTGAGAATGTTTTTTCCTTCATAGATTCCATCCCACAAATCATTGTATACGAATGTAGCCTTGATATTCCTTGACCATTCTAGATAAGTGTATTTTTCAGTGAGGTTAGCACCAACTATGGATGCTAGTGAATGCATCTTTTGTAGCTTGGACTTGAACCTACAACTTTTAAGCAGAATATATGGAAGAAAAAATATGAGGTTGCATATTTAAATTTCTGCTTCCTTCTTTACAAATGCTCCTTATCACAAAATAATTCTACAGCTTCATATTCTGCAGCACTCCCTAGAATGTTATTACATATACTTTTGCAGCAATATACAAGCTTTACCCTCTCAAATATTTATTGAGGATGAAATTACAATGATTCTCTCCCTCTCAAATCTCACTGAGATAAAAATACAATGATTCTCACCCTCTCAAAAATACATGATTCTCACCCTCTCAAATCTTACTGAGATAAAAATTACAATGATATAGTATTATTTACATTCACATCTGACTCATAAAACCTTCAAGCAAGGGCAGATCACACTAGGTTAATGTATTCAATTCTCAAGAGAGAACAAAGCGCAACAGTCTAATGTCAAAAAATGATCAGGGATTAAATGTGAAGCACATGAGGTTGCAGCTCACACTCATAGAATTCAAGCAGGAATCTTGCAGCTCGAATAACAATGGCTTAATCTCAAACTTTCTCCATGAAATAATTAGGATTGTAAGAAAATTTGTATTAAAGAACCATTTGACTCCATGCCAAAATATAGGGTTTGCAAAGTATGTATCTAACTATTACCTCCACGCAGTCTCAACAAGAAACAAGTTGCAAGGGCATAGTCTCCACGAGAGGTAGTTTTCAAGGGTGTAATCTCCACAAGAGGAAGGTATCAATCCCACAAAACTCGTGTCTCAATCCCACGCAGATCAAGGTCTCAATCCCATGCAGTCTCAATCCCACGCAGCCTCAATCCCATGCAGATTGAGGTCTCAATCAAATACAGGTCACCGCTACTCCTAAACAAAACGCAGTTGCTCTCACTTTGTTTCAACTTTTCCACCAGGAGCAGTATACACAAAAAATGTGGAGAAATATTGGACACGACTATTATTCTAACTCCACAAAACATCTTTTGAAAGAATCTCACACAAAGTGGACGCAGCCCACACAAGCGGTATCAAAATCCATTCAAACTCCATGATATCAAGAAGAGAGGTCAAGCTCCAAATGAGAAATACGCAACACCTTCAGACAATAAGAACACTTCTCACAATGAGGACACAACTCTTCACACAACCGGTTCTCATAAAACATGGACACGGCTCTTAGTATGAGCAATACGTGACACCATACATTAAGCATGAGCACAACTCTTAATTTAACAGTGGATGCAGCATTCACAAAACGTGGATGCAGACAGTCTTCAAGCAAATGCCACCATAGTAGAATTAGGGTTTATGGATGTAAGCTATCAAAAAGAGTAGTGTGATGAGGAATTATGGAGCCTTGTAGTTCGGTTCAAACAATGCCACATAAAAATTAGGGTGTAGGTGTAAGAGAGAGGCTTCATCTCTAGGAAGAGCGAGACCATCCTGAATGTGGCAGAATGATGTAGTATAAAAACGTATGGGGCAGCAAAATATAGCAAAAGCTGGAAGAAGGTAGAGAATGTAGGACTAAGAAAGCATAAGGAGGATGCATAGGGCAGGCCTGAGAGCCTGAGGAGGGGCACAGGCCCAAAATGAGAAGTCTGACAGTATGACCGCTATAGGCATGAGTTATGGCAGCAACCTAGTTGCTTTGATACCAATTGACGGAAATAACTCTCGGATTCAATTAATTCTTTAGCCAAAGCCTTTATTTATACATTAGGTGGGATACTCTTGGACTTTGGATTCCAAGATATCTATTGGTGTCTCCAAGACTCCTCATCTTCCATAACTGAAACTAAAACTAATTACATTATTTACAAAAACTCGGATGATTCCAACAGACTTTAACCTATTTGAGGATGTGATTGTGCAGTTGTCAAGTTCTCTGGTCCAATATGCAATATAGTTCAAACTAGACGACCCATTCCTCAAAGAGTTGCAATCCATCCAAATTTAAAATGAGAGATAGGTCAGGAATGTAATGTCTAAGCACATAAATATGAAAAACTTTATGCATCTTTCGTAAGTGGGATGGAAACTCAAGCCAATAAGCAACATTCCCAATCCATTCAAGGATCCTGAATGGACCAGCAAACCTCATATATAGTATGCTCCCCTTATCAAATTTCAATGGGATCTTCATAGGCCTCCCTCGAACAAGCACCATGCTTCCCTCCTCATAGATTTTGTTGATACACTTGGGATCGGCATAATTGTTTTGACGATCATTGGCTTCCTTAAGTTTTTGTTTAATCATGGCCATTTGCTCCTCTATTTCTTAAAGAAATTTTAGACCTAACATGACTCGATCCTCAAGCAGTCCCAACTAAGAGAGTTCTACAAGTCCTACCATACAATACTTCATAAGGGGTGGCACCATGAGTGTTGCGGTAGTTGTTATTGTAAGAAAACTCTACTAATGGAATATACCTATCCCATTAATTTTGTTGGTCCATGACATACATTCTTAACATATCCTCCATTACTTAGTTGACTCTTTCTATCTGACCATTAGTCTCTGGATGATATGTCATACTGACGTTCAATTAGGCACCCAAGTACTCATGGAGGATTTTCCAAAACCTAGAGGTAAATCATGGATACCTATCATCCATGAGCCCGTATAGATGGATTATTTACTGGAATGAAATGTGCACTCTTAGTATGTTTTTCCACAACAACCATAATACAATCACCTCTCTAGGGGGGTGGGTAGGTTTCCCACAAATTCCATGGATATCACTTCCCATTTATTTTCTGGTATCTCATGTGGTTGAATTAGTCTTGTTGGGTGATGGTTTCTGTCATTAACTTGTCGATACTCCAAACAATGAGATACATATTGTACTATGTCCCCCTTCATTCCAATCCAAAAGAATGTATTTTTCAAGGTTTCATTCATTCTTTTCACTCCTAGGTGAGTTGAATATGGCAATCAATGGGCTTCGTCCATTGTCGGCCTTTGAAGCCCATTAGCAGTTGGAACATGATTCCTTCTTTTGAATCTAAGAAATCCATCATCCAATGAGTATGCTTCAAACCTGGTCGATGTTGACTTCCCCTTATCCTAGGTAGTCTAAATCTAATGGTGCCATGGGTACTTTACTAGATGTATTTTTATCCTATCCTTGAGATCATTTTTAACTAAGATTATTAAACCTATATAAGGTCTCCTACTTAGTGCATCTGCTAGCATGTTCTCCTAGCCCTTAATGAAGGAGATTCCAAAGTCATATTCACTAAACAATTCACTCCAATGCCATTGGTGTGCACTAATATATTTTTGGTTGAATATTTACTCAAGACGTTGATGATCTATTTTTAACTTGAATTGGTGTCCTACCAAGTAATGAATCCATATATTTAGGGCCATGACAACTGCTTCCAATTCTAGATCATGAGTATCATAATTAACTTCATGGTTTTTGAGCTTGCGAGAGGCATAAACAATGACTCCTTCATCTTGCATTAAGACCGCGCCTAAAATATCTCTTGATGCATCTGTTCAAACCATGAAATCCTTATCAATGTTTGTCAATTTAAGGATTAGGGCATTTGTCAAACGTATTTTAAGCTCATTAAAGGATTCTTCACATTTAACTATCCATTCAAATGTAGTCCCATTTTTCTGTAAGGTTATGATAGGTACCACAATTTGAGAGAATCCTTCTATGAACCTCCTATAGTAGCCAAACAACCCCATAAAACTACGAACTTCCTTGGAATTCCTAGGATACAACCAACCTAATATGGCTTCAATTTTTTCCATTTCTACTGAGATTCCTTTGCCACCAATTATATGTCCAATATATTGGATCTCTTTTTGAAAGAAGGTGCATTTGGTAAAATTCCCATATATTTTTTGTTCTCTAAGTCATTGAAGCACTATCTCCAAGCGTTCTTGAAGCTCTTGTTCATTACAAGAGTAAATGAGGATTTCACCAAGGAACACCTATACAAAGCGATCGAGGTGATTGTGAAACACATTGTTCATCAAGTTCAGAAATGATGCTGGTGCATTCAACAATCCAAAGGGTACCACCACAAATTTACAATGGCCAAATCTTGTTCCAAATGCATTTTTTGAGATGTATTATTCCTTAATCCTTAGTTTACGGAAACCCAATCGTAGGTCAATCTTAGATAATATTAATTCCCCTCTCAGGTAATCAAATAAATTGTCGATACAAAACATAGGATAATGGTTCATGATGGTTGTTTATTCAATTCCTAGTAATTGATGCATAAACAAAGAGTATTTTCCTTCTTCTTAACAAATATTATAGGAGGCCCCCAGGTTGAAACATTATGCCGAATCAATCCATGGTCAATGAGTTCCTTGAGCTAAATACTCAGTTCATTGAGTTCTGACAGCGTCATTTGATAGGGTGTCTTGGATATTGGTTCCATACCAAGTTTTAGGTAAATTGTGAAGTCAAACTCTCATGCAAGGGTTATTCCTAGTAACTCGGGGGAAAAGACACATGCAAATTCAGAGAGAATGAGGTGAGATTCCATGCCTATTCTAGGGCTATCACTCACAAATTTCATGGCATATATTCTGCACCCTTTCCTCATGCATTTCTTTACCTTGGTTGTCGTAATGAAACATAAATAAACATCTCGCTTAAGCCTCTTGATTACTATTGGTTCGTTGAGGTCATTGATACAAAATACTTTCTTTTCATAGTAGTCCACTAGAGCTCAATGATATTTCAGCCAATCCATACCCACTATTAAGTCATATGCCCCTAGTGTAGTGCTATACAAACTCATCTTAGTATAAATACTCCTTATTTTAGCGATACAATTATTTACCAGTATTCCTCGTGGTTGTTTTCGTCCTGAGGCCATCTCCACCTAGTCAAAGTCACTTTGAGCTCGAGCTTCCAGCCCACATTTTTTTAATACAAAGTGATAAATAAAGTTATCAATCACCCATGAATCTATCATAATGGTTAATGGAACATCTTTGATCATACTTGCAAACTCCATAATTGTGGCCCGGTTCTTTTCTTGATGATGGTTAACTACAACATGAATTCGAGTTGACCTTGTGGCTAGCCTCCCCATGTCCCTATCCTTTTGTGAATTTATTTTATATATATCTTTGGGCAGTCCCATTTATAGTGGGAACCCTGACATTCATAACATTTAATCCATGATAGGGTTGCGGCAATTATGTGTCTCTAGCCACCATGACCTCTACATCAGCTACCACCTTGGAGTTTATGTGGCTTAGATTTGAATACGTTGGTGTAATGTATTGTTGAAGGATTGGTAGGAGAATTAGTTGGCATACTGACCACCGTAACTACCCCTATATGACCTCCTTGATAATTGATCCTCCTACCTCCAACCTGCTTAGCACTAGAAGGTACACAACTTCCTTTAGGTGCATGTGCCTATACCAATGCATGTTTTCCCATATCAATATTATTCTTTACATTCTTGGATATATTTGAGGTATGTACCATGGTAGTAGGATTCCACATGTATACCTCTATGTGAATGTCTGGGTCCAACATGTGCATTAATCTATCTGCAGGTCTTCCATCATTTTCCATGTAGTCAATGACAAAGTGTCCTCAGACACATAACTTTATTAATGAAGAAGGAAAATTACATCACAGAGATGTGAGGGCTAAATCCCGAAAGATTACCTCACATAGAAAACTCGATGGATTTAAATATCCAAAGAGTAACAACTAATTTACCGTTACCAAAACTAATTAAGGGACACCTCACATAATCACGTGAGTGTGTAGATGCCCTTTTACATTTATTAAACTAATCTTCTATTTACTACATTTTTGGATCATAATTCCTAACAATCCCCCCTTTGATCCAAAAATTCTTTTGAATAAATACCAAGTTCATTTCTAAACTTATCAAATTTGACCCTTCCAAGAGATTTTGTAAAAATATCTGCAGTTTGATCTTCTGATGGACAATACTTTGGCTTGATGATTTGTTTGACGACGAGAGCCCGAATGTAATGATACTTAGTATCCACATGCTTAGTTTTTGAATGAAAAACAGGATTTTTGGCTAACTTGATTGCTGACTGATTATCAATAAATAATGAAGTTGCTTCTTTCTGATCAACTTTGAGATCTTGCAAAATCCTTCTTAACCAAACTATCTCACAAGCAGCTTCCCAAGCTGAAATATATTCTGCTTCTGCTGTAGAATTTGCAATTGTATCCTGCTTTTTACAACTCCATGCCACTGCAGCTGATCCCATATTCATTAAGTAACCTGAAGTAGATGCCCTGTCATCAACATCTCTAGCAAAATCCGCATCTGAATAGCCAACAAGTTTGAAATTTTTGTTTCTTTTAAACTCAAGTCCAAAATCCTTTGTTCCTTGAAGATACCTTAACACCCTTTTTGCTGCATTCCAATGACTTTCTCTAGGTTCCTGCATATATCTGGAAAGTATGCTAACTGCATAAGATAGATCAGGACGAGTATTCATCAAGTAAATCAAACATCCAATTAACTGTCTATATCCAGTACAATTTACAAGTTCCCCCCCTTCAAACTTAGAAAGTTTTAAATTTTGTTCCATGGGAGTAATCGCTGGTTTACATTCCTCCATTCCAAACTTCTTCAATAATCCAGATATGTACTTAGCTTGAGAAATAAATATACTTCCTTCCTGCTGCTTTACTTCAACTCCAAGATAGTAATGAAGTAAACCCAAGTCTGTCATTTCAAAACCTGTTTGAAGTTCTTTCTTAACCTGAAATATATGATCATTATTGTTACCTGTTATGAGCAAATCATCAACATACATAACCAAGATGACTAAGTTGTTTTCCTGGATTCGAACATACAACGTATCATCTGACTCACTACGAAGAAAACCAACTTTCTGTAGGTAGGCATCCATTTTTGCATACCAAGCTCTGGGAGCCTGTTTCAATCCATACAATGCCTTAACTAGTTTACAAACTTGATTTTCTTTCCCTGGAACCTCAAAACCAGGAGGTTGAGTCATATAAACATCCTCTTGTAGATCACCGTTTAAAAATGCACTTTTTACATCCATTTGATGCACTTTCCATCCATTTTGTGCAGCTAAAGCTAGCACAATCCTGATAGTATTCCATTTCGCTGTTGGAGCAAAAGTTTCTTCATAATCAATCCCTTCTTTCTGAGCAAAACCCTTTGCCACCAATCTTGCCTTATATTTATCAATATCTCCATTTGCTTTGTACTTAATTCTGTAAACCCACTTACAACCAATGGGTTTAACATCATGTGGACAATCAACTATTTTCCAAGTTTGATTCTTCATTACTGCATCATACTCACGTTGCATGGCCATTTTCCATTCATCATACTCAACTGCTTCATTAAAAGTAGTTGGTTCAACAACTGAAAGAGCAAAATTTTCTGAACCTGTATGAGAACTCCGTGTACCTGTTTTGCCTTTTTCATCATACTTAACATCCTGAAGTAACTTAGTTGCCCATTTTGGTTGCTTCTTTTCAATGTTGACTTGATTTGAATCATCCAAGTTAACTTGTGAAGAATTCAAAGTATCTTCAACCTGTTCATCATCCTGTACTTCTGAAGTGAGATCAAACCATTGTTCATTCCTTGTCTTATTTAAGTGTTGCATCCTTAATTGTTCCTTAGTTACTTTTTCCTCTAAGTGACTAAGTTGTTTATCAACCTCTTCTACACTTAAACTTTCAGTTTCATCAAAAATCACATCCCTGCTGACGATAAACTTTCCATCTGACAGAAGCCTATACCCCTTTTTTTCATGAGAATAACCAATCAATATGCACTTAACACTTCTAGACTCTAACTTCTTTCGTTTTTCTTTTGGAACAAGTGCATAACAAACTGAACCAAAAACTCTCAAATGTTTGACCATAGGTTTGAATCCATACCAAGCCTCAAAAGGAGTTATTCCATCAAGTGATGATGAAGGAGATCGATTCCTCAAATAAACTGCTGTATGAACTGCTTCTGCCCAATAACATGATTTCAACCCTTTGAAAAATAACATTGCTCTAGCCATGCCCAATAAAGTCTGATTCATCCTTTCTGATACTCCATTTTGCTGTGGAGTATAAAAATTGGTCAACTGTCTTTTAATCCCTTTTTCCTGACAATAAGTCAAAAAATGATTTGATGTAAACTCACCACCATTATCAGTTCTCAAAGTAGCAATCTTTTCCTTTGTTGCTGTTTCAACCAAATTTTGAAATGACTGAAACTTTTCAAACACTTCTGATTTTTCCTTCAAAAAATACACCCAAACCATTCTGCTAAAATCATCAATAAACAACAAAAAATATTTACAACCACCAAGTGAAGTTTCCAAAGGACCACAAACATCACTATGAATAAGCTGTAATCTCCTTGTTGCTCTCCAAGTGCTTTTTGAAAAAGCTATCCTTCTCTGTTTGCCATAAATGCAAGCTTCACACTTTGCATTTTCCTTCCGAAAAGTAGGCAACCCCTTTACCATTCCTTGTTTTTGAAGCTGTACAAGACTATCAACATTCAAGTGCCCAAAACGAATGTGCCACAAGCGGATAGGTGAAACATCAGTTTCAACTAAACCTGCAAATTCCTTCAAATGTTCCTTTGACCTAGGAATGACTGTTCCCTTCATCCTAAGAAGCTTTCCGTCTTCATAACCTGTCATAACTGTTTTGTATGCATCCTTTGTTGAATTAACAAAAAGGATACCACCTTCCATCACAACTTGATGTCCTAATTGACGAATGACAACTAAAGACAACAAATTTTTCTTAAATGTAGGCACATACCAAACATTAGAAATCAATCTTTCTCCAATTCCAGGCAAATCAACCTTAACTGTTCCTTTTCCTTGTGGTAAATGAATAGAATCATCTGCAAGAAAAATTGAATTTAAATGACAATCTTCATAACTCCAAAAGAAATCTTTCCTATATGTCATATGCTGAGTAGCCCCTGTATCCATAATCCAAGCATCTTCAAAATCATTTTTGAAACAAGAAGAAGACTGAACAAAATTCACTGATTCCAACTGATGAACTTGAACAAAATCCATTGATTCTGATTGTCCAAGTGCTGTAAAGACATATTCACAATTTTCACTATCGTCTGCATGAGCATAATGTGCTGATGAAGATTCTTTAGATTCTCTTTCTTTGAGAATTTTTTCAAATGGAACTCTACAATCTGAAGCATAATGTCCAACTCTATTACAACGAAAACATGTGACCTGTTTATTAGCTCTTCCTCTTCCAGAGACCTGTTGGTTACCTGAACCTCTGCCTCTTCCAGAAAACTGTGACTGTGTATTTTCAGAACCTCTTCCTTGATTTCTTCCTCTTCCTCTTCCGCGGCCTCTTCCTCTTCCAAAACCCTGACCACGACCTCTATTTGAATTTTGAAAAGCTTTCTGATCATGGCCTCTTTGATGATTACCTGGAGATTGTTTGCTAGTACTTGCAACCAAAACATCTTCTCCTGTTTGCTTTGTTTTACCAAAAATCTTTTCATGTGTGGCAAGTAATTCACTTAGTTCATCAAAAGAAACGGTATCCAATTTATTTGTAATTTGTAAAGTTTCCAAAAAATGCTTATATGTCTCAGGCAATCCTGCGATCAAAATGGTCACCATCATGCTGTCTTCAATTTTATCAAAACCAGCTCTTGAAATTTCTTGTTTGATATTTTTTAATCTAGAAATGTACTCCATGACATCACCTCCTGAAGACAATTTTTGTTGAAACAACTTCAATTGAAGATCAATTTTCTTAGCTTCACTTTGAGAATCAAATAAATCTTTCAATGTCTTCCAAGCTGACCATGCATCAGGACTATTTTCAATATGCACATAAATATCATCAGAAACAGTACTGTGAATCAATGCTAAGGCCTTCTCATCTTTTACTTCCCATTTTGCAAGCTGATCATGATTAGTTGGTTTGATAGGTTTAGCATTACAGAAACCCTTCCACAATTCATTGTAAATAAGAGTGCTTTGAATATGACGACTCCAAACTTTATAATTTTTGGATCCTTCCAACTTGTCAGATTCATTAAAAAGACTTATAACTTTAGACATTGTAAAAACACCTTATAACTCCAGAAGATGTGTATTATGCAAATCTTATAACTCCAAGCATTAAAGAAAGTACCTTATATCACCAGAAGAAGTAAACAATCGCCTTATATCATCAATGGAAGATTTTATGCAAAAATATCACCACCAATATGAAAAGAAAATTACTCATCAACAAGAGTCACCATGAAAGAAATGCTGTGAAACACCACACACCATGCAAAAGAAAGCTATAGGGGCTTGGCCTTGACCCACTTATAGCCTCAAGAAAAGAATTTGATAGAGCTTCACTTTGCTCTAATCAAACCTTGAATGAAAGTACAAATACTCCTTATTACACCAACAATGCTCCTTATTACTCCAATACCCAATAAAAAATTACACCTTATTACTCCAAAAAACAACAAGTCTTTATAAGGGAATTGGAAAGATACAATATTGTTGAGTGGGAGGTCACAAGATCCAGTCCCATCAACTTCAAATTTTTTTAAAAGTTTATTTCTCCACTTTTTTTTTTACATAAATATTGAATTAAATTGAAAGTGAGAAAAAAAATACGATCTCTCCATGGTTATTTAAATTTAATTGTTTACAGAATACTCTTACCACAATGAGGAATTAAACTCCACAGACTTCTCCACGCAGACTGAGTTCACTTAGTTAAATTTCACAAGCTTTTAATTGTTTATATAATACTCTTACCACAATGAGGAATTAAAACTTTGATTCCAGCAAAGAACAACTCCTCCACAGACTTCTCCACGCAGACTGAGTTCACGCGCCCTTCTCTCATCCAGGGTTCACACGCAATCGACCATCCTCCAGACTGAGTTCACGCGCCCTTCTCTCATCCAGGGTTCACGCGCACTGGCTTCTCTTTTCTGCAGATCGCACAGGAACAAAGTGTTCTCACCTCTGCTCGGCTCTCTCCACGAAATGATGGTCTGGTGCGTCTCTCTCTTCCTGAGCGACTCCCTCCACAAGCAACTCGTCTCAGATTGTTCTATTGTTTTGATATTGTAAGGACAGAAACCCTAACAGCCAGGGGCGTTCAAGACTTCCTCCACGAGCAACTCCTCCACGAAATGATGACTCTCTTCCTGCCTGCGATTTGGGTATGGAAATCTCCAACTTCCTCCACGTTCCTGCCTGCGATTTGGGTATGGCAATCTCCAACTTCCTCCACGAGCAACTCCTCCACGAAATGATGACTCTCTTCCTGCCTGCGATTTGGGTATGGCAACTGGATGCGTCTCTTTCTCTTCCTGCGATGTCTTCCTGCGATTTGGGTGCTGCGATTTTGCTATTGTTGGAGCTGAGAAGGAATTTCAGCACGCTGAAGAGCATAGATCAGAAACGGTTAGTTCTCTTCCCCAGATTGTAGCAAGTATCCATGCAGTTCCTCCACTTAACTCGCCTTCATTCGGCTATCTCTCTGCATTTCTCCAACGGCGACTGGCTCTGACTCTGCTGGCTATCCTCAACGAAACTCTGCTAAAATTCAATGGCTGCGAAATTTCCTTCAACGGACCACTGCTCGGACCTTTTCTCTCTTCAAACGTTGGACATGAATGTGATCAACTTCGGCTTCGAATGGAAGTCCATTGACTCAAAAAAAAATTGCTTTGTTGTGCAGATATATTTAATAAATGAAAACCAGATTGTTATTCGAAACACTTATAATGAGAAAGTAAAGAAAGCCTGCCAATCTGTGGCTAGGAATTTTCTTCCACAAAATTTTTAAATAATCTTTCCTTAAAATAATAATATTTTACTCTCTCCAAGTAAAAAATTCTGCAGAGATTCTTTTTAGCCCAAAAGAATAGGAAGCATTAACTTACGGTTAAAATTTCGCTATTCCAAAACCTTGAAAGTCACCTTCTTCAAACAACCTTTAGCACCTTTCAACCAGGTTCCAATCAGACCAAGCTTCAACCGCTTTTCAACCGCGTGCTCTGATACCACTTTGACAAAGTGTCCTCAGACACATAACTTTATTAATGAAGAAGGAAAATTACATCACAGAGATGTGAGGGCTAAATCCCGAAAGATTACCTCACATAGAAAACTCGATGGATTTAAATATCCAAAGAGTAACAACTAATTTACCGTTACCAAAACTAATTAAGGGACACCTCACATAATCACGTGAGTGTGTAGATGCCCTTTTACATTTATTAAACTAATCTTCTATTTACTACATTTTTGGATCATAATTCCTAACAGTCAACATGATGCACTAGAGAGTAAAACTCTCCTTCATATTCCTCTATGGACTTTTGTAGCTAGGATTTTCACCCTAGCTTGTGCAAATGGGAACCTACTAAGGAGAATGGACTCCTTAGTAGTAGTTCAAATAAAAATTAAATCTAAGATGCAAGATCAATAAAATTTAATCATTAACTGATAACATGTGCATAAAAGTAAATCTAAATCAAAACAGTAAAAACTAAATAGCCATGAGAGATACATTAAATAAAATTGATATTTTTGTATTAATGGGCAAACAAGGGCTTGCAATGGTTTTACCTCAAATGGTGAGGTCGATGGAGCTTGTGTAGTTGCATGGACAAGGTTCTCCAGTGCTCCAATGGTCTCTCTCTTCTCCAAGATGCTTCAAGGGTGGGCCAAAGGCTCACTCTAAATGAGGAACTCAAGCTCAAATGGAGGCTAGGGTTCTCAAGAGTGGTTTTGAAAGCATAAGGATAGGTAAGAATGTGGATGAATAATGGGGAGTCTCTATCACCTTTTTATAGATTTTGGGTGATGGAGTATTAAACCATGGTTTTGGGAAACCAATGGTATTGGTAAATGGTTTAGGGTTTCTTTTCCTCTTTTTACCTCTTTTTTCCCTTTTTGAATTAATTTTTTGAATTTTATTCCCTTTTAATTGATTTTTGGGAATTTTGGGCCCTTTTTTAGGGTTTTTTGGTATTTTTGAGGAAATTTAATTGTTTTGAGGAGAAAAAGATTGATTTTTGCCTTTTTGGTGACCATTTGAAGGTTTTTTTAGGTTTTAGAGGCTAAAATGGTAGGAAAAGTGGACAAATGGGTCATGTGACTAGGGAGATGAGCTAGTGAGCATTTTGGGGGTGTTAACAAATTGCACCCTGATGTGTGAGGGCAAGAACTCATCGTATGGCTGATAGACATCATAGTTTGCACCAGCCTTGGCACAGGTTTTTCTCGAAGAGAGAATTCGCTCGCATGGGGTGCCTCGGAAAATTATTTCAGATAGAGATTATTGGTTTACTTCTAGTTTCTGGAAGAGTATTAAAAAAAGATATATATATATATATGGATACACAGTTTCATTTTAGTATTGCATATC
Source organism: Larix kaempferi (assembly GCA_027924585.1). Lineage (NCBI taxonomy): Eukaryota > Viridiplantae > Streptophyta > Pinopsida > Pinales > Pinaceae > Larix > Larix kaempferi. The sequence goes on along the minus strand of BSBM01001229.1, from coordinate 36,653,200 downwards.
ATCCGATGATGGATGACCATACAAATAAAGTTAACCAAGTACTTTGTCTTTTTCCTGGGGTTTGGAGGAGAGAAGAGACTGATTGGAGACTGGAACATCGGTCCCATATGAACTTCAAAAACTGAAAATACATGGCCTCAATAATGAATGAGGAATAATCTCAATATATGGACGAGGCGGGCATACCCATGCTCATATCAAGACACATAAAAAACAATGAGGCCCAAAAAGGGGACCTGAACAATACATGGAGAACTGTTGTGTACTTAATAATGGTCCAAAGGGGACACAAATCTTGGACATACTCATGGTCACACCATGACTGATCTGAAGAACTGATACACTGGAAAAAAGCAACAGTCGTTATGAATGTGGTGTCAAAAGGACAGATGAACTGTTGGATCTGAAGGTGTCCAACAACTTGGATGGATTCAATGACTGCGAATCAGAATTTCATGAGTACATTCAACAATATCTGAATTGTGTACTCGAAGAAGTATATAACTGGGGTACTTCCGAATACTGTCACCAAGCGTAGCCCGGATATCTGCAGGAACATATAATTGGGTGTTGCTAAAGTAGACTCACCAATGTTATTGGCCTACTCTGTTTATCTTTTGGAATTTTCAGGTTTCGGGTTTCGGGATCGAAAACTCTAAAATATTTACATGGTCTGATTCCACAACCCGCAATTTCGGGTTGACAAATTTCCAAAATATAAACAAAGGATTCCCACAATGCGGAATTGCGGGATTTTGGGTTTCGGGATTTCAGGATTTGCAGTAAGAAAATGATTTTTGGGCAAAATCTAAGGTTTTCTGCAAATCAAGAAAACAACCAAAAACTTAGAAATTTTCAAAGGAAATAATAAAGATAACTAAGCAATCCAAACAAAGGGTGATATGCCATAGCAAACCAAAAATTTAAAACTTCCCTAATTACCTGTATATATACATGATGGGGGTTCCCATGATCAGGATGAAGCATGGGATCTGTTGTACCTACAACATATGGTGACTGGCTGGGAAAAACCAGTTATCTCTGCAAAAGCTTCAGTCAAAGAAAGTATGTCATCCCATTGATTTCCAACCTGAAATATTTAGAAGATGTTTACGAGGGACAATCAACAGGCAGAATAGCAAAAGATTGATATATTCCCATCCTTGATCATATTAAAGATAATGCAAATCTGATAAGGAGATTTAGGAAACAATAGGAAACCTTTCGTCAATATGTGATTCACAGGAAGACAGCTTTAGATGAACCTGAGGGCAAGCCTCATAATACTCTAGATATTCAAATCATAAACCACCTTGATTTATTAACTACCTTATTCACATAATTTTATTATTATTACTATTTTTTTTTTAAAGCAATCTAAACATAAGACATTGTTGGCATAAGACCACTGCCCTGACTTGGTGATCATATTTTGGCAATGCCATTCACAAACCTGACCTAGAAACTGAACAAGCTATCTCAGTAATGAGACTCCTTCTCTTCTAGCTATGACACTGAAAGCAATTATCATGGCTTGATGACCACAAAATGATAATTTCAATCCAAAATCAAATCCATGATCATGGCAGGGATGGCTTGTAATAAGACCCCCCTGTCCTTATGTACAACATTGTCTTATAAAGAAAATAAAACAGATAGTTTATTAAGGTGTGAACTGCAGGACACCACCATGGCTTGGTAACCATATGATAGTGGCGTTACTCACTAATGTATTGCAAATCATGAATGGACTGACCTGTAATAGGATCTTCCATCTTTCAGTAAACTAAAAACCATCTTCCAAGTTTGGTGGATTGGTGTGAAGATGTCATTCCACTCACATCTATGAACCTAATGGGCTGGCTTGAAACAAGATCCCCCATCCTGCAATCCACAATTATTAAATGATGTTATTTTTCAACGTGACTGTGATAGGATCCAGAGCAGATAAAGGTTTTCCAGGTTATTGAGATATGTTGTATTACACATGTGAAACATAAGACATCAGTCAGTCATTTTCCACAATCTCAATTAAACAAATGAAGCATGTATAAGATAATGACTAAGGTGGAAAGGTATCAATCAAAGTTATGCAACTGATGATCATCTATTCTTTGTAAAAAAAATTATGACATAGGCTGAGAAAGCTAAGATTGACAGACCATCCGATAACTTCAGCTCAGATTAACTTTGAGACAAACTAACTACCAACTATAACCAAATGTACAAGGTTTATTTAAAGGACAAATCAAATAAAAGAAAACCATTCAAAACAAAGAAAATGCAAAACACATCAAACTTGTATACAAAGTGCATCAAACTATTTAGACAAAATACTTCTTAAGCAGTGAAACATTCACTGGATAGGTGTCAATGACCCCCTCCAATGTCTATAACCGAACCATACTTGGGCCAATCTTTTCTGTAATAATGAAGGGCCCAAGCCAAAGGCATTGGAATTTGGTATACTGGTTTTTATCCTTGTGTTGTTTATCCCATCTCAGCACCAAATCTCCCACTGAAAATTCCCTGTCAGAAGAGGATTTTTCATCAAACCATCTCTTAACCATTGTTTGATGATCATATAACTTATTTTTAGCCACCTCTCTGTCTTCTTCCAACTTAAGCAAAGTATCAATCCTCTGCTAGAATGGGCTAACTGTAGTGATGGAATGGTAAGGTTAGATGGAAGAATAGCCTCCTTTCCATAGACCAAACAATAAGGAGAATTCCCAATAGCTACCTTTGGAGTGATTCGATCTGCCCAAAGAGCATTATAGAGCTGGGTGTGCCAATCCTTGTGATGAGTGGCTATTGTCTTCTTGAGGATATTTATCGGGTTTTTGTTAGAAGATTCAGCAAGCCCATTACCCTGTGGGTAATAATTGGAAGAAAATTTTAATTTAATCCCTCTTTCAAGGGCATACTGTATCAAGTCAATTGAGGAAAAATAGGATGCATTATCAAAAACAAGATACTCAGGGGCACCAAACCTTGTAACTATCTGACTGTCGAGGAAAGAGATTATTTGGTTCGTGTTGCACTACTTAAGGGGGACTGCCTCTACCCATCTGTTAAAGTAGTTAGTTGTTGTAAGGATATACCTGTGTTGAAGGGAGGAGGTAGGATTAATGGGACCAACAAATTCCAATCCCCACTGCTGAAAAGGGAACTGGACTGTGACTGGTTGCAGAGGAAAAGTAGGTTTCTTGAATTTCCCTACACACTTTTGACATGGTTCACACCTCCTGACATAGGCATAAGCATCTTTAAAAAATTCAAGTGACATCTGGGGTCTTCAACTAATAACTGAAAGGACCAATACCCTGCACGAATCTCAACGATGAGATCAAGGTGTTGACATCGAGCATCTGAGAAACAATCATTCAGAGAGGCACTAAGGACTCCTTTCAAAATGATCCGTAGGCACTCACCACTGATGGTGATGAGTCCAAGGCACAGGGACCTCTAGGTCTATCCTCTGGAATAGATTGGTTGGAGTCCACAAAGGGAGACCTGCAACTACCAAGGCAATGATGCTTCCTTGATAGGAGTGCGAGGTGTACAACCAAAAGGTGATAGTACTGAAGGTGGGACTGACATACTATGGGGATGGGAAACAATTGAGGTCGCAGAGTGGGGGGAATCAAACTTCCTTTGTTCAGAGCATGATGACATGGATGACCTGGAAGCATATGAAACTAACTTTGGGTACAGGAACCATAGCTTAAGGGACTAGGGGTAAGGACCGCAGTGGGAAAGACTCAGGGGGACAAACTGATGGATGATATCGGGAAAATCTCAAGGTGACATATCGCAGAATACTCTGAACAGAGGCGACCAAACTGGGGAAGCTACCATAATAGTATGATTATATATGCTTGTTGTGGCACCAAGAAGAACCGTTAGGGCCTTCTTCATGGTTTAAGGAGCTCAAAGAAGGGGTAAAAAGTGTGCTCAACAATGGTACTATCTTGTGGATTTGTACGAGCCTAGGGTAGTTCATGATCGTAGTTACTTTCAATTTTAGAGAGTCTGAAAGTAGTAAGTAGAATCCAAGGGGGTTATTTTTCGTGTGTTAGTCTCCAAGGCCCAAAAAAACATAAAAGGATGCAATGAAGAACTCTTCTAGCCAATGTGACTAGAGTATTCATTTTTCGTAATTAGTCTACAAGGTCCAGAAAAGGGGTAAACTTATACCAGGTAGACGCCCTTTCAAATACTTTTAGCAAGCATGAAAGGAAGCAAGATTGATCGGCAATCTTTTCATTGTTTTAGGAGTAAAAAAAGAGCTTAACAGAAACTCCATAAGTGCCTTTTTCGTAAAGAAATTGCTTGGCCCGAGAAAGGGATAAAATTATACCGAACAAAAGTAATGGCGAGGTAAGGAGGAAGTGTTCAGTCAAGGGACAAGTATGGGAACCAAGAATAGTCGTAGGGGGGAATATTGATGGAGCCTCTATGCGGGTTGGTGAATGGTAGCAAAACAATTCCATAATTGCAGTATGGATGGAGCGGAGGGCTCATGTATAAGATGTGATGCATGAATTGGTAAAATGTGGCAGCGGTTGATGTAGCACGCAAATCGATTCGGCAAGGTGTGTGGACACAATGTCAAAAAAAAATTGGTGAAAGCGAGAAATGATCTCAAGCATCATCACGAGCATGGAAAACTAAATCCGGTGATATAAAAATCGTCAAAAAGGGACGACGATCGATGTGGAACACAAATCGAGGTGACGAGGGGCATGTGAACAATGCCTGAAAAATATGGGGGTGAGAGTGATAAATGATCTTAAGAATCATCACGATCACGAAAAACTGAATCTGGTGATATAAAAATTGTCAAAAATGGACAACAACCGATGTGGCACGCAAATCGAGGCGACAAGGGGCATGTGAAAAATGCCCAAAAAATAAATGGTGATGAGAGTGAGAAATTATCTGAAGCATCATCATGAGCGCGAAAAACTGAATCCGACGATATAAAAATCGTCACAAATGGACAACGGTCAATGAGGCACGCAAACCGAGGCGACGAGGAGCATGTGAAAAATGAGTGAAAAAGACTGAAAAATATGGTGGTGAGAACGAGAAATGATCTCAAGCATCATCATGAGCGTGGAAAACTGAATCCGACGATACAAAAATCGTTAAAAATGGACAACAACTGATGTGGCACGTAAATCGAGGCTAGGAGGGGCATGTGAAAAAATGCCCGAAAAAGAGGCCGCGAGCTAGAGCATGACTGTGGGCCCCATAGGTACTTATTTGATGTGTTTTGATGATATTTGATTATGTGTTTGGCAAGATGCCGAGGACATCATGGAGGGAGCACGACATACTAGAGGACCTGATGGGGATCATCCAGCGGGATCATCGTGTTCAGGTGACTTTGGAACTGGGCGGGCTGCTGAAGTTTGCACAGTTGCCCCTCATGCGTTCAACATCTTTTTTGCTGAACAAGTTGATCGAGTTCTGGGATCCAAACATTCGAGCGTTCATGGTCAGGGGTGAGATATTGGATCTCACCTTAGCAGATGTGTACTTCTTGACCGGATTGCCTCGTTTGGGTATGATGGCGGACACTCAGTCGAGGAGGTCAGGGGATGTGGAGATGGAGGATCTGCTGGAGAGGTATTGTGTTCTGGGGGCTCATGTGCATAAAAATGCACTATTGGTCAATGATTTACGGGATCTGTCAACTTGAGCAGTTGCGGCATGTGTGGTGCAAGTACTGCGATCACAGGCACCCAACCGTGTGTTGGGAGGGAAGATGCGGTTGATCGAGCGAGTACTAGCGGGGACTTATTATGCATGGCGGCAGATGTTCCTTGCCTACGTTCAGCAGGACTTGAGCAAGGTGAGGCATATTGGAGGGGAGTTCAGCTATGCTTCCTTTTTGTGTTATTTCTTCTTTGAGCGGGTGCCTTCGCTACGGCCCTACGTTCCTGTCCGAGATGCAGGAGTGATGGAGCCGCGGATGGCGCGGTGGGGGGAGATGATGCGCCGTCGTGGTGGCGGGGACGTTGGCCAGTATTTTACGGTAGATATTTTCAGGCAGTGGCTGAAGATGCCGATTTTGTTTGATGACTATCCATACAGGGGGATGGACTACCAGAGGAACCCTGAGCTGTTGCGGCCTCCTGGACAGGCCTAGGGGCCATATGGTACGTGTGTGTTTTTGTTTTTTCTTAGCATATCATATTGTATTTTTGCTTGACAGTTTATGATGATAGATAGAGATGTTAGATGATGTTGACCTCTTTATGTTGGTTATTGAAAATGTGGGACCGCAACCACTAGAGGGGCATCGGGACCGGAGGGGTCGTATGGTGATCACAGCCCCACCTGCTCGAGGGTTCGTACGACGATAGGATGATGATGTGGCCCTGTAGGCCTTACGGTCTAGTTTTGATTGATTATTGGGCGAGGTAGAAGATGAGGGTTGGTGGGATTTAGACCCGGAGATATTGGATTTGTGTTATGATGCTCCACGAGAGTGGAGATCAATCTTGAGATGGGTTGTTGTATTGGAAGCAGAGAGGAGGGCTTGAGACCTGTTGGACGTTCATGAGGATGATGATGAGGATCCAGAGGAGGAGCAGGGAGAGGACGAGTCTGCATCATAGGCAGGTGATGACGAGGACACTGACCAAGGAGAGTACTCTGACTAGACTATTTGTGATCTGCCCCCAAATGCTGATGAGCATATGGGGATTTTTTTGTATATACGATTGATATAGGGCTGATGTATTTTTGTATAGCTGGGTGCTTAGGGCACTTATGACTTTTTATGACTATATGATATATTTTTATGCACATGGATGCATTTTTTGATGATATAGTCGCTTATGCACATGGATGCACATTTTGTCGGTGTTTTGTGTTTTGTTGCACGTGGATGCAATTGTTATGTTTCTTGTATGCTCATGGAGGCATTTTTTATGTAAATGATATGCACGTGGATGCAGTGTTATGATGGATTATTTTTGTTGTTTCTATGGTTTTAGATGCCTATATGATGTCATGATAGTGCATGGTTATTGTCCTACATGTTTTGGTTGATGTGCCAATCTAGGATGTTGTTGGCCATTTGGTCTGTGACACTATTTTGATTTCTTGGGACATGAGTGAATGTAATGGATTCGAAATGTCTAATCATTTGTTTAGTGCGCAGGAACTTTCTAAAGAGGCAAGGATTGCGTACCTGGTAACAATTGTTGAGTTGGGCGACAAGAAGCTGGGAGTCTAAGAAGACACGAAGGTAACTTATACCCATCTGGAGGGCAGCAGTCAGGAGACCGGTCATGGCATCGTACTCAACCTGGTTATTAGTAGCAACATATATGCACACTCCGTCGAGGTGGATCAAATCATGTGAGGGGGAATAGAGTACCCAAGCTGCGGAGGCGAGATTTGGAGACCAACGACTTGCACCGTTGGCAAAGCCAACATAGTAAAGTGGAAGAGGATCCATCTGTAGTCATGCAGGAAAAACAAAATGTAAGTTTTTTGGAAGATGAAAGTGAAAAAAGAATCAAAGTTGTACAACATGGACCGTGGTGTCCAAAAAGTGCTATGGGTAAAAAAATTTAAGGTAAAACCCGTTACAGGGGTTGCGCAGGCGGTTACCTTCTGAATCAGTCAAAATGTATGCCCCGTGTCCAATGCAAGTGTGTATGATATATGGGCCTTGCCACATGGATTCAAACTTTCCTTTACCCATTTTATCATGATCTTGGTCGTAAACGAGTACAAGGTCCCCTTCACGGAATGCTCGTGGGTGAACGTGTTTATCATAGTCGGCTTTGCAGTGGCTCTTCGAGGCTTCAATGGTTTGAAGCATTGCGCGGCGATATTCGTCAACTTGCTCCAACAGGATTAAGCATTGTTCGAGCAGTGATGTGTCTAGAAGGAGTTCAATAGCGATGTGCAATGCTGGGATCTGACACTCGAGGGGGAGCACAAATTCTACACTATGAACCAAATGAAAAGGGGTAAAACTGGTGGCGGTCTTAGTGGATGTGCGGTAAGCCCATAGTGCTGGGAAAAGCATATGATTCCAATTGGACTTATGCCGACCAACGGTGCATTGAAGGATGGTCTTCAAAATTTTGTTAATGGCCTCGACTTGGTCATTCCCTTAGGGGTAGTAGGGGGAGGCGTATTGATGTTTGAATTTGAGGAGGGTTGACGACTCTTTCCAAATAGAGTCCTCAAAATGAGAGCCATGGTCGGAGACAAGTTGCTTAGGGACTCCAAAACTAGTAATGATGTGGTTAAAGAAGAAGCGGGCTATAGTGTCGGCTTTGCAGTTAAAGGTAGGCATGGCTTCTGCCCATTTGGTAAAGTAGTCGACAGCCACAATGATGTATTTGTGGCCTCCAACGGAGGGAGGATTACATTCCATGAAGTCAATGGCCCATCTGCAAAAAGGACCAACAGTGGCAACTGGATGAAGGGGGGCAAGGGGTGTACTTGCCTTGGGGGCAAAGAGCTGGTAGTTGTGGCAATGTTTGACCGTTGTGATGCAATCAATAAATAGTGCGGGCCAAAAATACCCTGCGCAGTTCACCTTTTGGGCAGTGGCCATTCTAGAGAATGGTCGCCGCAGGAACTGCTATGACAGTAATTGAGAACTTGTTCTGCTTCCTCTCGTGTGAGGAAACATCATAGGATAGTGTCGATACCGCGTTGATATAGAACATCGCCTAGGAGGAGATAGAGGGAAGCATGGTGACAGATGCAATGGTGTCCATCATGGTCAATATTGGGTCGAAACTTTTGTGTGTAGAGGTAAACCAAGATGTTGTCATACCAAGGGTCGTCTGACAAGATGATAAACAAATGGTCGTCAGTTAGACTAGTAGTGACCGAGGGTGATGGCGAGAGGGATGGTAAATCCATCATGATTTGTGCAAGTGCAAGGGCTTTGGTGCTCTTCGGGGTCATGAAATTCAAGTCATACTCTTGTAGGATAATGACCCATTTAGCGACTCGGCCTTGAAGAAGGCGACGGTTCAAGAGATAGACCATGGGGTTGGAGTTTGCGACACTATAGTGTGGCTTATGAGGATGTAATGTCGCAACTTTTGAACTGAAAAGACAACGGCGAGCGCCAATTTCTCTTCATATGGGTAATGTAGTGGTGGGACTGATAATGTCTGGCTCACATAATAAATAACATGCTCTTGATGAGCGGAATCTTCTTGAATAAGAACCTCAAATGGCACAGTCGGATGTTGAAACGTAAAGGATGAATTCTTTTGAGAAATATGGAGGGGAGATCAATGGGGCATGTGTGAGAGATTTCTTCAGGTCTTCGAAAGCTCCTTGTGCTTCGTCATCCCAAACAAAAGGGATGTGAGTGTGTAGCAAACGAAGGAAACCATGAACCGTTGTGGCATAATCGGGGACAAAACGGCAGAGGAAATTGGCCCTCCCCTAAAGGCTCTGTAGTTTTCGAAGCGTACGTGGTGATGGGAGGTCTAGGATGGCTTTGACATTTAATGGATCTACAGGAATTCCTTTGTGTGAAATGATAAAACCCAACAACCGGCCTGCTGGAACGCAAAATACACACTTGAGTGGGTTCAAGCGGATTTGATACTTGCGACAATGCAAAAAAACCTACCAGAGGTCGTTCAGATGGTTGGACTACTTCTTGGATAGGGCCGTGAGGTCGTCGAGGTAGACCAAGATGATGTTAACCAAGTCATGAAAACAATAGGTCATGGCTCGTTGAAAGGTGGCGCCAGCGTTTTTAAGACCGAAAGGCATAATGCGATAAGCAAAGGTGCCCCATGGGGTGGTGAAAGCAGTCTTGTATTGATCTTCTTTGTGGATCTGAATTTGATTAAACACAGAGAAACCATCCATGAAATATACTGTCTCATGCCCCACATATGCATCGATAAGTTGGTCGATAAAAGGTGTGGGGAAGTTGTCTTTGGGGCAAGCTTGGTTTAAGTCACGAAAATCGGTACAGACATGAATAGTGCCTTACTTTTTGTTGATTGGTACCAGGTTGGAAACTCAGGTGGTATAAGCAATGGGGTAACTGAACCCAGCTGTACGAAGCTTCTCAATTTCAGCTTTGACTGCGGGAAGCTTAGATGGGTGGATGGGGTGTTGTTTTTTGGCGAATGGGTGGTATGTCAGGCCAAGTGTCAATGTGGTGTTCTACGATAGAGGGGTCAAGAGCATGCATCTCGGTGTAGGACCAGGAAAAGACATCGCAAAACTCTTGGAAGAGCTTCTTGTAAGATTGAACCTCATCCTCAGTGCATGATGCGCCTAAGGAAATGAGTTCAGGTATTCCGGGCGTGGTAGAGATGTCAAATTTTATGATGGGTGAAATATTGGCCATATTGCCTTCCTCAAAGGCATTGGGAGCTGGGATGGGATCTTTAAACCAGTCAACCTTGGTTGGAAGGAAATATTTAGATTCAATAGATAATTGGGTTGCCGTGGAGGTGGTAGATGCTTCAGGGATGAAGTATGATTGATGGTGCATATCATCCTAGAGGTAGTTGGGTGCGGTAAGCGCTTCGAGGATTTCCTTGTCACTGTGGAAGCACTGTGTCGTCAAATCAGTTGATTGAGGTGCACTTGTGGATGAAAGCATATAAATGGTATTAATCTCTCATGAGGAGGAAGAGGGTAGGGGATAAATTTCCTCAATGGTAGGAGAGGATGTTTCCATATCGAAATGAGTTAGTTCATAGAGAGCAAATCTGTATTCTGGGAGATCTGGGAAGTGATGTGACTACTGGCCGTAAATACCGCATATCACGCAAGGGTGATTAGTACGTAACAATTTATCGCGGGGCTTAGGGGTAGGGTCAAGTGTGACAACAATGATGTTGGGATCATCATCTAATGTTTGCATGTGTTCCTGAAGTGCTGGTAATTGCAGACATTAGTGGATTGGGGTGGTCCAAATCATCACACAAAGAGAATTTGAGGGGAGCACGAAATGGCCGGGGATTCTTTGTCATATTTGGAGTAGGTGGGGCGGTGTAGTTGCAGGTGGAGCAGTGTAGGTTTGTGGGCCTCTATCCCCAGTGTGACGAGTGGATGGGGTGCATTACTAGATGTTGATGCAGTTGTTACCCCTGGAGGTGGTCGATTCATCACGGTGATAGGTTGGACAGGTTGTAATATGAAATTTTTGTCGGGGGAGGATTTGGGGCAAGCAAGTACCACACAGGTAGTCCTAACATTAACCCAGGAAGATTGAGCGTAGCCATTACTAGGGTGCTGACTGCTCCTGAAGGGGGAAATAGGAACGGGATAGTGTGGATTGGTCTGGCTCCGACATGACTGGGCACTGAGGGTGGTTGGGGAAGTAAAGGGGGTTGTTGGTTGGGTGCCTGTGTATTGTGTGAGAGGGTGCACAAATTAGATATTTCGGCTTTCCGCAAAGCGGGTGGAATGGATTGGAATGTGGAAGTCATGGGTGAATCTAAGTATATCCCGGGTCCGACTGTGCAGACAAACGATGTAGGTGCTTTGTGAACAGGTTGTTCAATCATAGGGAGAGCATTTTTCGGTGTGGCGGGGGCGTTAGGATCATAGTACGTCAGCTGATCGATATTGATCATACATCCCTCATGGGGGAACATCATGGTGCAAAAGACAGATGAAGCGACAGCCTTCATGGCATAAATCTAACTGTGTCCAAGTAAGAGGTTGTAATCAAGATGGGCATTGATGACCTCTATGTCGATAAGGATCGCTTTTCTAGCTAATTGAATGGGCACATTGGCCAAAAGGCCTTATGGTTGAGCTAAGCAACCATCGTAAGAACCTAATGTGGTTGTGGATGGCTGTAGTGTAGGGGATCCGAGCTTCTGCCAGACAAATCTCAACATCACGCACGTGGAGGCACCTTCATCGATGAATCACAAGGTTTTGAATGGATAGAGAAACCTGAAATTCTAATGTGGAAGGAAAACGTGGTTTGGCTTGGTCCAAGTCAAATGCCATCATTCATGAGTCAGAAGGGTCTATCACACCTATGGCGGATAACAATATTTTACGATGTGTAGGACAGTTTTTTGGGACCTCAAGAGAAGACATAGCAGCGGGGGACTAGGCTAAGTCATCCACAATGTTATAATTCGAGGCGGCACAAGCGTTAGGGTTATTATTGATTCAACGTGGTGGGAAGCGAGGGCTTTAGGGCCCCCGTCTAACGGTGCAGTAGGTATGTGTAATGGCTGATCAGTGGGAAGAGAATTGGTGGCTTTATCAGTGGGAATGGCTTCCAAGGTGGAGCCATATTGGTTTTGGCGTGTTTGGAGGTGGACATCAGCCGATGACATCATTAACAGATGATGAGTACCTAAGTCCATATATTGGTGATCAATTGTAGCATAAGTGATTTGTTGTTGTGGTGTAGCGAGATCTTCATGATAATACACTCGGTTTCTCGATTTCACCGGCCTCTTTTTCGGGCATTTTTTCACACGCCCCTCCTCGCCTCGATTTGCATGCCACATCAGTCGTTGTCAGTTTTTGATGATTTTTATATCGTCGGATTAAGTTTTTCGCACTCATGATGATGCTTGAGGTCATTTCTCGCTCTCACCACCATATTTTTTGGGCATTTTTCACATGCCCCTCGTCACCTCGGTTTGTGTGCCACATTGGTCGTTGTCTGTTTTTGACAATTTTTATATCGCCAGATTCAGTTTTCCGCGCTCGTGATGATGCTTCATATCATTAGTGTTCACCACTCCTTGTGTGGGCAAAGGATTCTGCAGCACCATGGGTTATGGTTGAGGAGGTGGTGTCGGCTGTGCCGCATGCCGTTAGCATTGGGCGTCGTCGGTCCAAAGTTGGTGCGCTCGCTCCAAATGGGGGCAAGTGTGTGTATAATGGTCGTATACCCCGCATATGGAATATGGTTGGTTTGTTCGTAAATTGGGGTTCTTACCTTGTTTTGGTTGTCGATTAGGGTTTTGGTTGGTGGGGGCAGCGTTGTTATTATTTGGGGGATTGGGTGGCTGACCGCCTAGTTCTGAGGTTGGTTGTTTCCCCGGTTGCGTCCTATTCTGCGGTTTTGTTGATTGTGTTGGGTATTCTGGTTTTGCAGCGAATTCTGCTATGCATACACTTACCCTTGGGAAACAGGGGGATTTTGAGGTTGCGCGGGTGTTGGAGCAAGTTGCGGTGGATAATATGCGGGAGTGGGTGAAGGTGGTCCATGTGCTAATGCTAATGTTGGTTGTTGATAAGCTTGAGCGACTGGAGGTTGTGGTGCTACAGGAACTGCCTATGGTGGGTAATAAGCTGTTGGGGCTTGTGAGTGAATAGGAGCATGAGTGGCCTGTTGGTGGTAATACGTAGGAGGTGCAACTACAAGTGCATAGGCTGAAGGTGCGTGACCGTAACACTGTGGTGGACATGAGGGTCCATGAGTGTGGTGGGGGTGTGTCATGGGAGCATACGAAGTTGTGGCTCCGGAGTGAGATGTGGCCCGCGAAAGGTCGGAGCCAGTATTATTGCTTGTAATGGAAAAGGGTTGGTTTTGTGACACAACATGGCCTATGATGCCATCGGCAACATGGGATGCCCCCGACACGTCATTCCGGGAGGAATCACCGCGAGGGCGTAAGGTAAAATGGTATACAAGTAGCTATACTGGGCGTAGATCAGATCAAACTGCTGGGATTTCAGAATGGATTCTTCTTCAGACTGGGGTCATTCAAATGCCACATCTTTGGCAATAGCTAGAAGGAGAGATTTCAAAAACCAATCTAGGAAGATACGGTCATCTAACTTAATTTTACATAAGCTTCGGTGTTTGCGCCACTCATGAATGTGATCAGTGATGTGGGTGGTCGTGTTTTTTCTACAAGGCAATAGGATCTCTACTCCCATGTCGTAACGGATGGGTAACTGAAAGAACTGCAGAAATGTCAAGGCAAGAGATGTAAAAGTGGGGTGGGTCCCGTGAGGCTACTCGATATACCACTTAGCTACAGATCCAGTGAGGGTCTGTTGCAACAAGCGTAGGAGGATCGAGTCTTCCACTATGGAGTTGGAGGAACACCATAGATGGAAAGACATGATGTGATTTTGGAGATCCTCACCTACCTTTCCCTCAAACTTAGGGATGTCTGATGGGAGTTTGGTAGGCATATGAGGCCAAGTGGGATTATGTCGAATGGGATTGTTCTGTGATGAACCTACAATAATTAATAAATGCAAATACACGAGATATCAAAAATAATAGAACTCAGAATCACTTTTATATTGATCACGGGCCACTTCGAGGGGGCAACCTCCTTTGAGCAAGCTCAATACAATTAACTTCACAGTGCCTTCATAGGCCTCAACACACACTTATATACTAAGTCTAGGCGCCAATACCATGGGTCAATACTATGTGTCAATACAAACCATGGGCTAAGTCTAGGCGCCAATACTATGAGTCAAAACCATGGGACATATAATACTATGGGACGACTTACAAAGCATATGCGTCCAATACTATGGGTCAATACTATGGGCTAATATAAACTATGGATCAACAAATACTACGGGACGACTTACAAAGCATATGCGTCCAACAATAATATACTAACAAAGTAAAGACATGGGTTCCTAACATCCCCTCTCCCTTAGAAAAAGCTTTGTCCTCAAAGCTTTAGATGTGGAAATTGATGCAGAATCTGAAGGAGTGGGTCCCCTGTAGCATTCTCAGGTTGCATTCCGAGCCACTGGCTCCTTTGGAGTTTCAGGGAGGATTGCATGGAAGGCTGTAGATGAAGAAGAACCATATCAGCGATGTGAAAAGTGTGCTCAGAACGGTACTGATCGGCTTGTTGTTTCAGTCGAATTCTTGCCATGTGAAAATTGTCGTGCAGAATGAGAAGAAGCTGATCACGGTTTCGAAGAATTGAGTCAATTGCCTAAACTGGGGAGCTGCTGAAGGTGTATGGAAGAAGAACTGGTGGTGCCTTTCCAGAGACTGCTTCATATGGTGTCCTTTGATATGTGGTACTATACCACTAGAGCGCTTCTAGGAAATCCATAGAAATAGTTGTCCAAATCTGTGGAGAGATGGGCAAGGGTTCGAGCAGTCCTGAAACGAAGGTCATTTCACCCTTGTTGACCTGGAAAGTATCACAGTCGACCACCATCCGTTGAATTGTCTGTTTGAGTCCCTGCCAAAAGAAGTTACATTGTTCCTGGTCATACGTTTTGAGGAACCCAGAGTGCCCTACTGATGAAGAAGCATGGAGTTCATAAAAGAGATAGCCCCATTGAACAGATTGCAACCAATTGGAACAAGCAGATAAATAGCTGTAAGAGAAACTGGGTCATCAAATGTGCGAGGAGGAGCATCTTCCACCATATTGTCCTTACCCTTCTGGTAAGTGGTCACATAGTTATAACCCATGAGTTGGATAACCCATTTCAGGTGTGTTGGGGAGGAGACCCGTTGTTCCAGGAAAGTTTCCAGACTCTGGAGATCAGTCTTGATGCAGAAATAATTCCCCAATAGGGATGGCTGCCACTTCTGTACTGTATGCAAAATAGGCATCATTTCCTGTTGAGAGGTAGATGCGGCTAAATTCTTACCCGAAAGGTATCTTGAAGGCAACAAGCTCATTGGTTCAGCAAAGACACCTGCATATCTATCTAAGGAAGTAGTGGAGACTGTTGATGGGTGCATCTGAATGGAATGGAGCTGAGTGATGACACCATGTGAATTCTTCTTAAGTATTTTTTCCAGGCGATGTGAACTGATGATGCAGAGAGACCCTGGTTGTAAGCCCATAAATTTGTGTTGTGCCCCATTGACTGAAAACTGCATCCAAAGTTCAAAAAAATCCCATAAGATAAGGCCAAGTGTGCGTAACCATTGAACACCCAAAACCACATCACATCCGCCTAAGGCCAAGGCAAACATGTGAGAGCGCAGGTTATAATCTTCCATAGAGATACGCACATTGTGACACTTCCCCTTGCAAGGTAAGGTGCCCCCATTGGCAACCATGACTTCAAAGTTCGAGCAAGGATGGACAAAACAATCAGCCTGTTTGGCAATTCGAGGATCAATGAAGTTATGAGTGCTACCAGAATCAATGAGTATGGTAAGAGGGAGCTTCTTGAAGTATCCCCTGACTCGCATTGTTTATGGGGTGGAGATGCCGGTTACAGCATGGAGAGAGATCTTGAGTGGGTCGTCCTGAGATGGGGTGTCAACAGGCGGGTGTTGAATGTCAACTTGATCATCTACTGTATCTGGAGCTTCTTCATCAAGTTCTGAGGTAGGCGGAGAATCCACATCCAAGAGATAGAGCTTTTGTTGAACACATCTATGTCCCCGAGTGAATTTCTCATCACAATTATAACAAAGCCCTTTTTCTCGGTGTGCCTGCATCTCCATTTTAGACAATTGCTTGATAGGAGTTGGTTGAGGAGAAGGCGTGATGGGAGGTCGTTGGGAACCCATATTTCTGAAGGGAACAAAGATGAGTTTAGAGCGTTGTTGAGCTGCAATCTTGTCCTCAGCTAGCTTAGCCAACCCTAGGACTTCCATCATTGTGTTGGGACAAAACATTTTGACCTCTGAGCGGATTTCATCCTTGAGACCACTGATAAAACAACTCCTGTAGAATTCATCAGACAATCCTTCTGTGTGATTGGCTAATTTCTCAAATTCCGTCTAATACTCTCTCACTGTGCCAGTTTGGTGAAGTTTAGTGAGTGCTCCTGTGAAGTCGTCAAAAGCACTAGGACCAAATCGTGGCAAAAGGAGTTGGCAAAAATCTGTCCAGTTTGGCTCGAGATGAGCTTTGACGTACCAATGGTACCATTGAAGGGATTCCTGTTCCAAATGAAAGGATGCAAGTGGAAGTTTCTAGACATCAAAAGTATTATGCAGACTGAAATATTGTTCTGCTCGATATATCCATCCAGTTAGATCAATACCATTAAAGTGAGGAAAAACAAGCTTCGGCCCACGAAAATTGCTGGAAGAAGAGAACCTAGTGGTTGCAAAAGATTCTGGCTGTCGGTTATTGTTCATGGCTGAATGCTGAAGATGGAGGCTGAGAAATTTTTCATCCAGATCTTGGATTTTGGTTTGGATGGCTGCAAATGCTTCCTCCATAGTGTTTGCTCCTAAGGGGAAATTTGGATTTGGGAAAAACTCGGAGGGGTAATTGGGGTTTGACTAGGTTTTCGACACTTTCTGAGGGACAGGGAAGCAAAAAATGGGGATTTCAGAAGCGGGAACTCTATGGTAAAATTTGAAGGCAATCGGGTGAAAATTGAAGAAGTGATGGCAAACCCTAAAAATAGACAAATGTGGGATTTCTGGTCTTGGGAAGTGGAATTTGGGATAGGGTCTTCAGGAATGAAATATGTAGAATGGGATTGCTGGGATGTCAGTGAAGTTTCAGGGAAAACAAAGTTGAAACAAGGGAGATATGGACGAAAAACAGAGTTTTTGGTCTCTTTTTTTTTTCTTTTTTTTCTTTTTTTTCAGAAATGGATCAGCAACAGCGGTGTGGAAGGGATCCGCAACAGATGGATCTGCAACGGCGCGGAAGGTATCGAAAATGAATGGATCTGAAATGGCGACTGGATCTTGAATGACTTTCAGAATAGATCTGAAATGGCTGGATCTGGAGCGGAAGTGATCGACAACAGTTCAACTGAAAATAGATATGGACCCTAGGTATGTACGGCTTCCTAATAGTTCAGGTGTTTCACTCGGCCACCAATGCTGTCTAACGGCTTGCGTATTGGGGCAATACCCCTCACTCCATGGCTCAGGTAAAACTGATAACCGCTTTGCCACAAACGACAGCTCTTGGTTACCTCACGGGTGGGAACTAGTCAATCAGGTAGGGGTCATTGTCCTTTTCACTGGCAGGTCCTCTCAATGGGCCAACTATTTTGGGGTTCCTGTGGTACTCCTCACAATGAGTTTTAGGGATTATTCCCAAGTACTTCCCACAATTAAGCGGATAAGGATTATTCCCAAATTCAAAGCTGCAACAGATGCGAAAAAAAAATTTGGCAGAAATTCCACCCAATGAGCCCAAGAAAGTGCTCTGATACCAGATGTGATGAACCTGCAATAATTAATTAATGCAAATACACAAGATATCAGAAATAATAGAACTCAAAATCACTTTTATATTGATCACGGGCCACTTTGAGGGGGCAACCTCCTTTGAGCAAGCTCAATACAATGAACTTCACGGTGCCTTCATAGGCCTCAACACACACTTATATACTAAGTCTAAGCGCCAATACCATGGGTCAATACTATGTGTCAATACAAACCATGGGCTAAGTCTAGGCGCCAATACTATGAGTCAAAACCATGGGACATATAATACTATGGGACGACTTACAAAGCATATGCGTCCAATACTATGGGTCAATACTGTGGGCTAATATAAACTATGGATCAACAAATACTACGGGACGACTTACAAAGCATATGCGTCCAACAATAATATACTAACAAAGTAAAGACATGGTTTCCTAACATGTTCATCAATATGGCTAGGTCAGGGAGGTTGAGACTAGCCATGAATGGAAAACTGGCAAAAGAATGTGACATGGTCGCTGGGGCATATGTGCTAGTGGTAGCACTGTTGATCAGGTCGTTGCCCCCAACGTGTGAAGCGGGAATATGAGCCGTGACGGGGATGTGACCCCCAAACATAGGTGTGGGGATGGTGTGGAAGGGGCTTGAGCCTCCAAGTGTAACGTGGGTCACAGATGGGGCGAGATTGAGTCCAGTAGCCATTGGAATTGGAATAGTGACAGGGATGGTAGGTGTGGGCCCCATCGAGGGAATACCCAAGATAGGTGTTGTAGTGGTGGCTATTGTGGTGGCTGGGGTGGTGGTGGATGCCCCATCGACAATCCCTACGAAGAATGGGTTGGAATTCATGCCAGCCATGGGGCTAGTTGGTGCTGTGTATGTAGGGTTTTATGATTCTGCCTCGGAGTCAAATGTGAAATGAGTGGCATCAAAGTCGAGTGATGAGGATCTACACCGGTGGTGAGTGGGGTCAGGTGACGAGGCTCTATGCCTGTGACGAGTGGTGTCAAGTGAACCGTGTTGCGGGGGTTCACCCCAGAAGCACCGAGAACGTCTCGGGGACTCAATGGTGATAGACGGATAGTAAAACTAGTAGGTAGTGGCGAGTGAAAAGCTCAAAAACCCTAATGCAACCGAGTGTACAAAAGGGGAGCACAAAAAATATGGCACTCAGGCCAACAACAAACTCAAAATGCTCATTGTAATAGCTATGCTAAGCTAAGCGGACTGACAAGAAAAAGACGGTCAGAATACCAACAAGCAAACGACTCCTAAAATAAAAAAATGGTGTACTCGCTAAACCAGGGGGAGGTAAGAGAGCATGCAAATGCCTAACTAAAAGGTATGCTGGCTCAAACCAGACATATCCTCTGCAAGGTGATGAAATCCAAGTAAGACAATACGAAAAGTAGAACCCAATGGATAAATGTCCCCCTACTGGGAGGGACACCGAGTAAATGAATCCTAGAAGAATGGCTACTAAGATACCCCATTCATGACACATCCAAAAAGGTAAATCCACAGCTCCTGTTCTATCACCATCATACTCCCAACAGGGTAGCACAACGAGAAAAACGAGAAGGTAGCCTTTAGTTACTGAATGGATTGCAGTATTCCACTCAGGCCTCTGAAACCAGTCTTGCTACTTGCCCTCCTAGAGGAGAGGCCTTTCCGACAAATTGGTGTATAATTGTGCCAAAAAATACTAGGGGATTTTGGTACCCTAATGGACAACAACTATGTTTCAAGTGAAAATGACCGAGGGCTGTTATTTGGATGACTATCCCGCCTATCCTACCTAACTACAAAGTTCTTTTATGTTCCCCAAGTGGGGTTAGAAGGTTGGTTGAGTTAAGTGAATTTTAAGTCTCACTTGTATTAAGGTGACAGAGTGTGTGCAAGTGAGATGATGTATCCAACCAAATGCCATGCTTGGGAAACTATCTATCAACTGTAAATGCTGAAATTTAACTTGCAAATGCTGAAATTTAACTGTAAATGCTAAAAAATTTCTTTTTCAATGAAAATGCTGAAAATCTGTAAAGTGGTACAGTGAAGAAAATAACAGAAAAAATCAAGAAGTAGCTTCGGTTGTAGGCAAAATAGGTGGCTTTCAAGGTGCAAGAAAAATTTGGGCCAAAAATGGGTCGGGAAAACTCAGAAAATAGATCGCAGGTTTCGGGCCAAAACTGGGGATCTGGGTTGCGGTTGTCTGTGAGAAATCTCGCGGTCTGGATCGCGACTGTGAGGCTGAAGGACGTGATCTGGATCATGGATTTGAGGCTGGATGATGCGATCTGGATCGCAGCTGTTAGGCCGAATGACGCGATCTAGATCATGGCTGTGGGGTTGGATGACGCAATCTGGATCATTGTTATTAGGCTGGATGACATGATCTGGATTGCGGATGGGTTATGCAGGGCTGCGGAGGGATCACAACTAGGAAGGGATGTTCGATCGTTGTATATCGCGGGTTTTGTAGAAACTGTCGCGATCTCGTTTGTGGGTTTGGGAGAAACAGTCGCAATTTGGGTCGCGGGATTGGGCTGGACAGCAGCGATTTGGATCACGGCTGTGGGTTAAGAAACCTGCACTCAACGGCATGAAAACAGTCGCCGAAAAACAATGGCCGAAAAGGAAAAATGGGGATTGTAGGTCTTGCAGAAACAACAATGGGCTTGGGCTGCAAGGTATAGGCTTAAGGGTAAACTAGATTTACCATTGTAAAGCAAAATAATAACTAAAACAAGAACAAAACTAAATCTAACCAGAGATTCAAATTAGTGGAGTCGCCAAAACTGTAGCTAGGATTTTCACTCTAGCTTGTGCAAATGGGCACCTGCTAAGGAGAATGGACTCCTTAGTAGCAGTTCAAATAAAAAGTAAATCTAAGATGCAAGATCAATAAAATTTAACCATTGACTGATAACATGTGCATGAAAGTAAATCTAAATCAAAACAGTAAAAACTAAATAACCATGAGAGATATAGTAAATAAAATTGATATTTTTGTATTAATGGGAAAACAAGGGTTTGCAATGGTTTTACCTCAAATGGTGAGGTTGATGGAGCTTTTGCACTTGCATGGAAGAGGTGCTCCAGTGCTCCAATGGTCTCTCTCTTCTCCAAGATGCTTCAAGGGTGGGCCAAAGGCTCACTCTAAATGAGGAACTCAAGCCCAAATTGAGGCTAGGGTTCTCAAGAGTGATTTTGACAGCATAAGGATAGGTAAGAATGTGGATGAATAATGGGGAGCCTCTATCATCTTTTTATAGATTTTGGGTGATGGAGTATTGAACCATGGTTTTGGTAAATGGTTTAGGGTTTATTTTCCTCTTTTTCCCTCTTTTTTCCTTCTTTGACTTAATTTTTTGAATTTTATTCCCTTTTAATTGATTTTTGGGAATTTTGGGCCCTTTTTGAGGGTTTTTTGAGGAAATTTAATTGTTTTGAGGAGAAAAAGATTGATTTTGTCCTTTTTGGTGACCATTTGAAGGTTTTTTGAGGTTTTAGAGGCTAAAATGGTAGGAAAAGTGGACAAATGTGTCATGTGACTAGGGAGATGAGCTAGTGAGCATTTTTTGGGTGTTAACAACTTTCCCCTTTGTTGCATAACATGGAAGGTTGCTTTCTACTAATGTTTATATCATCCGATAGATAATGTTGGTTCTAAAGGTTTCTTCAAAAATATCCTAAGTCATTTGTAAGGGCCCAATATGTAGCTTACTTTCCTCATTCACCTACCCTAGCAGTGCCTCCTCTTTTAGAAGGCATGTATCTATTTGTGACTTATCATTAGTAGTGTAATATTTAAAGCTAAGGGTACACGTAACTCCAACCAACTAGGACTTTTTTTTGTGTCCTTCCTAAGTACTTGTAAATTCTAGAAAATTGAATTTATGAAATTCCTTCATGATATCTAGTGGTTCCCTTTCCTATCTCAAGGAGGATGGTCAGCCATGATCTTGTTTCTTCTTCTGATCAATGGCTTTGATCCAGGTTCTTACCCATATTTTGATTCTAACTTTACCTGCCATCCCTTCCTTGAACATACCAGATACATCACCCGAGGAGCATAAAATAGCTTGCTTGACTGATGTGCTAACCTTAGGAGGGGGGAACATATATCTATTACATTTTGGGGGAATTAGTCACTGTAATTTACCGATAATGAAGGGTTTTTATATCTTTTTCCATCATAATTTAGTTAAGTAAGTGTGTCAAAGGGCACTATTTATAATTTAGGGTATGTTTATCAATACGAGTTTTGTTAGTCTCATTTCCTTAATTGACATAACCAAACAAGGCTGGAAGAGATAATTCCCCTTCTTGAAATTGGTTCATTGTTATACTAATGACCTCCATCCTAGGGTTTTCATACTTCCCAGTGATGTTGATTTATTCTCTATACTAGGACACGTGTATTCCACCCGAAGTGAAATGGGATAATCCTTATCTCCTCAGGCACCTCACTAAATTACATTTGAACGACATAGCGTTTGAATATAAGGAAGATTCACTTTAATTATTATTCATCCAACCGACTTATCCACGAGGTAGTGGTATCCTTATCTCTCAACCACTATTTGATCCTTAAATACAATGATTCTTGGTATGCCTCCAAGGGACATGAACCTTGCCCTCAAACTAGTACAAAAGGATTACTTCATGAATGATATGTTCCATGACATAGATAATGCTTATATGTGATGCATATGAAGTTGTGGCAAAGTATTAATCTTTTATTAATCTTGTACTTAGTAGTGAAAACTAACTAAGAGATGATATTGGTACCAAACAATGTAAATAAATGCATAATTTTGAAAAATAAATCCTCCTTCCTCCTTAAATTTTTTTTTTGAAAGAAATAATTAAAAACATAGCATAAATTACAAATGAGTATTCAACTTAATAAATTACAACATATATCTATAAATTTCAAAATGCATCATATCATGAATTTCAAAATGTAAATTCCAAACACAATTTATTAACTTGAACTATAAAACATTTTTTTAACTATGAACTATGAAACACTGATGGCATTTTTTCTTTTATTCTCGCATACAATATGATTTACTTAGAATGAATATCCTTTATTTCTCCATGCAATTTCTCACCAAACACAAGGACAACTGGAACAGTTGGTTGGTGAGGAGAGGATGGTTGACAATATCCATCACCATATAAAAATATTCTCACAATATTTTCAATGGACTGAAATTCCTCTAGGATTTTATTTAATGGAAAAAAAAACATTAACCATAAAGGTTTGGAAACCTTAATGAGAACAAAGATCAGGTCACTGCTAGAATTAAGATCTGCAAGTGCATCCAAGGATATGTAATCAATGGTTACGGACTTGTTAGTGAACAATCTCAAGAGTAGCGCCAAGTGTTTACTTTTGTCACAAACAACCATCCATCCATGATAGTAGAAAAACTGTGTAAAAGTTAATGCATGGATCAATTTACATGAAAAATATCGATAATGTTGATTTGAGTCTCACTGAATTTTCACAGGGTTACCAAAGACTTGGATTTGAACATCGTCAAAAATATCTCTTTGCACTTGATACTTAGTTGGTGTTACTAGGGTTCACATTCAAGAATTTATCCACCCATATCTTGGATTGTGAAGTGATGATCATGCACATCAATCGGACTTGGATGAGGAAGGGTGACGGTCTACTTTATATAGGACAGAGAAAAAATTGCAACAAGTTCTAAATCCATTATATATGACATTGTTTGATCAATTGAATGTGCATCCTAGTGTTTTAAAGTTCTAAGTTGATCTCCAAGCAGATCTAGATGCAACTATTGTGTTAAAGGATTGAAAAGATTTGGTGAAGTACCAGGTTTGAAGGAAAATTCCAAGAGTCAAGTGATGATGAAGAAACTAATAGGGAATATTTCAGTAACAGGGCATCACTAAATCCCAAAAATATTATTAAACAATACCTAAAAGAAATGAATGAAGCATGATGTAAAGAAGACCACAAAAGGAAACTTCAGGATTCAACAGGTAATCATGGATTTATTTACTACTATTTTGAATTCAAGTGAAAGTGTTTCATTCTAGCATGCACAATCAAAGAAGGAATGGGTAAGGCAATGCAAGTGGAATATGATCCATATAGAAATTGGAACAAGGAATCTTGTGGAACTTAGGATCTTTAGACCTGAAAAGGCATCCTGTGGGAGGAGTCACATAGAGCTAATTGTGCAGCAGAAAGAATATCCCATTCACAAGATTTATTGCTTTATCATACCATAATATGGGCGTGGCCTAAGAAATACACTTACTCTACAGCAAGATATCTAGGTTCAAATCCTAACACCCCTAGAAATATCTTATTTGTTTAATAGATCATATATGTTTGGTGGCTTTGGCCCTTAAATCCCCTTAGTATTTGAACCTTGGATATGATACCAAATGTAAAAACTAAGATAGAATATCTATAATCCTAATTAAATGGTATATTTAACAATAAAAACTTCATAAAGAACTAACCTATCAAGTTATATACATCAATTAAATTACTCTCACTAAACTAGCAGAAATTAGATCAATGGCCAAATTTACCAATTTGAACGCAGTCCTTCTTCTCCTTCAAAAACCAACTTCGCTATACAAAACAAAAATTGGGGGGACAACTCTCCACCCAACCACCCCCTAGTATAAGTTGAGGCCCCCGATCCCCCAACAATTAAAACTATGCCAAACCATTTGAGACCTTAACTCTTTTCCCTATTTCTACTATCATTTTATGTTTCACCCTCTCCTCCTCCTTATCCTACCTCTTAAAAGGTGCATGCACAACAAAAAACCAACACAACAAGCAATAAACCCACTAAAACAACCAGCAAGACTAGAGCCCTTGCCTCTTGGTCTTGCCCCATTTTTATTGTCAATATTCCATATTTTACTTAATTTCTTAATTTTGTGGGTGAAACACTTGTCACCCATGCACTTAAATTAATTACAAGTGTACATTTTCTTTTTCTTTTACATATTCCTTGACCCTTTTCTTTACTATTATTATACTTTTATAATGTCTAATGTTAGTGTGTTACATGTGGATTGAGTGCTACTATTTATTTCCACTGTAAAATTAGTCACAGCAGATCTAATGAACAAGTAAATCAATCACAACAGATGAACATAGAAAATATGGTGCAAAACTGTGCAAAACATGCAGCAGTGCTCTCTATCCCAGAAAGGGTGAATGAATTACAATACAAACTGTTACAATCCAATATCTGTCAATGAGCAATTCGAATTGACTAAGTAGGCCATTCGAATCACTGA
The DNA here is from genome assembly GCA_027924585.1 of Larix kaempferi. NCBI lineage: Eukaryota > Viridiplantae > Streptophyta > Pinopsida > Pinales > Pinaceae > Larix > Larix kaempferi. Next base: position 36,627,795 of record BSBM01001229.1, on the reverse strand, counting down.
ATGGAGTAGCTTGACTCTGTCTAGGAGTCCTCATAAATCATCGGTGGTACTCATCAATCACAACAACCAGTCATCCAGGTGTCAATCTGAGTCTAACTGAGCATAATAAATGTAACTGAAGTGTGTAGCACTGATATAGGATCTGGAGGCTCAGTGGGGGCGCATGGGAGGCTAACTGAAGTCAGAACAAGTCACCTAATCGAACTGGAGGTCAAACGGAAGTGATACAGTCAGTCGGGAGTGAAACTAGCCTCAAATCAGGGAGAATCGGAGCTAACTGAATGTAACTGAAGTGGAACTGCAGTGGTAGGTGAACAAGTGCGCCCTTCTCTGGCAGTAGGTGAGAAGTGGGCGCCTTTCAGCTTAGGAGGGCTAAAACTCTGTGGTAGGTGGCTCCCGGGTGCTAGAAGAAGGTGGATAAGGTGCTGGAGGCATCAAACTGGTGACTGGGATGCATGCCTGTGCATGCAGAATCCTGAAATAGATCATATCCTGAAATAGGAATCCTGAAATAGATAATATCCTGAAATAGATAATATCCTGAAATAGATCATGCAAGATCCTGAAATAGATGATGTATCCCGAAATAGATGATGTGGATATCCGAACACCCCCCCTCAAGCTAGACTATGATGTGCCAACTAAATAATGTGGGGCCCTGGTAACTAAGACCAAAGGTCACCCCAATACAATAATCCAAAAACTAATAACAGTCAATAAACCGAGGAAATGGGGAAAACCTCATGGGAAAAATACCCCCCCTCAAAATAGACTGTAGTACACCAAAAGATTTAACTGCTCCAAAATCAAGTAGATATGTCTGGAGGTATCTTACTCTTGGGAGTAAATGGATCATGCTCCAAAAACATGTGCTTGAATTCTCCATCAGTGGATGCAAGCGAATGTGGAGACTTTATGAACTTGCTCTTCATACCGAAAATGGTGAGAACAAATCTGAAAATATGAGGATGATCCTGGAACCTGTGATTTGAACCAAGTGAGGTAGGAATAGCTCCAATCGGATCAAATAGATCTTGACACTTGAACTTCTTATCAATAGAAGTTAAATCAGCTCCAAAAATAGATGAATGGTTTCTTGAGATCTCCTTTGAACCAACAAGGGTGAGATCAAAACCAAAATCAGCAAAAAGTGCATGAGAATTGAACTCAAGCGAATGGTAGTGCTCTTCATCTTCATTAAAACTCTGAGAAACTTTGCAAATGATAGAACATAAGTTTATAGAAGGCATGCAATCAAGGAGGGCGAATGCTTCACCTCCAAAATCAGATTTTACCTCCAAAACATCAAGTAGATCATTATTCCGCATGCCGACAAACTCATGTGAAAGAGAGGATTCAAGAACCTCTTCGGAATCTAGAGTATGAGCTTGTTTATCTTGCTCAGAATTCGAAATAGAAGACTTTGAGAGAATGAGTGTTGAATCTACAGTTTCTTCTTCATCTTGAACAATTGTTGAGGCCAACACATGATCGGAAAGAACACATAAGGAGATCTCACTGGGCTTGTTCTCCAAAAGGCTAGCATGATCCTCTTCTTCCTGCTTTCCAAATTCTCTGTCAAGTTGGACCCATAGATCACTTGGATTTTCAGCAAGCTTAATGAGGTAGCGCATACAAGGAGACATAGCAAGACATATTGCTCCAAAAGCTCTATCACAATCATTGAGCCAATCATTCTCCTCTTCATCGGAATCAAAATCTCTTGTATTACCAATGCACATATCAAAAAGACATTGTCTCTTCAAGAATGCAATCATCTTTGGTTTCCATTCATCATAGTTGAATGGAGTAAGAATATTTTGTGAAGAAGAAGTCTCCATCTTTGCATTAGCGAATGCACATGGAGGAAGTAAGAAACCTGCAAATCACATCAAAACAACCACAATAAGGTCGAACAATCCACCCTTTGAGAGTTGCATCACACCTGGGATTGGATTTCAAGCAATGTTGAATAGGTCCAATGTATCAGATCCAGGAATTATGTGGTAACTCAAGCTTCTGGAGTGGTATTGGAATATTTTTCAAGCTTTGCATGCACAGGAGCGAATGCCCTTGAGATATCTCATGCCAAACTTTTTGCAATTTTTAGCAATTCAGTCAAATCTTCTTGTATAAACACCTGTAGAAAAGAGATCTTGTCCCTGCAATGGCTCTGATACCATGTAAAATTAGTCACAGCAGATCTAATGAACAAGTAAATCAATCACAACAGATGAACATAGAAAATATGGTGCAAAACTGTGCAAAACATGCAGCAGTGCTCTCTATCCCAGAAAGGGTGAATGAATTACAATACAAACTGTTACAATCCAATATCTGTCAATGAGCAATTCGAATTGACTAAGTAGGCCATTCGAATCACTGAATGGAGTAGCTTGACTCTGTCTAGGAGTCCTCATAAATCATCGGTGGTACTCATCAATCACAACAACCAGTCATCCAGGTGTCAATCTGAGTCTAACTGAGCATAATAAATGTAACTGAAGTGTGTAGCACTGATATAGGATCTGGAGGCTCAGTGGGGGCGCATGGGAGGCTAACTGAAGTCAGAACAAGTCACCTAATCGAACTGGAGGTCAAACGGAAGTGATACAGTCAGTCAGGAGTGAAACTAGCCTCAAATCAGGGAGAATCGGAGCTAACTGAATGTAACTGAAGTGGAACTGCAGTGGTAGGTGAACAAGTGCGCCCTTCTCTGGCAGTAGGTGAGAAGTGGGCGCCTTTCAGCTTAGGAGGGCTAAAACTCTGTGGTAGGTGGCTCCCGGGTGCTAGAAGAAGGTGGATAAGGTGCTGGAGGCATCAAACTGGTGACTGGGATGCATGCCTGTGCATGCAGAATCCTGAAATAGATCATATCCTGAAATAGGAATCCTGAAATAGATAATATCCTGAAATAGATCATGCAAGATCCTGAAATAGATGATGTATCCCGAAATAGATGATGTGGATATCCGAACATCCACAACCAAATAATTCCAAGAATCGTGCAAATACCATAACAAGCTAATACATTTATCTTCTTTGTCCATCTTAATATCAACAGAAACAAGTTCACTTAAAAGAGTATTAAAGGATTTTAGATGATCCTTCACAAATTCACCATCCTCCATCCTGAGATTATACAACTTCTTTCAAAAAACTAGCTTGTTTACCAAGGACTTCGACTGATACAAATTCCCCAAATTATCCAACAACATATTTACATTGTCTTCTCTAGCGATGTTCAACAACACTAAATCTGAGAGGCAAAGCCAAATCGTGCTTCTCGCTTTTCTTTCCATCTTCTCCCAATCTTGTTTAGACATAGTAGTGGGTTTTGTACTTGGATCTATAACAATTCATTGTTCTTTGTCTACAAGAATATATTGCATCTTTAGCTTCCATAACTCAAAGCTCTGACCATTAAACTTCTCTATTTCTATTCTTGAACTACCCATTATTCCCTTTACACAAGATTCACTATGAAAATCTCCCACTCCAACAAAGGTTTATCACAAATCCAAGATTCCCTTTCTCTTCACAAGATGAGCTAAACCATAGCAACAAAAGCCTCCCTTAGAAGCCAATAACCTCGCTCTGATACCAGAGGAAGAGTTTGATAAAAGTGGGAGCCTATCCACTATATATCTCATTGTATTGTATTCAATGTTTGCAATACAATATTATAGCATCCAAAACCCTAATCCATGGATTAGATTAAAACCCTAATTATTTAACCAAAATTAGTTTACAATGGGTTGAAAAAACACTAACAAAAAAGGATGAAAATTTACCAAAAACAAGCCCAAAAAATTCTTTTGTGGGATTTTCCCTCAAACCCTTGGGACCCCCTTTGTTCTAGGAACCTACAAAGTGTACAACACACGTCAAACACATGATGGAGTGAGTGGTAGCATCTATTCTTCCACCAAAACCATCTTGACCCAGGTAGGGATTTCTTTATTAGTTTCCCTCCTACTCCCTTCAAAAATTATTCTTCATATAGTCATTAGGATCAACACAACTTTACCACAAATTATATAATGTAATTTTCCAAGGTATTTTGACCCAAAAATCCATGTATATTGATATAGGGCCTTTGTAACATTATATTCTTGTCAAATATTAAGTGTTCCAAGTCACATCTATCCCTTCCTTCCTACTTCGACATCTCAGGCTCTCTTTAAGCCTCAATGACCACTCAAATAGGGTCACTGGAAATTCAACCCGAAAAAATTCATACAATCCATCAAACAAAATTCCATCCTTAAATTGTTGCACCATCCATCCAATTAGTGGAGAAATCTATCATGCAAAAAGGTTGAGCTACTCATTGAACTAGTCTCAAATGTTCAATTTCGTAACTCGCTTTGTCATGTTGTCATGATCCCTCACTTTTCATGGCCATGGTGTTGTCTTGTAAATGAAAGCATTTGTTGACTTAATGAGTATACTAGGGTACACAAAAGTGTTTAACAAAGGGATTGTAGTCTAGCACCACCATATCAAGCCTTGAGAATAGGGAAGGTCTCACCTAAGGTGCATTTCCAAGACTCAAGGTTATGGGGAGTAATCACCATCAGACAAGTGCAACCATAGCTAATCTTACAAGCAATAGGAGAAACCCAAAGCATATCTACTATCCACTAGATTCTCCATGCATCACAATCTACAAAGACACAACATATCGTAATAACATGAAAGAAGATACTAAGGCATAAGAATGTAAAATAAGGAAATTTACATCATCAAAATACAACATTAATATAAAAAAATTATTTGAATTGAGGGTCTCGTTCCATTCATCTTTGGTACCTGTAAATGAATCGCTACAACAATACTACAACATTTTTCAATCTATGGACAAGGGACTCTTATTAACAACCCAAAAAACATCTAAACCATCAACATCTAACTAATAATCAACCCTTTTATAAGTTGTTCCCTTTACATTTATGCATATTTTCCCTTAGGTTGGAAAATCCCTTTCAAATATAGAGACCATTATCCAACTAGTGACATTAACGCCTTTTGTTTGATCTCTTGTAGCGTCACACAAGTGTTGGAATTCCTCTTCTACAACCATTTTTTCCTCCAACAATTCTCGTAGTCACCAAAATTGGTGGTCCAACTTTGACTACTTGTTTCTAACCCAACACCACCATGTCCATCATCAAACAAAGGGGAAAATGCATGTGACAACAAGAAGAAGTAATCGTTAGGACAATTGGTTGAAGCCTATAAGTGTTTATAGAATCCAAAATATTTTCACTTAGAAGGGAAGTGTAACATAATATTTAGTGGTTGTCAGAGTCTCTATTTCCCAATATAAGATTGTATTGAAAATCTATATTGGAATTAGATGAAGTAAAGAAGCATTGCAAGTAGCTTTAAGAACAAGGATTTATTGAGCCCAGTTCTTGTGATGCCCCTTTTCCGCTTGATGTTGCTTACAAGGATGGTTGAGTATCCTATTAGAATCTCATAGGCTATAGTCACCATATATGGGAGTTATTTTGGTGCCACTTAGCCTGGAAAAAGGTGTTTTGCTCACAATAGTGCTTGAGTGGTATTGGGATGACCCATTGTATTTCCCATGGTAATAGGCCCAATAAAGAAAATAAAATAGGACGAACATATCCATGATGGGAATAATTGACTTGATATTGATTTCTTGTGACCATCTAGGGGTTCCAGAGTTTTCGTTCGGGTTTGGAAAAACCCCTCCATACCTTGTTTGGTTTCTTCGGTAGTGAGACATGATTCTCCATCTAAAGCTATTGCATCTTGGGTGATTCAACACTTGAGGAGGACATTTCATTAGAGGACTGAATTTTATTGTGAGCACCATCAATATAGGAGGTCGTGACTACTAAGAGGAAGGGGTTGAATTGCTAAGAGGGGCTAGATTGTTGACAGGAGGGACGAATTACTAAAGAGGATATTCGTTCCACTTAAGAGAGAAGAAGGCATAATTGATTGGGCCATTGTTGGTTGAGGAGGCCAAAATATCCACATGCCAAATCCATAATTTTTTGTGGGGAGCCGATTCATCTTCAAAACCAAGTTCCATTGCATATAGAGGGCGCATCAATCTATTGGGCATCATCTTGGGGAGTGTCATGGGTATTGTTGAAGAGATCATATTTCAGGAGGCCTATTTGCTTATGGGGAGAGGGATGACCCTAAACCTAGAGGAGGGCGAGTTCATCTTCAGCAGCAAAAGTATACATTTGCATCATCATTTCTTTTCCAGGTTTCTCTATTATTATTCATGGTAGCTTCCATATAATCCTCTAGTTACTATGGTTATTGCCATCCATTTCATAATAAAGCCAATCTTCTCTCTCTCTCTATTGTGTTTTGATTACAAAGTGTTTGATGAAATGATTATGGGAATGCATGTTGTTTTAAAAAATTATAAATCAATGTAACGCAAATGGTTGGATAAAAACACTCAATCAACACACATCTTCAGCTATAGAAATCATCATTGCACATTTCTTGCCTATCTTGTTTGGGGACATCACAGTCGTATCGGAGCTGGTGGTCTTTCCATCTTGTGATTGCATGAGATATTGATGGTTTGGGGACGTGGCGGAGTACCCTTCCCGCAAACAAATTCATCCAAATAGGTAGAGATGGGTGAGCAACAAGATCCTTCAGGAGAGGATATTTTGAGGATGTTGGTTGGGATGGTTAAAGGACAACTAGAGTCGTTCGAGCACTGACAAAAGACCCTAAAGTTGCTTACCCAACGGGAGAACCAAGTGAATGCAGGACATGTTGGGTATAGTAGAGATCACATAGAGGGTAGCAATACCCATATTCTAGCACAGAGTGCTCCATACATAGGGATCAGGAGGGCACCTAGGCCATCATTGCTCACATTCCTTAAGGTGAAATCTTCGGATATACTAGAGAAACGAGATTATATGACCACATATATCAGGGAGTATCGGGAATTAGAATAGGAGTATTAAGCAACTATATCATTTTCAGACTACTGCAAAGCTAGGTCTAGGAATAGGACAAGGAACAAAGCACCACAACACTAGTAGAACTTTGACTTGATACACAAAGTGGGGAGGATGACTATCCCACTTTTCAATGCGTCTAGTCAAAGCACATAGAGCTTGGGTAAACAAGTTGGACACTTACTTCCAACTTAACCCGATGATGGAGGTAGAAGCAATTAAGTTTGTCGTGCTACACTTGGATGGAGAAGCTCATGAGCAGTGGTAACATGGGCTAATGACACTAGGACATGCTAGCATCGCATCTTACCCAGATTTCACCTAGAGGTTGATGGACCAGTTCGACAGGAAGGATCCTGAGATCCACTTCAAGGAGTTGGCATAGTTGAGACAGACATGTAAACCAACATCACATACTATAGAGTTACAGATGATGGTATTCATTGTTGATGTATATGTAACTTCGGAATGTATTTCATATATGTATATTGTATCCCTACAGAGAGGCTATTATTCCTCTGTACGGAAGTGTCATCATTTGTATTTACAAGTGTCGCAAGTGTCATAACTTATAAAAGAGGGGTTATTCGACCACCAAGTGTTGGGTCGGCTTTGAGTTGGGTTACCATGGGTTATTAGACTCTCCTAGAGAATTCGGCCCTGTTAGGTTATTAGGCAAGTCGAGTTGTGTATAAATAGAGTGAGGGTGTCACTCTATTTGATCATTCACTTACTCATCTATCTCTCACTTGAGTGATGTGCACTAGTGGAGGAGGAGAAGCTTCTAAGGAGACTATCTCTTGTACTTGGGTTTTGTATCATTGCTCTTTCTATCTCTGAGGAAGTTGCGGGGTTTTTCACCTTCTTGGTTTTCCCCAAGGAAACTCTGTGTCTATTGTCTCTTGTGCTTGTCTCTTGTGATTGATATGTTGTACATGTTATTCTCTCAGATAAGATCCTAGATCATACTGAATTAATGCTCAAAACCTAACATGGTATCGAAGTTAACCTGAGAAGAAGACACTGTGCAGCTGCGGAAGCTAGGGCTTCTTGATTTTTGGGTTTCTATCCACATATATTCAAAGGCAGGAGGCTAGATTGACTCTCCTTGCAAGGGTGCATCTTTCTGTGGAAACAGAATTCAATTATTAGCACTTTCAGTTTTTTACCTAAAAATTAGGGTTTCAGAGAAAGTTGGAATTTTTGGAATCTGAGTCCATGGCTGGATGCTCCTCTGAAAAATTGAAATTTAGAGACCAAGATCAAACTTTTTGGTTGGGAAGAAGGTCGGGATTGATCAAACCCTAGATCGGGATTTTGATCGAAAAGATGGAAAATTAGGGTTTCTGCAAAAGCTGGAATTTCTGAAATCTGAGACCACGGCTGGAAGATCCTCTGAAAAATCAAAGTTTAGAGCTTTGGATCGAATTTTTTGGTTGGGTGAAGCTCTGAGAAATTCAAACCCTAATTCAAGGTCCTGTCTAGTGAATCCAGAAGTTTCAAAAGCAATTTTGAGGGGTGAAACTTTGCAGAATTCAAATTCTGAGTATGCCATCTCGACCAGCTCAGCAAGGCACATCTTTCTATCCTTTCATAAGTTTGAAATTCAAATTTTGAATTTTTAGGGTTTCTCTGACAAACCCTAATCTAGCTCCAAATCCAGTTTTCAGCAAATCAAGTGGTAAGACCTAATATCTTTTCTATTTCCATTTGAAGTACTCTTTAAGATTTCTCACCACACCAAGCTTGAGGATAAGCTTGAAGGGGCTAATAACTTCCGAGCCTAGAAGTATAGGATTGGGTTAATCCTAGAAGAGAATGAGTTGGACACTTACATAAATGAAGAGATTCCTGTCCCAGAGGGAGAAGAGGCTAAAGCCTTACACAAGAAGAACCCTGTCAAGGCTAAGAGAATCATTGTTGATTCTATCAAAGACCATCTCATACCCCATGTGTCTTCCCTAAAGAAACCTAAGGAGATGTTTGACTCCTTGACCAAGTTGTTTGAAGGAAAGAACATAAATTGGAATATGACTCTGCGGAACCAATTGAAAGGGGTAAAGCTTCAGAATGGAGAGACCATTCAATCCTACTTTTCTAAGGTCTCTCAAATCAAGGAACAACTTGAAGTTGTGGATGAAGTAGTGGAAAATGGTGAAATTGTAATGACCACATTAAATGGCCTACCTAGGTCATGAGGACTCCTCCATCCAAGAAATCTATGCAAGAAGGAAATTGATCTCTTTCAGTAGACTGTGGGAGGAATGTTCTCAAGAAGAAGCTAGGATTATGGCCCGAGAAGAAAGATGGGGAATGAAGACCAAGCTCTCACAGCACATACCAAGAAGAGTAAGAGGGAACCATCTCATAACAAGAGATCTTCACACCACCATCATCATAGAGATAAGAAAGATTTGAGATGCTTTACATGTAATGAGAAGGGACACTTTTCCCTCAGATTGTCCTAAGAATAAAAAGAACAACAACAACAACAATCTGATAGGTATGACTTACAGGTGTGTTTTTAAATATGTTAAGTTTATGATATGTTTGTCTTCATGTTATTGAATTTAGTAACAATCTTGATTAATTTTAGACTTGTCTTATCACCCTAGTAAAAGTATGAATGCATGATAGAAGACATTCATTGATTAGGGTTATGACACTTATGATTGTACTAATGCATTGTGGTGTTGTATGAGGATAATGTTATCCGCTAACATGAAAGGTACAAATCAAGTTCTAGATCAAGACCATGGTGACATGAAGACAAGGACTCATCCATAGTCATGAATCGCATAGAAGCTCTACTTACTAGGTATGTATATTTTGGTTCTACAATGGTTAACTTATGAGTTATGCAGGTCATTGAAGAGAACAAGAAGATATTGCTAGACATAACTAGCAAATATGATAACCAGGTATGTTTTTCCTATATCAAGTTAGAATCCTACCTTGTGTTAGGATCTTATACTTTTGTATGAATGATTACTCTTGAAGTTAGAAGTTTAAGTAATCAACTGTTTATGCATATTATGTTTCTTACTTTGATTGATGATATGACTAACCAGAAGAGTCCTATGGTCAATAAGAATATGCATGAGTAATAGAAGTCCTCCCTGAAATCTTGAATACTAATGCTTGTGATAAATTACCTGTGTGTGAAATGTTCACGACCATACATAATTAAGATTATTTAGGATCATAATGTTTTGATAGTATTGAGATTATACTAATGGATGTATGATTATATATGAGATCTTGAGGATGACACTATCATGACACTAGTGCACACTTAAGCATGCATAGTGGTCCAGGATGGATATAAGTTCAAGGACAGGTAATCCTGGAAGCAAAGATCAAGAGGGAGTACACTCTAGTAGTTCCTACAAGGAAGCAAAGATTGCGAGGGAGTCCACCCTAAAACCAAACAAAGATAAGTATTTCAATTGTCACTTCTTGTAGATATGATTACTTAAATGATGTTGTCCAGTCATGTACATACTTATGTTCCTAGATTTAGGATATGTATTATGAATATTAGAAAAGTTGCATTAATGAACAAGATACTACTAATATGCAAGTAATGGGTAAGTGGCCTATGGTACTGTACAACATTCCATTGCTACTTATCTAGAATGAAACCTCTTTGCTAACATGTTGGGAGTTGTGCACACTCTTAACAAATGTTCTAGTAGAGATGGAAGGCATCTAGAAAGTTACGGGATATGGATAAATGTTGTATTGAAGCATTGGATAAGATAATTGCATGATTGTATGACATATGTCTTTATGCATAAGAATGTGTTCTTGAAAAACTATGAGAATTTTCTAATCATGCAATTGAATTTAACTTGTAGGAAAGATCGTGTACAATCACCTACAAAAGAAGGACTACAACATTTGTTCCAACAACAAAGTTCAAGAAAATTATCTATTGAAGATATTGAAGAATCTTAAGTTCCCAGGATCTGGGATGTAGTAATGGAAGAATGCCATGAGCAAGGAATACCATTTGATCATGAAGAATGATGTTTTGGATGTGGTCCCACAACCTGAAGGGAAGTCTGTTGTGAATTCCAAGTGGATCTATAAAGATCAAGCATGCTGCAGATGGTAGCATAGAGGAATACAAGGCGAGGTTTGTAGCTCGTGGCTTCTCCCAAAAGGAGGGGATAGATTATGAAGAGACTTTTGCTCCTATAGCCAGATACACTTCCACCAGATCAGTACTTGCTCTGGCTGTAGTGATGACATGGAAGATACACCAGATGGATGTCAAGACAGCTTTCTTGAATGGTGTAGTCAAAGAGGAAGTGTATGTGGAGCAGCCACTCAGGTTTGAGACACATGACAGAGGAACTCATGTATGCAAACTAAAGAAAGCCCTGTATTGTTTGAAATAGGAACCCAGGACCTGGTACGGAAGAATAGACAGCTTCCTATCCAGTTTGGGCTTTACTAAGAGTAAAGCGGATTCCAACCTTTACTACAAGATTGAGGAAGGCAATCCAGTGATACTTCTATTGTATGTGGATGACCTGTTTGTGACAGGTGAGGATGGGTTGATTGCGGACATGAAGAGGAAGCTTGCTACCGAGTTCGAGATGAAGGACTTGTGTATGATGCACTACTTTCTAGGCACGGAGGTGTGGCAAAGTGCAAATGGAATCTTCCTTGGACAAGGGAAGTATGCAGTAGAGATCCTGAAGAGGTTTGGGATGATGGACTGCAAGGCCATGGCTACACCTATGGCATCGAACCTGAAGATTCTGTGTGATGATTCATCAGAGTCGGTTGATGCCATGATGTATCGTCAGATGATTGGGTCCTTGATGTACCTGACAAACATGAGACCATATATTTGCTTTGCGGTGAACACATTGAGCCAGTTCCTGACATATCCCAGAGGTGTTCACCTGGTTGTTGTAAAGCATATTTTGAGGTACCTGAAGGGTACGGTTGACTATGGGCTCAAGTATGATGCGAATCAAAAGTTTAACCTGGAGGGTTATGTTGATTCGGATTGGGCAGGCAGTGCCATTGATCGGAAGAGCACTTCGGGGTGCTGCTTTAGTATGGGATCAGGTGTTATTTCTTGGTTTAGCAGGAAGCAGTCCTATGTGGCACTGAGTACAACCGAAGCAGAGTATGTTGCAGCTTGTTCGGCTAGTTGTGAGGCAATATGGATTAGGAAGATATTGTCTGAGTTATTTGATCTCCCGTTGGATGCTACCTGTATCTTTTGTGACAACCAAAGTTGTGTGAAGTTGTCTAAGAACCCAGTGTTCCATGACAGGTCGAAGCATATTGAGATCAAGTATCACTATATCAGGGATATGGTGCAGAGAGGAGCAGTGAAGCTCATGTATGTTGCGATAGACGAGCAGATAGCCTATGTGTTGACCAAGCCGCTGGCCAGAGTGAAGCTTGAATACTTTAGAGAGAGACTTGGTGTACTTCAGATCAAGATTCCCTCCAAAGGGAAGTGATGAGTCCGGAGACACAGATGCACATGATCCATTCTCACATAGTGGTAGGTAGGTCCTCCTATGGTGCAGATGTAAGGGCTGGGGCCATTCTCACATGGTGGTAGGTAGGTCCTCCCACGGTGCAGATGTAAGGGCTGGGCCATTCTCACATGGTGGTAGGTAGGTCCTCCCACGGTGCAGATGTAAGGGCTGGGCCATTCTCACATGGTGGTAGGTATGTCCTCCCATGGTGAGATGTAAGGGCTGGGTGGGCTTTTCGAACATGGTGGTAGGTAGGTCCTCCCATGGTCGTTGATGTAATTGCTGGGATTTTCCAACCTGGTGGCAGGTAGGCCCTCCCATGGTCGTTGATGTAATTGTCGAGCCTTTCCGACATGGTGGTAGGTAGGTCCTCCCATGGTCGTGATGTAAGTGTTGTGCCTTTCCGACATGGTGGTAGGTAGGTCCTCCCATGGTCGTGATGTAAGTGCTGAGCCATTCCCGGATAGTGGTAGGTAGGTCCTCCCACGTCGGTGTATATAAGTGTTGTGTGATGTGAATCTGGGTTGTGCTACGTGGACGATGACGATGATCTGAAGATGATGAGGTGACAGTATGGTACATAGGTTTTGCAGAGGCATATAATCCGTCCTGAGATGCTCTTGCAGGTTTTGTAGAGGCAGTGTAATCAGTCCTGGGAGATCTTGCAGGTTTTGTAGAGGCAGTGTAATCAGTCCTGAGGTGTGCTTACTTGATGGCTTGCTTGCAGAGATGATGAAGACTTACATGGAGGATAGGCCTACTACCAGCATGAAAAAGGGATGGCTTTGTAGAACTTCCTATGACGAGTAGATTGGAGATTGATTGAGATAGCAACAGTGACGATGATGATGATATGATGATCCAGAGAAGAAGACTTGTGCTAGAAGACCTGTGTTGAGAAATACCTTCCTAGTTAAGAGGGAGTGTTGATGTATATGTAACTTCAGAATGTATTTCATATATGTTTATTGTATCCCTACAGAGAGTTTATTATTCCTCTGTACGGAAGTGTCATCATTTGTATTTACAAGTGTCACAAGTGCCGTAACTTATACAAGAGGGGTTATTAGACCACCAAGTGTGGGGTTGGCCCTGAGTTGGGTTACCATGGGTTATTAGACTCTCCTATAGAATTCGGCCCTGTTAGGTTATTAGGAAAGTCGAGTTGTGTATAAATAGAGTGAGGGTGTCACTCTATTTGATCATTCACTTACTCATCTATCTCTCACTTGAGTGCTGCGCACTAGTGGAGGAGGAGAAGCTGCTAAGGAGACTATCTCTTGTACTTGGGTTTTGTATCATTTCTCTTTCTATCTCTGAGGAAGTTGAGGGGTTTACCTTCTTGGTTTTCCCTGAGGAAACTCTGTGTCTATTGTCTCTTATGCTTGTCTCTTGTGATTGATATGCTGTACATGTTATTCTCTTAGATAAGATCCTAGATCATATTGAATTAATGCTCAAAATCTAACATTCATAGTGATTGATATTTCTAAGAAGAGGTTGGTGATGCTTTTTACATAGGGATTGTATGAACCATTAAAGGGTTGGGTGAAGTCCTTTAGGCCAACCACATGACAGAATGCTATTATGAGGACCCAAGAAATGAAGTATTTCATGTCTAGGAAGGCACCAATGAGACCCTTTATCTCAAAAAAAGGTAAGGAGATGAAGCCACCCCATAGGACATGGACAGGGAAAGACAAGGTGGATGAGGAGACTAGGAGAGAGTTACGGAGGAAGAAGCTTTGCTATAGCTACAAATAATTGTGGGATCCAAGACACAGATGCATGTGAAAGGGCATGGTGCACTATATCGAGGTACTTTCTAATGACTAGGATAGTGGAAAGGATAAGGCACTTAGCCCATAGGAGGGAGACCAAAGTGGAGAGGAGCCACCACATCTTGAGTCCACAGAGCCACAAATATAGGATGGTATCATGAAGATGACCCTCACCACTCTTTCAGGAGTTCCCAGATAGTATACCTTCAGGATTAGAGGCATCTTGCAGGGGAAAAGAGTTACAACATTGATTGATGGTGGGGCTACCCACAACTTCATAGATGCAACATTGGTCTCTAGGAGGTGCATTCTCAAAGACGAGTTTGAGGGATTCAATGTAGTAGTATCAGATGAGTACAACATTACTTGTACTTAGAGGAACAGGGGGTTGAGTGTGACCATGGGAAACTATACGTTGACTGATGACTTCTATGTAGTGGATTTGACAGATACCAAGGTGTTATTAGGATTTCAGTGGTTGTACTCACTTAGGGACTTCAAGATGAATTACAATATCATGAGGATGGAGTTCTTGGACAAGGGGAGCCAACAAGTTGTTCTAAGAGGCATGTCGATAGGATTCCCTGTGGTTGTGTCAAATAGATGCATGGAGACTATTTTTAGACATGGTAACATAACATGGGCCACATAGTGTATGATCAACATGCAGGAGCCTTCACAAGGAAGTTGCCCATATCATGTGGATATACGAGAGGTGATTGGGAATCACAAGAAGGTATTTGGGCCGCTACCTACAAGTAGACCACCGGACAGGGAATTTGAGCATGTTATTTTTCTAGAGGGAGGGGTAAATCCCATGATCACCACACCCTACATAATATAGACATCCAAAGAAGTTTAAGGATGAGATCGAGAAGGCCATACAAAAGTCACTAGATATGGGATTCATCTGGCCTAGCTCTAGTCCTTTTGATTGTCCTATGGTGCTGGTGAAGAAGAAAGATGGCATGATGAGGATGTGCATCGATTACAGGGCCCTAAAAAAACAGATCATCAAAAACCAATACCTGATACCCAAGATCGATGAGTTGATAGATGAGATACATGGGTAGTATACTTCTCGAAGATTGATCTTCAATTGGGGTACAATCAAATCTGAGTCAGAGAGGAGGACATTCACAAGACGACATTCAGATGTCACTACGGGCATTATGAGTTCCTAGTCATGCCCTTTGGTTTGACTAATGCACCATCCACCTTCCATTCATGTATGAACCATATCTTCAACAAGTAGATGAGGAAGTTCTTCTTGGTATTCTTCAACGATATTTTGATCTATAGTCAGACTTAGGAGGAGCATTTGAGGCATGTGGAGGAGGTTCTCGGCATTATGGAAGAGTAGTCACTATTTTCCAAGAAGGCAAAGTGAGAGTTTGGATTGATAGATATTATCTTCTTGGGACATGTGATCAGTGCTAAGGGGGTACAGGTGCACCAAGAGAAGATCTAAGTGATAATAGATTGGCCCACTCCGAGATCACTTACACAGCTATGAGGATTCCTTGGATTATGCAACTATTACAGGTGGTTTGTGAAAGTTTTTTCACAACTCAGTGCACCATTGACAGATATTACCAAGAAGGGAGCTTTATGATGGTCAAAAGTTGCATAGAGAGAATTTGATAGGTTGAAGGAGGTGGTGATCACTTGCCCAGTACTAGCATTGCCATATTTCTTACAACCATTTGTATTGGAGTATTATTTTTCCAAAGATGGGATAGGAGTAGTGTTGATGCAGGATCGACATCCCATAGCTTTTGAGAGTAGGAAGTTGAGGGAGCCGGAGAGGTTCTACCTTATCTACGACAAGGATATGTTGGCCATCATGCACGCATTGGCCAAATTTAGACAATATCTAGTTGTAGGATGTTTTGTGGTGAGGACTGACCATAATAGCTTGAGGTACATTTTGGAGTAGAAGGATATGAGCGAGAGACATGAGCAAGTTAGTAGGGTGCATGCATATGATTTTGACATAGAGTATTTC
Organism: Larix kaempferi; assembly: GCA_027924585.1. NCBI lineage: Eukaryota > Viridiplantae > Streptophyta > Pinopsida > Pinales > Pinaceae > Larix > Larix kaempferi. The sequence goes on along the minus strand of BSBM01001229.1, from coordinate 36,611,516 downwards.
AATTGAAAGAAGAACATAGTTATGGATTCCCTTTCTAGGAGACCTGTAGCCTTCTCCATGACAGGTTGAAGGAGGTGATGAGCACTTTCCCAATACTAGCACTTAAGGAGGATAGATATGAAGGATAGAAACGTCCTTTGGTATGCAACACTTTCCCAATACTAGTGGATCTCCTGCAGTGGGAAAAATACTTCACAAAGTAGGACCTCAAATTTGGCTACCACCAAATGCGAGTGAAATAAGAAGACACTTGGAAGATGACATGCAAGACACTATAGATTCTATACGAGTGATTAGTCGTGCCTTTCAGATTGTGCAATGCACCTACAAATTTATGTGATTAGTGAATGGTGTGTGGCATCCATTTATAGTTTCCTTTGTAATATTTCTTTTTGCGTGACATATTGATATCTGACTCTATATGGGAAGAGCATATCTCACATTCGAAGCAAGTACTTGATACACTTAAAGACAACGATGGTTGTCCAATCTTAAGAAATATTAGTTTGTTAGAGAATCTTTGGTTTACCTTGGACACATGAATGGTGGAAGAGAATGAAGATACATCTATCAAAGACCGAAGCCATCAACAGTTGGCCAACTCCAACTAGCATAACATAAATAAGAATTTTCATGGGACCAACATGGTACTTGTGAAAGTTCATTGCATCATTTTTAGCAATCGCTACACCAAATCTCATTGTGACAACTAAAGGAAAGAGTTTTCATTGAGGCAACTCATTTTTGTTTGAATGAAGCTATGGATCTCATATACAACTTACATTTCTCATGTCTTTATGTGATACCAATACAATCTACACTAAGAGAACCTCGAGCTTTAACCAAGTGACCCCACAAAGTTGATAAATATTTTTCTTTTTTCTTTTTAACCTTTTTAATCTTGTAATTTAAGATCTAACAAAAAATGCCAATAAAATATTTCCTCATAAATGTTCTAAATGTAACATTCTTTTATTTTGTAATTAAAAATTTGCCCAAAAACACCAACAAAATAATTCTTTACAAATTCGTTAAATATAACATATTTTATTTATTTTTTTATTTATATATAAATTCTTTAAATATAACATATCTATTTATTTTATTTTATTTTGCTAAATATTCAATGCTCTATAATATTTATAAAAATTTCATCAAAATTAACATCAATAACACTATAAGCATGGAAAGGATAAATGACATCTTATAAAAATCACCACATTTATCTTCAAAATGGTAAATATGTGTATTCACAAATATATGGCTATGTTATGTTGACAAGTTTATATGGAATGATCATACAAAATAAATAATTTTACTTTGAGTTGTTGAGATTGAATAAAAAGGAGCAATTTATTTATTCTATATTTTGAACTTTATAGTGAATTTTGGTTGAAATTTGTTAATATTTTTGGTAAAATTTAAATTTGGAAATGTTCAAATTATATTTTTAAATCTATAAATAGATTCAACACCATCAAATATCTCATTTTAATTTTTTTTTTATAGATCTCCAATTTTTTTAGAAATCTACAAAATAATAAAAATAAAACAAAATAAAAAAATATACTAAAAAAATAAAAAACATAAAATATTTAAATTACACCTTACATAAATATTATGTATAAATACAGTAACACATAATATTACATACCAGGTTACAATAAATTTAATCCAATATAACCTTTACAACCATTCAACAAAGATATTCTTATATTTGGTCAAACTAAATTCCAAAGGACCAATTATTTCTAAGTTACACTACATTCCAAAGTTTTTCCATTATTCCAAGTGGGTAGACCACGAACCAATCAAAGTAGGTGTACTGGGAACTAATTAAACACATTTGACACACTATTTTTTACCAACAATATTAAATAGATTTTATTGGTGACACATTACTTTTACCAACAAGATTAGATTTGATTGGTGGAAAGAGACTATTTATATTTGTCTAACCAAAGTTTCCGCAAAAGACAAATAAGTTTGGCAAACCAAAGTAGATGTAATCTTCCAATGTCTCCATACATACAAACCACTCACACCCCACTTCACCTAACAAAAGCAAAGACTTCCTCGCTACACACTATTCTACCAACCCAATTCCCACATTCTTATTTCTATTTTATTTTCATCTAATATTAAGGTCCACTAAGAGCCCACCTCCATTCATAGAACATACACAACTGCCCCGGAAAAATTAGGAAGCAAATGCCTTAATACCCAACTTTCGGTTAACTTATTTAGAATTTCTAATGAAGGCAGCATAGAGTTGAAAAATGCCTGCTTGGGCTCCACCCTAATTCCCCACCAACTCCTTCATGTTCTAATGCTCACGTCAGAGAGTATCACCAACCACATGCCAAGGTGGCCGATTCTGAAGCAACCCATTGGCTTAATCCTTGCCGACGTGGCCTCTTCGAAATTTCTTAATGTAGACCAACTCCTATAAAAGCAGAGAATGAAGAGCTGAGATCAAAGCACTTGACCTGTGCATTGCTGCTCTTGCTCTTCCGCTTCTTAGTCGTTCATTCCAAGAAAACTCTAGTCCTCAAGGTAATTGATTTGCAGCCGATCTCAGGCTGCAAATGTGTTGAAAAATTGGGGAATTTTTTGTAAGAAGCGTCTACATGCCAGGAGAATTAGGGGAAACTTGATTGTGGAAGTATGCAGGGTTGAATTATTTAGAGTTTACTGTTTTATCTCCATGGATGTATTGTTGCAGGGATGACCAATTGAGTGCAGGTTTTTCTTTATGATTTGCATGGGTATTGGATCTTGATTTATATAGATCTTCTTATGGGTTTTTGATGTGGGTCTTGTTTGTTTGTTTGTTGTGGTTGCAGAATTGAGATGGAGACCTTCCTCTTCACATCTGAGTCTGTGAACGAGGGACACCCAGACAAGCTGTGTGACCAAATCTCTGACGCAGTGTTGGATGCATGCCTCACCCAGGATCCTGACAGCAAGGTTGCCTGCGAGACTTGCACTAAAACGAACATGGTCATGGTTTTCGGTGAAATCACTACCAAGGCCAATGTTGATTATGAGCAGATCGTTCGCAAGACCTGCAGGGAGATTGGTTTCATTTCTGACGATGTGGGTCTTGATGCTGACCACTGCAAAGTGCTAGTTAACATTGAACAGCAGAGCCCTGACATTGCCCAGGGCGTTCATGGCCACTTTACCAAGAGGCCTGAGGATATTGGAGCAGGTGACCAGGGTCACATGTTTGGTTATGCAACTGATGAAACCCCTGAGCTGATGCCTCTCACCCATGTGCTGGCTACCAAGCTGGGAGCAAAGCTCACAGAGGTCAGAAAGAATGGAACCTGCTCCTGGTTGAGGCCTGATGGAAAGACCCAAGTAACCATTGAGTATAGAAATGACGGTGGTGCCATGGTTCCTCTGCGCGTTCACACAGTTCTCATCTCCACTCAACATGACGAGACAGTGACCAATGACCAGATTGCTGCTGATCTGAAGAAGCATGTGATCAAGCCTGTGATTCCTGAGAAGTACCTGGACGAGAACACCATATTCCACTTGAACCCATCTGGCCGATTTGTGATCGGAGGGCCTCATGGAGATGCAGGGCTGACGGGAAGAAAGATCATCATAGACACCTATGGAGGGTGGGGAGCTCATGGAGGAGGAGCATTCTCTGGGAAAGATCCCACCAAGGTGGACCGCAGTGGGGCATACATAGTTAGACAGGCTGCCAAGAGCATTGTGGCAGCTGGGCTTGCAAGGAGATGCCTCGTGCAGGTTTCTTATGCCATCGGAGTGCCGGAGCCATTGTCTGTGTTCGTTGACTCGTATGGTACAGGGACCATTCCAGACAAGGAAATTCTGGAGCTGATAAAAAAGAACTTTGATTTCAGGCCTGGCATGATGACTATCAATCTTGATCTGAAGAGAGGAGGAAATGGAAGGTTCCAAAAGACTGCTGCCTATGGCCACTTCGGCAGGGACGACCCTGATTTCACCTGGGAGATTGTGAAGCCTCTGAAGCAGGAGAAGTCTTTCCCAGCCTAGTGAATGCCCACCGCTTAGTGAATGCCCACCGCTCATTCATTCATGTCATTAATAAGCTCAAGTTCAGCGAATTGTTGATTGTTTTTCCACGCCAAGGTTGGGGATATGCTGCTCAAAATGATCTGACGCGCAATTATTTAAAGTTGTTTTTAAGGTTTTAGAAATTTGCAATGCCGGAGTCTTTTCACACAAAGAATACAGAATTTCTTTAGTCTTTTTTCTTTGAATGGAAAGTGAAAGAAATGAAACTCTAACCTGGGCTCCCTTGTTTTACTTTTCTTGGATAATTGTAGAAGCCAGAACGCAAGTTCTGATACTATTTCATAAAGAAGTCAAGTTTAAGAATCAAAATTGGAGAAGATGAATATGGATGGTGAATCTTGTAAACTAAAATATAATATAAATTATAATAATAATAGTTTAAAATATTCTTTGATTATTCATAAATAAACTATAATATTCTCAAGAATTTAGAAATAAAATAAACTATAATAATCTAAGATGGATGAATGTTCTGCTTTTCATATGAGCTCGGAATGTTCTCCCAGGGCATCCTTTTTGTTATGACTCCTTATCGGACATATATATCATTTATGAAATTATGAAGTTAGGTACAAGGATTTCAATAGGCACTATTGCTTCATTTATGAAATTATTAAGTTAGGTTCAAGGATTTCAATAGGCATTATTGTTTTTTTTTAATGTAATTTAATTGGGAAGTATGCTCTAAGGGTTGATTGTTGCATTGAAGTACACTTGATTGATAATTATTTTCTTGGGTTTTTTTGTGATTTAGGCAGGAAGAGAAGATAAGTATTTTTTTTGTAATTTCATATTTCAAATTCATCTTTAAGGCTAAAACAGTTCACAAGAATTAGATATGGGAAACCTCAAGGTTGACATGAGATTTTTGAATTTTGTATTGCATGATTGATTCTTGAAATTTCTACACATTTTATTAGTTTATTTTGTGTTGATGGGATATTGTTTGACTAAAACATGGTATTTCCACATAGGCTAAACACCTTAATCAAGCATTCACACAAACAAATCAGAGGCCCCAACCAATCAATTTTGTTTTCCATGTTGAAGAAGACTAAAAATAATGTGGAACTTCAAGGTTTGTAATGAATTATGAAACATTTCCAAGTGTACCATCTACATGTTGTCTGTTTTTATAAAATTATTATGATGTTGGATATGAAAACTTAACAACCATCTACATGCATGTTCTCTCTATGTATAAGATTATTATTAACAATTATTGCCATGAAGGTCAATTATTAATCAATTTTGTAAACATGTTTAATCAACATAGCATATCAACATAATGTATATAATTACATAAAATGATTATAAATTATTACAATCACAATCCAAATAAAATCATTTCATATAACTAGAGTTAAACATTATATGAACATCCTCAAATTGAAGAAGTCAAAAACTTGCTAAGTCATCATATCTTATTTAGCATCCCACTTTAGATGGGTTTCATACATTCAACCATCATTCAACTTTACTTTCAAGTGAACAAATGTCCATCAACAAGATTAACTTATTAATGTTCATGACATTTCATAAACATCAATTCTTCAAAGGATGCATAAGAAAAATTACTAGTCACTCATAATCAAGTCATTCCATCCTCCTTTCCTTTTACATCATTTCCCCATATCCTCCATGTGCTTTCTTTTATAGTTCCACTCATCTTCTATAATTCTCATAACCAAATATTCTTTCTTGATTTTCTTAATTTCCATTGCATTCTTATATTTTTGCATTTTCTTTATCATCAATAGAATTCCCTACAATAGCACATTCAACATTTAGATATTTCGCTCTCTTATTTACCTTGACTTCCTTTTCAAGCTTTGTGTTAGGCATACTATCTTCTTTTCCTATTTTAGAGTGGTTAACACTAAAAAATTATTCAATTATCATTGACTCTTCATTTGCAAATATGGCTTTAATTTCAATTTATGCAGTTGATTCATTTACCTCTGTATTAATGGCAACATCTCGGTTTCTTTCCTTGGTAACACTATCTTTCTAATTCATTTTGTCCCATTCTAACTTTAGTAGGCACTTCAAGACCTGCTACTCAATTTCTCTTCTTGTTTCCTTTGCATGGACTTTTATCTAATCATAATTGTCTTTATCAATAGTTTTAATTTCTTTTGCAGTGATTACACTACTGCCTTCATTTTCACTCACACACTATCAAAATTAAATGTCCTCTAAGGCTTGCTAACCTATATATCCCCCTTCTCATGTCCACAACTTATAATTTCATTGCTCTCATTCTTATCCATTTTAATTATTAGCAGTCTGTCATTGATTTGCTGCGCAATTTCCAATGGAACAATATCATCATAATAACTTATGGAACATAATGTTCCATATTTTGAGTCCTCATCAATTATAATCTCCCTTGCCTGGGAATCTGCCTCACCTCCTTCCCATAGAAAATTTCTTCAATTTGATGCCCTTCAATCTCGGTTGTTACCAACTCAACAATATCTACTTCATCCTCAATTTTGCTTCCGCACACGAATTAATTTATGAATTCAGCTTGTGTCCTTCAAGGGACACACTACAAGGAAAATTCCCTTTAGTGGAGGTTATAGCGGATGCTACTCCCAAAAGAGCTCAAATATCTGTTTATAGCGGAGGTCACTAGCGGAGGCGAGTGATCAAAGGTTTTAGTAGATGTTTTTTCTTGCACGTTCCAACACTATAACGCACCATTGTGTTTATAACTAGCATAAGTCCATCTTAAAGGGGATCTACCAAGCGCCGAGAGGGATCAAATCTCTCCAAGTGCAAGCCCTTTTTTAGAGTGCAAATGTTGAGGAAGCATTTTAATTTATCTAATTTGTGTAGTTTTATATATATGTCGTTGTAAATGTTTTAAATAGCTGACATGTTATTTCTTATAATATATATATTTAAATGGACACGTGTCAACTCTAGGATGAGCACGAAAGGAGTTACACATCTCCCCCTACTGTAATTTTATATATATGTCATTGTAAATGTTTTAAATAGCTGACATGTTATTTTTTATAATATTTTTGTTTTAAATGGACACATGTCAACTCTAGGATGAGCACGAAAGGAGTTACAAATCCCCCCTACTAGGCTGTAGAATGTGCCTCTTCGGTGCAAAAAAACCGCACTGGGCGGCCAAAAATCATGTCGCACTGCAACAAAAAACATCAATGAAAAAAAATAATTTATGCAAGATGGATGGAAGTTTTCTACAGCCGTTGCGGGGCATTTTTTAATATAAAACGCCTCGGTGCGTGACATTTCAACAAACGCACTATATAATATTTAAAAAAATACTATTTTATTAAAATACCCATAAAATTTTGTTAAGAAGCCTATTCTCGATGCGTTTTGTAACGCTGAATGTCTCAGTGCATTTTATAGACACTAACACACCGTCTTATATTTTATTAAAATTAAAACAAATTATTATTTTATTAAAAAATCTTGTTAAATTTTATTAAAAAACCTAAGTGGTGTGTTTTCTAATACTAAATGCCCCGGTGCATGTAGTAGAAATGAATGCATCGTTACATATTTTATGAAAAATAAGAAACATTATTATTTCATTTAAAAATATGGTTAAATTTTATTTAAAATCCTAAACTCGGTATGTTACCTAATAAACCACCCGTTGTGCATGTAATAGAAACAGATGCACCATTAAATTTTATTTAAAACCCTAACCATAATGCGTTTATTAATCATACGCACCGCGGTGCATGTAATATAACCGAACACACCGGTTGGTATTTCATTAAAAAATAAAAAATATTAAAAAATGTAAAAAAAATTAATTAAAAACCTAACAGCAATGCAGTTATATTTTAAACCACTCGCGGTGCGTGTAATATAAACAAATGCATCTTTACATTTTATTTAAAACCCTGACCACAGTGCGTTTAGTGATCATACACGCCCCAATGCGTGTAATATAACTAAACGCACTGGTTCGTATTTCATTAAAAAATAAAATAAAAAAACATATTAAAAAACGTAAAAAAATTAATTAAAAACCTAACAGCAATGCAGTTATATTTTAAACCACTCATGGTGCGTGTAATATAAACAGATGCATCTTTACATTTTATTTAAAACCCTGACCACAGTGCGTTTAATGATCATATAGCTGTGTGGTTATATTTTAAACCGTCTAGTGCGTCCTATTATCAGGCGCACCGAAATAAGGTTTTATAAAAAAAAATTCACAGCGTCGTCAAACTCATTTTTACCCCTATACAATGTGTCTAAGCCATCTACATCAGTACCATACATCACCCACCTGGATGCCCTGCCACTTGTGCTCATTCCTCATTAGCTGTTGACTCGAGTTTGAATTATGCCAAACGGTGGGAAAAAATTCAAATTCTCCATACATAACCAAGATGCCTCCCCGACGTGCGGTTCAATAGGTAAATTAATTGTTATTTGATAATTTAAATTTGTAGCGGATTAATTTTTTAATTTGAGCCATTATTTTTCATTTTTATGAAGAAAAAAAAAACACGCGGTGCATTCAAGTTGTTCGACTCGCACCTGTGGTTGGTGCAACCTGTAAAAATGTTATAGGGCGCACCGGTGGCGGGGCGAGTCGAACAACTAGAAAGCACCACTTAAACGGTGTGCTACGCTTTCCACGTAGCGCACCGCCATAACATCACTTTTATTTTAATTTTTTTAACTAATTTGTAGTGCGCTCCTGACACTGAAGTGCACTGATGTTTCAGTGCCCTTATTTGTATTGAACGAACCGTTGAACATTAACAAGAAAAAATTAAAATAAAATTATACAGTGCTTTTAATTCATGTCAACAAACAGCTAACGATGCGTTGACGTGATCTAAATGCACCGCCTTAGAAAAGTTAAAATTTATAGACCCTAAACAATCATAATTCAACGGTGCTCCTAGTGCATGTCAACGCACCAATTTTTCAGTTCTCTAACATGTAACAGTGTGTTGATATGGTCTAAATGCACTGATCACTGCAATTTTAAAATTTCTTAGACCCTAAAAAATCATATTTCAATGGTGCTCCTTGATAGGTAATAACTCCCGGATTGTTTATTTCATTCATCAAGCATTATATTTATACAAAGTATTTCTGACCTTTGGCATTCATATTCCAAATGGTCCATTAGAGTCTCCTAGACTCTACGTCTTCCAAAACATAAGTTTTATTTATTTACAAATTACCCTAAGGATTCTAACATACCCCCCCTTAATCTGAATGGGTGTTTGTAATTCTGAGCATGGTTCTAAATATTTCAAACTTTTCGCATCCAAGTGCTTTGGTGAAGATATATGCAGGTTGATCATTAGTGGAACAATGACGTAAATGAATTGTCTTGGCCTCTACATGATGTCAAATCAGATGATACTTTGTGTTGATATGTTTGGTTCGATCATGGAATCTAGGATTCTTGGACAACTTGATTGCAGAAGTGTTGTCAATCAAAAGTGGAGTGGAGTCTTCTTGTTTCTCCTGCAAATATTCAAGTATCTTCCTGAGCCACACAATCTCTTTGGTTGCTTCTATAGCTGCTACATATTCTTCCTTTGTTGTTGAATCTGCTGGAATTGATTGTTTGCATGATCTCTAGGAGATAGTTGTTGATCCAAGACTCATCGTGTATCCAAAAGTGGATACCCCTGTTTCTTTGTCACCATCGAAGACTGAATTAGAGTACCCAATAAGTCTGAAGTCATCCAACTTAGAATATCTGAGTCCAAAGTCTTGAGTCCCTTTCAAGTATCTTAGAACTCTTTTTGCTGTAGACCAATGCCATTCACAAGGTTTGTGTATAAACCGTGAAAAAATGCTAACAACATAAGAAATATATGGTCTTGTGGTAGTGAGATAGATAAGGCTTCCTACAAGCTGTCAGTACTTGGTTGCATCCTCGAGTTCTTTTCCTTCACTTGATGTGAGCTTCAGCTTTTGTTCCACTGGAGTTGAGAGCAGATTACAATCTGTCATCCCAAATTTGTTCAACAATTCTCCAATATACTTTTTCTGAGCAATAAAAATGTACTTAGGATGTTGAGTCACTTCAATTCCTAAGTAATAATGAAGATGTCCCAGATCAGTCATTTCAAAGCCTTTCCTTAAGTCTTTCTTTGTGGATGCTATATAACTTTCATTGTTCCTAGTCATCAAAATATCATCCACATATACTACAAGAAACACAACAGATCTTCCAACTTTATTTACAAATAGCATTGCGTCGTCAAGATTGTAATGTTTGAAATTCAACTTTAGAAGATGCTCGGTTAGCTTTTCATACCATGCTCAAGGTGCTTGTTTCATGCCATACAAGGACTTGACAAATTTGCATACCTTGTGTTCTTGTCCCTTCACAACAAAACCTTCGGGTTGAGACATGAAGACATTTTATTTCAAGTCTCCATTCAAGAATGCGGTCTTTACATCCATCGATGAACTTTCCAACCATTTTGTGTAGCTAAGGAAAGTATAGTGCAAATGGTGCCCCATTTTGTTGTGGGAGAGAACGTTTCTTCATAGTCAATTCCTTCTTTTTGTGCATATATTTTTTCCACGAGCCTTGCTTTATGTTTTTCAATTGAGCCATCTTATTTGTATTTGTTCTTGTACACCCACTTGTTTCCAATTGGTTTGGTTTCAACTGGAGGATCAACCAGCTTCCAAGTTCCATTCTTTATGAGTGCATCATACTCATTCTGCATGGCTTGTTTCCACTCATCATGAGTAGTAGCCTCTTCAAAAGAATTTGGTTCAACGTTAGCAGAAAAATTCAATTCACAATCAAATGAGACATCCATGTCATCACCTGAGTTCTATGCATTTCCTCCATCTTCTTGTCTATTTGAGCTTCTTGTTCCCGTCTTTCCTACTTCGTCTGCACTGACATTTTCAAGTGCCTTTGTGGCCCATTTCAAAATCTTCCTTGATGGTCCAGGTTGATCAACTGGTGGTGCATTTTTCTCTTCTAGGTTCAATATTCCAATCCTCTCGATTACATCATCCAGTTGAGTTTCTTGTTCAGTTGAAGTGGTAGGAACTTCTTCTTCATCATTCTCTTCATGAGGGGTTGTTGGTGCTGATTCAAAGGGAAATTCCATGGATTGATCCAAGATAGGGATCCCCCCTTCAATATGTGGAATTTCATTATCACATTCATAATATGTCTTTAGATGAGCAAACCTCTCTAAACGATCAAGCTATCTTTCAATAGACTTGTCATTTTTATTAGTTTCAATAAAAATGACATCTCTAGAAATAACAAACTTTTTGTTTACCTCATGACAAAGACGATATGCCTTGGATGTTTCTGAGTACCCCAAGAAAATACATCTTTTTCTTCTAGCACCAAGCTGGTTTCTTTGCTCCTTTGGTATTAAGGCATAGCAAGCGGAACCAAAAATTTTGAGATGCCTAACCGAAGGAAGGTGGCCAAACCACATTTCATGTGAAGTCTTATCTTCTAGAACATGAGAAGGACTTCTATTTCTCAAATATGTTGTGCATGGGACTGCATCACCGCAAAACATTAACTTCGTATTCTTGAAAAACATCATTGATCGTGTTGTATTCATTAAGGTTATATTCATCCTTTTTGCTACACCGTTTTGTTGGGGATTGTAGGGAACTATAGTTTGATGTGTAATTCCATGTTTGCAAAGATAGTCTTCAAATGCCTTCGATGTATATTCTTTACCATTATCATATCTGAATGTACCAATACGTACTTGTGCTTGATTTTCTATCAATGCATGAAACTTCTTGAAAGTTTGAAATGCTTCAAATTTTGTCTTTAGCAAATACACCCCAACACATTCTACTATAATCATCAACAAATGTCATAATGTACCTACTACCATTGGAAAAAGGAATAGGCATGGGGCCACATAAGTCAGAATGAACCAATTCTAACTTTCTACATGCTCTGAATTTAGACTCTGGAAATGGCTGCTTACTATGTTTTCCTAGTATGAATGCATCACACTTGTTCCTTAGCTTAGGAATGGTGGGAAAACCAAATACACCATTATTTCTTAGCAATCTAAGATTGTTATAATTAAGATGACCAAATCTAGCATGCCATAATAAATTGGATGACAGATTACCTTCTTCATGTTGAGAGATATAGGAAAAGTTATGAACTCTTGCAGAAGAGCCTCACAACTTTAATAGCTGTCCATCTTCATAACCAGTCATGACAACCTTGTTGTCAGAGGATTTTCTTATCTCTACAATCCCATCAAACATGTGAATGGAATGACCTTTCTTTCGAATATGCACCAAGGAAACCAAGCTTATCTGCAACTCAAGACGATAGAGAACATTCTTTAATATGGAATCAAGGAATCCAAGAAACCTTAGCCCGATTGAGCCAATTCCCTGTGGTTTGAGGATAGATTTATCTGCAAAGTATACTATGCCATTCACAATGTCATTCATTTCTACAAAGCAATCTTTTCTAAAATTCATATGAGATGTTGCAGCAGTATCGAGAAGCCAACAATCTTTGTAAGGTGAAAGAGAAGTCATTCCATTAATTCCGAGATTACTATGTGCAACAATACAATGAGAAGAATCAGGGTTTTTACCACCCTCTAGGTTTTTATTCTTATCTTCTTTATTCTGTCTACCTTTAATGGAGTTCCAAGATGCCCAACACTGATCTACTTCATGTCCATTCTTTCCACAGCATGTGCACTTCACATCTGATATTTTTCCAGAGTTGTTTCTTCCTCCTCTTCCTATGAAATTTCTTCTTCCTCTGCCTCTTTTCTTGCTATCTCCCTTGAAAGGGTCTTTAGGCTTGTTCTTTTCTTTCTGAGCAAAGCAAAGAGATTTTGTATTACTTTCACTTGTCTTCTTTCCAAAATCTTTCTCTCTATCTGCAATATTTTCTACCAGAACTTAAAAGGTGAGGTCTTTGAACTTATCGCTTGCTTTCAAAGATTAAAGGTAGTTTGAGTGAGTGGGATAAAGAGATTTTACAAATGTTGCAAGTGGAAGGTCTGGTTTCATAGAGGCTTGAATCTTGTGCATGATGGCTTTTATTTCATATGTGACCAGGATGGGGTCATTATCTTTTACTTCAAGACTGATTAAATTTAACATTAATTAAATGAATTCCATTTCAGAGTGCGAATCATATAGATCTTTTAGAGTTTTTAAGGCTTCATAACATGTCTTCACAGGAAGAATATGATGGCTCGCATCTTCATTGACTGTGGTAGAAATCATGGCCAATTCTTTCTTGTCTCTGGACTTCCAAATAGCAAGTCCTTTCTCTGATAATGGGTGCTTTGGCGTTGAACTAATGTGTAACGTCCCCACCCTTGGACCCAATGCAAGGAAGGGAACCTGATGCCATTCTACGGGGCTTTTCATAAAACTCAGCCAATTCATTAGATTCACAGCCATACAAGAGATGTGTGTAGATGGAAAACAAACAAACATGCACATCGGAAATGAACCCATCCACACACATATTACATGACTATTATTCAATTTAACATAGCCAACAAATTAATACATTTGCAGAAGTAATTACATAAGAAAATACTCATCTTGATGTAATGTTGTCCCAACAACTAGCTATGTTGCTGCAATGTTCTTCCCAACCGTAGGTCTCTGCCCAGCCTGTATTATTTCAGCACTCAGAGACCACCCCCGAGCTGGGCATGATATCTACAAGGAAAAGGGAACATTCAATCTCACACACAACCAATTGGTCATTTCATCTCAGCCAAGCCATTCCACAGCTGGGTTTATCAGGCTACATTTGAACCCTATATGCTTGCACTCAAGCTCAAGCCAAAACAATGGATACCCATCTCAACCCCAACATTCTCTTGCACCCAAAACTCAGATATGGGCTCTGGAGCACACTTTCAGCAGTGGGACTTAGGAACTAGATGGACAGGGGTTTTCCCAAAAATGTAGGCACACCAAAAACGGATTTGTGATAGGGAAAATCGTCCATAGGGAAGAAAACGATTTCTCCCACAGATATACAAGCAATCAGTGAGTCAAAACAACCTCTATGGTCCCCAAATCGATTTCCCATTCTTCCCCACTGTTACACAACACAAAAACGCCCTTCCCAGCTGGGAGATTGAAGAAAGACACAGTAAAACCATGGAGAAAAACGCCCAGGTAGCTCTAACTCGTGAGGGAGCAAGACTGATGATTGAATAATGGCTTGGGGGCAATTTCGTGGCTCCTTTCTTGCCCAAGAAGCCAAACACGAAAATCTAGGAAGGGTGGCTTGCCCATACCTGAATTTGGACAACCATACGTCCCATTCCCCAAGGCATTAACTACCTCAACCAACTCTTGGGAAAAATCAATGATTGGGTACAGAAGTCAACATGGGTAGTTGAGGGTTTGAATGGTTCTCTCATTGACACTTGACTTGGCTTGATTGGCTCCAAGGGTTTGAATGTTTTCCCTCCCAATTCCTTGTAGATATCATGCCATCATCTCTTGTTGCATTGCATAGCTAATTGTGGGCATTTATATTAAAATGCATATTTACAATTCCCATGGTTCACTAGCACATGGGTAGCATAATATCAAATACTTGCCTCTTTTAGATCTAGCGTTCACTAGCAGGGCCTTGGCCTTGAGCTCCACGCTAGGAATCATACATAATATGCATACATTATTTACATTATAGTCCAAAATATTACAAGGGTCAAAATGGGGGACATTACATGATGACGGTGCCTTCGTCATTGAGTGTGGTATTTCCTTCGCAGATATCATCCCACAAATCGTTGTAGACATACAAAACTTTGATCTTTCTCCACCATTCTGGAAATGTATTTTTTCCGGTGAGTGTAGAACCAACGACAGATGCTATAGAATGCATCTTGAACCTACAACTATTAAGAATAATGTATGGAAGAAAGAAAATGGGTTGCAAATTGAGTTTATGCCCCTTCTTTACAAATTGATTTCAAGTCAGTTTTACAACTCAATTCTTGTAGCACTACAAACTCTTTATAAATGAAGATTACAATAATTTCAATATAGTGCTCATTTTCACTCAACAACTCTTACAATGACACAATGTCATATTGGTTCACAATACATTTTTCAAGGTCATAAACAATAATCTCAGGTTTGCATGTTTGAGTGTGATCTACACAAAACTTCCACTCAGTGTGCATAGTATCCTGAATATGTCTATTTGCAACACTCTACTTCAATCAACAAGAGTGATATGCATCTCCACAAATCCATTCACCACATGAAACATAGATCCATTCATTCAACAATCGTACCAATCTTCACATAAAGGGAATTCACCAATGGAGATCATTTATAATAAGAGATTTGGCGATTGTAATGAGAGAGATCCCACACAAGGCAATTTTACCTCTAGTCGAGAGCAGTTCGCAACAATCGTAAACAATTCGTGAATGAGGAGCCCACGCAGCTTGATGATGATCTCCACGAGTTTAACACGATCTCATCCTTTGCAGTGGCTCACACAACAAATGTTTTTGCAGCTATCACTTATCACGCAGCACTTCGTGATGGCTCTTCACGTGCTCAGGTCGCAGGTCTTCTCATAAATCCGGTTCCACGCACAGCTTGAGATTCCACTCAGTCTCAAAATCACAGTTCGAGTAGCTCGTTTCTCTTCCCTGGCTCGCAACTCTGGCAGCAGTTGTATCACTCGCGGAATCAATGAAGGATTGTATCCTTCTTTCACCTTCAGTCGGAACTCAAATAAATGTGTAGTATATACATACTATAGAAGCTTGCAGCATTCAGAATTGGAGAGGTATTGCGAAATGGGCAGCGCGACTGGCTCAGCAAAACAACCGAGGCATATCAATCTTCACAAGGTAAGGAAAAGCACGGTCTCCACAAACATGATAATGATCAGACTCCTCAGGTTTAAGACAAGTTCAACGCACTTGCTATACTGTATGTCGAGTTGTGTTCTGTCCGTAGGAAAATCGGATACCATTGGTGTTTGTTTGATTGTGCAAAACCCAAATGCCCGTAAGGAGAAACGATGGTCTCGGTGGTCTACAGCTCAGAGGCGGTTGATGGAGGAAGAGCACAGAAAATAATGAAGGACGCAGATGTCAAAAAATTATGAAGGACACAGAGGGTAGAGGACAGCTGAGGAGGGACGCAGTGCCAAATATGGGCAAACTGACAATCACAGCAATGGAAGGAGTTATGGCTGGCAGCTCTGATATCACATGACATGTAATAACTCTCTGAATTTTTATTTCATTCATCAAGCATCATATTTATACAAAGCATTTCTGACCTTTGGCATTCATATTCCAAATGGTTTGTTAGAGTCTCCTAGACTCTATGTCTTCGAAAACGGAAGTTTTATTTATTTACAAATTACCCCAAGGATTCTAACACTCCTAGTGCACGTCAACGCACTGGTATTCGGTGCTCTAACATGTAGTACGCACACCATGGACACATTCCCTATCAACCATAAAATAAAATAAACATAAGTGCTTCTAGGTAATGTTAGCACACCTCTTGCGGTATGTTGACTTGTGAAAGACGCATCGAGTCCTACACTTTAAAAAAATTCCCTTACCATAAAAAAACTGAATTCAACGACGGTCGTAATGCATCAGTGTTCGGTGCTCTGATGTGCAGTAAGTGCACTGTGATCACATTATTTATTGCTAATAATTGTAGATAAATTGTGGTGCTTCCATTTCAGGTAAGTGCATCAGTTATGGGGCGTTTACTTGATATAAATGCACCAACTCCCGCAAATTATTACTTATACTATAACCCAAAAGTCATAATTCAACGGTGCTCATAGTGCACGTCAATGCACCACTTTTCGGTGCTCTAATGTGCAACATGTGCATCATGAACGAAATTTTGGAAACACACCGGTGCGTTAGTATTCTAGCACACTGACTTGATAATAAAATTTTAAATTTATAGAAATATATTATCAATGTGTTTTTTTATTGTACTGCATCGGTGACAGTTCTTAACATATGAAATCACACCATTAAAGGTGCTTAACAGATGAAAGTGCACTGCTAGCGGTGCATTAATATTATATTGGTGCACTGTGTGTCATTATTTTGCAAAAAATTTAATATTTTATTTTAGTAGATATAATGATCATATAATGATTTTATATTTATACTTATGAGACTAATTGATGTTATATGTGAAACAAAGACATGAGCCTCGTGAGGCCAGGTAGCAGCAAGAAGCACAAGTTGACTAGTACAACTTCCGAAGAGAGTGAGAGGCTAGAGAGAGGGAGAGAGATTTACACCCTAGTCTCATTACTCCTCAAACGAGACAACTCTTGATATTTTTTTGCCTCCTTAAGTTCTATGAGGAGGCGACATCACTCAAGGGGAATAGTACATTCCCCACCCAGTTGATCGAACACTGGGATCATCACAAGCAAGAGTTTCGAGTTGGTACCGATCAGTGGTTCCAACCCACTTAGGAGGACATATATTTTATCACTGGGATCTCTAGAAGAGGTGAGTACTTTCCTCAGTTCCATGAGGTCCCATCTAGAGTTGTTGTAGCGACTCATCTAGTCTAAATTCAGAGATATGTTGATCCCAACATCATCTAACCTGCTCAGTTTCAATTCAGCAATGGGCAACTTTCCATTGTTGATTTCGGTAGAGAGGATATGAGGTGCCTCTTTTTGTTGGTGACGACCATTGTGCATCTCACCAATGATGGGAAGCGCATTATCTTCCCTTTATTATATTATGTTGATTCTTTAATGCAGGAACCTAGATGTGTTAGGTGGTCCGCTATTTTTTTACAACAGTTTTTTATGCTCTTAGTCGATTTCGTGCATCTATTGATAGGAGGGAAAACTTCCATTTTGGTTCAGAGTTGTTTTGTCTATTTTTTGAGATATTTCCGATCACCATGTCATCTTTTGACTGGCACCATCCTAGGTTGATGACGGATGTGCATATGCATATGTGGGGGAAGATGATTCCCTAGAGTGGGTAGCTGAAATTTCTATCTAGGATCACCGTAGAGGTGATTGAGATGCTAGGCGGCGAGGACAAGCCTAAATTAGACATGGTTGCATATCCATATGAGGGCTTGGATTGGAGAGGGTGTCCCAACATCTTCTTCACCCAGGATGAGCCACCATATGATAGAGGTAAATTTAAAGTTATGTTTAAATTGATTTAGTTTCATATTATTGTCTTTATACTTAATGCAAATGAAATATATTTTAAATTGTTATATTAAATTCATGTTTAATGAAATTGTCTAATTATTATTGTGTACTATATATTTTACAAATATCGAGACATTCGATGGCGATGTGTTACCTCCTCCGGCTCAGAATGAGGAGGAGATGGAGCTGGATGATTATCCCGAGGTTCCCCAATTAGCCAGACCTGGCCTTCAACGTGGGCCATATGAGAGGTTCTAACAAGTCGTCGTGGATAGGATAGCGAGGTTGTTGGTAGATCAATGGGTTCAACCTGTACTGGTGAGATACATTGTGAGGGGCCCTCGCCTCGTAGGGTTGTGGAGTATGATTCCTCCTGATATGAGGATCTTGATGTAGCACCTTGTTGCTGTTTGCGGTCATTTAGATGTTATCCCTCATGGCAATTCACCATCAGATGACGGCGGAGATCCTTGGCCTCCTAGACCACCTCCTTATCCATCAATTGCTTCGACTAGTGATGTAGCCTCCACATATCATTCACCTCCTCCTAGGCCTCCACCTACTCCTCCTTCACCTTTGACATCTCATTTACCTTCTCCTCCACCATGTCCTCCTCCTCCACCTCCATCAACTCCATCATATACTCTACTCCTACTCGACCGACCTGTTGATCCTACTGATTGTCCCAACCATCCACCATTTCTTGATCCATCCGGATCTATTATAGATATGCTCAGAGGGGGTCGTACGATTCAACTTCATGGAGCTATCCATGCTTCTCTTCGAGCTCATTCTTTTCTTGGCATAGGTACCGATCCCTTTGGCTCTATTGGTGGAGGTTTCAATGCCTCTGGCTCTACTGGAAGAGGTGTTGATATTGCCTCTGGATCTATTGGTGGAGATGTTATTGTTAGAATTGTGTTATATGTGTATGTGCGTGTGTGTGTGTGTGTGTTAGATGATGGTAATGTAATGTTTATAATGTTAAGCTCATGTTTATGTTTATTTGTATGTTTATGATGTTATATCGATGATTTTAATGTTTTATGTTTGTTAGATGGTGAAAATGATCATGATGATGGCATGTTTATGTTTATGTGGTGAAAATGATGATCATGGAACATTTATGTTTATGTTTATTGTTAGATATGTGTGTTAGACAATGTTTAAATCTACAAGATGAATATGTAACAGAATGATTATGATGGTAAGTTCATGCTTATTTTTAATTTTATGTTAATGATGGTATGATGGTGTTTATTTTTATGTTTGTTACATGGTAACAATGATAATGATGGTAATTTTATGTTTATGTCGTGAAAATGATGATATGATGGTGTGAAATTCCACAGGGGTAGATCACTAAGCTTAAACAAACCTCACAATTTCACACTGTTATTACTGAGAAGAATTGGATAAAAACATGTATCAATTCACTCATAAAACTGAAACACAAATGAAAAACTGTTGTTGATACATTAATCAGTTGTAAGCTGGAAATCAAGAATTGTTACAATAGAATGAATTCGATACTCCTAGGAAGATTAGAATTCACCTCAAGTACAAGCTTAGTTTGCATTGGAACCATCTCCCGATAAGGTTCAGTGGCCACCGATGATGAATAATCAGTTAATTGAGGTAGAACTGAGCATAACTGAATCATGTGGGCCCCAAAATAGGGAAGGAGACTCCAAGAGAGAGAAATATTGACTTGTAGTGGTCAAAATAGGTGCTTCTACACTCAGTAGCAGTGAAACTAGGTGTAACAGTCAGTTAACTAGGTAATCAAGGGGACAAGGTGCCCTAAATCATGGAATTGACTGTGCTAACTCTGAAAATCATGCATGAGGGAGAATTTGGACTTGAGTTATGTAAACAAGGCACTCTGAGTGGATAGGAGGGATAATTATATCCAAAACCAAGCTCCAGGGGGGCCAAAGTAGGGACTAGGTGTTAGGAGACTTAACTGCCAATGCATGGATACATGGAGTGCTGCATGGAATGCATGGATGCATGCAAATAATGAAAGACCAAAATAAGATGGTGAGAATATTCTAACACCGCCCCTTAAGCCGTACTATGAGGAAAAATAAATGAAAATTAGGGCGATGGTTACTGATACCAAAGGTCATCCCATACAACAATCTAAAAAGGTGAGGAAAGAAAGAAAATCGAGTAGGAAAAAACACCCTCAATATAGAATGAAACGCACCAAAAATTGTTGCTCAAGACTCAAGTAGGTGTGATGCTTGATTCAATGTCTGGTGGTATCTTCCTCTTGGCAAGAAGTGGATCATGCTCCAAAAACATGTGCTTGAATTATCCTTTAGTGGATACAAGCGAATTTGAAGGCTTCTCGAACTTGATCTTTGGACCAAACATGGTGAGAACAAATCCAAAAATATGAATATCATCCTAGAACCTGTAATTCGAACCAATTGAGGTAGGATCAGCTCCAATCAGATCTAATTGCTCTTGAAACTTGAACTTCTGATCAGTGGAAGTTGAATCGGCTCCAAGAATTGATATATGGTTTCTTGTGATCTCCTTTGAACCAACATCGGTAAGATCAAAACCAAAATCACCAAAATGTTCCCGAGACTTGAACCCAAGCGAATGGTAGTGTCCTCCATATTTAGTGAAACTATGAGAGCATGTGCCAATGATCAAATAGAATTTCATAGGATGCATGTGATCAAGGAGGGAAAATGCATCACCTCCAAAATCTGATTTAACCTCCAAAACATTCAATAGATCATCATTCTGCACACCAACAGACTCATGTGAAAGAGAGGATTTAAGAACCTCTTCAGGTTCTAGAGCATGATCTGGCTTATCTTGCTCATAATTCAAAATAGAAGACATTGAGAACATGAGTGAGGAATAGATAATCTCTCCAAAAGGATCATCTTCATTAGTTGTCACTTTCATTTGCATCACCTACATGGGAAGGGGACAATTCGAAACTTTCTTCAACTTCTAGAGCAATAGAGGAAGGAATGTCTTCAACATGAATTTTTTGTGTTGAATATGCAGCTTCTTCTTCATCTTAAACAACTTCATCATGAGAGATGATTGAGGCCAAGACATAATTAGAGAGAACACTTAAGGAGGTATCATTGGGATTGTTCTCCAAACAATTTGCACCAATCTCTTCATTCTGCTTGCCAAATTCTTTGTCCAGTTGGGCCCATAGATCACTTGGATATTTAGTAGTTTCCATGAGGTAGCGCTTACTAGGAGACATAACAATACACATTGCTCCAAAGGCTCTGTCAAATTCATTTAGCCAATCATTCTCTTCTTCATAAGAAGCAAAATCTCTCATAACACCAATACGCATATAAAAAATACCATGTCTCTTCATATATGCTATCATCTTTGGTTTCCACTCATCATAGTTGAATGGAGAGGTAGGAGGAATTGCTTTCAAATTCATGGAAGCTTTTGTAGAATACCTACAAAAATAATGGAAAAATATCTGGAGGATTGTTACTGAATCTATTGAACATTACTTTAGGACAATAGGCACTTTTATCCAGATCCTTCATACCTGGCTAGACCTCAAAGGATTTCTCCAATGAATTGAATGCAATGGCACCAGGATTTGCTGTGGAAATATATAGGCTTATGGTGCTCTACTGAAAGCAGCTACTCAATCTACTACTGGAACTGTTGCTACTGCTACAACTACTGTAACTGTTGCTACTGATGCAACTACTGCAATCAAAATATCTCATGAGCTCTGATACCATGTGAAATTCCACATGGGTAGATCACTGACCTTAAACAAACCTCACAATTTCACACTATTATTACTAAGAAGAATTAGACAGAAACATGGATCAATTCACTCATAAAACTGAAACACACATGAAAAACTGATGTTGATACATTAATCATATGTAAGCTGGCAATCAAGAAGTGTTACAATAGAATGAATTCGGTACTCCCCGTGTTAGAAAAACAGGATCGCAGAGCAATAACAATAAACAGAAATGCAAATATAATCACACATACACATTACAAGAGAGACACAGATATATCGTGGTTCACCCAACTTGGGCTACATCCACACTGAATTTTTCAGTCCTTATTATTATTACCGTCCAGCAAGGTGAATGGATACAACCTGCAGCACAACCGCTACACTTCCTCTTCTCTGTTTCACAGTCTCTCTCCTGATCTCAGAGATCTTTACAATGCATAAAACCTAATACATGATCCTCCCTAGCCGTATTACAATGTCTTTATTTTATAAGGGAAATACAATGGGAAAATACCACGGGATACCCAAAACCATAGGCCCGCAAAACAGCTGACGAAAACAGCCCCAAAAATTTTCTTCAGGGGCGCTGCCCCTAGACCCCCCAGCCAGGGGGGATGGTCCCCCCTAGAACCCCGCTAGGGTGACTGTACAGTCCACCTACATATCATATAAAACTGGGGTACAAACACGGCTGATACAATATCATCTATGAGACTAGAAGATCTGGCTCCACAACCAACACCCGGGAGGATTCGAATTCACCTCAAGTATAGGCTTAGTTTACATTGGAACCATCTCCCGATAAGGTTCAGTGGCCACCGATGATGAATAACCAGTTAACTGAGGTAGAACTGAGCATAACTGAACCATGTGGGCACCAAAATAGGGAAGGATACTCCAAGAGGGAGAAATATTGACTTGTAGTGGTCAAAATAGGTGCCCCTACACTCAGTAGCGGTGAAACTAGGTGTAACAGTCAGTTAACTAAGAAATCAAGGGGACAAGTTGCCCTAAATCATGGAACTGACTGTGCTAACTCCTAAAATCATGCATGATGGATAATTTGGACTTCAGTGATGTAACCAAGGTGCTCTGAGTGGATAAGAGCGCTAATGATGGCCAAAAACAAGCTCCAGGGGGGGCAAAGTAGGGAGTAGGTGCTAGGAGACTCAACTACCAATGCATGAATGCATGTAGTGTTGCATGGAATTCATGGATGCATGCAAGACCAAAATAAGATGGTGAGAATATTCCAGCAGATGGTACAATTATATTTATGATGGTATAATCATGATTTTTATGTTTATGTTTGTTAGGTGTTCAAAATGATAATGATTGTATGCTTATGTAAATAACTTTGTACTATTCAAAATGTGGGTCTTTAAATCACTAACTATTTTAGTCGACAAAAACATCAGAATTTGCATTATAAATATTTATGTTATAAAACAAGTTGTTATATGACTTAACAAGTTTTTAAAGCATTAGAAAGTTTTCAAAGTTTTCAAAATTCTAGCATCCTTTGGGCCATTTTTCATATTAAATAATTCTAGATTTGAGAATAACTTACATATAGTTAGCACTCGTAACCATAACATATCAACTATCACTACAACACAAATCAATAGTTTAGACCTTTGTAAATAAAGTTACTGGGTTTTTAATTTTGGTCAAAATTTTAGCATCCTTTGGACCATTTTTCATATTAAATAATTCCAACCTAAATTTTGTAGACAATTTGAAGTATGGTTTCATATATAGGTTAATATATTGGTTAGAAAATGAATTTGAAAGTATGGTTAGTTGTTAGGTCATCATAAATGTGAAAATATGGATTGGAGTAATGGTCATTGAAAATGTGGGAAAATGTTTGATATATGTTATAATTTTTATTTTTACATAATATAATTGAATTAAAAATCATTGAATTAAATATTTTTATGAATTTTGTATTGATAATGGATGAAGTTGTGGCAAGTCCATGATTTATGATTGTTGTATAATTTGTCATAGTATCATGTTTATAATTGTTGTATAGTTTGTCATAGTATTATGTTTATGTAAAAATATTTTTTTATTTGGTTTTCATATTGTTCTCATAAAATTTTTATGGATATTATAATTTATTGTAATTTTCTTAATAATGCAATAAAATTTGTCATAATATTATATTTATATAATAATATTATTTTGTTGTAACTTTAAGTTGAGCATTACGAAATAATATATAATGATTTTTAATAAAAAAAATTAAGTCTTCATCATAAAATGTTGTATATAATTTAATTATTCAAATGATAAACATACATGAATAATTTTTTTAAGTGTAACCAAACATCATAACAAAAAGTCAAGTATTGCCATGTAATATTATTATAATATATAAATATAAACATCACAAAAAAAATGTATATATGAATTTAAATATGACCTATCAATGAATCATTAAGGATTCTTATTTTTTTTACAATAACTCACTTTACAATGACAAATATCAAATATTTAATAGGAAGAAAAACAAATACTTAATTAAAAGAACACCATTTTCTCTCAATCGTAAAGCCAAAAGTTGCATTCTCCAAACTTATTATTATTATTCATGATCTCCATTATATTATATAACGTTAGTCCACATTGAAGGAACACATTTTATACCCTCTAAAACATTTAGGTGAAGGAATACTTCACTATAGTGACTTGGCCACATATATGCCTCTTTCTTGCTAAAAGTTTGGTTGAGTCAATTGAAAGGATATTTGTATCTTCGTAGATCCTTGTGTAATACCTTGATTTTGACTCCTCACATGTATTAACTCAAATTATGTGAATGTTGTAAATATTTTAATGATATTGATGTTGACTTGTTGATGATCTTGAGGATTTGATAACATTGTTATTGATATTAATATTATGTGTTGATGTCCATTTTTGTCGCCATTTTTTATCATCAAATATACTATGAGTGGCGTTATTTTCACTATTTTGATAGAATAAATCACTCTTTCCGCCATTCATACCATCAAACAGACCAAGTATGCATATATTCACTTATCATATAGATTTTGGTCAAATCTCGCCATATTATGATTTATTAATGATTAATTGACATTTTTGTGACTTGCTTGGTATCTAGTTTTGATCTACATGCTGCGGTTTTTCAAACGATCTTCCATTCAGACTGCTTGTTTATATTGCTAATGTTCAGCCACGTCCAGCCTGTCATTCAGCCTTGTGTTTGACCCACGGAATCAGTGGTTGGAATATTTCGGGCCATTAAAGATGGAAATGGGCACGTGGGTTCTGTTTGCCACGCGGTGGTCATGGTTAATGAGCTATGGTTCTGGAAGATTCATCCCCATGCCCTCCAAGCTCGACAGCACACTCTCCACCCACGTCAACATCCCACACTCTGATTCTCCTGCTCATTCAGCCTGGTATCACGAATGCTTGTTCACGCCGATGTTTTAGAGGAGTCCAGTCCGCCCATGCTCAGTCTGCCAACACAACTCCTTTCCCACGTCGACGCTCCAGCAACTTCATCCTTCCACGCTCAGTCCGCTAGCACGTGCTTCTGCCCACAGTTGAAGGAAACGAACACGCAGTTGTTTGTGTTGGGTAGGATCGACTCTGTAAAACCTGGTGGATGCCCTCTGCATTGTCATGTATCACTTTAAGCAACCGTTTGTAGTCTTAAAAGACCTCTATTTTTAGAGAGGTCGACTCTGTCGACCTTCTCTCCCATTGTAACTTATAAATATATGCCTCTTATGGAGAAAACGGGGGGATCATATAGCATAGAGAATAGACAAGAGATAGCAGTTACGTCTACATAAGTATTGTGTAATTTCCTCAGAATTAATGGAAGTTTCAGTACGTTGATGTTCTACTGATAGTGTTTACGACGGTTTAGTTTCCATCTCTGATTGTTGGGAAGGGCCCCTCATCAACCAAAGGTTTATTTCATTTTGTATTTTCTTTCTGCAAGTAGATAGTTTATTTCTCAGTTGTTTAAATTATTCTTGTTTACTGTAGATGTTATTTCCTTGCTTTTCTTGTAAATAATATTCTGTTGCTAACACAATCTCTTTTTCAAGATTAGGAATGGTCGACCAAGCTTAGTACTCTGTAGTTGCTTTCAGTTTTCCTCCATAATCTGTCTTTAGATGTTATTTCAGTTTATTCCATCAGTTTCTTCTTCCTGTAGCTGTAGGTTAATTCCATTAGTTAATCAGCCTCTTCCTCTGTAGTTGTAGGTTACTTCTATCTTCCATCATTAATATTGCTTCAACATATCATAGAAATAGTTTTTCTTCTTAGAGGATGATTAGAATAAATGGTTTCTTGTTAGTTTAGCCTCTAACTAGTCAATCCATTGCTTCCTTTGCACTGTAGGATCATATGCATCAGCCAGCTGGTAATTAAAGTCATCCAAAATTCTTCTTTTCTTTAGTTTAAATTGTTTTCTTCCATTCGGACTATCATTTGGACAGGCATTCGGATCGTCATTCGGACCTTTACACTTTTTGCATTGTTTTATGCTTTTTCATAATCCAGTTTCTTCTGCTTTTTAAATGTAATGCTTCTTGCTTCTAATTAACAATTTTAGATGAAATTTAAATCTTGTTCCATGTTACACTAGAGTTTTTAATTAAGTTTTGTCATTATTTTCTACTTCCATATTATCTTCCTTAATCTTCCTTTTAACCTTCTTCCAAAGTTAAGTTCTTCATATCTAATTTGCTAATTAGTTATTGTTTCAGAATTTATCAGTCTTGTTCCTAGATGGTTTATTTTTAAGTAAAAAGTTAATAATTTCATTTTTCAAGTTATTTGGATAGTTTCCTTGTTAATTATCAGATTAGTTTTCCATTCGTATAAATAATGAATATGTTCATGACATAAGATTTGGATCAGAAATAAATATATTTATCAAGTCTCCTCCTTGTTCTTATATAAAATATCTTTATCAAGTTTTCCACTTGCTTCCAAATCAAATCAAGTTCAATTAAATATCTTTATTAAGTTTTCTACTTGCTTCTAGATTAACATTTATTTCCAAGTCATTTGTATTTCTTTAAAATTGTTTCATGCTTCACCTTCGTATGATAGCATAGATACTTGCATGCCTTTGGTTTCAAAATAGTCATTAGATTGCATGATTGATTTCTTGTCAATAGTATTTTATTTTGAATTAATTCGAAGTAACGTAATTAGGTTTTCAAGTATCATTCGCTTTCAATTGATAATTTAAAACCCTTACTCAATTCTAGTTAGATTACCAACTTCAGATTAGTTTAGTTTAGTTCAAGCCTTCAATCCTGCACTTATAGTGTTTGCATCTCATAAGCTACCTTCCCGGGTTGACAATTAAGTGTTGACTTGAAGATATCGATGGTATAGACAGCAGGATAATAATATATTGATACTAATCATGTCAATAATATTGTTATGATGATATTGACTTGACGGTATTAAAAAATATTTTGATATCAATGATTATGGTGATATTGATCTGATGCAGATGATGATCTGGGGATATGAAGTTGATTTGATGATATTAATGATATTGATGACATCGATTACGAATGATTGATAATAATTGATGGTGTTGGATATTAAAATGGTTAACATGTATGATAATTTAATGTCAATATTAAATTGATTTGATTATTTGGATGAAGGTTCAATTAGTAGAATCAATGAATATCTTAATTTTGCATTGCATTGTATATGGAATCTATTTAAAATTGTGGCGGTAAATATTAGTTGAATAGTTCAATGATCCTTCGTGGTGTAACTTGAATGAAAAAAATAAGGATTGGTTATGATTAATACATGATTAACATGATTAGTTTGTGGATGCTCAAAGCTAGTGTTCAAAGTTTTATAGTTATTTACATTGACCATTATGTACCTTTCCATTAAATGTGATTATAGAAGATGATAAATGGGAGTTGGATCAAAGATGAGGAAACATTATCCCTAATGATGACCTAGCTCCAAGGCCATATCCCCTTTTAGAGGAGGGGGATTACAACAACTCTAGTGCATGACATTTGTTATGTCGATACCTTGAAATCAATTGCTAATTGTTATGATGCACCTTATGATGATTTATTTGGACTTTATGTTTTGGATGAATACTTGATTATTTATGATGATTATTCCCTTGAATTATGTTAAATGTTTCCTTGAGAATTAATGAGTATGGCCTATGTTGAGCATTAATGAGTATCTCTTTGATGGTTAAGTGAAGTATTTATATATCCTTGATGGTTCATAATTCACTTGCAACTCGTGTGTGTGTGTGTGTGTGTGTGTGTGTGTGTGCGTGCGTGCGCACACGTTTGTGTGTGTGTGTTTTCTTGAAAAGTTTAACCTTTCTAAAGGTCATGTTCCCAAGACCCATGCTAACCAGGATCAAATGATGGGATAATCCATCAACAATGAAACTTCAAATACATATAGATATGAATATGCATATTCCAAATATAAGATTTAAAAACAAATATTGTTTGTTATTTTTAATTTATATATCATAATTCTAAAGGATATACATCTTCCATTCTTACCATAAGTTTTTTCTGCCTTAACAAAATATACTTGTCTAAGTATCTAAAATATAAAATATAAGTGTCTAACTATAATATATTCATTGAATTGACCATGTTATTCAAATGAGAGTAGTTGAAATTACAACAAACAATAAATATGATTAACATCATTGATAATTTGCACTCTAATTAGTTGATTATGATCGAGTTGTAACAATACAATAAATTAAAGGATAACACCCACACTACAATGAATTAAATGGAAAGCAAGAAATATCATCTCTAACTATGGAGAATGACATACAATCATTCCATATAAAATATCATCTCTAACTATGGAGAATGACATACAATCATTCCATATAATCACAAATTACTTGATAGACATGAAACATATTTCACATCAGATTGGTTGTTAACCAACTCAAATTGTTTAAACACTGCATCTAGTGATCAACTTTCCATTTCCATTGTCATAACATGAAAAATAAACAATACAATTAGACAATCAAAGATAACAATAACAAAATGATATTTCAATCTATAAATGATGAAATAAAACATGTACATATCACTCTTTGTTTCCATCACCCTCATTATCTTTCTTGGTTGGCATGATAGCAGTACGATTATGCTCAAAAACATGTTTAGATCTAGGTTTGTGTCTTAATATGAACCGCCAATCTTTATCCAATACATCTAGGTAAAAGAACACTTGGTTGAAATGTTTTGGGAAAACATAAGGCTCCTTACTTTCGACCCACATATTTCTAGAGTTGATACATATCAACCCACTATCACGATCTTCCTTTACATTATTCTTGTCGAATGTGTCCCACCACCTGCACCTAAAAATAACACATTGAAAAGATGAGAAGTCCACTTGAATGATATCATGTATCTTTCTAACATAACCCAACACACCTCCTATCAGGTTTTGATCGTGGTGGCTAGCACGAATAGATTGGTCGAACTCGACTTCCACTCCACAGTCTTGTGTAAGACGTCCATCATCAGCATCCTTGGTGTGAAAATTATGTCCATAATCCCACATAGATGGGAACGAATGCACCTGTAAAAAAATTTAACAAATGATGGTATCATATGTCTAATAACCCAACCATTAATATATTAAACATAGATTTTATAATTCAAAGTTGCATTATAGAGTTAGAAATGTACATAAATATTATTACCGAGTTGTTGCACCCGATCCCAGTGTTTAGTGCATCCTCCTATTTAGGCGTGTAACGACCGGATGCACCATATTTCTCTCTTACATGGTCCACAACCCAACTGTTGGGACCGATCATTGGCATATTTTCTTTTAAATGATCTGGAAAAGGCATGCTTCTACCATGCAACCGCCTGAATTATTTTATGTCAATGTATAATTTCCTACTCTTCTCTTCATACAATGCGACCCACGGCTATGTTTCCTTTGCGTTGTAAAGAATGAATTTATTGATTACATCAATTTATGAATTCGCTATTGTATTCATGGAAAGAAAACCACATTTATTATATATGTGATCAAATGTAGATTTTGAAGTTTGTTGTGAATAGTTACTATGTGGAAATGTGAAGATCGAAAGATAAGTGACTTACTCTTTATCATGCACCTTTTTTCATTCGTTTCTAGTACCTCCCCTTCCATTTTGTCCTCATCACGTTCATCATCCCAAATCATTGCGCCTGGTGTACAATCAATTTGCTTGATGTACTCACTGGCATAATAGAATGACTCATATACTATGTACCCCTCTTCCATAGACCCCTTGAGTTTTTTCCTTTGTCGAACAAATCCGTTCAATTTTTTCATGTACCTCTCCAAGAATAACATCCAACGACATGAGACCACCACGACTAATTCAACCTCATCAATTAGGTGAATTAGAAGATGAACCTACAAGTCTATGAAACTCGTTGGTAGTTCCTTCTCAAACATACAAACAATATTAGCTATCTCTTGATGCCACTAGGGAATGCTAGCGATGTAAATATCCTTTGATGTGATCCACCGTACAAATGCAGATAGTCTAGATATGGTACGATGCAGGTCATCAATAAAGTAGTGGTTCACACACCCACACATGAAAAATGGATAATGAAACTACAAAGTAAACACAAAAAGTTAATTGCATTTTAACTTGTGTGGTAAAAGATATAAATATAAATAAAAAACATTTTTTTGACATTATACGTACCCTTAGAAGGTTGAGATGGTCATGTGATTTCAAACCTGACAATTGTTTGTCTGTAGTAAAGCATTGTTGTAGAGTAGACCCATATAAAGAAGGTGCCTTCACACCCAATATAACTTCATTTTCCAAATAAAGATAATCTTTCTTCAAAATCCATGGGACATCGCCTTTTTTAAATGAAAAAGAGGGGACAGCTTCTCCTCTATTTTCTTCTCTTGGACAATGCTTCTTTTTAGTATTTGAAGAAATAAGATCTCTCTTGACAGCCAACTCATCACTTTTTCTGGATGATATGTGACACCACAAAAAACATGAAACATTTTTAAATATATGCATGAGATATAGTAAGTGGACTATCTTAAGATGCTACCAATATGGGATCTCATAAAATATCATTTTCCTTTTCATCTCTTTGGGCATTTTCTCAACATAGGTGTCAAAGATTTCAAGATCATCAAACATAGGTTCCCCATTTGAATCGAACATCTCTATAATTTCCTTCTCCTTCTCTCTGTCATATTCCCTAAACCACTCAGTCGGT
This sequence comes from Larix kaempferi, assembly GCA_027924585.1. Lineage (NCBI taxonomy): Eukaryota > Viridiplantae > Streptophyta > Pinopsida > Pinales > Pinaceae > Larix > Larix kaempferi. The sequence goes on along the minus strand of BSBM01001229.1, from coordinate 36,580,177 downwards.
GTCATTATTTCAGGCATTTGGGTTCTCTGTGGTTTACCATTGAAAATAGATGTTTCTCTTCTATAAGGGTGGTTTTCTAGGATAAATACCCTAGAGCAGTCGTACACTGTCTTTTGTAGGCCTTTGGACCACCTATACTTCATAGAAGGTCCACAAAATTTACATCCATGATAACCTTTTGTTACAAGACCTACTATGTTATGGTATACATAGCACGTTAGTGTTGAAGATCAAGACAGTTACAATGAATTAGATATGCAAAAAAATATTTCTTTGAATATAAACAAATCAAACAACATATTTACATGAGCAAACACCTAACCCCATATAATCATGTGTGGTGTATGCACATATGCCATACAACGTAAAACTCCTCTTTGATGGGATGGGTCTCGATACATCATATACCTATATTCCTTCCCATAATTCCTTCAATTCAACGATCAATGGTTGTAGGTAAACATCCATATTCTTCACTTGTCTTCTACCAGGGACTATAAGAGCCAACAAAAGATATTAATTATTCACGGACAACCATGGGGGGATAATGTTATTGATCATTACTATAGGCCAAACAATATAGGTGGTGTTTGGTTGAGAAAATGGGTTGACACCATCAATGGAAATGCTTAATCGAAGGCTACATACTTCATCCTTGAATCTATAGGGACATGTATCCTCTATATGATTCATGTCTATTGAATTTGTTGGGATTCACATAACTCTTTCCTCACTTTGGTATGATACATGCCATCCCTGCAACATAGATAATTCTTTGCAACGAAAGAGCCTTCGAATCCTTGGATTATAGGCATGTGCCTCAATATCTTATGAGTACCATGTGCTTTAGCCTTGTTTTTCGATTCTTGGTACTTGTCATGCCCACATTTTAGACGTGTATCTTTGTTTACATATTTTCCTCTATTGATCCAAGTGGATATTGGTGGTCACCCACCTATTCCACTTGGGGCCCCAACATTTTTCTTTCAGTTCTTTTATTTTCCTTAATTATAGCACAGCTTACTATTTTTAGCAGTTTTTCGAGTCCTAAACTTCCGGAGCCGTTTTGAGGCCCTAAATGATGTTTTTTGGGAAAATCTTCCTATGGCGATTGTGAGTTGATAACTCAACATCCGCGACGACTATTGTAGTCCTCAGATAGATATTTCCAATGAGGTATCATGTGCATCAAACGGAAATCGTATGCCAAAGTTACGACGTCGAGAAATTGATGTACCAATTTACCCCAACGGGGCCCATAGTTTGGCATTTTCATCTCCTAGGGTTAGGTTTTTGGATGTTTAGGGTTTTCCTTTGTTTCTCAATAATAGATAGGCTTCGAGCCCCATTGTAACTCAGAGTTTAGAGGCCGATGGCCACCACATCTCTTCTCAGAGATAAGCTACCAGCACCCTAGCTAGTTTATTTCCATTATGTCTGTAAGCATATTTCCGTTATGTGATATTAATGAAATGAAGTATTATTTCTGTTGCATCTCTGTGTTTATGTGTATTTCTGTAATTCCTTGCGTTCCTTCATAAGTCCGGATCATCTATATAGAATACAATCATTAGGACACGCATGATATGTTATGTACTCAACACCCAACATTTTCAACATTTGCTTTTCCTCTTCACAACTTCCAGGCAAGACATTATCACTCGAAAGTACCTTATCTTTGAATAACTTGCGATTAGTGGGCACTATAAATGTACCATGTGATTTAACGTTCATAAAATCGACCATTTTCAATGTTGATTGTGTGACAAGATTCGTCAAAAGATAAGGTATTGGATGGTTAGTTACCTCAAAAGTGTCAAGAAACACGCGTCTGACATGCCATACATTGCTTTCAAGTTGTATAGTAACATTTTTGTCCCTAGCTTTGTAGAATTTGACTGGACAAGTCCAAAGGGAGGGGTGGTGGAAGCCAATTTAAGGATTTCGAAGAAGGCTTCAGTCATCCCACAACTAATTGTCCTAGAATGTATCATGTAACAATATTGCATCCATTGCACTCGTTTATCGTAATAAATCATCCATACCAACCTCTACTTCATCGCCTCCATTGCAAATATGTGAAGACCTACTATAACTGTAGGCATTCCTAATTGGTGAGTATGGGTGCAGTGGAAATTGAATAGATGGTTGTTTCAACCATGCTTCGTATGATTCCTCTCCAAGTTGCATTCTTTTTCATCCTTCTCTCAATTTAACATTATATTGGGGTGCAACGAACATGGTAGACAGGTCGCTCATCATCAGAATCCCGATTTCAAAAATATCGAACATCACATCGATGATGTTAGTAAGCACAATGCAATTGGTTTGATCCAACATTATACAAACGAATTATTACAGAAGCACGAGAATCATTTTCAATAGAAAATGTTAATCTGCAACTAATTTATAAATCAAACATTTAGATTGAGCGATAAATTAACATTAATCCTACATAAAATTTAAAATTTTCAAATTGAGTAATACATTTTCAAATTGACCTTATGCAATGAGAATCTTAGCAATACACGCATCTGTCTATTCTACACCCCATGGGAAAATTGAGCAGTACATTAACATGAATCCCATAGAAAATTAACAAATATAAATAATCAAACAAGATCATTGTATCCAAGGCTAGTAGCACATGTAGTGCAATTTAGTATGTGTGTGAGATTTCAACGTGACAATTCCGCATATTAATGGTGTGATCATACATCCTTGACTATATGAAGACTCAAATGATGAGTTATTTTAGCCATAAAGAAAACAATGTATAAATTAAATTAACAATTTATAAATCAAAATTGCAAAATGAGCAATACATTAACATGAATCCCATTAAAAATTAAAAAAATACAATTAATCGAAGAAGAGCGTTGTATCTGAGCTAGTAGTAGAGGTAGTGCAATCCATGAGTATGTGTGTGATATTTTGGCGTGACAATTACACATATGATAATGATGTGATCAAACATCCTTGAGTGTATGATCACTCGCATGAGGAGTTTAGGGAAAGTCCCCTATTTTGGTGTAATGTCCCCATTTTGGATGCACCATGGTTCACCACTAAGCCTATTAGAACCCCCATGGATCCTAGTGAAATAATTGCATTAGTGAATAAAGAGGTAAATTTTGGCCTATAGTCATATGGTGTAACTAAATTAAATCATGCACAAGTTATTTAGCCCAGAGTTTAGAAGATTTAATTATTATTTAATAATTGTATATGATTTGTAATTTCCTAAGTGACCCAAGAGGGAACATAAGGATTAGGTGGGCCTCATAAGATGTTTCCAAATAGAAATTGGAAGAAAGCAGTGTAAAGTAGGAAAGTAGAGCAAAGTAGGAAAGTGGTAGGAAAAGCAGGAAAGCAGAAGAAAAGTAGGAAAGTGGTAGGAAAAGCAATAAAGTGACAGAAAAAGCAGTAAAGCAGAGAAAAGCAAAAAGCAATGAAAAGGCATACTAAAAGCGAGGAAATTCACATAAAGCTGCAAGTTCCAATTAGGCTAAGGAGGGCGCAATAGATGAGCTAGAGGACCAAGCACAATGCATCTAATCTTGTCCAAGAAGACACCAAGCTTATAAAAGAAGTTGGCACACAACCATTCACATATTTTGTCAGTTTAATTAAATCGAATTCATGAGCTTTAAGCTTTTCAAGACTTGGGAGATGTGCCCCTAGTCAACAGTAGGGAGATGTGCCCCTCTGTAACCAAAACTAGTTGGATTGTTTGCTAGCATTACAATGGGTGATTGAGGAGAAGGACATCCAGTCCTTTTCATAGAACTTCAATGTAACAGATTACATATTTTTTAGGTCTTATTTTAGTCTCAGTATGGTGTGGGAGACATCCAGCGTGTTGGTGCTTCTGTAGTGTGATCAGATCAACTCAATCAATGGAACCGGTGCCTGTGGTACAAAAAAAATATTTTGGTTAGAATATTTATAAGAATTCATGGACTCTTAGACCTGTCCCATTGCGTCCATAGCATCGTTTCCATTAGGAAACACTTTTCGTTTCATAAAAAAAGGTGTCCACATGAGCAAGCTATGGCCATTTTACTAGATCTAGGGGTTCCAACTGTAAAGAACGCGCCATTGCTTTTTTATATATAAATTTTCCTGAGTTTCGAGTTATATGAGAGCCATATATTTAGGATGGAATCCATCCTTCCTCACTGATGAAAATTGTATATCCATTCCAGTACAATCCAAGAATTCCTTCATCCAGTATTGAATATCTCATCCTTGGTGTGCATTCTTTAGTAGTTGGTGTTGCTCATGCTTCTGGAGATTGACCGAGGATTCTATGGAGACTAATGGTGATTCTATGCTCTGTAATTTAATGAATGATCTCTGATTATTCAGTCTCTAATGTGGCTATCAATTCTGTAAAATATTTCTGCATGTTAGGATATTTAGACACTTAGGAGTTAGTTAAGATCAACTTGTGTAATATATCCGTTAGGGATAGTGTGTTTCTTTAGTATGCATTAGTATGCATTTTAAATACTTAATCCAACGGTCACGATATGTTTCCGACATAGAGTGATCCGACGGCTCAACTTCTCTTAGATCAAACCTAACCTTGATCCGTGGCTTAACACCCGATTGGTCCATGATCTCTATTTAAAGAGCATGGAGGGTCATTGTTTAGTTGATCGATTATGAGAAGCTCATTTGTAACTTTCTTTCTTTGCATAATAAATTGTCCCGTAGAAGCTATTTGGCCGGGGACGTGGAGTGTTTCCCTCAAGAGGATTTAAACCACGTCAAAACATCGGTGTGTTGATCTGTGATCTGTTTGTGTGAAGTGGTTGCTCTTGGTGTTCGGTCCTTTGGTAGTACCCTGTGTACCCGAACACTGCACACATTTCCACCATGATGGATGTGGTTGTAATCGACTTGCCCCCAGCTTATGGTATGTTACTCTATAGGAAGTGTGCAGTCAATTTAGGTGGATACCTCATGATGGATTCATCCTATATCTATGTCCCTAATTCAGATGGTGATTTGTTTAGAACCAATAGAGAACCTTTCATTGATAAGTACCTAGAAACATTTGAAGATGGGATAAAAAATACATACGGTGATGATCTTTTGAATTCTGCAAAGGATAGAATGGTAAAAAATGAAGATAAGATTTGGGACTTTTATGATCAGGAAGAAGTATTCATGGTTATGGGAGATACTGATTCTTCTGAGGAATAAGAGGGAATTTCGGAACTTTATAGGAGAATCAACTATGAAATGCATCTAAATGAAGTTTCAAAAGAAATTCATAGTGTAAGAAGCAAAGCAAATAATATTCTACTTCAGAATCAAGAACCTAGTAATGAAATACTAGAAGAAGAAAGAAGTGAAAATAAAATACTTGAATTTAACGATGGTCTAGAGAATATAAGGCAAGGAAAGTGTAGACCTAGGAATGTAAGGGGATTTCTTTCTTTAATTGATAATAACTTAGAGAGAGAGAAGGGCTTCCTCATATTCTCCCCTGGGAAAATAACAATGAAGGGGCACCTCTTTCACCTAGTGAAGGAAGTGACATTAGTTCTTCTAATTTTTCTGATGCCCCTGATCATTTACCTCTTCAACCCCTAGAATATAATCCATTAAGGCAAATTAATAATAACACTACTAGGAGTTGGCAAGAGGATTCCTTAATTAATGATGCCCCGGAGGGAGAATTCTCATTGAACAATCTTGCTATTTTTCAAGGGTCTTCTTCTTTCGATAGAACTAATCTGTCATCAACATATACTCATTTAAGAAATATCCCTAACTTCTTATTACCACATGAATTTCCTAATCATGAAGAAAATGGCCCTCAAAATGATCATTCTCACATTTCTATCTCTTCTCGAACCTTCTTAGAAAGCCAAGCCCAGGAATTTGGAGACATGTATTCAAATCTTCCTGTATCATTAGAGTCCCAATCCCAAAGATTGGAAGGTATGAGTGTTCCAGTACCTTATGGGTTAGGCACTAGTCATAGCAATGGATATTCTCATATGCCATCTCCCCTTGAAGAGGATAACGAGATATTTTTCAAATACTTTTGGAAGGTTGGAGAAATGCCCAAGTATATCATTTACCCACAGAGAGATGAACTGAATGTAAACCATCAAGAAGTGAGAAAAGAGATTAGGGAAGTTCTAATTGGTAGGGTAACTATTCCAATTGATGGAGGTCCCCCACACTTTGATGCAATACCTTCTCAAAGGGAGTTGATAGGAATTAGTCCACGCACCCAAAGTAATGTTGATATTTCTATTATGCGTATCTGTGATATTGAATTCATCCATTCATCTATAAATCATCGTAGATTCTCTAGTGGTGATAGAGTAATCATGCCTATTATACTAGATCTAGGGAATCCAACGATTTTTGGGCAGGCCCTCTCACGATAGAATGGTGTATCAGAGACATGTGTTTTCTCTATACCAGTAGTGGACGCGATCTTATCCTCCCTGTCAATCAAAGAGAGTTAAGGGAATACATCCTTGACTTGACATAGTTTGAACTTCCTTTTGCCTGGTAGTTTAGGGTAGGTAGGAAACTGAATAAGCTCATGTGAGCAGTAGTTAGTCTTTTTCCTCACCATTGAGTTTGGCAATTTGATTTCTTAGGTGTATTGACTTTCCTTTTTATGTTCTTGAAAAAGACAATAAAAAAAATATTTTATTTTTAGTTAGTAAATTAGCATCTTATTTTTAGTACTTGTTATTTCATGCATTTTATTTTACATTTTTATTTTTATGAGTTGACTAATATTGGGTCTACGGAGATTGGTAGAGCGTTGGCATGGCGCAGGTAATAGGTACATATTTGATGATGATGCAAATGCTCGAGTGCATGTTCGAGGATATGATTAGCAGAGTGTTGCAGACCAGATAATTCTGAGGTTCTCAAGCGCTCTATTCAACAGAGCTCTTGTCCCAACTAGAGCCAAATGTTATCCATACATTGTAGCTAGAGATACGATGATGCAATCCTAGTTTTTTCAGTCCATTGAGCCAGTATTGTGGTTCAGATGAGCCTATTTCTCAGCGGTGATATATATTTTTGATCCAGAAATAGAAGTATGCCCCCTTGTCATGACTGATCCTACATGACCCCATTGAAATGATTTTGGTATAGTCATGGTTCATTCAATTTAAATCAGTTGGTCGGTGATGATGGTCAGATGCATATGTTATAGGGATAGGTATATGGTTAAGAAGAGGTATATATTTATTGCATCTTTCAATTTCTCTATAGTTTATTTTAGTTACTGTAACTATGCATGTTTACTACTGGTGGCATTCTGAGCTTCATGGTTGAAACCTATGCCATGAGTTGTTAGAGAGTCCCTAGTGTAAGGTCATTACATATGTTGCTAGTATATACTAACTTACATGAACTTAGCCCTACCTTTGCTTTAATAGCATCACCTTCCACTTTCTCCATTCATCTGTCTCTTCTGTTTACTGGTTTGATCCAGGCTTGTACTTTGACTAGTGATATCGAGGACTCCCCACACTTAGACCTCTTTGTCGGATAGACTCCATGTTTACCTTGTGTCTCTACTATGGAGTGTGTGGCATGTGTCACTAGGATGTTCTCTTGTAGCCCTCGAAAGAAAGTAGTCCTAATAAACGTTTTTTGGACACTAAATAATCGGATCGCATAAAATATCTATCTAAATGGATGCAAAAGTTAGCAAAAATAGTGTTGCTAAACACTAAATGCAAATAAATAAAATGTATTTCGTAGCTATTTAGTTGAAAAAGGATGAGCACTCATCCTTTGTATGATGTAAGGTTGTTTTCCCCTACAGGGAAACATGGTGGTAACTCCATCACACCTTTGGACGATGGCAGGCAATGGTGGTAAGACTGAGTCATTATCTGAGGCCCATAAGGCTATTTAGGGCAACTTCCTTTGGAGGAGGGCTAGTGAAAGATGATCATATGTGAAATGTTAAATGTGAATCTCAAATATTAAAGTGAAAAGTTGGCAATAATTTAAATGCAAAAGGTTGCTTGTATAGAGTCTATAGGAAGCATTCCAAGCACTCTACCCATTTGTGAGGCACTGCCTCTCCCTGAGTGTTCTCTGTTTGACATATGTCTAAGTGGTTTCCATTTTTCCCTCATGTTTGAGAGATTATAGTGTCGAAGTTTCAAGTCATTCCTATTATCTTAGCCTTGTTTTTCACCTCAACCATCCTAGTAGTCTATCTAAGTCTGTGAGAAAGCATGTGTAGGGAGCTTCATGAAAGACCTAATGGTTTCTCTCACACAGGTATATATTTTATTTGATTATATTAGCCATTGTTATGTATTTGATGTTTTAGTCTATTTTATAACATAAACTTGTGATCATTGTTCATCTAACATGCATACAGGATCTTCTAGAGTATTGTTGTACCTTCAGTTTGGGTGCTTTGACTTGGTCATCACGTTTCCCGAGGCAGCAACTACAGAGCTATAGACTGATTATTTGTGTTTCATACACTCCAACATACCGCCACCAACTTCAGTTTGCAGCAGATGGTCACATTTTGTGAGATATAGAGATTATTATTATTTTTACTGCAATGGCCATATTATTATCTTCAACAGTGTTGCCCTATGCTCTCTTAGGGTGCTATAGGAAAGATGGGGGGCATGATTAGTCATCATTTCCATATTACTATGTCTCTAGATCTATTTTTGCACTCAGTTTGGTTCCCGGGACATTTGGAAGTGAGCTATGATCATTTTTTATCTCTCCAGGGTGATTATACCAAAAGTTTTTATTCAGGAAAAATGACCATGGTTGTACTAGGAAAATCGATTTGGCTATTGTGGGCAAGGAAATGGCATGGGGATGGTTAATGATGATATTTTATGGCTCCATATGCATATTACATGGTTTTTCTTCGTTTAGGATGATTTCTTCATGATGATATCTTGTCCTAGAGAGGACGTCTTCTCCTTTTGGAGCACACTTCTTGAGTTGATCATTTGTGTTATCACATCATTATATTGTATCTTTGTAAAAGGTTGATTCCTAAGGTGATTTATGCCCCTAGTGAACCATTTATGATGTTATCGCATGTTGTATCATGATGTTATGTTATTTTGGCCCGTCCTATGGCATCCTTGGGCAAAAGTGCGCACACCTGTTATGACTTAGTCATTGATCCATGTAATGAAAAATTAAAAAGATATCCACCATTTATTATATATGTTGTATATTTTAATCTCAACCTCTCATTAAAAAAGTGGTTAGGGTTTTGGTCTCTCTCGGATATATTTAAGAGAGAGGACCCCCTCATTGTAAAGGGGCTTTTGGCTCTGGATTATTGGCAATAAAAGAAATTTTTGGGGAAATCTTGTGTCTTTGTTAAAGATTGTTCTAAGTTCTCATGCTTGATTATAGATCTAATAGCCTAATACATCCTTGTTATATGATGATGTATCCATGCTATGTTGAACTTTGGTTGTCATTGATGCCAACTGGTGTCAAAGATGATTCAATATTCATGTGCCAATTTGAAGAAGTATATGAAAGATACTTTGAAGAAGTATATGGATGCCAACGTGAAGAAGTATATGCAAGCAAGTTTGAAGAAATACATGGAATCCAGTCTAAAAAAATTATATCCAGAGGTACATCAAGCATATCCAATTTGAAGCACATAAGGAATACATCAAGTACATGTGGTACATGTAGGTCTCAAGTCCACCTCGTCATGGTCCCTCAAGGTAAAAGCTAAAGAGTTGGTTGGACAAAAGTTTAGGAGTGAGCAAGCCAACCAGAAAGTTGATTGGACAAAGTTCGGGAGTGCGCAAGCATCTTGGAACAAGGATGGTCGATCAGTTATGCAAATCCTAAAAGCATGCAAGACTCACCAATTGGAAGAAGCTTTCAATTATTGAAGTACGCACAAGTACCAAGAATACTATAGTGGTTGAAGATGTCAAGTGTGCAAGTCCCACAAGCATTGGCACATCAAGGGTGCAAGACCACATCGCAAGGTTGAAAGTCCCACTAACGCGAGGACCATGTATGCACAAGACCCACAAGAGATGACACCTTGGCGGCGCAGAACATGACAAATGGAGAAATCATGAACCGTGAAGCAATGAATAAAGGATGCCACAACCAACTTGTGGACATACAATCTGCGTAGGAAAAGTATAAATAAGAAGCAAGTTGGAGATTTGAAGTAAGATTGAGAGCAAGGATGAATAGCTTGTGAGAGGGAAGATGGAAGATACAGATTTATCAAGCTTCTAATACTTGGGGCATCAAGGGCTTGTGGAACCAGAATAGGATGATCTAGCAGAGAGCCAAGTGTGCACAAGCAGAGGAATGGAATAGATGATGGTGCACAAAATGATACTGTGAATCTGTGAGAGTTGCGGAAAGACAGAAAGGCATAATTACAGAATATTCACAAGTGCGTGAGGGCTGAATGACTGTATTGCAGACAAGACGCAGATAGTCACATATTATCTAAGATAAAAGTGTAGAGACAGATTTGAAGTATATCTTGTGATGCGCGTAGTGAATAAGTTTATCTGATGCACGAATATTGAGTTGATGTGTGCGAATTAAGGTAGTCCATCAGATGTGCTAAGAAAAAATTGTTGCATAGTGAAGGAAGCACATTATGATGAAGATGATATGAGACAAGTGCATTAAATAGAAAGGATGAATCATATAATGAACAGAATGTTGCAAATTATCTGAAGGCTGTTGCACCAAGATAGAACGAACATATATTTGAAGGTGCGCAGTTCCATCTGATACTGGTGCGCAAAGTCAGAACAACAACTTATTAGTTGATGCACAGTATCGATGGATATTGCAAATACGTAGTAGCATAAGGGAATATTGAACCTTGGCGTAGACTGCATAATTAGTTGAAGTAGCACATAGTTTATGAAGTGCGACATCAGTTGAAGTAAAGTGTTAAGTGTGAATTCAAGTGATGTATGCAGCATAAGTAACAACAATAAGACAACATACAGAAGGTGCGCACAACATAACATACAGCAGAATATCTGAAGTGTGTGCGTATCAAGAGTACAACATAGCAACATCTTATTCTTATAAATCAGGGTGGTAGGACGGGGCAAGGAGCAGGGGTTTGTAGCCTCTTTCCAGCTGGTGCTCGTAAATCAGGGAGTTGGTGCTTCCTTCAGGTCAGTGCCTGTAAAACTAGGGGTTCGGTGCCTCCTTCCAGTTGGTGCTGTAGAACTTAGGAAGTTGGTGCTTCCTTGAGTGTAATATTTTATTATAAGAGAGCATTCTGTGGTTTTCTCCCATTTAGGTTTCCATGTAAAAATTTTGTGTGTTCTGTGTATTGTGCTCATGTGTTGTTGAATGTTTTATTTATCGTGGATGCATAATTCAATATAAAGAATAGTCAATTAAGAAGTTAAAAAGTCTTCATAACTATGCTAATAGTGATTCACCCCCCCTCTCAGTATTAAATATATTCCATCAATTGGTTTCAGAGTGGGTGTCTTCAATAATATCTTAAAATATGGAAGATAGATCTATGCGCAAATATGGACAAGCAGGAAGGTCTCTCCACCAGTAGAGCACTGAGGTTTGATGGCACCAACTATACCTTCTGGAAGGTCAGGATGGAAGTATATTTTCAATCTCTTGGAGTTGATGTCTGGTAGTCCATTATGGATAGTTACAATGTCCTAGCAGTTATACCAATTGAACCAGCCGAGAAGAGACTATATGAGTGCAATGCAAGAGCTAGAAATACACTACTCTGCGGGTTAACGGACACTGAATTTATTAACGTCATGCATTGCGCCTCAAACAAATATATATGGTATAAGCTCAAAATTTTCTATGAAGGTGACATGAAAGTAAAGAAGGAAAAGCTGCAAAATTACTTTGGGTTATGTGAATCCTTGAAAATGAAATATGAAGAGAATATTGCCTCTTACTTCATGTGAGTTGATGAGATATTTAATTCTATCAAGAGTCTTGGAGTTACTCTAGAAGAAGAGTCATTTGTACAGAAGATACTGAGAACTCTGCATTCCAGATTTGATGCAAAGGTATACGTGCTAGAAGATAGAACCAATCTTGAAGACTTGAATAAGGATGAGCTTCAAGTGATCTTGACTTCATATGAGATGAGAACCGAGAAATAAAATCCCACCAGAAAGGAAGCAGCTTTTAAAGCCACTGGAAAGGCTAAACAGGAGTCAAACTTTGTAAGAAAGATTAAAAGAGGACATGGTAAGTACAAAAACAAATTTACTTTCAAATGTGGAGGAATAGGCCATTTTGCTTCTAAGTGTCCTTACAAGGAAGATGGAGATAGAGACAACGAGGAGGAAGCTAGATTCCATGAACAAATAACTGTGTGTACTCATCATAGACTTGAAAATAAAGGGAAAATTCCAAAACAAAGGAAGAGTCTGTACACTGAGGAAAACGTCAACATGTCTGAAGAAAGTGACTACGAATAGAAGCCAAAAGAGGTACTATTCATGGCCTTCGTGGAAGAAGAAAGAAATGATGAAAAGAAGAAGAGTTTCTCATCAATCAAGAAGAATACACAAGTTGCACAAAGTAAACTAGGATCACTAGATAAGTACTTCTTTAGTGGGTCCTTCAATACACCTCCAAAGCCTGTTACAGAAGTTAAATCTAACAGTCAATCTAAAGAAGAAGAAGTTGTAGAAGTTGATTGGGAATGTGAATTGACCAGTGCCCTAGATGAATTAAAAAAGTCAAGAAATAAGAGTAAACTCTTACAGGACCAACTATCAAAGTCTGAAGAACAGATCAACCAAGAAAAATAGGTTCAAGAATCTCATGATAAACATGTCTGTGAAAAGATGATGAGCTGTGAAAAACAACTAAATTGCAAAGTCGATAATGTCAAAGTGCTTGAAGAATAAAAATCTATACTGAAGGCTTCTTTGGAAGAGTTAGCGCAGAAAAATAAGATGTTGACAAGTCAGAGTGAACTGAAGGATAGAGATATCTCTCGCTTAGAAGACAAGTTGATTGAAATAAAGGGAAAGAAACAAATTCAAGATCCCATCATAAGTGGCACTGTTGGCAGGCGGTTTGGTAGAATGTTATCACAGCATCTCCGATGTTGCGACAAGGCAGAAGATGGAGCGAATGGCAAGAAGATGACGCGAATGGCGATGAGCGGAAGATTAGTTATGCATTTTGGGTCAATTGTACCGCGGAATGCGGGTTTTGGGTCATTTGGACCACATATTATGTAATGTTGAGTCGGCTATACCGCAGAATGAGGGTTTTTGGTCATTTTTGGATAAGTCAGTTAGATATTGGGTCATTCAGTTAGATATTGGGTCATTTGTCCATAGTGTCAGTTAGGAAGTCGGTAGTAAGTGGACAAGAGTTGTAAGGCAGAAGCCTATATATAGATAAGAATTGTAAGTGTTGAATATATCATTTGAGGATATAATTTGAGAGAGAGAATTGGCAGCTGAAGAATGTGAAGCTTTGATGTTGTATGATTTCCGGGTATGTTTTGATGTCAAGGGTCATTGCGGAGATCTAGTTTTTGCAGAGGCGTTGTATCTGGGTTGACAATGATAAAATGATGAAGCTATTTTGGTGCAATCCCTGTGTTCAATTTATTTAGTTATAATAATGTGATATTGCACTGTACAACTAATGTCATGCTTCTTTGATGCGATACTTGCTTTACAATTACTGTTGTTGCAATGATGAATGTATTGGTTGAATGTCGCTTTAATACTATGTTGAATGCTTAAAGATCTCTGTCTTATTGTTGCAATAAGTTAAGTATCATAGCCGCAACCATCCTCCTTCATTCGGCGGAAACATGGTTCCGTCTGCTCTTCCTGGACACCTTCTTTAGAAGAGTTAGCACAGAAAAATAAGATGTTGACAAGTCAGAGTGAACTGAAGGATAGAGATATCTCTCGCTTAGAAGACAAGTTGATTGAAATAAATAGAAAGAAACAAGTTCAAGATCCCATCAGAAGTGGCACTCCAAATTGTGCACATCCAGGAAGTGACAAGATTGGTCTTGAAGATAAAGTGAAGGACAATTTCAAAGGCAACACATCAATTGTGAACAAAATTCTAAATGACCAGAGATCACCAGAAGACAAATCAGGACTTGGTTATGAAAGAACATCTAGGAAGGCCCGTGACAGTGAACATCATCTAAAATCAAGTGAAGTATTTCAGGTATGAAAATTCCTTCAATGATTACAACTCTTTACATTACACTACCAGAAGAAGGACTAACAGAGTGAAGGGTGCAAGGTGCAACTTTATTGGTCACATTACTAAGTACTATCAAACTATGAGATGTTATGCTTGTGATGGCTTTGGACATAAGGCTATGTATTGTCGAAGAATAGAAAACTATCCTGATGAAAACTTGTTGCACAAAATCAATCACAATACAATGATTAATAGGGAAGGCATTCAAGCAAATAATCAAAATAGAAGTGTGCACATCAAAACTTGGGTAAGGAAATATCCTCAAAAACGTGCAGAAGAAGTTGACAATCCATGTACATCCAAAGCAACAAGTAATTGCTTCCCCTCTTGCTGATCCCCAAGAGATTGAGTGAGATCCTTGAATTCAACATGATGCATCTTAGGAATTCAAGGAGTATGTTAGTGAAGGTTATAGTTTGATGTGTTAAGTTGGATTGTCGTGGAAAATATCTTCAGTATTGTTGATGAGCAAAGATATGTGTATATTCAATTAGTTTCTGAGTTATGTTGAAGTTAAGATGTTGCACAAAAGCACTTGCATGTAACAGAATGAAGGAAAATTACACACAAATACTACTGATAAATAAACATGAGTTTGGGTAGATATATATAGATAACGTAATTTGTATTATATTCAAAATTTGTGTTTAGAAAAAGCATAAGTATTCTATTGCTTAGAACAGAGCTGAATTGCAAAGGAGACTTCATGTCAAGGCCAAAAGGCAGATCCAAGAAGACAATTGAAAGATGTATAAGGAAAAATTGAGAATCACGGGGTAATTCAAAGATGCAATTCAAGGTCTAGCTCCATATCTGGTTGTTGTGCAAGACGAAGCTCTAAATCCATCGGAACTAGCTCGTTATACTCATAAGTTGGCTGTAGGGGATAAAGATGCAATGTTGTAGATGACACATTGTCATATGAATACTCAGCCCGAATTGAATTTAGTGCATCAATAATTCATTGTTTTTTATGCTCTATGAATTCGACTCATTTGATGATATTAGTCAATCCTTCAGCATGGATATGGCTCACCTACAATTGAGCATACAGATGTTTGAATTCGGACTCCTTCATTTGGCCCTGCCAAATACCCATGTCGACTCTCAGACGAGTAAACTCAGATTGTTGTGACTGGACAACAAGGCACACACTGTCAAGAGAATTATTGAACCTCTTGAAGAAGGAAGCCATGATTAGAGAAGATGGAAGAAAAGCAAGGAATGCGATGCAGATCAAGATGGTAGAAGAACAGGGGTGATGAACCAGGCATTTCGTAGCTCTCTTATAGAATTGAATGGTAGTTCTCTACGCATGCGAAATTTAATTGAAGAGACATGGAAGTAAACTTAATTCATGTCCTTGCGATTCGAAGTTGGTCATGGAGTCACCAAAATTAGTTGCTCGAGTTAATGATTCTAGGAAAAAGGATGAAAAGCATAAATTTAATTCATTGTTTTGTGCGATGAGAATGATGTTTCCCTAAAAACTCAAGTACAGTTGTGACACGTCAATGGCAGCACACTAATGGTTTTTCATATCGCTTTTATGGCCAAGATGGATGATAGATGGAAATGCATGAAATTTGTTATTATTGTGGCAATATATGTGACGTCAGAAAAGGAAACAAGGATTGGTGACAATGCAGTAAATGGGACGGAGGAACAGTCAGATGCCAGAATAAATCGACGTGAACACAACGCGGAAACAAACATATATAGATTTTAGCATGGTGTGGTGAACATGGATGGAAGATGGCATGAATATTTGCGCAATAAATGTTGAAGTATTGTTATGACGGGAACAAAAGATCAAGATATAGAAGGAAGATCGAAACTGTACACGGGGAGCGCATCCGAGATGGCTATAAAAGCAAAGTACAAATTGCAAGGTATCAACGCAGAAACTTTAGCAAAAGAATAAAGCATGAAGACAAGGGGAGTTATAAAAGAAAGCAAGCAGATGTATGAAGGCCAACGCAAAACAGAAGAAACGAGAACCAATATTTATGCAATAATGGCACCTCTTTGCCATTGATGTCAAAGGGGGATAAAGAGCATGAAGTTGATAATGAGAAAGAGCATGAAGCTGATCAAGAATAATGCAATGACATTTATAGAATGATCATAAGCATGTGATCAATGCAAAAGTACCAGAAAGTAGGAAAAGTATTGACAACAGATTGCGCAGATGTCAAAGGCTCAAACTGGCAAAGAACACAGGGGGAGTACTACAACAAGTACATATGAAGCATACAATCTTCAGGAGATAATTATGCACAGCTTCATAAGGTGTTGACATCAATGCCAAAGGGGGATATTGTTGAACTTTGGTTGTTATTGATATCAACTGATGTCAAATAGGATTCAGTATTCTTATGCCAGTTTGAAGAAGTATATGAAAGATACTTTGAAGAAGTATATGGATTCCAGCATGAAGAAGTATATGAAATCAAGTTTGAAGAAATACATGGAATCCAGTCTAAAGAAGTATATCCAAAGGTATATCAAGCATATCCAGTTTGAAGAGGTACATAAGGAATACATCCAGTACATGTGGTACATGTAGGTCTCAAGTCCACCCATTCATAGTCCCTCAAGGTAAAATCTAAAGAGTTGGTTAGACAAAAGTTCGGGAGTGGGAAAGAAAACCAGAAATTTGATTGGACAAAGTTTGGGAGTGCGCAAGTATCTTGGAAGAAGAAATGGTTGATCATTTATGCAAATCCTGAAAGTGCGCAAGACTCACCAATCGGAAGAAGCTTTCAATTGTTGAAGCACACACAAGTACCAAGAATACTGTAGAGGTTGAAGATGTCAAGTGCGCAAGTCCCACAAGAAATGGCACATCAAGGGTGCAAGACCACACCGCAAGGGTGAAAGCCCCAATAAGGTGAGGACCATGTATGCAAAAGACCCACAAGAGATGACACCTCAGTGGGGAAGAACATGACAAATGACGAAAGCATGAATTGTGAAGCAAGGAAGAAAGGACACCACAACCAACTTGTGGACATAAAATCCACGTAGGACAAGTATAAAGAAGAAGCAAGTTGGAGATTTGAAGTAAGCTTGAGAGCAAGATGAAGAGCTTGTAAGTGGAAAGATGGAAGATACAAATTTATCAAGCTTTTAATACTTGGGGAATCAAGGGCTCGTGGAACTAGAATAGGATGATCGAGTAGAGAGCCAAGTGTGCACAAGCAAAGGAATGGAATAGCTGACGGTGCAGAGAATGATGCTGTGAATATGTGACAGTTTTGCAAAAACAGAAAGGCATAATTACAGAAGATTCACAAGTGCTTGAGGACTGAATGACAGTATCGTAGACAACATGCAGATAGTCACAGATGATCTAAGACAGAAGCGAAGAGAGACTTGAAGTATATATTGTGATGCGCGTAGTGAAGAAGTTTATCTGATGCACAAAGATTGAGTTGATGTGTGCGAAGTAAGGCAGTCCATCATATGCACTTTTACAGAATTTTTGCACAGTGAAGGAAGCACATTATGATGGGGATGATCTTAGACAAGCATGTTAAACAAAAAGGACGAATCATATGATGCACAAAAGGTCGTAGATTACCTGAAGACTATTGCACCAGACAAAACAACCATATAGCTGAAGTTGTGCAGTTCCATCTATTACTGGTGTGCGAAGTCAAAACAACATGTTATCAGTTGATGTACAGTATCAGTGGACATTGCAGATGCGTCTTAGTAGAAGGGAATATTGAACTTTGGCACATACCATAGAATTAGTTGAAGTAGGACACAGTTTATGAAGTGCGAATTCATTTGAAGTAAAGTGTTAAGTGTGAAGTCAAGTAATGTATGCAGCATAAGTAACAACAATAAGACAACATACATAAGGTGCACACAACAGAACGTACAACAGATGATCTGAAGTGTGTGTGTATCAGGAGTACAACAGAGCAACATCTTATTCTTATATATTAGGGCGGCAGGATGGGGCTAGGAGAAGGGGGTCGTAACCTCCTTCCAGTTAGTGTTGGTAAATCAGGGAGTTGGTGCTTCCTTCAGTTCGGTGCCTGTAAAACCAGGGGGTTGGTTCCTCCTTCGAGTTGGTGCTGAAGAACTTAGGAATTTGGTCCTTCCTTGAATGTAGTATTTTATTATAAGAGAGCATTTTGTGGTTTTCTCTCATTTGGGTTTCCGCATAAAAATTATGTGTGTTATTGCACTGAGAGGCGCTCTACAACCCAGTATGAGGGAGATCTTGTAACATGTGTCGAGTGTTTGTCAAGTTTGTCGAGTGTTTGTTGATTAACAAAATAATAAAAAGTAAAAAGTAATAAATATTATGTCGGCCATAAACAAAAAAGAATAATATAAAGTAAAAAGTAAATATGAGGGAGATCTTGTAAAGTTTGTCGAGTGTTTGTTGAGTAACAAAATAATACAAAGTAAACAAAAAAGAATAATACAAGTAAAAAGTAATAAATATTATGTCGGCCATGAACAAAAAAGAATAATACAAAGTAAAAAGTAAATATAAGGGAGATTTGATCCCTCTCGGCGCTTGATAGAGCCTAATATTTGGATCTAAGCTGGTGTGTATTGTGCTCATGTGATGTTGAATGTTTTATTTATGGTGGATGCATAATTCAAGATCAAGAATAATCAGTTAAGAAGTTAAATTTTTTTCATAATTGTGCTAATACTGATTCACCTCCCCTCTCAGTATTAAATAGATTCCATCATGCTATATATGCTAGAGTAGTGTGTGAATTACAAGAGGGCGAATTCACTTGGAGAGATTTCGTGGGGGTTCTCCGGATCTACCATTCGATGAGTTCAATAATCAGGGAGTAGTTTGCATTGTATCTTTGATCATTGTTTACGCTCTTTGATTTATCTTGCATCGTTAACTTTTTATCTTGTGAATCAAGTCTCATTGCAACTTGTCTTTGCAGGAGGTAGGGCGCACTTGCTCAAATTGGAAAAATCGATTTCATCTTGGAGCTCATCAATTTGACTTGGAATTGATACAAGGGGGTTAGAGCATCATTGTGCTTGGAATCTACAAGCCAGAAGAGGTAAGTCCCATCTATTTTCTTTTATTTCATGATCTATTCCATTAGTCTTAATTTAATTTCAATTCAAAACCCTAACTCCGTAAAATCTAAAAATTCTATGGGTCATATAACTCAAAATATTGGTGATTCCTTTATGGGTTTTTATCTCAAGTCTTAGCCCAAGGTGGGTTCCCTAGGGCGTCATCCTAGGAGGACTCCATCTTCCCATTTCCCAAGGCACTTCTTATCAACCAATTCACCCTCTTGGAATTTGTCATCTTTTTGGTTAGTTCGTGATCTGATTTCGACTTGTGTGCTTAGACATTGTCATATCAATCATCAAGCTAGTTCACATAGGCGCTAGAATGCCCTAATTTCATCTAGACCTACTACCTTGGCCCTTTTCTCAAAGATCTAAGTCACTTTCCCCAAGGTAGCAAGAGCTGATCATTTGTGCTAGCACCTAGCACCTAGATCTATACTCGAATTCATAAGTCACTTTAATCAAACACTTTGGGTTGAAATTTCATCTATTTTAAGCCTGTCAATCCAAGCATAACCTCTATAGTGGCTTCATCCCATAGATCTAAGGTTTCATATATCCATCACCTTACGTACAATAGCCTTATAGTTTGATCTGGTGATTGGGTTTAGATATTTCTTGTCGGGATTAGATCAGGGTCTACCCCTTTGCTACCTTGGGCTTTGGTGCCATAAAGTGAAGAGTGCCTCAATTGATGTGACAACCGATCCATCTGGGGATCGAGGCCCTCTCAGGTCACCTCTTTAGTTGCTTGGCTACTCTACCATCCTAGAAGGATTATCCATTTGGGGAAACTACAAGTTGTTTGATAACAATAATTTAAGATTTAACAAAAAAATGCCAATAAAATATTTCCTTATAAATGTTCTAAATGTTGTTATTCTTTTATTTTGTAATTAAAAAATTACCCAAAAATACCAACAAAATATTTTTTTATAAATTATTTAAATAGAACATATATTTTTATTTTATTTTATTTTACTAAATATTCAATGCTCTATAATATTTATAAATTTTTCATTAAAATTAACATCAATACCACTATAAGCATGAAAAGGATAAATTGCATCTTATACAAATGCATCACATTTATCTCCAAGATGGTAAATAAATATATTCACAAAGATGTGACTATGCTAGGTTAAGTATATTCACAAAGATATGACTATGTTAGGTTGACAAGTTTATGATGCAATGATCATATAAAATAATTTTACTTTGAGTGATTGAGATTGAATAAAAAATGAGCACTCTATTTATTCTATGTTTTGGATTTTCTAGTGAGTTTTTGTTGGAATCAGGTAAAAAAAAATTTGGTGAAATCTAAATTTGGAAGTGTTCAAATTATGTTTTTGAATCCATAAATAGATTCAACACCATTAAATATCTCCATGACATCCAGATTATCCATCACTAATATATATGATTCTAAGATATTTTAAGATCTCCGATTTTTTACAAATCTCCAATTAAATTCGAAACAAAACAAGATGAAAAATATACTTAAAAAAAACTTAAAACATAAAATATTTAAACTATACCTACCTTAAGTAAATATTATGTGTAAATACAATGCCACCTGACATTACATACTATACAACAATACAATAAATTTAATCTAATATCACCTTTACAACCATTCAACAAAAATATTCTTATATTTGGTCAAACTAAATTCCAAAGGACCAATTATTTCTCATGGCACTACATTCCCAAGTTTCCATTATTCCAAGTGGGTGGACTAGGAACCAATCAAAGTAAGTAGACTGGAACTAATTAAACACATTTGACACACTATCTTTACCAACAATATTAGATAAATTTTATTGGCGACACTATTTTTACCTACCATTTATTGGTGGAAAGAGACTATTTATACTTGTCAACCCAAAGTTTTGCCAAAGGGAGTTGGAAGAGACAAATAAGTTTGGCAAACCAAATGTCTCCATACCTACAAACCACTCACAGCCCCACTTCACCTAACAAAAACAAAGACGCGGTACACACTAGTCTACCAACCCAATTTCCACATTCTTGTTTGTAATTTATTTTCATATAAAATTAAGGTCTTTAGGAAGCAAATGCCTTAGCTAAAATTTAAAAGCTTGAAAATTATAATCAAAATTATAAAAAAATTATGTTTGATTTTTTCAAAATCTTGTCGAAAAAATCACATCATTCCACTTGAAATAGAACACTTTTACCTAGTTGGGATCCACCCTAATTCCCCACCAACTCCTTCATGATGTAATGCTCGCGTCAGAGAGTATCACCAACCCCGTGCCAAGGTGGCCGATTCTGAAGCAATCCATTGGCTTAATCCTTGCCGACGTGGCCTCTTCGAAATTTCTTAATGTAGAACAGCTCCTATAAAACCAGAGAATGAAGAGCTGAGATCAAAGCACTTGACCTGTGCATTGCTGCTCTTGCTCTTCCGCTTCTTAGTCGTTCATTCCCAGAAAACTCTAGTCCTCAAGGTAATTGATTTGCGGCCGATCTCAGGCTGCAAATGTGTTGAAAATTTGGGGAATTTTTTGTAAGAAGCGTCTTACATGCCAGGAGAATTAGGGGGGTTGAATTATATAGAGTTTACTGTTTTATTTCCATGGATGTATTGTTGCAGGGATGACCAATTGTGTGCAGGTTTCGTTATGAATTGCAGGGGTATTGGATCTTGATTTATATATATCTTCTTGTGGGTGTTTGATGTGGGTCTTGTTTATTTGTTTGTTGTGGTTGCAGAATCGAGATGGAGACCTTCCTCTTCACATCTGAGTCTGTGAACGAGGGGCACCCAGACAAGCTGTGTGACCAAATCTCTGATGCAGTGTTGGATGCATGCCTCACCCAGGACCCTGACAGCAAGGTTGCCTGTGAGACTTGCACTAAAACGAACATGGTCATGGTTTTTGGTGAAATCACCACCAAGGCCAATGTTGACTACGAGCAGATCGTTCGCAAGACCTGCAGGGAGATTGGTTTCATTTCTGACGATGTGGGTCTTGATGCTGATCACTGCAGAGTGTTGGTTAACATTGAGCAGCAGAGCCCTGACATTGCCCAGGGCGTTCACGGGCACTTTACCAAGAGGCCTGAGGAGATTGGAGCCGGTGATCAGGGTCACATGTTTGGTTATGCAACTGATGAAACCCCTGAGCTGATGCCTCTCACCCATGTGCTGGCTACCAAGCTGGGAGCCAAGCTCACAGAGGTCAGAAAGAATGGAACCTGCTCCTGGTTGAGGCCTGATGGAAAGACCCAAGTGACCATTGAGTACAGAAATGACGGTGGTGCCATGGTTCCTCTGCGCGTTCACACAGTTCTCATCTCCACTCAACATGATGAGACAGTGACCAATGACCAGATTGCTGCAGATCTGAAGAAGCATGTGATCAAGCCGGTGATTCCTGAGAAGTATCTGGACGAGAACACCATATTCCACTTGAACCCATCTGGCCGATTTGTGATTGGAGGGCCTCATGGAGATGCAGGGCTTACTGGGAGAAAGATCATCATAGACACCTATGGAGGGTGGGGAGCTCATGGAGGAGGGGCATTCTCTGGGAAAGATCCCACCAAGGTGGACCGCAGTGGGGCATACATAGTTAGACAGGCTGCCAAGAGCATTGTGGCAGCTGGGCTTGCAAGGAGATGCCTTGTGCAGGTTTCTTATGCCATCGGAGTGCCGGAGCCATTGTCTGTGTTCGTTGACTCGTATGGTACAGGGACCATTCCAGACAAGGAAATTCTGGAGCTGATAAAAAAGAACTTTGATTTCAGGCCTGGCATGATGACTATCAATCTTGATCTGAAGAGAGGAGGAAATGGAAGGTTCCAAAAGACTGCTGCCTATGGCCACTTCGGCAGGGACGACCCTGATTTCACCTGGGAGATTGTGAAGCCTCTGAAGCAGGAGAAGGCTCTCCCAGCCTAGTGAATGCCCACCGCTCATTCATTCTTGTTGATTGTTGATTGTTTTTCCACGCTGATTGTTGATTGTCTTTCCACGCCGAGGTTGGGGATATGATGCTCAAGATGATCCGACTTGCACTTATTTAAATTTGTTTTGAAGGTTTTAGAAATTGGTAATGGCCGAGTCTTTCCACACAAAGAATACAGAATTTCTTTACAATATTTTCTTCTTTGAATGGAAAGTGAAAGAAATGAAACTCTAACCTGAGCTCTCTTGTTTTACTTTTCTTGGATAACTGTAGAAGCCAGAAGCAAGTTCCGATACAATTTGATAGAGAAGTCTAACACAAGAGCAAAATAAAATTGGAGTAAACATAAAAATGCTTTCTTCTTAATTAAAGCTTAAGAATCAAAATTGGAGAAGATGAATATGGATTGTGGCTCTTGTAAACTAAAATATAATATTCTTCAACTTATTGTTACTTATTGTTGGTCGTACCATTATAGTTATACTCATGGATTGTTAGACTTTGACTTGATGCTTGTGTGGCACTTTTGCTTTAGAGTTGGAGAACTATGTGGCATGGCGAATTGTTTCATGGTGACTTGCTTGGGAGGATGTCACACTTGAAGGATCCACATTGTGCATCTTGGATGATAGAGTTAAGCCCTAGGTAGGATGGGGTTACTTTGTTTCTCGCATGGAGGCTTGTACTTGATTTGAGGATGATCAGGGTTGACAAGTGTTCATGTAAGAGTGGTGAACTTAAAGGTACACATGACTTAGGAAGGAGCAATGGAGCATTGGAGGCCTCTGATGGAGGAGCATTGGATACATCTCATGGAGCATTCACCTCAATACCTTAGCGTGTTGGAGGTGTGTGCCTTAGAGCTTGGAAAATGTCATTGAGAGTTGCCTTGCACTTGCAAGTGGTTCTATCTATTGTTTAATTAGGTTGTTTGTTTTGGACTATGTACACTTTATTATTATTGGCCTCCCTCACCTTTCATATAAATAAAGAGAGTAGAGTTTCCCACACTTTCATTCTTTTTCATTCATGTAATCAAATGCTTGTGTTAGAGATGTGAGATCTAGAGTGAACTAGTCTCTTTCTTCTTCATTGAATTTTCTCTGTTTTGTCTTGAGTGCTAGGGTTCTTGTGGGAATTCAAGGAAAGACTCAAGTAACATTTTTCCCTAAGAAGACAAGGGAAGCTAAGGTTTGGGAGAACCACTAGACGAACACAGGGAGCATTTGATCTTGTTTTTATGAGATAAGGATACATAGGGTTTTGTGGCATTTAAAACCCCAATGTTGCTTGGAGTGCTTGATGTAGAAATAATAGACCGAGACTATCTTGTACAATTTTGTGATGCAAGTGAAGGTGCCAAGGAGGACTTATTAGTGTCTTACACTTTCTTGTTGTGAATTTTTGTTGGTGTGACTAACTTTAGTTGGGAGAGATTCCTAACTAGTAGGATTTGGTGGTCATTGTATGCTATTTTGGTGGATGCCCTAACTAGGGTTTGGGGATCTTGACTTGTATGATCTTGTTTTAAGATGTGGTAGATTTATTGATGTAATAAGTCATTTTTATATATGTAATTTGCTTGGGAAGTATGCCCCAAGGGTTGAAACATTGTTGCATTGAAGTACACCTTATTGATAATTATTTTCTTGGGTTTCCTTGTGATTTAGGAAAAAGAGAAGAGATGTATTTTTGTGTAATTTAATATTTCAAATTCATCCCTAAGACTAAAAGTTCACAATAATTAGATATGGGAAACCTCAAGGTTGAGGTGAGATTTTTGAATTTGCATGTTTGATTCTTGAAATTTCTACATGTTTTCTTAGTTTATTTTGTGTTGATGCGATATTGTTTGACTAAAACATGGTATTTCCACATAGGCCAAACATCTTAATCAAGCACTCACACAGACAAATTAGAGATCAACGCAGCAATGTATTACGTGGTTAAAACCTTGAAAGAGGAAAACAATCCACGCCCCAACCAATCGACCACTTGAGGCAACATATTAATGCAAAGGGAAATTTACATATAAGTTTCTCATAATCAATCATCAGCCATCTCACAACCTCACAATCAATAACCAAGGTGATGGTAGCAAATAGTGATATGTACATGTTTTATTTGGACATTTATGTGATGGTTGTGGCATTCTATTATGGGTATCTATAATTGATGAATTTTGTTTTTTCTTCATTTTACGATGTTGGATATGAAAAGTTAACTACCATTTACAACCACCATGTTGAAGAAGAATAAAAATAATGTGGAACATCAAGGTCTATAATGAATTATGAAACATTTCCAAGTGTATCGTCTGCATGTTGTCTGTTTTTATAAAATTATTATGATGTTGGATATGAAAACTTAACAACCATCTACATGCATGGTCTCTCTATGTATAAGATTACTATTAACAATTATTGCCATGAAGGTCAATTATTAATCAATTTTGTAAACATGTTTAATCAACATAGCATATCAACATAATGTATATAATTACATAAAATGATTATAACTTATTATAATCACAATCCAAATAAAAGGATTTCATATAACTAGAGTTAAACATTATATGAACATCCTCAAATTTAAGAAGTCGAGAACTTGCTAAGTCATCGTATCTTATTTAGCATCCCACTTTAGATTGGTTTCATACATTCAACCATCATTCAACTTTACTTTCAAGTGAACAAATGTCCATCAACAAGATTAACTTATTAATGTTCATGACATTCCATAAACATCAATTCTTCAAAGGATGCATAAGAAAAATTACCCTTCACTCCATAATCCACTAACTCCATCCTCCTTTCCTTATATAGTCTTTCCCCATATCCTCCATGTGCTTTCTTTTATAGTTCCACTCATCTTCTATAATTCTCTTTTTTTTTTAACAGAAACAGGGGAATTTATATATATATATAAAAGGCTGTGCACAGCCATGCATTACAAAAATTGAGCCATGATTTTGCTTCAAAAAAAGATAAACTGCAGAATTTACAAAGGATTTGGCTTTCAGAGTCTTTCCTCCTCGTTTTCCTGAAATTTCTAGTCATTCTACTAGTATATACCTTTACAAACTGATTACAGAGCAGTAAACAAAAAAACATTCAGAATAAAAGTTCATATGAAACCTGTGGGTCGACATCCAAAATTTCTTAAGTAGAGAAACTATCTGTTGTTCTACTGCAAGAAGGAGGCAGCTTCCATCATTCCCTGGTTGACAGATGGGGCTTCTTGAACCTGGCTATATTGTGTTTTGCTTATGAAGACTCAAAGATCTTCTCTGATGCTATCCATTTTCCCCAGAAGTTCGATGGTATTCCTCTCAATATCGTCCAGATGGGACTCCACACAGGAAAGACGGGAGTGGACATATTTGAATTCCAAGTTCTGCTCTTTGTTCTGGTCTGCAATGGAATAGACCGCCGAATACGTCCTACTTAAATACACCTTGACTTTTGAGGTTACCTGACTGAGAGTGGCAATGGCTTGCCGAATCCCTTCCATAATTCTGAGCTCGCGAGGGTCTTCTTCAAGCTGCTGTGGTTCCAACTCTGCAACGGAGAGACGCTGTAACCCTGGGCCGAGCGAAATGGAATTGAGCTGCTCCATGTCTCGATGCCATTCCAATAAACCGCCCTGCAGCAATAAATGCTGGAGCGTGAGAGCCTTGGAGCCAGGTGGGTAGGCACATGGCTTTCGACGTGCCAGCTGATAGGAAGCGCAGACAGAGAGAACGGGGAGCCCACCACGGCAGGATCGCCTCCAGACTTTACACTTTGAAAACATTAGAAAGTGATCTATGTCCCAGCATTGAATCGCCTCCATAGCTAAATTCTCTAGGGGATGAATTTATGTCCCAAAACCTTATTTTGTACTAATTGACCTTGTCCCAAAGTAGTTCCAATATTAGCAAGTCTATCTGCTGCCGAGTTGAGGCTTCTGAGAACATGAAGATATAGTGTATCGGTGGGGAGAGAGAGGAATTTGATTCTTTTTCGAAGATTTTGACTCTTTGCTCCTCTCGAAGAGATGTTATTCATATTCTGAATTACATGTCTGGAGTCTCCAATTACCTGTAACTTTTCCACATTTAAAGATGAGACTAGCTCGAGTGAATGATACATCGCCATCCATTCTGCTTCATTATTAGTTCTTGTGCCTAGTCCCCTGGAAAATTCGGCAACTTTTCTTCCTCCAGGATAAAAAATAATCCCCCCTGCACCTGCCTCCCCTGGGTTTCCTTTGGAAGCTCCATCAAAAAAGATTGTATGTCTTTTTTGATTTTTCCACCAGTCATTGAAGGTCTGTTCATCTTTCCTTATCTCCCATTCTTGTAAGATTGATGTCTTTTTGGACTGAAGCGAACTCCCATTGATAAAGTTTTTGCACCATTGGTATTCCTGCCAACTTAAAGATTCTTGCTGCTGGATTGTTGTTCCCTTAGCTGTCAGGGTTTCTGAAGTCAGGGAAATGATTTTGTTTGTTGTTCTTATTTCTGTCTTACTTTTTCCTTCGAAGACACGCTGATTCCTTTCCAACCAAAGTTGCCAGCATATGTTCATCGGGAGGAGGTTTAAAATTCTGGATAATGTTGGTTTGCTCTTCCGTATTCCCTGAAGACCATTGGCCCATTTTTCAATCATCTGCTGAATTTGATTGGGGATAGGAATGGCATTAGAAAGTGGACCAAGTACCAGATTCCAGACTTGCTTGGAATAATTGCAGTCTAAAAATAAATGCTGAGAACTTTCTTCCGAATTTTGACATAAATGACATCTGGAAGGTCCTTCTATTCCACGAAGCTTTAAATTGTCAGCAATCAGCTGTTTGTTATGTGCCAGAACCCAATAGAAATAGTTGATTTTTGGTATGCTGTCAGAGTTCCAGACCCTCTTCCAAATTTTTTGGGCTGGAAGACGACTTGAGGTGAGTAGATCATACCCAACTTTGACTGTGTACCTTCCCTCCTTCCCCCAGCCTCTAATATCTTTGGTCCTGATATTTGAAGGAGCTTTTCCATGTAATAACAGAAGGAATTTTTTGTAATTCTCCTCAAGGTTATCCGGGGGTTCTAAACTTTTCCAGCCCTTCCACCTCCCTTTGGAAGTCCAAGTTGCCATATCAGCTAGTTTTTGAATTCCTAATTCATGAAGCCAAATCTTGACATTTTGGATTTCACCAATTTCTCCTAGGGGGCAAGCTCCATTAATACTGTCTTTCCAAATGTTAATTTTATTTTCATTGCCAGGAATCCAATACACATGGTCTTTAATTAGCCCAACTGATGAATGAATTAGCCTCCATATTGTTGTTCCTTTTTTCTTTTTCAAGTTGTTCAGACATCTTTTCCGGGATCCCCTGATGTACTTTTTCCTTATGGCATCCTTCCACCATTCTCTTTTTCCTGTTATCATTCTCCAAACTAACTTGGATCCCAGAGCCTTACTCATTGTTGATGGATCTCGTATTCCCAGACCTCCTCTATGGCGCTTTTCTTTGACTGTTTTCCAATTAACTAAATGGAATTTCTTTCCCTGTGTTTTCCCACCCTGCCAAAGAAACTTTCTGATTTCCAAGCAAAATGAGTTAGTAACAGAAATGGGAGCCAAAAGAATAGCTCCAGAGAAAATGGGGATTGAAGAAAGCACAGCTTTGATTAGAATCACTTTGCTTGACAGGTTTAACCAGCGAGTCCCCCAGGAGCTTATTTTCCTTTTGAATTTTTCAAGGATGAGAGTCCATGAGGATGTGGCTGTTTTTTTTTGAAAGATAGGGATACCCAGGTACTTAAAGGAGGTCCAATCGAAGCAAGGTTTGCAATCCAGAATATTGGCTAGATTCCTGAGTTGAAGATTGTTGCAATTCCAGCCATAAACATTGCATTTTTTATTATTAGTTTTACCCCCAGACGTCCACAAGAAAAGGGACAAAGAAAGATTGAATCTGGAAGCGATAATAGGGGAGGCACTACCTAGCAATATGGTATCGTCGGCAAACTGAGCATGGTTTATTGGCGAGACATCTTTGGCTATTGCAATTCCAGGAAGAGATCCAGAATCTTGGAGTTTATTTAGAGTTCTGCTGAGTGAGTCTGCCATGATCACGAATAGACAAGGAGACAGAGGACATCCTTGTCTCAATCCGCGAGACATGCGCAAAAAGGGAGAGGGCCTGCCATTTATTAGAGGGGCGACCCATGGTGAGCCTATACATGCTTTGATCGAACTTATGAACTCTTGTTCAAAACTGAATTTTTCCATGACTGTGAATAGGAACTCATGCCTAACTCTATCAAAAGCGTTTGCCATATCTAAATTAATGACCATACCTGAATCCTTCCTTTGTATGCTTGAGTGTATGGCTTCTTGCACGAGAAGGATGTTGTCATAAATTTGATGTCCAGCAATGAAACCTCCTTGATTTGGGGAGATGATCCGAGAGAGATGGCCCTTAACTCTGTTTGCAATGACTTTTGTGAGAATTTTATATGAGGAATTACAGAGAGAGATTGGCTGGTATCTTCCCATAGTGAGAGGATTTTTTTCCTTGGGAATTAATGCAATAAAGGAGGAATTTGTGGCTCCCCCAATCTTTTCTCTTTTCCTGGTCCAGTTTAACATTCTTATGAGATCTTTTTTTAACCAGTGCCAACATTTTCTATAAAAATTTATTGTAAATCCGTCCGGTCCAGGAGCTTTGTCCGGATGAAGTGACCAGATAGCCTTTTTAACTTCACTTTTAGATATCTGCTCCATTAGTTTTTTATTTTCAGCCTCTGATATAAGATTAGGAATTTCCTTACTCATTTGTTCCATTTCTTCCTGAAGGACGGAATCATTGTTGCTGTATAGTTTTTCAAAATGGGCTTTTGCTTCTCTTAAAATAAGATCCTGATCCTCGATTTTAACTCCGTCCTCCTTTGTAATGCTCTCTATGGTGTTCTTCCTGTATCTCTCCTTACACTGAGCGTGGAAAAACTTGGTATTTCTGTCTCCTGCTCTCAACCAGAGACTCCGAGATTTTAACCTCCATTCTTCCTCTTCCTTTCTAGCTGCTTTTTGAATTTTTTCTTCTAGGTCTTTTTCCTCCTTGAGCATGTCCTCAGTTACTGGAATTTGCTCCATTTTGAGCTGATGTATTTCTAGATCCTTTTGCAAATTCTCATGCTCCTCCCCGGGTTTTATGTAGTTCATTTTAGCCCAATTTTTTAGTGTACTTTTCACCCACTTTAGTTTTGATTCCCAGATGAACCCCGGAGATCCGGGAATGAATTGCCTCCACACAGCTTTTACCTCATTCATGCAGCTTTCATTCTCAAGCCAGGAAGGATTATATCTGAAGGGGAGAGGGCCTAGATTTCCAGGTGAGGAGAAAAATAGAGATATAGGTCTGTGGTCGAAGATTGCAGATGCAAGAATGCTAGAGTTTGGTATCTTAAAACCATTGAGAAATGAAGAACTTATTAAAAACCTGTCAAGCCTGGTTGCTATGTGATTTGGTCCTATTCTTTTGTTGTTCCACATGAAAGTGCCCTGCTTGGGCTTGATGTCGATGAGGCTCCATGCAGACATCAAGTCCTCCATTCTTTCTCCATATGGGTCTCTAACTTTGGATCCCCCTTTTCTTTCCACCGCTGATATGGTGGTGTTGAAGTCCCCTGCAAGGATGCAGGGGAGCCCAGCAAGACTATGATTTAATTCTATTAACTGATCCCAAAAGAGTTCTTTCTATCCATAGACAATGGGACCATATATATTTCCAACCCAAAACTTCCTATTTCTTGCTTTTTCTTCGAATTCAACAAAAATCCAATGACGATTTGAGAAAGAGGCTTTACTTTGATACATACCCTTTTCCCACCAGGTGATGATTCCTCCAGAAGCCCCTAAGGAACTCACAACATTCCCTTCTCTGTTGGGCCATAGTTGTTTCATGAGATTGAGACTATCCTCCTCTTGCATTTTAGTCTCCTGGATTAGAAGGATTGAAAACTTTTCCTTTTTTTTTATTCTTTTTATTGCTTCTGCTTTTTGCTTTCCGCCTAACCCTCTGCAATTCTAGGAGACTATTTTCATTATTTCTTTGATGATAGAGGACCTGTTTTGTCCTTTCTTTCCTCCTGAGCTCCTTGCTGTTGTTTCCCGTTGTTAATTATCCTTACATGCTGGTCCAGGATGGTTTGCTTACCCGCCGCCTTTTCTCGAGCTGCTTCTTGTTCTCTTATTACTTTATTGAGTCTTCTTCCTCTTTTAACTGTGGGCTCCTGCTCCTCATCTTTACTGTCTGAAGTTTCTTCCTGAAAAAGTCTCGCTTTCGCTCGTGTTATTGATCCTCCTGAGTTTAATGAAGACTCTATTTCTACTGCTGAAAGATGCTGCGCTGGAATGCAAGTGCCCTCCTTTTTAGAGTTAAACTGTTCTTCATTTTCTTGTTCCTCCTCTATTTGCTTCTCTTTTTCCTGCTCCTCGTTGTCCTCCTCTACTGTCAACACTTGGAATTTGTTTGCATTTCCTGTGCTTCTCACTGGGGTTTTAGAGGCATCCTGTGCATTGCTTTTGCTCCCTTTTTTCCTTGTGACTTCATTCCATTCCCCCCCTTGGATTTCCTCATCTTCTGGAGTTTTCCTTTTTGGGCATAGCCTGGCGAAGTGTCCATACTCATGACATGCCTTGCACTTGAATGGTATTTGCTCATAGTCAACTGTTTTCCTATGACTCCATCCGTCCATTGATAAGTCTATTGCTTCTGGTAACCCCCTTTCCAAATCTACTTCCACACATATTCTTGCACATGAAAACATTGGGGGTTTTGGCTCAGATTTGTCAATATATTTTCCCAATGAATTTCCAATGGCTTGGAGATCTTCGTCATTCCAGCAGTGTAGAGGAAGGTGGGGCAGTTTAACCCAGACTGGAACAGCTGCTGGAATATATTTCTCCGGGTCGAAGGAGAGGTCCCATTTATTGAGATACATTCCTCTTGGCCCCATGAAGTAAGGGCCATTCCTGAAGATTAGGTCTTGATCCTCCTTCTTTTCAAAGTAAAAAACAAAGAACCCCTTGCCGCAGAAAATTTGCTGTACTTCCCCTTGGATTAAGGGTCGCCAGTTTTTGTTGAGCCATATTTCAATAGAGCGAGGCGACGGCCATAAGCCTGTGAAATGGCCAACTAAACCCTTATCTGCTAAGGCCACAGCCTTGCGTTTTGAAGCAGTCGAAGTCAACTTTACTTTTGGGACCTCAGTTTTTTTTACGAATTTAGATTCTTTCGCGGCAACCAACTTAGGGTTTGTTGGTTGAGAAGCCACCAGCGATCTGAAATGGTCCGTGATGAGAAGCCGAGCTTCATCCGGAGCTTCCCGACCCAAATCCAGGGGCGGGTCCATATAGAACTCTCTGCCTTCTTACGGGGACCCTAGCCGCGATCTTGCAGGAACCCTAGTCGCTCAGCTCCTGGTTCTCCAGAACAATCTCACCTCACCTTCTATAATTCTCTTAACCAAATCTTCTTTCTTGATTTTCTTAATTTCCATTGCATTCTTATATTTTTGCATTTTCTTTATCATCAATGGAATTCCTTACAATAGAACATTCAATATTCAGATCTTTCGCTCCCTTATTTACCATGAATTCCTTTTCAAGCTTTGTGTTAGGCATACCGTCTTCTTTTCCTATTTTAGAGTGGTTAACACTAAAAAAATTCTTCAATTATCCTTCTCTTTATTTGCAAATATGGCTTTAATTTCAATTTATTCAGTTGATTCACTTACC
This sequence comes from Larix kaempferi, assembly GCA_027924585.1. Lineage (NCBI taxonomy): Eukaryota > Viridiplantae > Streptophyta > Pinopsida > Pinales > Pinaceae > Larix > Larix kaempferi. The sequence continues at coordinate 36,547,119 of BSBM01001229.1, read as the reverse complement.
TCTGCATTAATGGCAACATCCTGGTTTCTTTCCTTGGTAACACTATCTTTATAATTCATTTTGTCCCATTCTAACTTTAGTAGGCACTTCAAGACCTGTTGCTCAACTTCACTTCTTCTTGCTGCTCAACTTCGCTTCTTCTTGTTTCCTTTGCATGGACTTTTATCTAATCATAATTGTCTTTATGATTAGATAAAAGTCTTTTATCACAACATTACCAATGATGCTTTCTCCTTCTTTTGTGCCTACACAATCGCAACTAAGGAAATCGCTAATAAAATTAAATGTCCTCTAAGGTTGGTTAACCAATATATCCCCCTTCTCATGTCCACAACTTATAATTTCATTGCTCTCATTCTTATCCATTTTAATTCTTGGCAATCCATCATTGAATTTTTGTGCAATTTCCAATTGAACAATATCATCATAATAACTTATGGAACATATTGTTCCATATTTTGAGTCCTCATCAATTCAAATCTCCCTTGCTTGGGAATTTGCATCCACCTCCTTCCCATAGAAAATTTCTTCAGTTTGATGCTCTTCAATCTTGATTGTTTCCAACTCAATAATTTCTACTTCATCCTCAATTTTTCTTCTGCACTCGAATTCATTTATGAATTCAACTTGTCCTTCAAGGGACACACTACAAGAAAAAGGCCCTTTAGCGGAGGTTATAGAGGATGCTTCTCTCAAAAGAGCTCAAATATCCATTTATAATGGAGGTCACTAGCGAAGGCGAGCGACCGGAGGTTTTAGCGGATGTCTTTTTGTGTGTTCCAGCACTATAACGCACAAGTGTGTTTATAAAAAAACAGCACCGAGCGGCCAAAAATCATGTTGCAATGTAACAAAAAAATCAATGAAAAAAATTAATTTCTACTAGATGTGCAGATATTTTCTACAACCTTTGCGGAGCATTTTCGAATATAAAATGCCCCAGTGCATGACATTTCAACAAACACACTGTATAATATTTTAAACAAAAGTTTTAAAAAAATATTATTTTATTAAAATACCCATAAAATTTGTTAAGAATCCTATTCCTGATGTGTTTTGTAATATTGAATGTCTCGGTGCATTTTAGACACTAACGCACCATCTTATATTTTATTAAAATTAAAACAAATTATTATTTTATTAAAATATCTTGTTAAATTTTATTAAAAACCTAAGTGGTGTGTTGTCTATTACTAAATGCCCCGGTGTGTGTAGTAGAAATGAACACATCGTTACATATTTTATGAAAAATAAGAAACATTATTATCTTATTTAAAGATATGGTTAAATTTTATTTAAAATCCTAAACTCGGTGTGTTACTTAATAAACCACCTACAGTGCATGTAATAGAAACATGCACACCGTTAAATTTTATTTGAAACCTTGTCCATAGTGTGTTTAGTGATCATACACACCCCAATGCATGTAGTATAACTGAATGCATGGTTGGTATTTCATTAAAAACTAAAAAAATATTAAAATAATGTAAAAAAATTAATTAAAAACCTAACAATGATGCAGTTATCTTTCGAACCACATGTGGTGCGTGTACCAGAAACAGACACGGCGTTATAGTTAATTTCAAACCCTGACCACAGTGCGTTTAGTGATCATACATGCCCCAGTGCGTGTAATACAACCAAACACATCGGTTTGTATTTCATTAAAAAAATAAAACAAACATATTAAAAGATGTAAAATTTTTAATTAAAAACCTAACAACGGTGTGGTTATATTTTAAACTGCTCGGTGCATCCTATTATCGGGTGCACTGAAACAAGGTTTTATAAAAAAAAAACCACGCCGTCAAACTCATTTGTACTCGTGTATAGTGTGATCCATCTACATTGGTACCGTACATCACCCACCTAGACGCCCTGCCACCTGTGCTCATTCCTCATTGGTTGTTGACTCGAGTTTGAATCTTTCCAAACGGTGGGAAAAAAAATCAAATTCTCCATACATAGCCGAGATGCCTCCTTGACGTGCGGTTCAACAGGTAAATTAATTGTTATTTGATAATTTAAATTTTTAGTGGATTAATTTTTTAATTTGAGCCATTATTTGTCATTTTTATGAAAAAAAAAAAAAAACACACGGTGTGTTCAAGCCGTTCAGCTCGCACCTATGGTTGGTGCAACCTATAAAAATGTTACAGGGCGTACCAGTGGCAGGGAGAGCCGAACAACTAGAAAGAGCCACTTAAACGGTGTGTTATGCTTTCCGCGTAGCGCACCGCTGTAACATCAATTTTATTTTAAAAATTTTGAACTAATTTGCGGTGCGTTCCTAACACTAAAGTGCACCAATGTTTCGATGCCCTTACTTGTATTGAACGAACCATTGAACATTAACAAGAAAAAATTAAAATAAAATTATACAGTGATTTTAGTTCACGTCAACACATTGTTAGCGGTGCATTGACGTGATCTAAATGCACCACCTTAGGAAATCTAAAATTTATAGACCCTAAACAATCATAATTCAACGATGCTCCTAGTGCATGTCAATGCACCAATTTTTCAATTCTCTAACATGTAACGGTGCATTGACATGGTCTAAATGCACCACTGAAATTTTAAAATTTCTTAGACCCTAAAAAAGCATATTTCAACAATGCCCCTAGTGCACGTCAGTGCACCAGTGTTTGGTGCTATGACGTGTATTAGGCACACCATGGACATATTCCCTATCAATCATAAAATAAAATAAACATCAGTGCTCCTAGGTAATGTCAATGCACTGCTTGCGCTGCGTTGACTTGTGAAAGACACACCGAGTCCTACACTTTAAAAAAAATCCCTTACCATAAAAAATATGAATTCAACAACAGTCCTATTGCACGTTCGATTGTGTTGATGTATATGTAACTTCGGAATGTATTTCACATATATGTATATTGTATTCCTATAGAGATGGTATTATTCCTCTATAAGGAAGTGTCGTCATTTATATTGTAAGTGTCGTAACTTATACTTGATGGGTTATTAGACCACCTTATTTGGGGTCGGCCCTGTATAAGTCATGTGGGTCAAAGAGTTATTAGACCACCCTATTGGGGGTCGGCCATGTGGGTCAAAGGGTTATTAGACCACCCTACTGGGGGTCGGCCCACTCAGCATTATGTTATGTGGTTAAGTTCGAGCCTACATGAGTTAGGTAAAAAGGCAAGTCAAGTCAAGTATAAATAGAGTGCGGGAGGCACTCTATTTACTCACTCACTTCTCACACATGCACTCAAGGAGGAGTGGCGCACTTATGGAGGAGGAGGATCTGCTGCTAGGTTATGGCTATCTCTCTTGGTTGGTTGTATCATTGCTCTATCTATCTCTGAGGAAGTTATTGGGGTTTTTCACCTTTATGGTTTTCCCCAAGTAAATCGTTGTGTCTCTTGTGTGCTTGCATTATTGTCTCCATGATTGATATGCTGTAGATATGCTGTACATGTTGTTCTCTCAGTTAAGATCCTAGATCATATTGAATTAAATTCAGAAAATTTAACAGATTGCACCAATGTTTGGTGCTCTGATGTGCAGTAAGTGCATCGTGATCACATTATTTCATGCTAATAATTGTATATAAAACACGGTGCTTCCGTTTCAGGTAAGTGCATTAGTTTTGTGGCATTTACTTGATATAAACCAACTCCCGCAAATTATTACTTTTACTATAACCTAAAAGTCATAATTCAACGGTACTCATAATGCATGTCAATGCACCACTTTTCGGTGCTCTGATGTGCAATAGGTGCATCATGAATGAAATCTTAGAAACACACCGGTGCATTAGTATTCTAGCACACCGACTTGATAATAAAATTTTAAATTTATAGAAATAATTATTGGTGTTTTTTGTGCATTGGTGACAATGCTTAATAGATGAAAGTGCGCCGTTAACGGTGCTTAACAGATGAAAGCACACCACTAGCTGTGTGTTGATATTATATTGGCGCACTATGTGTAATTTTTTTGCAAAAAAAAAAAATTGATTTTAGTAAATATAATACTCATATAATGATTTTATATGTATTCTTATGAGACTGATTGATGTTATATGCGAAATAGAGACGTAAGCGTTGTGAGGCCAGGTAGCAGTAAGAAGCACAAGTTGAATAGTACAAATTTCAAAGAGAGTGGGAGGCTAGAGAGAGGGAGAGAGATTTACACCCTCATCTCATTACTACTCAGACAATACACCTCTTGAGAGTTGTTGGCCTCCTCAAGTTCTATGAGGAGGCGACATCACTCAAGGGGACTAGTACATTCCCCACCTAGTTGATTGGACATTGGGATCATCACAGGAAGGTGTTTCCAGTTGGTTCCGACCCATTGAGGAGGACATATATTTTATCCTCGGGCTCTCTAGAAGAGGTGATTACTTTCCTCAGTCCCCTCAGGTCCCAACTAGATTTGTTGCAGCGACTCGGCTAGTCTACATCAGAGATATGTTGATCCCAACATCGTCGATCCTGCTCAGTTTCAATTCAGTGGTGGGCATCTTTCCATTGCTGCTTTCGGTAGAGAGGATGTGAGTTGCCTATTTTTATTGGTGACAACCATCGTGCATCTCACCAATGATGGGAAACGCATTAGCCGCCCTCTATTATATTATGTTGATGCTTTAATGCAGGAACCTAGATGCATTAGGTGGTACGTTATTTTTTTACGACGATTTTTTTATGCTCTTAGTCAATATCGCGTGTTTATTTTTGGGAGGGAAACTTCCATTTTGGTTCAGAGTTGTTTTGTCTATTTTTTAAGATATTTTCGACCACCAGGCCATCTTTTGACCGTTTCCTTCCTATGTTGATGACGAATGTGTGTATACACATGTGGGGGAAGATGATGTCCAAGAGGGGGAAGCCAAACTTTCCATATAGGATCACTGTAGAGGTGCTCGAGATGCTAGGCAGCAAGGACGAGCCTCAATTATACATGGTTGCATATCCATACACAGGATTGGATTGGAGAGGGTGTCACAACATCTTCTTCACCCAAGATGAGCCACCAGATTATAGAGTTAAATTTAGCGTTATGTTTAAATTAATCTAGTTTCATTTTATTCTCTTTATACTTAATGCAAATGAAATATATTTTAAATTGTTATATTTTATGTTTAATTAAATTGCCTAATTATTATTATGCACTATAAATTTGATAGATATCGGGGCATTCGATGATGATGTGTTGCCTCCTCCGGCTCAGGATGAGGAGGAGATGGAGCTGGATTATTAGCCTGAGGTTCCTCACTTAGCCATACCTTGCCTTCGACGCAGGCCAGATGAGAGGTTCTAACAAGACCTCGCGGATAGGATAGAAAGGTTGTTGGCATATCAAGGGGTTCAACCTATATGAGTGAGATACATTATGAGGGACCCTCACCTCGTAGATATGTGGAGGATGCTTCCTCCTGATGTGAGGATCTTGATGCAACACATTGTTGGTGTTTGCAGTCATTTAGATGCTATCCCTCTCATGGAAATTCATCGTTAGATGAGGGCGGAGATCCTCGACCTCCTAGACCACCTCCTTATTCATCAACTGCTTCGACTAGTGACGTAGCATCCACATCTCGTGCACCTCCTCCTCGGCCTCCACCCCCTCCTCCTCCACCTTCGATATCTCATCCAACTTGTCCTCCACCATGTCCTCCTCCTCCATCTCCATTAACTCCTTCATCATATCCTCTACTCTTACTCGACCGACCTACTAATCCGACTGGTCGGCCCAACCATCCACCATTTCCTTCTCTAGACGGATTTATTGTAGAGATGCTCAGAGGGGGTCATACAATTCATCTTGATGGATCTATCCATGCTTCTCTTTGAGCTCATTTTTTTCTTGGTAGAGGTACTGATCCCTTTGGCTCTATTGGTGGAGGTTTCGATGCCTCTAGCTTTGCTGGCATAGGTGTCTATACTTCCTCTGGCTCTATTGGTGGAGGTGAGGATGCATTTGGATCTGGTCGGAGAGATATTGATGATGCCTCTGGCAGAGGTGGATCAAATATGTCATAGCAGTCATTGGAATGGAGATATATTATATTTGGTATATTGTATCATCACTTTGATGTTATATATGTTTATATTTATATATATATTGCATTTTTCATGTTCATGTTCATGTTCATGTTGATGTTTATTTATATGGTGATGGTGATGTGTATGTTAGGCCAGGTTAGATTATGTACTTTGTTAGATGTGTGTGATAGTTATGCATGTTATAATATAATGTGGCTTGCATTTTGTTAGATGCTATTATTATATTTGTGTTATATGAGTGTGTGTGTGTGTGTGTTAGATGATGGTAATGTAATGTTTATAATGTTAAGCTCATATTTATGTTTATTTTTATGTTTATGATGCTATATCGATTATTTTAATGTTTTATGTTTGTTAGATGGTGAAAATGATCATGGTGATGGCATGTTTATGTTTATGTGGTGAAAATGATGAACATGGAACGATTATGTTTACGTTTATTGTTAGATATATGTGTTAGACGATGTTTAAATATATGTTAGATGAATCTGTAATGGCATGTAATGTTTATGATGGTAAGTTCATGATTATTTTTAGTTTTATGTTAATGATGGTATGATGGTGTTTATTTTTATGTTTGTTACATGGTGACAATGATAATGATGGTAAGTTTATGTTTATGTCGTGAAAATGATGATGATGGTACATTTATGTTTATGCTTATGGTTATGTTTATGATGGTATGATCATGATGTTTATGTTTGTGTTTGTTAGGTGTTGAAAATGATGATGAGTGTATGCTTATGTAAAATAAATTTGTACTATTCAAAATGTAGGTCTTTAAATCACTAACTATTTTAGTCGACAAAAACATCACAATTTGCATTGTAAATATTTATGTTATAAAACAAGTTGTTGTATGAATTAACAAGTTTTCAAAGCATTAGAAAGTTTTCAAAGTTTTCAAAAATTTAGCATCCTTTGGACCATTTTTCAGATTAAATAATTCTTTATTTGAGAATAACTTACATATAGATAACACTCATAAACATAACATATCAACTATCACTACAACACAAGTCAATAGTTTACACCTTTTTAAAGAAAGTTACTGGGTTTTTAATTTTGGTCAAAATTTTAGCATCTTTTGTACCATTTTTCATATTAAATAATTCCAACCTAAATTTTGTAGACAATTTGAAGTATGGTTTCATATATAGGTTGATATTTTGGTTAGAAAATGAATTTGAAAGTATGGTTGGTTGTTAGGTCATCATAAATGTGAAAATATGGATTGAAGTAATGGTCATTGAAAATGTGGAAAAATGTTTCAAGTAATCTGATATAGGTTAGAATTTTTATTTTTACATACTACAATTGAATTAAAAATATCATTGAATTAAATATTTTTACGAATTTTTTATTGATAATGGATGAAGTTGTGGCAACTCTATGATTTGTGATTGTTGTATAATTTGTCATAGTATCATGTTTATAATTGTTGTATAGTTTGTCATAGTATTATGTTTATGTAATACTATTTTTTTATTTAGTTTTCATATTGTTCTCATATCATTTGTATGGATATTATAGTTTATTGTAATTTTATTAATACTGTAGTAAAATTTGTCATAATATTATATTTATATAATAATATTATTTTATTGTAACTTTATGTTGAGCATTACAAAATAATATATAATGACTTTTAATAAGTAAATTAAGTCTTCATGATATAATGTTGTATATAATTTAATTATTCAAATGATAAACATAAATGAATCATTTTTTAAAGTGGAACCAAACATCATAACAAAAAGTCAAGTATTATCATGTAATATTATTATTATAATATATAAATATGAACATCACAAAAAAAATGTAAATATGAACATCAATATGACCTATCAATGTATCATTCAAGATTTTTATATTTTTCACAATAAATCACTTTACAATGACAAATATCAAATCTTTAATAGGAAGAAAAACAAATATTTAATTAAAAGAACACCATTTTCTCTTAATTGTAAAGCCAAAAGTTGCATTCTCCAAACTTATTATAATTAATCATGATCTTCATTATAATATATAACATTACTCCACATTGAAGGAACACATTTTATACCCTCTAAAACATTTAGTTGAATGAACACTTCACTATAGTGACTTGGCCACATATATGGTTCTTTCTTGCTAAAAGTTTAGTCGAGTCAATTGAAAGGAAATTTGTATCTTCACATATCCTTGTGTAATACCTTGATTTTGGCTCCTCGCATGTATTAACTCAAATTATGTGAATGTTGTAAATATGTTAATGATATTGATGTTGACTCGTTGATGATCTTGAGGATTTGATAGCATTGTTATTGATATTGATATTATGTTGAGTTGACGATATCGATGGTATAGACAACATGATAATGATATCTTGATACTAATAATGTCAACAATATTGTTATGATGATATTGACTTGACGGTATTAAGCATCTTTTTATATCAATGATTATGGTGATACTGATATGATGTAGATGATGATCTGGGAATATGAAGTTGATTTGATGATATTAATTATATTGATGATACTTATTATTATTATTTTCGTGATTATTTATGATGACTATTCCCTTGAATTATGTTAAATGGTTCCTGAGAATTAATGAGTATTGCCTATGTTGAGCATTAATGAGTATCTCTTTGATGGTTAAGGTGAAGTATTGATATATACTTGATGGTTCATAATACACTTGCAACTCATGTGTGCATGTGTGTGTGTGTGTGTTCTTGAAAGGTTTAACCTTTGTAAATGTCATGTTCCCAAGACCCATGCTAACTAGGGTCAAATGATGGGATAAGCCATCAACAATGAAACATCAAATACATATAGATATGAATATGCATATTCCAAATATAGGATTTAAAAACAAATATTGTTTGTTATTTTTAATTTATACATCATAATTTTAAAGGATATACATCTTCCATTCTTTCCACAAGTTTTTTCTGCCTTAAAGAAATATACGTGTCTAAGTATCTAAAATATAAAATATAAGTGTCTAAGTATAATATATTCATTAAATTGACCCTGTTATTCAAATTAGAGTATTTGAAATTACAACAAACAATAAATATGATTAACATCAATGATCATTTGCACTCTAATTAGTTGATTCTGATACAGTTGTAACAATACAATAAATAAAATGATAACACCCACACTACAATGAATGAAATGGAAAGCAAGAAATAAAATCTCTAACTATGTAGAATGACATACAATCATTCCATACAATCACAAATTACTTCATAGACTTGAAACATATTTCACATCAGATTGGTTGTTAACCAACTCAAATTGTTTAAACACTGCATCCAGTGATCAACTTTCCATTTCCACCGTTATAACATGAAAAATAAACAATATAATTAGACAATCAAAGATAACAATAACAAAATGATATTTCAATCTGTAAATGATGAAATAAAACATGTACATATCACTCTTTGTTGCCATCACCCTCATTATCTTTCTTGGTTGGCATGATAGCACTATTGTTCTCAAAAACATGTTTAGATCTAGGGCCGTGTCTTAATATGAACCACCAATATTTATCTAACACATCAAGGTAAAATAACACTTGGTTGCAGTGTTTTGGGAAAACATAAGGATCCTTACTTTCATCCCACACCTTTCTAGAGTCGATACATATCAACCCACTATTACAATCTTCCTTTACATTATTCTTGTCAAATGTTTCCCACCACCTGCACCTAAAAATAACACATTGGAAAGATGAGAAGTCCACTTGAATGATCTCATGTATATTTCTGACATAACCCAACATCCCTCCTATCAGGTTTTGATCACGATGGCTAGCATGACTAGATTGGTCGAACCTGACTTCCTCTCCGCAGTCTTGTGTAAGACGTCCATCATCAACATCATCGGTGTGAAAATGATGTCCATAAGCTGTTGATGTATTTGTAACTTTGGAAGATATTCTTCTATGTATTACATTTGTACTTTATTGTATATCCAACTGAGATGTTATATTCCTCAGATTGGAAGTGTCGTCATTTGTATTTGCAAGTGTCACAAGTTATATTACAAGTGTCGTCATTTGTATCGATGGGTTATTAGGCCACCAGTGTGGGGTCGGCCCTAGTTAGGTCATGTGGTTGGGTTATTAGACCTCATTAGGAGGTCGGCCCTGATTGGTTTATTGGCAAGTCAAGTCAAGTATAAATAGAGGGTGTGCCTCTCTCATTCTATTCATTCACTCACTTCTCAAGCTCGCATAGCTAAGTGAGAAAGTGGCGCACATGTGGAGGAGGAGGAGTATCTGCTAGAGACATCTTATTGGGTTTGATCCTTGTGATATTGTATTGGGGATTATTCTATCTCTTAGGAAGTTGCGGGGTTTTTCACCTTCTTGGTTTTCCCCGGTGAAACTCAGTGTCTCTTGTGTGCTTTCATTTGTGTTTATGATTGATATGCTGTAGATATGTTGTACATGTTATTCTCTTAGTGATCCTGAATGATAATGGAATGAAATTATTGAAAAATTAACATGGTATCAGAGTTGACCTAAGAAGAAGGAACTGTGTAGCTACGGAAGCTAGGGCGTCTTAATATTTGGGTTTCTCTCCACAGATCATCAAAGTCAGGAGTCTAGATTGACTCTCCTAGCAAGGGCGCATCTTTCTGTTGAGACATAATTCAATTCTGAGCATTTTCAGTTTTTGACCTAAAAATTAGGGTTTCTGCAAACATTGGAATTTCTGAAATCTGAGACCACAGATGGAAGCTCCTCTGAAAAATCAAAGTTTAGAGATTTGGATCGAACTTTTTGGTTGGGTGAAGCTCCGGGAAAATCAAACCCTAATTCAGGGTCCTGTCTAGTGAATCCGAAAGTTTCAAAAGCATTTTTGAGGGGTGAAACTTTGTAGAATTCAGAATCTGAGTATACTAGCTTGACCAGCTCAACAAGGCGCATATTTCTGTCCTTTTAGAAATTTGAAATTCAAATTTTGAATTTTTAGGGTTTTTCTGACAAACCCTAATCCAACTCTAGATCCAGTTTTCAACAAATCAAGTGGTAAGACCTAAATCTTTTCTATTTCCATTTGAAGTACTCTTTAAGATGTCTCACCACACCAAGCTTGAGGATAAGCTTGAAGGGGCTGATAACTTCTGAGCCTGGAAGTATAGGATTGGGTTAATCCTAGAAGAGAATGAGTTGGACACTTACATAAGTGAAGAGGTTCCTGTCCCAGAGGGAGAAGAAGCTAAAGCCTTACAAGAAGAACCTAGTCAAGGCTAAGAGAATAATTGTTGATTCTATCAAAGACCATCTCATACCTCATGTGTCTTCCCTAAAAACACCTAAGGAAATGTTTGACTCCTTGACCAAATTGTTTGAAGGAAAGAACATAAATCAAAAGATGACTCTGCGGAACCAATTGAAAGGGGTAAAGCTTCAGAATGGAGAGACCATTCAATCATATTTTTCTAAGGTCTCTCAAATCAAGGAACAACTTGAAGCTGTGGATGAAGTAGTGGAAAATGGTGAAATTGTAATGACCACGGTGAATGGCCTACCTAGGTCATGGGAATCTTTCATCCAAGGAATCTATGCAAGAAGGAAACTGATCTCTTTTAGTAGACTGTGGGAGGAATGTTCACAAGAAGAAGCTAGGCTTGTGGCCCGAAAAGAAAAGATGGGAAATGAAGATCAAGCTCTCACAGTACACACCAAGAAAGGAAAGTCCAAGAGGGAGCAATCTTATCACAAGAAAACTCCACACCATCATCATAGAGATAAGAAAGATCTAAGATATTTTACATGTAATGAGAAGGGACACTTTGCCTCAGATTGTCCCAAGAACAAAAGGAACAACAACAAAAATTTCATCAAGAAGATTATGAACCTCCCAAGAAGAAGAGTAGAGCAGAAAGTGATGACTCATCAAGTGAAGATGAATATGTTCTAATATCTGCTCTCACAAGTACTATCTCTCATGGATGTGATGATTGGCTTATTGATAGTGGGGATTCCAAACACATGACTGGGTTTAAAGAATCCTTTGTGGATCTATCTGGACATGATTCACCTCATAAAGTGAAACTTGGGGATGACTATCAATATCCTATCAAAGGAAGTGGTGAAGCCTCCTACAAACTAGACTCTGGGAAGTCTTTGAAGATGAAAGATGTTCTATATGTACCTGGGATCAAGAAGAATCTCCTATCCATATCATCTTTGGATGCAAAAGGGATTAGAGTTGCATTTTTGGATGGCCAAGTACTCATGTGGCCAAAGGGTAAGACCATAGAAGATGCAGTACTGATTGGAGAGCAAGAGGGAGGATTGTACAAATTGAAGGGACAACCGGAACATGCCATGGTACATGAATCCATGGAGCCAAGTGAACTTTGTCATAGAAGGCTTGCACATGTGCATTATAGAGCACTACCAATTGCAAGCAAAGTTGTAGAAGGTATTCCTGAAATCCAGTCAAAGCATGAAGGTGTTTGCAAAGGATGTGCAAAAGGAAAGAACACAAAGAAGGCATTTCCAAGCAGTGAAAGCAAAGCAAAAGGAATCTTGGAGATTATCCACTCCGATGTATGTGGTCCAATGTCATTCAGTTCTCTGAGTGGGTATGTATACTATGTTTTTTTATTAATGGTTTCTCTAGGAAGACTTGGGTTTATTTCTTGAAGAATAAAGATGAAGTGTTTGATAAGTTCAAGGAATTCAAAGCCTTGATAGAAAATCAAACAGATAAGAAGATCAAGACCTTCAGATCCAACAATGGTGTAGAATTCACTTCAGGTGATTTCAAGAAGTTATGTAGTGATTTAGGGATTAAGAGGGAGTTGACTGCTCCCTACAATCCACAACAAAATGGAGTTGCAGAAAGGAAGAATAGAACTATCATGGAAGCAGAATGGGAAATGATTCATGACCAGGATCTGCCTATGCATCTATGGGCAGAAGCAGCTAGGACAACTATATATGTACAGAACAGAACACCTCACAAGATACTTGACAACGAGACACCAAAAGAAGTCTTCTCTGGTAAGAAACCAGAAGTTAGCCATCTCAGAATATTTGGCTGTCCAGTATATACACACATTCCAAAATAAAAGAGGACAAAACTAGATCCTTTAGGAAAGAAGGGCATCTTTGTGGGTTACAGTGAAAGCTGGAAGGATTACAGAATATACTTTCCAGGGTTCAAGAAGATTGACATCAGCAGGGATGTAACATTTGATGAAAACTCAACATACATCAAATCAAGGAAGACACCTGTTGAAGATAATGAAGAAGCAAAGGTAACCAGATTTCAAGACACCACTATGAATGAAGCAATTCTAGAAGAATATCGTGAAATTGAAGATCCACAAGAACCTATAGATCCACCTCGTGAGAAGAACTCTCACAAGAGGAAACCTACATGGGCTAGAGAGCTCATTCAATATGCAGAAAGTTATGGAATTCCAGAAGAAGAACACAGAGAAAGGAAGAGGACTAGATCACATACCAGTTATGTTGCCTTACTCTGTGATATTATGAACAAAGAACCTTCTAGTTATGAAGAAGCAGCGGAAAATAAAGAATGGAAGGATGCCATGGTCGAGGAGTACCAGTCGATCATGAATAATGATGTTTGGGATGTAGTCCCAAGACCTGAAGGGAAGTCTGTTGTGACTTCCAAGTGGATCTATAAGATCAAGCATGTTGGAGATGGTAGCATAGAGAAATACAAGGCAAGGTTTGTAGCTCGTGGCTTCTCCCAAAAAGAGGGAATAGACTATGAAGAGACTTTTTCTCCTGTATCCATATACACTTCCATCAAAACAGTACTTGCTCTGGCTGCAGTGATGAAATGGAAGATACACCATATGGATGTCAAGACAGCTTTCTTGAATGGTGTAGTCAAAGAGGAAGTGTATGTGGAGCAGCCTCTCGGGTTTGAGACACATGACAGGGAGTCATATGTGTGCAAATTGAATAAATCCTTGTATGGCTTGAAGCAAGCTCCTAGGACTTGGTATGGTAGGATAGACAGCTTTCTATCCAGTTTGGGATTTACCAAGAGTAAAGCGGATTCCAACCTTTACTACAAGGTTGAGGAAGGCAATCCAGTGATACTACTATTGTATGTGGATGAACTATTTTTTACAGGTGAGGATAGATTGATTCCCGATACAAAGAGGAAGCTTGCTGCCGAGTTCGAGATGAAGGACTTGGGGATGATGCACTACTTTTTAGGAATGGAGGTGTGGCAGAGTGTAGATGGAATCTTCCTTGGATAAGGGAAGTATGCAGTAGAGATCCTGAAGCGGTTCAGGATGATGGACTGCAAGGTCATGGCCACACCTATGGCATTGAACCTGAAGCTTCTGTGTGATGCTTCATCTGATCCGGTTGATGTCACGGTGTATCGTCAGATGATTGGGTCCTTGATGTACCTGACGAACACAAGACTAGATATTTGCTTTGCGGTGAACACATTGAGCCAGTTCCTGATGGATCCCACAGGTGTTCACCTGGTTGCTGTAAAGCATATTCTGAGGTACCTGAAGGGTACAATTGATTATGGGCTCAAGTATGATGCAAATCAAAAGTTTAACCTACAAGGTTATGTTGATTCAGATTGGGTAGGTAGTGCTGCAGATAGGAAGAGCACTTCTGGGTGCTGCTTCAGTATGGGATTAGGTGTGATCTCTTGGTTTAGCATGAAACAGTCCTGTGTAGCACTGAGTACAGCCGAAGCAGAGTATGTCGCAGCTTGTTTGGCTAGTTGTGAGGCAGTTTGGCTTAGGAAGCTACTTTCTGAGTTATTTGATCTCCCGTTGGATGCTACTAGTATCTTTTGTGACAACCAGAGTTGTGTGAAGTTGTCTAATTACCCGATGTTCCATGACAGGTCGAAGCACATTGAGATCAAATATCACTATATTAGGGATATGGTGTAGAGAGGAGCAGTGAAGCTCCTGTATGTTGCGACGGATGAGCAGGTTGCAGATGTGTTGACAAAACCACTAGCCAGAGTGAAGTTTGATTACTTCAGAGAGAGGCTTGGTGTTCTTTAGATTGAAGATACTTCGAGGAAGAAGTGATGGGACACATTTGCAGGAGCCATTCCAATCACGGTGAGAGGAGGATCCTTCCCATGGCTGTGGATGAAAGCGTTGTGTGATGAGCATCAGGATGATGCTCCAATTACTACTTTGGATATGCATCAGTTGGAAGCTTTGTATGATCAGTTGGATCATGTATATGTATATGCATTAGGTGGATGCTTTGTATGATTAGTTGAATCATGTATATGTATATGCATTAGGTGGATGCTTTGTATGATCAGTTGGATCATATATGATGACATGCATCAGGACGATGCAGTGACGATGATCAGGATGATCATGTGTGATGAGTATCAGGATGATGCTCTGGATGACATGCATCAGGACGATGCCGTGATGATGATCAAGATGATCATGTGTGATGAGTATCAGGACGATGCTCTAGATGACATGCATCAGGACTATGCAGTGACGATGATCAGGATGATCATGTGTGATGAGTATCAGGATGATGCTCTGGATGATATGCATCAGGATGATGCTATGATGATGATCAGTATGATCATGTACATCAGGATGATGTATGGTGAGTATCAGATTGATACTCTGTGGATGTGGACAAGTTGTGCAGAAGAGCATGTAAGTTGACCTAGGAGATCTTGCTGGTCATGCTGCGGAACATAAAGGATCCTGGGATACTCTTTCAAGGCATTGCTCTGGGAGGACATGTAACTAGACCTGGGAGATCTTGCCGGTCGTGCTGGGGCACATAAAGGATCTTGGGATACTCTTTCGAGGCTTTGTCCTATGGCATATAATAGCACCCTGGGAGATACAATAGGTTGAGCAGTACACTCGTAATCAGTCCTAGGATGCTCTTTTGAGGTTTTTCCATGACCACATGTAACTAGACCTCGAGATCCAACAGGTTGAACAGTACGCTCATAATCAATCCTGGGATGCTCTTTCAAGGCTTTGTGGTGACCACATGTAAGTAGACTTGGGAGATATTTCCGGTCGTGCTTCAACACATAAATGATCCTTGGATACTCTTTCGAGGCATTATGGTGGGAGTCACATGTAAGTTGACCTGGGAGATCTTGCCGGTCATGCTTCAGCACATAAAGGATCCTGGGATACTCTTTCGAGGCATTGTGACGCATGTAATAAGTCTCAAGGATTCCACAATATGGCCAGTGTTGATGAAGACCTACAAGTGATGGGCCTACATCCAGCATGAAAAAGGGTTGGCTTTGTAGAACTTCCTATGATGAGAAGAATTATGAGATAGCCCAGTGATCGAGATGTCAAGTACAACAACAGTGATGATGATGATACTCCGTGATCCAATGATGATGATCCAGCTCCAGAATTGAAGACTTGCACCAATATGTTTTGATGACCTGTGTTCAGAATACCTTCCTAGTTAAGAGGGAGTGTTGATGTATTTGTAACTTTGGAAGATATTCTTCTATGTATTGCATTTGTACTTTATTGTATATCCAACTGAAATGTTATATTCCTCAGATTGGAAGTGTCATCATTTGTATTTGCAAGTGTCACAAGTTATATTACAAGTGTCGCCATTTGTATTGATGGGTTATTAGACCACCAGTGTGGGGTCGGCCCTAGTTAGGTCATGTGATTGGGCTATTAGACCTCATTAGGATGTCGGCCCTGATTGGTTTATTGGAAGGTCAAGTCAAGTATAAATAGAGGGTGTGCCTCTCTCATTCTATTCATTCACTCACTTCTCAAGCTCGCATAGCTAAGTGAGAAAGTGGCACACATGTGGAGGAGGAGGAGTATCTGCTAGAGACATCTTATTGGGTTTGATCCTTGTGATATTGTATTGGGGCTTATTCTATCTCTGAAGAAGTCGCGAGGTTTTTCACCTTCTTGATTTTCCCCGATGAAACCTTGTGTCTCTTGCGTGCTTGCATGATTGTGTTTATGATTGATATGTTGTACATGTTATTCTCTTAGTGATCCTAAATGATAATGGAATGAAATTATCGAAAAATTAACATAATCCCACATAGATGGGAACAAATGCACCTATAAAAAAAGTTAACAAATGATGGTGTCATATGTCTAATAACCCAACCATTAATATATTAAACATAGATGTTATAATTCAAAGTTGCATTATAAAGTTAGAAATGTACATAAATAGTCTTTATTACTGAGTTGTTGCACTCGATCCCAATGTTTAGCCCATCCTCCTCTTTGGGCAGGTAACGACCAGATGCACCATATTTCTCTCTTACTTGGTCCACAACCCAACTGTTGGGACCGATCATTAGCATATTTTCTTTTAAATGATTTGGAAAAGGCATGCTTCTACCGTGCAACCGCCTAAATTATTTTATGTCAATGTCCCATTTCCTCCTCTTCTCTTCATACAATGCGACCCATGGCTATGTTTCCTCCACGTTGTAAATAATTAATTTATTGATTGCATCAATTTCTAAATTCGATATTGTATTCATGGAATCAAAACCACATTTAGTATATATGGGATCAGATATAGATTTTGCAGTTTGTTGTGAATAGTTACTATGTGGAAATGTGAAGATCGAAAGATAAGTGACTCACTCTTTATCATGCTCATTTTTCATTCGTTTCCAGTACCTCCCCTTCCTTTTTTTCCTCATCACGTTCATCATCCCAAATCACTACGCCTGGTGTACAGTCAATTTGTTTGTTGTACTCACTCGCATAATAAAATGGCTCATATACTATGTACCCCTCTTCCATAGACCCCTCGTGTTTTTCCCTGTGTTGAACAAATCACTTCAATTTTTTCATGTACCTCTCCAAGAAGAACATCTAGCATCATGAGACCAGCCCGACTAATTCAACCTCATCAACTAGGTGAATTATAAGATGAACCTGCAAGTCTATGAAACTCATTGGCAGTTCCTTCTCAAACATACAAACAATCCCAGCTATCTCTTGATGCCACCAAGGAATGCTAGAGATGTAAATATCCTTTGATGTGATCCACTATACAAATGTAGATAGTCTAGACATGGACTGGCGCAGGTCATCAGGAAAGTCGTGGTTCACACACCCTCGCACGAAAAAATGGATAATGACACTACAAAGTAAACACAAAAATTTAATTACATGTTAACTTGTGTGGTAAAAGATATAAAAAAAATTAAAAAAATTGAGATTATACATACCCTTAGAAGGTTGAGATGGCCATGTGATTTCAAACCCTAAAAATATTTGTCTGCAGTAAAGAAATGATATAGAGTATACCCATATAAAGAAGGAGCCTTCACACCCAATATAAATTCCTTTGCCAAATAAAGATCATCCTTCTTCAAAATCCATGGGACGTCTCCTTTTTTAAATGAAAAAGAGGGGCCAACCTCTCCTCTATTTTATTCTATTGGCTAATGCTTCTTTTTAGTATTCGATCACTATTCGATGAAATAAGATCTCTCTTGACAGCCAACTTATCACTTTTTTTGGATGATATGTGACACCACAAAAAACATGAAACATTTTTAAATATATGCATGGGATCTAGTAAGTGGACAATCTTAATATTCTCCCAATATGGGAGCTCATAAAATATCATTTTCCTTTTCATCCCTTTGGGCATTTTCTCAACATAGGTGTCAAAGAATACAGGATCATTGAACATAGGTTCCCCATTTGGATCGAACATCTCTGCAACTTCCTTCTCCTTCTCTTTGTCATATTCCCTAAACTAGTCAGTCGGTGACATTATTTCAAGTATTTGGGTTCTCTGTGGTTTACCATTAAAAATAGATGTTTCTCTTCTATAATGGTGGTTTTCTAGGAGGAATACCCTAGAGAAATCATACACTATATTTCGTAGGTATTTGGACCACCTAGCCTTCATAGAAGGTCCACAACATTTACATCCATGATAACCTTTTGTTACAAGACCTGCGATGTTATGGTATACAAAGCATGTTAGTGTTGAAGATCAAAATAGTTGCAATGAATTAAATATGCCAAAAAATATTAATTTGAATATAAACGAATCAAACAACATATTTACCTGAGCAAACACCTAACCTCGGATAATCATGTATGGTATACGCACATATGCCATACATCGTAAAACTCCTCTTTGATGGGATGGGTCTCGATACGTCATATACATGTATTCCTTCCCATAATTCCTTCAATTCATCAATCAATGGTTGTAGGTAGACATCCATATTCTTCACTTGTCTTCTACCAGGGACTATAAGAGCCAACATAAGATATTGATTCTTCACAGAAAACCATGGGGGGGTATTGTTATTGATCACTACTACAGGGCAAACAATATAGGTGGTCTTTGGTTGGGAAAATGGGTTGACACCATCAATGGCTATGCTTAATCAAAGGCTACATACTTCATCCTTGAATCTATAGGGCCATGTATCCTCTATATGCTTCATGGCTATTGAATTTGTTGGTATTCACATAAATTCTTCTCACTTTGGTGTGATACATGCCAACCTTGCATCATAACTAATTCTTTGCAACGAAAGAGCCTTCGAATCCTTGGGATTAGAAGCATGTGTCTTAATATCTTATGAGGAGGACCATGTGCTTTAGCCTTTTTTTTCAATTCTTGGTACCTGTCATGCCCACATTTTGGACATATCTCTTTGTCTACATATTCGCCTCTATATGGAATACAATCATTGGGACACGCATGATATGATATGTACTCAACACCCAACATTTTCAACATTTGCTTTGCCTCTTCGCAACTTCAAGGAAATACATTATCACTCGGAAGTGGGAAATATAAATGTACCATGTCATTTAACGTTCATAAAATCGACCATTTTCAATGTCGATTGTGTGACAAGATTCCTCAAAATATAATGTATTTGATGGCCAGTTACCTCAAAAGTGTCAAGAAACATGTGTCTGACATGCCATACATTGCTTTCTAGCGGTGTATACTTTGACTAGATAGGTCCAAAGAGAGGGGTGTTGGAAGCCAATTTAAGGCTTTCAAAGAAGGCTTCAGTGATAGGAGCGTCATCCGCTAGGTCATTGTCCTGGAATGTACGTAACAACATTGCATCCATGAGACTCGTTTGTCGTAATAAATTATCCATACCAACCTCTACTTCATTGCCTCCATCGCCAACATGTGAAGAACTACTATTATTGTAGGCATTCCTAATTGGAGAGTATGGCCGCAGTGGAAATTGAATAGATGGTTGATCCAACCATGCTTGGTATGATTCGTCTCCAAGTTGCATTATTTTTTCATCCTTCTCTTGATTTGTCATTGTACTAGGGTGCAACGGAAGATGGTACACATGTCTCTCATCATCATAATATTGATTTCAAAAATATTGAACATCACATCGATGATGTTAGTAAGCAAAATGCAATTGGTTTGATCCGACATTATACAAAATAATTATTACAGAAGCACAAGAATCATTTTCAATAGAAAATGTTAAGCCACAAACAATTTATAAAGCAAACATTCAAATTGAGTAATAAATTAACATCAATCCTACATAAAATTTTAAAATTTCAAATTGAGCAATACACTTTCAAATTGACTTTATGCAATGAGAGCCTTAAAAATACACCCATTAACTGTTTATTATGCACCCCATGGGAAAATTGAGTAGTACATTAACATGAATCCCGTAGAAAATTAACAAATATAATTAATCAAACAAGCGCATTGTATCCAAGGCTAGTAGCACAGGTAGTGCAATTTAGTACGTGTGTGAGATTTCAGCATGACAATTACACATATGAATGGTGTGATCATACATCCTTGACTATATGAAGACTCAAATGATGAGTTATTTTAGCCATAAAGCAAACAATTTATAAATCAAAATTTCAAAATGAGCAATACATTAACATGAATCCCATTAAAAATTAACAAATATAATTAATCGAAGAAGAGTGTTGTATCCAAACTAGCAGCATAGGTAGTGCAATCCATGAGTATGTGTGTGATATTTTGGTGTGAAAATTACACATATGATAATGGTGTGATAAAACATCCTTGAGTGTATGATGACTCACATGAGGACTTTAGGGAAAGTCCCTTATTTTGGCCATAAAACAAACAATTTATAAAACAAAATTTCAAACTATGCAATGCATTAACATGAATCCCATTGAAAATTAACGAATACAACTAGTCAATGTTTTTTTGTCTTATGCCCCAAGGGGACATCTAAGGGTAATCCCAATGCAAGGTGTCTATGATGAGCGGTTGGTGGTCTATGAAAGTTACAGTTTATTAACAACTCATCACTAGGAGACAAACTATATATTGCATGTACAATTACAAATATGGATGCTTTCCTTTTCATAAAGAACTTCTGGTCATTGAAGTGTTCCTCAAATGAACAATTTGTAGAAAATAAAGAGAACCTAGAACTATTTATGAACCATGCAATGTTCCCATGAGTGCATGGATGACCATCTATATATAACAGGTTCTTCCTATTAAATTTTTCAGAAACATAACCATTCATGCACATACTATACATGGAAATGGTATGCTTGTATTAAACAATACTCAAGTAATCCGACCAACAATAGATAGGACCAAAAAACGGCATAAGTGTACTTGGATATTTTTTCTCTCAACTCAAGCAACTTTTTGGATATTCTAGTAGATATGTGTTGGGTGGCATTTATATCATGCTTTGGGTCACTAGAACTTTCAGTTGACTGAACATAAGCAGAGGGGTTCATCAATTTAGGACGATACATAGTTGTTTTGGCTTCCAACGTTTTCAAAAATGAGCATAGGGAAGTGTTCCTACGTGTCTTTTCTATATCACCTATTGGTTTTTTTAAAGTGGTAGGGAGTATTAGACCATCAACATTGGGTAATCGATCATTAGTGTAATGGGTGAGTGTGACACGCCAAGGATTCTCTTTCAATCCTTGACATTTTGAACAATCGCAAACTACTGGGGTGTCATAAAAGATATCCAACTCACAATGAAATATCGTCGATGAACCAGGATTGCGGCTTGAAGATGGCGTGTTAAAATTGGCGGGGTAAAGCAGCTACCCATTTTCATCTACGAAATGCTTGTGGTATCTTGCACTTGATAAGAGCTTGTGACATTTTGAAACTAGTGGAATATCTTGTGCATCTGAACTCGAACCTGAATCGGGATCCTACAATAAAGAATAAATTTAAATTCATATTCACATGGATAAGTAGCATAAATTCAAATAAATAGTCAAAATATAAATAAAACCTGAACTTACAGGAGATGGAAAGGGAGAACTCGCCAAACTTTGAACAAGATGGAATGAGATGGAATCTGTACAATTTTCCATTTGATACTATAACCTTTTCTCCCTACATTTGAGCCCAATCAGCAATCAATATACGTTTCTACAGTCCTAAAATATTTTTAAGAACTATATCACATTTTAACTTCCAATATAGTTTAGAAACTATTTTGTAAGAATAAGGTGAGTTTAAGCAACATATATATACTATGAAATATTGTAATTGGTGTGGTTGAATACTAAAAGAACATTTGAGATGAATACATAATTTTAAGTTGACACATCAAACCATAAGATTTTCAAATTAAACCGGTGCGTCTAATCAAATATACATGCACCGGTGCGCTCACAACTCTTTAACGCACCGATGTGTCATAAAAACAAACGCACCATACATCAACATCCACAAAATCCCCTAGAGAAGAAAATATCAGCTACATTTGATAGTGGATATTTATCAATGCATTTTATGACACAATTCATACCGATGTGTTTTCTAAACACCTGCAAACTGGTGCATCCAAATTATACATGTACCATAGCATGGGTTTGTTTTTGAAAAAATGTTGAATTTCCTAGTGATACAATGCTGCATTGAAATTCAAATGTCTTGGTGTGTTTCACATATATACACACTAGTGCGTCCTAATTATAAGTGCACCAGAATGTTGAAAATCAAAATTAAAAAAACCGCACAAGTTATTTTTTCCCTAAACTGAAAAAAGGGCGACAATTTTAAATTCGAAAACTAATTCTAAAAAGTGTTTAAAAGCAAAAAACCTGAACATTAATTCATTTTTTTGTTGAAATTTTGAGGGGAGAGTTTTGGAATAGAGACTTACATGGAAGGAGTTTGGAGAAACCGAATTATTCTGAGGATCAAAATTTGTTAAGTATGGTGAATCAAACAAAACCCTACATAGTAGAAATTTTAAGTATGTAAAATATTACTATTGATCTTATTGATATTACTATTGATCTTATTAGTAGAAAAAAAACTTCATAGTTACCTTCAATGTTGCAACCCTTATTTTCTTGCTCCTTCTTTTCGTTTTATGTGGATGCAAAATTTTACATTAGGGTTTAAATCCCTCTATTGTTACACAATTACGATTTTTCCTTTCAGGGATTTTAGATTTGATGAGCTTGTGATTATATATAGAAAGTGTAGGGTGAGATGGAGCCACTTTTTGGGTCGAATCTGTAACGATGTCTTCCCTGTCAAGTGTTTGTTTTCAATAAAAAATTCACGCGTCATTTGCGGTGTGTTTATATAACAAGAATGCACCGGTGCATGTAGTGTAATAGCGCACCGAAAAAGATATGCATGACATTATATTTTATTTTCTAAAACCGCAAAAAGCGTTTATTGGTTCTCGGTGCCACAATATCGCATTAACATACTAGTGCGTATATACTAATAGTGTATCGGGAATGGTAGGAATGCAATTTTTTAATTTTCCTAAAATGCTAAATAATTTTATATCGTTGATAGTGCACCTGTTTTGATATAATGCATTGGTGTGTTTTTGTACTTAACGCACCAGGTCAATTTATGTATTGAAGCGTATTGATATCAGACTTGTTTTATATTTTGAAGTTCTATAATTTAATGGTATAGGTTTTTTATTGCTAGAAAATGCATGGTATGAGCTCAATGAACAAGAATTTTAGTCAACATGATGATGGGAGCACATCTAGAATTATGAAGAAGGCAAGTGCTTTTTAATTTTTGTATTTAAATTAATTTGTTTGAATTATTTGTAAAGTTAACTAATATGTATTGGTTAATGTGTGTCATGTAGAACTAAAAAAATAGGAAGCTCGATAAGAATCTTACCAATCTAAGTCTAGTAGAGCATAAAACATTAATGGAAAAATTGCAAAGGGATGAATGAGGTGAATACAAAATAAGTCAATATGAATTATTTCTTCAAATTTGAGTAATAATGTAATTAAGAATATTCCCTAATATGTTTCAAATAATCTAATTCACATATGTTGAATGTTATGCAAGGACGGACAAAAACAGAAGTGAATGTCATTATAAAAAAAAAAATATGAAAGATGCAAATGCTGATGAATTGATCCTTAGCTCATCCAGAGTGGTGCTGGAAGTTAATATAAGGGGGGGAGACTTTTATAACACTATGAGGGATATATTGGAAAGAACATATAGACGTACTTTTCACTTACAATACAGAAATTGATCAAATTATTTGAAGAATCAAGTCATATGTAAGCTACAAGAGGTGTTTCTAGAGAAATGGTCATTGAGACGTATCAGACTTGCAATAGCAAAAACTTACAACAACAAAATATAATCATTCAAAAAGTAATATTCCTAAACATGTTTATGTAGAATATGTATCTATAACTACTACAAAGCGTCATTCCTTTAATAATTTTAATTATGTTATATTTATTTCTCATATCAATAGAAAAATAGTTTAATGTAATTTTACATTTCCAGGAAGATTATGAAAATACCAAAGGATGAATGAGGTGATATGAGAAATGTGCCAGTAAGGATGTCCAAAAAAGTGTACATGGAGGTGGTCAAGGAAATAGACATAATTGCATCACAGTAGGAGCCATATCAACAACAACGTGATTCAAATGCATGAAATCATTGATTTGGATTATGTACATATCATTAATTAATTCAACATTAAATATTAATTTTCAATTGTTTTGTTACAGAAAAGAAAAGAAAATGGAACCCATTCAACACACA
Source organism: Larix kaempferi (assembly GCA_027924585.1). NCBI lineage: Eukaryota > Viridiplantae > Streptophyta > Pinopsida > Pinales > Pinaceae > Larix > Larix kaempferi. The sequence goes on along the minus strand of BSBM01001229.1, from coordinate 36,522,019 downwards.
AGACAAGACGACAAAGAAAAAAGGGGTTGATAGCAAAGTTTGTGAGTATTTGTGATTTCCTTATAACAAAATAATATTTTGTAGTGGTTGTGATATTTATATTTATTTATTTTTATTTTCATTGGCCATCCTTGGATGTCTTGAAACATGTGTTAACATACAAAGAGAAGCCATCAGAAGAATTGATTGACATTGGGTTAAGCAAGGGTTGTGAGTATATGTTGGCATATAAAAAATTAATTGTGGATTTTGTAAGTATCTATGTTGTTTTACTTATCTCATTTTATAATTAATAAAACAACAAAAATCCTTTATATTAAATCTATGATTTGTGACGGGGTATAAAACTTGTAGGAAACAAAGTATGTAGGGAGCCAATAGAAGACGTGTTGATAGAAGGCATGAGATTTGGTTTTGAAAGAATGTGTGTCATTCATGACTCGATTCTTTCTATGGTACATCGCTTTTCAATTTACATTCATGTATATTATCTATTTTATTTTTCATTATTCCCATCAATGTAGATATACTTAGTACACTATTTTTATGTTTGTAGATGGAAGCTGAAGAACAGGAAAACAATCGAACCAATCAACAAAACATTCAACCAAATAACCCAATTGATGCAAGTGACTCAAGTGCTGATAACAGTTCCAGCGAAGAATAATGATCCATATTTATTGTTGATGTTAATGCAAGTTATTGTATATTTTGAAATAATTGTCTATGAAAATTAGACATTTTGTATAATGTATTGGACATAGTGTCTGAATTGAAAGACAACGGGTTACCAATAAGTGTAAAAATTACATGGATGTTGACATTTTGATTATTGGTGTCTCTATGTTGTCCTTTTTTTATGGCAAAGGCTCTCTTATTGATATATAATGAAATAAACTTTTTTATTCTATTGCATTCTCCAATGTTCTTGTCAAATGTTACATGTGAAATGGTACATTGGTAATTAAATGTATGGATGATTTAAAAATATAAAATAGATGATAGCATCTATGATATAATAAATTTATCCAAACAAATGCAATAATTTAAATTGAAATGACTAGTACTATAAATAAATATTTCAATTTCTGATGAATAATGGAATTAAAAAAATAAATATAAAAATATAGATATTTCACTGCAACGTCAATAGTCATTGTTCAAAGAATAATATGCATCAGTGTGTTTATATAATTGACATAGCCGGTAATCCAATGTAAATTAAACATGCAGTTAAATTTAAAAAATAAAAATGGTCACATATCAGTTGCATTTACCTGTGTGTTTTTGTTTGATAATCACACCAGTGTTTTTTAATTGTTTATATGCACTCGGATTTTTTAGTGCTTTTACAGATTGGTGCTTTTTATGTAATTAAGCGCATCGGTGTGTTGGAATTGTTTAAATGCACCAGGCCATTTTAACAGTTTATATGCACCAGTGCTTATTATGATGAAATGCACCAGGGCGTTGTTATAAATAGGTAGCACCATTAAAGTTTAAAAAGATTGAAAATTCCCAGTGCGTATGACGTAAAATATCACATCGATGTGTTTCTATTGTACGTAAGCACCCATACGTATAAACTATACGTAAGCACCAATGCGGCGTTGAAACTTGGTGCTCTCTGATGCTCTCTTTGAGTGCACCGGTGCAAATTATTTATATCGTACTGCACCGATGTGTGTTATTAAGATACGCATTGATGTGCATTCAACAAAGTGCACCGGTAAAAAAACATCCGCTAAAACCTTCGATCGTCGAGTTTTTTTAGTTACCGTTAAAACATCTGCTACCATTGGCGGAGGTTGTAGCGGAGGTTTTTTTGACAATTTTTTCCAATCTCATAACTCTAAAAACCTCCATTATGAGCTCTACTATAAGCTCTTTTGCTTGTAGTGACATATTCCAACATTTTTCCTTCTTCAAGGTAACACACCACTAGTTCTTCCTTTTTATAATCATCATAATCACCACCACCACCATTATCTTCATATTCCACCTTAAAATTTGTATTATCCTCTTCATATCCATCTTCATTGTATTCATCCTCTTCAAACTCATCGGATTCTTCTTCATCATATTCCTCACCTACTATGAGGTCTTCTTTCAACACTTTCTTCTCCTTATCATGCACATAGCATGCCCTTATATGACATAAATTCTCTACATATTCTAACACTTCCATACTTTTCAAAATCTGTTCACTGATCATGATAACCTCATTCTTTGTGATGGGTCTTCTCTCTTCCATAAAATCCTTCATCAAGTTATCTTGACTAGAAGGTTTCTTGATCTCTTTTGTTGCTTCCAAAGCTTCCACCCTAGCCATAGTTTTTCACATTGCATTGCATACTTTTGTTGAGGCCATTACCTCATGTGACCTCCTTTTACTCAATCTTCCAACCTTCACTTGCCTCTTGTAACCCATATCTACAATTAAAATTTCAAAACCTTAAATGGGTATCTTATCTCACTAGATAATTCTACTCAACTATCAATTATTGGAGTTTCCACAACACTACTAGACTTCGATCTACTTTAAAAATCTTTAAAACCTAAATTGGGTTCTTTGTTTTTCTACTTTCCAACTATATCCAACTCCGCTGTTGGATTTGTTCACAATCCCTCAACAGTCTCTACCCAACTGCAACTAGAGTTGTCTTACTTTACTTCTTCTCCTCTTGCACCTACAAGTCTACCCAACATGTCAATGGTTGAGCTACAATTTTCACTTTTCCTACAACTCTACTCATAACCTCAGCTATGGATCTACAAATTTATTCAATAGGATTCCAACTATTCTATAGGATACTCCTACTCTATTACCAACTTGATGTAGACGTGGGGTCTCAATCTGCAATTGTTCCAAACACACGAAAAAACCTAAGAGGCACAACAAACCTCCAACATATTTCACCCGCAATCAGAAATTTCAACCCACATATTGATAATTCAAGAGATCCCAACAAACCCTAACTTCATGGAGGAAACAAATTCAATAAATACATAAAACACAAGCATACAACTAGAAATCATTCATTTAAGATAGACTCAAAAATCCTTTTACATACAACAAATTAAAACACCAAGGTTCTTACATAAAATTCATGGACTCAAATTCTTGGCTCAACGAGCCTTCTATTCAATTCTCATAATATTTACATTTGATTGTGACAAATATCAAACAAATTCCGTCCTCATAAACTACAATTGCATGCTTAGACCCTTCAATTTTTTTTATCAAATCCTAAGCCTACCAGTCTGAGTCTCAACCAAGCGTCACAAGCTAATAAGGAATTCCAAAAATTAAATTTACCTCGGTAATTGTAGTTGATAGGTTGGTTTTCACTAGTCACGGTCTTCTTAATTTTTATTATTGTTCTATTATGCTATGTTCCTCGTTTCTTCCTCTTTTCCCAAAAGTTCTTTTTTTCTTTGCAATCCCACACTACCCTCTCCTAATTCCTGATAATTTCCATTTACTCTTTCCATCCCTCTTCCTTTACCTAAGAACCTTTCTTCTTGAGTGGTTATTCCTAAAAACTCGGCCTCCTCCAACTCCAAACCTTCACAACCTTAGTAAAATTTTTAATCTAAGTCACCCTTCTCCTCTGCTCATCAGTCCTCTCTCCCACCATTTTCCTTCTTTTCCCCCTATATTCTTTGCGTGCACCTCTCTTCAAGCAATAAAAATAACCTTTCCCATTAATAGAGTCACCTCCTCCTATTCATGGGTGACCTCCTCCCCTTTGTTCAAAAATAATTCAAACCATTCCTAATCATCCTCCCCCAAAAATATGATCTCTTTAAAATATTTTATAAGACTTTGATGGATTTATGAAGGAATGGAGTGATTCCATTAGAAATGGTGCCACACACATCCCTTCATTCACTCTATGACTAGAGGGGTCTCACAACCCTATATGCCCTCCATCAATATCACACTGTAGCCACTGGTGTATTAAACCTAGGCCTAGCCTCATTGAAAACTGAACCTTGAATAAAATACAACCATCAAATTAAAGAGAAGAGATATACGGTCCAAAATCCATCGCATAAAGTTGAAATGAAATCCCATCAAGTAAATCAGACCATTCATGGCACTACAAATCGATGGCTACCATTGTTTCCATAAAGGCCTTCCACAAGTGTCTGTGAAAATCCCCTCATGCGCAAAATAATTATAATATTTGCGCAAACCAGAGGAATGGTCATGATATGATCACATTCTCCTTCCTTCATCCTTCTTTATTAGTGCATTAAATATCCACCTTTCACACAAAATGAATGCATGATCACAATATGATCTAGGCGTTGTTGTTATGTCTGTCATCAAACACTGTCCAATGTTTACTCCTGCATTGGAAATCTTGTGGCTATTTTCTAGTTTATGGGTAGTTGATTAGAGACATATACTCTCATCTGGTGGCTAATGGATAGTAATGGGTCACTTTTTATAAGTGGGAAAAAATAGTAATCATTCCTTACTGGGTGAAGAACACATCATCACTGACTAATCCAAAGTGAAAGTTTGGCCTTATTGCCAAGCAATCCCAGATGTATTTTCAATCAACAAAAGCCTAGAGCAGTAACAACTTACACGGTCACATGATAAATCTTATGGTGTAACTATAGATGGAATCAACCAATTTGCCCCAATTCCTTTCAAACAAGGGGTGTCACGTGTGCCTTCCTGTGAAACCACATGTATTGAAAATATTGTGCAATAATCTCATTTCTTGTGTTTCGATGGCTTATACCCACTAAAGGTCCACTTATTGCAGTTGCTTTTATTTGAACAACAATCAACTTCAATTTTGTTTTTTAGTAGTTTCTAAGCTTGTATTGGGGCCATTTTAGGGATGCATGGACAATGAATGACTTTGCAGCATCTCTACCATGAATTTTCAGTGCATGAGACAACAAATCCTAAAATTCCCAATGGATGTATAAATCCTTATGGACCCTTCTGCAACAACCGACTTAAAGCCAACAACTCTGCAACTCTCAATGGTTGCATCAATCCTTGTAGGTCAATCCTTGTTAAACATTCTATCACAAATTAATCAAATTGTGAACTTTGAAAATGTTGTTCAAATATATACTACATCAACCATCACATATATAGTATAGTAATTATTTTGTTAAGGGTTTTGAAAGTAAAATAATGGAATTTGAAGATAAGAGGGATGAATGGAAAGAAGGTGTGGTGGAGAAAATACCAAAGAGTTTATTCATTCTTATTTAACTTCACTCACATATGCCATGCTCAACAGAGAGGAACCATCACTTAGGAGGGTTGAAGCCTATCTTCTTCTAGTGGGTGTCCTTTTTTTTTAGTTGTAGGATGCAATATGGTTTCCTTTGCTTCTTGTAAGTCAAACTGCATTGAAACACTATATCACCTTCCTTTTTCCAATTCATTGTCCTCTCAAGTAAGCCATCTTATTTTCTCACATTTAGTGGTAGTTTTTTATTGAGTTAGGGTTTTTCTATTGAACTTGACAATTTATAGTTCCAAACTACAATTTGTTCCCATAGCCAGCAACTACAATTGCAGTATAAGTGTTGTGAGGTGGTATGGTTTTACCAAAAAGGAATTTTGAGGCAATCTTTGAGATATGCACTAGGTGGAGGAAGCCAGAGAGCTTTGGGAGACACACATGTAGGAATATTAGTAAAGCAAAGAGAAAATTGATGGTTTATTGATGGGGCATTGTCAAGTATGCAGAGGAAACTTGAGAGGACGCAAGGACAAGGTAGAGACAATGCTCTCCATCAATGATCATTTTTTTAAGTTAGTAATTTTAAATAATTTTAATATACCAAGGGTATTTATGTCCCATCACCATCTCTTACCTAATCAAAAAAATTTAATGCTAAATTGCTAAAACCAAAAACATAATTTCCATTGTTAAAAATAAATTCTTTGTTAAAAATATTCCAATAATAGTTTTTTCTAAAAGCTTTGCGATATCTTTGACTATCCAATAAAAAGTTTAAAATCATACAAAATATAAATGTCATTGAATACAATGCAAAGATACATAATTTTTATTTCCAACATGGTGTGCTAGTACTTAAAAAGTATCATATAGACATGTATTTTACTTTGACTCGCAAAGATTTGAAAAATATTTCATGGAAAGACAATATCACTTTTTTTTCACAGAGAAAAAAAATCAATACTTGATATTCCAAAAAGAGAGAATCAAAGTATTACATACTACGTTGAGAATAACCAGTCCACAAATCCATGGTTCTAACTACTTAATAAATTTTAACAAATTAATACTACAGAGAAACCAGTCCACAGTTCCTCAGTTCCCAATGCTTACTACATGATAACAAAGAAAAATTGAGAAAAAGATTTCCATACCTACATACAGCACGACAAAACTGTAATGGAGGACCAAAAGAAGGTTTGCAACAATTGGTTTGACAGACCACAAATAACATAAAGATAAAAAAACTAGACTATCTCCAAATAAGAGACCTCCTGCCCCGTGCCCTGTATGTCATCTTGCCAAAAAATGTTTCCGTCCAAATAAGTTAAGGATTTCTTCAACAATAGATCTTCTTCAAAGTTATGTTCCAATATATGTGATGGAAAGGAATCACTTCAAAATTTCCCTGAAGGGATCTAATTCTAGACTGCCACCCAGCTAGCAAGGCCCACTACAATTTGGAAATATTTATTTCCCAATCAATTGTAATTCTAGAGTCTCCTGCCACCCGCAAATGAGATATTTTATTTTTATGGGAAAAAAACAGAAGAGTCCACAAGGGAAACAACTCTGATCTAGTATTGTAACTAGGGCCACAACCCATCCAATTTTTGAAAAAATGGCCTTCTTCTAAAACTAGATAGACCCCTGCCCCACTTTTATCCCGGTTATCCTGAGAGCCCCATCAAAATATACAATGGGGTAATCTGTCGTGATAGTAGGAGGATATAACAACCTCAATTTGGAAAGTTTGGGAGAGACTGCCCATTCCTTGTATGAGCCAACTATGGCGAAGATTGCTTTCTGACAAGAAGGGAAACATCTTCAAATAAAGCTTTGTTCCCGACAAACCATATGTTCCATAAAACGAAGCAAGGAAAATATTTGTGTGAGGGGATAGATATTCTCCACGAGCTAAAACTCGTGATTAAGGACTTAGAAAACCAATTACCGTTGATTTTCAGAACTTGTTTCACCTCATCCCAAACAACTTTGGAGAATGCATAGTGTACAAATAACTGGTCAATTGTTTGAGAATCTCTCATGCATAAGATACAAAAAACCCGACCTGAATCAAACTCTTTTTAAATAGTTTTCCTAGGTAATAACCTTGTGTTCCAAGGCCAACCAAGCGAACAATAAGATCTTCAATGGACAGTGCCATTTCCATAAAATGGAATACCACCACTTTGAGTTGTTCTATGCTTGATCAAGAAAAAGGACATTATAGGAAATTTTGGTAAATACAATGCCCCATCTAACGTATCCCACGACCAAACTAAGGTGTATTCACGATCGGAGAGACACAAGACACACCAATGGATCCCTTTCAGAAAACAACCCATTCTGCACTTAAATCCCCCTGGAGGCCAGCTCCTCGGCCTGTAACCACCTATGTAAAGAAAGGGATTCTCCACACAAGTGACAGACCTAGTTGAGAAACCGAATGCATGCAGATCTAAGAGCATGATTCAAAGGGAGATATAGTCTAAAGAAATAAACCCATCCCAAGAAGGGGTCTGAGCCACGGATCACCTTTTTACCATTGCCCACTCTCCAGGAAAGCCAATCTCTTACAACAGGGAAATCATGGGAAAGGTTTCTCCAAATGTTCGAGACATTCCTTCCAGTAACACCACCTTCTCTACACAACTCCTCCATTGACAAAATATTGAATTATATGCCTCTTATGACTTCACCCCATAAACCCCCTACAAAAAGGCATCTCCGGAGACTCTTAGAGGCCAATGCCTTCCCAAATTTGAAAACATTTTTTAGGTGCCACCCTCCCATGAGCTTTGGTGAGGCTAGCTTCTCTCATCTTCCAAGTGAAAAAAGCACTTCTTCTTTCATCCCGATCAAAGAAAGAAAAAATATTTTTTCCTTATTTTGTTCTACACTGATCTGGGAAGTTTTTCAAGGGATAGACAATAAACATGAATGTTCTCTAAAACAAATTTAGCGAGGATGAGTATTCCACCAAAAGATAACCACTTGAAAGTCTAGTTTTCCAAATTTTTGTTGATTTTCTTCAACATCCACCCCCAGTCATGAATTATGTACAAATTGGGTTTTAGAAAATAACCCAATATCTGCACTGCATCTCAATATTCTAGAACTGAAACGAGAGTAACCTTGCAATTTGACCTTTTGTATCTAACTCAAAATTATTCTCCAAGAAAAAATATTTTGATATGCTTATGATCATGCCTGAAGCTTCACATAAAAGATCCAACAATTCTTTGAGCCCACTCCATTCCACCAGAGTTCCTTTTCCAAATAAAAAAACATCATCGATGAATAATAAATGAGTGAGCCTCATTCTGTCTGATAGCTTTATCCCTTCAATTTTTCCTCCCATCCTGACCCTGCTAATAAGTTTACTTAGCCCCTCCACAGTTAGCAAGAACAACAGAGGGGATAGAGGACACCCCTGTCTCAGTCCTCTTGAGCTATGGAAAAAATATGTAGGAACTCCATTGATGAGAAAACAAAATTTGAGGAGACACATGTCAATACCCAATTGGTGACCTCGAGGGGATACTAATTTGAAGAAGCACCAGTCTTAGGAATTCCCAATTCGCCCTGTCATAAGCATTCTTTAGGTCCATCTTGAGAACCAATTACTTCCGTTTTTTTGTCTTTATAGAATGAAATCCTTCTTGGAATACCCCAATAGCATCTAATATCTGCCTCTTTGATAAAAGACCAAATTGCTCCTTTGAAACATTGCAAGATAATTGTTCCTTGATTCTAGATGTTATAATCTTAAAAATTAGCTTGTATATTAAATTGCAGCACAATATAGGCCTAAATTATTCAAAAGAAATAAGCTTGGAGCTTTTTGGGATTAAAACTAGGAAAGTGGCATTTAGGGCTTAAGAAACCTTACCTCGACGTCTCAAATCTTTTAACTACTACAAGAAGGCCAGGGCCAACAATGTCGAAGAAACCAATGAAGAACTCCACAGACCAAACATCTGGTCTTGGACTCTTTGATTTCGAAAAACTCCACAACACCTTTTTAAACTCTTCCATAGAGAGCGGAGCACCTAGGTTCATACCTTCCTCATAAAAATTCATGGAGAAATTTTGTATAACTTAGAGCTGGCTGTGGATGGGAATACTATCATCTACCTGAAATAAAGTGTTGAAACGCGAGATGGTTGTTGCTTCTATCTCCTCTGAAGATGAGATGAGAGGTCCATCCAGAAACTTAATCTCCCATATGGCGTTAGTGATTCTTCACCTCTCCACAAAATTATGAAAAAAAGAGGTATTTATGTCCCCCTGTGAGAGCCATATAGCTCTACTCTTCAGCCTCCACCTCTCCTCCTCTATTTTAAGCAATTTTAATCTTTTGGATGAAAGAGAACTTATGGAAGCCTATTTGCTATAAAAAAAATGCCATTGAGCGCATTACTAAAAATGTCCTGTATCCCTTGCTCCAAAAAAACCAGTTCATCCTTTAGGGCCTTCTTTTTCCTTCTCTCCCATTGAATAACCTTCGACTTTAAAGCTTTTAACTTTTGTACCAATGAAAACATAGGGGAGAGGGCCTCCCCACCAAATAAGGAGTGCCCGTTACTTCGAACAAGATCCCCAAAATTAGCCTCTTCCAGCCCGATGTGGTTAAATTTAAAGCGGAACTTTGTAAGCCCCAGAGCCGAGTCCAATTGTAATATGACCGGCATGTGGTCTAAGATGTTATTCATAATCCATGCCCTATAACGATTTAACCTGCTTATCAAATGTTCAGCCACCAAAAAATGATCAAGACGTTTTGCAACCCCAAATTGCCTTGATCTACCATTCCTCCACGTAGGGGCCAAGGGAACCGAGCATACATCCAACAACCTCGCATCGACAAACAAAAATTTGAAAAAAACTAGCCAGTCGATCACTTATGGCTCTCTGGCCCCAAATCTCCCTTTCAAATAAGGTGAGGTTCAGATCGCCCCCCAAAATTAGATTCCTAAGCCCAAAACCCCGTCCACCTTCAACCCTTCCCAAAAAGAGAGCTTGTCAACATATGGCCCATAACAATTTACTAGGCAAAACACATAATTAAGGTCTCGGGACGTTCCAATCAAAAAAATGCCCGCAATAGACAAAAAGGAAGAACAATTCATGATCAAAGGGTTCCATGCTGAAAGCAAACCCCCAAAGTGACCAACAACATCCACATTACACATTTCTCACCCCATCAAAATTAAAAAAAAAACACATGTAAAATCATTATCACATAACAACACATCCTACACCAAGATCCAATAAATAAAGTCCAAATCCAAATCACCCTTGCAAATAAAAATATCTAGCCTTACCATTATACTCCATATTCTTCCATTTCCCTATTCGATCACCTAAATTCCAAAGTCCCTATTCTATGGTCAACTAAACTCCGAGGCACCCATTATTTTCGAGTTGGTGAACTTTGAACTTATCAAACACATTTTACACACTACTTTTACTGACAATTATCGGTTGAAAGAGGCTTCAGAATTTTCAATTCAAAGGTTCCCAAAAGGAGTTGGCGAGATGTAATCGTCATAAGTCTCCATACATATGAACCACTCACACCCCACTTACCTAACAAAACAAAGACTTCACTGCACAATATCCTACCAACCCAATTTTCTAATTTCTATTTTATTTTCACATAATATCTGCTTTAAAAAATGCCTGGTTGCGCTCCAACAAATTCAGGATCCCTCACCAACTCCTCCATGTTGTATTGCTGACGTCGAAGAGTATCACCAACCTCATGCCAAGGTGGCCGACTTTCAAGTGATCCATTGGCTTAAACCTAGCTGACGTGGCCTCTTCGAAATATCTCAATGCATAGCTCCTCCTATAAAAGGCGGGGAATGAAGAGATGAGATCAAAACACTTGACTTGTGCATTGCTGCTCTTGCTCTTCCGCTTCTTACTCGTTCATTCCAGGGAAACTCTGGTCCTCAAGGTAATTCATTTGCTCTCAGCCCATTGTTCATTTTTGTTAAATACAGCCTGCAAAGGTGTTGAAAATTTGGGGAATTTTTGGTCTACATGCCAGGAGAATTAGGGGAAACTTGATTGTGGAAGTGGCCTTTTTATGCATTAATGGTGATTTATTTAGAGTTTACTGTTTTATTTCCATGGATGTATTGTTGCAGGGACGACCAATTGTGTGCAGGTCTTCTTTATGCATTTCAGGGCATTGGATCTTGATTTGTATAGATCTTGTTATTGGTTTTTGATGTGGGTCTTGTTTGTTTGTTTGTTGTGGTTGCAGAATCGAGATGGAGACTTTCCTCTTCACATCTGAGTCTGTGAACGAGGGACACCCAGACAAGCTGTGTGACCAGATCTCTGATGCAGTGTTGGATGCATGCCTCACCCAGGACCCTGACAGCAAGGTTGCCTGCGAGACTTGCACTAAAACGAACATGGTCATGGTTTTTGGTGAAATCACCACCAAGGCCAATGTTGACTACGAGCAGATCGTTCGCAAGACCTGCAGGGAGATTGGTTTCATTTCTGACGATGTGGGTCTTGATGCTGACCACTGCAAAGTGCTAGTTAACATTGAACAGCAGAGCCCTGACATTGCCCAGGGCGTTCATGGTCACTTTACCAAGAGGCCTGAGGAAATTGGAGCCGGTGACCAGGGTCACATGTTTGGTTATGCAACTGATGAAACCCCTGAGCTGATGCCCCTCACCCATGTGCTGGCTACCAAGCTGGGAGCAAAGCTCACAGAGGTCAGAAAGAATGGAACCTGCTCCTGGTTGAGGCCTGATGGAAAGACCCAAGTAACCATTGAGTATAGAAATGACGGTGGTGCCATGGTTCCTCTGCGCGTTCACACAGTTCTCATCTCCACTCAGCATGATGAGACAGTGACCAATGACGAGATTGCTGCAGATCTGAAGAAGCATGTGATAAAGCCGGTGATTCCTGAGAAGTATCTAGACGAGAACACCATATTCCACTTGAACCCATCTGGCCGATTTGTGATCGGAGGGCCTCATGGAGATGCAGGTCTTACAGGGAGAAAGATCATCATAGACACTTATGGAGGGTGGGGAGCTCATGGAGGAGGGGCATTCTCTGGGAAAGATCCCACCAAGGTGGACCGCAGTGGGGCATACATAGTTAGACAGGCTGCAAAGAGCATTGTGGCAGCTGGGCTTGCAAGGAGATGCCTTGTGCAGGTGTCTTATGCCATCGGAGTGCCGGAGCCATTGTCTGTGTTCGTTGACTCGTATGGTACAGGGAGCATTCCAGACAAGGAAATTCTAGAGCTGATAAAAAAGAACTTTGATTTCAGGCCTGGCATGATGACTATCAATCTTGATCTGAAGAGAGGGGGAAATGGAAGGTTCCAAAAGACTGCTGCCTATGGCCACTTCGGCAGGGACGACCCTGATTTCACCTGGGAGATTGTGAAGCCTCTGAAGCGGGAGAAGGATGTCCAAGCCTAGAGACTGCCCAGTCCCACCACTCATCCATTATATTTCTTGTGATGAATAAGCTCAAGTTCAGCAGAAATGATGTTTGTTTTTCCATACACTTTGAGGAATCTATGTTTTTGCGAGGGAAAGTTGAGGATATGATGCTCAAAATGATCTTATGAGCAAACATATCTGCAAAAACCTCCGGCCTCCCACCTCCTCTATCCACCTCTGCTATAAACAAAAGCTACCACTCCATTTATTTAAAGTTGTTTTAAGTTTTTACAAGTTTGCAATGGCGGAGTCTTTCCGCACAAAAAATATTAAATTTGCTCTCCAATATTTGCTTCTTTTCGATGCAGACTGAAGGAAATGAAACTCTTATTGCTACAAAACTGTGAGAATTTCTATGATTATGGAAGTATGCTTTAAAACCACGCATGTTTAAAGACTAACAAAGATTGCAATCGACAAACTGTAATTGACAACTGAGCAATCTTCATTGACTTGAATGGAGAAGGCCTGATTGTATACGGCATTGGAAACATCCTTCGGAAACGCCTTTCAAGCTCATCTTCATCTGGTGCTGTCAGAGACGAAATTCCTCTGGTCAAAAGGTCTCGTGCGATGAAAAAATCAGTGCAAATTACCTCACTCCCTTGCAAGTCAAACAAGGCGACAGACTAACAAAGAGATGAATTATCTCAAAACGTCTCACAACAAGAAATCTCACGAAATATTTACTAGCATACCCTAGAATAACTTCAATATATTGTAACATAAGAAAAAGTTGTATGTATAATTTTTTGTGTTTGAAAGTAAGTGTAGCTAATATATGGTAGAGATAGTAGATGATGAAATTGAAAGGAAAATGTTGTTGCAAGTACCAATAAGCTATAAATAGAAACACATGTAATTGATGGAAAGTAAATGAATTGTACATTATTTTGTCATATGAAAAAGTACATATGTGAGTAAAACAATAAAGAGCTAGGTAGTGATCAAGTTTGGCTTTAAATATATTGGATATCAACATTGGTATTTTCATTTTGTAGGGATTGGGGATTAAAATTTTAAGTGTGAAAGGGACACATAATGAAGGTGTGCCTTCTTTTTTTTCGAAGTGACACATATGAAGTGTCTTTCATCTTTGCATAACTTTCAAAGGAGAGCGATGGTGCAATTCACATTCCTTCTAATGTTGCAGTGGGTGGCATCGTTGTGAAGGTCAAACCTTGACGTTCATTGTTACCAATGTCAATAGTTGACCTTGTTGATGTCAATCCTTGGGATTTATTGCACCGAGAGAAGCGAGGTGCTCTACATTCCAGTATGGAGGAGATGTTGTAATGTTCGTTCTTAACAAAATAATTAAAAAAATTCATGTCAGTTCATAAAATAAAAAATTATGGAAAGTATTTAAAAAAATCCATGTTGGCTCATAAAATAAAATATTATGAAAAATAATTAAAAAATCGATGTTTGTTTATAAAATAAAAACTTAAAACTTAAACCTGGATCTATCAATCAAGAGAGATCAAATTTCTTGAGTTTAAATTTTAAAAAAGAAAGACACCTCAAGAAATTGGATCCCTCTTGGTGCTTGATAGATCCGGGTTTCAGATGGATCTATGATGGTGGATAGTCAATTCCCAAGCCATCTTGAGAAGGATTTGTTTCTTGTTACTTTGATTTATGGGTGGAATTGGTATGTTATTTGGTTGAGAGTGGTCCCATGGAGACCCAATGTAATTATCCAATGCTGTGACAACATAGGCCCATAACTTCAAAGTATTGTGAAAACATATTTTTCGTTACCTCAAAATATTGTATGGCACATTTTATTTAATTGTTTTTTTTTTGTAAACTGCATAGGTAAATTATATTAGAGTGCACAAAATGTTACATGCACAGGATATTCTGTAGTTCTGAGAGCATTATGGAGCCTCTCGTAGAGCAAAAAATAAAAAATAGGGCCTTTGGAGACTTGCCCATAGATGGGATGAGAGTCATAGACATAATTACAACCGACCATTAAAAACAAAGGACTAGTTATGCTCAGGAAAACAAGCAGTGCAAGACAATAAACTAAAAAGCAAAAACAAGGAGACCCGATACGCTAACCGCCGCAAAAAGGAGCTGGGGTCTGCCAAAGTAGCCCTAGGTGCTTGCTTCTGCATTTAATGGGCAGGACATGTCTTCAATTATGGGGCAACTGCCAAAGAAATCTTCATCCCAGCTCTGTACCGGGAGAGGTTCAGTCTTGCGAGGAGTAGCTGCTTTGATGCCAACACCCTCAGCGTTGGCTAATGAGAAACGTCCAGAACTGCTTCTGGCAGTCCCCAAGCACAGCTTTACGAATCACTGAAGAGTGCCTCTCGCCTGGGTCTGCTCTTCAAGCAGAAATTCCCCTGTCAGTCTGGAACAACCCTGCAGCGAATCTCAAGGCACCGGCGTCAACACGAACCTGCAATTTATACCTGCACTCAACATCTAACATACATTTCACTCTCAAAGGTTTAGATTCACGAAATAGGATACCCAGCACTCAAATTCCTAAAACACAGAAAACGAAATCAATTCAGGAGGGCAAAACATGTTATTCATTAAATCGGATTCATCATTCTGGTTACATATACGGTCTCAGAGATAGAGGACCATTCACAAATTGGACTACAAAACGAGTTACAGCGGTTCAGAACTGGCTGCTAGCTCCCAGGCTATCCACGGCTGTGGGATTTTTTCTCCTGTTCTCCCCTGCTGCTAAAATGAAAATGAAAAAAATCTTGTTGATATATCAGACAGCGTGCTCCAACAGCCCGCGGTTCCCCCGTTTTCAAAATCAACCACCGTCATTAATAGCATAAATGCCTTACTAGCCCGAGAATTCAAAAACTACAACGCATTGGTTTGAAGGTTAATAGGATTACGTGTTACCATGCTTAGGCTGGCATAGGTGGCAATTACATCACTTTTGGCTCTCAAACAAAATCAAAACTTACGACGTGTTTCCGGTTTAGTGCGATGCTCCTGCATCATCCTCCCGGGGAGAGAAAATGAAGTTCTTCACATGTTCTTCAGGGTCTGTCCCGTGCTGGTGAACCTCTGCTTCAGTCATCCATACAGCATCCTCAACAGGATGCCCTTTCCACTTCACTAAGTACTGATAATAGGTCCTGCTTCTAGTCTTTTTTGTAACTTTCCTGTCCAGCACTGCTTCAACTTGTGGCTGCTCCAGCTGAGGCAGTTGTTCTTGCCAATCCACAGCCTGTCCATCACTAGCTGGAAGTCCTCGTTCCTCATCCTGTTCTCCTGCTTCTTTAAAAAGAGACAAATCTGCAACATTGAAGATAGGTGATATACCATACCCAGATGGTAGATCAATCTCATATGCATTAGCAGAGAATTTCCTTAAGATTTTGCAAGGTCCAATCTTCCTGAGTTTCAGTTTGTTGTAAGTTCCCCTTGGGAATCTTTCTTTCTTCAAGTACGCCATCACCATATCTCCCACTTGGAAATTCACTTCCCTTCTCTTCTCATCAGCTTTCTGCTTATACCTACTGACACTTTCCTCCAGCTTTCTTTTGACATTCTCCTGTAAGTTGTGCATTGCAGATGCAAAATCCTCTCCATCTGAACTTCTAAACTCTTGTTTCTCCAGATTTCTAAGTTCATATACACCTCTTGGGTGCATCCCATAAACAATTTGAAATGGGATCCTTCCAGTACTTCTATTAGGTGAGTCGTTGTAGGCAAACTCAGCTTGGGCAAGTGCCAAGTCCCATTGCTTAGGATGTTCATACACTAGACTTCTCAAGATGTTTCCGAGACTTCTATTAACTACCTCTGTCTTCCCATCTGTCTGTGGGTGGTAGGCTGAACTAAAATCCAGCTTTGTTCCCAATTTCTTCCATAATGTCCTCTAGAAATGGCCCACAAACTTTACATCTCTATCTGACACGATACTTAATGGTAAGCCATGCAATCTAACAATTTCAGAAAAGAACAAGTTTGCAACGTTGGTAGCATCAGTAGTTTTCTTACAAGCAATGAAATGTGCCATCTTTGAGAATCTATCAACCACAACATAAATTGAATCGTTCCCTCTTTGAGTTCTTGGCAGTCCTAAAATAAAATCCATGCTAACCGCATCCCATGGCCTGTCAGGAATGGGCAAAGGCTGATACAATCCTGTGTTCTGTTTTCCTCCCTTTGTATGTTGGCATACTCTACATCTTTCCACAAACTTCTTGACGTCCTTCCTCATACCTGGCCAATAATAAAATGCATTCACTTGGGCTAATGTTTTATCCCCTCCGAAGTGACCAGCTAGGCTGCCGCTATGCTTCTCCTTGATTATATTCTCTCTTACCGAACAATTTGGGATACATAATTTACTGTTTTTGAACAGCAGGCCCTCTTGCAAGGTATACTCCAGCCACTGACTTCTATTACAAGTAATTGGGCTTACACAAGCTGCATAAATATCCTTAAAGTCCTCATCTTCTTTATAGGCCTCCCTCATGTCTTCAAATCCCACAATGCTCACTTTAACCTCTTCTAACAGCAGATTAACTCTACTTAGAGCGTCCGCAACTCTGTTTGACTTTCCACTGGTGTGCTTGATTACAAATGTGAAATTCTGCATGAACTCCACCCATTTTGCATGTCTTTGGTTCAACTTAGGCTGGCTGTTAATGAACTGCAGTGCATGATTATCAGAATATAAAACAAATTCCCTTGGCATAAGGTAATGTCTCCATTTCTTCATCGATTGAACAATAGCGTACAATTCTTTATCATAAGAAGAATATTTCTGTTTAGCTTCATTCAACTTCTCGCTGAAATATGCTATGGGTCTCTTCTCCTGGGTTAGGACAGCTCCTATGGCAGTTCCACTAGCATCGGTTTCAACTTGAAAAACCTTATCAAAATTCGGCAAAGCTAACACTGGCTGTTCAGTAACCCTTCTTTTCAGCACTTTAAAATTTCTGTCTGCTTCCTCTGTCCACTTAAATGGCTTCCTATTTCCTTTGATGGTATCTATAATAGGTGCACTTATCTGACTGAAATTCCTTATAAATTTTCTGTAAAAATTTGCCAAACCGTGGAAACTCCTTACCTCAAATACACTACTTGGAGTAGGCCAATCCAAGATAGCCTGCACTTTTTCCGGGTCCATTCTTAGTCCATTTCCTGAGATCACAAATCCCAAATATACCAATTCTGTCTGCATAAAACTACACTTCTTCAAATTTATCAGCAGCTTCTCTCTATGTAAAGTTTCCAATACCAATCTAAGATGCTTCAAATGTTCCTCTCTACTTTGACTGAAAATTAATATGTCATCTAGGTACACTATCACAAACTTCCCCGTGAAATCTTTTAGGACTTCATTCATCAACCTCATAAAAGTACTAGGTGCGTTAGTAAGCCCAAAAGGCATAACTAACCACTCATACAGCCCATCATTGGTTTTAAATGCTGTTTTCCACTCATCTCCCTCTCTAATTCTAATCTGATGGTACCCACTCTTCAAATCTAACTTAGTAAAATACTTTGCTCCACTTAAACAGTCCATTAAATCATCCATTCTAGGCAAAGGAAATCTGTACCTGATTGTTATTTTGTTGATAGCCCTGGAGTCTGTGCACATTCTCCATCCTCCATCTTTCCTCTTGCTGAGCACAGTAGGTACTGCGCATGGGCTTAAGCTCTCCTTCACCAAACCCTTCTCTAACAATTCTTGAACCTGATTTTTAACTTCTTCATTTTCTTGTGGTGTCAACCTATATGCTGCTTTGTTAGGTAGACTTGCTCCTGGTATCAAATCAATGTGATGGCTGATACTTCTAACTGGTGGTAGCTTACTAGGCAATTCATCTACAACAATTTCTTCAAATTCATCAAGCATATCTTTAATCTCTAGAGGCAGTTCATCTATTGCTGGGGTATTCGAGATTACCTTGGGTTTGCCAATAATGGCAAAGTGCATTTCTTCCTCCTTCTGAACTTCTTGCAATAGCTCCTTTCCACTCATCATCAACACTTTAGGTTCTGCTGCCTCTTGAACCTTCTCTGGCTGCAATGGTAACAGATTCTGTCTTTCTCCATCCCTCTCCACAGAATAGGTGTTCCTTCTTCCATCATGAATGGCTTTCCTATCATATTGCCAAGGCCTCCCTAGGAGTATATGGCAAACATCCATGGGCATGATGTCGCACAACACTTCATCCTTGTAATCCCCAATCTGGAATTCAACTCTGCATTGTTCAGTCACTAGGATTTGGTGTCCCTTCTGTAGCCAAGAAACTTTGTAAGGTGTAGGATGCTTCATTCTCTTCAATCCTAGCTTTTCCACCATCTCAGTAGAGACTAGGTTATCAGTGCTCCCGCTGTCTATGATAACTTTGCAGCATTTGCCTTGAGTTTTACATCTAGTTCTGAACAAGCTCTTTCTTTGTGGTGGCTCCTGCAATTCTTTTTCTGCAATAACCAATACTCTCTTTAACATGAGACTCTCTCCATCCTCTGCTGCGTTATCTTTTTGTCCTCCCTTATGGGATTCCATTCTACCTTCTGCAATGTGTGCACTTCTTTGGATTCGCTGGTTCTTTGGGCAATTGTATGACTTGTGTGTAGGATCCCCACATGTGTAGCACTTCATAACTCTACTTTCCCCTCTTCCTGCTGTGCTAAACCTTCCTCCTCTAAATCCACCTCTCTGAGTGTTCTGATTACCTGAGCTGCCAGCCTCGTCCTGGTATCCTTGAGACTTCACATTTCTATTCTGAAACCCTGCATCATTCCTGTAGTCTTGAGTTCTTCCACCCCTATTCGAAGACCATCCACCTCTCACTGCATTTCCTCTTCCTCTAGTTTTCTGATTTTGTTCTCCACTTTAGTGGCTGCTTGGTAAGCTTCTTCCACACCCCTAAGGTTCAGCAAACTTATCTCATCCTGGATTTCATATCTCAGCCCATTAACATATTTTGCCACTCTTTCAATATCAGTTTGATTCTGTCCTGATCTGATACACAACTTGTAGAATTCCTCAGTGTATTCCTTAACCGACATACTTCTCTGTCTCAGGTTTTGCAGCTGTCTTATGAGAGTTAGCTGGTAGTCCTTGGGCAGAAATTGGTTTTTGATTTTACCCAGCATCTTGTCCCACTTCCTGATTTTGTTCTTCCCTTGTCTTTCTCTCTGTGCTTGCAGGTCATCCCACCATATGGATGCATATCCCTTCAATCTTGTAGCTGCATATTTCACCTTTTTCCTGTCTTCTACCTCCTCAAAGTCAAAATATTTCTCCACTGCACCAATCCAGTCTATTAATTCTTCTGCATCCAGGCTTCCTTCATACATCGGGACTTCTAGTCTTGGTTTATGGCTTGCTGCCATTAACATCCTCCATGCTCTGGTTTCTTCATTTGGAACTTCTGCAACCTCCTCCTGTGCTTCTTCCTCATTGTCACTGATATCAAACATACCAGGGTTTCTCCTTTCCATGGCTGCCATCCTTGCTTCTAGCCTCCTCATTTGCTCCCCCGT
The DNA here is from genome assembly GCA_027924585.1 of Larix kaempferi. NCBI lineage: Eukaryota > Viridiplantae > Streptophyta > Pinopsida > Pinales > Pinaceae > Larix > Larix kaempferi. Next base: position 36,501,795 of record BSBM01001229.1, on the reverse strand, counting down.
AACTGGTTCTCCTCTTCTTCTTCCTCGTCCCCAAACTGGAACTTCGGGTCCTGGTCTTTCTCTTCTTGGTGGCATTCTCACTCCCACGTTTTTCCCTGCAATTCCTTCTCCGAATATTCCATAGAACCTTTTAACAGGCTTTGATACCAAACTGAAGCCAACACCCTCAGCGTTGGCTAATGAGAAACGTCCAGAACTGCTTCTGGCAGTCCCCAAGCACAGCTTTACGAATCACTGAAGAGTGCCTCTCGCCTGGGTCTGCTCTTCAAGCAGAAATTCCCCTGTCAGTCTGGAACAACCCTGCAGCGAATCTCAAGGCACCGGTGTCAACACGAACCTGCAATTTATACCTGCACTCAACATCTAACATACATTTCACTCTCAAAGGTTTAGATTCACGAAATAGGATACCCAGCACTCAAATTCCTAAAACACAGAAAACGAAATCAATTCAGGAGGGCAAAACATGCTATTCATTAAATCGGATTCATCATTCTGGTTACATATACGGTCTAAGAGATAGAGGACCATTCACAAATTGGACTACAAAACGAGTTACAGCGGTTCAGAACTGGCTGCTAGCTCCCAGGCTATCCACGGCTGTGGGATTTTTTCTCCTGTTCTCCCCTGCTGCTAAAATGAAAATGAAAAAAATCTTGTTGATATATCAGACAGCGTGCTCCAACAGCCCGCGGTTCCCCCGTTTTCAAAATCAACCACCGTCATTAATAGCATAAATGCCTTACTAGCCCGAGAATTCAAAAACTACAACGCATTGGTTTGAAGGTTAATAGGATTACGTGTCACCATGCTTAGGCTGGCATAGGTGGCAATTACATCACTTTTGGCTCTCAAACAAAATCAAAACTTATGACGTGTTTCCGGTTTAGTGCGATGCTCCTGCATCATGCTTCGTCGTCGGATTTCCGGATCCTTTTACAGTGCAGTGCGTCAATTGTTGTAGGAAACGGGAAAGAGGCTCCAGGGGGAGTGCCCCCCTGTAAAACGACAGCAGTAGGAGAGACTGACCAAGAGGTGGATCCCAAGACAGGATCTAAGACCTCCCCAACGACAACACCAGGCGAACCATGCAGAGTGGAGCCCGAAGTATGGGCTTCTATAGCCATAGTGACGCCCACAGGATTAGTGCTTCCCTTACCATCCAAGTCCTCAGAGTTGATACCAGGCGCATTAAGACCAGAGTCGCAGTGAGGAGTAGCTTTGCTGAAGAAGGAATACTTACCTCCAGCCACGTTGGATTCTAGTGTTGTGAGCATTTCATTCAGGAGGGCCATGTGCGTCCTGGTGTCCATGATGAAAACTTTGGCCATATTCCAATTCGCAAGCATTTCTTCAACCAAGGAACTCAACATATTCTTCATTAACCAATAGTAGTTCATTTGGATACCTTGCCTACCAGAGGCGAGAATGTCAAAGACCCGATTAGCTTCACATTCATCCACCAACCTTCGAACATGAGTGGTAATCATGTTGTCGTAGCCGCTGATGGATTTTTTATCCTTCTCCGGGGAGGTAGCCAGTCGACCGACACCATGACAAGTGCCACGCTAAGAGGTGCCGCGCAGACGAGTCATGGCGTAATCAACGATCATACAGAAGAGGAAAAGCAGAGCAGAACTTACAACCTCAGGAACATGTAGAGGATAACTGAGAATGTCGATACAGATGAAGGTGATGGAATGAGGAGACATCATTTCAGGGACCTTGTAGAGGGAGTACTGAGGCGTCGTATGAGAGAGAAAAATGGACAGGCTGTTGCAGTAATGGAGAAATTACGATGACAACCGAACCAACTTTAATTGTAATGTCCCCATTCAAATATATTCATGACAAGAAAATTCCATCAATCCTACTAGTTCCCTAGGTTGGATGGAGACATTAGGATTTGGAATAAGGGGGCTAATAAATGATGTTTGGACATTAGAGTTTCATAAATATTTAATAAAGCAGATAAATAAATAAATACAAGGGAAAATCAAAGTGGCAATGGATCATGAAGACACATGGAGGTTGTGGGACCCACACAAGCTAGAATTTCTATGCCACATGGCATCCTCCTCTTGCAATTTCGAATCCATGGGAAGTCTAATGTTCTTGGGATGAGTTGGAAGGCTAATACACTTGGCAATGTGTATTATAGGTCGAATTTCGATGGAAGTGTAACTCCCATGGAAGAGGAAGAGTCAAATGAGAGGTTCTTGGACACTTGGGCTAGATTCCCTAACATCTATGACAACAATGAAGAAGATGCTATGACACCTATGAGAAATTGCAGACCTGAAGGCTGACATATGACCAATATGACATGTCAGACCTAAAAATAGCATCTAAGTGAGCGCTCAAGGGAGTTAGAGAAGGCCAAGAGATGCCTACTCGAATTGGTGGAAGGTGGAAGGCTAGGAAGTGGGAGACATGTGGCAAAACTTGAATCACTCCCAAATTCGAATTGGCTTGGAATATTTGGATGGAATTGGAATCTTAGAAGACTAAGGATTTTTATAAAATACAAGAATGAAGTAAGAGAGAGGCTTTTGATCATTTTCAGAAATTTGCATTTGTGAAGAGAGCTAGTGGAGTGCTTCTCTACTTGCCTTAGCCAATTTTGAGGGTGAAAGATTCCCATCCTAGTTGGTAGTGAGAAAGGCCATTCATACCTTTCATTAGAGCTTCAATGGAGTCTTTTATTGTAGATGTAAGCTATAGGGCAGCTCGTGGTCACTCTTAGTGCAGCTCATTCCTCCAACCATTTCCAGTTTGCTTGGCATATTCATGATCCTTGAGGAGAGGCGCATTGGGTGAGCTATTGTACTCTTTGGGGGAGCTTATAATGCCCCATTTATTTTTTCATAAAATGTAAATGCTATGTTATTCATGTTCAAAACTGTACCAAATCGAGAATCCAAGTGGAATGATGTAAATCTGATTATTAATGAGCAAATGGTGCCAATTTCCCCACTATGTTGATGTATGCAAATAATATGTTAATGTATTCAAATGGACCAGTGAACTATTGATGGATTAATGATGTATGGACTGTTATTTATCTGTTCTACAAGTTTCATGTTCAGTGCATAATCTTTGTGAGTCATATTGTTCATTTTTAAAGCATTTGGAGAAGATTGCCCATCATTTCCCCCAAGGTCGAAACTAGTATTTTGCTTATGATTTTGAGAGTGTTGTAGCAGACCAAATAAATTGAATGGAGATGTATATGAGACCCTATTGATGTCCCTTATTCTTTCCATAAATATGAGAGGGTTCAGTACCATTTGGAGAGCCATCTTCAACATTTACCCTAGGGGGATTTGAACCTCAAATTGCTAGTCAAGATCCCTACTTTGGCCATAACTTAAAGGAGAGTTGCAGAAGCCTATTGAAGAGTCTAAAGCATCCTTGAACCTCATATTTATTTACTAAAATTATTCATACACCTTTTGTGACAATTTGGGAGCATTTGGAGCCATTTGGAGGTCAAGAACCCAAGACTAGTCAAAGGTCGAACTAGTGAAAAAAGTTGAAAAATTCACCATTTTAATAAAAATAAAAAAATGGACATTACAAGTGGTATCAGAGCATGGTCTTGGAACCTGATTTGGTTAACCATTCATGAAGAGAAGAAGTCAAACAAATAAGCCACCACCCTTACAACCTGAAATTGAAGGTGGTGTTGTTGAAGAGGAAGAAGTAGGAGAAGAAGAGTATCTTGTTGAAACCATGACTAAGGGAACTTCAGATGATGGTGAGGAATATATTAAACTCATAAAACCGCTCTTTGAAGACATGACCAAGAACATGACACAACAACTTATGAAATGATTCGAATTGATGGCTAGCCAATTTGGAAACAAAGGAGTAATAGGAGGCAACAGTAGTTCACATTCAGAAGAAAAAAAGACAATAGGTGATCATATTTTCTCAAGCATATGACCCCATAATAGACCTAATGAATTTCAGAGCACACCAAGGCCTACTGCACCTAAATTTCTTATGCCAAAAGAAGAACCTAACACCCAATTTGATCTTAGTGCAATGGTGGCAGAATGGGAAAAATTGAGTGAAGATTGTAGGACTCTACCATTTGACCAATACTTTTCTGTTTCAAACAAACTCAAAAATAAGGAAGATAATAGGGCTCTATTCCAGAACAAAGAATTAAATTGTGCTATTGGTAAAATGCCACTTCCCACTTTTGATGGTTCCTCTCAAAGTTCTGCTAACACTTGGGTGCAAAAACTAGATGTGTATTTTCGGTTGAATCCAATGGTGGCAGATGATGCCTTGAAAATGGGATTTTGCATCTAGAAGGAGATGCCAATGAATGGTGGTTCCATGGTCTGAAAAATTTAAGACATGATCAGGTTACTACCTATGGAGAATTTGTTGACACGGTATTAAAGAGATTTGAGCAAAAGGACCCAGAATTACCTTTCAAAGAACTAGCCCAATTGAAGCAAGTGGGAACCCCTGCTGATTATATGATGGAATTTCAAAAATTATCAGTCAAGGTGGCTGATGTATCTATGGGAAGGTTAGTATTGTTGTTCACTTAAGGTTTGGATAAACCCTTAAAAGGTTTAGTTAAATCCCACAAACCAACTACATTAAAAGATGCTATGAGCTTGACTAGAGATCTCCGAAAAATGTGCTTCCTAGAACAAGATTTCCTTCCAAGCCTAACTTCAGATTTTAAAAGAAGCCTTGGCAAAGAGATAAAATTGAAAAGAAGCCTTGGAAAAGGGATGCATTTGAAAAGAATAAGAAAGAAGGATTAACCAGGGAAGAACTTAGAAGAAAAAATTTGTGCTACACGTGCTTTCAACCATGGGCACCGAGGCATAAATGCACTAAGGGAAAAACTCAATACATTGAAGTATTTTCTGATAATGATGAGTATGAAGGGGGTATGGAGGAAGAAGGACATATTTTAGATGAAGAAGAGGGATACGATACAACAGAAGAAGGGATACAAGAAGAAAATCAGCCCTCACATGACAAAGTAAGAATGGCAATAATTTCAACAGTGCCTCGTTATCACACTATTCGATGCAAGTGTATGGTACTAGGACAAAGGGCCTCAGTTTTGGTAGATGGGGGAGCCACACATAAATTCATTGATGCAGACATGGTGGAGAGAAGGAAGATATCTACTGAACCATTCGATGGCTTCACAGTTGTCATTCCAGGTCACAACACTATGGAGTGCAAAACATGGGTTCCAAACCTGCAAATCACCATAGGTAATTATACTTTTTCTGATAGCTTTTATGTGGTTGATGTTGATGATACTAATGTGTTTTTGGGAGTGCAATGGCTGTACACTATAGGGGAGCATACAATGAACTATCAAATTCCTGAAATGAAATTCCAAGATTCGAAAGGAATACTAAGGGTTGTGAAAGGGAAGCACACCTATATGAATCAAGTAGTGACCTCCCATAGTATGAGATCTATATTGAGGCATGGATATGTTGAAAGAGATACTGAATGTTTCATCACCTCTCCCAAGCCAAACATAAAGGTTGTTGAACACCCAAGGAGATAGAGAAACTCCTACAAAAATATGAAATTTGTTTTAGAGATCTTCCACATGGTAGACCACCTAATAGTGGGTTAGCACAACATTGTTTTGGAGGAGGGTACTTCACCCATCCAAATACCACCCTATAGACATCCAAATAAATTCAGGGATGAAATTGAAAAGACCATCCAAGAACTCCTAGAGTTGGGACTCATTAGACCAAGCTCTAGCCCTTATGCTTCTTTAGTAGTGTTGGTGAAGAAAAAAGATGGAACCTTGAGGATGTGCATAGACTTTAGAGCTTTGAAGAAGAAGAAAATTAAGAATAGGTATCCTATTCCTAGAATTGATGAGCTATTTGGGGCCAAATATTTCTCCAAAATTGATCTTAGATCGGGTTACCATCAAATTCGAATGAAGGAAGAAGATGTGCAAAAGACTGCTTTTAGATGCCACTATGGCCACTTTGAGTTTCTTGTTATGCCTTTTGGATTAACTAATGCTCCAACCACATTCCAAGCATGCATGAATAATATTTTTTGCAAGTAGCTTAGAAAATTTGTTTTTGTTTTCTTTGATGACATTCTCATTTACAACAAAATTTGGGAAGAGCATTTCATCATTTAGAGGTTGTGTTGAAAATTTTGCATGAACAATCCTTGTTTGCTAAGTTGTCTGAATGTGAATTTGGGATGAAGGAACTCTTGTATCTTGGGTACATTATTGGACAAGAAGGAGTGAAAGTGCACATGGAAAAAATAAGGGCTATCCTTGAATGGCCATCACCAAAAAACATTACAGAATTAAGATGTTTCATTGGAATATGCACCTATTATAGGAAGTTTGTGAAAGGGTTCTCCAAATTGACTTCTCCACTCACTGATTTGACAAAGAAAGATGCTTTCAAGTGGGATGAAGAGGCTGAAAATGTCTTCCAAAAAATGAAAGAGGTAATGAGTAGTTGTCCAATACTTGCATTACTTGATTTTACTAAACCTTTTGTTTTGGAATGTGATGCTTCAGGTGAAGGGATAGGGGTTGTCCTAAAGCAAGGACAACACCCTATAGCCTTTGAGAGTAGAAAGTTGCAACCACAGGAAAATATTTCCTCCATATATGACAAAGAAATGTTGGCCATCATGCATGAATTGGCCAAGTTTAGACAATACTTGGTGGGAAACAAGTTTGTGGTGAAAACTGGTCACAACAGTCTACGGCACTTCCTCACCCAAAAGGATCTCAATGAAAGGCCACAAAAGTGGGTAAGCAAGATCCAAGATTTTGATTTTGATATTGAATATGTGAAAGGGAAGAATAACATTGTAGCAGATGCATTATCTAGAAGACCTTATTTTTCTCGCATGGACATTGGAAAGGATTGGAAAAACATGCTAATGGTTGAATATGCCAAGAATAATTTTGCTTGTGATGTGTTAGATGGGGTCAAAGGGGATGATAACTACAAGATTTTGTATGGGCTGATATATTATAAGGGCAGAATTTATTTGGTTCAAAATTCAAAACTCAAGTACAAGATTTTGCAAGAAGCACATAATTCTCCACTAGCTGGCAATCCGGGGATCTTCAAAACTTATAGGAAATTAAGGCAAAGGTTTTTTTGGAAGGGGCTGAAGGAAGATGTTTTGAAATATGTGAATGAATGTAAGGTGTGTTAGCAAAACAAATCTAACATGGACATTGCAAAGGATTGGAAAACCATGCTAATGGTTGAATATGCCAAGAATAGTTTTGCTTGTGATGTGATAGATGGGGTCAAAGGGGATGATAACTAAAAGATTTTGAATGGGCTGGTATATTATAAGGGTAGAATTTATTTGGTTCAAAATTCAAAATTCAAGTACAAGATTTTGCAAGAAGCATATGATTCTCCACTAGCTGGCAATCCGGGGATCTTCAAAACTTATAGGCAATTAAGGAAAATGTTTTTTTGGAAGGGGTTGAAGGAAGATGTTCTGAAATATGTGAATGAATATAAGGTATGTCAACAAAACAAATATGAACTTACATGCCCAGCTGGTTTATTGCAACCATTTCCCATTCCGGAACAAAAATGGGAGAGTATTTCAATGGACTTCATCACAGGTTTGCCCAAATCTTTGGGAAATGATTGCATATATGTGGTAGTGTATAGGTTGACCAAATTTACTCATTTATTTTCTATTACATCATCTTTTAGTGCTGCACAAGTGGCTGACATTTTCTTTAAAGAAATATTTAGATTGCATGGGCTCCGCAAGAGCATTGTAAGTGATAGAGATAGTAGATTCATGGGTGCTTGTTGGCGAGAAATTTTCATATTGGTGGGCACTCAATTGACTCCAAGCACAAGCTATCATCCAAAAAATTATGGCCAAACAGAGAGGGCAAATCAATGGTTGGAAGGGTACCTAAGGAACTATGTGGGAGAGCAACAAAAATCATGGGAAAAATGGCTACACTTGGGTGAGTTTTGTTACAACACCACCTTTCATATGTCAATAGGAATGTCTCCTTTCAAAGAATTTTATGGTTATGATGCACTCACTTTTGTTGAGCTTATCTTTGGTGATAGTAGAGCCCCAAAAACTAAAGATTGGGTGGAAGAGAGCCAAGAAATTTTAAAGTTTTGAAAGACAACTTGTAGGTTGCCCAAAATCAACAAAAACAATATGCAGATCAACATAGGGAAGAAAGGACCTTTTAGGTCAATGATTTGGTATATTTGAGGTTGCATCCATATAAACAAACATCCTTGAAAAAGAAGGGAGCAGAAAAGCTAAAACCAAGATACTATGGCCCATACAAGGTAGTTCGGAAGGTTGGGGAGGTAGCATATGAGTTAGAACTTCCAGAAGGAAGTAAAATCCACAATGTATTTCATGTTTCATGTCTCAAGAAGGCTATTGGTCAGCAAATTGTCATTTCAGAAACACTCCATCCTTCGGATGATGAAGGTCAACTCACACTTGTTCCAGAAAATTTTTTGAAGACAAGGGAAAGAAGATTAAGGAGTAGAGCTATCAAAGAGTACTTGGTACAATGGAAGGATCTACCAAGTGAAGATGCCACATGGGAAGAAGAAATTTTTTTGCAGCATCCAAATCTGAAATTGCTTGAGGACAAGCAATCTTGGGTGGGGAGGACTGTAATGTCCCCATTCAAATAAATTCATGACAAGAAAATTCCACCAATCCTACTAGTTCCCTACGTTGGATGGAGACATTGGGATTTGGAATAAGGGGGCTAATAAATTATTTTTGGACATTAGAGTAGCATAAATATTTAATAAAGGAGATAAATAAATAAATACAAGGGAAAATCAAAGTAGCAATGGATCATGAAGACACATGGAGGTTGTGGGACCCACACAAGCTAGAATTTCTATGACACATGGCATCCTCCTCTTGCAATTTCGAATCCATGGGAATTATAATGTTCTTGGGATGATTTGGAAGGCTCATACACTTGGAAATGTGCATCTTAGGTCGAATTTGGATGGAAGTGTAACTCCCATGGAAGAGGAAGAGTCAAATGAGAGGTTCTTGGACACTTGGGTTAGATTCCCTAATAGCTATGACAACAATGTTGAAGATGCTATGACACGTATGAAAAATTGAAGACCTAAAGGCTGACATCTGACCAATATGGCATGTCATACCTAAAAGTAGCATCTAAGAGAGCGCTCAAGGGAGTTAGAGAAGGCCAAGAGATGCCTACTCGAATTGGTGGAAGGTGGAAGGCTAGGAAGTGGGAGACATGTGGCAAAACTTCAATCACTCCCAAATTCGAATTGGCTTGGAATATTTGGATGGAATTGGAACCTTAGAATACTAAGTATGTTTATAAAATATAGGAATGAATTAAGAGAGAGCCTTTTGATCATTTCAGAAGTTGCATTTGTGAAGAGAGCTAGTGGAGTGCTTCTCTACTTGCCTTAGCTAATTTCGAGGGTGAAAGATTCCCATCCTAGTTGGTAGTGATAAAGGCCATTCATACCTTTCATGAGAGATTCAATGGAGTATTTATTGCAGGTGTGAGATATAGGGCATCTCGTGGTCACTCTTAGTGCATCTCATTCCTCCAATCATTTCCAGTTTGTTTTGCATATTCATGATCCTTGATGAGAGGCGCATTGAGTGATCTATTGTACTCTTTGGGGGAGCTTCTAATGCCCCATTTATTTTTTAATATAATTTAAATGATATGTTATTCATTTTAAGAACTGTACCAAGTCGAGAATCCAAGTGGAATGATGTAAATATGATTATTAATGAGCAAATGGTGCCAATTTCACCAATATGTTGATGTATGCGAATAATATGTTGATGTATTCGAATGGACCTGTGAAATATTGATGGATTAATGATGCATGGAATTTTATTTATCTATTCTACAAGTTTCATGTTCAGTGCATAAGATTTGGGAGTCATATTGTTCATTTTTAAAGCATTTGGAGAAGATTTCCCATCATTTCCCCCAAGGTCGAAACTAGTATTTTGCTTCTGATTTTGAAAGTGTTGTAGAAGACCAAATAAATTGAATGGAGATGTATATGAGACACTATTGATGTCCCCTTCTTCTTTCCATAAATTCGAGAGGGTTCAGTACCATTTGGAGGGCCATCTTCAGCACTCACCCTAGGGGGATTTGAACCTCAAATTGCTAGTCAAAATCCCTACATTGGCCAAAACTTAAAGGAGAGTTGTAGAAGACTATTGAAGAGTCTAAATCATCCCTTAACCTCATATTTATGTACTAAAACCATTCATACACCTTATGTGACAATTTGGGAGCATTTGGAGGTCAAGAACCCAAGACTAGTCAAAGGTCAAACTAGTGGAAAATGTTGAAAAATTCACCATTTTAATAAAAATAAAAAAGGGACATTACATTAATTCAAACCACTAGTGCGTCATCCAATTTAATGGAGTCGCTTGCGTGAGATCCAGCTGGCGAGGGTGAAGACATAATCTTAGGTACATTGCTCAGGGAAGGGCGTCTACTGAGGTCCACTGCTAGGTGGGTGTGTGGCATTGCCTTCCACGACCGACACATTGTTGGCACCTGCAACTGGGGGCATTTTATTTAATTGTTATTATTCACTTCCAAATATATTAGTAATTATGATGATTTTGGGGTGTTCTTTTATCTTTTTCTATGTTCAATGTTTTTGTCATTATTTATAGTTTTTTCTTGTGTTTATTTGTTGTTGTTCTTCTTTCTCTTTTATTATTTTTCTTATCTTCATTATTTCTTACACTTCTTCTATGTCTTCCCTTCCTTTATTTTCCTTTTATATTCTCCATAAGTTGACAACACAATTCTAACACAATGATTTCTCTTGAACTCTCTTAGGTTTTATACCAAACAAATGGAGATTGCAAAAATAATAAGCCTAGATTAACTCTATATTTACTCATAATAAAGTTATCCTAAAGAAACACTAAAATGACATATATTATAAAAACACAAATATATTCTCTATTTATTATTGACATGAGATTATTGATTTGATCTAATACTTTTTTATTTCATTTCATAATGCTATATCACTCAAACTAATACACATCAATGTATATTTAACTTTTTATTTTCTAAATAAAAAAATTTACATTTAAAATTTTTGAGTTTTCTCTTAATTTAATTTTTAACCTTTTGAAAATTCTATATATTTATTGCATCAAAAGAGAGAATTAAAGAAATTATAATTATATATCAATTGCATAAAAAAAGAAGTAAAGAAATTATAATTCTTTTTCAATACAAATAGAATAAATGTAAAAAACGTGCAAATAATAAGTATGAAACCTTGAAGAAATGTCAGAAAAACTAGCATATAATAAGTATGGATTAGAATATATGTGCAAGCAATTTGATGTAGGTTTACGGAAAAAAATTTCATATCCAAATTTGTTTCAAGAGGGAGGCGGGAGTGTTTCAACAATGGACAAAAACCCTTCAATCATGTTGAAGAAGGAAATGATGGAATCATTGGAATGGACAAGGAATTGGATGGAACTGCCATACATATCGCCTTATTTAGATGTCAACCATCTCAATAAGTGGACTATTGTAGTTATACATGAAGTTCTTTCTCTTTGCATGCTTAAGAGGATGGTAGTTACAATCTTGGGGAAATTCTGTGATGACTTCAGATTCCTAAATGCATTTTCAAAAATAGTTATGAGGCACCCAAGGATATTTTATTTTTCCTTGAAAGGTGGGGTCAAAATGAATTTTTTTTAAGAAGCCTATGATAATGTAGAATTGATTGATACGCAAGTCACTATTGTAACCATCTATTGCTATTGTAGGTTATTGCTACATTGTTTATTGCTTAGCTATACAACAAAATGTTAGGATATTCCTATACTCCATCCTAGTCCCACCAGTATTTTGATCATTTACATTTTCAGTCATGCATGCACCTTTTAGGGTTTGCATGCATTCTAGGGTTTGCATGCATTTTGCATGCATCCCAGTCATCAGTCCAGCACCTAGCCCTCAGTTAGCCAGCCCCCAGGAGCTTCTCACTATTCAGTTTTAGCCCTCCAGTTGCTTAGTGCGCCCTTCTTCCTTGATTTTAGGGAGCAACTCGCCCTTCTTCACCTACCAGTTCAGTTACACTCAGTTACATTGAGTTACACTCAGTTACACTCAGTTCCATTGAGTTACACTCAGTTACACTCAGTTACATTGAGTTACACTTAGTTACACTTAGTTACACTTAGTTACACTGAGTTACACCTACCAGAGTTAGTTTGACTAATGGTTGACAGTTACTTGAGCATTGATGACTCCACTGATGATGATGAAGACTTCCAGTTGCGCTCCGATGATCATGAGGACACCTAGTTGTGCTCCGATGACACTCCAGTGATCCTTTGATCACTCCATGAAGGCTAATTCGAATTGCCACCTTAGGCATTCGAATTCCTCATGCATTGTATTATTTATATGTCCATTTGTGATTAATAATCTAGTATGACCGAAGTATTATTGCTTCTATCTGAGTTCTACTGTACCATATTATTCTGTTGCTCATTATACTGCATGTATCACTCTTCTTCTATTTTCTTGCTTAATCATAATTATTCTCTTGTGAGATACATCATCTCTTAGATCTGCTGTGAGGATTTTCACACAAAACAACAATAGTAATAATCATGGCCTGCTTGACATCATATAATCATCATATTTATGTTGGCTCCAACAAATAATTAAAGTAGACTTTGCTAGATTTAGCCTCCGTAGGAATGATTTAACCTCCGATATTATCAATAGTAGAAATATGAATATTGATATTATGATAGGTTTATGATAGGCCAATACATAGAGCCATTGAAGATAGTAATGAATGCTAGCTCATTCATTTATATTAGTTTTATATAAATGATTAAAGACCTTTTTAATTTAATGATTTTATTTGATTTAAATAATTTTGTCACGAGGGAGGGTAATCGCTATGTTTTCATATAGGGATAGTCTGGTTAACATTGTATAGTTGTTGAAATATTGTAACTTCAAAGAATATTATATTTGTACTTTATTATTCCGGAGATGTTTCATTCCTCCGTGAAAGATCTTATTGTATATCCGACGATGTTTATTCCTCCGTGGAAATGTGGTAACTTTGGTTATTATACTTCCCTAGTGGGGGTCGGCCCTGTATGTGTTATGTGGGTCAAAGGGTTATTAGACCACCCTAGAGGGGTCGGCCCAGTCAGTTGTAGTGGGGTGTTTAACCCAGTGGTAAAGTTGGGGCCGACCTAGTTAATATATTGTATAAGTCGGAGATATGTATAAATAGAGGAGGTGAGCTCCTCATTTGACACACTTCCATCACTCGGAATGTAGCGCACTTGTGAGAGAGAGGTTTGCTATGGAGGAGGATGAGCTCATGTATTTGGTTTACACCTTGGTATTTGTTGATCATCTATATTGAGGAAGCTTTACTGGGTTTTCTACCCCATGAGGGTTTCCTAGGATAAATCTGTGTCTCTTGTATTTATGCTGTGCTTGTTGTTTCTTTAGTGATCCTGTATATGCTATTGTTGTGAAATGAAATGTAATGCTGATATTTTATGTCTTAGCATATTGAATCTTAACATGGTATCAGAGCTAATGTGAAGGAAGGCAATGTATGGCACTTACGACACTTGCTTCACTTGTGACAATTTGAAGGTTAGGGTTTTATATAGCAAAAACCAGTCATCGTGGAACTTTCGCTATAAATCCATTTTGGCGAAGGTTCAGGATTGAAAACGTTTGCAGGTCGTATATAACATCCTCCTGTACCTTGTGTCAAAAGGACACCCTCATATTCATTGTACTTTGTGAGTTATGATCAGTACAAGTTAGGGTTTCTGCTTCTTCTAGATCTCAGTCATAATCAGGTTACCTTGGAAAAAAGGTCATAACTTGGGCTAGGAAGCTCCAAATGAAATTTCGTAAAAAGTGACAGGCAGTAGACAGATTGTACTAACTCAGGAAATGATTTCAGAGGCTGAAGTTGAACCAGTGACATGTGACACGCCATACAAGTTTGCTCTACTGTTTTATCCCATAAACAGGTCATGTTGCGACACTTGGCATAAATCTCTCTCAGAGAATCCAATTGAGGTCAGACCTGTCGGGATGGAAATATGACAGGTCAGGATACCACAAAAATTTTTTTCAGACCCTGTGGATCGAAAAGTTCAGAGTTACAGTAGAAACAATCAGGTACATATTTCTGTCAAAACAAAATTATTTTTTAGCACCTTCATTCAGGGCTTCCGGAATTTAGGGTTGCGGAGAAAGTTGGAATTTCTGTAATCGGATTCCATGGATGAATACTCCTCATCAAAATAGAAATTTAGAGACCAAGATCAAAAATTTTGGTTTGTCAGAAGAGTGGGCTTGATCAAACCCTAGTTCGGGATTTTGATCGGAAAGGTGAAAATTAGGGCTTCTACAAAAGTTGGAATTTCTGAAGTCTGTGACCACAACTGGAAGCTCCTCAAAAAATTAAAAGTTTAGAGTTATGGATCGAACCTTTTGATTGGGCAGAAGGGTGGGCTACATCAAACCCTAGTTTGGGATCCTATCCAGAAGATCCAGAAGTTTCAAAGGCAATTTTGAGGGGTCAAATTTTGGAGATTGAAGTATGCAAGTTTGATCAACTCAGCAGGACACATCTATCCATCCATTCAGAAGTGTGAAAGTCAAAGATTTAATTTTTAGGGTTTCTCTAACAAACCCTAATAGAGCTCCAGATCCAGTTTCAGGGGGAGTTGATGCTAAGGCCTTACATAAGAAGACTACAAGAAATCTAGACAGGTATAACTTAAGGAGATACAGGTATGTCTTGAAATCTGATTCTTGATTAAGTTCATAATATGTTTGTCTTCATATTATTTAGGTTAGTACAATCTTGATTAATGTTAGAATTGTCTTATCACCCTAGTAAAAGTATGAATGCATGTGAATGATAGAAGACATTCATTGATTAGGGTTATATGATTGTACTAATGCACTGTGGTGTTGTATGAGGTTGATGTTGTCTACTAACAAGATACAGGTACATCACGAAAGAAAAATCAAGTTCCATGACCATGATGACATGAAGCCAAAGACTCATTCATAATCTTTGATCACATAGAAGTTCTACTTACGAGGTATATATGACTTTGTTCTACTATGCTTAACCTATGAGATATGCAGGTTCTAGCACAGGATCTCTAAATCATTAAGAGAACAAAGAAGACATTGTTTAGGTATGTTAGACATAAATAAGCAAGTATACTAATCCAGGTATGTTTTCTTATGTCAAGTTATAATCCTACTTTGTGCTAGGATCTTATTATACCCATGTATTGAATGATCATGACCATACATATTCAAGATTATTTAGAATTATAATGTTTTGATAATATTGATATTATACTAATGAATGTATGTTTGTGTATGAGATCATGAGGATGACACTAATGCACACTTGAGCATGGACAGTGGTACAGAATGAATAGAAGTTCAAAATACATATAGAAGATCAAGCGGGAGGCAACCACACAAACATAAAAGATAAGTATTTTGAATTACTAAATAGTCTATGATATTGCTCGTAATAGTTGTATGCATATTTGTATTCCTAGAATATATCATGCTAAGTGTAAGCATTCATATAACATTGAACAGTATACTACTAAGTTGCATATGATTGGTAAGTTGGAAAAACATTCCATTGTTGCTTGTCTAGAATGAAACCTCTTTGCTAACATGCTGAGAGCTGTGCACACTCTCGATAGTATGTTCTGGTAGAGATGGAAGGCATCTAGATAGCCACTATATGTATACAGGATATGGAAAAGTGTTGTGCCAAAGTATTGGTCAAGATAGTAGCATAACTTTGTAAAGCATATCTGCACGCATAATAGGTTATCATATCAACATGATTTGATGATTATGAAGTATTACTAATCATGCACTTAATTTTGATTTGTAGGAAATATCATGAAGAATGATGAACACCGAACAAGTGATGGATGTTCAAACAAGAAGATTTACAAATCAAACATAATATAGAAGGCTCGTGGATAGAAGATTCTCTTAGAAAGAGGAAGAGGATCATGACGAGATGTTTGCTCCAACTGACTAGATAAGACCATTATCTTAATGATGTAATTGAAGAAGACGTGCGAATCAAGGATTCATTTGAAGAAAGCTCTGTTCAGGTAACCATGATCGATAGTCATTTGATGAGCTTAATGATCACCATGGGTGATGTGGATCTCAACCTTTGCTACAAGGTTGAATATGGTTTCTATATATAGATGACATGGATACAAGAAGGAACTCACCACAGAGTTCGAATGATCTCGGATTGATGCATTACCTCCTAGGGCTGGAAGTATGAAAAGGCTCAGAAGGAATCTTTCTCAAACAAGGAAAGTATGCTGTGAAAATCTTGAGAAGAATTGATCTGTTCGAATGTACAACCATGGCCACTCTCATGGGTTCCGACTTGAAGTTGTGAGCATATGACTCATCAGAGTTAGTGGATGTGACTCTATGCAGACATAGTATTGGTTCATTGATGTATCTGACGAATACCAGGCCAAATATATGCCTTGCTGTGAACACCTTGAGTCAGTGGAAACTAGATGTGTTCACCTGATAGCTGCAAAGCATGTGATGAGGGTACGTTAGAATTTGGTTCTTGGAGATCATGACTTCAGATTATATGTCTACACAGAGGTTGATTGAGCAGGAAGTAAGAGCACATCGAGAGGATGTTATTGTGGTTTAGCAAGAAGCAGTCTAGTGTGGCTCTCAGCACAAACGGAATATATGGCTGCTTGCTCTGCTAGTTGTGAAGCGGTATGGCTTAAGGATTGTTTGACTTAGAGATAGACCCAACTATGATACTATGTGACAAACAGAGTTGCATCAAGATGGCAGAGAATCCAGTGTTCCATGATAAGTCAAAACACATAGAGATATGATATTTCTATACACGAGATATGGTGCAAAAAGGAATTATAAAGATCAAATTTGTAGGCACTGATGAACAAGTTACCGATGTACTAACCAAACCTCTACCTCAAGTGAACAAGTTACCAATGTACTAACCAAACCTCTACCTCAAGAAAAGTTTGAGTACTTCTGAGACAAGCTTGATGTAGTTTAGAAGGACCTTACTCGAAAGGGGGAGTGATGTGGTCACTTATGATGAGATTGCCTGCATCGACAGTGAGGTTGATGATGTGGATACCTATATTAGTGATGCCAACAGAGAGGTTGGTAGATGGTCCTTAGACAGAGTCTAAGTTGACGAGGGGATTGCATCATCCTTGAACACATGTTCTAAAAGGATCCGTAGACATATGTCTCCGAGAAAGAAGAGGGCTTGCATCATCCTTGAACACATGTTCTAAATTGATCCGTAGACATATGTCTTCGAGAATGAAGTCCTTGGTGGAAAAGTGGGGATTGGATCGTCCCTGGACTTCGGTCCCTTGAATTGAGCTGTAGACAGATGTCTCTGAGAATGAAGTCCTTAGTGGACAGATGGGGATTGTATCGTCCCCGGACTTCGGTCCCTTGAATTGAGCTGTAGACAGATGTCTCCAAGAATGAAGTCCTTAGTGGACAGGTGGGGGTTGTATCGTCCCCAGACTTCGGTCCCTTGAATTAATCCGTAGACATGTGTCTTCGAGAATGAAGTCCTTAGTGGACAGGTGGGGATTGTATCGTCCCCGAACTTCGGTCCCTTGAATTGATCTGTAGACATGTGTCTTCGAGAATGAAGTCCTTCGTGGACAGGTGGGGATTGTATCGTCCCTGGACTTCGGTCCCTTGAATTGATCTGTAGAAATATGTCTTCGAGAATGAAGTCCTTGGTGGATAGGTGGGGATTGCATTGTCCCCAGACTTCGGTCTCTTAAATGATCTGTAGAAGTATGTCTCCGGGAAGTGTTCCTTAGAATCTGTCTAAGTTGACGAGAGGATTGTATCATCCCTAGGCATGATGAGGTGTCTTAAATGATCCGTAGACGTATGTCTCCGAGAAGTGGTCCTTAGACTCTGTCTAAGTTGACGAGAGGATTGTATCATACCTAGGCATGATGAGGTGTCTTAAATGATCCGTAGATGTATGTCTCCGAGAAGTGGTCCTTAGACTCTGTCTATGTTGACGAGAGGATTGTATCATCCCTAGGCACAATGAGGTGTCTTAAATGATCTGTAGACGTATGTCTCCGAGAAGTGGTCCTTAGACTCTGTCTAAGTTGACGAGAGGATTGTATCATCCCTAGGCATGATGAGGTGTCTTAAATGATCCGTAGACAGATGTCTCCGAGAATTGAATTATAGGACTGCATCATCCCTGGACCTCGGTTCAAAAGGTACGTGATTTGGATTGTATCATCCATGGACCTATGTCCTAAAGAGAGCAGGATTGATCATCCTGTAATATGATCGTGTGTGTTGCAGGGTATGGTGCTATTGTGTATACTTGACTGATGAGGATATTTGTATTGATGTATTGATACTTGTATTGATGAGGATACTTATATTGATGTATTGATACTTGTATTGATGATATGTATTGATGAGGATACTTGTATGTATACTTGTATTTATGAGGATACTTGTATTGATGATGTGTATACTTGTATTGATGTGTATACTTGTATTGGTGTGGATACTTGTATTGGTGTGGATACTTATATTGGTGTGGATACTAATACTGATGATCTAGATGATGATGCTGCTGATCGTGATGATCTAGATGACAATGCTGCTGATCGTGTTGATCTAGATGACGATGCTGCTGATCGTGATGATCTAGATGATGATGCTGCTGATCGTGATGGTCTAGATGACGATGCTGCTGATCGTGATGATCTAGATGATGTTGCTGCTGATCGTGTTGATCTAGATGATGATGCTACTGATCGTGTTGGTCTAGATGACGATGCTGTTGATCGTGATGGTCTAGATGTCGATACTAATGATCTAGATGACGATGCTGCTAATCGTGATGATCTAGATGACGATGCTACTGATTGTGATGATCTAGATGACGATGCTGTTGATCATGTTGATCTAGATGACGATGCTGCTGATCATGTTGGTCTAGATGACGATGCCGCTGATCGTGATGGTCTAGATGATGATACTGATGATCTAGATGACGATGCTGCTAATCGTGATGATCTAGATGACGATGTTGCTGATCGTGTTGATCTAGATGACGATGTTGCTGATCGTGATGGTCTAGATGACAATGTTGATGATCGTGTGATGACAATGCTGATGATCATGTGATGACAATACTGATGATCGTGTGAAGACGATGTTGATGATCGTGAGGATCTAGATGTTGATGTTGCTGTAGCTGTTTGAGTGCTACAAAAGATAAAGACTCAGTACTGAAGATGTTGATGTTCCAGTAACTGCTTGAGTTACTGATGATGTTGAGAAAGCTTCCAATGATTTATAGATGACTCCTTGCTCGTGCAGATGCTATTATAATATCCTTCTCGTTAAGGGGGAGTGTTGAAATATTGTAACTTCAAAGAATATTATATTTGTACTTTATTATTCCGGAGATGTTTCATTCCTCCGTGAAGATCTTATTGTATATCCAGAGATGTTTATTCCTCCGTCAGATTGTGGTAACTTGGGTTATTAGACTTTCCTGGTGGGGGTCGGTCCTATATGTGTTATGTGGGTCAAAGGGTTGTTAGACCACCCTAGAGGGGTCGGCCCAGTCAGTTGTAGTGGGGTGTTTAACCCAGTGGTAAAGTTGGGGCCGACCTAGTTAATATATTGTACAAGTCGGAGATATGTATAAATAGAGGAGGTTAGCTCCTCATTTGACACACTTTCATCACTCGGAATGTAGCGTACTTGTGAGAGAGAGGTCTGCTATGGAGGAGGAGGAGCTCATGTCTTTGGTTTACACCTTTGTATTTGTTGATCATCTATATTGAGGAAGCTTTGCTGGGTTTTCTACCCCATGAGGGTTTCCCAGGATAAATCTGTGTCTCTTGTATTTATGTTGTGCTTGTTGTTTCTTCAGTGATCCTGTATATGCTATTATTGTGAAATGAAATGTAATGCTGATATATTCTGTCTTAGCATATTGAATCTTAACAATAGTCACAGTCACCGTAGCGATGTCAGTATCCCACAACCTCCTATTTTGTGAAAATGTAGAACTTTTACAAAGAATGAGATATAAGGTCGGTCACACTGCCAAGAGGTTGAAAACTGGTTGACATTTCCTCTTGGAGAACACCGGTGGATGGTTCCTCTGGTGGCCTACTATTACGTAATATTTTTCCCACTCTTCTCCTCCATTTGTTCATTCAATCGTTTGGAGTGTTGTTGTATGCCTATCCATTTATTTGGAAATAAAGTGATTCTGCTAAGTCCGATAACCTACAAAGTCCTATAACCTGCAATCAGGAAGCTGCTAGGTAGATTTAAGGATGATGCAGAAGAGATTTAAGGGTTTATTGGTATGGTCTAAAGCTCAAAAAATCAGATAGTGAGCATGCTATTCCATTATTATTGAATATATTCAATATTCTCTTGGACACCATACCACCTCCTTTTGTAGATCTGGAAATCGATTGTTGCCCCCTTCAATCGAGCCATGAGACCGTCAATGTCTGCTAGGATTATGTGAACCTCCATATCCTGTGCCAGAAGTTTCCTATCAGTCTCTCTTGGCATGCCAAAATCTCATATCTAATAACTTTTTAATTGTTTTTTTTTTCACTTAGAAAAGCACATTCACTATTTAATTTTAAACAAATAACATGAAATTATAAACCATTGAAGATATATTCTTAAATGATTTACCAATTTTCTATATTCTTAAACAATTATCATGCAAATTGTTTTTTTAAATCATTAGCATAGAGTTATGTTGAAGACTTCGTTGTCACAAATAGACAACAATAATGAAAAGAATATCCCAATAGTGCATTTATATACACTTATTTCTCATTGGCTCCATAGAATACTTAGTTTGGAATAGAAATGTGCACGAGGGACAATGGCCGTGTCCAACGGATCCTTGAGAATGAGCTAGTCTCTCACCTCCATCGTTCCATTATTCTTTTCCCCGCCTACCACCACTCCTCTCTCTTGTTCTTCTATTCTTTTATGCTTTCCCAACACATGAGTAAACTCGACAGGAGCTATCATATCATGTTTCTACTTGAAAACCTTGAACGCAATTCAAATTTCAAATTTTCAAGGTTGGGCGATTCAATCCCGGTATCTTTGCTTGCGTAAGAAAAGTGTGGCGCAACATATTATGATTGTGTTTGAGAATTGCAACTGGGAAAGGAAAAAAAGGTTGTTGTGATGCCGTCCACACCAGCAAATGGTTTTGCATTTCTATATTTCGTTTCAAAAGGCTTTGTACACCTATTTTTTTCCCAGGGCGTACAAACTGTTACTTTCATACAAGTGTGATGACATACACGTTGTTCCATGCTTTTGATAGGTGACAGTTATAAATGGCATACAAACTTGCTCAAGCTCTATAATTTTTCTGGTATTGCTTTGCAGTCATTACCAATCTCTTTGAATTATTACAAGGTTCCTTTCATGGTTTAATAAAATTTTTTTGGGTTAGTCATGAATTAGTTTTAAGTTCATCTCGTTGAATGTTTAGGTGATGTATTTGCTTCCAAGGCATCATATTTGTTTGGAAGAGCAGATGCACACATTAAGATCGATGATTCTACTGGTACAATTATTGCATTTTATGTAAGTTGTATCCTTACCGCAGTTGCTAATGAATTGAATTTCATTATGAGATATTCCCGTATAAAGAGTTTGGTATCCCATGAAATTACCCAACCCTGGAGTTGACTCCTATAAAAACCATATCCAGTGTGAAGGCTAGGCTTCAGGGCGTAATAAATTCAATTTTCTAATTACTTAAATCTCTAATCAAATTGAAAATAACTTAATAATCATACAAACTAATGATTGTTTGTAATAATTAGTTATTTATTTAATAACTTTGTTAATGATTTATATTTTTTATTTTTATAAATATTCTGTTATAAAGTTTCTTTATTATTAATTTATTTTTTGTAATTAAAATTTTTGGATGACGTTGCCGAGCAGTGATCAAATTTGAAGGGTGGGCCTTAATTTCAATTGGAAGGGAATTTGTTCTTGGAGCCCTTCAAGGAAGAAGGGAAATATAAATAATTGTAATTCAATTGACAAGTATAAATTAACTAAACTTCACCCCCAAAAAATGTACAAAACAAATATTTCTCATTCAATTTTTTACAATATAATGAAGAGAACTTCGATATGTTGCCAAATGTGAGAAAGTTGTGTGTATGTAGATAATATAATTTTATGTGTTGAAAGTAAGTTTAGTGAATCTATGGTAGGTATGGCTTTATGGATAGTCCATGTAATGTTGTGATCTTCTCCAAAATGTTCCCCTTCAATTGAAGTGTCCAAGATCTAACCCTAATATTTTATTTCCCCCTATAGCTTGAGTTAGTAAAAACTTAGCTCTTGCATCTACACTTATGCTAACTAATCTTGTTGAGCCTAAATAAAAGCCCTAAAAAACTCTGAACATACATAAATACATATAACATCCACCATGAGTTTGTAAAATTATTGTGTCAAGCGGTGCATCATTACTGTGTAGGATCAAAATATTATATTAATATAATAATAAAATTGTTTCTAAAGTTACTTTTATTGAGTTTGTATTATTCAAATCAGTAGTCACTTTATATATTATTTAAATAAATAATGTCAAATCATAACTTAATTTTATTTAAATCACTTGTATTAAGTGTCGAGAAGTGGAGGTACATGACCAAGAAAAAAATTTAAAACGTAACAGACCAATACAGTAATGGCGAGGCCCATCAAACGACCATGCCCATTTATATATGAACAATCAACTAGGAAAAATATTTTATTTATCAATATCAACTAACAACACAAGAATGCTTACTATATGCATGTCAAAAGTCCATTGAGATCAACAGTATGAAATTCCATTGGGAGTTGAAGTGATTGAATGGCTTTTGTCCATTTTTGCAACACTCCCTCCTCCTGCTTCCATTGTTGCAACACAACGTATGAGAGTCGTTTGCATGATATCCAACTTGACCAGTGTTGCATAAGTGTTCTCAAGAATCGACTGTAACTTCGATCTCATGTACGCCAAGCAAGAATTTGTTCATTGGTATGTGAAAGAGGGTATGGAAGAGGATGAGTTTTTTGAAGCCTACGAGGATCTGGTTGCCCTCAAGAAGGATTATGAGGAAGTTGGGGTCGAGTCTGCAGAGGGAGAGGAAGGTGATGAAGGAGATGAATATTGAGCAACTTTTTTATGTTTCTCGCATTCGGTAGGAAGGAGACGAGTGTTGAGAACCAACGATCCAAAATAAAGAAATCTTGCATTCAATGTTACATGCAACCAACAATTCCCAGTCTCCATGAGGAAGAAAAACCTCCATCAAATAACATGACCTGGCTAACAAAATAGTTAGTTCACTATTAGCACAAAAGCATCATGAATCAAGCAATTGACTAGGAATATTCTATGATAAAAACTTAATCTCAATTCCAACCTGCCTGCCCAACGGAGGAGACTGGTACTCTCTCCATCCTGGCAGAATGACAAGGGCCGAGACAACAATTGACAGGGGGTGGCTCCTCATAGGCTGTCGGCAAACGACGAAGGCCGGAGAGGAATCAACCCCTTAAACAATGCCTTCAACATAATAAATGGAAGTCACAATCAAAGTGAATTGTTCCATCTTTGTATGGAACGCCCCTGTATGTATGAGGAGATTTTGTATGTAGAAGTTTAGTTTTTGGGGGATGAAAGAATACGACATTATGTTTTGAGTTGTCTATTTTATGTTCTATTATGTATCATTTATTATCAAAGGAAAGTTGTAGGTGGAGATGCAGAATGGACAGAGGTTAATGTGGGGGATGGGGTTGGGTGGAAAGGAGACATGGAGTAAATGAACATTTTACCCAATTTTGCTTTGTTGTAAGATTAAATTTTATAATCTATATTTGATCTCGATAATAAAAAAATGAGTTGTACTTAGAATTTGCAAAAGACCTCATATATTAATGCATTATTTGCTTGAAAAAATGTCTCAACTAAAACCATAAACATTCACGAGATCACAGGGTAAAAATGTTCTAGCAGAGTTGATAAAAATGTTCGCATAGACTTGTTCACGTACCTAGTTGACAACAAAGGTAAAATTTCCGAATAAGGCAATTTTTTTTAACGTTTCGCAAGTAAATATACTTAAGGACAAAAATAGAGACCGAATAACCAAATAAGGCAAGTTGTTTTTAGATTTTTTTTTTTATATTTAGTTTTTCAAGTAGATACCTATACTTAAGACAAAATAAAGAAGAAATGATGAAGAAAAAGAAATAGAATATAATATTTAAAATAGTTGTTAAAAAATGATTATAATTAATTAATAGCGTTGATAAATAATTTATTTTAATAAAGTAGATAAGTAAGTAGAAAATGAACTATTTCTTTTTTAAATAGAATGCTCATATATTGATAAAGTGGTTTTGTAAATAAAAAAGATATGAATAAATAAAGCACTATGTTTTTTATTGTCTAATTTTATTTAATTGATATCAATAAAGTCTAATTGTAATTTCGTCTAATTTTATTTAATTGATATCAATAAAGTCTAATTGTAATAGGAAATTTTTGGTCAATGATGTATAATTTTATTAATGAGAAAGAAATAACATGTAATTGTATATGAAACATCTACAAATTATTGCTTTAATTAACATCCATCAATTTGAATAAGAATCTAATTATAGAAATTGTTGGGTTCATGGAATTCCATACTATACTACTTAAAAAAAGGTAAAATTCAACTTCATAATATAATAATAATAATAATAAAAAAATAACATGTCATAAATATAGTTGTAGATAAAGGGTGAACCTTATCCATAGATACAATATTTGTATATCTCAAAGCACTGTAGATATTTGTATATCTCAAAGCACCGTAGGGTGAGTTGTTCATATCAACGAAATATTGAAATATAAATATCCCTCAAGTAAAAGACATACATATAGAATTCGATTTGGCATGGCGAATTTGCTAAGTAATTTTCTTTGAGCTGCAAAGCGACGAATTTGCTAGAGTACGAGACATTATCCTTACACAACGGAGTCAGAGGTTGGGGTTTGTCACAAATCAATTTAAGTCAAGAAATTTGGACAAATTGCTCATGCCGTTAAACTCTTCTCCTTGGTGATTTCCACACGGCTTTTAAGGGAAAATTGAATTTAATTTGATGATATTTTTTAGCTTAGAGGTTACAATTCGATAGAATGAAGCTCTGAACAAGTCAATTGGACAAATTTGGGTTCGATTTGTGTGCCTGGACTATTATGGGAACTTGTTGGAGCCTCGAAGGCCTCTGACAACAAAGTATGTCACAAATATCTTGCATTAAATATCTGTCGTGAAAATGCTTCAATTTGAATAATTTGAGTGTATTTAACTGAATGTATACGAACCACAAAGAAAGGACCTGCATATGTACCAAAACAAGTACCACAACGAAAGGATTCGCATTGCGGAGAAGGAGCACATATGTTTTTTTTTAATGCGGGGTGGGGTTTGATCCATTTTTCCTTGGAGGAAGTTGATAGTTAGCCAGTCTGGTAATTAGAGTTGGGGTTAGAACCAGAGCCAAAACCAATATTTTAATCGCTACCAGAGCCATAGATAGAGTCAAACTCGCTGTAATCATTTTCCGCGTTATAATCATCGATATAAACCGTCTGGTAATCGGAGGAAACCTAGGGCCCTGAACAACAGTAGATTGGAGGAAAATTGTTTCTTAGTCTACTCCGGTCTTATAACTGTTATTTTCTCTCTGATAAACAGGGAGAAGGTGTAGCCACTAAGAGGAAGAAGAGGCATGGATGTAGCAAATGAGGCAGTGATAAGCAAACCAAAATACAAGTGGCAATGTTTGACAAACCAGGTTGTAAAAATGCATGGCCATGCACTAGAAAAAACATGTCATTGGAAAAAACAGGTGGCATCACTCTATAAGCTAGTGACAGACAAAGAAATTCTAAGTAGAACCGTCCCCTTAAAATACGCCTTCGGTGTAATTAGAAAAATAGGAAAATATAAGACAGAGTACAAAACCAAAGTAACTCTCAGACTGGTGGTGGCATACTAGCCACATACACACAAACACCAGCAAGCTCACATGCCATTATTCTAATACACTAAACACATGTATAACAACATAACTGGTTCGCGGGCCATTAAGACTTCCCACTAATATCCAAAACTACCCCCATCCGTCGACTCAACCTTGTATTTATAGTTTTGGAATCCCATGGGAAGTTCTTTGACCCATTACTACACATATCCCTTCAATTTCGGATCAGTCAGATCGACATAGGAAGTTCAAATGAAGTTCAGTTAGGCTCTTTTTGAAACTAGTCGTTTCTCCCAACATCTAGATGCTCCGAATCACCAAAACACCCAAGTTAAGCAAATTTAAACATTGTTATTCGAAAACCCAAATTTTTTTACTAGTTTTGTACACAAAAATAATTGTCGAAGCCCTGAAATACTCCTATTACATATTAATATTTTATCTGTCTAAAGTTAGGAGCAACAACTAGTTTCAAAGCGAGGATAACTGAACTTCAGTTGAACTTCTTGATCCGATCTGACTGATCCGAAATTGAAGGGATATGTTGAGTAATTGGCTAGAGAACTTTCAATGGGATTCCAAAACTATAAATACAAGGTTGAGTCGATGGATGGGGGTAGTTTTGGAGATGATCTTTTACCTTGTTGTGTCTAGAGATTAGTGGGAAGTTTGGGAAAGGGGGGCGATCCTCTAAGTTAGATAGAGAATGTGAAATTAATGGCATGCGAGTAGGTTATGTTGTTATGCATGTGTTTATTTGTTGAGTATTAGAATAATGGCATGTGAGGCTGCTAGTGTTTGTGCGTATGTGGCTAGTATGCCACCTCCAATCTGAGAGTTACTTTGGTTTTGTACTATGTCTTCCATTTTCTAATAAACATTTCCTGATATTTCTTGTTGTGATATGTGTTTGAGATAATTCATCTCTTTGTTAGTATGCCGCCTTGTTTGACTTGTAAGGGATTGAGGTAATTTGCAGCAGAGTGACTGCATCATTTTGGTATTAGAGAAAACCACAATGGCCCAGAGGGGAATCCATTGTTACAAGCTTACCGCTAGAGACTTAGCTGCTGAAACTGGAGAGTTGGTTTGAGGGGAGAACTAAGTGAGCTCGAAGGAGCCAAAGAGTTGGTTCAAGAGGAGAACCAAGTGTGCTCAGAGGAGAACTAGATTGCACATAGGTGTATTATTGTTACCAATGGGTTTGGTTATAGAAAGCCATATTGTGAACAACTTTAAGAGGGAAAGTTGTTGAGAATCCAAAGAGATATTGGCGAGTAAAAGTTGAAAATGGAAAAGGAGAAGTGGGTGTGCCAAGAAGAGGAAGAATGGACCAGGGAAGAGATACAATCAATTAGGAAACTAATCAAAGAGCGTGATCAAATACTGCAGAGAAAAGCAAAGATTTGAACCTTGAGAAGGAGGATAAGGGCCTTGGAGAAAAAAGAAAAACATCAAATTGAAAAGAGAGAGATTTCAAAGGGGGTCTCAGTTGTGGAGGTGCTTTGTTACCCAAAAGAAGGTGAAGCACTAAGAATGTGTGGTTCAGAGCACACAAAAAAAATGATGAGATGATTGAACATGTAGAGACCTACATGCATGCAGATAAATGTGAGGAGATGAAGATGCTACCAATTGCATTCCTGTAAATATTAAGGAGAGAGAAGATAATATTTACCTTTCGGTGGAGATAGTTGTAGTGGATAGAGAATCCCTGTTAAAAAAGATTACAATGTTGTTGGGGACTACATTGTTGAAGAAGAATTTAGTGTTGTTGAGCACATGGGAGCAAAGCAGGAGCAACAAATTCTTCCATTGGTGGAAGAACAAATGGTCGGGAAATGCATAAAGAGTGTGGCTGAATATGTAGATAGGCCATCAGATTGGGATGATGGGAAGGAAAGGTGGTACTCGGACTTGGAAATAAGTACGACTTTAGGAACTCAAGGAGATGAAAATTTGACTTCGACAGTGGATACCCATATCCATAGGTCAATTGCTAGAAAGAAACATGAAGGAGGGTGTATGGAAGGAGACCATTAATTATAGAGAATTGAGGGTTGATGAAATCTTGATAAATAGAATTCCAATGAAACAAAGTAAATACGGGGAAGCAAATTTTGTGTGCATGGAATATTTAAAGGAAAAGGGTTCCTTTAGTGAAAATGAACTTGAAAAAGTTGCAACAAAAGGGAAGCTAGTTTATTATTTGCAACTCATGCATGTGGTAACAAAGGTGCCAAGGAAGGACATTGAACAAGGTGTAACAAATAAAAAAGGTAGTGTTCCAATTGTTAATGTAGTTGAAGACCAAAAAGCTATGGAAGAATCATTAAATGTTTATGAGCAAAGAAATAATGATAGTTTGAAAAATGAATTTATGAAGGCAGATTTTAAACCAAGGTTGGTTGGTGTAGTTGAGTACATGCATGAAGGATTATATGCAGAAGCTCAATGTTATCATAACAAAAACATAGTGGTTGTTGTTGATTAGACTGTTGTTGTTTAGGGTTATGTGGCTGTATTTTGATCGATGGAGAAAACAAAGGAAAACAACTATGAATCAGAAGGTTCATATTTTCTTTCAACATGGGGAGAATGATGTGCAACATCTAGATGTTGGGAGCAACGACTAGTTTCAAAGAGAGGATAATTGGACTTTACTTGAACTTCCTGTGCCAATATGACTGATCCGAAATTGCAGGGATATGTTGAGTAGTTGGCCAGAGAACTTCTGATGGGATTCCAAAACTATAAATACAAGGTTGAGTCGACAGATGGGGGTAGTTTTGGAGATGATCTTTTGTTGTTGTCGTGTCTAGATATTAGTGAGAAGTCTGGGAAAGGGGGGAAATCCCCTGAGCTAGACAACGAATGTGAAATTAATGGCTTGCGATTCGGTTATGTTGTTCTGCGTGTGTTTAGTTGTTGAGTATTAGAATAATGGCATGTGATCCTGCCAATGTATATGTGTATGTGGCTAGTATGCAACCTCTAGTCTGAGAGTTACTTTGGTTTTGTACTTTGTATTCTATTTTCTAATAAATATTTCTTGAGATTTCTTGTTGCGAGGCGTGTTTGAGATAATTCATCTCTTTATTAGTGTGTTGCCCTATTTGAATTGTAAGGAACTGAGGTAATTTGCAGCAGAGAGACTGCATCATTTGGAGTATTTGAGGGTTCTCAATCCATTTATGCATTCAAAAACATAATTTGAACAACACATAATATGGATTTAAAAAATAAGGTGGGTATAATGTTTAAACTTCTTCATTTCAGGGTGTTGAATGGTGATCATTCAATGATATGCACTCTTCTCTTTAGACTCTTAATCTTGAATGGTTCTCTGGCCATTGCATCACAAGCAACCAAAGGCAATAGCATTTATGCAGTTCGATTACTTAATCAAATTTTACATGGAATAAGAGCCTAAAATGTTCCTAAGAGAATTCCCTTTGTAGATTGTAAATTGAATTTGGGGGGATTCATTGTGGTTTGATTTGTTGGTGCATAATGTGTGGATATCATTGAAAATCTTGTCTCCTCATCTAGGTCGATTCTTCACGGTGTTAGCAGTGTTTTCCTACATGATTAGAGATAATTTCATGGATTTGAAGGGTTTTATCTACTACACTATTGAAGGCTTTGTTCTGTAGCATCTTTGTAGTTTGGAATTGTCCCTTCTATTAAGATATAAAATGCTCCATTCTACATTTTTCATGGCTTTAAGCAGTTAAGATTCTACTACAAAAAATGTGTTCTATAGAAGCTTCATGTCTTTGAAGTCATCCCTACAATTGTTATACTAGTCTTGTAATGATTTGAGTAGTCATAGGATGAAAGGAAGACCACACGACTAGTAGACACACCAAGAATATTTATCAAGGGCCTGCCTCTAATATTTGTCCAACCATCATGTACAGTGGATACATCATAGTTAATCCAATAATTTGTAAGCTATCCCAGAGCATCATGAATTTTGTCTCTTTTCCTTCTAGTCATCTGCAACAGAGTTTTTAACATCTTCTATTGGCCTTGGGTGTCATCAAATATGCATAAAGACTTTAAATGTTTGGACTGTTGCTTTTATAGATTTATTGATGATATTTTTCATGGCTACCTTGGGAAATTTGTCATTGCATACCTTATTGATATCCCGATCTTCAATTGAACTTGGGAGGACCATCTATGACATGTATCAAATGTTCTTGATTTATTGAGAAGTGTGTTTTCATCAATTGTCTATAACTTGGTTGGGTTAGAATTATTAGGGATTCCATGTAGACCCTTGAAAGTTTTAAATATAATCAATATAGCCCACATAGAAACGTTAAGGTTGAAAAGCATCTTAAGAAGTATGAACGTATGAGAAAGTTCATGCACTGTTTTCCCACCATTGCCCATTTCTTTATTGATCTTGTTAAATCCAAACATCTATTAAGATAAGGACCTGAATTGGGTAAACCAATCCAGTATTA
Source organism: Larix kaempferi (assembly GCA_027924585.1). Lineage (NCBI taxonomy): Eukaryota > Viridiplantae > Streptophyta > Pinopsida > Pinales > Pinaceae > Larix > Larix kaempferi. The sequence goes on along the minus strand of BSBM01001229.1, from coordinate 36,471,033 downwards.
ACATGTACTTTGACACCTATACTTGTTAATGTAGAACAAGTTGACCAAACATTTCACTCTTTTGATTCAAGCCTCTCAATTTCCAGGAGTCATTCTAATACAATGCATGGTAAGAAGTAATACAATTCATGATAAGAATTCTATGCATTAGTTCAAGCACTCGAATGATAACAAAATTTCCTTCCTAGAAAAGAAAGGATTGCTCTTATTGAACACCAGTATTTGTTCTTATAGAACTCACAAAACCAACATTTAAGATCGTTTCAACATGAAATGGACCTTATATTTTAGTAGTTATACTTAGTTATCAAACATAAGGAGGGAGCTACTTCTTTACTCAACATCCTCCCTTTTACCCTTTCTATATACGACTTTGTTGTAGCAATTCTGAAGGGTAGGAAGGATCTATCCAATCGAATGCATACTTCAATCCCATGATGATAGCCTTGCAACATCCAAGATGGAATTTTGTATGAAATTAATCGTCTCCAATTGGAATTGTTTGTGAGAAATTGCTTAAGAAGACTCATACGTCCTCTTAAAAAAGACTCTTTGGAATGTCTAGAGCTCTCCATATCCATTATCCAACCTTGTGTAGCACATTGATGACTGCATTCCATAGAAACTATTATGCAGCAGGTCCAAGCCACCCCCTTGAAAAACTTGGTACCAACATCTACATGTGCAACACCTCCATGGAAATACATCAACCATGAGGATAAAAGGTGGTTGAAAAATATCTCCAGATCATTTACCATAATTACGGTACAACACCATGTGTCTAAAGCTATGTTACCAAATCCACCATACCATTTTGTGGGATATTTCTAGGATCGATCATGGAAATGGATCCCCTAGAGAAGGAAACAAACTTTGATCCCATGAAACAGATCTCATGGAAAATTTAACAGATCCAAAAATTTCGAATGGATCCTGAAACTTCCAGTGCTTTTGTGACCACTGACCCCCCAAAAAATGGGTTTTGAATGAAAAAACTTCAAAAACCCTAAAGACTAAAACCATAGACTCCATTCTTGGTCAAGGTCTAGTCTATCCTTATGTCGTATGCTCTCTAACTCTAATCTATCAATGTCTGCTTTCAAGGTTTTTGTTTGATCTATCCTTATGTGCTACGTTGTTGCTCACTTCACCCAATCTTTTATTAGTCCCGCGATAGCCTTCAAGATAACCACTTTATTCACTGCTGAGATGGACATGTGGATATGGTTCACAAAAAAACTATTATGACCTTCTCCATGTTCATGTTGAAATGCTCTTCAAAATTATCAATCATGGTTATAAGTTATCAAATTATGATTTATAGATCATTGTAAATGAATGTCTACAGTAATATGCACGAGAAATCTCTTTTTTGGCCATAAATTATTGTTCTACTCTGTGTTTCCTGAATAGTTTTGAATATTCACTTTATTTTATTTATTTATTATAAAAAAATTATATGTTTTTTCGTACTTTCCTTTTCCTCGCCATATTAGGATCCTGTATTTTCCAAAATATGGTGAATGCATAACAGAATCCGTATCTAGATCTAGGTAACTTAGGTCTATAGGTTGTTTTCTTTTGAAATTTGTTAAATTTTCCAACTACTTTCCCCTTATGAACTCAATTTCTCTTCCCTCCTCTAGCCATAGAGGATGAGTAAAAGGTATGAAAAAATTACCTTAGCACAACACTCGTTGCACATGGATGTCATAATTAAATACATATCTATCGAAACACAAACCAGATATAAGGCTTTGCAAACATTTGGTGCATAGTTACTTTTTGGTCACTTTATGTCTGGAATATGGATACAGCTAGACAAACAACATTTCAAACATCATCATCATTACAAGTTCAATCTATTTGATATGTGTTAAATTTTCAATAATAGCAGTTTAATTTTCATCTCTTTCAACTTGGAAACAAATATAGGATCACTAAAATAATGACTATGCACAAAAAAAAATAGAGACACAATAGTTTACCCTGGGAAAACCCAAAATCGGGAAAAACCCAACAAATATTTTGTATTCAAATATTCAATACATAATACAAGTACATCAAGGATAAGAGTGATATTGAATAATGAAGATCCCAAAGAGAAGCGACGCCAAAGAAGAAGTCCTAGAAAATTGTCTTCTACAACCATAAATCGAACATATCCTTGCTTGAGCGAACTTGCTTGAGATTTTATTCAAATGAGGAGGTGTCACTCCTATTTATACATTATTTTGAAGTGACTTTTCTCACTGGGGCCAACTTGTCTATTTCACTGGGCTGACTTCTCTTTTGCAATAATAAAAATTCATTTTATTTTATTTCTTTTGTAGGTTGACTTTATCTAGTGAGTATATATCATGTAGCTACAACAACAACATTCCCTCTGAGCTAGGGAGGTATCATCACGCTAGAACACATTTGAGCATCATTTGATCATCGCGACTTGTCTCGTACATCTCGTCATCATAAGAAATGTTAATACAGTCCACACAGGACAAAATCCACACAAGGATACATGCGTACTCTACACAAGAGTCTTCTCCAGATAGGAGAACATTCCACACAGGAACAAGAGTTCACACAGAACTCATCTTGGTCTACACAGGACCATCTATCCACACATAACTAAAACTCATATCAGTCTACACAGGACCGTTTGTCCACATGGGACTAAAAACTCATCTCGGTCTACACAGGATCATCTATCCACACAGAATTAAAACTCATCTCGGTCTACACAGGACCGTCTATCTACAGAGGACTAAAACTCATCTCGATCTACATAGGACCATCTATCCACATATGACTAAAAATCATCTCGGTCTACACAGGACTGTCTATCCACACAGGAATAAAACACATCTCGGTCTACATAGGACCGTTTGTCCACACAGGACTAAAACTAATCTCGGTCTACAAAAGCCTGTATGTCCACACAGGACTAAAACTCATCTCCGTCTACATAGGACCGTCTGTCCACACAGGACTAGGAGTTCAAATAGAAATCATCTCGGTCTACACAGAACCGTCTATCCACACAGGACTAGGATTTCACGCAGAACTCATCTTGGTATACATAGGACTGTTTGTCCAAACAGGACTAGATACACTCCCTCTCACTAAGGGAATCATTCTCCAACACTCCAAGCCGTTCACAGAATCATACCAAATTCCTCTTGAGAGAGGCTTGATGAGAATGTTGGAAACTTGATCATCAGTTGGAATATACAGGAGATCAACTACTCCTCTATGCATCGTATCTCTAATATAATGGTACTGAATCTCGATATGCTACAATTGATCCCTCTATACTAGAATCTTTCGCTCCCTCTACACTAGACAATACCACTGCAAGCTGTACTACAGGACATTGTTGCTCATCCATTAGTGTCATGTCTCATCAAGCGAGTCTACTGAGATGAACTTCATGTTCTCTCAATAATACTAGATGGAAATCTAGACTCCCTCTGGATCTCTACTGCAGATTCCCCCTACAACTCTACATTATACTCTCCCTTTGGAGTTGCTTATTGGATCGTACATCAGTATGTATGAGGTGTCATCCTTGATTCCAATCTAAACTGCATCCCGAATCTCTCAGGATCTCAATAGTGCACTCCCTCTAGATGAGGGATATCTCATATGGTTTCTATCATACTTCTAATATCAAGAGGTAATGCATTAGATTGAGACCCTTCATCTTGAACTTAGAGGTCAACTCCCTCTGTATCTGTTAATAAATATCTCTATCTCGGTAGGGAACTGATCACTAATATACAACATCATGATCAAGGAATCATCATCAACAACTTGTGCCATATGCACATGCTGAATCCAGAGTCACTGCTCTAACTGGATATATGTATATTGCACCTCCTCTGAGATCAATTGAGTGGTTATTTTCCTATAGCATGTTAATTCTCCACTCAGGCACAATCAATGTTCAACAGGAAGCCAACTTCTATTCATGTAGTCCCCACCTCTCAGGTAGCATACTGAAGTAACTGATGAAATTTAGAGAACTTATTTGCTACTACTAATTGAAACTCCTTATGTTCATTGGAAGGATGAACATCTATAGTAGAGAGATACCAATTTTCAATCTTCATGTGATATCTACTGGACCTATGGGTCATGGGTCCACATATGAATTATAGTAGACATAAGAAGTAGAAACAAAAGAAATAAAAAAAAACTATAGCCGACATAAGAAATAGAAAAAAAAGAAGGGATTTGAACATTAATAACATGGTTGCATTGATTTCAACAATGCGTAAAACAAATATTATAAATATTGTAATGTCCCTTTTTAATAATTATTAAAATGACAAATTTTTCACTTTTTTTCCCTAGTTCAACCTTTGACCAGTTTTGATGTCTAGGTCTCCAATTTGCTCCAAATGCTCTCAAATATTATGAGAAGGTATATGAATGATATTAGGATTTGAATATTATGTTTATACATGATATATGACCTTTATATTACTTCTTCAAATCCTCTTTTAATTCTATCCAAAGTAGGGAGTTTGACTAGCAATTCGTCTTTGCCTAGTATTGGTCTCTTGGTCTCCAAATGACCCCAAATGATTGTATAATGGGTCGGAAGGTATTTGAGAGGTATTAATACATATAAAATAGGCTCATGGATACTTAAAAACCTTTAAAACACTTCTTCACATTCATTTACAATCTGGACAAAGTAGGGAAGATTACTAGTAATTTCGAGCTTCAAACCCCCAATGGTAGATGGCTCTAAATAGCTCCAAATGCTCTCAAATTGTACCAGTAGGTGTATGAATGATGTTAATACATAAAAATGGTGTTTATAGGTTTCTTTTAACCATCAAATGACTTCTTCAACTCACTTTGGAAATTTGATCAATGTATGGAGTTTTACTAGTAAAATTGTGGTTCAAATCCCTTAGGGGTAGATGATGAAAATGACTTTCCAAATGCACTCAATCCAACTCAAAATTATGAATGAAAGTAGGGGACATATAAAGTAAATAAGCATGAACTCATATCAATAACCATTCAACTTTTAATATTTTCTATAACTCCCTTAAACCAGATGCAAGAAGACTAGTTTCGACCTTGGGGGAAATAACATTAAATCTTCTTCAAATGAAATAAAATTGAGCAAGATGGATCCAAATGCTTAAGTGTTGAACATGAAAATTGTAATACTCATCAATGGAAATCTATACATAAAAAATATATCATATAAACATTCTTCCATTCGAAGTAATCATCAATACATTGGCATACATCAATCTAGTGGGGGAATGGTCATTGTTTGCTCAATAATCATCAATTTTACATACAACCACTTGATATTTCAACCTGAAACTTTCTGGAGATGAATAAAAGAGTATTTAATCATATTATAAAATAAATGGGGCATTATAATATCCCCCAAAGAGTACAATATCTCACCAAAAACGCCCTCCCTTAAGGATCAAGAATATGCAATGAAAACTGGAAATGGTTGAAGGAATGAGCTGCAATAGAACAAACCATGATATACCCTGTAGTTTACACCTGCAACAAATGAATCCATTAAAGCTCCAAATTAAAGGTTTGAATGGCCTTTCCAATTACCAACTTGGACGGGAATCGTTCACCCTCGAAATTGGCTAAGGCAAGAAACTAGTTATCCACTAGCTCTCCCTCTTCACAAATGCAATTGCAAATTCTAAAAATGATCAAAAGCTGCCATTATTCTTTGTTCATGAATTTTATAAACTTATAATGTCCTCCATGGGTCGAATTCCTTCCAAGAGATTCATGCCAACTCAATTTGGGAAGAGATTTCCGAGTATGCCACTTGTCCTTCCAATTCTAGCCCTCTCCTTCTCCCAATTCGAATTGGTGTATATTTGGATGCCCTAACTCACTTGAGTGCCCTCTTGGAGGATAATTTTAGCCCTGACATGTCATAAATGTCATATGTCAGCCCTCAGGTCGTATTTGTGTCATAGGTATCATAGCATCTTCATCATTGTTGTCATAGAGCTAGGGAATCTAGCTCAAGTGTCTCACTAGCTCCAAATTGTCTCTTCATTTTCCATGGGAGTTATTCTTCCACTCAAATTAGACCTTACATGACTCATGCCAAGTATATTGACCTTATAACTCACCCCAAGAACATTTGGCTTCTTATGGATTCGAAATGGAAAGAGTAGGATGCCATGTGGCATATAAAATCTAGCTTGTGTGGGTCCCACCTTCTCCATGTGTCTTCATGATCAATTTCCACTTTGATTTTCTCATGTATTTATTTATTTATCTCCTTTATTAAATATTTATTCCATTCTAATGTGCAAACATTATTTATTATCCTCCTTATGTCAAATCCCAAAGCTTCCACCCTTAACCTAGGAAACTAATAATTTTCCTCCATGCAATATTTTTGACCCTTAACATCAATTTGACAAAATCTCATGAATATGGTCATTGGGCTTAGGCCCTTGTGACCCAATTCCAAATTTGGGACATGAAAAATCCTCCCTTCCCAATATTGCTTGTCCTCAAGCAATTTCAAACATGGGTGTTGAAGAACCTGCTTTCTGTATAATTCTTTGAAGTTGCCACTGAGTTGCCCAACTTTGAGTCTTTGAGATTCCATGAAGATTCTAGAGAGGAACCACCATGCTTGCTGCTACACTACTCTGATTAAAATCACTTTATTAAGTGGGAAATACATCTCCCATACTGTTTGTTTCCCCCAAAAAATTGAAACTAATGAAACAAAAATTATTCCAGGGTCCCATTGCTTGTATTGCACCCCAACAATTAAGAGTGCTCTCCAACCCATACCATCAGATAAGAGGATTCCTGGATCCCATTTTCTTGTATGCATTCTTCCAAACATCATGAGCACAAAATATATATCATCAAAGTACATAACAACATAATGAAAATGTACATCAAGAAGATGCTTTATCAAAGAGTCATGAAAGTGCTTATACCTCCAAGCAAGTAGACCACCATTTTCCGTGCATACAATCAGCAAGTAACCAATCAAATATTCTCCACTGACATAGGTGAGGATCCCATGTCGTATAATGCTGCTACAAAAGGATATTATATGAATCAAAATATTCAGCCATGTATTTTTTCATCCAAGAAGTGAATGAAGAATCTCCACTAAAATCTAAACCAAATAATGAGCAGGAAAAACAATGAGACTTCAAATGACTCAAAGAAGTCTCACCCATACATCCATGAATGTGAGAATCATAAAGATATAACAAAGTATGTGGCTGCCAACATAAGTGTTCTCCAATCATAAATCTATTCACCTAAGTGTTGGATGAAGTTCCTCCAACATCAAATGAACTAAGTGTTGAGCAAGAAAAACCATGAGTCTTCAAGTGACTCAAATGCATATCATAGGTGCATCCATGTAGATGTGGATCATCATAAAGTGACAAATTATGCTGCTGCAAATGTGAATAAGAATGTGCTCCAACCATGTCATCATAAAAGGTAAATCTAGGAGTTCCTTACTCTTCATGTGGCACCATAAAAAAAAAACCCTTTCACCCATACTTCATTGAGACTAATGCTGCAAAACATGGAATTGTAGGATGTAGGAGAATGAACTAACTCACCCAAATGATCAAAAAGTGCAGAAGATTCATCATGGGAAGGATCCATATGGGTAGTATCATGTATATCCTTCAAAAGTGTGAAACCTTTGTCATATATTGGTTCCAATGTAGAGGAATCATGCTCTTCTTTAAAAATTGCATAACCTTCATCAAGAGACAATTCAAGTTCCTCTTCCACCACATCAACTGTTTGGATCTCTTCAAGTTCATCTTCAAACACATAAAGCACATTCAAATTTCCACATTTCTCATGATCCACCATGTCATGAGAATCCTCCAAACAATCTACCATTTGACAATCTGAAACATAGGAGGAAAAACAAGTATCTTGCAACTTTTCAAGAAGTTGCTCATTTGAATTGCGAGCTTATGATTATCCTCATTATTCTTCAAGTATGCATCATGTATAAATTGATTAAGCTCAAACAAATGATTTATATCAAAAACAAAAGACATGAAATTACCTTTGATGTGGCACATTGCTCTTTGAATCTCCATGTCTTCAAGGAAGGATGTTTCCTCCAATGAAGTAGCTCTCTAACAAGAATTTGACACCAATGCTTGAGTGTCATGGATAATGCTGAGGAACTCTTGGATCTTGTTTTCATTCATCTTTAAGGACCCTTCAATAAAATGAGGTTCTTGCAAATGAACCTCCTCATCTTCTTCCTTATTACTTGGACCAACTTCATGAAGCTCAAGTGGTGATGGGGAAGTTGATCTTGTTTTTTCTTCAACTGCTACAAGGTATTCATTTTCATGCTTAGGGGAATTTTGTCTTGCAACAATACTGTCAAAAGTGATCTCTATGTCACCAACATAGAGGTGTGAGCACCCATCAGTAGGCACTCCTTCATAGTTCAAGCATCCATCAGTAGATGCTCCTTGATTCATGTCCAAGGTAGAATGTGTCTCGAATCAATCTTCAATGTTTTCAATAGGATCTTCTTCATGCTCTTTTGATTTCTCTTTCTTTTGCTCCTTCAAGCAAGCTGATGCATTTTGCCCCTTGTTTTCCTCACGTTTAATATCTTTGGAATCTCCTTTTGAAGAAAATCCAAAAACTCTCCTCAAGTAGGACATACATGCCTTCTCTGAAGCTTCAGATATTTCATTGATCTTTTCACTCACACAAATATGATACTCACTCCATGGTATTTTACAAAAAAGGCATAAATCTTTCTTCACTAACTCCACATCTTCATTTTTGGGTCTATTTTCAAACAAAATATAAGCATAGTCTTCAAAAGACATGGCATTTTGTGGATCTTCTTTCGAAGCAAGATATTCTTGATATTTGTGATATTGTTGGGGAAAGGTTTTATATGTTGCTCTCCATCTTTGTAACTCATTGATATAATTATCATTTTGTGGTGTGTCATACTCATATTTATCATACATATGGTCATAATAATAATCTTTATTCCTCCTAACATTGTAAAAAGTGTTGCATGATGGCACCTCTTCCTCATACCATTCACATTCTGCTTCATATTGTTCATAAGCATCTACATATTCCTCATAAGAATTGTACTCATAGGATTCATCATAATAGTAATACATGGCTGCAATTTATTATTCAATGTATGATATTAACTCATAGATGCAAGGACCATGCTCTAATAGCACTGTAATTTCCCTTTTTAATAATCTGATTAAAATGACAATTTTTTTCACTTTTTTTCCCTAGTTCTACCTTTGACTAGTTTTGATGTCTAGGTCTCCAATTTTCTCCAAATGCTCCCAAATCTTCTGAGAAGGTATATGATTGATATTAGTACTTGAATATGATGTTTAGGGATTATATATGACCTATAGATTACTTCTGCAAATCCTCTTTTAATTATGTCCAAAGTAGGGAGTTTGACTGACAATTCCTCTTTGCCTAGTATTGGTCTCTTGGTCTCCAAATGATTGTATAATGGGTCTGAAGGTATTTGAGAGGTATTAATACATATAAAAGAGGCTCTTGGATACTTAAAAACCATTACAACACTTATGCACATTCATTTACAATCTGGACAAAGTAGGGAAGATTACTAGTAATTTGGAGCTTCAAACCCCCAATGGTAGATAGCTCTAAATAGCTCCAAATGCTCTCAAATTGTACCAATAGGTGTATGAATGATGCTAATACATAAAAATGGTTTTTATAGATGTCTTTTAACCATCAAATGACTTCTGAAACTCACTTTGGAAATCTGATCAATGTATGGAGTTCTACTAGTAAAATTGTGGTTCAAATCCCCTAGGGGTAGATGATGAAAATGACTTTCCAAATGCACTCAGTCCAACTCGAAATTCTGAATGGAAGCAGGGGACATATAAATGATATAAACATGAACTCATATGCATCACCATTCAACTTTTAATGTCTGCTATAACTCCCTTAAACCAGATGCAAGAAGACTAGTTTCGACCTTGGGGGAAATAACATTAAATCTTCTTCAAATGAAATAAAACTGAGCAAGATGGCTCCAAATGCTTAAGTTATGAACATGAAAATTGTAATACTCATCAATGAAATTACATACATCATAAATATATCAGAGAAACATTCTTCCATTCGAAATAATCATCAATACATTGGCATACAACAATCTAGTGGGGGAATGGTCACTGTTTGCTCAATAATCATCAATTTTACATCCAACCACTTATATTTCGACCTGAAAATTTCTGGATATGAAGAAAAAAGTATTTAATTCATATTATAAAATAAATGGGGCATTAGAATCTCCTCCAAAGAGTACAATAGCTCACCAAAAACGCCCTCTTGCAAGGATCAAGAATATGTAATGAAAACTGGAAATGGTTGAAGGAATGAGCTACAATAGAAAAAACCATGATATTACCTGTAGCTTAAACCTGCAACAAATGACTCCATTAAATATCCAAATGAAATGTCTGGATTTCCTTTCCAATTACCAACTTGGATGGGAATCTTTCACCCTCGAAATTGGCTAAGGCAAGAAACTAGTCATCCACTAGCTCTCCCTCTTCACAAATGAAATTGCAAATTCTAAAAATGATCAAAAGCTATCATTCTTCTTTTTTCATGACTTTTATGAACTTATAATCTCCTCCATGGGTCGAATTCCTTCCAAGAGATTCATGCTAACTCAATTTGGGAAGAGATTTCCAAGTATGCCACTTGTCCTTCCAATTCTAGCCCTCTCCTTCTCCCAATTCGAATTGTTGTCTCTTTGGATTCCCTAACTCACTTAAGCGTTCTTTTGGAGACTATTTTTAGCCCTGACATGTCATAAATTTCATATGTTAGCCCTCAGGTATGATTTGTGTCATAGGTGTCATAGCATCTTCATCATTGTTGTTATAGAGCTAGGGAATCTAGCCCAAGTGTCTCACTAGCTCCAAATTGTCTCTTCCTCTTCCATGGGAGTTATTCTTCCACTCCAATTCAACCTTACATGACTCATGCCAATTATATTGACCTTATAACCCACCCCAAGAACATTTGGCTTCTTATGGATTCGAAATGGCAAAAGTAGGATCCCATGTGGCATGGCAAATCTAGCTTGTGTGGGTCCCACCTCCTCCACGTGTCTTCATGATCAATTGCCACTTTGATTTTCTCTTGTATTTATTTATTTAGCTCATTTATTAAATATTTATGCCATTCTAATGTGCAAACATCATTTATTATCCTCCTTATGTCAAATCCCAAAGCTTCCACCCTCAACCTAGGAAACTAGTAATTTTCCTCCATGCAATATTTTTGACTCTTAACATCAATTTAACAAACTCTCATGAATATGGTAATTGGGATTAGGCCCTTGTGATCCAATGTCAAAATTTGAGACATGACAAATATAAGAAGTAAAAAATATAAATAATAACTGACATAAAAAGTAGAAACATGGTTGCATTGATTTCAACAATGCGTTAAACAAATATTATATATATAAGAAGTAGAAACATGGTTGCATTGATTTCAAAAACAATTACTATAGCCGACATAAGAAATAGAAAAATAGAAGGGATTTGAACCTTACTAAAAAACATGGTTGCATTGATTTCAACAATGCGTAAAACAAATATTAGAAACATAAGAAGTAAAAAGGTTAAAGAATAGCTGACATAAAAAGTAGAAACATGGTTGCATTGATTTCAACAATGCCTAAAACAAATATTAGAATTATAAAATGTAGAAACATGGTTGCATTGATTTAAAAAAAAATTACTATAGTCGACATAAGAAATAGAAAAAATAGAAGGGATTTGAACCTTAATAAAAAAACATGGTTGCATTGATTTCAACAATGCGTAAAACAAGTATTATAAATATAAGAAGTAAAAAAGTTAAAGAATAGCTGACATAAAAAGTAGAAACATTGTTGCATTGATTTCAACAATGTGTAAAACAAATATTAGAAATATAAGAACTAAAAAAGATAAAGAATAGCTGACATAAAAAGTAGAAACATAAGAAATAAAATAAAGAAGTAAAAAATATATTATAGTAGCCATAAGAAGTAGAAACAAAAGAAGTAAAATAAATACTATAGCTGACATAAGAAATAATAAAAATAGAAGGGATTTGAACCTTAATAAAAAAACATGGTTATATTGATTTCAACAATGCGTAAAAGATAAATAAATAAAAAATAGTATAGTTGACATAAAAAGTAGAAATATAAGAAATAAAATAAAGAAGTAAAAAATATATTATAGTAGACATAAGAAGTAAACAAAAATTATTATAACCGACATAAGAAATAGAAAAAATAGAAGGGATTTGAACCTTAAGTCCAATCATCTCACTACTTACCAATAGACAACAAACAAATGTTCTTAAAAAATACAAGATGTATGTTGATTTGATTAGTTGCATTGATTTCAACAATGCATTGTTTTTGTTTTTTACATGTATGCATTGAATTTATCAATTTAATAAAAAAAATGTTCTTCAAAAACACAAGATAATAGTTAGATTTGATAACCTCCAAGCAAAAAGGGTTTTGAACCTTGGTCTCTAGGTTAACAAAAGCCCAATAACCTTATTACTTACCAATAGACCACACAAAAATGTTGTTAAATAACACAAGATGCATATTTATTTGATTCGTTGCATTGATTTTAGCAATGCATATTTTGTTTTGTTTTTTACATGTATGTATTCGATTTATCAATTTAATAAAAAAAAAATGCATTGATTTCAACAATGCATTGTTTTTTGTTATTTATATTTATACATTGAATTTATCTATTTAATAGAAAAACTATTTGCAATGATTTCAACATATTAAAGTTTTTTTTTTCTATTTTAGGGTATATTGTGGATCCTCATGATAATATTGCAAATAATGAAGATATTGATGATAAAAAAAGAAAAGGACGACAAATGTATATAAGAGAAAGAGAAAAAGAATCATCAGAACATATAGAAGAACCTAGAAAACATGACCATGAACTAAAGAGATCATGAAGAAGTGTTATTTGTGCAAAGGGATTCTCAAAAGCATGAATGGGAGATAATTTCAGGGTTATATAGGAATCAGTATATAAATACCAATGCATATGACATACTTGGATACATGAAATGTGATAATAAGAAAAATTGGAACTCTAATTTTGTTGATATGGAAACTTCCAATCATGCACTATAGTTCATATCTGAAAACCGACAATTGAATGAAAAGATTTGGCAGGTCTACGATTTCAACCTCCATTCTCATATGATTGATATGAGAAGATGTCAAAACTACCAGGTGTGAAGATAAGAAAATATGAAGAAGATAGATTGAGAATGATCACGATGTGAACCATATTTTCATTTATTTAATCCTTACAAAATTATTGTCTCTATTTTCCAGTTTAACAATTTACTCAATCCTTAATACTTATTACTTACATTATGATAATCCTCGTAAATGTATTTGTGTTTTCAACTTAACATGTTCCTTACAATGCTGATCAAACTCTATTTTTGTGTCACCGCCACGACTGAAACCAGCCTAGATCCAAATCCTAGGCTCTATCAAACACCGAGAGGGATCAAATATCCCGAGGTGCAAACCTCTTCTCAGGTATTGCACTCAAGGAGCTTTTCGAGGAGAGGGTTGCACCTCGGGAGATTTGATCCCTCTCGGCGCTTGATAGAGCCTAGGATTTGGATCGAGGATGGTGTACTGTGAGGCACCTGCAACAATTAATTAACAAGAATACGCGAAATAGCAGAAATGACAGAACTCAGAATCACTTTTGTATTGATCACAGGCCACTTCGAGGGGGCAACCTCCTTTGAGAAAGCTCAATACAAATAACTTCACGGTGCCTTCATAGGTCTCAACACACACTTATATACTAATTCTAGGCGCCAATACTATGGGTCGAAACCATGGGCCGTTACAAACTATGGATCAACAATACTACGGGCGACTTACAAAGCATATGCGCCAACAACAATAACACAAACTATTGATCAACAAATACTGCGGGACGACTTACAAAGCATATGCGTCCAACAACAACATACTAACAAAGTAAAGATATGGGTTCCTAACATCCCCTCCCCCTTAAAAAAAGCTTTGTCCTCAAAGCTTCAGATGTGGAAATTGTTGTTGAATCTGAAGGAGTGGTTCCCATGTAGCATCCTCTGGTTGCATGCCGTGCCACTGAATTAAGACCTCTGTGATAGAGCGAGAGCGAAGCTGACATGTGCGCCGATTGAGGATGGCCTCTGGCTCCAAAAGGATGGATCCTTCATTATCCAGTTCGGGTAAAATCGTTTGGCCGCTGATGTTGGTGCCAAGAACTTTCTTCAAACAAGAGACATGAAAGACTGGATGAATGCGGGAAGAAGGAGGAAGTTCCAATTTATAAGCAACGGACCCAATCTTCTGAAGAATCCGATATGGCCCATAGAACTTTGGAGCAAGCTTATGACGCCCTTTGAGTTTCAAGGAGGATTGTTTGTACGGCTGGAGACGAAGAAAAACCATATCGCCGACTTGAAAAGTGCGCTCTGAACGGTGCTGATCCGCTTGTTGCTTCATGCGATTTCTTGCCATGTGAAGATTGTCCCGTAAAATGCGAAGAATCTGATCGCGGTTGCGAAGGACCGTGTCAACTTCCTGAACTGGTGAACTGGTGTGGGTGTATGGAAGAAGATCTGGAGGTGCTTGACCATAGACTGCTTCATATGGGGTCATTTTAGAGGCAGTGTGGTAAGAGGTATTGTACCACCATTCAGCAAGAGAGAGCCACTTTGCCCACTGATGTTGTTGTTCTGAGGTGAAGCAACGAAGATAAGTTTCCAAGAATTTATTGACAATTTCAGTTTGACCATCTGTTTGTGGGTGATACCATGAACTCATCTTCAGTTTGGTGCCAGTGTGGCGAAATAGTTCTGTCCAAAAATGACTAGTGAAAGTCGCATCACGATCCGAGACAATGGAAGAAGGGATGCCATGAAGACGAAAGATCTGGTCCATAAAAATTTGAGCAACTGAGGAGGCTGTATAGGGATGACTGAGAGCACAAAAATGACTATATTTGGAGAGGTGATCAACCACAACGAGAATCACTGTCTTCCCACCAGATTTAGGGATCCCTTCAATGAAATCCATAGAAATATCTGTCCAAATCCGTGTAGGTATGGGTAAGGGTTCAAGCAATCCTGGAACGAGTGTTGTTTCCCCCTTATTGCGCTGGCAAGTATCACATTCGGCCACCATCTGTTGAATTGTCCTTTTCATGCCTTGCCAAAAGAAGTTACGCCGTGCTCGTTCATATGTTTTGAGGAACCCAGAGTGCCCGGCCGATGGAGAAGCATGGAGTTCATAGAAGACAGCCTGTTGAAGATCTGTGCTCTGGGGAAGCACCAAACGACCCTTGTATCGCAGAGAAGCACCATCCCAAGAGTAATGTGGTACAGCAGAAGGGTTGTTGGTCAAGCATTGGATGATCTGAGATAAGGAGGAGTCATTGACATAACCCTGTTGAACAGATTGCAACCAATTTGGAACAGGCATAGAAATAGCTGAAAGAGAACCTTGGGCACCAAATGTGCGAGAAAGAGCATCTGCCACAATATTGTCTTTACCCTTCTTGTAAGTGATCTCATAGTCATAACCCATGAGTTTTCTAACCCATTTCTTTTGTGCCGGGGAGGAGACACGCTGGTCCAAGAAATATTTCAGACTCTGGTGATCAGTCTTGATGCAGAAATGATTCCCTAATAGGTATGGACGCCACTTCTGTACTGCATGCAAAATAGCCATCATTTCCTTCTCATAGGTAGAGGCAACTAAATTCTTACCTGAAAGGGCTTTGCTGGTGAACGCAATGGGGTGTTCATCTTGAACGAGAACAACACCAAGTCCATTTCCGCAAGCATCACTCTCAATAGTGAAGGGCTTGGAAAAATCGGGCATAGCTAGCACAGGTGTAGTACACATAGCTTGTTTTAGTTTGTCAAATGCACACTGAGCAGCAGGTGTCCATGTAAAAGCATCCTTTTTCAATAGAGCGGTTAATGGAGCTGCAATCTTCCCATAATCCTTGACAAACTTGCGGTAGTAGCCAGTCAACCCCAAAAAACTACGAAGGCTCTTGAGTGTCTGAGGACGTGGCCAATTGTTCATGGCGTCGATTTTGGCAGGATCCACGCGAACCCCTTGTGCTGAGATAATGTGCCCGAGATACTCAACTTCCTTTTGTCCAAAAACACATTTAGACTGCTTGGCATGGAGATGATGGTCAGAGAAAAGTTGCATGACAAGATCCAGATGCTGGAGATGTTCATCCCATGTTTTACTATAGATGAGGATATCATCAAAGAATACCAGAATGAATTTCCGCAAGTAGGGTCGAAATATTTTATTCATTAAGGCCTGGAATGTGGAAGGAGCATAAGTGAGGCCAAAGGGCATGACCAAAAACTCATAATGGCCATCATGTGTGCGGAAAGCTGTTTTAGGAATATCATCCTCATGAACCCGAATTTGATGATACCCAGAACGAAGATCCAACTTGGAGAAAAAGTGAGCCCCATGAAGCTCGTCAAGAAGATCATCAACAACAGGAATTGGAAACTTATCCTTGATGGTGAGGTGATTAAGTGCTCGGAAGTCAATGCAGAGGCGCCATGACCCATCTTTTTTGCGGACGAGAATAACTGGAGAAGAAAATGAACTAGTGCTTGGGCGAATAATACCTTGCTTCAATAAGTCCCGAACGAGCATTTCAATCTCCATTTTTTGGTGGAATGGGTAGCGATAGGGCCTGATGTTGGGAGGAGCGCTGCCAGGAAGGAGCTGAATACGATGGTCTTCTGGCCTGGAAGGTGGTAATCCCACTGGTTCAGCAAAGACACCTGTATATCGATCCAGAATTTGTTGTAGATCCCAAGGAGTAGTGGAGACCGCTGATGGTTGCATCTGGATGGAATGGATCTGAGCGATGACACCATGTGAATTCTTCTTGAGGATTTTTTCCATGCGATGTGAACTGATGATGCTGAGAGAACCTGGTTGTAATCCTGTCAATGTGTGTTTGTGTCCATTGAGGGAAAACTGCATCCAAAGTTCGGCAAAATCCCATAAGATAGGGCCGAGTGTGCGTAGCCATTGAGCGCCCAAAACCACATCACATCCGCCTAAGGGCAAGGCAAACATGTCAGAGCGCAAGGTATAATATCCCATAGAGATACGCACATTTCGATACTTCCCTTTGCAAGGTAAGGTACCCCCATTGGCAACCATGACTTCAAAGTTGGAGCAAGGATGGATAAAACAATCAGCTTGTTTGGCAATCCGAGGGTCAATGAAATTATGAGTGCTACCAGAATCAATGAGGATTGTAAGAGGAAGCTTCTTGAAGTAACCCCTGACCCGCATTGTTTGGGGGGTGGTGATTCCAGCTAAAGCATGGAGAGATATCTTTGGCTGGTCATCCTGAGACGGAGGGTCAATAGGCGGTTCCTGAATGTCGATCGGAGCATCCAGTGTTTCTGGATCTTCGTCACCCATTTCAGAGGCAGGCGGAGACTCCACATCCAGGAGATAAAGCTTTTGCTGAACACATCTATGTCCCCGAGTGAATTTCTCATCACAATTATAGCAAAGACCCTTTTCTCTGCGTGCTTGCATCTCTGTTTCTGACAAACGCTTGATAGGAGTCGGTCGAGGAGCCTGCGGTATAGGAGGTCGTTGAGACCCCATATTTCGGAAGGGAACAAAAGTGGGCTTGGAGCGTTGTTGGGCTGCAATCTTGTCTTCTGCCAATTTAGCCAACCCGAGTGCTTCCATAATTGTGTTGGGACAGAATATTTTGACCTCAGAGCGGATGGCATCCTTTAGACCACTGATAAAACAACTCCGGTAAAATTCATCAGACAATCCTTCGGTGTGGTTGGCTAGATTCTCAAATTCGGTTTGATACTCTCTCACAGTGCCAGTTTGGCGAAGTTTAGTGAGGGATCTTGTGAAGTCATCAAAAGCACTAGGACCAAATCGTTGCAAAAGGCGCTGACAAAAGTCTGGCCAGTTGGGCTCTGGATGAGCCTTGATGTACCAACGGTACCATTGAAGAGCTTCCTGTTCGAAATGAAAGGATGCCAACGGAACTTTGTTGACATCAAAAGTAGTATGCAGACTGAAATATTGTTCTGCACGATAGATCCATCCAGTTGGATCAGTACCATTGAAGCGAGGAAAATCAAGCTTCGGACCACGGAAATTGCTGGAAGAAGAGAACCCATTGTCTACTGAAGACTCGGACTGCCGTTTGTTGTTCATAGCTGAATGTTCAAGATGGAGACCAAGAAATTTTTCATCCAGATCCTGGAGTTTGGCTTGGATGGCTGCAAGGGCTTCCTCCATGGTTTTTGCTCCTGCACGGGTGACAACCATAACCAGAGATTTTTTTATTTTTTTTTTGACTGGGTAGGAAAAAAAAAACAGGAACTACTTCAGTAAAGGAAAATTTGGATTTGGGAAAAAATCAGAAGGGTAATTGGGGTTTGACTCGTTTTTTGGACACTGTTGGATAGACAGGGAAGCAAAAATGAGGATTTCAGCAGCGGGGTGAAAGGATGGAAAAATTTGGCAGAGGGGAACAAAGAAGCAGAATTCAGAAAGGAACTCTGTGGTAAAAATTGAAGGTGATTGGGTGAAATCTGAGAAAGTTATGGCAAACCCTAAAAATAGACAAATGTGGGATTTCAGGCAGTAGGAAAGGGAATTGAGGATAGGGTCCTCAGGGATGAAATATGCAGAATGGAATGACAGGGGTTCCTTGAAATTTTCAAGGAAAACAGAGGTAAAACAAGGGAGATATGGAGAAAAACAGAATTTTATACTTTTTTTTTTTTTTTTCCAGACTGGAGCGCTACGGCTCGGTGTTTTTTTTTTTTTTTTTTTTTTTATATTTTACAGACTGGAGTGGCTACGGCTCTGCTTGTAGAATGGGATCTCCGGTTCGAAGGATTCTGGAACAATGCCGAACAGCTGGATCTGGAATGGTTTGCAAAATGAATCTGAAACGGCGCAGCAGTGATCGACAATAGTTCAGCTGAAAGTAGATATGGACCCCAGGTATGTGCGGCTTCCTAACAGTTCAGGGTTTTCACTCGGCCACCAATGCTGTCTGACGGCTTGCGTATTGGGGCAGTACCCCTCACTCCACGGCTCAGGTAAAACTGATAACCGCTTTGCCACAAACGACAGCTCTTGGTTTACCTCACGGGTGGGAACTAGTCAATCAGGTAGGGGTCGTTGCCCTTTTCACCGGCAGGTCCTCTCAATGGGCCAGCTACTTCGGGGTTCCTGTGGTACTCCTCACAATGAGTTTTAGGGCTTATGCCCAAGTACTTCCCACAGTTAAGCGGATAGGGATTATTCCCAAATCCGAACCTGCAACAGATGTGAAAAAAAATTTTGGAAGAAATTTCACCCAGCGAGCCCAAGAAAGTGCTCTGATACCAGATGTGAGGCACCTGCAACAATTAATTAACAAGAATATGCGAAATAGCAGAAATGACAGAACTCAGAATCACTTTTGTATTGATCACAGGCCACTTCGAGGGGGCAACCTCCTTTGAGCAAGCTCAATACAAATAACTTCACGGTGCCTTCATAGGTCTCAACACACACTTATATACTAATTCTAGGCGCCAATACTATGGGTCGAAACCATGGGCCGTTACAAACTATGGATCAACAATACTACGGGCGACTTACAAAGCATATGCGCCAACAACAATAACACAAACTATTGATCAACAAATACTACGGGACGACTTACAAAGCATATGAGTCCAACAACAACATACTAACAAAGTAAAGATATGGGTTCCTAACATGTACTAGATCCACATATGTATGTTGCTACGACTGAATAGTCATCACATCCATTGTAGTTTCCAACTCTGTCACGGAAGCCATCCTGCTATCTGATCTTGAGAGCCATTTCTGAGCATCCCGCTCCCTCTCAAAAACTAAATATCAACGGGATATTAATATGGTTGAATACACTTCCATCACTTGTTCTACAGAACAAGTCCCGTCATCCTTCTCTTGTAGGCCATAACATATGGTCTTTCCCTACAAGTCATATTTTTTCAAATAGTCAACAACATTGCATAATGATGAAAATCAAATCATAATGCAATGACAATAGTTCACATAGTCATGTAAGAATCTTAGCCAATGCTTCAACACAACATTTATCCATATCACAAACATACTTGGTGACTATCTAGATGCCTTCCATCTCCACCAGAACATACTGTTAGGAGCGTACACTGCTCCGGTATGTTAGCAAATAGGTTTCATCCTAGATTAGTTCTATCAAGGGATCACAAGATGTTGTGCAACATTATAGGTTACTTACCCAACATATACATAACATGTACTATAAGAGCCCACTGCTCGTCAATCTCAGTCATATATAAATGCATAATGTGTTACATTATAACATGCATAACACACTTCCCAATTCTAAGAATATAGATTTGCATACAATTGTTATGAACATTAAGATCTGATCTACAAGAGAAATAATTACAAATGATAATCCAAATAAAAATACTTATCTTTTATTGTTTTGTGGGCAGGGATAATTTTAAGGACCTATACTTATTTAAAAGTGTATAAACCTTGGCGAATCATACCATTTCATAAAATGTCAACTATAAAATATTTGGCGATATTTTTCTAAAATTATTTCAATTTCTAAGGATTTTATATAGTTTATATAATAATTTGGCGATTTTTAGAGTGAAAAAAGTTTACCCCATCAAAATTGGCCGAAATCGGGCTTCAAAAAATGCAAATTGGCGAATCTTTTTTTGGAAAAAAACATGGAAAAATAGCCCATGGGCTAAATTTCGCCCCTAAAATTATCCTTGTTTGTGGGCTCCCTCTTGATCTCTTCCTCCTTTCCAGGATCACTAAAGTCCTTGTATATTTGTCTTCTTGATTGTCAGAATTTTACTGCAACCTGGATCTTAATACATCACCAACGATAATCTCCTCATCTATAGATAATGCGATAATTGGTGTACTAGAAGAAATACTCCTTTCGATGGTCATCATCGTCTGTATTCCTTGAATTCTTTGGTGAAGTCTCTTCATCAACATTTGTGGTTGAGGCATGGTGTTTTCTCTTCTTTGATTCGGGACATTGACTAGCATAGTGACAGTGCTTCTTACGATTGTAACTTGGATGTGTGAAATATATTTCTTTCTCTTATGTTTTGGAATTGGAATTGATCTTTCACCTTTTTCTTTTCTACCATAACTCTTCTTTCCTCTTTCTTTTCTTCTCTTGGTATGTGTAGCGAGAGATTGGTTTTCTTCATGATGAGAGGCACTAGTATTTCCTTTAGCTACAATTCTGGTTTCTTCTTGTGTACAGTCTGTCCATAATCGCTCAAACTTGGTTAGCTTGGATATTCCACTCACACTTTGAATGAATGGTTCCAAAGATTGAGGGATCCCATTTAGAGTCATCATGACTAGTTCTCTATCTGCAATGATTTCTCCAATAGTGCCCAATTGATCCTTGATTTCTGAAATCTTCATGAAGTAGGATGCAATAGAATCTAATCTGGTCATCTTGGCATTTGAGAGTTGTTGTCTCCAGGAAAGATCCCTATTGACATTTGTGTTCTCAAATAACTTCTTCAATGTATCAAACATGGCTTTAGCTATCTTCTTTTGATAAATTTGAGGAATCAAATGCTCCTTGACTGAATATATTAGGATCCTTCTTGTCTTGGAATCACTCTTCTTCTATTGAGCCTTTTCTGCTTCTTCTTCTGGTTTTGGTATTCCTTCTACAACAAAATTTAGAAGGTCATTTTCTTCTAGAACAATGAGCTCTCTAGACTTCCATGAATGAAATTTTGAAGCTCCATCAAGCCTATCTTCAACCTTGATGGTTGTCATCTTGAATAGGAGCTAGGTCAAAATTGAAACTTTGGATTTTGTGAAACCCTAGCAAGAGCTAGATCAAAACTAAACTTTGTATTTTGAGAAAACTACTTCTATAGATGAATATGCCCTCCCAAGGCTAGTTGAATGAACCACCCTTTCTTCTGTATTTGTGGTCAGAAAAATCCAAAATTGGAAACCCTAATTCTTGAACCTGGTAGTAATTAGGTCAAAAATTAAAACTTCTCAAAATGAAAATCTACTTCCATAGGGAGATGCACTTTCCTAGGGAGATCTCAATAATGTTGAGGGAAATCTTAATCTTTGGATGGAAGAGGTGGAAACAAGAAACCCTAGTTTCTAACAGTAGTATCTTTCAGCACTGCTTTGATACCATGTTAAATTTTCAATAATAGCAGTATAATTTTCATCTCTTTCAACTTAGAAACAAATATAGGATCATTGAAAGAATGACTATGCACATAAACAAAATCAAGATACAGTAGTTTACCCTGGGAAAACCCAAAGTTAGGAAAAACCCAACAAACATTTCTTATTCAGAGATTTAGTATATAATACAAGTACATCAAGGATAAGATTGATCTTGAATAATGAAGATCACAAAGAGAAGAGATGGCAAAGAAGAAGCCCCAAAAAATTGTCTTCTACAACCATAAATCGAATATATCCTTGCTTGAGTGAACTTGCTTGAGATGTTATTCAAATGAGGATGCATCCCTCCTATTTATACATGATTTTGAAGTGAATTTTCTCATTGGCGCTAACTTGTCTATTTCACTGGGTCGACTTCTCTTTTGCAATAATAAAAGTACATTTTATTTTATTTCTTTTGTAGGTTGTCTTTATCTAGTGAGGATACTATTACACCTAAATATTCCCATCATAATAATCAGTGTAAACATACTTGAAGTTCCTTTGACTAAGTTATCAACTTGAAAGAGATACTGACTTGTTTCTATTGGTTTTAGTGAGGTCATCGCAGGTCACCTTTGTGCAACCCGCGACGTCGCAGGTTGTCCTACTGCAGCCTGCAACGATGTCAGTTAAATGGATAAAAGAGCATCTTCGAGTCCATTCTCGAAGGTATGTGATGTGGATCTATGTCCCTAACCTATAGGGGAGATGACATTCGGTTCCCTAGCCCTTTGGGAGGATCCCTTAACCCTCTACCATTATATATCAACCTACCCTATCCTCTTAGTCCTATATATGTGGAGCTCATTCCCATTCCAAGGGGAGGAAGTCTATAGCACTTGCATGCTAGTGAAATTAGCTTAGGAGATATCTACTCATCTCTTGGGAGACCTATACTTCCTTTGGAGGCTTTGGCATTGGCTTGTGGAGGAGGATTACGACGTTAAGCTTTGGTTGTAATCATCACTCTTTTGTACTTCCCTATTTTAATACAATAATATAAACTCTTTCCACCAAATATTGTAACTATGTTAATGATGTTTTGGGTAGTTTACTTGCTTAACCATTTACTTGGATCTGTTACTATTTAGATGTATTTTACTTGCTTGTATTGTTATGTATGTCTTGACAGGTCTTGCAGCTGAGATCTGATGACCGTGGAGCTCGGAACAACATCAAGGAGAAAAATCTACAAGCTAGAGGCAAGACATCTAATCACTCGATCTTTAACTAGATCTAGGAAAGCAGTTTCATATTATGTCTCACTTGTTCTAGACTTACGTTGAGCTAGGGAGATCACGCCTTAAGTCCGCTTTCGGTAGATTGACCGGTAACAAGTTTGGCGACCATACTGGGGAAGATTATAATGCATTGTTTTAAGTTATCAGTTTGAAAGTATTTTTCTCTAATTTCTTTATGAGCCATTTCTTTTACCTCCTTAACCATTTCACCATCATATCTTCTTCTTGAAGAGTTTGTTGACTTCCTTAAAGTCTGTATGTTTGATTGTCAAGCCTTTTGGTTTATCATATTTGGAGATATTTTCTTCCTTGCATAGGGATCTCGCTCGTCGCACTTGGGTAATATATCCAAAGCGACGTTCCCCTATCAGGCGCAGTCTGTTGCTTTGCAACTTATGACGTTGTCGCACACCACAGTTTGACATCATGCGACGTTGTCGCAGTTCACTTGTTTTCCACTTGCAATGGTCTCTCTGAGTCTGACCAGAGACTACGATGAGCAGTCTAGTTTTGTGCTTGGGTTCTCTCCTCACCAACCTTTATTTTTGGCTTGTCTTGCAGACCTCCTCTGCACTGCATTTTCCAGTCATAGACCTTTTTGGCATTTCATTGCTAGTGTTTGGTTTTGTTTGGTTTGATTCGGAGTGGTTTTGGGTTCCATTTTGGACAAGTTTGAGTTTCGGTAGTGGTGGACACTTTGGTCTTCCCCACCTTCTTCCGCTTGACCTTGCAATCCCTCATCTCCTCACCTGATTTTATATATGTATTGGATCCGATCCCAGACCTCTTTTGCATGTGTTACTTAGCTTTGATTGCTTTCAGTTTCTTGTTGAGTGTCTTGAGTGTTCTAGTTCATATGAGTGATTGTCATTTTCTTGATAATTTCTGAGTGTTTGGAGTGCTGCAAATAATCTCTCTTTTTAGCCATTCACGCTTAAAAAAATTATTGTTATCAAGTTATAATCTTAGCATATCATTGGAAAAATTCAAAGTGCATCATTTTTACTGTTTTCAAGTGCATTTGAAAATTGTCGTAGAAATTGGTTCATGCATTGGAAATCATTTATAAGCCTTTTGGAAAGTTTGAAAGGAAAAGTTAATCATTTGTGCTTTTCGGGAATTATGAGCCATTCATTTTCTTGAAAAATTCAAGTGAGATCAAGTTTTTGCAAAAGTGTTTCCATGCTTGAAAAATTATATGCATCTTTGGTTTTTTTATGTTTTTAAGCTATCATGGTGAAATTGGAAAGGTTAGTGTGCTCTAGATAGAAGTTCTCTCTTTTCACCACTTAGTTTCATTTTTTGATTCGAAAAGACAAAAGAAAATGCTTAGATTTGGTTTTTGATGCTTGTGGATTTTTGTGTTTTGCTCGAAAAAAACAAGAAGAGTACTTTTATTGTCAAATTTGGTAGATTTTGGATTGTGTTGCATTTTGTTGGTTTGGTAAAACCACTTGGAAAATGATTTATCCTCGTATATAGATTTCATCAAAATAAAAGTACATTTTTTCATGTAGTTAGGGATTGCATTTTGTTTACATTTATGTACTCACCTCATTCATTCACCTAATCGTCTAGATAAAATTAACGGTAGAACTAGGGTAAAATTTTAGTAACTTGTGTGTTAAGTTAGAGACGTGTTCCGACGTCGTAAAATGTGGCAGCTGTCATTACTTGCCAACACTGTATTCCGGGGGTATTGTAGTCTTCCACGTACCAACCGGTATATCGAAGCTCTTTCACGTACCAACTAGGTATATCGAATGCTCTTTCACGTACCTTAGGGTATATCGAAAGGCACTTCACGTACTTGGCGGATATCGAAAGGTGTTTCACATACTCAGTAGTATATAGGAAGGTCTCGTGTCGTACGGTTGTGCATTAGACAACACCACTACGGATTTGAGCTCCCACGTACCTTGAGTATATTGAGAGACACCATTAGGATTCCTAAAACCAACTGATCTATCCATTTGGCTGTCTTGGCAGAGTAATACACCGAGAACAGCAATCGGGGATATTACTACGCACGTGTCATCCAGGTAGTCGGGTATTCAGGCAAGGGTACAGTCCCAATCTTCCATGACATGTTTTACTGTTGGACCCTACGGGATATAGCGAGTTGCAAAGCCTTGACAATCCTGTGAGGTTCCATACTTTTGAATCAACACCTATCACATAAGTTTGCGTGTGGCCTTAGTTTGTGTATATATTTTCTGGACTACTTTTCTTTTGTTTAGATTACCCTAGGAGAAACTCTGTTTCAGTCACTATGGCTGAATTTCCTTGGAGAAGGTCCCGCAGAATTTTGAACTTACCACCCGAATATCCCATTAACCAAGAGGTAATTTCAAAGGTGAGAATCGACCCACACATCACGGTCGTGTCACCTGAAGTAGAAAAACCTACTTTGAATATTGGAGCACACATGTTTCCTCTAGATTCACCCACTTCCCACCCCCCAAGGGGTGAAGAAGCAGAAACTTCAACTTCACAAGACCTACATCCCGTTTTACTGGGAGAGCCCGGATCGGTGGAATGGATAAATCCTCCCCAGGAATGCCTTGTATCAGCTGTTGGTCCAGCTACAGCCTTTTAGACATCATCTCTAGGACACCAAGTGGCTCATTTTTCCATTGCATCCCCACCTAGTTGGGATACTCCTGACGACCCTCTAGCACCTTATCGTGATCGTATGACTCGATTACGTGCTATGGGTGAGGAGTTTCGAAGACAAAGTCTTTTACGAAGTTTTGGAGACCCAACGTTACCTCCATATCAACCACTCCCAAGTCATTATTTATCTTTTGATTCACTGTAGTCACCCACCCACCACGTGGCCACTTATGAATTTGGTTAACCCTCACTTCCTGCGAGTACACCCCTTAGATAGGAGACCAGTTCTATACATCAAACGACTCAACCTGTTGAAGGACAACAATCCAAAACAGCTGTTACTACCACAGTTACATTACCCACTCCTCCCCCACCCAAAAATTCACGGGGAGGATACTCTTTACCCCCTACCTTCCTCATGGTTAATGTCCCTACGGTAGTAGGTAATCAACAACCTACATTGGGTCAACCTTTGATTAGTGGTCAACATGTTGCTACTAGGGGGAAACCCCTGTATCCTAACCCCAACACCGGAGGAGGAGTCCCCATCAGTCCTTTCGTTGGAACTGCCCTCCCCGTCGGCCTATCCACCACAGGATTATCCCATGTTGGGGGACCATCCAATGTCATTCAACCACCATGGAGTCAAGCATATCCAAGTAATCTTAACCATGTGTTGTGACTATTCAATCCCAGAAACGCACTCTACGGGATACCTTATCCCGGTAATCCATACACTCTATGGGGAAATCAAAATGTTTTACAACATCAACCCCCACCAAATTTCCCTCAAGTACCACCACCCCTACTTGCTCCTCCTCCACCTCCCACCGGAGGCGACGGGCCCCCATATAATCCTGGAGATGACATACCATTTATGGTGTTCACCCAACTCCTTGATGGATGATTCAATCCGTCTTAGGTTATTTCAACGGACTCTCATCGGCCCAACTTCCAAGTGGTATATTGAACTACCACCAAAGGCCTTTCCAGATTATGGTTCTCTTGCTATGTCATTTTTTACCCACTTCCAGTTTCCCATTCGCTATGATACTGGTACCGAATTATTGACCTCTCTTCGCCAGAATACCGCAACCCACATCTCGGATCATATCCATGAGTGGCAGTGAAGACGACGTCTTATTAAGGCTCATATTTCAGACCAACTCTTAGCTGAATGGTTCACAAAGTCACTTTTACCTGTTGTAGCTCGAGACGTGGCCATGGGAGGCATCGTCACTGAGGAACAGGCTATTTCTTGTGCCCATTACTTAGACTTGGTTTATGCTCAATCCGACACATTATACGAAATCATTCCTGATGCACCCCACTCTACGTATGACCCTGCACAACCACCTAAGGGACCTCAATCCAATGGAATCATTGGTTCCCTTACCACCTAGCCTCCTACTCAAACTGTTGGATCGTCGAACCCCCAGGGTTCTTCCCCATCCCCAACACAAGCTAGAAACAACATCACCAAGTCTCCCACTCCTGCCTCCATTGAAGAGGTGAATTCTGTTCAATCCGCTTCATCTTAGAAATACGGTGGTAAGAAGAAAAACAAAGGGAAACCTAAGAAACCTTCTAACTAGCATGAGCCCAAGCCCACCCCCGAAGACACCAAACAAAAGAGGAAGTTGAAGTATCCTTGTTTACTGTGTGGTGGAGACCATTTCTCAAAGGAATGTCCCCACCAAGACGAAGTGCAGAAGTTTCTAAAGGGAAACTCTACCCCCGCAGTTCTCAATGATCCCTTCCCCACTCAGAACCAGCAACTGATCACAGACACCTATCCTTCCCAAGGAGAGGCATCCTCTACCGCACATGTTCTCATGATGCGTAGTGAGACTGTAAACTTGAACACACGTTCCCGTTCATATGACTTAGTTCCTTAGAAGGAACTGGTTGGAAGTAATACTAAAAAAGCTTTCACTTCTATTCCCGACATCACCGTACCACACAGTTCTCTCACCATTGAGAAGCCTTCTTTAGAGTCAGTGTTGCATCCACCCAAGAGCACGATTCGAAGAGCCATTTTAAATCGTAATGCTCGGGCAGCTCAAAACTACAATATTGTAGAGGACTTAGCACAAGCTCCTTGTGCTATGTCGATGCTAGAGGTCTTGCAAAACTGCCCTAACTAGCACAAGACTCTCCTCACTGCCATTGGCGTGGTTGATCTAGATTCTTCTAATACCATCATGTTCCAACTTGAGTACTTTAAGCTGAGGCTTTCCCATCAGTTGGCATTTCAAGTTGCCACAAACATTGATGGGAATACAATCCATCGTACCATCTTGGATGAAGGTGCCTCTACCTCATTCATGTCGATTTTGTGTTGGAGAGCCATTGGCTCTCCTGAGTTGAACCGTTCTCCCACCACCTTGAAAGCATTCGTCGGGCGTGGCTTTCAACCTTATGGGCTGTTACAAGCCTTAGCAATAGAGTTGGGGGGTAATACTGCAACCATTAACATGGAAGTGGTCGCCGACCCGTTAGATTATAATATTTTACTTGGTCGTAATTGGTTTTACTCCATGACTGCGGTCGCATCATCTATCTTCCGCATAGTACAAATCCCCCACCAAGGTTGAATTGTTACTTTCGACCAACTGGATTTCTGCACACCTGACACCGCTACTCATCTGGGCGATAACGTTCCATTACTTGGACAATCTTCGCAGCTATATGAGAGTGTGGGGGTTGGCCTCATAAAAGACTCATCTCTTATGGGAATCTTTCCAACATCGGATCCCCCTAATCATGTTGCCACGGTGAACATGATCTCCTATAGGATTTCATCTGTCCCCAACTCTACCAATCAATGGATTGTACCTAATGAAGCCACTATGCACCTGATTGGAGACACCATGTCTCTTTCACCCGCTGAACTCACTTATGAGGCTATCCAGTCAGCACCTGAGGACCAGTTAGCTGTGGCCTTCACATCCTATTCTCTACAACGAACGTCCTCCTTACCCGACCCTCTACTCCATACTTTTCCATCTGAGGAGTCCATCATGGAGATCATGAGTTCGGATGACCCTCCGTGGGAAGCCCTCCACCATTGATCGTCTTTCCTTCCCCCATCTGATACTGTGGAGAATAGCATTACCACCATCTTTACATCGGATGTCTACCCTTTCCCTCAGTCCCCGACACTTACATGTCAAACAGACACTGAAGGAAACTTGGCAAACATTGAACCTACCATTTCGGTAGACATATCGGTCACTCCTGGTGTAGTGGAACACATTCGTTTAGGCCAGAAGTGTTCCCCTAAAGATATTACAATGTTCACGGCCTTGTTCAAGCAATTTCGAGACATATTTGCTTGGACTTACGAGGAAATGCCTGGGATAGACCTAGCTATTGTTTCACATGAGATTCAAACCCATCTTGATGCTAAACCAGTTCGGCAAAATATTCGACCGGTACACCCTAGGAAAACTGTGGTAGTTAAGGAAGAAATTGAAAAGCTCTTGAAGGCCGATTTTATCTACCCTGTTCCATTAACAGAATGGGTCTCAAATGTCGTCCATGTAGCTAAGAAGCAGGGCACCATTCGTGTCTATGTTGATTATCTGGATCTGAACAAAGCTTGTCCCAAGGACAACTACCCCACTCCCTTTATCGACCAGATCATAGAAAATTGTGCTGGAAGTGTCATCTTCTCGTTCATGGATGGATTTTCCAGTACAACCAAATTGAGATCCACCCGACTGATCAACATAAGAAAACTTTCACCTGTCCTTGGGAAACGTTTGCTTGTCGCAAGCTCCCTTTTGGCCTTAAAAATGCTGGTGCCACATTCCAACGGGCCATGTCGTACGCTTTTCATGACGTGAAGGACTTTGTGGAACCTTATCTCGACGATCTCCCCACTCATTTGCGGCAATGTGAGTACCACATTGATCATCTGATGGTTGTTTTCTCTTAGATGTAGGTAGTATAACATCCGCCTGAACCCTCACAAGTGTATCTTCTGCATCAAGTCTGGATGCCTCCTCAGTTTTATCGTCTCGAAAGATGGGATCCGCATTGACCCCTTAAAGGTGGAAGCCATTGTCGCTCTCCCACCTCCCATGCACATTACAGAACTTCAGAGTTTGCAAGGGAAGGAAACCTACTTACGGCGTTTGGTCTGTAATTTCACGCTAAAGAAACAGGGTTATATGAGACTACTGAAGAAGGACATCCCGTTCATTTGGGATGATCAAGCGCAACAATCCTTTGACAGTCTCAAACATGCTATTACACATGCCCCTGTGCTCCAACCGCCCAATTACTACAAGGATCATATCCTTTATCTCACTGCTTCTACCACCACGATCGCCATGGTCTTGGTACAGGAGGACAATAATGGCCAGGAGCATGTGATCTACTACCTAAGTAAGGGTCTTATGGACTCTGAAACTCGTTATTTGCATGTCAAGAAGCTCACTCTCGCGGCATTCATTACTGTCCAAAAGTTTCGTCACTACATATTGCTCCGCACCACCACCATTATCACCGACTCAAACCCCATGTACCACATTTTAACACGTCAAGTGCTTGGGGGCAAGTATTCACGCTGGATCATGATACTTCAGGAGTTCGATCTCCTCTTCGAGAAGTCCAAGCCTAAGAAGTTGTTAGTGTTTGCCGAGCTCATATGCGATCTTCCCCGTGTTGATTTAGGATCTGATCCCAATGATTCTCTTCCGGACGAATTATTGTTTCCCATCAGCACGTCTGACCTGTGGTCTGGGTATATTACCTTATATCTCCAGACCCAACGTTTCAACCCCCAACTATCTCGTGACGATCGTCGTAGAATTCGCTACCACGCAAAGTATTATCTGATCATTAGTGATACCTTGTATCGACAAGGCATTGCTTCTATTCTTGGACGATGTCTGACACATGAGGAGGCTGAACATGTATTGAATGATTGCCACTTTGGGGCTTGTGGTAGTCATCTCTTTGGTATGGCTACAGCCCAGAAGATACTGCGCGTGGGATATTCTTGGCCATCTATCTTCAAAGATTGTATTGAGGTCGTTAAAAAATGTTCCCCATGCCAGCATTTTCAAATGAAAAAGCACACCCATCCAGCCCCATTACACCTGGTTATTGCCGTTGGCCCCTTTGCAAAATGGGGCATTGACTTCATGCACTGTAAGCCTACCTCGGTCGGGGGGCATGGTTACGTCATAGTAGCCGTGGATTACTTCACAAAGTGGGCCGAGGCTATGCCTACATACACTGACAACGAAAAAACCACCGCACTCTTCATGTTCAATCATGTTATCTCACAGTTCGGAGTCTCGCAAGCCATAGTCACTGACCAATGATCTCACTTTCAAAACCATATGGTCAATGAGCTCAGTGCCAGATTGGGTTTTCCACATGAAAAATCAACACCTTACTACTCGCAGTCCAATGGACAAGTAGAGGCCATTAACAAGGTCTTGAAAGCCATGATTCAACGCATGGTGGGTATGCATAAGTCCAACTGGCACAACATGCTCTTTTCCGCACTATGGGCATACCAAAATTCCGTTAAGACTGCCACCAGATTTACACCGTTCCAGTTATTTTACGGATTGGTGGAAGTCCTACCAATAGAGTGTGAGATTCCATCACTCAAACTCGCATTTGAACTTCTTCCGAACACCACTACCGAGGAAGAATGTTTCCTTTACCTCGCAAAGCTTGACGAGACCCATCGCGATGCTGCTCTTGCCAACGAGGCACATACAAAGCGCATCAAGGCACAATACAATAAGTCAATCCAACCCCGCGTCTTTAATGAAGGTGATTTGGTCCCCACATATGACCAAAGGCACGATAAGCTGAGGGCAGGTAAGTTCGAGTCCATGTGGCATGGACCGTACATAGACCACTAGTTGTGAATTTAAATAGATAACAACGTGGTCCATACCCAAGGAAAGAGCGTCGGTTAGGGTTCCAATGACTTCCTTATATTCCACAGCATTGTTGGTTGTGAAACCTAGACAAATTCCTCCTGAGATGATGAGCTCGCTGGTGGGAGAATAGACTACCCAGGCTTCCGAAGCAAGGTTACGGATATGCCAACTAGCACCGTTTGCGAATCCATAGCAAGTTTCCATCTGCACATGCAGATAGAACATGGTATAAGAAACAAAACAAGACACTAAAACAAAAGCGTCACACCACACAAAACACACACGCCATGTACATTATATAGAAGATGTCTATGCGTGAAAGAATCAGGCATAGTACTTGTTCAGGTAGAGCTCGTTATGATTCTCACCCAAAGATATCCCATCGTAGTCCACTTTGGCCATCAGCGTGCTAAAACGGACAGATACCCCGACAACATACTTCTGGGTAGCCCCGAGGTAGATCACGAACACCTGGCTCTGGGATATCTAGGGTCAAACTCTGGAGGTTCTCATAAACCTCCTCTACCTCCTCAGTAGCATCTCGCATTGCGGCACCCACGACCGGCACCTCTCCTCTCCTCACAATGAGGGAGGCTCCGACTTGTCGCGATGGACCCACATCTGCACATGACACCAAGTTATCAGCACTACTCCAAAAAAAATCATAAAATATATAAAATGAAAAACACAAAAGTTGTTGTTCTTACCTATGTCACCCCATTGTGCTCCCTCAGGGAGCACCAGGTCGGGATCACCTCTGAAGTCTGTCCTGCTATAAGGGTAATCCTCAATCATGAAGAGATGTCCCTCTAGCCAAGTGAAGAACCCAGTGCCATAACCTATGATGGGACCCCCACCACCATGACGGGCCATCATCGCAGGCCATCGAATCATATGTTGATCCCTGGCATCTCGGTCATCCAAGTCCACCTGTGGACGCAGATGAGGTACCCGTTCCAGTAAGAAAGATATCACCATGGACCCATATCCAAACTGTTTCAGCGCCCCGCTTCGAAATTTGGTAAGCTGGCCCCAAAGGTTGGAAAGGAGTCCCTCGCACCAGTTGAATACCCTGGGAGCCATGCACTCCTCTGCGTACATCAACTATGTCTTGCTCGCAAGGTGAGTAGACTAACTCCCCACCACCCTCACCAGGGTGAAGAGAACGAAGTGTAATGGACGATCCCGAATCTCCTTAATGGGAATCTTCCCACTACTAGCCATAGTACCTCCAGTGCAGTACTGAGTGATCAGGTCATCCATAGTCCGATCACCTCCTCGTGATCCAGTGAGAGATACAGGTTCTCCCCTCCAGGATAACCCTATTAGGAAGTAGCTGTCCTCGACATCTATAGTCAAGGTATGCACCCCGATCTCGAAGTGCTGTTGCGCTGGATCCCAACATCGAATCATATGTGTCAGTAGCGGGACTTGGGCCCTCATGCCCGGCACTCGGAAGTACTTAATTAACCTGTAGTTCCTTAATGCGGCAACGCATTGAGGGTCATTTTCAAATTGTGCATCATCCAACTAGTGTTCTCATTCTTTCCACTCAATGACCATCTTTGTTGCCGTGAACCTGTCAAGAAGCACAAATGAGCAACATTTGAACTCACCCCATGCATCAAAGTTTCTTCTTTTGGGTTGGGCTATGGGTTGAACTTGGACGTTTCCACCATCGCAGAATATCCTTGCAAACATTGTGACATTGTTGCAAATGACCTTTACGGGATTTTCGACGACCCTCGGTCGTCGCAGTTCCCTTAAGGGTGGCCTGCGCCAACCCGTGGGTGCATTGCCACCAAGTAAAACAACTCAAAACCTTAAAAAACAAGCAAAAAACATGAAACCAATCCACTGAAAAGTTGCAAAGATGATTTTAGGCCTACCTGCTCCCGACGGCTCACAAAATGGTGGACCACAACTCTCGGAATCAACAATTGAAGTTTGGCTCCAAATGGCACTTCACACTCTCCAAACTTGGTAAAAAAAAATTGTAATTTCTTTTCACTATTTCACCCATTTTATAACACAAAATGGAATATTCCTTTTATAATTTGATGCTTTAGTGGGTTTTTTGCTATAGTTTGAATCATTTACTCCATTTGAATGCTTGGTTAAATTTTTTTGACCTGCTCTTTGAGTTGCAGGACAAGTTAAGTGCCTAATTAATGCCATTTTTCACCGTGACTATCATCTCGTAAGTATCATCAGGTATGAACAACTTCTTCGAGCGTATTTTTGTCATTGTTCCACTCATTAAATTCACTTATTAATGACAACCGAGCTTACTCTTTGTTCTCTCTCGTGCTTGTTAAACGATGAGAATAAGTCACCGAGTTATAATTTATCACTTTTGGGGGGCTCGTTAAACTCCTACGAAAAAGGAATCCCCCCGGAGTCTCGCTTTAAGCTCTTTTTAGGCTCTCTAAATATGAAAAGATCGAAAAGCGAACTTGTCGCGTTCACGCTTGTTAAAGTATTTGAATGATCGTCTTCCTGGTTATAGTTTACCCCTTTTTCAGGCTAGGGTCACTACTTACGAAAAAATAATACTCCAGCCAATCATGACTGGAAGAGTCCTCTCTCGTGTTGTTTTACCCTTTTCTGGGCGAAGAGGCTAAC
This sequence comes from Larix kaempferi, assembly GCA_027924585.1. NCBI lineage: Eukaryota > Viridiplantae > Streptophyta > Pinopsida > Pinales > Pinaceae > Larix > Larix kaempferi. Next base: position 36,436,180 of record BSBM01001229.1, on the reverse strand, counting down.
CTTACGAAAAAGGACCTTTGGAGTCTTCTTTAGTTCTTTTCAGACTCTCTAAACATGAAATGACGCTGAGTTTACCTTCTATGGACTCGTTAAAACTCAACATTGAAGGGCCCGTCATGGGATGAACCCCTCCTTTCCCAGGTTTGGAAAATATTTGGGATTGGACTCATCTATGAGATGAGATATACCGAGCATCTGGTTACCCTCATCAAGCTCGTCAAAAACACATGAGGCACTCATCAATCATGATGGGGAAAAAGGAAAGTTTTTGTGTTACACCTTTACTAGTGGCAGTACTTAGTCGTTCTTGAACATGGCACTCATTTGCATTTGCATACAGTACTTGGGTCATCTGTTTGTCCTCGAGTTTTACCTATTTCCTGAGTTTTGTTACTCCTTTGGGTCATCCAAAGAATACTTCCATCATCAGTTGCATTAGGAGTTGGCATCATTCTCGTCATGTCAATACTGCCAAGTCATGTCATGCCCATGTTCAAGGATACATTCACCGCTCATCATTTGCAGTCAGTACACCCTCCACCATGTCGATCTACTCTGAGTTTTTCTTGCATGTTACTGTACCATCTGATCTACTCCAAACATCTGTTATCGAGTTTCGTGTCGATGATGGGGGATTCACCATGGCCCTCCTTCGACGGGTCCATCTTCGTTGACTTCAAATCATCATCCGAGGATTGAACTTAGAAACCAATCGAGTACCTTGGGCTTGCATGCCTCAATGGCAGGTTATCTCGCTTTCAACATGAGTTTACATCATTGACTCTTGATTGAAATATTTCGTTAAGCGTTCAACTTCAACTCATTCATTCGTGCTTGATGATATGTACTGTGATACCTTGGGGATCATTGAAATTAATGGTGATTTCCCTCGTGCTTGTTAATGGTATACATCAATGATCGGTAATCAAGTGGTTTCTACCATGTTCAACGTCAAGACATTTGTAATCACATGGATAGATTCGTATCATTGCGGGTTCGGCTTGAAGACCCTGGGGAGTCATGTTTTACCCAGGTTGCGATGGAGATTATTTGAGTCATATTACATGGATCCACTTTTGTATTGGTTATGGTTGTGTTATCATCTCATCATGGATCTACACTTGTGTCTTGCAGCCGTGATTGTGTTCAGTCGGTCATTACTACCATGGATCTGCAATGTATTGGTCGGCAGCCAAGTTATGAGTCATACGAGACTGTGTTCTTAGAGTCAGTTGTACTGCAGTGGCATCCTCCATCCGACAAGTCCTTGCAATTCCTTCTATCAAAGCATTTCACCTGTCAAGTTCCAACATCTTCATGATTTTGGGGGCATTTTGTTACACCTAAATATTCCCATCATAATACTCAGTGTAAACATCCCTGAATTTCCTTTGACTAAGTTATCAACTTGGAAGAGATACTGACCTATTTCTATTGGGTTTAGTGAGGTCGTCGCAGGTCACCTTTGTGCAACCTGCGACATCGTATGTTGTCCTATTGCAACCTGCAATGATGCCAGTTAAATGGATAAAAATGCATGTTCGAGTCCATTCTCGAAGGTATGTGATGTGGATATCTATCCCTAACCTATAGGGGAGCTGGCATTCAGTTCCCTATCCCTTTTGGAGGATCCCTTAACCGTCTCCCACTATATCTCAACCTACCCTATCCTCTTAGTGCTCTATATGTGAAGCTCATTCCCATTCCAAGGGGAGGAAGTCTACAGCACTTGCATGCTCGTGAAATTAGCTTAGAAGATCTCTACTCATCTCTTGGGAGACCTATACTTGCTTTGGAGGCTTTGGCATTGGCTTGTTGGAGGAGGATTGCGACATTAAGCTTTGGTTGTAATCATCACTCTTTTGTACTTCCCTCTTTTCATACAGTAATATAAACTCTTTCCACCAAATATTGTTGTGTTAATGATGTTTTGGGTAGTTTACTTGCTTAACCGTTTACTTGGATCTGTTACTATTTAGATGCATTTTACTTGCTTGTATTGTTCTGTATGTCTTGACAGGTCTTGTAGCTGAGATCTGATGACCATGGAGCTTGGAAAAACATCAAGGAGAAATATCTACAAGCTAGAGGTAAGACATCTAATCACTCGATCTTTAACTAGATCTAGGAAAGCAGTTTCATATTCTGTCTCACTTGTTCTAGACTTACGTTGAGCTAGGGAGATCAAGCCTTAAGTCTGCTTTCGGTAGATTGTCTGGTAACATATACCTCACATAGCTACAACAACAACAATATGGGTCTCACAATCCAGTGAATTAATTCAATGCTATCTACTTTGATTTTCTAGCTTATCATGGAGTATATAACATAAACACGCTTAGTAAGCTTAAACTCTATTGCTTGTCACACTTATAAGAGGAGAGGTGAAGAATAATCATCCATAGGACCAAATTTGAAATTTCTGACCTCCACTTCTAGAAGATACACTATACTTCGTCAACCTAATATATGAACTAAGAGACAACAGTAAATTACACTTGGTTGGGAAGAAAGGAAGCTTTCCTTTACATATTAAATTGGTCTCCTATCCTTACGATGAGCGAAAAAAATTCTCATCTACAGAGAAAGTTAGAAAAAAATAATTCTAAATATGGAAGACATTACTTTATCCATCTTAGCAATAGTAGACATTGTAATAGCAATAACAAAATTTTAAGATGTGTTACAAATAACATATCATACCAACATTAAATATCTCTGGGGGTGAGACTTCCTCCTATAAAAAGGCACATCCTCTTTTATAAAAGTAGTTTTTTTTTTTTTTCTTCTTCTGATACCCTAAATTTCAATAGCCTAAGTTCTATTTGTTAGCACTCAAAATGACCCTTAAGGTTGTGGGAAAGGACACTTCGAGGTAACCACAAAACCAAGCTTTAGAAAAGAGAGTTGGCTTCTATCTTTCCAGAGAGGTATCTCTCAATGTTTGTTTATCAAGGCCAGATATATGAATTTAAAATTAAGATCAGATTGTTGTTTGGTTGAAGCAAGGCAAACATTCATTGGGAAATGGAGTCAAAATACTTAAGATGGTAAAGTGGCAATGATTTGCATAAGAATTCTTAACATAGGTAGGGTAGCTACTCATTTACAGTCAAAAAGATGTTTGGCTAGTGATAGGGAAGAAAATAAGAACAATCCATTAACACAGATCATTATAAGATGAATTTTGCATTAACTTTAGTAGAAAAAGGTTTGTGGATTCTTGGAATCAAATAAACAGAGCATAAACATATGAATTCTGCCTCAATATACAGTTATCCAAACATGAAAAGAAATCAATATGGCATAGATAACAAGGAAACATTCACATGAAGAAAAGGAGATACGGACTGTAAAACAAATAACACAAGAGTATCTGCTTCAAATTACATTGCTCAACTCTACCAATTTCATTAAAGAAGTATCTCAAATTTACACAGCACAAGGTATCACAGGTTCCAACCAACAACCATTTACTCTTCATTACATATGAATATATATAGGAGGTGATAACCTCAGTTCTCCAGCTCAAAATATTCTAACCTAGCTCCCAAAACAGAAAGTTGTTACAAAAATTGATGACACCTGTACAAACAGGTCCATCCTCTCTGAGAATTAGTTACAGCAGAAACGACAAATGCTGACAAGTAGGCTTAACAGCCTTTACAAGTGCCCTCAAGCATTTACTCTCTAGTAACAAACTCCAGTAAATAAACAAAAATCCTTGGTAACTACTTCCTTAGGATGCAAATATTCATGATCCTCGAATCTTCATGCATGCAATGTTAGTTTGGATTTTCCATCCTTTTCCATGAGCTTCCACTGGTCGGCAACTGGAAATTCTGAAGTGGCCACTTCCTTCAGCAACACCCGCAATTCAGTATGGTCTATGTATGAATAGTTTTGAAGGTGTGTACATGCTTCTTTGAAAATCATGACCAATTCAAATTCCTTTGTCAACTTCTCCACCACTATTTTGCTAGACAGTGCTTGGGTCATGCCAGCAAAGTATGTATAATCCAACCTGCACCCTATTAACCTGTCCTAGTACTCTTTCTGTGTCAGCATGGTACCATTTTCTTCCCAAAAGAGAGGGAGTCCCTTTTTAAACAATGGGTCAAACATATCCTTGAAATATTTCAATTGGTGTGCCAAGATATCAATCATGGCCTGAATAGTATTTACCTGTTGATGTTTATTTATCACCCTCTTGGACCAAATGATGGTGGACAATCTATCCTTTATGCCTGTTTCCTTTACTTCATCCTCAATTAATCCATTTAAGAACTTGTTGATGCCCCGAAGATCGCAGCATCAAGAAGAAAGGGATCCTCCCCGGTAGACTATCCCAATTAGATTGTCCACCATTTGGTGTGGGGGAGCCGTCCGGTTAGCGGTTCCAGCAACCGTGAGATTTGGAGATTTGCTTCAATTTTATCGGTTATGACCCGATCCACCGTTCTTTTTTGATTTTATAGTTTGAAATGATATGCAAGTGCCTAAGCTATCTTAATCTAAATGCAAAACTCGAAACAAATCTGTATCTAAAAACTGAAATAAATCTAAACTATCCCTGCAAGGAGCAAATTATAAGTATGAGTAATGTGTTGGAAGAGTTATCTAAAGATCAACAGACAGCCATTAAATCATGAAGATAGATCTATAGCAAGAAAGCAAGAGATATTAGAAGATAGCTTCCAATTCATATATAACACATTCCATTACTCATGTAGGAGAAAATTTATTTGCACAAGAAACAATAAGATCATTCAATACAGAGAAATAATTCAAGACAACAAAGAAAGATCTCACAGTAGGGTATGAAAGACACAAGAATAATCCAGCATGCATCCAACATCCATTTCCATGCAAAAGACGTCCTCTCCAGGCTCTTATTAGGTAGATTTCATTTTCTTGAAACAAGTGCAAGATAGCTCGTACAAGTTCAAAAAAATTATTTCCCTTCCAAAAGTCCTTTACACTGTTTCCTAAACTTCTATTTATATCATTACAAAATGCCCCTTGGGCTGCCACCTGGCTCTTTACACCTGTCTTCTACAGACTTTTCCCTTTTAATAAACAAAAATCGTGACCCTTTTCTTAAAACAGAAAATTTCTCAAAAAGAAAAGGACAGCTGTCCAATGGTTCTACGCTTTAGACATAGGAAGGCCAAAAATACAAAAAATAGGAACAACGCCTTAGGATCAACGTCTTCACTCTTGGGAAGGTGCTCTTGCTAGGAGAGAAGCGCTTGGACTGGCTGATACTGCTGCTTTCTTTTCCTCCTCTGCTATGTAACTGAACCAGATACCAGTGTCTCTGATAACTACATTTGTTGAGGAAGGGAGCAACATCTTCTGGGAAGTCACATCTTTACCAAGCTCTGCTCCAATACCCTGAATTTTCACCAACTGTTGCTTGGTGGATTTCTTTAAGCCAATGACTGTATATTGATGACAACCCAATATAGTGATGGAGATCATCAATGGCTAAGACATCGATCTTCTTTACATATTCTATTTGAATGCCTAGCTCTTCCTTCAAGTCTGATAAACGTTGCTCTTTGCTCGGGAACTCATCAAGGGACTGAGGGAAACTCAACTTGCACTTATCATGCACTTCATGGATTTTTTGATAAAGACTGTTACTTTTATCCATTGTTCCTTGGATCTTAGCCATTTGCTTAAGGCCAAAGTTCCTGCAGAATTCCATAAGGGCTATATCTTCATTAAACCCATCTACAGATTTGAATGGGAGATGCTTGGGGAAATCAACCTTCCCTTCTCTCCATTCCATCTAGCTCAGGATGTTTGCTTTAACCCGAGTATATTTACCCTTAAGCCTATTGGCCTCTGCATTAACTTCTTTCAATCTAACCATCATGGCTTTGAGCCTGCACACTTCTTCAGTAATCAGCTCCTGTGTGGCATGCATTTCTCTCAGGATGTCACAGGATAGCTCATGAAAGGGAGACATATCTATTGTCCTGCTCTCTTACTGCTCTAATTGCTCACCCATTACTTGCTTATCTGCTTGCAACTGAGACACTCTAGCTTCCGAATCGTTCTTTTCTGCTTCTAAAACCATCATCTGGACTTACAGGTGCTCTCTTTTTCTTCTTCTAACTGACGATACTTATTTGACAATTCCTTGTGCTCAACAGATAGGCGATTATACTTATTTACTATAAGATCCCTGTAAGCCTGTTCATTAGCCACAGTATGTTGTAACATTCGGACTCTCCTCTTTGTTGACTCAAATTCTCTAACCATATCGACCACATTGTCCTGAGTTGCTTTTGCTGCTTCTAAAGCAGCAGATGCCATGGCTATGGGAGCTTTATGTGTATTTTGCATCACTGTGGTCTCCCGTCGAGTAACAATATCTTCTTGGAAGAGTCTCTTTATCCTCTCTTCCGATTTTAGGACCACTGCCTTTCTCTTCTTTTCATACACAAATTCATCCCATCGGGACACAATATGCTCTTCTGATGGAGTGTAAGGGACGATTGGGAGGTCTATTACATTTATTTCTGCTTCTATGGGTGGGGTCTGGACTACTTGAGCTGAATCTGTTCCCACGTTTTGGGTGCCGGAGACACCTGCTTGTGTTGTGTCTGCCTCCACATTTTGGGTGCTGGGAACACTTGCTTGAGATATGTCTATTTCCATATCTTGGGTGCCGGAGCCACCTGCCTGAGCATCTTCAGCTGTCTTAAGTTCTTCTTCCGCCTTTTGTTCCTTTTCAGCTTGTTGCCTTCTTTCTTCTTCTTCAGCTTGCTGCTAATTTTCATTTTCTTCCATCTGCTTCGCATCTTCAACTTCTTTCTGCAGCCTTGCATCTTCTGCTTCTTTCTGCAGCCTTGCATCTTCAACTTCTTTTTGCAGCCTCGCTTCCTCTTTCAATCTTTGTTCCTCTTGGGCTCGGGCATCAGCTGCTTCTCTCTCTTTCTGCAGGATGGCTTTTCGAGTTGGGGTAGAGCTAGAGCTTGCTCCACTGCCTTGACGACAAATCTGCAACTCAGTCATGTTGTTGATGCCTCTGAATGTCTCTTCCTCGGCATCATAGTAATGAGCATATTCAAAATGAGCATAAATTTCTTTGCAATGCTCGGCAACCTTCCCCCGCCTATCATTTCTATGGAAGATCATTTCACCGAAGTGGAAAGCTTTCAGCTCTTGAACAAATTCCTCAGCTGATGCAACCCCTGAGAATTTGTAGGCTCCTATGCAGAAGGGTAAAGGAGGGAAAGAAGCCTTATGTTGCTTGTTAAGCACCCCTCCTATTCCATCAAGGAAAATTTGTCTGACTGCTTCCTTGAGGACTACATAATCAGTAGCGTACTTTGGCAAAATGTAGGGCGCTTTGGTCCCTCCAAACATCCTGATGTAGGTGCCTTGCTCTGAGAAATAAAAGTCTCCATAGCTTTCCAGTATCTCCATGGCATTTTCTAACAGACCGTTGGGCTCTTCCTTGAATATCTTTTCATATAGAGGCATGATGAACTCTTCGCAGATGAGCTTATAGCTTGCTCTATAATTTTGAGCCCACATTATTTTATAAGTAGTGTAGACCGGGGTGTTGGATTTATCCCATGTGCAACCTAGGCTAGGGAAAGATAGTTTGGCCAAAATACAGTCAATGAGATAGGAAGACATGTAAAATTCTGACTTTTTTAAGGCCAGACCTTCTCTTGCAGCAGCCACTGTGGATGCCAAACTGTCCGAAAGGATAGTAGCCCAGTCAAACACAGTCCCTTTGAATGTTACGAAGTGGATGATGGGGGCCCACTGTATCCTATATATAGTGCCATCAGGCATGCCGAAACTTCTGCATAGCATCGGGGCGATTAACCTAAACGAAGGTCTTAGGTTTTGAACATCATATTCATCATTACCTCTCTTTCTCAAGTGCTTGCCTGCGACCAATAATTTTTTGGCCATCTCAATATTGTTCATCTTGCCCAACCATTCATCACTTAGAGCTTGCTGGGGATGTGAGAATTTGTAGGCTACGGTAATATATGCTGGATGGAATGAAGCGAAAGCCTCTCCCCTGCTGTCATGTAATACTCTTGTCTCTGAGTTGGCATGTTCCAGTATCCACCCAATCACTTCATAGCATGGGAACAATTCAGGGCAGGTAGAAGCTCTAGCTATGCCGGAAGCTCTGATGTTGAGGTAGATTTGTTCTTCTTCCAATAATACATCTGGGATATCCTGGTCCCTGATCATCCTGTAAACATCTCCCCAACGGACCTCGGGAGGAATGCCGGTGGTACACTTAGTATCTTGGAACATAGTTTCTATCCTTAGTGGCACTGGCTCTGGTTCCATCACTTTCGCTTTCTTTCTACCACCTTTTGGCATCCTGGCTTATCCCTGCTAGCAACCAAATGTGAATCATTATAAAAAATTGCAACATGTTATGAGAGTGTAACAAAGAGAAGGATCAATTCAACATGCTAATGAGAAATATAGACAAATTATGAAGCTGCATGCTGGGGAAGCAAAATAAATCACTCCAAAAAAGAAAAATGGTTCTGAGAATTTATTATCCTAGGGAGACAAAGTCTAGTCAGGAGCTTTTGGAATGCTTTCGAAAAGGTAAGCATATGACTTGGAAACAACCTGCTTCCCGCCTAGCCCTTGGAGAGAGGGTATCCTTCATCGTTGCACTTTTAGTGGTCAGTGGCGGGTGAGCCTGGAGTGAAAAAATCCTATGAATAAACGATGAAACAAGGGAATATTTTTCACATTCATTAACTGAGCCTAACAAGGTGAGTGGTCGAGTATCTCAACCGACCACAACTGTCATTAATAACACTTGCGAAACGGTCTGTGGCCGGTACGAAGATTGAATCAGGGTAGGAAACGATCGAAATGCGGTCAGTGAAGAACTTGGATGGTCATGGCTACGGCTTTTAGCTGGTGGGGATGAGGAACCTAAGGGGCCATGGCGGCCTTAAAAACAAAAAACGACATATGCTACCAATGTCTATCGGCCACGTTATGGACGGGAAAACGCCAAAAGTAACTTGACGTGGAGATGAGACAAAAATGGCGGTTAAAAATCCTACCTGGAGACGAGATAGTTGTTGAGTGAGGTGGACGTGGTTGTGGATGCACTGAGCTGGAGCGGTCTGGCACGGTCTTCCCAACGGCTTTCTTTGAACGATAAACTAACAATGTGATCAACCAAAACCCCACCGTCCTTTTAAAAGGTTAGACACGTGCGGCATTAAACGGGTTGGTGGTGTCATTAAAAAGGTGTTTTAATGCCTTGTATGGTGTGGTCATATCAAGCCGTCTCGGCATTTGTGTGCGACCGTCACTTGCGGGGCAGACTTACAAGTTTCATCCGCAATTGCAGAACATTAACGTGAATGCTCCTGCAGTTTCAGGAGAGCCTTTGAATTTCTTTCCGCAATTTCGATAGGGATATGCAAACTGCTTCTGTAATTGTGGAGCAATATCTTGAGTGCTTCCGCCGTTTTGGGAGGCTTTTGTGAATGGTACCGCTGTTTCGGGAGAGTTTCACTAATTGCTCCCGCAACTTTGAGAGGGAAGTACAAACTACTTCCATAATTGCGGAACAATATCGTGAATGCTTCCGCCGTTTCAGGAGGCTTTCATGAATGGTCCCGCAGTTTCGGAAGATATTTTTGAATGGCTCCCACAATTTTGAGAGGGGAACTTAAGTTTTTTCAAAAGCTTTCCGCAGTGTCGGGAGAGAAACTTGAACGCTTCCGCAGTTTCGGGAGAGATAGGCAAATAGCTTCCGTAGTTTCGGAAGGGAAACATGAATGCTTCCGACGTTTCGAGAGACTTTCGCGAATAGCTTCCGCAGCTTCAATAAAAAAAACTCTAAGTCTTTCCGCGGTTTCGGGAGAGAAACTTGAACGCTTTCGCAGTTTCGGAAGAGATTGGAAAATGCTTCCGTAGTTTCAGAAGGGAAACATGAATGCTTTCGACGTTTCGAGAGACTTTTGCAAATAGCTTCTGCAGCTTCAATAAAAACTCTAAGTCTTTCCGTGGTTTCGGGAGAGAACTGCGAATGCTTCCGCAGTTTCGGAAGAGATTGGAAAAATGCTTCCGTAGTTTTGAAAGGGAATCATGAATGGGTTCCGCAATTTCGAGAGATATAGGAAAATAGCTTCCTCAATTTCGGGAGACTTTCGTGAATTTTAACTTAGAAGAAAAACTTGAATTTTTTAAAGCAGACCCTCAGTTGAAAACAAAAACTAAGTTAAAAGCAGAATTAACTTCCCTGGGCAGTCTTTCTAGAAAAAATAAAAGGAGGGGCCCCAATATGTACAAAAAATTGGGGGGGATGTTGCTCCAACAACAGAACTCTATAGCATTTTCAGCACATCCCACAGGCTTCTTGTTCAATTTTTCATTCGTTGATGTTACACTTTGCTTAGCCAGCTTGATTATAGCTTCCTTGTCTAGTACAAAGTCAAGGTAGGGCCTTAATTTATCTTCCTCAGCAATAATGTCATCCCAAATAACATTCTTTGCTTCATGTAGCAAAGCTTTACCTGTAGCATGTTTCATTAGTTCATCATATTTGACCTACAACTCTAGGTCCTTAGCTTCCCATGTTTTCCTCTACTGCTCTTCTTCTGTGACTTTTCTTTCTAGAACTGTGTTCTGCTTCTGCAACTTTACCACTTCTAAGTCCTTTATACTTTCCTGTTCCATAGCCTGCGCAATGGAGAAATCCCCGGATTCAATGGAGGAAGGAGCAACCATATTTTCCAATGCTTTGCCCTTTTCCTGCAATTTCCCCTCCAAATCCTTAGACTTATCTTTCCACTTCTTTTCACTCTCCACCATAAGATCCATATCCTTCTACCACTAATTTTCTTTCTCTTCAAACTTTAGTAACTTGTCCTTACAGTTTGTTAGTTCATTCTTCAGCTTTTCTCTTTTCTCCTCGAGCTTTGTCAGCTCAGATGCCTCTATCAGCTGGGTGTAAGGGATCTTTAATTTCTTCTTCAATGTCTGAATATCATTCGCTTTCTCATCCAGAAGCTTTTGTATACTAGCCCTCTTGTCTTCCTGGCTTTCAGTAGCCAATAATACATTCTACAACTTTTTGATTTGTGCCTTGTCGGCCTTATTTTCCACCTTTTCTAGTCTAAGCTGATTTTGAACCTTACTCTTACTGGTTTGTAATTTGGATAGATCCAAGGTAGCCTTCAACAATTTGGCACAGATAACATCTCCAGTCTCTTTGTGCAAGTCGATCATATCAGGAACAGGAACATATTCCAAGTTCACTTTCAGTTCAATGGCTTTGTTTTTGGTATCTAAGGCCAATTTCAAGGTGTTCTGGGCATGGCTCGTGTTAGTTACCAAAGACACATCTTTATTGGAAATATGCCTCACCTCTACATACAAATTAGACTCTTCTGAGGCTGCTTCTGTACTCTCTTTATACTCATTCAGCAACTCTGCTCTACTTTTGTCTTGTGTGGAAGGTTCAGTAGTTGTTTTGTTGAATACATATTCCTTGACCTCGAAGGCAGGGACCTTAACCTTCACCTGTTTCTTCTTGCCTTGACTAGTTGTCATCGGTACCATCTGCTGCCCAGGTTCTTCTAATTTCTACCTTTTTGAATCTCTTTTTGTGTCTTTATCAATATCCATGACATCAATGATTTCCAATTTGCCGGACCCTCCAGAGCCACTGGTAAGGGGTATGATTTCTCCAACTGCTGGGATCAAGCTAGAGCAGACAGGAAGTGGGGATATGGTTGTCTACACTACAGAGGTGGAGTCATCTTGTACATCTACATCCATCTTCCCTTTGCTGGGATATGCCAACCAGTTGGTAGTCTCTGCCATACTTGCAAGCTCAAAATATATAAAGCCCTTTATGTTGCTTTCTTTCCTTCTGATTGAGATGATGTGGTGGGGGTCATAGTTGATGGCTTCCTTTGTTCGGAATCCCATCTCTCTTACCATACACTCAATGGATGGAATGGCAGCCTTTCTCTTGACAATGAATGGGCCTACAGCCCATGGGAATGCTATATCTGAGGCTTTCTTATGATCCAAAAAATGTTCAGTTTCTACTCTTAGTTTCTGCTTGATGAATTCCAGTGTAAATATTCTAGGAGTTTGAAAGGCTGGCAGTACATAGGGTGAATGAGAAAACCCATAAACTCTGATTGTTGTGTTGTGTTTTGAGAGGAACCAGTCACCTATCTTCTTTTCTGGAGAAGTTTGTAACATCTGCTTCATCTCTGTTAACACTCTAGGCAGTTTCTTTTGAAATAAAACATTGTGAACCTCAGACATGAGGTTGTTCATGAATCTACTGTAGTCTGTGAGCATTTTGTGAGTGAGCTTCATCTTAGGAAGTTGCAAGTTCTCTTCATTAAAGGATAGGAACATTCTCAGCAGATATGACTGGAATCTGAAGCTTCTAGTTTTGTGGAAGTCCACTAGCTGAGAATGGATATTCTCAGCTAGGGACTCATCAAATTTAAGGCAGGCACACTAGATGGACTGACTGGGCTCATCAGACTCAAGTGGACATGTGTTGAGGACAAACAATAAGCTCATTAAAGGCTTAGTGACATACATGTTTGTATATAAACCTAGGAACTGGCTTAACATAGTTATAACACATTTGGATTCTTCAGTAAAAGAGACAGATTTCAACTGGGAAGGCATGGCTCTGCAATGGGACACTAGGTTTTAGGCAGGCCTTGTAGAAACTTTGCTTCAATTCAACTAGGGACTGTCTGAAATACTGAATTAGGGATTCTTCCTTCTATTCTTTGTATTTTTGGTAGAACTCATCCGGGATTGACAAGGCTTTCCTAACAGTGAGGGGATTGACTAGGCACAGGATCTTTGAACTGGATGCGTCCATAATTACCCTCTAAGAGGAGGAGTAATTGGTGGCACACCAATCGATGAAATCGGTACAGTTTAGGGTTTGGTAGACTGAAAATAAATGGAAAAATGACTGGTAAACCTTATCCGCATCCATATTCTGTTCCCTAATCAGCTTTAATCTAACCTTTACTGCCTCAATGGGGCCATTTGTCAAAACTGTATCATAAACCTCAGCATCTTTATCTTATGGTGCTCGAAACCTGGGGGTTCTACCTCTCCTATCTCATCCATTTAAATAGTTTTCTAGTGAGACAAGAGGCCTACAGGGTTACTGATAGCTGGTTTGAGCTTTTGGCTGAGTTGTCTGCTTCTGCACATTCATTGTCTGTCGTTTTCCAATGCACAGGACAAATAGTATCCAGATCCTCATGCAGGATTTTTATATTATTTTGATTTTCTTATCAATCTTGCACCTCTTGCAATAAAGGAATTCTTTGAGCCGTCCATCGTGCATGATCGATCCGGTACCGTTGATCTCTTTCCCTATTTAACTCCACAATCCTCTGCGGTCTTCATCCTTTCAACTGTTTCCTTCCTCGCACCTTCAATCTGCGAATCTAACGGTGATCGTCGATCTAGGTCTAATATGCATCTCAGTCGTCAAAAGGTGCGGCCCCTACCAAGCTACGCAAACCCGAATAGTTTGTTTATCCTTACATGTTGGATTTGCAAACAAAGTGCCCGCCATTTATGCTCATTTCTGCCAGATCTGCACCGTCGAAACATGCCATCCCTACCACAACTTCGTTGATTCGAAAAGTTCATTTCCCTGTGCACTTTGAAATCGCGAACAAAATGATGACTGTAGATCCTTTTTCCAACCATTGATCTGGCCATCGATCTGCTTTTAGGTTAACAAAGCTCCTCGCTTACACAAACCATGTAGTTTTCTTTCGCGAAGTTGCTCGAGGCCATCGATCTCCACCTCTGCAGATCCACTCTGTTCATTGGTGTCTCCATATGACTTCGAGCGGGTTTTCACATTTTACCCTCATTTGCAACGTTAAAGACCTAAGATTCTCAATCATTTGCATCTCGAACTTGGTTATAAACACCCCGAGCTCTTATTTGCAACCTCTAGGTCATATGACTTAAAACTCTGGGACCTTATCCATCGCTTTCAGGGATCTAAACCCTTCCAACCCTTGAAACCAAAAGTGGTGTTAACACTGTTGTTTGTGTTGTTGGAAATTTATAGAACCTCTATTTTAGGATTTTACTATGTATATTTCCTATAATAATTGATCATATTCCATCAACGTTCTGATGCCACGGGCCACTGGAGTAGAGATTTCCCCCTATTTTTGTAAAATTATTTCAAAGGAGCGGCTTTCAAGTTATATTGGTCTTTATATGTATTCCAAAAACTAACCAACCACTTTTCATAAGATAGCACAGAGACCAAACATTGTAGTGTCGTTGGGTGATTAGGTGTATTTCCTTGAGGTCAAGGACTAGAGTTTCTGGAATATGTGGGTCATGTCCAGTTGAAATTTTGGTTTTTCTTTGCTTCACGTGAGAAATATGTGAGTTATCTTTGAGATAAGATCAGAGATTGAAAGAAGATTGAGTTCTTGAGCCTTCTGTCATGTGCTTGAACAAGTAGCCTGGATCCCCTTCTTTCTGTCCAATGGAAATGAAAATAAATAAGAGAGATAGATGATATTTTTTTCTTGTTTAGTCTGTTATGTCTCATAGATAGATATTGGTGTGATTTATCAAGAGCGACAACTCACTTTCTACCTTTACAAATAGGAGGACCATAAATGGATTGACCTATTGATTTGAGAGATCATCACTTGTAGGTGTCATATTTTTCCTTATTGGCATGGAACATCTCAGGCCTTCCTTATTACTTTTCCTTGCTAGATTACAACAGCACTGGATGAAAAGGAGCCATGGATTTAACCTAAGATTCACAAGACATGGCATTCCATCTTGAACTAGTATGTAGCATTCCCAGGTATATTGTAGTTGTACTTAGCTGCTTGGCAATACCCTATTAGGTCAACTGATCAGGGTGGATTGGATTTGTATATTAGGAGAGGTATTGTTACTTCCTCATTTGCTTCCACTTATCAGTATTTCATCTTTGGTTACATCCCCATGTTTATGAATTTACACATATAATTTTTTATATGGCCATGAGTTTATCATGGTTGTTATCATAATTTATTTTATTTTGACAGGTGTTTAGCACTTGGCTATACAACAAAGCTATTTTTCTCTCTATATTTTATTTTAACTTGGAGTTGCTTCATGCACTCTCTTCTTTTAAGTTTTTAATGTTCAATATTGCACCTTTCCATTCTTGTAGACAGATCTTGGTCAGTATTGAACATTAATAGTTTTCATTTTCTCACTTATGCCTAACACAATCAACTTTGTAATTATGTAAAACCCTTAAAAGGAGAAGTTTACATTGCAATAAAATTTCACGTGTATTTTCCAGAATAGTCCTAATAGTTTTTATTCAAGGAAGCCTTGGTATAGCTATGCACTCTTAGATGGGTGGGTCTGGGTTAATTTTAAACATCGGTTATTTAGGCTTTACCCAAACATTTATAGAGCTTACATAATCCTGAAAACTATGCAGACAACACTATTAACTTAAACATGTGTAAGTTGTACAAAGTATGATTGTTGGTTTATGTGACCTGTTAATGGGGGTTATTGTTTTAGATTTGGCATGCCCGGGATCTACATAATTATAATTTCTAAACACATTTATATTGATTATTTCTTGGTTTCCTAAAAATATTTTAGTGCTAGATTGGTCTTGAATCTTATATTATTAAAATTCGTTCTCGCTGCAGCACATCTTGCTCTTTAAACTGTTAGCATATTATGGTTATGTTGACTTGTATGATTGGCATAGGGATATGCGACTAGATGTGGATAATGTGACCTATGAGGTAGTATCCATTACTTATTCTTTGGGACATATAGTACCTTAGCTATTAAATTTTTTATTTAAGTCATTTGTCTTATTGTATGCACCTCAGGAGTTATTGGCTTTGGGGGAACACATTGGTAATGTGAGCACAGGGCTTGTTGATGAGTCTTTTTCTAAGTGTCTAAAGATAAGAACATATTCTTCAATCATAGAATAATCTACTGCGAACAAAACCTCCCAAATGTGCAGTATATGTTAGGTATAACATTTGTAGGTTAATGTGATGAACCTGCAATAATTAATTAATGCAAATACACGAGATATTAGAAATAATAGAATAGAATCACTTTTATATTGATCACGGGCCACTTCGTGGGGGCAACCTCCTTTGAGCAAGCTCAATACAATTAACTTCACGATGCCTTCAATGACCTCAACACACACTTATATACTAATTCTATGCCCAATACTATGGGTCAAAACCATGGGACATATAATACTATGGGATGACTTACAAAGCATATGCGTCCAATACTATGGGTCAATACTATGGGCTAATATAAAATATGAATCAACAAATACTACGGGACGACTTACAAAGCATATGCGTCCAAAAACAATATACTAACATAGTAAAGAGAAGGGTTGACATGGGTTCCTAACATCCCCTCTCCCTTAGAAAAAGATTTGTCCTCAAAGCTTTGGTTGGAGAAATTGCTGCAAAATCTGAAGGAGTGGTTCCCCGGTAGCATCCTCGGGTTGCATTGCGGGCCACTGACGCCTTTGGAGTGTCAGGGAGAATTGCTTGGAAGGATGTAGATGAAGAAGAACCCTATCAGCTGCGTGGAAAATGCGCTCAGAATGGTGCTGATCGGCTTGTTGTTTCAGGCAAATTCTAGCCATGTGAAGATTATCTTACAGAATGAGAAGAATCTGATCGCGGTTGCGAAGAACTGAGTCAATTTCCTGAACTGGGGAGCTACTAAGGGTGTATGGAAGAAGAATTGGTGGTGTCTGTCCATAGACTACTTCATATGGTGTCCTTTGAGATGTGGTATTGTACCACCAGAGCGCTGCTAGGAAATCCATAGAAATAGTTGGCCAAAGCTGTGTAGGGATGGGCAAGGGTTTGAGCAATCCCAAAAGGAGTGTCGTTTCACCCTTGTTGACCTAGAAAGTATCACAGTCAGCCACCATCTTTTGAATTGTCATGTTTAGTCCCTGCCAAAAGAAGTTACATTGTTCCCGGTCATACATTTTGAAGAACCCAGAGTGCCCTGCTGATGAAGAAGCATGGAGTTCATAGAAGAGATAGCCCTGTTGAGCATATTGCAACCAATTTCGAACAAGCAAAGAAAGAGCTGTAAGAGAAACTGGGTCATCAATTGTGCGAGAAGGAGCATTTGCCACTATATTGTCCTTACCCTTCTTGTAAGTGATCGCATAGGGATAACCCATGAGTTAGATAACCCATTTCAGGTGTGTTGGGTAGGAGACCCATTGTTCCAGAAAATTTTCCAGACTCGGGAGATCAGTCTCGATGCAGAAATAATTCCCTAATAGGTATGGCTGTCACTTCTGTACTACATGCAAAATAGCCATCAGTTCTTGCTGAGAGGTAGATGCGACTAAATTCTTACCGGAAAGGTCGCTGGAAGGCAGCAAGCTCATTGGTTCAGCAAAGACACCTGCATATCTATCCAAGGAAGTAGTGGAGACCATTGATGGGTGCATCTGAATGGAATGGAGCTGAGCGATGACACCATGTGAATTCTTCTTAAGGATTTTTTCCAGACGATGTGAACTTATGATGCGGAGAGACCCTAGTTGTAAGCCCATTAATTTGTGTTGTGCCCCACTGACTGAAAACTGCATCCAAAGTTCCGCAAAATCCCATAAGATGGGGCCAAGTGTGCATAACCATTGAACACCCAAAACCACATCACATCCGCCTAAGGACAAGAAAAACATATCAGAGCGCAAGTCATAATCTTCCATAGAGATACGCACATTGTGACACTTCCCCTTGCAAGGTAAGGTGCCCCCATTGGCAACCATGACTTCAAAGTTGGAGCAAGGATGGACAAAAAAATCAGCCTGTTTGGCAATCCAAGGGTCAATGAAGTTATGAGTGCTACCATAATCAATGAGTATGGTAAGAGGGTGCTTCTTGAAGTATACCCTGACTCGCATTGTTTGTGGAGTGGTGACGCCGGTTACGGCATGGAGAGAGATCTCGGGTGGGTCATCCTGAGATGGGGTGTCAACAGGCGGGTGTTGACGTCGACCTGATCATCTACTGTATCTGGAGCTTCTTCATCAAGTTCTGAGGCAGGTGGAGAATCCACATCCAAGAGATAGAGCTTTTGTTGAACACATCTATGTCCCCAAGTGAATTTCTCATCACAATTATAACAAAGCCCTTTTTCTCGGCGTGCCTGCATCTCTGTTTCAGACAAATGCTTGATAGGAGTTGGTTGAGGAGCAGGCGTGATGGGAGGTTGTTGGGAACCCATATTTCTAAAGGGAACAAAGGTGGGTTTGGAGCATTGTTGAGCTGCGATCTTGTCCTCTGCCATCTTAGCCAACCCTAGGACTTCCATCATTGTGTTGGGACAGAACATTTTGACCTCTGAGCGGATTTCATCCTTTAGACCACTGATAAAACAACTCCTGTAGAATTCATCAGACAATCCTTCTGTGTGATTGGCCAATTTCTCAAATTCTGTCTGATACTCTCTCACTGTGCCAATTTGGTGAAGTTTAGTGAGTGCTCCTTTGAAGTCATCAAAATTTCTAGGACCAAATCGTGGCAAAAGGAGTTGGAAAAAATCTGTCCAGTTTGGTTCGGGATGAGCTTTGATATACCAACAGTACCATTGAAGGGCTTCTTGTTCCAAATGAAAGGATGCAAGTGGAACTTTTTGGACATCAAAAGTATTATGTAGACTGAAATATTGTTCTGCTCGGTATATCCATCCAGTCGGATCAGTACCATTGAAGCGAGGAAAATCAAGCTTCAGCCCATGAAAATTGCTGGAAGAAGAGAACCCGGTGGCTGCAAAAGATTCTGGCTGTCAGTTATTGTTCATGGATGAATGCTGAAGATGGAGGCTGAGAAATTTTTCATCCAGATCTTGGAGTTTGGTTTGGATGGTTGAAAGTGTTTCCTCCATGGTGTTTGCTCTTGCGCAGGTGACAACCATAACCAGGATTTTTTTTTATTTTTATTTTTACAGATTGGAGTGGCTACGGCTCAGAAGGGATCTGGAACAGATAAATCTGCAACGGCCCAGAAGTGAGCGGAAATAGATGGATCTGAAATGGCTCTGAATGGATTGAAAACGGCTGGATCTGGAACGGCTGGATCTGAAACGGCGCAGCAGTGATCGACAACAATTCAGCTGAAAATAGATATGGACCCCAGGTATGTGCGGCTTCCTAACAGTTCAGGGGTTTCACTTGGCCACCAATGCTATCTGACGGATTTCGTATTGGGGCAATACCCCTCACTCCACGGCTCAGGTAAAACTGATAACTGCTTTGCCACAAACGACAGCTCTTGGTTTATCTCACGGGTGGAAACTAGTTAATCAGGTAGGGGTCGTTGCCCTTTTCACTGGCAGGTCCTCTCAATGGGCCAGCTACTTCGGGGTTCCTGTGGTACTCCTCACAATGAGTTTTAGGGCTTATGCCCAAGTACTTCCCATAGTTAAGCGGATAGGGATTATTCCCAAATCCGAACCTGCAACAAATGCGAAAAAAAATTTGGCAGAAATTTCACCCAGTGAGCCCAAGAAAGTGCTCTTATACCAGATGTGATGAACCTGCAATAATTAATTAATGCAAATACACGAGATATTAGAAATAATAGAACAAAATCACTTTTATATTGATCACGGGCCACTTCGAGGGGGCAACCTCCTTTGAGCAAGCTCAATACAATTAACTTCACGGTGCCTTCAATGACCTCAACACACACTTATATACTAAGTCTATGCCCAATACTATGGGTCAAAACCATGGGACATATAATACTATGGGACGACTTACAAAGCATATGCGTCCAATACTATGGGTCAATACTATGGGCTAATATAAACTATGAATCAACAAATACTACGAGACGACTTACAAAGCATATGCGTCCAACAACAATATACTAACATAGTAAAGAGAAGGGTTGACATGGGTTCCTAATAGTTAATGCATCGATAGCTTATGAAGGCAGTTTTGTGATATTTTTCATCGAAAATCCATGTCTACTCAATGCTACCTTACAGTAAGATTTTGAATGATATTGTTTGAAATCAACCCTTTTAATCTTTTTGTTGGTTATTATGATCATTTTTATCTCATTGAAGTTTCCGTATGACTAAAGATATGTTAAACTGGATGATGTACTTTATAATTTTATTCTCGTGCCCCTTGTTACTTTTTAGGCCCAAGTTATATATCTTTGGTTTGTAATAGTTGTAGGAGGAGTATGAGGAAAATGATGAGCTTGGAACTAGATTCAAATACTTTAGAAAAATAAATCTTTGAATACATATAGAATACAAATTTTGTTTGAACTGAAAAACCCCGCTTCCAATTTTGAAATCTAGTTATGCATTATTTAAAATTTAAATTACTATCTTCTTAGTAAATTTGTTTTAAAAGTATTAATTTTATACTTGTTTTTTACTCAAGTTCCTTTTTTTTTAACTATGAATTTTCATCAATATGAAATATTAGTTCTTCCTTTTGTTTTTTAGATCTTACAATTGCAAACTACCAGACATGCAGTACTTGTGGTTGTATATAACTACTGGAAGTAAAAGGTCGGTATTGCTTTGGAACGTTTATAGTTGGTTTAATGTTTCGATATCATTAATGTTAATCAATATATATGTCAAAATTTAGATCTCACCATGCAATTTGTACAAAGTAATTTAGCAGTCCACATGGAATGATGAAATATGGGTGTTAATATTGCTCCTCTCCCCAATTCTGAAAAGGTGCTTGCTCAATGGAAGAGCACCTGCCTTACAGGAAGGAGATTAGTGGTCCGATTCCTTCGTGCCCTGTCTATAAAAATCAATGAATAAAAATGATTAATATACTATCAGTTTGATGACAATTAAAGATTAAAATGACTAAATATGCTACCAATTAACAAAAAAATAATGACTAAATATACTACCAATTAATGACTAAATATATTACCAACTAAAGGAAAATATACTACTATTTGACAATAATTAATGGTTAAAATCACTAAACTCAATGACTATAATTACTAAATAAACGATTAATTAAACAATCAAATATACCACCAATTGATGAATTTAGAGCAAGCAATAAATGATTGAAATTTTAGTCATTAATTTAGTGGCGAGTTATATGACTGCAAATATAACACCACTGGTCGTCTCACCAAGATTAGTTATTTATATGATGAATTTAGTAGTTTTTTAGTCATAAATTTCTCTTTTTCTACTAGTGAATAGACCAAACATTATAAGTAGATGGGATTCTTACAACGATTCCATCTAATCATCAATTATAAGAAGGGAAGTGAAAACAATATGGAATACATGCTCTCAAGGCCACCTACAACCAAGATTATAGCTTTTGGAACTCTTATGCATATGGAACCTTCTACCCATAATGCATACCATAGTAGCATAATTCATCCGTATTAGACTTTCCTGTATGGAAATTTGGAGAGAATACCAAATCGGTGAATATTCTATATAATAATGATACGGTACGCTCGGTGTGTCAAGGGTCAACTTATTATATCAATATTATGAATAACAATGTCGATATTATTCTTGCCTTGTAGGCTTCACGATTTCATGCCAAAAAAGATTTATGATTTGCTCGTTCCCGGAGATAATGGGGCTATCCCTTCGTTCCAGGATAAACTCGCTAATTCATTACCGCCATCTCAGTTCATGTATTAATGAGTGGCTAGACCCCTAGTCGGAAATACTAGCTTCCTATTGAAGGGAGTTGGTCGATATATTTAATATCACCGATCAGCAAAAGAGCATACAAGCAACCACTTAAGAACGCTCCCATCTAGTTCATAAGTGGGATCAATGTAGTTGTGTAGGTTAATATTATAAACTTGAGTAAGATCAAAGGAGTGTATAATAATTTTCATATATGCATCCTTCCTTTATTTTTCGAAGAGGTGAGAAAGATAAGGAAGCAAACTCACATTCGATTTGCTTGAATATTTATTCATTACATACGGTTTCATAATCTATTATGTCTCCTTCATTTCCTTCGGTGTAAAATCTCAAATAAATAAACTTTAAACTGACAACTAAAGGATCTATTTAAATGGTTGGTATTTGCAATCAATACATAGAGAATGATGAGGAACCTATTGACTTACAAATTTTAAATGGAATCATACAACAAAGACTGAATATATATTATGCAACTTGATTGCAGAATCGTGGTACCTTTAACCATCAATATACATGTATCTTAACCTACGTTCTTACAGTATACATGATTCAGATTGCTTCAACTTGAGATTCCCTACACAAATGAATATAATCAGTTGTATTGACTAATCCATATTCTTGCATGTATTGATACCATTTTTATTATTCTAGTTTGTTTTGATATAATTACTTAAATAACTGGTACGATGTAAGTAATTGAAATAATGGGTATCATTTAATATTTTTTTAATCTATAAGTAGCCTACTATCGTATTTTTTTTACTATATTATTTTGTGACGTATTTTTTCCATATCGAATCGTATTCGTACTCAAATTATGCTACTATGATGCATACAAGGAGGAGTACACAGAAGATGAGGACTTCAAGGAGGTATTAAGAAAATACAAGGGCAATTACATGTAGAAGAAGGTGACAACAAAGTTGACTATCATCTCCAAGATGAGTTACTCTACAAGCTGGACAAGCTCTATTTTCCTAAAGGTGAGAGATTCAATCTTATCTGAGAGGCACACACCTCCAAAATTGTAGGGTATTTTGGTGTAGGGAATACAGTTGCAAACTTACAAAGGTATGTTTACTGTCCTAGAATTCAAGAAGATGTAGCTCAAATTATTGTAGAGTGCATACTTTGATGTACAAGCAAACCCAACAATAGGAAGCAAGGTATATACCATCCCTTACATGTTCCTACAAGACCATGGGAGAGCATCTCCATGGATTTTGTGGGGGGTATTCCAACCACTAGGAAGGGACATGACTATTTATTTGTGGTAGTTGACAGATTCAACAAGATGTGCATTCTTATTCCTTGTAAAAATACCATCAAAAGACAAGAAGCAACAAACATGTTCTTTGAACAGGCTTGGGTGCACTTTGAGATACAAAGGAGCATCATCTCAAATAGAGATACCAGGTTTCTTAGTACATTTTGGACTACACTTTGGGAAAATGTGGATGCTAAGTTGAATAGGTATTCAACATTCCATCTACAAATAGATGGACAGATAGAAGTAGTCAACAGGAATTTGGTATAGCTTTTGAGGGGTCACAATAAGAAGCATATGAAGACTTGGGATGAAAATGTGATATACATCTAGCACTCTTATAACAGATAATTCCACACTTCCATTGGGAAGTCCCCTTTTTAAATTTGTTTTGTATACTTTCCACCTTCACCTCTAGATGTTGTTTATGGATAACTAAGGGGAGTGGGGGAATACACCACAGGTGAAGCAAAAAGAGATGAAAATTTCATTGATAAGATTAGGAAGATCCATTTACAAGTACAGGAGGCACTGAAGAAGTCACTGGAAAATTAAAAGGAAATACATGACCAACACAAGGTTGAGAAAACATTCAAAGTGGGCACTAGTAGATTTGAACCCAAAATCTGACGAGCAAATCCAACGACCTCCGACGAAATGGACTGTGTCGTCATATTTTTCAGAAAAAAAAAATTACTTTTTTGTGTTTTTTTTTATAAATTTCCGAGGCGTCCGTCGGATATCCGATGTACTTTTGAATATCCGACGAGGCTGATAGGATATCCTATGGCTCTGTGAATATCCGACACCTATTCGGGTATCCGACGCTTTGGATGTCGGATAACCGACTCCATTTCAAACCCGAGGAAGTCCGATATCCGACAGATTTTTCCCAATGGTAACTAGATTAGTGTCGTCGCATATCCGACGTAGGTTTGACTTTTTGACTTTTAAAATTTATAAATATCTAACCATTCCGACATGTTTGCTATACCAGTGACGGTTTGTGGATGTTTTTTTTGTTCGGCGAACTGTTTTTCGTTGTTTTTGTTATTCAAGTGAGCAAAGTACTGTGGAGCTTCATTTTCTAAGATCGATAATCTTCATTTAAGCTCTTTACGAGAAAATGTCAACTACGAATATTCCTGATCCAGACGAACAAAATCGACAATTGCTTGCTAGATTGTGGGAAGGAGTTGAAAGAAGGGGTGATGGTAAATGCTATTGTCCATGTAATCAATGCAGGGGCTTTAAGAGGAGAAGAATTTTGATCACAACAGCCAAAAAACATTGTAGGGAGCATGGGCACGCCGAGGGGGGACATGAATACCATCCATTTGTAATTTTTGCATTATATATGTTTTTATTTTGATTGCTTTTGTAAATTTATGTATTATTATAATATTTCTTATTTTTTACCAACAGTACAATTGGTGGTTGTTTTTTTCATCCCAACAATACAAAATTTGTTAAATTTTTAATGTATCACATAATTTTTTACATTTTGTGTTTGAATTTCTTATATTAACTTTTATCTATTGATTGTTTCATGTAATTATAAAGGAAAGACAACCTATGGCATATCGTCTGGATCAGCAAGTGCTTCCAGAACAAGTACCGGAGGAACATGGAGCTATGAATATCAATGGAGAACAAGTTAATGATCACATTGAAGAAGATGATCATACTGATAACATAGTTGAAGATGATGTTACAAATACTTTGATCCATGATTCATTTAATGTTGGAATGGATGATGATGATGATCATGAAAATGATGAACATTTTGATGATATTCATGATATACCTCTTCTTGACAAGGCATACGAACCCCTTTATGACGGCTCGAAGACAAATCTTCTCTCTGCTATATTGTTGGTAATGAACTTGAAGGTTATGAATGGTCTTTCAAACATATCAGTCACACGGATGTTAAGGTATGTAATATATTCCATCACAAAATATATATGATTGTCATGTATTTTATTGTTAATTCATATATAAGTCAAATTACTATGGATGAAATTTGTTTCATTAATATTATTTCTATATGATATTAACTAGATTTTTATTTTAATTTGTTGTAGCATGATAGGTGAATATTTGTTACCACCTTCAAATATTTTACCTCGCACATATCGAGATTTATTTGCCGTCATGAAAGAAATTGGAATGCAGTATGAAGCAATTCATGCATGCCCCGATGATCATGTTCTTTATTACAACCAGCATGAATTTGCAACAGAATGTCCTGAATGTCATATCAATAGATATCGCATAGATCAAGTAACTAAAAAGGTGCCTCGCAAGGTTCTACGTTATATTCCATTATTCCCCGTTTGCAATGACTATTCAGGTGCAAAAACATAGCGCAGTTTATGGATTACCATGCACGGAACAGAAGTCAAGATGACATTATTCGGATGCCTGCAGATGGGTTTGCATTTAGAGATATGGAGGAAAAATGGCCTCACTTTAAAGACGAACCTCGTAATCTTAGGATTTCTTTGGCAGCAGATGGTGTCAATCCTTTTGCAGAGATGAGATCTGTTTACTCGGTGTGGCCTATTTTTGTTATCAACAACAACATTCCTCCATGGTTGACAATAAAGAGGGAGCACATAATGTTGTCGATGATTATTCTAGGTATGAACATTGCAGTTTTTTTTTATTGCAGTGGTATATTCTCATTTGTCGTTTTTTGTCTCATAATGTTATATATATATTTAAAGCTTTTCTATTGTGAAATATGGTTTATATATCTAAATGGTACATCTCATAGTCAGAATATTTATTTTATATGTTCAAATCAATCAGGTAAGTACCAAGTCAAAGATATGAATGTATATATTGAACCTCTTATTGACGAGCTACTGAAGTTATGGAATGGCATCACTATGTATGACTTATCTAGACCAATACGACAAAGGCAATTCCAATTCCATGCAGTGCTTGTACGGCAATACATGATGCCCCAGGGTTAACCCATTTCTGTGGTATGTTATTATAAGTTCCACTTTAGTTGCATTTAATTTTACGAACTACTAGTTAATATAATACGCATGCATGTTTTTCTAAATAATCCAGTCATTTTTTATATAATTATAATAGACATTAATATTGATATTCCATCTTTTTATTTAGGTCTTCAGACAAAGGGGAAATTTGCATGTCCAGTTTGTGGTCCTAAGATCAAATCTTGTCGTTCAAAAATCTTAGGAAAGGAGGTGTTTGATGAGTATAGGCACTTCCTCTCCAAGAATCACAGGTATCGAACTACCGAAAAACATCTTTTCAATGGCAAGCAAGAGACTGCATTAAAACCAAAGAGAATGACACCTTAGCTATGGAAGTTGCAATATAATAGAAATCGTCAAGGTACGTATAATCAATCATTGTATATGATCATATTGTATTTTATTATATTGTGTGCTATTTAGTGTAATTGACATTGATTCAATATTTAATTTCATCATTGTCGTTCATGTGATCATCATGAAGGCATTAATGGGATTCCACGAGGAATGAAAAGTTATCCTAGACAATTTAGTAGGTTTCCCTATTATTAGCACCTACAAATTGCTCATCTATTTGATACAATGCATATCGGAAAGAATGTGAGTGAAACATTATGGAGAATATTGGATGGAAGGAGTGACAAAGAAAAAATTGTCGAAATTTGCAAAGACATTCAAGATAACAACCATGCAATGAAAGACGTCATTCAATTTCATAGCAACGGAGAGCAAATTGATATAAACTCACTTCCATGGATGTTAACGAACCAGCAAAGTAATGTTGTAAAAGAAGTCATTCAAAAAATTAAATTTCCCACCAGATTTTGTGCGAACATGAAGAATATCATAACAAAGAAAGGTGATTTCGCAGGGGTGAAAACGCACGATTGGCATGTCTTCATGAAGGTAATAATTAATATGGTATGCATTTAATAAATTTTTTTTTTCTTTTTCTAGTACTCCTTTTCGATATATTGAAACTATTTGTATATTATTGTTACAGTATATTCTACCTCTCTCTATCCCGAACAACTTTGACAACAATGTCAAGAAAATAATATATAGTCTCGAGAAATACATGAGGTAAGTGGTGATTTTTCCATGTGCTTATTGTTTGTTTAATTCAACATAGAACTTATTCTTAATTTGATTTTCATTCTCTACTTCATGTTACGTAATATAATGACTTTTTTCTTTAATCTCTTGATTGGTTGGTTGTCATGTCACTTGTAGATGGTTGTCATCTAAAGAATTCCATAAAGAAGACATAAAGTATTGGAGGAGAGAAATTCCTCGTCTCATGTGTGAAATGCAGAAGCATCTACCTTCAACATTTTTCAATGCACAGGAACACTACCTCATACACCAAGTTGAGGAGATTGAACTGTGTGGACTTGCGCACTCAAGGTCCATGTGGATGGTTGAGAGGCACTTGAAATTTATGAAGGGTTTGGTCAGACAATGAGCATATGCTGAGGGTTCTATGATGGAGGGATATATGGTAAACCAAAACATGTTGTACATTAGTGAATATCTTCTTATATTGGCGTCAAAGCTCAATTTACGTCGCATTTGTGATCCAGACTCCAAAAACGATTTCGAAGGGGAGTACCCGAAGGGGAAAGGTAGATCGAGGAAGGTGAAAGGTAATATAACACATTTCACTGGTGATTTTTATGTTTATATATCATACATGTATATTCTATTTTTTATTTTAGTATTTTGCATCATTTTATATTGTAATTATATACTTTTTTAAGTGACTAATATACATTTTCATTGAATTTTAATTTTATTGTCATCAAACAGTTGGTTGAGAGTGGGATGCGATTCATTTATACATCGCAAACAATCTTGACTGGATGAAGGTATGGATCGAAAAATGTGAACAATCTAGTCATGGAATATCATGGGAAGGTGTGGCTTCATTGGTTAAAGTTGCACATCGCAATGGAGACACCAATGTAACACAAAGGGAAATCGATTTAGCAAGATGTTTAAAAGATAAGCAGGTAAGCATATTAATCAACGACACTATTTTTTTTTTTTAAATATTGTCGTTGTAAGTCATGTTGGTTATTTTCCTTTTATGGCATTATAATAAACATGCACTACTTTATCATAAATATGGTGTGATCATTATGTAATATTTTCCTGTATGGCTTGTTGTACTAGGTAAAACACCATAAGGCTATGTGGTGCAATGGATGTAGATATCGCATCAAAAATTTGGATGAAACAAAGAAAACATCTGATTGTGGGATATCTGTAGTCTTTGAGGTGACCAATGTTTCTTCTAGAAGTGACAGACATCCAGAACTATCTGAAAATCGATACTATGGGTATCTGGAAGACATTCTTCAGTGTGACTTTAACTCCTTCAAGGTATTTCTTTTCGTTGTCAAATGGTACAGGTGTCGATTGAATCAACGTGATCCCAATAGAACAATTATTGAACATGATAATGGTTTTACCATGGTAAATACAAGGTTGTTTGAGCCAGGAACGGAGCCCTATGTTCTTCCAACCCAATGTGAACAGGTATTTTACTCTGAGGTTCCAGGTAGAGCGGGTTGGTCATTTGCTGTGAGACACGATCCAAGGGGAAGGCCGGTAAAGTATAACGTTGATGAAGGTAATGAAGATGTTCTCGAAGAAGAAGATGCCGCAGAAGATGATCATGGTCCAGAAGAATATGTCGAAGAATTTATTGAATCAGATGATGTACTATCACACAATATCCATGAAGATGATATCGACGATGACATGTTGATCGTAACTGACATCGACGACAAGGATGATATGGCCTCCTTACAATGTTGAATCTGGATCATCGGATGATAGTACAGACGATGACCCAGATGAAGAAGATGATGAAGACCATTGAAGTTTACGAGGTATGTAGTAATAATAAATTAATTGTTTTGTAGTGAGTTTCCATTTTCCTATATGATATAATTAGAAACATTGCTTGTTTTAGAGTATGTCAAAGAACACATTTAAAGTTTCTAGTGTACATAGATTTTTTTTTGGGTTATGGGGAATTGAGAGTGATGTGAGGGGATGAAGGGGCCATAAGAACTTCCACCTTCACGTGGTTGGCCCTGTTTAGTAGAGAATATTAAATTATTCTTGAAACAGAGAGAAGCTTAGTAAGGAAATGCACAATTATCAAGACTCAAACATCATCATCATCATCATCGTCGTCGTCGCCATTGTGATCATCTTCATCATCATCATCTTTTTCTTCTTGATCATCAGCTTCATCATTCTCATCATCATCATCATCAGCATCATCATGTTTATTGTCGTCGTCACAGCCACCACCATCATCATCATCATTGTGATCAGCATCATCGTCATCATCCTCACCATCATCATCATCATCATCTTCCTCATCATCATCAGCAATATATTCATCATCATCGTCATCATCATCATCATCATCATCGATCGTCTTCATCATCATCGTCATCATCGATCATCTTCATCATCATCGTCATCATCATCGTCATCATCGATCGTCTTCATTATCATCATTATCATCATCGTCATCATCGATCGTCTTCATCATCATCGCCATCTTCATCATCGTCGTCATCATCATGATCATCATCGTTATATGATATCCGACACAGCTATTAGTACCTAGAAAAACCAACGGTGTTTGTCGTCAGTGGATTAGCGATCTCGTCGGATTCTTTTGAAGTCAGAAGTCTGATATTAGACACATGCATTGACGGTGTGGGAGGGTTTCTAGACTCAAAAATGACTGACACCATTAACCATTAATGGAGCATTAAAAACCATGTAATGATACTCAACAAAAAGTAATTTGATCATCATGGTTTCACTCTAAAATAACTTATTTTTTTGTGGACTCGCTAGTACCATTGCTTATGGACCCTCACAAGGAAATCCTCTTAGGTCGTTGATTGTGTTGGGATAAATCATCACTAACTTGTTTGATGGACCTAATGGTCCCATGATAAACACTCATAACATGTAAACTATAGAGGACATACAAAAAATGGTTGATTCTCTCACCCAATTAGCTAGCAAAATGGAAGCCGAGAATCACTTCTCATTTTCCAACCCTTCCAATAGTATGACGCCTCATTTTTCTGAAGTAATTCTAAACAAGTTTGGCGAGTCAGATCCGATTGGTTGGTTCGATCGATCAAATGAAGCACTAACTTTCCCTTATGTAATATTTTATTACCTAATTAAATTCATTATAGGAGTAATCAAAGTTCATTTATTTTTTCATAAAAATTAATTGATTATTTTTTAAGCAATTCCTTATTAGTGGTCTTAAAGAGGAAATTAAATCCCACTTAGAGGTGAACCACCCTACTACTTGGTTGGAGGACAATAATATTTATTGTCATGCCTGCGTTATATCCTATGCTCAGTCCAAAATCTCCAACTTTATTTCATTTCCTTTCCCCAACTATGGTGGCTCTTCAACAACCTCTTCCACCTTTCAAGGTCCATAAGTTGGCATAGGACAAAATGGAGGAACATCAACTTAAGGTTCTATGCTACAATTTTAATGAAAAATATTCTCTTGAGCATAGATGTAAGGAACATCAATTATTTGTGGACATATTTGAGGACATTTATGATGATGAACTTGATGGAAGAACTCAAAAGGAATCCCCTCCCATCATTGAGGAAGTTTTTCTTCCTAACCCTATGAAGAACCCTATATCTCCCTTAATTATTTGACTAGTATTTATTCTCCTCATTGATGTTAAACATGGTTGGCTATATCAAGAAGAGAAAATTCATTATCTTGATTAATGGCAGAACCACCCATATTTCATTCATCATTGAGTTTCCCAAGAAACCAATTGAAATCATTGTTACTAAGAAATTTTAGATAATGATTATTGATGGGAGCTCTATGAAATATGGTGGAAGTTGTGAAAATGTGATGCTTCAAATGGGTGATTACTCCCGGAAAACTAATATGTTTTCCATTGAAACGGGTGGGCGTGATATTGTTCTCGGTGTGAATGGATAATAAGATTATGTCATATCACCATGGATTTATTGGAATTACAAATGAGAGAGCATGATCATAGAATCTCATTGCTTCATCGTATCCTCCCATCCAATGTGTGATCATATTGTCATACTTTTGAACAAAATAATATATGAAATTAAAAATATTGTATTGTTGTTCTTAGCTATTGGTATCATTCATCCTAGTACCAACCCGTACTCTTCTTTGGTTGTCATGGTCCTTGAAAAACAAGTCACTTGGCACATGTGTCCCAATTTTTTATCTCTTGACTCCTTGATAGTGAAAGATAAATTTCTCATTCCAGTCATTAATTATCTCTTATATGATACATGGAGATAAATTCTTCATTGATAGTGACCTTCACTCTAGTTATCGCCAAATTCACATGAATGAAGAAAATATTCCTAAAATATCTTTCCACAGTCATTAAGGTCAACATGAGTTTTTGGTTATTCCTTTTCAGAGCCTGGCATGAACCATATTTTTTAAGCCCCTTCTTGAAAGTACGAGGAGGAAGGGTTCATATTTTCCTTATCTTCCCTAGTAGCCAATTGGCTATAGGAGGTAGTTAAGAATGGTCAACATATACCAAGATCATGATGATGGCAATGATTATGTAACAAACATTAAAAAAAGCATTATATATATAACAATTAGATAATAATTAAAAAAACGTTATATATATATAACAATTAAAAAAAACATTATATATAACAAAAAAAACCAATTAAAATTAAAAAAAAAAAAGAATATATAATAAATAAAATTAAAACATAAATATATAACAATGGTTTTTTAAATTTGTTTTTAATTAAATATATATATAACATTATATATAACAATTAAATTTTAATTGTTATATATAATGTTATATATATATTTAATTAAAAACAAATTAAAAAAACCAAAAAAAAAACATTATATAAAATATATATTGAACAAATAGAAAAGTCGGCCATATGCATTTCATAAACCTGCGATTTGGAGTGACCTCTATTTGGAGTGAGCAGCGATTCGGAGTGACCTTGATTTGGAGTGACCCTCGATTTGGTCCTACGCCTCTGCATTTTGGACCTGCGCCTCTGCGATTTGGACATGCGCCTCTCAACCTGCTATCAGTTTGGATTGGACTAGTGTTCGATTGTGGGAGAGGCGGTTTGTGATTATGGCAGGGGAGAGGGAGTGACCCAACAACCAAGCAGTGGGAGTGACCCAATGAGCAAGCATTGGGAGAGGTGGTTTGGAGTCCAAGCAAAGAAACTATAAGAGGAGCCGGAAATGCCTCCCACGTCCGTGAGTACCAAGCCCTAAATTGTTTTGATTTGACAAATTTAAAAATTTGGTAGCAAATCACTGTGGTTTCATTTCTAATTCGATCTTCCAAGAGGGTTTCATTACTAATTCAATCTACATTGGGGTATAACCTTTCAATCTACATTGGGGTATTTTTATCGTATTGCATCTACTATTTTTTTTAGTTTGATGGGTGAACCCTCACGTCTTTGTAGTGAACTGAAAATGATGGCCTTAATATCTCATAGCAAAAATAATGTAGTGACTTTTGCTTATTGCCTTGTGTTTTGATTTTGGAAGGGCCTTCATCAAAATGAGAATACCGTGGTTGACGAACATAGTCTTGTTTTCCTCGGGCAGAGTAATCAATGTTCAACCTTCGTTGAAGCCGAGCACTGTGACCAATATCATGAAATAGATGTATTATATCAAAAAGTTGAGGTTCAACATTCCAAATAGATGATTGCCTATGTTGATTCAAAATAAGATCCACATAGTGTCCAACAGAAGTTGGCAAGTGATCATCAATTTCATTTGCATGCGTATCCAAATCAGTTGTGTCACTGCTGGAAATATTGCCATCATCTTTCTTTAGCAGTGCCTTTGAATCCTCAGTAAGTGCAACTTGCCATAGTATTTCTTGATGTATCATCCCAATATCAAGAAGCACATCCTTGCTATCATTTCCAAACTCTGTCGTTAATGCTACCAACCATCGATTCTCTTTAGTATCATCAGCTAGAAAGACAAAAAATTGTACCACAAACAAGCACCAAAATACTTTCTGATTCAGTCCATCTTTTGCATCTAATAAATTAGTCCCTGCAACATGATCCAAAACATTTAATGTAGTCTTGAGATGTTCCTTCAGATGAGCACAAAATACCCTTGCAAGGGCAACTAAGTGTTGTTGTGTGAATGCTTTGCAAACTGCAACCATGTTCATAGCTACAGACATCCCTTTTGAAGATAGCAGAATACTTGGAAGAGTCAAGAACCTCATAAGGGATTCAATGCCCTTTTTCTCAACAAATATTCTACAAGTTTCAGGATTTTCCATTTCCAGATGCAAAAACACCATTGGCCTCTGCTCTGAGCCTATGGGCCTTGCTGGGGCATATGTTGTTGATCCCTGGTGGCTGTCAGCTATTGCAGAAAGGGTTTATTGAAAAATATATCTGATTAGAAGGAAGGTCTATACTAACATTACTGATGCTAGTTGTTAGTTCTGTTTAACTTGTTCATAACTTTATTTTTGCATATCATATGCACATGTTCAAGAGGATATTAG